>CM019829.1:26962997-28328394 GCA_009763385.1 Coix lacryma-jobi var. lacryma-jobi
AGTGATTTCGCCAAGGCTTGATTGTCTCCGCCTGCCAAAAAGACAGCTGTCTTGTAGCTTGCCAAGAACTTGCGTGGGTTCGCTTTACCGTCGAAAGTCGGGATACGCGGCTTGTAGTTGAGTGGCCATAGATGGGCTTGCAACTCCCTCGAGAGCGGAGAAGTTTCGTCGATGGCGTTGTCGAAAGCCGGTGGCTGCTCTCGCCTCGGTATGAATATATTTTCTTGGGCTATCGGGTTTTGGTCTACCCCAGCCCTTTGCAACTCCTGAATTTCCTTCTCGAACTATTTTCTCTGCGCCTCAGCTCGCCGAATAGCGCTGCGAGTCTCGTCCTCTCTTGCTTTTGCCGCCAGTTGTTGCTGCAGCTGGTCTCTTTGCAATAACAGCTTTTCGATCTCCTCTTGCTGCTGCGTCAACGTCTTGATTGCTTGAGCGTGCCTTGTGATCTCGGCATCGTCATCATCCTCTTTGGCGAGTTCGTCTTCGAGTTTCCCTCCGGTGTGCCATCTCTGCCGGAAGTCCGCTGATCCTGGGGTTGCACGTTTTGACTCGTGGATGCTCCCAGCGGCGGCGGCTGAGTTTCTATCGACAGAGCGCCACCGAAAGCTGGTGGTTCTGGGGCTGTACTTGGTGGAACTTGGCTGGATAGGACGGATGCTGCGACGGTGCCGAAAGCATCCTTCTTCGCGGCGATTGTCTCCAGATTGTCGACCGTCTTCGACGCTTTCCTCGGTGGCATGGTAAGCTCGGGCGACAACCACGGTGGGCACCAATGTTGTTTCGGGACCGAGACCCCGAAATAGCTGGTTGTCGCACGAACGAAAGCACGGAGCGAATGCGGAAGCAGACAGAGGAAAAGTGGAATTAGCTCAAGTGAACAGTGTCCTCCCCCTCGCCCCGGGAGTACGGGAGCCTTTTATATCATTCAAATTTGTTTGAAAGTACATGAATGCCCTTCCAACCACTCCTGATGCAATTACAAAAGAGCCCTATTGTTGGTATTTCTTAGCGTCGCTACTAAGAATAGAGTTTTAATCTATCCTCGGCAACGGCGCCAGAAACGCTTGTTGACACTTCTTAGCGCAACCACTAGAACTAGACTATGGAGCCTAACTCCAGCAACGGCGCTAGAAGTGTCTTGGTGGTAAAACTATTGACTATTGGATAGTTCCGCAAGCGCACAGAATATACCGATGTAGCACTTCACCCGGGAGTATTCCAAGGTATCGTTATTTATTTTATCCCAAAGGAAAGCAAGCTAGAAAGATGTAGAGAGAGGAAAGATAGATCCTTTAGTCTTACTATACTCTATTATCAATTATAGAAGCAAAGGGGTATAAGTGGATATAATGGAGGATAGATAGATAAGATAAATAAGTTAAGCAAAGAGTATATGATATGGAAGATAACTTTAGTAGAGTTAGCTAGGTGGGAGGACAACGAGTGAGTATAAAGTACTCCTATGTTTCTACCTTTACTCCTATGAACTAATCCTAATTGAATAGATGACTTAACTAGATTGATGCCTTGCTACTTGTGTGAGAGGGATAAACGAGAGAGTAAAGCGATAGAAGGTTGTTCACCTAACCTAGTACTCAAGCGGATATTTGGCTTATGGACGCCTTACCTTTGAAAAACTAGCCTGAGTTCACGTGAGGTGATCTAGGTAGCCAGGCAAAATCTGTCACCTTTTGCCCATGCGCCCCTACTGTCCGTGCAAGCCAGCGGTAGTCAAAGATAAGATGAAGTATGAGCACCATGCTCACACTTATCTACACCTTTAG
The DNA here is from genome assembly GCA_009763385.1 of Coix lacryma-jobi var. lacryma-jobi. Lineage (NCBI taxonomy): Eukaryota > Viridiplantae > Streptophyta > Magnoliopsida > Poales > Poaceae > Coix > Coix lacryma-jobi. The sequence goes on from CM019829.1 coordinate 26,964,782, forward strand.
CTATCGATCAAAATAGCTAAAGCCCCTATCCTAAGATAGGACGATGACGCACACACAAGAAGCTATTTAAAGGAAATCAATCTAACTGAGACAACTATAGAACTAAGATAAGCACACAACAAGACTATATAAATATAGACTTGCACTAAGTAAATACTTAAATAAATACTTGGAAAGTAAATACTTAAGTAAATGCAAAGTAAAGTAAAGAAAGAATAATATATTAAATAAATAAAGTCTTACAAAAGACGAAAGATACAAGGGCTATACCAGACTCCAAGAAGACGACTCCGGAGACCCGAGCTTCGCCCGACTCAACTCTAACTCCCACTCTAGACTAACTACTACTACTCTTGCTTGATCTCACATGAGAGTGGAGATGTGTGAGATATCTCGGGGTGTGTTGATTGAGAGGTTGAAGGCCTCTATTTATAGTGGAGGTGGAGTAGGGGCTACTCCGGTGCCACGTCAGCGATCCGCGTGATCCTTCTCTCTTCACCCTTGGATCCACCGCCACAACAAACGACCTTGATGAATGGCTTGGATATTCTTCACGTGTCAAACATGCATTTTGCCACCGACTTGGATGAGGGTCACCATGGGGTCGGCCGACCCCTGTCTCTGACATGTGGGCCCAGGGTACATCTTCTAGAAGGTGCTGATGTCACCCTGATGAATAGTGCTGCTGGGTCCCACCAAGGGGGGATCGGCCGACCCCCCTATGACAGGGCTGGCCCACCTTCTTCTCTCCCTTGGTGACCCCACATGTCATGGAGCAAGTCTTGTGAAGTTGGTTGCATTTGGTTTTCGTTGTGGACCCATGAATCCATGTGCTTCTCATCTTGCACCATTGAGCAAAAGCACATGCTTGATCCAATGGTTGATATTGGCTTGAACATGCTTCTCTTGGATCATGCCATGTCACCATGGCCGAGGTGGCCCAAAGGTGGGGTCGCCTGACCCCCTTGGTGGGCCCACCTGGCCTCATTTTGTTCATTTTGCCATCTCCTACAAGTTCACAAGCTAAGAGTACAAGTGGAACTTATTAGTGATAAATATGCTCATGATATGCTATTCTTCCTTAAAACCGAGGCCTGTTGACGGTATTTTGATAAGGTAAAACATGCTATAACTTCCGTCAACAAGATCCCGCAAGCTTAACCTTTGCTCGTCCCGAGCAAGCAATCAAACTTGGCCTCAGTGGATCAGTATTGTTGCTATGCATCACATTTCAAGAGTACCATGTGCACAACAAAGTTCTTCTCTTTGAATGAAAAAATTAGCTATGTAATTCATCCATATTACCTTAGTACTCAATGGGGCTTATGGCTTTTCCTTTGTGTTAGGTGGTTGAAAGATAGAACAGTTTGACTTGAGCACTAACTTTCTTGTTTTTTAGCAAGTTTCATACCGGGGGTTTTGCAATATTTTTCAAAAGAAAGACTTAATGTTCCTCATATGGTTCTCTCATGTCGCTCCAATGGTGTATGATTCCTCACCAAGGCATATGATAAGTGTTGCCTTCTTTATTTCATCCTACTTTTAAACAGGCTTATGTGTAGCTCAAGGTAGAGATGAAAGAAGATGGCATACATACTTGCATTTTGTTGCGAAGTCAAAGCTCGGATCCTTGAAGAGAAGTGTCATACTCCCAGATCAAGATGTGCAAGTGTGTGGTGCATGATGGACTAGATTGCTTCTTTATTTGATAAGATCTATCTTTCTATACATTTTTTTTTTCTTTTTCTCTCTTTTCTAATGAGACATGGCTAGCATTTTTTTCTTCTTTTTTTTTTGTTTTTTTCATGGACTTTCACTTGTCCATCTCTTTCTTTTTTTTCATCTTTATTTTGCCTAGCCTTTTGAGTCTCATCTACTAAATAATTGAGAGAGATTTCCTAACACTTGGAGTATGAAGCAACCTATTTGGTGGAAATGAAAGGCATGTTTTTGCATACTTCCAGTGTAGAAGCAGCATGTATATGAGGTGTGTACGTTATCTTGATCTTAGGAGCATGAAAAGTCTCTTAACAAGGGTCAACAAGACTTGACAACACTCAATACAAAGCAAATAGCCTATGTAGAAGGTTTGTAAACATGTAAAGCATATATGGCTGTGGTAGGAATTTATCACCATTGAGGAACAATTAAGATTTTGATCATTTTAAGAATAAATTCTCCGGTAATCTATCATGCTTAGAACAATATTATAGCAGCTCTTGTCTCACTATATCATGTCTCCCAACAACTTAGACTTAGTTCTAGCACTTGCAACCCAGAAAGATAGGTTCATGATGGTTTAAATGAGCTAAGTAATCCATACTTAGAGAAATACTAAGTTGTAAACTAGGCACTAGAGAAACATTAGCAAGGCAACTGGTCATCATTTCCATGGGGAAGATAGACATATATGAGACATATGTGTTAAGGGGAATACTAAGCAAATATTTTTGGTATTTTTTTTAAATGCAATGAGAAAACTAATTGAAACATAAATAACTTAAGATACAGGACTTACCTTGGTGGGGGAGAGGATCTCCCCCAAGCTTGGTTCTTGCCTACTGTGGTGGTGGATAATGCTGGTACCACCCGGCCTAACGTCGTGCTTCTTCTTGAATGGCCCGCAGGAGTTGGGCGTTTTGTTGCGCAAGAAGCAATGTTGCCTCTTGTTCGATGTTCATCGCACCCATGTTGTCTATGAGCTCGTCCATCGGCGTTCTTTGATGTTGCCTTCCTCTGCCCCGTGGACGAGGAGTGTCTTGAGAGCGAGGAGTGTTCTGTGAGCGAGGAGGCCTCCCCAAGGACCCTGAAATGTCCATAGAGGCTGCCTCATCTCCCTCTTCAACTTCTTCAGCCTGATGTGAAGGTCCGCCTTGTTCCATTCGAGTAGCACGGAACGCTCTCCTTGTCCTCCTGCTAGTACCTGCAACTTTTGGTGCTCTTTCCTCCGGGTCCAAATCAAAGGTTAGCGTACGAAGCGCATAAAATCGAAGTCCCTCACAAGGGAGAGTGATTTCGACTGTATGGCCTGGATAAATCATTATTAGTTCACCCTTGGGACCCCTTTTGAGTACATTGTAACCAATAAATACACTTTCTTCCACAACATCTCTCACGGTTTCAATGTACTCAAAAGTTTGGGATTCTAGTGCACCCAAAGCTTCGGCTATGCGTGTGATGAATGATGTGAAGTATATGGGTTTCCTAGGCTTTATGTAGCTAAGCCAATAGTTCACTAGCATTTTAACAGGTGAAACTTTAACCTTGCTAACCATGGCATAGAGTAATTTCAGCTCATCATCACTTACCAAAGCTCCTCTCATGCCAGGGAAAAGAGTGGTGAACAGCCAGTAATGCATGAAACGTAAGGTTGGGTTATGAATTTTGTGTGGTGAGGGGTTGGAACAATCACTAGAGCCAGTAATGGCATACCAGAAAGCATTCTTGTCATAATGAAAAGCATGGTCTACATCAAGATGGCAATAGTGATCAAATCCTAAAGTAGTGTTTAATGTGCTCCAAGTCAAGTCATATTCCACCCCAAACATTCGAAATGCTACCCCATCGTTATTCACTTTTAGCGTGCATAAAAACTCAATGGTTAGGTTCTCTATGCCAAATTCAAGAATTTCAAAGAATCCTCCCCAACCAATGGTATTGAAAATAGCATAAAATTCTGAATCCATACCTGTTTCTTGCAAGAGGGCCGGATCAATGACACTTGTGTGTGAGAAACTACACTCACTAAGAGTGAAGAATTTCCCCATCTCTTCGGCATTTAGCCTGAGGCCACTCTCGGTCTCCATTACTCTAGCCGGGGGAATGAAGGGTACTAGCTCACTTCTTTCCACCTCTCTCCTCTCATGAGCACTAGCATGGTGAGGTTCTTGGGAAGAACTCTCACCCTTGTTGACTTTTTGAAACGGGAGGCAAGCAACTTCTTCATCTTACTACAGGATAAGTTACCAAGCTTCTACTACTACTATAAAATGGGAACTATTTTTGGGTTTTTGGTTTTTGGATGGCTACTACTAAGCTAAGCTTGAGAATGAACTTGCAACTAAGGAAGGAAAGGAAGAACTTGTGAGCTCGAGGTGGTTTTGGTGTGGAGTTGAGCTCACAATGCAAGGGTATATATAGGGGGAGAAGGGCATCTTGATGACTCCCACAACATGGATCGGCCGACCCCCCTTCTTGGCACTTTCAACTTTGCTTTTGCTTTAGCCAGGGGACATGTCTAGAGTGAGTAAATACATTTTCAAGATGGGCCAACACATGGGTCGGCCGACCCCCCTACATGTCCCCTCAATCTTTAAACTTTGTGTCATCAAGTGTCTAGTAAAGATGTAGCTATGTTTGGTCCAAAGTTGACGCAAAATTCAGAGATTCCCTTGCCTAGTGTTTGGTGAAAGGGGAAAGATGAATGGCCAAAGTGGAGACATGTCTAAAGTGATTCCCATGGACCATGAGAGCACTAAGACATGCCTTTGGATAGTTGTTGTGGTCCCATGAGCATCCAAGATAAAGGGGAATATCTCATGCTTAAAGAGTAAAGCAAAGGACCATTTCTTTTCAGATGTTGGCTTTGTTGATATGCATGATGTTTATGAGCATACTGAGTGGAATGCAGCAGGGTGCAGGAGGGTACCATGGTGGGATCGGCCGATCCCACCTTGGATGCTCCTTGAGCACCAAAGTGTTGTGTCATACTCAGGGTACTAAGCCAAGATAGATCATGTGCCAGTGGGTCCACTGGTGGGGTCGGCCGACCCCACCTTGGGGTGGTCCCAGGACTCAAATGTGTTGCAAGTTATTGTCAAGGTGTTACTAGCATGGAAATTTATTTTGTCGAAATGAAAAAAAATGCAGAATTAAACTAAGTATGCAATTGAAGGGAAATGCAAGAATTGAAATGCATGAAAAGTTAAATATGAGATAACTACTTATTTACCTTATCAGCAAGGGCTCGATGTTTCAGGTCCGTAGAGCAGGACCTCTCCGTCTTGTCATTCATTGGGTGCTTCGGTCGGTCCCGGAGATGGAGACCGTGGTTGCACCTCGTCGGCGAGTTCTTCTTTTACTTCGGCCTTGTTGGCCGACTCGCTCTTTTTCTTGTTCCTACGGCGTGGGTGATGACGACGATGTTTGTTGTCTCGAGGTTCTTTGCCCTTCAGCTGCATGTTAGCTTTATAACCGTTGAATGGACACTTTACCTTATATTCCGGGAATTGGAGGTGAAGTTGGCCGGATCCCACGTAAATGACGGCGTTAACCGTATTAAGGAGCGGCCTTCCCAGGATGATCGCGACGTCTACATCGGATCCCATGTCCAATATAAGGAAATTGATGGGGACGTAGTTGTTTTGGACTTTGATGAGGATGTCCGTTGCTAGTCCCTCGGGGAACCGTAGCATCTGATCGGCCAGCTGCAAACGAACAAATGTAGGGAGCAAAGGTCCCCCTAGTAAGTTATCATATGTTACCTTGGACATGATGTTGACACTCGATCCAAGGTCGCAGAAGGCGTCGTGGAAGACTTGTGGTCCAATCTGGCAGGTGATGGTTGGCAGGCCTGGATCTTCCTTCTTGGTGATGAAGGGTGGATCAAGTAGATAACCCCAGTTTGACCGGAGCGGAGGCTTACCGTACCTCGTATTGACTAATTTAACACCCTCTATTGGATCCTCAGGTTTCCCTGGGATCTTACCTTGCTCGTAGGATGGGACAGCTACTGCTAATTGAGCTAATTGTGTTTCTAGCATTTTATTAAAACTCAATTGATTTTTCATAGCAGAATCAAAGCTATCCATTTTCTCATTTATATTTTCAAGAGTCTTATCATTAGCCATCATCTTTTTATTAATACTATCATTTATTTTAGATTGGCCTAAGACAGGATCTCTTAAAGAAGGTTGGTTATTATAAGAATTATTGAAATTATTGCTATAACTGTTACCTTGATTTTGGTAGAAGGGGCGCGAATTCCATCCTTGTTGTTGTTGTTGGGGCCGGTACCCGTTGTTGTTGGCGTTGTTGATGAAGCTCACTTCCTCCTTCGTCTCGGGATAATTATTTCCCGAGTGGTCATTGCCTCCGCACACCTCGCACCAATGATCAGCTTCGACGGCTCGTGCGGTTGCATAAGGTTGAACGACCTCTTGTTCCCCCTTGGAACTTTCTTCTACTTTCTTCATTAGGAGGTCCATCTTCGCGCAGAGCATGTCCACCTCATTGATATCATAAACATCTCTCTTCTTGGGCTGAAGACGTTCCTCATTCCAACCTTGGTTGGTAACCATCTTGTCTATGAGGTCCTTGGCATCTCTCACATTGTGTTGTAAGAATGCCCCTCCAGCGGCTGCATCTAGGTGACTACGGGCCATACCGGTCAGGCCATGGTACAAACCTTGGATAATGAGCCACTCCTCTATCCCATGATGAGGACAGGCGCGAATGTACTCTTGTAGACGTTCCCATGCTTCAGGAATCGTCTCATCAGCTTGTTGCTGGAAGCTGGAAATCTTTCCACGAAGGGCGCTGGTCTTGCCCATCGGGAAGAACTTCTTGAGAAACGCATTGGCGCACTCCTCCCAAGTGTTGGCTTCACTCTTGTTGGTGTAGAACCATTGCTTCGCCTTTCCCAATAACGAGAACGGGAAAAGACGAAGATGGATGGCGTCTGCAGAGACATTCTTCATAGTGAAGGTACCACATACCTCCAAGATGGGCGTTGGCATCCTCATGCGGCTTCCCACAGAATGGATTGACTTGCACCATGTTGATGAGAGCCGGCTTGAGCTCGAAAGTCGCATCCCCTAAGTTAAGCTGCGGACCCATGGCGACATTATCGTCCGACGGCGCAGAGTACTCGGAGATGGTCTTTTGGGCCATGGCTTCTCTTCTAGCTGGTGCAGAAACTTCCTCCTCGAACGGATTCTGGTACGAGATGAACCTCTGAGGTGGAACTTGACGAAGTCTAGTCCTCCTCAACAACTGCTCGGGATTTTCAATGAAGTTTGATGGCAGTTGGAAACCGCTCATACACCTACTAGTTTCACGATAACGAAAAGAAACTAGACAGGTGAGGGGTTAGCCCCTATACTAATTGATAACTAATATATAGCAGACTCCGGATTCACTCTCTCTAAACTCCTAGGCGGTTGCTTTCCCCGGCAACGGCGCCAGAAATGCTTGTTGGTATTTCTTAGCGTCGCTACTAAGAATAGAGTTTTAATCTATCCTCGGCAACGGCGCCAGAAACGCTTGTTGACACTTCTTAGCGCAACCACTAGAACTAGACTATGGAGCCTAACTCCAGCAACGGCACCAGAAGTGTCTTGGTGGTAAAACTATTGACTATTGGATAGTTCCGCAAGCGCACAGAATATACCGATGTAGCACTTCACCCGGGAGTATTCCAAGGTATCGTTATTTATTTTATCTCAAAGGAAAGCAAGCTAGGAAAGATGTAGAGAGAGGAAAGATAGATCCTTTAGTCTTACTATACTCTATTATCAATTAGAGAAGCAAAGGGGTATAAGTGGATATAATGGAGGATAGATAGATAAGATAAATAAGTTAAGCAAAGAGTATATGATATGGAAGATAACTTTAGTAGAGTTAGCTAGGTGGGAGGACAACGAGTGAGTATAAAGTACTCCTATGTTTCTACCTTTACTCCTATGAACTAATCCTAATTGAATAGATGACTTAACTAGATTGATGCCTTGCTACTTGTGTGAGAGGGATAAACGAGAGAGTAAAGCGATAGAAGGTTGTTCACCTAACCCAGTACTCAAGCGGATATTTGGCTTATGGACGCCTTACCTTTTAAAAACTAGCCTGAGTTCACGTGAGGGGATCTAGGTAGCCAGGCAAAATCTGTCACCTTTTGCCCATGCGCCCCTACTGTCTGTGCAAGCCAGCGATAGTCAAAGATAAGATGAAGTATGAGCACCACGCTCACACTTATCTACACCTTTAGCTATCGATCAAAATAGCTAAAGCCCCTATCCTAAGATAGGTCGATGACGCACACACAAGAAGCTATTTAAAGGAAATCAATCTAACTGAGACAACTATAGAACTAAGATAAGCACACAACAAGACTATATAAATATAGACTTGCACTAAGTAAATACTTAAATAAATACTTGGAAAGTAAATACTTAAGTAAATGCAAAGTAAAGTAAAGAAAGAATAATATATTAAATAAATAAAGTCTTACAAAAGACGAAAGATACAAGGGCTATACCAGACTCCAAGAAGACGACTCCGGAGACCCGAGCTTCGCCCGACTCAACTCTAACTCCCACTCTAGACTAACTACTACTACTCTTGCTTAATCTCACATGAGAGTGGAGATGTGTGAGATATCTTGGGGTGTGTTGAATGAGAGGGTGAAGGCCTCTATTTATAGTGGAGGTGGAGTAGGGGCTACTCCGGTGCCACGTCATTGATCCGCGTGATCCTTCTCTCTTCACCCTTGGATCCACCGCCATAGCAACCGACCTTGATGAATGGCTTGGATATTCTACACGTGTCAAACATGCATTTTGCCACCGACTTGGATGAGGGTCACCATGGGGTCGGCCGACCCCTGTCTCGGACATGTGGGCCCGGGGTACATCTTCTAGAAGGTGCTGATGTCACCCTGATGAATAGTGCTGCTGGGTCCCACCAAGGGGGATCGGCCGACCCCCCCTATGACAGGGCTGGCCCACCTTCTTCTCTCCCTTGGTGACCCCACATGTCATGGAGCAAGTCTTGTGAAGTTGGTTGCATTTGGTTTTCGGTGTGGACCCATGAATCCATGTGCTTCTCATCTTGCACCATTGAGCAAAAGCACATGCTTGATCCAATGGTTGATATTGGCTTGAACATGCTTCTCTTGGATCATGCCATGTCACCATGGCCGAGGTGGCCCAAAGGTGGGGTCGCCCGACCCCCTTGGTGGGCCTACCTGGCCTCATTTTGTTCATTTTGCCATCTCCTACAAGTTCACAAGCTAAGAGTACAAGTGGAACTTATTAGTGATAAATATGCTCATGATATGCTATTCTTCCTTAAAACCGAGGCCTGTTGACGGTATTTTGATAAGGTAAAACATGCTATAACTTCCGTCAACACCTATCCAACCGCCATATGGCCTTTGTCGCGTCCTCCCGCTCGAGAGGCGTTGTCGTCATTCCGTCTCCCGGCGGGCTCGGAGCTACCTGGGCCCCCCTTTGCAGACAGTGGGCCCACTCCTCACGATGAAGACCTCCGGCGCCCCGCAGAAACCTGCAAAAAAACAAACGAGGACACGGACAGCGCAAGCTCATTTCGAGTGAAATCCGTTGGAAATCGTCCGCAGCTTGCTTCGCGCGAAAGCGCGGTCGGTGAACTCGCCCGCTCGATTACGCGTCTTCGCGAGATAGGACCGTCACGAGCTAAGGCTTGGGCCGCTTACAGACCATCCGCGCGAATGCTACGGCTCAGGTTTCCTATCCGCGCGGAAGGGCTGCTTCCGCTCGAAAACAACTATCTCTCAGAACATCGAACGCTCATGCGCGCATTCGTGCGAAAGCGAAGCTTCGCCCAGTCGACTCTTTCACGCGAAAACGTCACTTCCTGTCCGGCTTGCGGGCCGGGGGTGCTGGCGCCGTGGGTATCGCTCCAACACTCTGGATTGATTGCCTTTTGTGAAATTGAATTGAGAAATGCACATAGCTTCACGGTGGCTAGACGTACATGTGGAGGTAGAATTCCTCTTAGAGCAACAGGAAGCAATTGGGTCATAAGCACATGGCAGTCATGGGACTTCAAGTTTTGGAACTTCTTCTCTGGCACATTAATTATTCTCTTTATATTGGAGGGAATCCAGATGGGACCTTGATGCTGTTAAGGCATTCAAACATGCTTTCCTTTTCTTCTCTGCTAAGAGTGTAGCTAGCAGGGCTTAAGTACTGGCGCCCGTCGTCTGTCTTCTCCGGATGCAAGTTGTCTCATTCTTTCATGCATTGCAAGTCCAGTCGTGCTTCATGTGAATCCTTAGGCTTTCCGTAGACACCCATGAATCCAGGCAGGTTCACACAAAGGTTCTTTGTCAGGTGCATCACGTCGATCGCATGGCGGACCTCTAGGACATGCCAGTAGGGTAGCTCCCAGAATATGGACTTCTTCTTCCACATGGGTGCGTGTCCCGAAGCGTCTTTGGGAACAGGTTTGCTGCCCCGTCCCTTTCCAAATACTACTTTCGTATCCTTCACCATTTCGAGTATATCATCTCTGGTTCGGTTACGAGGCTTGGTTTGGTGGTCTGCCTTACCATTAAAATGTTTGCCTTTCTTTCTTACTGGGTGGCCCATAGGAAGAAACCGACGTGCCCAAATACACGACCTCCGACACTTTTTCAAAATAAACTATCAAGGTCTTCGAAACAGTGTGTGCATGCATTATATCCCTTGTTTGTCTAGCCTGAAAGATTACTTAGAGCCGGCCAATCATTGATTGTTACGAACAATAATGCTCGCAGGTCAAAGTGTTCCTATTTGTACTCATCCCACACGCGTATGCCTGGTTTGCTCCATAGAAGTAGAAGTTCCTCAACTAATGGCCTCAGGTAGGCATCGATGTCGTTGCCAGGTTGCTTCAGCCCTTGGATGAGCAACGACATCATAATGAACTTCCGCTTCATGCATAACCACGGAGGAAGGTTGTAGATACATAGAGTAACTGGCCAAGTGCTATGACTACTGCTTTGCTCCCCAAAAGGATTAAAACCATTCGTACTTAAAGCGAACCTCAAGTTTCTAGCCTCATCTGCAAACTCTGGGAATTCTCTGTCTATCGCTCTCCACTAGGATCCATCAGCTGGGTGCCTCAGCATATTATCTACCTTACGGTCTTCTTTATGCCACCGCAACAACTTTGCATTGTCCTTATTTCTGAACAAACGTTTCAAGCATGGTATTATAGGAGCATACCACATAACCTTGGCAGGGATTTTCTTCCTGCTTGGACGTTCTTCACCCTCTACGTCGCCAGGATCATCTCGCCTTATCTTATACCGTGATGCTTCACATACCGGCATGCATTCAAATTCTCGTATTCCTCCCCACGGTACAGGATGCAGTCATTAGGACATGCGTGTATCTGCTGGATTTCTAATCCCAAAGGGCAGACGACCTGTTTTGCTTCGTACGTAGTGGTGGGCAATTCATTCGCTTTCGGAAGCATCTTTTTCATTATCTTCAATAACTGCCCAAATGCCTTGTCGGATGTACCATTCTTTGCCTTCCATTGCAGAAGTTCCAGTGTAGTACCCAGCTTTTTTTGGCCATCTTCAGTAGTGGGATATAGCAATTTCCTATGATCCTCTAGCATGCGCTCGAACTTGACCTTCTCCTTGTCACTTTCACATTCTCTTTGTGCATCACGAATGGCATCACCAAGAGCATCAACATCAGCTGCCACATCTTCTATCGCTGCCGCATCTTCTTCACCATCTCCCCCCACTGCATCATCATCAAAGGCACCGTATTGAGCAATAATATCAGCGTGGGCCAATTCTTCTTCACCTTCTTCACCATCATCCATTACAACCCCCCTTTCTCCATGCTTCGTCCAACAAATATAGTTTGTTATGAAACCCGACTTCAACAAATGCATATGAAGAGTCCTTGGGCATGAATATTCCTTCAAATTCTTACAGACGGCGCATGGGCAGCACATGAAACCATCATGCTTGTTTGCCTTAGCCACACCTAAGAAATAGTGCACGCCAGCAATGAACTCTTTGGAGCGGCGATCGACATTATACATCCAATTGCGTGACAACATCACCTTCAGCGGCAACCTCCTGTGCAACAGAATTTCGTACGTGCTGAACGTACTCTTCCTCCCAGTACCAACCTTTACATCCGTCGGTGCCCTCCAACTGCAATTAGAACAAAGAATAAGAAATTTAAACAACATCATCAAGCAAAACCGATACGAATGAACCATATTAATCAAATGCGGGTAAATAATAACCCACCTCATGGTCCGGACACTTGTAGAATATACGACCCTTGTTGATTCCCTCTTTTTTCACTCGGTACTCCTTCACAATCTTCTGCTTACACTCGCCGCAAGCAATGAGAGGAAGATCCGGCCGCAAACACATCGGATCTGGATGATGAGAAGCTGAGGACCCGATCACGGTTGCCATCTACTATATCCATGCTCATTTTTTAAACTATTACATGCAAATTCCTAATTTTCTAAACATTTATAAATAAAAAAGACTCTAAATTTATGTATTGTTTAGATAATCAAAAATATGATATAACAATACCATTTCCACATTGTCTACTCTCTATATTTATTGTTGCAACTATTATAAATTCCACATTTTTCTAAAGAAAATAAACTAAAAAGACACTAAAATTCAATATTACTCGTCTTGCATAAGTATGAAATATAGAATGGATACTACCTAGCAGTAGAAAACTATCAAGTGATTGTGATGAACAATTTAAAACTACTCAACTCTCTATGCTTGTTCTTGCAAACTGTATATTTTAATTAAATTCCTCTCATATTCAAAAGACATGGTAGGAGATGAAAATAGTTACCTCTAAACGCAAAGAGACGATGACGGAGTGGAAGAAGATCACCAATTGACGCCGGAGACGAAGAACAATGAAGAACAAATGAAGAACAAGCAAGAACAAGCAATAGCAAGCAATAGCAACAGCAAGAACAAGCAAGAAGCTCACTGAAATTTGAATGTCTCTGGCTCGGGGGAGGAAGAAGTTGGCAGGTTATAAACCAGGGAGCTTTAGTCCCGGTTTGTATTAAAAACTGGGGCTAAAAGGTGATCATTTATCCCGGGGCAAGCCACAAACCGTGGCTAAACCTTTAGTCCCGGTCCGTGGCACCAACCGGGACTAAAGAGTGCCCTTTAGTCCCGGTTGGTAGCACGGACCGGGACTAAAGGGTCCCTGCCCCGGCAGCTCTGCGTAGTAGCCGTTGGGGCAGGCCCTTTAGTCCCGGTCCGTGTTACCGACCGGGACAAAAGGGTCCATTAGTCCCGGGCGGCAAAAACGCCGAGACTAAAGTCGATTTTGAGAATCGGCCAAAGACCCTGTTCTGTAGTAGTGTGACAATCAATATCCAGTGAAAGCTGCATTAATTTGCTGATATAGTCAACATATATCATAAGAATTGAGTAAGTAAAATTAAATATGCACATGATAACAACACCCACCTAAACTTGTAGGGGAAGAGTATATATCTTTGTTCTTTTGTTGATCAAGAACCTTCGGAGATTCCTCTCTGTTTCATTTCTCCATATATCATAGCTGGAATCTTTGTTTGGGAGCGAGAATACGATATATGGATCAATGAAACAACCTCCTTGTCATTTCTACGTACGAGGTCTCTCATCATGTTCCTACATATGTATAGACACGCTAGCTAGTGTTAGTATAATTACATCTACATATACATATGCTAGAGTGAGATTATTAAAACGAAGGATCACTTACAAACAAAAGCAGCTGACTAGAGATTTGTCTAGAGCATTCAGGTGGCATAGCTGGTGTAACTCAGTGAATTGGACAAGTATGATATCATCGCCACAAAAGTAATGTTGGTCTCTAATTCTAACGCAAATCCAATCATCCGCTTTTTTGCTACACGCTGCCATGTACCACTGGTTTACCAAGTACATTTGAGTGCCAAGTTCTGTGAAGGCCGTAGGGTTGTATAGACTCTGGCCATATACATAATTCTTCTTCCAGTGATCAATTTCCGAAGCACTTTCGATGGCTGATTCACCGAGCATTTGGGACAAGGTTAGACCAGTTTCTGCGAAAAATGCATCAAGATGCTCAGGATCCACATCAAGTTGTTCTAGCGCTTTCATGTTAGAACCATATTCATTCACAATATATAGCGGAGGCACTGATTGTTTTGATTGTTCCCCGAGCTGTGGGACACTCTTGTTTGCTCTCTTCTGTTTCTGCTTCGCCTCCTCAAGTGACTTGGTGATAGTGCGGTCATAGTCTGATAGTGGCGATTTGTTATGAGAATCACGCATCTTTTTCTGATGAGCATCCACCTTTTTCCTGAGCATATCAGGACGTACAAAAAGGTACGACTTCTCTGGATTTTTCTTCGCTTTAATTTTAGCCGCGGTGTCCGCCTAGAATTGGTCCAAATGTGCTTTCGCCGCAGCATTAGTTTCCTCATCAGTCATCTCATATGGAAGTTTCGTCATCTTAGGAATAGCTTGTCTTCTTTCTGAAGAGGCTTTCTTCTTCAGTGGCGGTGGGGCCGATGCCTTCATTTGTGTGGCTGGCCTCTTCTTTGGTGTAGTTGGTGGCGGGGATGGAGCCCGTGGTGGAGGAGATGGGGCCAGTGGCGGCGGGGATGGAGCCCGTGGTGGAGGGGATGGAGCCGGTGGCGGAGATGGAGCCCGTCGTGGAGGGGATGGAGTTGGTCGTGGCGGGGATGGAGCCGGTCGTGGAGGGGATGGAGCCGGTCGTGGAGGGGATGGAGCCAGTGGGGATGCAGCTGTGTGTTCCATTGCATCACCCGCAGCACTATGACTTAGGTCGGGACAGGTCCTGCTGTGAAAACAACATGGTATGAGTAAACAATTATATTTAAGCCAATACATAACTAGTGAAAGAAAAATGTTTCATTCACTTTCATCCGCACCTAGGGTTAGTTTGTTGAGGAGGTGATGCCCCAGGAATAATGATATAGCGCTTATGCCAACATATGAATGCCTTCTCCGCTTCTCCTAAACTCTTCTCACCATCACCTCCTTCAATGTCAAGAGTCACATTGCTATGCCCTTTCACTACTCTATCCACCGAGACACTAGCATAACCAGGTGGTACTAATGCTCCATGGCATCTTGGTGTCTTCGTAGGGTCAATAGGAGATACAACACCAATAGCCACCATTATTGTGTCATTCCCCTGTGGAATGTGCTGCTCACATGTCGTGAGAGGATCAGTGATGTCATCCACGGGGAAGCGCAGCCCTACGTCACCTTGAATCGTTGGCACCTCCGTGGAAGCGCAACTGCTTTTCAACTGACCAGGGGGGCTGATGTTAACTCCCGGCTCTGATGCAGATTGCCTTTGGAAGGAACTTACTGCTAACTGCACTTGCCTTTTGATTTCCTCACTCATTTTTCCTTCAAGTGCCTTTTCTCTCTCTACCGCTTCATGAGCCGCGGCCTGTGACTGCATAACCATTTCCTCCATCCTTCGCATCCGCTCTGCCTCCTCCTCCTTCTTTCTTGCGCGGCTTCTATAGGTCTCTTTGTCTTTTGGGATGGCATGCTCCCACGACAACTCCCCATAGCCTCTTGTTCTCCCACCATGTTCAGGATTCTCCAGAGTGTATGTCAGCTCATCCTTTTCTCTGTTCGGCTGCCACGCGCCACTGTCAGCCATGTCTCGAGCATAAGCCAATCTTTTCGGCTGCTCTTTGGAGTTTTGTGCCATACACTACCCTTCCTGTCTGTAGGTCCAGGCTTCCTCCATGACAAAAAACCAATACTTGGCGCGCTCAGGCCAGTTGATTGATTCTGGTTCGATGCCCTTGGCTAGAATTTCCCGTTCCATTCTTTCCCACTTAGGAATGACACTCTTGTAGCCACCTAATCCCAAGTGATGGTGGTATTGTTTTTGTCGGGCATTTTGTTGGTTCCTTCGGACCCGTGCCTCACCCTCTTCTGATTTCTTAAATTCTACAAATTCATCCCAAAATGGCCTCAACTTGACGTAGGCCTTAGTGTTGAAGTCCGGAGTTAGGTCCTTCTTGATAAATCTGTTGTACAAGTTCTTCTTCCAGCCCTGGAATAGTGTTGCCATTTTCTTCATAGCCCACTCTCGAACTCTTGCCTTCAAATTTCTATCATCTGTTTCAAGCGTGAAATTTGCAAGGACATCTTCCCAAACCAGTTCCATATCAAGATCAGAGACGAAACTTATATGAGGAGCACTTGTCTTTTTCTTCCATTCACGAGCACTGATCGGGATATTATCTCTTACAAGGTACCCACAGTGGCCAACAAATTTTTGTGCATGTTCTCCAAGTACTTGGCATGTTTCCTCGTTGAATTCCGAGATAATGTACCGGTCATCCAATGGCTTCTTCGGACCTCGTACGGTCCTACTCTTCCCGGTAGTCGTTGTCGATCCGAAGGGCTACATATGCAGGAACAGTAGATTATAAATGCATTTATAAATTGTTTAGAATTAAATGTGCACATAGAGATTGTAGGTATACCTCGCCAGTATTTTCTTGCATGATTTCTTCATAATCGGCAAAGTATTGACTGGCGTCATCTACTTCTTGATTATTGTTGTCATCACCTGCTAAATCTTGATTAGCGCCGCTGTTGATTAAGTCGTACATTTCCTCCTCCATGTTGTCAACTTGGTCGGCCATTTCTGCGAAAACCAAACCAATCTTGAGGATGACATTGCGGTGAAGATGACGGCGGACGGCGGCGAGGTCAACGCGACCAATCTCTTTTTATCTACATGTATAAACATATATTTTGTTAGATTAAAAAAATTATCTATAAATATATATGTATTTATAATCATTTTTCTATAATCATTTATTTACTATATATATCATTTTTTATTTTTCTATAAATATATATATGTATTTATAATCATTTTTCTATAATCATTTTTCTATATACAAGTGCACACACACTTCTTTTTTTTCTCTGCAAATAGTACTAGTACACACACGCACACACCCTGTCCACACACGCACAGACGACCACAACGCTCACAGACACAGCGAGGACACACGGCGAGGCCACGGCGAGGACACGGCGAGGCCACACGGCGAAGACACTTCGGCGAGCCACGGCGAGGCACGGCGAAGACGACGGCGACTGAGAGGACGACGGCGAGGCTACACGGCGAGGCACGGCGAGGACACACGACGACGGGGAACGGTGAGGCACGGCGAAGATGTACGACGGCGACCGCGAGAGGACGACGGCGAGGCCACACGGCGAGGCACGGCGAGGGCAGAGAGC
Source organism: Coix lacryma-jobi var. lacryma-jobi (assembly GCA_009763385.1). Classification (NCBI taxonomy): domain Eukaryota; kingdom Viridiplantae; phylum Streptophyta; class Magnoliopsida; order Poales; family Poaceae; genus Coix; species Coix lacryma-jobi. Next base: position 26,981,832 of record CM019829.1, read on the forward strand.
GGCGCGGGAGAGGACGACGGTGAGGCCACACGGCGAGGCATGGGCGGAGGCAGCGGAGAGGACAACGGCGAGGCGGACGGAGCTCGAGAGGAGGACGGCGGCGCGACACTGGATCGAGATCGGAGAAGGCGAGGGAGGCGGCGGCGCTGGAGTCTGACGTCGATCTGAGGAAGGAGGAGGGCACTGTGCCCTATATACGCGGGGAGGGTTTAGTCCCGGGCGGTGACACCACCCGGGACTAAAAGACCTTTAGTCCCGGGGCATAAGCCCGCCCGGGACTAAAGGTTTGACCTTTAGTCCCGGGCGGGCTTACGCCCCGGGACTAAAGGTACCTTTAGTCTCGGGTGGTATCACCGCCCGGGACTAAAGGTGTTTCTCCCGCCAGTTTTTTGGGTTTGCAGTATTTTGGGTTTTGTATTAAGTTTTTATTATATAAATATGTTGTAATATTGTTAATTGCATAGTAAATTAAATATTAGGCATAAAATTTCTTAAAATAACAGTTGTATTTCCTTTTACCTTATTGTATAGTAGAAAATTTGTAACATAAATTCTTTTCTTTTCTTATAATAACAAATATAAATATAAATAACAATTCATATTTTCTTAATGCAAAAATATAATGTTAAATTTAAATATCTGAAACAACTGGTTCTCGATAGGAAAATAATTTTTGCATTATCTGAACGTTAATTTTGGGTTGTTCATCTTTTATTGTCCAAATGCACGATAGAGAAAACAGTTCTCGTGTGGGGCATCAATTTGGCCTCCAATAATTAAAATAATGATCAGAAAAATCTAACACCTCGTGTGGGGCATCAATTTGGGCTCATATTAACGAACCATGACTATACATAATTATTATTAACCATGACTATACATAATCATTATTAACCATGACTATCCATAATCATTATTAATCATGACATCAACGAACCATTACTGTCCATAATCATTATTAATTACACAAAAATTGTAATACATAATATTAGTTAAAGCATAACTATCTTTCAAGCGGGTACACTGGTGATCTTCTTCTTGACGTATGTCCCTTGGTTATGATCATGTCGTAACCATGGAGTCTCCTCAGCATTTAGCAGGATGCTTGGATCTTTGGCCACACTGAAGGGCGGTATTCGGTCATCCCTTTCGTAATCTTCTGACATGTCTGACTTGTCCTCAATTCCCACGATGTTTCTTCTTCCTCGAAGAACTATGTGGCGTTTTGGCTCTTTGGTTGATTTATCGTCATTTTTCCCTCTCTTGGGTTTTGTAGACATGTCTTTCACATAGAACACCTGATTCACATCAGCAGTAAGGACGAATGGTTCATCTTTGTATCCAATACTGTTGAGATCCACTGTTGTCATTCCATACTCCTTGTCAACTGTTACTCCGGCTCCGGTCGTCTTGACTCATTGGCATCGAAATAAAGGGACTTTAAAATTAGGTGCGTAGACTAGTTCCCAAATCTCCTCTATGAGGCCATAATATGTTTGTGTCTTCCCAGTTGGGTCTGTGGCATCTACGCGAACACCATTGTTTTGGTTCGTGCTCCTTTTATCTTGGGCAATGGTGTAAAATGTGTTTCCATTTATCTCATACCCTTTGTACGTGAGGATGTGCCATGATGGTTGCCTAGCCAACAAATATAGTTGCTCATCAATATTGTTATCACCCAGACATTCTTTTCGTAACCAAGTGCTAAAATATTCATGTGCTTACGTGTAATCCAAACTTCATTCTTCCCAGGAAATTGGGATCGTACGAACTCATTGTGTACCTCGATATATGGCTCCACCACGGATGAGTTTTGAAAAACTGTGTAGTGTGCTTTATTGAAATAATCGTCCCCCCGTACCGATATATGTTTTCTTCCCTAGTGTTCCCTTTCCAGTCAGCCTCCCCTCGTGCCGCGATTCAGGAACACCAATCGGGTCAAGGTCAGGAATAAAGTCAACACAGAACTCAATGACCTCCTCTGTCCCATAGCCCTTGGCGATGCTTCCTTCTGGCTGAGCACGTTGGTGAACATATTTTTTCAGTACTCCCATGAACCTCTCGAAGGGGAACATGTTGTGTAGGAACACAGGACCGAGAATATGAATCTCCTTGACCAGGTGAACTAGGAGGTGTGTCATGATATTAAAGAAGGATGGAGGGAACACCAACTCAAAGCTCACAAGACATTGAACCACATCATTCTGTAGAGTAGCTAGTTCTAGTGGATTAATTGCCTTCTAAGAAATTGCATTGAGAAATGCACATAGCTTCACAGTGGCTAGACATACATGTGGAGGTAGAATTCCTCTTAAAGCAACTGGAAGCAATTGCGTCATAACCACGTGGCAGTCATGCGACTTTAAGTTTAGGAATTTCTTCTCTTGCATATCTATTATTCCCTTTATATTGGAGGAGAATCCAGATGGGACCTTGATGTTGTTTAGGCATTCAAACATGATTTCCTTCTCTTCATTGCTAAGAGTATAGCTAGCAGGTCTTAAGTAATGGCGTCCATCATCTGTCTTCTCTGGATGTAGGTTGTCTCGTTCTTTCATGCGCTGCAAGTCTTGTCGTGCTTCAAGTGTATCCTTAGACTTCCCATACACACCCATGAATCCTAGAAGGTTGACACAAAGATTATTTGTCAGGTGCATCACGTCGATCGCGTGGCAGACCTCTAGTACATGCCAATAGGGTAGCTCCCAAAATATTGACTTCTTCTTCCACATGGGTGCGTGTCTTGTAGCGTCTTTCGGAATAGGTTCACTGCCTGTCCCCTTTCCAAAGACTACTTTCACATCCTTGATCATCTCAAGTACATCTTCCCTAGTTCTGTTGCGAGGCTTGCTCCGGTGGTCTGTCTCACCTTTAAAATGCTTGCCTTTCTTTCTAACCTGGTGATTAACAGAAAGAAATCAACGATGTCCAAGGTACACTACCTTTCTACATTTTTTTAAATATATACTATCCATGTCATCAAAACAATGTGTGCATGCATTATATCCCTTGTTTGTCTGTCCTGAAAGATTACTTAGAGCAGGCCAATCATTGATTGTTACGAACAACAATGCTCGCAGGTCAAAGTGTTCTTGTTTGTAATCATCCCACACACGTACACCTGATTTACTCCATAAAAGTAGGAGTTCCTCAACTAATGGCCTCAGGTAGACATCGATGTCGTTGCCAGGCTGCCTCGGGCCTTGGATGAGCACTGGCATCATAATGAACTTCCGCTTTATGCATAACCATAGAGGAAGGTTGTAGATACATAGAGTAACAGGCCACGTGCTATGACTACTGCTCTGCTCCCCAAAAGGATTCATCCCGTCCGTACTTAAACCAAACCTTAAGTTTGTAGTGTCTTTTGCAAATTCCGGGAATTCTCTATCTATTTCTCTCCACTGGGACCCATCAGCAGGGTGTCTCAACATGTTGTCTACCTTACGGTCTTCTTTATGCCATCGCACCAACTTTGCATGGTCCATGTTTCTGAACAGACGTTTCAGGCGTGATATTATAGGAGCGTACCACATAACCTTGGCAGGGATTTTCTTCCGGGGACGTTCTGCACCCTCAACATCGCCAGGGTCATCTGGCCTGATCTTATATCATGACGCTTTACATACAGAGCATTCATCCAAATTCTCGTATTCCTTGCCACGGTACAAGATGCAGTCATTAGGACATGCATGTATCTTCTGGATTTCTAAACCCAAAGGACAAACGACTTGTTTTGCTTCGTACGTAGTGGCGGGCAATTCGTTAGGCTTCGGAAGCATCTTTTGTTTTATAATCTTCAATAATTGTTCAAATGCCTTGTCAGATACACCATTCTGTGTCTTCCATTGTAGCAACTCAAGTGTTGTACCCAACTTTTTTTTGTCCATCTGCCAGACGGGTATAGTAATTTCCTATGATCCTCTAGCATACAATCAAACTTAGCCTTCTCTTTTTCACTTTCGCAATCTCTTTGTGCATCACGAATGACATCACTAAGAGCATCATCTTCAGCGAGTGTGTCTTCTGCACTTGCCTCTTCTTCACCTTCCCCCATTGCTGTATCACTAAAGTCACCGTATTGAGCAATAATGTCATCGTCAGGGTCCAATTGTCATGCGATGATATGCGGAGATCTCAGGGTTTGGACCATCTTGCGCCACCACTTGCTCCAAACATTCCCAAATTTTTTTCATAGCCTCTACATGCGATGTCAAGGTCACCCGTCCATTTTCATGATTTTCTGACTTTGTTTGTATTTTTAATAATTTTAAATCTAATCTCACGCAACTTGGTCGCCGTTTCTCGTGCACGAGACGGTCGAGTCTTCGCGCCTGTCCCTAGATACGGTGTCCAAATACCCTCTGAAGAATGAATACCATTTTTCGGATCGCTGAGTTTCATTATTTTATGCACCTGCAGTTCAAACGTGCGTCCCGCGGAAAAAAATCATCAAATTAAAGAAAATGCGCGAAATATAGCAAGAAGTATGGAAAACACACCAAATTTGAAATCTTGGCTTGTAGTACTGTATCAAGGCCACAGCAAAAATTGGGAGAAAAAATTAAAAAAATATAAATGCTTTGCCGAGAGCTTCCTAAAGCCCTCGGCAAAGAGCACATATGCCGAGAGCCAGGGTCAGGGCTCTCGGCATAGAGTTTACCAAAATAAAATAAAAAAAAGCCTTTGCCGAGAGCCAGATCACGTGGCTCTCGGCAAAGGTGGCCTTTTTGCCGAGTGTCACCTGATCTGGCTCTCGGCAAAGCGTGAATATTTAAAAAAAATCTGCGCGCCCGCCTCGTCAGACCACAGACGCACAGACGCCACTCTCTTCGCCGCCCGCCCCCAGCCGCCCTCCGCCCCGCCGCCGGCCCAGGCCCGCCCGACCGCCCGAGGTCCCGTCGCGCCCTCCGCCCCCGCCGCCGCCCTCCCCCTGCCCCCCGTGCCGACCCCCGCCGGCCCCGCCGCGCCCTCTCCCCCGCCGCTGACCCTCCCGCCTGCCCCCGCCGCGCCCTCCTGCCCCCGCCGCCGACCCCCGCCCAGCCTGCCCTCGCGGCTGAGCCGCCGCCCCATGCACGCCCGGCCGGTTGAGAGGCGGAGGAGGAGGAGGAGGAGGAGGAGGAGGAGGAGGAGGAGGAGAGGAGGAGGAGGAGGAGGAGGAGAGAGGAAGAGGAGAGGAGAGCCCCTGCGCCACCCCATTCGGCCACGCTCCCCTGCCCCGTCCCGCTCCGTCGTCATCGATCGCCTCGCGTCGTCACTTGTAAGTCGTCCTCGATCGCCTCGTCGTCCTTGTACCTCTGCAACTTAGTTGTGGTAAGTAATAGTAGTAAGTAGTAGTTGTTAGTAGTAGTCGTCCTCGATCACGGCGATATATGTGGATGCATGTGAATGTGAATGTATGTGGCGATTGAGTATTATTTAGTAGTAGTGGTATGCTTGTTAATGTATGTTGATGTCGGCCATCGTGCCATGACATATATGTGGATGTCGGCCATCGTGCCATTGTTTCTTGCAGGTTTTGAAACCTCACCGTACAGGGGAGGTTCTGCCGAAATTTCTAATGGATACTATATTTTTTGTCTTTTCTGTAGGAGGAGGACCTGTCGGGGCCAAGCCGGAGATCCTCGGCGACCAGGATCGTCTTCGTCACCGTCGCGGGGCTGCCTGCACCGCTTCGCCTCGCCACTGCACCGACTCGCCACTGCGCCGCTAGCCTGACTCCACCGGCACCCTAGGTATAAATAACGTCTCCTCCCAGAAAAGGGTCGTAGGTCATTGAACCCAGTTAGGCGTCTCCCGTCCGAAAGAGATACGGCTGGAGGTATGCAGGTCTCTGCATATCGATAACCGTATCTGTTTCGGATTGTCCACGTTACTTGGACAGCCCGCAGATGCGTCGATGAGGCTAGTTCCCATGGTCTGGCCCGATTCGAGATGAAGTTTCTGCATCACCTCCCTGTTGTATTTCTCCGGATACACACTCTCCCTACAGGGACGTGTATCTTGAGAACATCGGGGAGGTGTGCCGAAATTCTGTCTCGGCTCAGGGCAGACAATGGGAACTGGCCTCATGTACGCATCCGCGGGTGGGATTAGGACCTATCCTCACCTATTAGATGATAGTAGGATGGAAGTACTCGGAGGTAGATATGTAAGTACTCGGATGGATGATAGTAGGATGGATGACCGTCAGTGGATGTACTCGGGCCGTAGAAGCAGAAGTGATTTCACCGATGAATGGTTGCGCAAGACAGATGCTTTCGTGAACAATGCATTTGGCGCGGCTCGGCGAGGAGAGATCAAAGTGTTGTGCCCATGCAGCAGATGTGGGAACCGGAGAAGGCAAGACAAGGAGAACATGGCTAAACATCTTGTGAACAATGGATTCACGCCGGACTACACCCGGTGGATCTACCATGGTGAAGCACATCGTTTGAGAGCGGAGGCAGTGCGACCACGTCTGGAGGACTTTGATGCTGATGCGGGGGTAGCAGACATGTTAGATGACTTCCAAGAAGCACAGTACGCTGAAGGACGTACGGAGGAGGAGATGGAGAAGACCGCAAAGGCGTTTTACGAGATGATGTCTTCGGCACAGAAAACCCTTCACGATCGGACAATGGTTTCTCAACTGGATGCCATTGGCCGTGTGATGGGTTCAAGTCCCAGTTCAACCTGAGTCGAGATGCGTTCGATGGTATGTTGGCCCTATTTGGTAGCATGCTTCCGGACGGCCACATATTGCAAAGAGCCTGTACGAGTCACGACTGCCTGTCACAGAAATGCTTGTGCATGACGATGCCGTATGAGCAGATACATGCTTGTCCAAATGGGTGCGTCCTCTTCAGGAAAGATCTCATGGATGCAGGTTACTGTCCGAAGTGTAAAGCGTCGAGATACATGAGGTAGACGATGGTGAAGGCCCGAAGAGGCAGCTTTCTATCCCCATGAAAGTCCTGCGTTACCTGCCGTTCACACCGAGGATCCAACGTCTCTACATGACCGAGGAATCCGCGAAACAGATGACATGGCACAAACAGGGTACCCGATACAATCCTGAGAAGTTGGTACATCCCGCCGATGGTGAAGCATGGGCCCACTTCGATCGCATCCATCATGACAAAGCTAGAGAGGCTCGTAATGTTCGTGTTGCGTTTGCAACGGACGGTTTCAATCCCTATGGACTCATGGCTGTCCCGTACACCTGTTGGCCCGTCTTCGTTATCCCCCTCAATCTCCCCCCGCGTCCTATTTCAACGTCATACTGTCTTCTTGTCGTTGATAATTCCTGGACACCCGGGAATAACATGGGTGTGTACATGGAGCCTCTGATTGATGAATTGGAAACTGCTTGGAATGAAGGGGTATTGAATACGACCGAGCTTCAAGGTCTAACTTCACAATGCACATCTGGTACCAGTACTCACTGCATGACTACCTGGCATATGGGATATTCTGTGCCTGGTGTGTCCATGGCAAGTTCTCATGCCCGGTTTGTAAGACAGCTACGAGATTTATCTGGTTGAAGAAGGGTGGCAAGTATTCGGCGTTCGACCAACATCGAAATTCCTGCCTCTTGACCATCCTTTCAGACGGGACACCAAGAACTTTACCAAAGGTGTCGTGGTGAGAGATCCTCCACCTCGGATGCTGACCGGTGCCGAGGTTCATGCTCAGATAGATGCTCTCCAGTTCAACGAAACAGACGGTCGTTTTGCGGGGTATGGTCAGGAGCATATGTGGACTCATAAGTCAGGCTTGGAAAGACTCCCTTATTATGACGATCTTCTTCTGCCACATAACATTGATGTAATGCACACTGAAAAGAACATCGCTGAGTCGCTTTGGGGAACACTCATGGACACTGAAAAGTCCAAGGACAACCCTAAGGCTAGACTAGACCTGGCACTGTTGTGCGATAGACCAAAGCAAGAGATGCTGCCTCCTCAGCCGGCAGGAGATGGACACGGCCCAAGGTCGATTTCGTCTTGGGCAGGCCACAAAGGAAAGAAATACTTCAGTGGATCCAGACATTGACATTCCCTGATGGATATGCAGCGAATCTAACGAGAGGAGTCAACTTATCTACTCTGCGAGTCCTAGGGATGAAGAGTCATGACTTCCACGTATGGATCGAACGGCTTCTTCCGGCGATGGTTCGAGGCTATGTTCCTGAGCCTATGTGGGTTGTCCTGGCAGAGTTGAGCTATTTCTTCCGCCAGCTATGTGCCAAGGAGATATCTCGGTCCGTCATTGATGACTTGGAGAAAGCTGCACCTGTGTTGCTCTGTAAGCTGGAGAAAATCTTTCCACCAGGCTTCTTCACTCCGATGCTTCATTTGATCGTACACCTCCCAAATGAGGTTCGAATGGGAGGGCCTGTGCAATGGCGTTGGTGCTTTCCAGTCGAGAGAAATATGAAGACTCTTCGCAAGAAATGTAGAAACAAAGCCAAAATTGAGGCTTCCATTGCAGAGGCATCCATTCTGGAGGAGGTGTCCAACTTCACTGAAGAATACTACTCTGAGAACCTTCCTAGCGTGCATAATCCACCCCCTCGTTACAATGCTGGAGAAAATGAATCGAGTCTTAGCCTTTTTCGAGGCCAACTCGGCACGGCAAGTGGATCCACAGTTAAGCAGTTGAACTATGAAGAGTGGCGAAAGATCATGCTATACGTGCTTACCAACCTTGATGAGCTGGACCCGTACATGGGGTAAGTTGTTATCTATCTTCATCCAATTCGTCGTCACTTCCAACACCATTCTTTTTGTTTCGTACAGTGAATTTCTTCATTTGTTCTCGAATGGACCAAGGCCTCTTTCTGATGCGGCAGCTGAAACCCTAATTGCAAATGGTGCGGGGCAAGGGAGGCCTGATTTCATTTCTTGGTTCCGACAAAAGGTACCGTCCTACCAAGGTCGTACTTAGTCTGACGTTCCAACTTGCTCTTACGTTCTGACCGTATAACGATATATCTTGTCACCTTGCAGGCTCAAACCGATGCGTCTATGAGTCAAGAGCTGAGACAGGTTGCAAAAGGCTTTGACCGTAGGGTCAAGTCATTTAACGGTTACGACGTGAATGGATTTCGCTTCCACACATCAAGCTACGAGCAGAGTCGGCCCAATCGAAAAACCACAAATAGCGGAGTTTGTACTCCAGGCAATGACAACCGTGACTACTATGGAAGAATTGAAGAAATATACGAACTTTCATTTCACGGTGAAAAGCCTTTGAATCCTGTCATGTTCAAATGCCATTGGTTCGATCCTGGAAGAACGAGGCTGACACCTAATCTTGGGCTAGCCAAATTCGACAGGATTCTGTCTATCCAGGCTCCGATGTGTATATTGTGGCTCAACAGGCCACGCAGGTTTATTACACGCCATACGCGTGCAAAAGCAAAGAGCATCTCTTGGGTTGGTATATTGTGCACAAGATATCACCACATGCTAAACTACCTCTCCCCAATGATGAGGATTATAACTTCAACACAAACACGTATGACGGTGAGTTCTTTCAAGAATCTGGGTTGCAAGGGACGTTCACGATAGACTTAACCGAAGCGATGGAAATGGAAGTAGAGAATGATGACGAGGACGCTGGGGATGAGGTGGTAAATGCGAAGGACATAGAAATGCTAGAACGATTCCGTTTAGGCCAAGCAAATGAAGACGACGACCTGTCTTCGGATACTGAGGAGTACTTAGACATGGTTGACAGTGATGAGGAGACTCATGCTCCGGCTAATCCGGATGATCCAGATTATTTCTAATACATGTAATATTATGTTATATTTTTAGGATCTATTGTTTTATTTATATTGCATATATTTGGTTATGTTATTTCTAATACAACATTGTTTGTTCTTTTTAAATGCAGGAGGTCGAGGCAAGATGCGGGAGGACGTCAGAGGCGGTTGAGTTGGTTGTACCGCAGCTCGCAGGCCGACGGGCCCTCGACGAGGAGTGGCCGCCGCCGGAGGGAGCCGTCTCCACAGGAGGAGGAGGAGGAGGAGGTGCCGGCCACGCCCGAGGCCCAGCGGCAGGAGGAGGCACCATTGGCCGAGGAGGCAGAGGAGGAGGACGAGCAGGAGGAGGACGAGGCGAACGGGTGTTCGGGTGCCTCAGGGGTGTCCACGCCCTACTTGAGAGGTCCCGCCAGCCTCCCGGCGTTGCCGCCATGTGCCCGACGCCCAGTGATCACGCCCATCGGACAAAAGTACATGTTCTAACTACCTGTTCGTACGATGAGACTCAAAATAGAAATAGAAGCTAATAATCTTTTTAATCACTTGTGCAGGTCATGGGACTTTGTGGGGCCTAAAGGCCGCAAAACCAACGGCATCCTGGGTCTCCTGTGCCGCGAGCACTACCCCGGCATAGTACAGTATGCCGGGAGGCACGAGCCGGCCTACACCTTTGACCACTACAGCGTCGCCCCAGACCCAGACTTCCCCAACAAGGCGGCGCGGGTTAGAGCGGAGCTGTGGGTAAGTCTTCGTCAAACAATATCAAATTCATCATATTTTTTCTTTAATTACTGTCTCGCCTCATATTGTGTCTGTATGCAGAACTACTTCAAGTGCGAGCCGGGAAGGAGGCAGTGGCGGAGGTGACGGCTACCCGGGCTTGTAGGAAGCTCGTCACCGACATGATCCACGAGGCGAGACTGCAGGCCATCATTACCTACAACGCCACGGTCTTGGCCACGAGGGTGACGAAGGCCCAGGCGAGAGGCATGACATTGGGCCGGGCGCAGTTCTTGCAGGTAAGTGATTTCTTTGAGATTAAGCTTTTGGTACTTTTCATCTGACGCTTAGACGTGAAATACTTGATGATGTGCAGATGATCCCCCAATGGTGCCAGTCGTTTCCGAGTGCTGGGAGATGATCGTGGACCGGTGGCTATCCGAAGAGTGGGCGGCCCACCACGCCGAGGCCCGGGAGGCGCGTCTGCAGATGCCAGGTGTACCACACCACCAGGGCAACCGCAACCTCGCCGAGTACGCACAAGCTTGGGTACGTGAAAGACTTTATCAATTCCTCGATCAAATGTTGCCTGATTGCTAATCATCTTGTTGTCTTCCTCGCAGTCGGAGGCACACGGTGGCCAGCCTTGCGGCACGGTGGCGGCATACGCCATGTCCCACAAGGGCAAGGCCACGGCAGCGGAGACCTCCTACAACCCCGACGATCCCGCCGACGCGTACACCAACTCCAGCGTCCACTCCCGCCTCACTGACTACTCAGAGGCGGCAAGGGCGGTCCATGGGGACGACTTTGATCCCGCCACCGCGGACCTGGACGGGAGCATCGTCATGAGGATTGGAGGAGAGAAGAAGCACGGGCGGTTCTGGCTTGGCGACGGCGTCATCGACACGGCCTCCACTCCCACTCTGTCCCAGCTCCGAGCACAGAGCACGAGCGGGAGCGTCCCCATACGCCCACGCCCGTCGCCTGCGCAGTCGCGGGTCGCCGAGCTCGAGGTTATTTCTATTTAACTCATCGTACATTGATCTTTAAATGTTTGCATTGTTCTAACATTCACTTTGTATTATCGCAGGCCCGCCTGGAAAGAGAAAGGCAGGAGCGCCAGGTGTCCGAGACCCAGATGCGGTCACAGATGTCGGCCCAGATGGAGGCTCAAGCTAAGCAGATGGCGGAGCTCATCGCCTTCATGGCCTCCCAGGGCATGGTCGTGCCCCAGACGCTCATGGCTCCTCCACCGCCGCCTCTGGACCCCGGAGCTGCTCCTGTGAGTATCAATACTTCAGTGTTTCATTTTTTTCATTTCCTTGTCTGACATGACCTTTTGCAGCCTCCTCCGTCAGAAGGTTCGAACAACCGCCACGCTCCTGGATGGAACCCGACCGGGGGTCAAGCAGGCGGCAGTTCTCAGGGGTGGCCCGGTTGGCCGGGGTGTAGTAGATTGAACTTTGGACTATCCTCGTGTGTCACTGAAGTCTCATGTTGTTGAACTATGTGATGTGAACTATGTGATTTGAGGACATATGTTATTGAACTATGTGATGTGATATATATATGTTCTGTGACGTGAAATGTGATATATATGTGATATGTGATGAATGTGATATATATCTGTGTGATAGTGTCGGAGAAAAGGAAAAACAGAACTGGAAAACAAAAAATTGAAATTTACCCAGCTTTGCCGAGGGTTGCTCTCGGCAAAGAGGCCCTTTGCCGAGGGTATGACACCATAAGCCCTCGGCAAAGCTGGGAGACTACCGTAATTTCCAAGGCTTTGCCGAGGGCTTGGGCCATAGCCCTCGGCAAAGTCCAAGGTTTGCCGAGCGCCGCTAAGCTAGCCCTCGGCGAAGAGGTCCCAAAAAAAATATTCGAAATTTCTTTGCCGAGATCCGACCCCGGATAACCCTCGGCACAGAAAAATAATAATAAAAAAATTTATCGCTTTGCCGAGGGTCCGGCTCTCAGCACACGTAACGCCTTTGCCGAGAGTCGGCTTAGCCCTCGGCAAACCTACCGTCAATAGGGACCACCGTTAACGGACACTTTTCTTTGCCGAGAGCCGGTCGGGACCCTCGGTAAAAGGTTTGCCGAGAGCCCGATAAATGGCCCTCGGCAAAGGCTCCTTTGCCGTGAGGTTTTTTGCTGAGAGCTCTATGCCGAGAGCAGCCCTCGGCATAGGCTTCGCCGAGCGCCAGATGGTCTTTGCCGAGTGCTAGAGGCACTCGGCAAAGCAGCTGTTTCCAGTAGTGTGACATCTCTAAAAACTGAGAAACTTGGATCAATTGCTCCCGCTGATCCTCACGCCTTTGAAGAGTTGCCCACTGACGCAGCCAGTGTGTTCCCGGAAGAGTACCTGCAAAAAAGATTTTGGTCTACATTTGTCAAAGACCACTTCATTTCTTGTCAACCAAATCGACCAACACAGTGCTGCTGCTGTCGTTAATAACAATGAATTAAATTGTTTACTTGCGATTTTTGACCACCTATTAAACATGTCATTCATATTAGATGGAGGTGAGAGCCCAAAAAAAAGGTGTACCGCCCGCCATAACAACTTGGCATAGAAACAATCTAAAAAGAGATGATTAATGGATTCTGGAAAATGACAAAAACTGCAGGATTTGTCACCATTCCAGTTCCGCCAAACTAAGTTATCCTTAGTTAAAACCACTCCTTTTTTTAGGTACCATAAAAAGATTTTAATTTTCAACGGTACTTTGATCTGCCAAATATCTTGCGATACCCTAGCTCCATTGTTAATTAACGCAGCATACATAGATTTGACTGTAAATTTTCCGGACGAGTTTAAACCCCAAATAAAAATATCCCTTTGCTCCATTAAGTTAAAATCTTGTATAGAAGCAAATATTCGGTGCCAGGCCCTTAAGTTTGCTCCCACTAAATTTTGTCCAAAGGAAATATTTAGCGGAATTAAACTAAGGACTGTTGCCACCGAATCCTGTTTTCTTCTTACAATATTAAACAGAGATGGGAATTTATCTTCGAGTGGTTTATTCCCTAACCAGGTGTCAAACCAGAACCTAGTTTGAGATCCGTCCTTCACCTTAAACGAGCCAAAAGCCATAAAAGTATCTTTGATGTTCATCAAGCTCTTCCAGAAATGAGAATCAGTTGGTTTTTAACACAACTTCCTAGCGTTTTATCTTGAAGATTTTATTTCTTAAAAGATCTTGCCAAATACCATCTTCATTTACTAATTTGAATAGCCACTTGCTTAACAAGCATTTATTTTGAATCTCCAAATTTGTATACCCAAACCACCCTGATCCTTAGGCTGACATATTACCTCTCATTTGGCTAGCCTGTATTTACGTTTGTGCTGATCATTTTGCCAGTAAAAGCAAGATCTAAAACAGTCTATTTTCTCTAAGACACCTTTCAGCAGTTCAAAAAAAGACATCATAAACATCGGTAAACTGGAGAGTACCGAGTTTATTAGCACCAGTCGACCCCCTACTGAAAGCATTTTTCCTTTCCAACCACTCAATTTTTTCTGTATTCTGTCTTCAATTGATTTTCAGTCTTTATTGTTCAATTTTCTCGTATTCATAGGTAGGCCAAGATATCGGAAGGGATATTTGCCCATGACACAACCAAACAGCTGCGAATAAAACTCTTCGTGATCGCTTGCTTTACCGAAGCAAAATAGCTCACTCTTATGAAAATTAATCTTCAGACCCGATAGCTGTTCAAAAGTGCTAAGCAAGCAATTTTTCATATTTACCGCCTTTTGTACATCATGACTCATGAAGATTACAGTATCATCCGCATACTGAAGGATCGACAACCCATCCTGTACAAGATTTGGAATAACACCCTCTACCTGACCTGCTTCCTTTGCTCTGGCAATAAGTAAAGCTAGCATGTCGACCACTATATTAAATAGTATAGGCGACATAGGATCACCTTGCCTAAGCCTTTTTTAGTTTGAAAGTATGAGCCTAGTTGATCATTCACTTTAATATTAACATTTCCCCCTTCAGTAAAACTTTGTACCCATTGACACCATTTATGCGAGAACCATTCATTCTTAAAGTTTGCTGAAGAAAACTCCATTTACTTTATCATATGCTTTCTCAAAATCTATTTTAAAAATAACCCCGTCTTTCTTTTTGTATGGAGCTCATAATTGTCTCATGTAGAATCACTGCACCCTCCATAATATTTCTTCCTGGTAAGAATGCAGTTTGTGTAGGCCTAATTATCCTTTGAGCTATAGAAGTTAATCTATTTGTAGCCACTTTAGTGAAGATTTTAAAAGACACATTCAGTAAACAGATTGGTCTGTATTGTTGAATCACTCTCGCATCTTTCTTCTTGGGCAGCAAATTATGGATCCAAAATTAAGGCGATTTAAAGGTAAGTCCCCTTGATGGAAATCCTCAAATAGGGCCATCAGGTCATCTTTAATAACTTCCCATAAAACCTGATAAAACTCCGGTGGGAAACCATCTGGACCAGGTGCCTTATTATGTTCCATTTGAAAGATTGCCGCCCTTACTTCCTCATGCACAAAGGGGGCAGTTAGTACTCATTTTCCAATTGGGAGACCTGTGGAATATCCTGATCATGGATTCATCTAACAAGATGTGATCACTCTCCGATGGACCAATAGGTTTTATAATAACTGGTGATATGCTCTTTAAGTTGAGCATCACCGGTAATTATATTATTGCCATCTTCTAACTGGAAAATATGAGTTTTCCTATGTCTGCCGTTAGCCAATAGATGAAAATATTTGGTGTTTGCATCACCTTGAATTAGGTGTTTGGCTTTAGCTCGTTGATACCATTTAATTTCCTCCTCCTTAATAATTCTGCCAGCCTCTCGCTTAGCACGTGTTTTAAGTCCAGTTCCGATTGAGATAGAGTAATATTTTCTGCTTTTTTATCTAATTCGTCCAGTTTATTCAAAATAGATGTCTTTTCCTTTTTATACGCACCACTAGTATTTTTTGCCCAACCTCTTAGGGTGGCGAAGCCTTCTAATTTTTGCTTGTCATCTCTCAATCGGTAGGCCATCAACTTGAAGGTTCTGCCATATCTCAGTTACCATATCACAAAACCCATCCCTTAGCAACCAACCTAGTTCGAATTTGAACTGAGGTTGATAAGACGAGGAAGGGGCGTTTTGTGGAAAAGAGGAAAAGAGTAACGGAGTATGGTCAGAGATCTCTCTAGCCAAGGCATGTACAGTGGTATGCGGAAATTTAGATTCAAAGTCTGTGCAAACAAGAATTATGTCAAGCTTTTCAAAAGTTTGGCTTGGTAAATGATTGGCCCAAGTAAATCTTCTATCAGCCATCTCTATTTCTCTTAAGTTTAAAGTATCAATCACAGCATTAAAAAGGAAAGGCCACCTATCATTATAATTATCATTATTCTTCTCTTTCGGAGAACGTATAATGTTAAAATCGTCACCTAACACAATAGGTAAGTCTACTTTAGAATATACACGTACTAGCTCAGACAAGAAATGAGATTTGAGTTCCACCTGGGCAGGCCCATAAACTGAGATTAAATTAAACTTGAAATCATTTTCTCTATGTCTAACCTTAAAACGGATAAAAAAATCACCTTCTTCAATTTCGCCTATGTCAAAAGTTAACAAATGAATACCTAGAATCATACACCAGACCTGCCTCTAGGAGCCATGCAATGCCACAGAAAATCTTTGCCAGAGCAGAATATTGTTCAAAGTGGTTTGGGGAAAATTAGATCTACTAGTCTCTGATAAGGCATAAAATCTAGGTTGGTCTCCTTTGTTAATTCTGATAAAAATCTATATTTCTTAGGATCAGCAAAACCATTGCAATTCCAGAAAATTCCTTTCATCCAGAACACTTTTTAATTTTTCCTTCTTGTGACTAGGCGAGCATTTCTTTTTTGTGATACAGAGTTTTGTAGACACTCAGGGTCACAACCTCCATCACCTAGCTCTTCAGAGATTTCTGAACAAATAAAATTCAAAGCAACTAATTCAATATTCTCCTCATAGGAGCAAACTGATGACACATCATCATCCAAAACTGCATTTTCCTCCACCAAATTATACTAACACTCATTCTACTAGTTTCTACCTCTCATAAAACTTTTAAAGAAGCCATGATATCTTGGTTACTATCCCCCAGAACCACGCCTATAGATTTAAAAGAATCTAACAAGGAAGAGTCATCACGAGTAATAAAGGAGGAAGGGTGTGATTCATTACCTTTGACTGGTGGAATCCAGGTTCTTTCTTGCCTTCAATTTTGTTACCTTCTCCACCAAATCCTGGTCCGCGGAAGAAGCATTCCTCTTGCTTGATCTCACAGGTGACACTGTCCCACCATTTTGTGATTTCAATTTATTAACAGGACCCGAGTCATTCTTTTCAGAGAGCAGATTAGCTTTCCACTGACTATTACTATTTTGGGGCGCACTGGTCTGAGAAAGCAAAATCACAGATTTTTGACATGCCTGCACAGAGCCAGACCCAGCACCCACCTTTTGGGCAGCACCACTAGCGCCCACTATATGAGCCTCGCCTCC
Organism: Coix lacryma-jobi var. lacryma-jobi; assembly: GCA_009763385.1. Classification (NCBI taxonomy): domain Eukaryota; kingdom Viridiplantae; phylum Streptophyta; class Magnoliopsida; order Poales; family Poaceae; genus Coix; species Coix lacryma-jobi. The sequence continues at coordinate 26,998,875 of CM019829.1, forward strand.
TGCGCCATGCTGACTAGAAGCTGGCACCTCATTACCAGTCACCTTGTTGGGGTCCTTGTCCTCAAATTTATTTCCATCCACATCCATATCCTCGCTAGGCTTTTCAGCACTAGGATCTTCCTCCAAAGGATTTTCATCATCCTTGGTAGAGTCCATGTCTATAACCTCTGGCTCACCATCAGACCCTTCCTGTTCAACCCTGAATTGTAGCTCGTAAACAAATCCCCAATCACAACATCCACTAAATCTGGAATAAGATTAGGATCAAGCACGGCTACTTTCAATCTTGCCCTCCCAAATTTCTTTGTGAATTTAGTATCCACCCATCGAGGCACACCTAAAATTGGGGAATTCTCTGAACTCTTTAGGTAGGCCTCGGAACTGCACCCAACCTTGTCAATCTCATATTTGTATACCTCGTTTTCCACACCTTTTCGAATTGAATTTTTCCTTTCACTGATTTTGTGTCCATAGTGCCCCAGTTCACCAAAGTGTCTAGTAAGTCAGAGGAAGGGAAATTAGTGGTGAAGGCATCTTGCCTTTCTCCTCAATCTTCCAATTGTTTTTTCCTCGTAATAGTTTTTCCAGTTCCACTGTCAACTGCTCAATAGTAAAAGAACCTTCCAAAACACGTACCAAAACTGATTTTTCCTCTTTGACCACTTTAGGGTTCTCGCTTACAGGGATAAAGTAGAAACCCAACCCCTCAACTGCAACACTAACGCATGGGATAGCAGAAGTGTTCATTTTTTTCATATTCGGGCAGACTTTAGTAACATGGTCACCATAGCAAATATCACAACAGAGAATTGCAGTGCACTCATGAATGGTGTGACCTTTAGTATGACAGCGGTAACAGAAAGGTTCTCCTTTATTTTTTTGTGCTCCCTTATTAGATGACTCTGGTACTTCGTTAATCATATTTGCATTTTTACTAATTGGTGGGACAGTGACCTTGGGTACCTCAATTACCTGAGAAGACTTGTTCCCGTCGACTTGCTGACCACACGTCTCATCTCCATGGGTCGGCCCCTGCGCCGGCTGAGCAAATGACGGGTGAGCATCACCCATCACCAGCTGCTGAAACTGGTCGGCCCCCATTGACTGCTGGGGGGGTGCAGTGGCCTTCATCGGATTGCAACGGGAATGCCCCCACGGCCGTAGGACGGCCGTCCACAGGCGTCTGATGGGAGAAGAAGCCAGCTCCAGCATGCGACGAACTTCCACCCCCTGCCTGCGAGAGGCCAGCCGAGGCCGGAAATTGGTCGCCTCCCGCCTGAAACAAATGGCCGCTCCCAGCATGCTGATGGAAGACGCCCTTGGAGGCAGCCGCTGCCGGCCGGCGAGGGGGGCCGAGCTGCTGCTGGAACTGGTTCTGATGCCAGCCCTTGCGGCCCCCACCCCCTCCGAAGCGGCGACCTCCACCGAACGACCCACCTCCTCCATAGGGACGACCTCCACGGCCACCGCCATTGAAAGGATTGTGGAAGCCATTGAAACTCGGAGCACCGTGTCCCTGACCGCGGCCCCAGCCGCCGCGATGCATTGTGAAGCTCCGGCCCCCTCCTTGACCCACCGGCCCCTGAGCGAAGCCCTGCTAAGAACCAGGATCATAGCCCGCCTGCCTGCTTCCTCCTCCGCGTCCGAAATTGCCGCCCGAGCCTTGAGCCGCCATGGGCAGCCGGGTCCGCACTACGTCCGCGAAGGAACGCGACTGCCTAGTCGGCACGGCGACTGCGAAGGATCGCGAAAGCTTATAGGAGACTGACGCTGCGGCGATCTGTGGCTTGGGCAGCGGCTTCGGTAGGGTTCTAGGTCGCGTCCTGGTTCCAGTCCGCGTAAACAAAGCGGCGAGCCCTTTGGTGGGCCGAAAACCTTTCCCGGGCCTAAAATCTCTTCAAAGGATTTGACACGGGGTTTCGACGTGCACCGTCCGCGTCGCACACAGTCCGAACGACCGGAAAGCTTCGCAGTCGGCAACGGCGGGTATCCGGATCGCAGTCCTGGAAGAATGGGATTCAAAAAAATTTGAAAGAAACCTGACAACTGGCCGGTGCTGTCCGCGCCGTCGACAGCCATGAACGACCTCCAGATCGACCTACCCCCGGTGGCATGCAGCGCCTTGCACGCACGGCCGGTGCAGACGTCGCTGGAGGCCTTGCTGCGACCGCCACCGAACGACTCCGTCGCGAGCCCCTCTGGTACGAAGCCATGGCCAAGCAGTCCCCCAAAGTCCTCGGAGGGGAGATACGAGGCGGCGGCAAAGGCCCTTGCCAAGGAACTGACCCCAAAGCCCGCTCGGCTCTGAGGAGTTGATCGAGAGAAAAGCCCGCATCCGCCGCCTTGCGGGGATGAACTCCGGCGTCGATGGCTCTCCGTCATCATCAGACTCCAACACTGCCATCAGGCTGCGCCCCAACCTGGAAGCGGATCGCGCCGAGCTGATCCAGACCACCAGACTCGGCGTCGGATCGTGGCCCCTTGTCCCTTCAAGCAGGCGCCGCCCCTGAAAGATTCCTTCCACAGCGTGGACCGGCGTCGTACTGCGAGAGGCCTCCCCGACGAGATCCCCCACTCCACAAGCTCCTCCTCCCGACCCTGATCACGGCGCTTTTCTTCGTCATCACTACCGGAGACGGGCTCTTTGCCGAGTGTCCGGCTCTTTGCCGAGAGCTAAAACACGGGCACTCGGCAAAGGGCTCTTTGCCGAGAGCCAGCCCTCGGCACCATAAGAAACTCGGCGACGATTCCTACGCCGAGGGTCCGACTCTCGGCGAAGTCAGGCTCTCGGCAAAGGGACCCTATGCCGAGAGCCGAACCCTCGGCGTAGATGCTAACGGAACCCTCACGAACGGCTCCCCCTGCGCCGTTATATTTGCCGAGAGCCTCTGTTAGGCTCTCGGCACAGAGTTGAATTTTTTTTTTTAACATATGCTATGCCGAGAGCCCTGGCTGGCTTTTGCCGAGGGCTTTAGGAAGCTCTCGGCAAAGCATATTATTTTTTTTTTGTTTTTGGCTCCCAATTTTTCCTGTGGCCTTGCTACAGTACTACAAGCCAAGATTTCAAATTTGAAGTGTTTTCCATAAATCTTGCTATATTTCGCGCATTTTTTTAATTTGATGATTTTTTCCGCGGGACGCACGTTTGAACTGCAGGTGCATGAAATAATGAAACTCAGCGATTCGAAAAATGGTATTCATTCTTCAGAGGGTATTTCGACACCGTATCCAGGGACAGGTGCGGAGACTCGACCGTCTCGTGCACGAGAAACGGCGACCAAGTTGCGTGATATTGGATTTAAAATTATTAAAAATACAAACGAAGTCAGAAAATCATGAAAATGGACGAGTGACCTTGACATCGCATGTAGAGGCTATGAAAAAAATTTGAAAATGTTTGGAGTAAGTGGTGACGCAAGATGGTTGAAACCCTGAGATCTCCGCAAGACGTCACATGTGATGATATGCGGAGATCTCAGGGTTTCAACCATCTTGCGTCACCACTTACTCCAAACATTTTCAAATTTTTTTCATAGCCTCTACATGCGATGTCAAGGTCACTCGTCCATTTTCATGATTTTCTGACTTCGTTTGTATTTTTAATAATTTTAAATCCAATATCACGCAACTTGGTCGCCGTTTCTCGTGCACGAGACGGTCGAGTCTCCGCACCTGTCCCTGGATACGGTGTCGAAATACCCTCTGAAGAATGAATACCATTTTTCGAATCGCTGAGTTTCATTATTTCATGCACCTGCAGTTCAAACGTGCGTCCCGCGGAAAAAATCATCAAATTAAAAAAATGCGCGAAATATAGCAAGATTTGTGGAAAACACTTCAAATTTGAAATCTTGGCTTGTAGTACTGTAGCAAGGCCACAGGAAAAATTGGAGCCAAAAACAAAAAAAAAATAATATGCTTTGCCGAGAGCTTCCTAAAGCCCTCGGCAAAGGCCACCTATGCCGAGAGCCAGGGCCAGGGCTCTCGGCATAGAGTTTACAGGGAAAAAAAAAATAAAATCTTTGCCGAGAGCCAGATCAGACGACTCTCGGCAAAGATTCCCTCTTTGCCGAGAGCCACCGGATCTGGCTCTCGGCAAAGAACCCCACAACGTCAAAAAAAAGCCGCCGCCCGCGCGGCGCCCGCCCCACACACCACACAACACACCACACGCGCCGCCCCGCCCCGCCCCCCGCCGCCCGCCTCCCCCGCCCCCGCCCGCCCTTCCCCCCCTCCCCCCGCCCCCCGCCCCTCCGCCCTGCCCCCCGGAGCCCCCGCCCCGCCCCGCCTCCGCCCCGCGCCTCCCCGCCCCCGCGCGGCCGCCGCCGCCCCCCGGCCGCCCGCTCCCCTCCCTCCCCGCCCCGCGCCCCGCCCCCCCCGCCCCCCCCGGCCGAACGCCCCTCCCCCCGCCCGGCCCCCCCCCGGCGCGCTCCTCCCGCCCCCCCGCCCGCCGCCGCCCGCCCCGCCCGCCGCGCCCGCACGCCCCCGCGCCGGCCCCCCGCCGCCCGCGCGCCCTCCCCCGCCGCCGCCCCCCTCCGCCGCCCCGCGCCGCCCGCCGCCCCCCCCCCCCGCGCGCGCCGCCGCCGCGCCCCGCCCCCCGCGCCCCCCCAGCCGGCCCAGCCGGCCGAGCCGCGGCCGGTGGCCGAGCGCCCGCACGCCCGTTGGAGAGGAGGAGAGGTGGAGGAGGGGAGAAGGAAGAGGAAGAGGAGAGGGGAGAGGAGAGGTGGACAGAAAGGAGGAGGAGGAGGAGAGGAGGAGAGAGGAGGAGGAGGAAGAGGAGAGGAGCCCTGCCCCACCATTCGGCCACGCGCCCCTGCCCCGTCCCGCTCCGTCCTCGTCGATCGGCCCGCGTCGTCACTTGTAAGTCTTCCTCGATCGCCCCGTCGTCCTTGTACCTCTGCAACTTAGTTGTGTAAGAAGTAGTAGTAAGTAGTTGTTAGTAGTAGTCGTCCTTGATCCGCGATATATTGTGTATGAATGTGAATGTATGCGGCGATCGAGTATTATTTAGTAGTAGTGGGGTGCTTGTTATGTATGTTGATGTCGGCCATCGTGCCTTGACATATATGTGGATGTCGGCCATCGTGCCGTTGTTTCTTGCAGGTTTCAAAACCTCACCGTACAGGGGAGGTTCTGCCGAAATTTCTAATGGATACTATATTTTTTGTCTTTTCTGTAGGAGGAGGACCTGTCGGGGCCAAGCCGGAGATCCTCGGCGACCTCGATCGTCTTCGTCGTCGTCGCGGGTCTGCCTGCACCGCTTCCCCTCGCCACTGCACCGACTCGCCACTGCGCCGCTAGCCTGACTCCACCGGCACCCTAGGTATAAATAACGTCTCCTCTCCAGAAAAGGGTCTTAGGTCATTGAACCCAGTTAGGTGTCTCCCGTCCGAAAGAGATACGGCTGGAGGTATGCAGGTCTCTGCATATCGATAACCGTATCTGTTTTGGATTGTCCACGTTACTTGGACAGCCCGCAGATGCGTCGATGAGGCTAGTTCCCATGGTCTGCCCCGATTCGAGATGGAGTTTCAGCATCACCTCCCTGTTGTTCTCCGGATACACACTCTCCCTATAGGGACGTGTATCTTGAGAACATCGGGGAGGTGCTGCCGAAATTCTGTCTCGGCTCGGGGCAGACAATGGGAACTGGCCTCATGTACGTATCCGCGGGTGGGATTAGGACCTATCCTCACCTATTAGATGATAGTAGGATGGAAGTACTCGGAGGTAGATATGTAAGTACTCGGATGCATGACAGTAGGATGGATGACCGTCAGTGGATGTACTCGGGCCGTAGAAGCAGAAGTGATTTCACCGATGAATGGTTGCGCAAGACAGATGCTTTCGTGAACAATGCATTTGGCGCGGCTCGGCGAGGAGAGATCAAAGTGTTGTGCCCATGCAGCAGATGTGGGAACCGGAGAAGGCAAGACAAGGAGAACATGGCTAAACATCTTGTGAACAATGGATTCACACGCGGACTACACCCGGTGGATCTACCATGGTGAAGCACATCGTTTGAGAGCGGAGGCAGTGCGACCACGTCTGGAGGACTTTGATGCTGATGCGGGGGTAGCAGACATGTTAGATGACTTCCAAGAAGCACAGTACGCTGAAGGACGTACGGAGGAGGAGATGGAGAAGACCGCAAAGGCGTTTTACGAGATGATGTCTTCGGCACAGAAACCCCTTCACGATCGGACAACGGTTTCTCAACTGGATGCCATTGGCCGTGTGATGGGGTTCAAGTCCCAGTTCAACCTGAGTCGAGATGCGTTCGATGGTATGTTGGCCCTATTTGGTAGCATGCTTCCGGACGGCCACATATTGCCAAAGAGCCTGTACGAGTCACAGAAACTGCTTCGTGCACTGAAGATGCCGTATGAGCAGATACATGCTTGTCCAAATGGGTGCGTCCTCTTCAGGAAAGATCTCACCGATGCAGGTTACTGTCCGAAGTGTAAAGCGTCGAGATACATGGAGGTAGACGATGGTGAAGGCCCGAAGAGGCAGCTTTCTATCCCCATGAAAGTCCTGCGTTACCTGCCGTTCACACCGAGGATCCAACGTCTCTACATGACCGAGGAATCCGCGAAACAGATGACATGGCACAAACAGGGTACCCGATACAATCCTGAGAAGTTGGTACATCCCGCCGATGGTGAAGCATGGGCCCACTTCGACCGCATCCATCATGACAAAGCTAGAGAGGCTCGTAATGTTCGTGTTGCGTTTGCAACGGACGGTTTCAATCCCTATGGACTCATGGCTGTCCCGTACACGTGTTGGCCCGTCTTCGTTATCCCCCTCAATCTCCCCCCCGGCGTCCTATTTCAACGTCATACTGTCTTCTTGTCGTTGATAATTCCTGGACACCCGGGGAATAACATGGGTGTGTACATGGAGCCTCTGATTGATGAATTGGAAACTGCTTGGAATGAAGGGGTATTGACATACGACCGAGCTTCAAGGTCTAACTTCACAATGCACATCTGGTACCAGTACTCACTGCATGACTACCTGGCATATGGGATATTCTGTGCCTGGTGTGTCCATGGCAAGTTCTCATGCCCGGTTTGTAAGACAGCTACGAGATTTATCTGGTTGAAGAAGGGTGGCAAGTATTCGGCGTTCGACCAACATCGACAATTCCTACCTCTTGACCATCCTTTAGACGGGACACCAAGAACTTTACCAAAGGTGTCGTGGTGAGAGATCCTCCACCTCGGTTGCTGACCGGTGCCGAGGTTCATGCTCAGATAGATGCTCTCCAGTTCAACGAAACAGACGGTCGTTTTGCGGGGTATGGTCAGGAGCATATGTGGACTCATAAGTCAGGCTTGGAAAGACTCCCTTATTATGACGATCTTCTTCTGCCACATAACATTGATGTAATGCACACTGAAAAGAACATCGCTGAGTCGCTTTGGGGAACACTCATGGACACTGAAAAGTCTAAGGACAACCCTAAGGCTAGACTAGACATGGCACTGTTGTGCGATAGACCAAAGCAAGAGATGCTGCCTCCTCAGCCCGCAGGAGATGGACACGGCCCAAGGTCGATTTCGTCTTGGGCAGGCCACAAAGGAAAGAAATACTTCAGTGGATCCAGACATTGACATTCCCTGATGGATATGCAGCGAATCTAACGAGAGGAGTCAACTTATCTACTCTGCGAGTCCTAGGGATGAAGAGTCATGACTTCCACGTATGGATCGAACGGCTTCTTCCGGCGATGGTTCGAGGCTATCTTCCTGAGCCTATGTGGGTTGTCCTGGCAGAGTTGAGCTATTTCTTCCGCCAGCTATGTGCCAAGGAGATATCTCGGTCCGTCGTTGATGACTTGGAGAAAGCTGCACCTGTGTTGCTCTGTAAGCTGGAGAAGATCTTTCCACCAGGCTTCTTCACTCCGATGCTTCATTTGATCGTACACCTCCCAAATGAGGTTCGAATGGGAGGGCCTGTGCAATGGCGTTGGTGCTTCCCAGTCGAGAGAAATATGAAGACTCTTCGCAAGAAATGTAGAAACAAAGCCAAAATTGAGGCTTCCATTGCAGAGGCATCCATTCTGGAGGAGGTGTCCAACTTCACTGAAGAATACTACTCTGAGAACCTTCCTAGCGTGCATAATCCACCCCCTCGTTACAATGCTGGAGAAAATGAATCGACTCTTAGCCTTTTTCGAGGCCAACTCGGCACGGCAAGTGGATCCACAGTTAAGCAGTTGAACTATGAAGAGTGGCGAAAGATCATGCTATACGTGCTTACCAACCTTGATGAGCTGGATCCGTACATGGGGTAAGTTGTTATCTATCTTCATCCAATTCGTCGTCACTTTCCAACACCATTCTTTTTGCTTAGTACAGTGAATTTCTTCATTTGTTCTCGAATGGACCAAGACCTCTTTCTGATGCGGCAGCTGAAACCCTAATTGCAAATGGTGTGGGGCAAGGGAGGCCTGATTTCATTTCTTGGTTTCGCGACAGAAGGTACTGTCCAACAGTAGGTCGTACTTAGTCTAACGTTCCAACTTGCTCTTACGTTCTGACCGTATAACGATATATCTTGTCCACCTTGCAGGCTCAAACCGATGCGTCTATGAGTCAAGAGCTGAGACAGGTTGCAAAAGGCTTTGACCGTAGGGTCAAGTCATTTAACGGTTATGACGTGAATGGATTTCGCTTCCACACATCAAGCTACGAGCAGAGTCGGCCCAATCGAAAAACCACAAATAGCGGAGTTTGTACTTCAGGCAATGACAACCGTGACTACTATGGAACAATTGAAGAAATATACGAACTTTCATTTCATGGTGAAAAGCCTTTGAATCCTGTCATGTTCAAATGCCATTGGTTTGATCCTGGAAGAACGAGGCTGACACCTAATCTTGGGCTAGCCGAAATTCGACAGGATTCTGTCTATCCAGGCTCCGATGTGTATATTGTGGCTCAACAGGCCACGCAGGTTTATTACACGCCATACGCGTGCAAAAGCAAAGAGCATCTCTTGGGTTGGTATATTGTGCACAAGATATCACCACATGGTAAACTACCTCTCCCCAATGATGAGGATTATAACTTTAACACAAACACATATGACGGTGAGTTCTTTCAAGAATCTGGGTTGCAAGGGACGTTCACGATAGACTTAACCGAAGCGATGGAAATGGAAGTAGAGAATGATGACGAGGACGCTGGGGATGAGGTGGTAAATGAGAAGGACATAGAAATGCTAGAACGATTCCGTTTAGGCCAAGCAAATGAAGACGATGACCTGTCTTCGGATACTGAGGAGTACTTAGACATGGTTGACAGTGATGAGGAGACTCATGCTCCGGCTAATCCGGATGATCCAGATTATTTCTAATACATGTAATATTATGTTATATTGTTAGGATCTATTGTTTTATTTATATTGCACATATTTGGTTATGTTATTTCTAATACAACATTGCTTGTTCTTTTTAAATGCAGGAGATCGAGGCAAGATGCCGGGAGGACGTCAGAGGCGGTTGAGTTGGTTGTACCGGGCCTCGCAGTCCGACGTGCCCTCGACGAGGAGTGGCCGCCGCCGGAGGGAGCCGTCTCCACAGGAGGAGGAGGAGGAGGTCGAGGAGGAGGTGCCGGCCACGCCCGAGGCCCAGCGGCAGGAGGAGGCACCATTGGCCGAGGAGGCAGAGGAGGAGGACGAGGCGGACGAGGGTTCGGGTGCCTCAGGGGTGTCCACGCCCTACTTGAGAGGCCCCGCCAGCCTCCCGGCGTTGCCGGCACGTGCCCGACGCCCAGTGATCACGCCCATCGGACAAAGGTACATGTTCTAACTACCTGTTCGTACGATGAGATTCAAAATAGAAATAGAAGCTAATAATCTTTTTTAATCACTTGTGCAGGGGATGGGACTTTGTGGGGCCTAAAGGCCGCAAACCCAACGGCATCCTGGGTCTCCTGTGCCGCGAGCACTACCCCGGCATAGTACAGTATGCCGGGAGGCACGAGCCGGCCTACACCTTTGACCACTACAGCGTCGCCCCAGACCAGACTTCCCAACAAGGCGGCGCGGGTTAGAGCGGAGCTGTGGGTAAGTCTTCGTCAAACAATATCAAATTCATCATATTTTTTCTTTAATTACTGTCTCGCCTCGTATTGTGTCTGTATGCAGAACTACTTCAAGTGCGAGCCGGGGAAGGAGGCAGTGGCGGAGGTGACGGCTACCCGGGCCTGTAGGAAGCTCGTCACCGACATGATCTACGAGGCGAGACTGCAGGCCATCATCACCTACAACGCCACGGTCTTGGCCACGAGGGTGACGAAGGCCCAGGCGAGAGGCATGACGCTGGGCCGGGCGCAGTTCTTGCAGGTAAGTGTTTTCTTTTGAGATTAAGCTTTTGGTACTTTTCATCTGACGCTTAGACGTGAAATACTTGATGATGTGCAGATGATCCCCCAATGGTGCCAGTCGTTTCCCGAGTGCTGGGAGATGATCGTGGACCGGTGGCTATCCGAAGAGTGGGCGGCCCACCACGCCGAGGCCCGGGAGGCGCGTCTGCAGATGCCAGGTGTACCACACCACCAGGGCAACCGCAACCGCAACCTCGCCGAGTACGCACAAGCTTGGGTACGTGAAAGACTTTATCAATTCCTCGATCAAATGTTGCCTGATTGCTAATCATCTTGTTGTCTTCCTCGCAGTCGGAGGCACACGGTGGCCAGCCTTGCGGCACGGTGGCGGCATACGCCATGTCCCACAAGGGCAAGGCCACGGCAGCGGAGACCTCCTACAACCCCGACGATCCCGCCGACGCGTACACCAACTCCAGCGTCCACTCCCGCCTCACTGACTACTCAGAGGCGGCAAGGACGGTCCATGGGGATGACTTTGATCCCGCCACCGCGGACCTGGACGGGAGCATCGTCATGAGGATTGGAGGAGGGAAGAAGCACGGGCGGTTCTGGCTTGGCGACGGCGTCATCGACACGGCCTCCACTCCCACTCTGTCCCAGCTCCGAGCACAGAGCACGAGCGGGAGCGTCCCCATACGCCCACGCCCGTCGCCTGCGCAGTCGCGGGTCGCCGAGCTCGAGGTTATTTCTATTTTACTCATCGTACATTGATCTTTAAATGTTTGCATTGTTCTAACATTCACTTTGTATTATCGCAGGCCCGCCTGGAAAGAGAAAGGCAGGAGCGCCAGGTGTCCGAGTTCCAGATGCGGTCACAGATGTCGGCCCAGATGGAGGCTCAAGCTAAGCAGATGGCGGACCTCATCGCCTTCATGGCCTCCCAGGGCATGGCCGTGCCGCAGACGCTCATGGCTCCTCCACCGCCGTATCAGGACCCCGGAGCTGCTCCTGTGAGTATCAATACTTCAGTGTTTCGTTTATTTCATTTCCTTGTCTGACATGACCTTTTGCAGCCTCCTCCGTCACAAGGTTCGAACAACCACCGATGGAACCAGACCGGGACCGGGGGTGAACCAGGCGGCCCCTCTCAGGGGTGGCCTGGTTGGCCGGGGGTGTAGTATGTTGGACTATCGTGTGTCACTGAAGTTATGTGATGTGCACTAGATTCGAGGACGAATATGTTGTTGAACTATGTGATGTGAACTTCATGATATGTACATATGTTCTGTGATGTGAAATGTGATATATATGTGATATGTGATGAATGTGATATATATATGTTTGGTAGTGTGGGAGAAAAGGAAAAACAGAAAAAAATAAAAAAATTGCTACTTTGCCGAGGGTTGCTCTCGGCAAAGGGCCTCTTTGCCGAGGGCTATGACCATAACCCTCGGCAAAGCTCGACCAGAAAACAATGTTCCCAGGTTTGCCGAGGGTTATGGTCATAGCCCTCGGCAAAGCTGGGAATGTTGAACGCAATTTCAAGGGCTTTGCCGAGAGTCAGATGATAGAGCCCTCGGCGAAGAGGCCGCAAAAAAAATCATTAGAAATTTCTTTGCCGAGAGCCGACCCTAGTTAACCGTCGGCACAGGAAAATAAAATAAAAAAATATAGCTTTGCCGAGAGCCGACTCTCGGCAAAATATCCTTTGCCGAGGGCCAGGTTAGCCCTCGGCAAAGTGACCGTCAGTAGGGAGCGCCGTTAACGGCTACTTTTTTTTGCCGAGGGCTACACGGAACCCTCGGCGAAAAGTTTGCCGAGAGCCCGATAAATGGCCCTCGGCAAAGGATCCTTTGCCGAGAGGATTTTTGCCGAGAGTCCTATGCCGAGAGCAGCCCTCGGCATAGCCTACGCCGAGCGTCAGAGGGCCTTTGCCGAGTGCTACAGGCACTCGGCAAAGCAATGATTTCCAGTAGTGCATCATCAGCGTCTCCTTCAGAGGCAACCGACGAGGAGGAAGAACAAAGTGCCCTCTTGATCGCCGGGGCGATGGTGAGCCGGCGACCCCTCATTCGGGCATTTGTCGCAACCCAACGATACTATGAATACCAGAGTGGCAAGTTGAGCAGGGAAGCCGCATGCGGCGTAATGAAATGAGGTTCTGAAAGGGGCGGTATCACAGATCAACATAGCAGTATCTGATTGCGCGGTATTTTATAACATGCCGGAACGAACCAAGCGGTCATATCGTTATCTGATTCCCGAAGTAATCAAATTGCGTTACATTTTGCGGAACCAAACGGGTCGGAAGTATTTCTAGCTTCTCTAGTCTATTCTTGTTTGCCACTCTTCACTTTCAGTTTTTTGGACGCATTTTGCAAGAGCTAAGTGAACATACATATAGGAAGTTAAAATATATCTAGCTCGAGTAACAGAAGCCCAGACCTTGCCTTAATTATACTTGATTTTTTATATATTGTGTCTCCCTAGTTCTCCGCATCATATATTGAACTACATCAAGCGAATACGGTACTTCCAAGTTTACGAGACCAAGCCATAACAATCGTGTGATGTCTTGCAGAAAAAATACGAGCCAAAACAATTGTTTGTTCCCTTTGCCATTTAACATATTTTTTATTTTTCTTTATTTCTCCTAAACTGACGCACTCAAAAAAATGCCCTTCCATTTAAGTGAATTTTCCTTGGTGCATATCTGTCATTTCAAGTGCCTGAGTTTAGATAAATAAAGAATAAAATAAAAATATATGAAATGGCAAAGAAATGGTCAAGGACACTCGGAAAAGCGCCTAACTTGCCGAGTGGTAGGCTCACGGCACTTGGCAAACTAGCCGTTAACGGCCCTTCTGCCATTACGGCAACTTGCCGAGTGGTGGCCCGGCATTTGGCAACTCTTTGCCGTGTGCCCGGCAAATGACACTCGGCAAATGACACTCGGTAAAGTGTTTGTCGAGTGTTTTTAAGCCTTTGCTGAGTGCCTCGGGCACCAGGAAAAGCATACATTTCTAGTAGTGCAAGCAATAGTTTTGGGTGGCATTTTTGTGAAATCAACAATTTGGATGGAAAATGTGCATAACACATATACAGTTTCGAGCAAAGATTTGGATTTTCTCCATGTTTAGAGGATATGGTAGCGCTCCCCGAACTGCCCCATAGGCGACTTCACATCTTAAAAATCCAAACAACATCCGCTACAACTCCAACAACGGTTTTCTACCATATGTAGCTCGAAGAGATTTGGGAGCAAAAAAAAGTAGCTTTCGGCCTTGTTTAGATGCAAAATTTTGCAAAATTTTCTATCACATCAACCATCACATCAATGTTTGGACGCATGCATGGAGCATTAAATGTAGGTAAAAAAATAACTAATTGTATTTTTCGTATGTACATGTCGAGACGAATTTTTAGAGTCTACGTAGTCCATATTTGGACAAAGTTTGTCAAATAACAACGAAAACGCTACAGTAAATTTTTTTGCAAAATTTTTGCATCTAAACAAGGCCGCCTCAGATACTTCGACGGTACATGTAGGTCCTCCCTAAACGCATTATGTGCAAACAAGGTGTCACTACAGGAAACACGATCTTCGCCGAGTGCCTGCGAGTTCGCCGAGTGCCAAATTTCGGGCACTCGGCGAAGAGCCTCTTTGCCGAGTGCCGGAAATATGACACTCGGCGAAGAATGAGCACAAGGCAAAGCCAGCTTTGCCGAGTGCCCAACACTCGGCAAAGAAAAGCACTCGGCGAAGATACCTCTTTGCCGAGTGCCGAACACTCGGCGACGATGAGCACTCGGCAAAGTCTCGCTGACCAGACGGCATCCAGGCCCGTTAGCTTTGCCGAGTGCCCCCCGTCTGGCACTCGGCGAAGACCATATCTTTGCCGAGTGCCGGCCCACGTGGCACTCGGCGAAGAGTGGGTTATGCCACGTAAGCTGTTCTTTGCCGAGTGCCACATGGCTGGCACTCGGCGAAGTGCTGCTCTTTGCCGAGTGTCAGTCTAAGTGGCACTCGGCAAAGTATTTTTTTTTATTTTGGACACCAAATTTTTTGTGGGTCATCTCCACACTACCACTGTCAATATGTTCAAATTTGACAGTTTTTCAAAATTTTTTGTTATATTTTTTGACTTTCTTTAGTTTTCTTGAATTTTCCCGAAAGACGCAAGTTTGAACTGCGGGTGCATCGAATAATGGATTTTCATGATTTAAAAAATGTTATTATTGTTCTTAACCGTATGTTCAGGCCAAATCCAAAAACTGACCCTACGTTTCCATCAACGTGCTCACGGGGCAACGCCTCCAAATTACGTGCGGGCGGTTTTTTAATTATAGAAAATGCAAATGAATTCCAAAAATCGCGAAACTTGGCGAGATGTTGTTACATCACATGCGTATGCCTTGAAAAAAATTTGAGAAAGTTTCGAGCAAGTTGCCACGTACGATGCTTACAAACCTGGACATCTCAACATGTGATATCAGATATCACATGTTATACTACTTCGATACTGTTATCTGCATGGAAATAGAAGTAGTAGTGTTATTGTTAGTAGTAGTTATACTACTTCGATACTGTTATCTGCATGGAAATAGAAGTAAAGTACATGGCTCATCTCAGTACTATTGTGATTGTTGGCCTTCGTGACTATGTCTGGTATACATGTGGTTGTTGGCCTTCGTGCCGACCTTTTCTGCAGGTTTTGGGAACCTCCCCGTGCAGGGGAGGTGCTGCCAAAATTTTCGGTCGAGACTAACCAATTGCTCTTTTTTTTGGCAGGAGGAGGACCCGTCGGAGGGACTCGGCGACCCCGATCGTCTTCGTCGGCGTTGCGGGTCTGCCTGCACCGCGTCGTCTCGTCACTGCCCCGATTCACCACTGCCCCGCTACCCTGACCTCACCGACACCTTAGGTATAACCCCTCTATCCGTATCCTTAGGTATCTAATCTTTGGTCGCGTAACCTAGTTAGACGTCTCCCGTTCGAAAGAGATACAGTCTTAGATATTCAGTCTTTTGCATATCTGCGACCGTATCTCTTTCGAATTGTCCACGTATTTTGGACAGCCCGCGGATGCGTAGATGAGCTAGTTTCCATGTTCTGCTCCTGTCAGAGTCAGAGTTTCGGCACCACCTCCTCGTTGTTCTTCGGATACACACTCTCCCTACCAGGACGTGTATCAGGAGAACAGCGAGGAGGTGCTGCCGAAATTTTGTCTCGGGTAGGAGTAGAACATGGAAACTAACCCATCTGCGCATCCTCGGGTGGGATTAGGACCTATCCTTCTCCTATTAGATGGTAGAAATGCCGTGTAGATGCAATTGCTGGTTTTATTACTCGCTTACATATGTATATGCCAGAGGATGGATAACCGTGACTGGATGTACACGGGCCACGCAAGTAAGAGCACAGAATGGGTTACTAAGACCAATGCTTTCTTAGAGCATGCATTTGGTCCGGCTGCTAAAGGGTCGAGTCGGATGCCGTGTCCCTGCAGCAAATGTGGGAACAAGAAAAGAAAATATAAGAATAACGTGGGGATAGATCTTTACAAGTACGGATTCGTTGAAAACTATACTTGTTGGGTCCACCATGGTGAAGCCGATCGGATTAGAGAGGAGGTGGTGAGACAACGTCTCGAGGAGTATGATGGAGATGCCGGGGTAGCATACATGATGGGAGACTTTCAAGAGGCTCAATTCGGTGAAGGATTGGAGGAGCCAGAGGACACCGCAAAGGCGTTCTACGACATGATGTCTTCGGCACAGAAGCCACTTCATGAAAAGACAATGGTTTCACAACTAGATGCCATTGGACGCCTAATGGGGTTCAAGTCCCAGTATGGCTTGAGTCGAGACGCTTTCGATGACATGTTGGCAATTTTGGGCACCCTGTTGCCGGAGGGTCACATTCTGCCGAAGAACACGTACGAGTCACAGAAACTTCTTCGTGCACTTAAGATGCCGTATGAGCAGATCCATGCTTGTCCAAAAGGGTGCGTCCTATTCAGGAAAGATCACGAGAAAGCAACACACTGTCCAAAGTGCAAAGCCTCTAGGTATGTGGAGGTAGACCATGGAGATGGCAAGAAGGAACAACTTAATATCCCTGAGATGGTCCTACGGTACCTTCCTTTCATACCTAGGATCCAACGACTGTACATGACAGAGGACTCTGCGAAACAGATGACATGGCACAAGAATGGCAAGAGATACAATCCTGACAAGATGGTACACCCATCGGATGGTGAAGCATGGAAGCACTTCGATGCCATGCATCCTGGCAAAGCTATGGAGGCTCGAAATGTACGTGTGGCGCTGGCGACAGATGGGTTCAACCCGTATGGAATGATGGCGACCCCGTACACTTGTTGGCCTGTGTTCGTGATCCCCCTCAATCTCCCTCCCGGTGTTATGTTTGACCCTAAGAACGTATTCTTGTCACTGATAATTCCTGGACACCCGGGGAACAATATGGGTGTGTTCATGGAGCCTTTGTTGGATGAATTGTTCGAAGCTTGGGAAAACCCGGTACTAACATATGACCGAGCAACAATGAAGAACTTCAAAATGCATGTGTGGTACCAGTACTCCCTGCATGACTTCCTGGCATATGGCTTATTCAGCGCTTGGTGTGTTCACGGGAAGTTCCCATGCCCAATATGCAAGGCAGCTGTGAAGTTCACTTGGTTGAAGAAGGGAGGAAAGTATTCTTCATTCGACCAGCATCGTCAATTCTTGCCTCTTGACCATCCGTTCAAAAGTTACATCAAGCACTTCAGGAAAGGTGTTCAAGTCACCAACCCCATTCCTCAGTTCAAGAGCGGTTCCGAGGTCCGTGCCGAAATAGAGGCTCTGAAGTTTGATGAAGACAATGGTCGTTTTTTCGGGTACGGAGAGGAACACATGTGGACCCATAAATTGGGCTTGACTAGACTCCCCTATTTCAATGACCTTCTTTGTCCGCACTACATCGATGTAATGCACACAGAAAAGAATATCGCTGAGGCACTCTTTGCAACACTCATGGACACAGAAAAGTCAAAGGACAACGTTAAGGCCAGACTGGACCTAGAAGAGATGTGCGATAGACCAAAGCTAGTGATGAGGGCTCCTGGTGCTGGCAAGAAATGGAAAAGAGGTCCGGCCGATTATATATTGAAAAGAGACCATAGGAAGAAAGTCCTACAGTGGATCAAGGCGTTAAGGTTCCCTGATGGGTATGCGGCGAATCTGAGGAGGGGAGTGAACTTGTCTACTATGCGAGTGTTAGGGACTGAAGAGTCATGACTACCACATATGGATCGAGCGGCTCCTTCCTGCGATGACCCGGGGATACCTCCCTGAGCCTGTGTGGCGCGTGCTGGCAGAGTTGAGCTACTTCTTTCGCCAGCTTTGTGCCAAGGAGCTATCTTATGACGTGATTGCTAACCTAGAGGAAGTGGCACCTGTGTTGATCTGCAAGTTGGAGATGATCTTTCCACCCGGCTTCTTCCTGCCGATGCAGCATCTGATTTTGCACCTACCGTACGAGGCACGGATGGGGGGGCCCGTGCAGTGCCATTGGTGCTTTCCAGTCGAGAGATGTCTAAAGGTTCTTCGGAAAAAGTGTAGAAATAAAGCCAAAATAGAGGCTTCCGTGGCAGAAGCATTTATTGTGGAGGAGGTGCCCAACTTCACAACCAAATATTATAAGGATAACCTTCCTAGCGTGCACAATCCACCCTCTCGTTACAACGTCGACAAGAGTTTATCGAACCTCAGCCTTTTCAAAGGCCAACTCGGAAGAGCAAGCGCATCGAGGACCAAGATGTTGCGGCATGATGAGTGGCACACTATCATGTTGTACGTGTTGTTGAACCTTGACAAAGTGACTCCTTATGTGCAGTAAGTTCTCAATGAGCTTGTTACATGCGCCGTCACTATCTTCAATCTATTGATTCGACCTCCTTGTTTTTAAGGAAATTTATTGATGAATACTGGAGAGAGGATAGGGAACCTTCCTCTGAAGAACAAGACCATCTTCTCAAAATGGTGTGCCCGATTTCATTTCGTGGTTTAGTACGAAGGTACCACTGAACTAACCTTGTATTTCATTTCATTTCTTGTTTCATTTGATGAAACGATCTACCCTATCTCAACTTACAGGCCCGCACAGATGCGGAAATGATAGATGAGTTGAAACAGGTTGCCAATGGCTTCGACTATAGGGTTAAGTCATTCACCGTTTATGATGTGAATGGCTATCGCTTTCACACAAGTAGCTACGAGCAGAGTCGGCCCAATCGAAAGACCACGAATACCGGAGTTCGTACGCCCGGCACCGATGAGCGCGACTATTACGGCATAGTCGAAGAAATATATGAGCTCAACTTTGAGGGTAACAAAGCTATTAATCCAGTGGTATTCAAATGTCATTGGTTCAATCCTGATGTCACGAGAAGAGCCCCTGAGATTGGGCTAGTCGAAATTCGACATGACTCCGTTTACAAGGGAGACGATGTCTATATTGTGGCTCAACAGGCCACACAAGTTTATTATCTCCCATGGGCGTGTCAAGAAGACAACAATCTTATGGGTTGGTACCTTGTGCAGTTAGTATCGCCGCACGGTAAAGCGCCTCTCCCAAACGATGATGATTACAACTTCGACCCAAACACATATAGCGGAGAGTTCTTTCAACCTGAGGGGCTAGAAGGGAGGTTTGACATTAACATTTTTGAGCTGATGGACATGGAAGAAGACGATGACAATGATATTGATGAGGACGAGGGTGATGAGGTGCACAATGCCAAGGACTTAAGAATGCTTGAGCGATTATGGTTTGGTGGTGAGGACGAGGGTGATGAGGATGATGGAGACGACGCCGATTGTTTTGACAATATTGACAGTGATGACGACACACGTGTGCCACATGCCAACACACGAGGGGCACTAGCCACTGACAATCGCGGAGATAATTTTTAATTCATGTAATGCTATATTGTTATAATTATTTTGCAATTATGTTTTGTTCATTTTGTATCTCTTTATAAAGACTTATCGTTTATATATGCTAATTGATTTTATCTTTGTAATGACAGGCACTCGACAAAATGCCGGGCGGAAGGCGGCAGCAGCGGCGGGTCAACTCGCTCTACCAGAGGTCCAGCTCACCACCCACCGCAGCCGAGGAGCCGTCCACGAGGAGGGCGAGGTCCGGCCGCCCCCGCGGACGTCCTAGGAGGGAGCCGACTCCTGACCCGACTCCGGATCCGACTCCCGACCCGACTCCCGACCCGGCGGAGAGCTCGGACGACGACCAGGGGGATGCCAGAGGGACGTCCAGGAGGATGTCGGACGACGACACCACTTCCTCGGACTCGACGGGTGGCCAGGGGGACGAGGGTGCCGAGATCGTCGGTGCCTCCGGAGGGGGTTCCACTTCCTCTGCTTCGAGCAGAGTGTACTTGTGCGGCCCCTCGCAGCTCCCGCAGGAGCGTCTCGCACCTAGCCGCCGTCCGGTGATTCGACCGTCCGGCGACAAGTAAGTTACCATTAATGTTTTCACTACTTGTTCACATGGCATGTTCAAAATTGAACTTCCGACTAACAGTTGTTCTTAATGACTCATGCAGGAACTGGGAACTTGTGGCAGGTGGCAAGACACGCCATATCAATGGCATGTTAAGTCTTCTGATTCGGAAGAACTACCCGGGCTTGGTCACCTACGCTGGGGTCAGGTCACCGCCCTGGACGTGGGACCACTTTGGTGCCGCTCCGGACCCCACGTACACCACCGTTGCAGCGCGGATTAGGGCCGAGTTCTGGGTCAGTCTTGCTCGCACAACATTTCTCAATGATACGTATTTGTTGGACGTTCCTGAAATAATGAAAGGGTACATGTTGTCTTTATGCAGGAGTACTTTGCGTGCGAGGCGGGGAGAGAGGCCAAGGCGTTTCACGTGCAGGACAAGGTCTGCAGGTCCCGGCTCGCGGATATGTACTACGAGGCGCGGATCCAGTGCGTCATCAACTACAACGCCGACGTGTTAGGGAAGGCGGTGAAGAAGACGGACGCTAGGCAGATGATGCTCACCAGGGAGACCGACCTCACTAGGGAGCAGTACATCCAGGTACGTACAAAACAGTAATACTGATTGGTCCATCCATCACTTAGCGGCTCTTCTAACATATTAAATACTTATTGTCTTGCAGTTCTGTCCTGGTTGGTGCGCCAATCACCTAGACTGCTGGGTGGCCATTGTGGACAAGTGGAGATCGGACGAGTGGTACGAGAGGCACAGTGCCCGCCGAGACTGCCGCCTGCAGATGCCTGGGGTGGCACACCACCAAGGCAACCTTAGCCTCGTTGCGTACGCCGACAGATGGGTATGCTCTACTGATTTTTTTTATTGTAACACTCAATTACTCATTACTTGTAATTATCTGTGTTTTCCTCGCAGTCCCAGTCGCATGGTGGTGAGGAGTGCCTCCCTTTCAAGGCATACCACTTATCGCACCAGGGCAAGGCGACTGCCGCGAGCACCCAGTACAACCCAGACGCCGAGCCCGAGACGTTCACCAACACGAACGCCTACACCAAGGTCACCGAGTACACCACTGCGGCTCGCGAGCGCCATGGGGAGGACTTCGATCCGGCCACCCAGCCCCTAGATACAGACCTGGTGATGAGGCTGGGAGGAGGGAAGCAGCACGGCCGGTACTGGATAGCCAACAGCACAGTTGACTCGTCCTCTATTCCCAACCTCGCTGAGATTCGAGCTGCCAGCACGAGCTCCTCCGTCCCCATACGACCTCGGCAGCCGACCTCACAGCAGATGATGGCAGCACTTCACGTAAGTACTTGTTCTATTCATCATTCATTGCTTTTACACATATACCTTATCTTTGCATTGTTTAAACCTTACGGGACGAATTTTGCAGGCCCAGATGCAGGCCCAGGCGGACCAGATGCAGAGGTTGCAGGCCATGCACGAGGTCGAGGCGGCGGCCCATCGTCGCGACTTACTGGCCGTCCAGCAGCGAGAGGCGCAGAGGACGTAGTACATAGCTCACTTCTTTGGGAGCCTGAACATCCCGGGTGTTGTCGTGCCTCCCTCGCTGCTCACTCCTTTTGTGCCTCCTGTTACTCCTACGACAGAGACTCCGGTGAGTATATATGGTTGTTTATATTTCTTTAACTTTTACGGCTGTCCTCCAGGTGCTAACGAATTTGCTTCTCCTTTGTGCACTCACAGTCGGAGGGTTCGGCACCGACTCCTGCACCTGGCCTTCCTCCGCACACTCTGCACATCACTGGTGGCCCTCCTCCGCAGCCTGGATGGCTCCCCGGTGGCCCTCCTCCGCCCTATGGGTGGCCAGGTTACCCTACTTCGCAGTCAGGGTACACCGAGTGGCCATCTGGACCTCCGCCGCCTGGGTGGCAAGGTTGGCAAGGTGGTTCTTCGGGCGGGTCGTGGGACGCGTGGCAAGGTGGGGGTTCTTCACAATCTGAGCACCAAGGTGAGCAGTGATGGCAGACTTAGATTTGTGATGGACTTGTGAACTTGTGGATTTGTTGAGGAGTGCCGAGTGCTGGACTTGTGGACTTGTGATAAACTTGTTAGCTTGTGATGCATGGAGACTGAACATGTGATATTTGTTTGAAATGGATATGTATGTTATGGATGTGTGATATATATGCATGTGATATTTGTCTGAAATGGAATATGAATGTGTGATATGTTCTCTGTGTAGGGAAATGAAAACAGGAAAAAAATTCCTTTTTTCCCAGCTTTGCCGAGTGCCACACTCGGCAAAGAGGTCATGGCACTCGGCAAAGCTGGGGCAAATTTTTGCTCAGCTCGGCCTCTTCGCCGAGTGCCTTGACCCTGACACTCGGCAAAGAGGCCCTCTTCGCCGAGTGCCGGCCTGCGTGGCACTCGGCAAAGAGGAGCTCTTCGCCGAGTGCCGGCCTGCGTGGCACTCGGCGAAGGGGCCCTCTTCGCCGAGTGCCGGCTTGCGTGGCACTCGGCAAAGGGTTCCTCTTCGCCGAGTGCCGTCCACGTGGCCACTCGGCGAAGGGACCGTCAGGTGACGGCTCCCGTTTGCTTCGCCGAGTGCTGACCTGACACTCGGCGAAGGCTTCGCCGAGTGCCCGATATTTGGCACTCGGAGAAGAAATCGTTGCCGACAACTTCTTTGCCGAGTGCCTTTCGCCGAGTGCGGCACTCGGCAAAGGCTTCGCCGAGTGCGAAAGGGCCTTCGCCGAGTGCAGCCAGCACTCGGCAAAGCCAACGCCTCCTGTAGTGTGTCACGGCGTGGGATGTGGGACTACAGAATCAACGCAAGCCCAACCGCTTTGAGCGCTTGCCTGCCGCATCATGCTCACCCACACAGCCCCACTCACCACTACGGCAAGATCTAGCGTCTATGGCAGTCGCCCCTCTTCCCCTCCCCCCATCACCGCCTTCTGCTTCAGCCCCAACGAGCTCATCATCGCCATGAACGCCATCTCCAGCGAGCCTCCCCCATCCTAGACTTGGCCCCACCGCCGCCCCGCCGCCAGGGCACCCTAACCCACCTGCCGACCATCCCCACCACCTGTCTTCCCTTACTCCCCCAGCCGGCCGACAATCTATACCCACCGAAGTTGGAGAAGAAGAGGGTGAGCTCGCTAGAACCCTAGAAAAGCAGATCTAGGAGGAGAAGCGGAGGAGGAGGAGGAGGTGGTGGTGGAGGTGGCAGTCATGGCGGTGGAGGCGTACCTCGCCATGGCCGCCACCGCCATGAACATCAGCCACGGGCTTCATCGGAGGGGAGAGAGGAAGGTGGGTGTTGGCGCAGGTGGACGGCGCGCGAGGCTGCGGAAGGTCGTGAGCTAGAGCTCGCTGGTCGCCGGCCACCGGCCACCTTGCGCTGCGAGAGAGTGAGAGAGCGCGCTCGCCAGCACGGGACGGAGACAGCGCAGGGTGGGGAAGGGATAAGGTGGTAGTTGTGCGTGTGGATGGGTAGCCGGTGGATCGATGGTAGAGCATGCATGCCGCACGTCCACGGCCTGCACGGTCAGTAACTAAGTATTTACGAAAATATATATCTACTAGGTTCGTACCGGTGCGTTGCTACGGGTTTCAAAAATCCACATACTCCTATGTCTTTTTCAGCTACACATGAAAAAATATCTTATGTGCATCATGATATCAATTTCATTCTAGATGTCACGCCTCGCAATCGTCCTCTCCTCCCCTGCTGAAGCGGGCCGCCCAACCTCCTCAGCACACTGTGCTTTTCGGGCCAGCCCACACGAAAATCAGCCGAATAGGTCGTGCCTAGGCTGTTAACCAAACACGAGGCCTGCGCCTAGGCATGGCCCGGGAGGCACGACGGGTCATGCCCGCCCGACCCTATCGCATCGTGCTTTCATGGGCCAGGGCCGGGCTGGGCCGAGCCAATGGCCATCAAGGAATCACTGCGTATTGGATAGACGGAGGTCGGCACCGGTGGCTGGCCATATCGTTGAGACGAGGTGATCTAGACAGCACGCACACACTCTCCGTCCCTGATGACTGGTTACCAGCAACAGCTGGCCCATGTCGAGGCTAGGCGGTGAAGGGCTTTTCACTGTTGAGGTGCTGGCGAAGGACGAATGGGCGTCGAGAGCTCCTGAAACACTATCTATACTAAATGGCGGCACGTAGGACGCGTCCGGTGGCGGGTGATGGCAGCAGCGGGAGCGCGTAGCAGCGGTACGTTCGGGGAAGCAGCGGAGCGTCCGGCGATGGCATTGAGGCAACCGTGCATCCGGTGTCCAGGGAGGCAGCGACGCGTCTGGCAGCGGGCGGCGGCAGCAGCGGGAGCTTCCTTTGGCGGTGTCGAGGCATTAGCGTCCGCGGTCCGGAGAGGCGGCGGAGTGTCCAGCGACGACATCGAGGCAGCAGTGCATCCTGTGTTAGGCAGCGGGCGGCGCCAGCAGCGGGAGCGTCCAACGGTGGCGGGCTGGCGGCGAGGCAGCGGAGTGTCCGGCGGTGGCGCGTCCGGTAGCGGGCGATGACTGCAGCGGGAGCGCCCGTTGGTGAAGTGTCCGACGACGATATCGAGGCAGCAGCGCGTCCGGTGTCCAGCAAGGCGGCGGAGTGTCCAGCGGTCTCAGGCGGCACCGTACGTACGATGGGGGCAGTTGTTCCATGGATCGAACCGCATTCGAACCATGGATCCATTCAAGACATTAAGGAGCACCTATTCATCCATTATAAACTAATACTACTTGGGTCTAATGCTTAAACGCTCCAATGGATATATGGGTCGACCCTCATGATGTCGAGCGTGCGATGCCAGCCAGAGCCTAGCTTCTCTCCACTGTGTACGTTCCTCAGCCGCTTGGTTGCGCTGGATCTAAGGAAGCAAAGCAAGATGATGAGCAGCAACCTGGTTGTTGTCATGTCTCCGACCGCGTGTCGAGCCACGCCAGGCCTTCGAGCCTCTCCGCACTGTCGTCCTTGCCACTGATGAACAGCAGGCCAATGTAGTACATCGGTGACAGCACCCGCCTAGGATGCACCATGGGTCCCTCAGTGCCTGAATGGCACCGTGCTCTAGCGACTCAAACATGTTGACCAGGACACGCCGCCGGTGGCCGTGTAGTGTGCCCAGTTGCCCGCTAGCACTCTGCACCGCTCGTCATCGGGGTGCTCCAACAGGCTCTGGACCACAAGCGACACCGACACAGCCACACAGGCGGCACGTCGAGGAACTGGAATGGTGCGTCGCCGAGCTCCTTCAGGCCCGGATAACGACGGTTTCTATTTTTCTATTCGTGAGCGAAGTGGGGAGCGGGTGGGAGGGAGGGCGCGGGGCCACATGTCAGCGCCAAAAAATCGCACGGTGAAAAGCTTCGGTGATCCGGCTTCACCAGCACAGGTAGACGGGTCATCTTCGTATGTTTTAGTTGTATATATATATATATAATATATATATATATATATTAGTTGTATATATATATATATGGAAGCGGCTAACGCATGACCGCGCGTGTCTTGAACAAAACGCACGCACACTCCAAAAAAGGAAAAATCCCGTTTCCTACAGTGCCGCGCGAATTTCCGGACCGCCTCTCGCGGCCCGCCCACTGCGCCCCCCGCCCGAGTTTGGTGGACCCACCAAAGAAATATCCCCCGCAGTCTCCCGCAATCTTCATCCTCTCTCTCCTTTTTGTTTTTCCCTTTGAACCTACAACACGCCGCCGCCGCCTCCATAGGAGAGGCTGCTGCTGATTCATCTAGAATTCAAGAGACAGAAAAGACTCAACCAAAACACAGGTACGAAGTTTGCAGAGACTACTATTATCTTGTTCTAAAATTCTAACCAACCAGATCTGTCGTTAGCATATATGTATAGTACAACAATTCACTGCATGCATAAAAAGCAGATCTGATCCCAAAAACATATGTTGACGATGGAAAAAAAGGCAACCTAGATCTGAAAAAAAAGCAATAGGCAATTTAGTGTTTTTGCATGACCAACTCAGTTCTTTCACATAAGCAATTTAGTTGTCCGCAGAGGTGAAATCTGTGCAGTTCTCTACATCTCGAAACTGTTATTGCAAAAATATAAGCAACAACACATCCATAACAAGCGTGTTAACAACTATTGTTTCATACTAGACATCGTGCTTTCAGCTGTTCTTGGTAGACATTTATATTCGGAGTTTATACTGCATGCACCACTTTTTATACACATTGACAGTGGAAAACCCTCCTTGTGATTACTACTGTGCCTGGTTACTCTTATAGACATTGTACACATGTTAATTTTGATGCTTGGTTAGCTTCACCTGCAATGAACTAAAAAAAAGTGCAAAAAAAGGTTAGAACACCAAAAAAATTGGAAATAAAACTGGGAAAAATTTCATTGTACAGATTGTAAACCAGTGACCTTTTTTGCTTAAATGTAGTACAATATTGCATAATGGGGTAAAGGTAAAAGTTGCCTATTGTTATAAGGTTGTCATAATATAGTATAATTAATCATACTGTTTTTTTTGCAAGCACGTCTGAATATATGGATCTCAATGAGCCACCACTAGATTTAGATCAAGACTTCTTAGATGCATTGAATTTCGATTGTGTGACTAGCAATCCTATATTCTGCACTCAAGTGCCTACATTTCCTGAAATTTCATAGAGCAATGAAGAACATGTGAACCAACAGATTTTGCCTAATTTTAATGAAGTTGCTCAAGCTGAATTACCAGAGGATTCTGCAGTTACAAAGGAGGGTGTTCCTACAGTCTCTGAAATCAGACTGACTTTTGAACAAGCAGGGTTAGAAGATAGAAATGAAGGTCTTGTTAATCCTGAAGTTGCTGGAATTGAAATAACAGAACATGAAGAAGAGGTGTGGTCTACTCCTGAAATGCCATACAATGGGATGTCTTTTGCATCCTTGGAAGAAGCAAAACAGTACTACAATTCATATGCCAAAAGAACCGGCTTTTCAATTAGAACAAACACTTCGCGACGGTCTGCAATCACAAGAGAGATGCAAAAGGTTCAGTTTGTGTGCAATAAGGAAGGCTTGGGCAGAAAAAGAAGAGCTGCTCATCTTGTTGATGTTGTCACTTGCTACTCTGACAATGATGAAGCCCATGAGGAGGACAGTGCACAAGAGGGGGAGGATGAGGAAGAGGAGAAGAGGAAGAAGCTTGATGGATGTAAAAAAAGAAAGAGAGAGAAAATGCTATATACAAACTGCAAAGCGAGGATGGTGGTGAAAATGATTGGTTCTAGGTGGCAGGTCATCTATTTTTTGGCCGAGCACAACCACAATCTTGTGTTGAAACCCTCGCTGAAGAAGTTCCTAAGGTCCCACAAAGGTATACCGAAGCAGGAAAAGGATTTCATTGTTTTGCTACATGGTTGCAACTTGAGCACAGGTAGAATCATGCAATTGATGAGCGAGTTCTACGGATCTGCGCAGCTAGTGCCATACGAGGGCAAAGATGTTTCAAACTTTCGCTCCACCATTCACAAGACAGAGAAGTTCAGAGACATGCAAGAAACTCTGGATTACTTCAGATCTTTGAAAGAAGAAGACCCAGATTTCTTTTACAAGATCAAACTTGATGAAGACCATAAGGTTGAAAACATCTTTTGGGTTGATTCAGCTGCAAGACGTGCTTACAAAGAGGCGTACAACAACTGTGTTTCATTTGATGCAACCTATATGACCAACATATATGAGATGCCTTGCACACCATTCATAGGGATCAATAGACATTGCCGGACTTTTTAGCTCGGATGTGCGTTTATAAGAAATGAGAAGACAGCTACCTATGAATGGTTATTCCTAACGTTTCTGGAGGCCATGAATGGGGAGGCGCCGCTCAACATAATCACCGATCAAGACGCTGCGATGAGAGCTGCCATTTGCGCAATTTTTCCAAACACAACACATGGGAATTGCAGGTGGCACATAATGGACAAGTTTTCGGGCACAATATGACCTATCGTTGCTAAGAATGAAGAGTTGGATGAGGAATTTGTGGCTTGCTTAAACTACACCATCAGTCCAGAAGAATTTGAGTCAGGGTGGGCTGCCATGGTCCAAAAGCACGATTTGGAACCTAACGAGCACTTCCAGCACCTATATAACATAAGGCACAGCTTTGTTCCAGCCTACTACATGCATAATTTCTTT
Source organism: Coix lacryma-jobi var. lacryma-jobi (assembly GCA_009763385.1). Lineage (NCBI taxonomy): Eukaryota > Viridiplantae > Streptophyta > Magnoliopsida > Poales > Poaceae > Coix > Coix lacryma-jobi. The sequence goes on from CM019829.1 coordinate 27,026,906, forward strand.
CCATTTCTCCAGTCTACTCAACGGAGTGAGGGTTTCAATGCTTTGCTCAAGAAATATGTGAACCCAAACTTGTCAGTGCTACAGTTTGTAAAGCAATACCAGAAAATACAGGAAAAGTGCCTCGTTGCACAGGATGGACAAGACTTTAGGACTGATGAAAATGAGCGTAGGCGATGGTCAAAGTATCCGCTTGAGAGGCATGCTTCCACTATATACACAAAGAACATGTTTTATAGATTCTCCAAAGAGTTTGAGAAGACAGCAGAATATGATGTGAAGCCTGCAGGGCAGTTCCAATATTGGGTGGAGCCTAATAACTTAAATGTTTATGGATATGGGAAAAGGAACTATCTTGTTACAGCAATAGAGGAAGAAGAAAGCTACTGTTGTCAGTGTAGCAAATTTGATAGGGATGGTATAATTTGTTGCCATATTATGAGGGTTATGGTCAGACTAGGTGTAAAATCAATACTAGAAAGATACATCCTTAAAAGGTGGACGCAACAATCCATTACTAATGATGCGGATCAGATTCATAATGTGCAAGCACCGATTGACCTCATAGCCCGTGGGATGCCTTTGAACAGCACAAAAACATTGAGATTGACAAACACATCTACAGCCTTTGCGACACTAGCAGCTGAGGGTTGTTTGAGTGATGAAAAGTATGCAGTTTTAGAGAAACATATCAAGGAGATGCGATCTGAAATTGAAGAAATAAACAAAAGGGAGATGACAAGTGGACAGATTCCTAATGTTGCAAACACTGGAGATTCAACTCAACCTCCGATAAGAACATCAGGTTTTTAAAAAAAATAAAACTAGCCTTATTATGATGTACATCATCCTAGTGCACACATACAGTATTTCTTTAGTTGCTACTAATGCATGTCAACCTATAGGTACAGTGGCTGGTCCGAGTTCATCAAATATAGAGAACCCTCCGAGATCAAAAGCTAAAGGGCGCAAGAAAGAGAAGAGGCTCAAAAAAGGGATGAATGGTCAAGCAAAAAGGAAGAATAAGTGCAGTATTTGCAAATCAACTGACCACAATGCAGCAAGATGCCCTAACAAGTCCAGAAAAGAAGTCGAGAGTCAAGGAGCAGCTACCTAAATTAAGTGTTGGCAGAATTATTGTACATCTTATGTGTGAAAACTCGGATGTGTTTGTACTATCATATTTATTGTACTAAGTTGCTGCCAGGATACTAATAAGTTGCCTGAATAACACTATTAAATTGCCTGAGTAATGGTATTAAAATACTTATCAGATTACTAATAAATTGCCATTACTAATAAATTGCCTCATAGACACCCTATAACTAATAGTAGCTGCCTTTCACGTGTAGCCAGTATTAGCAGTGGCAGTAGTAAGCTGCTATTGCATTAGTATTGTAGGAATGAAAAAAAATACTTAAAATGTTAGGAGGTTTAACCTGTTATAAATGCAGCTTATCCCGCCAATTCTTCACATCGTTGTCTTTATGAGTTAGCCACTTTTGCAATAGAAGCTTGCGTATGGAAGGAATGTCACTCTCCTTGAAGTATTCAATTGAACGTCCATCCCAGTATTCTGCATGCATCAACATATGGAACCCGCAATCATAACTGCAGAAGACAAAATAAAAACTCAGTACAGATACCTAATGAAAAAACTGAATGTATACAAGCATTAGTTAGAGCAGGGGGGACTACTTGTTGGACTGGATAGGAACACCAATATCTTCAAGTTCATAATTGGTTATAGGCTTCTTTGCCTCATAACCATACTTGGCCCACAGTTGTTTGATTGCTACTGTCAAGTTGTTGCAGCAATTTAGGAGAGCTTCATCTTGAAGTGTTCTCATTGAGTCTAACACCTCAAATCTTTTGTTTCGTAGATTGAGGACAAGCAAAAAATAGTGTCCTACTTGTCCTGTGGAATCTCTATCTCCAACCATTTGAAGGATAGGGAACATCACCTATGTTTGGGTTGGTTAGTATCAAAATGCATGCATGTCGATAAGGAAAAAAACATAGGAATGATGAAACCTAAAAATGCATATATGAAGATGTGATCTTACCATATGACGATGGTCTAGATGATTATCAGCAGCCCGGAATACACATGAGATATGTGTCTTATCTAGATTTCCCTCCTGCATGAAAGTCTGCAACAAAAAACAAATATATAAGCTAGTAGTTATATGCAACATTTTACATGGACACCTTCCTTGGTTAATTGGATCCCTATTGGATGAACATATATAAGCTATCTTGAGTTAAGCCTTAAGCAAAATAGTGTTAAGCCTTAAGCAATAATATAGTTCTACTTTGGGCAAAATAGTGTAATTGATTAAGCAATAGTAGTAAGATTACCAGAAATAGACATTTATAGCTTAGGCACGAGCAGAAAATGGTGGTACAGAACAAGACAATATGATAAGATAAGACTCAACTTCAAATCAATATGATAGACATCCTTCCAGACTTAGTTGCAGAACATGATATCTCCTAAATATGACATAGTTTTGTTATGGTGGTCCAGTAGAGGCTGGCCGGCCCAACTGTGCCTGGTCGGTAATGGGCTGGCCTAGAAGAGCCACCCTGTTTGTTTCACGTTTTTAGCTGGGCCAGGCTGGAGGGATATGGTGTTTGTTTGTCTGGACCTGGTGTCAGAATTTCCAACTAACTCCCAACTGCTCAGTTGGGAGGGTGTTTGTTTGCCTGCACACCGGTACATGCAGCAATAGGTAGTAACGAACTCAGGAGGAAGAAGACACATGTATGCAATGCAAAAAAATAACTGTTTACCATTTTTTTGACATTAGCATTGATGAATTAATTAGTAGAACAACTGACCCAATAGTTTAGTAAATTCCAGTGATATTACAACATAAGTAGCGTGTACAGAGGAGGAAGCAGATCCGGCCACCACCCATGCTCGTCGAGAGGAAGACAACCACCACCACCACTGCACCGGCCAAATTGCAAGGATGCAAGTTTATTATCTAGTTTAGCCAATTGTTGGCCTTACCATTGGGTGAGACAGATGAGATCATTTTCAGCGTTGTGACTCATTTGCTGAAAAGCTAATGCAAGGGTTCATTTTTGCGTGATGTATTTTTACACTGGTTGCTTATGTGTTCCTAAAACAATAACCCAATAACTGATACATTATATTTTGTTTATCATTCATCCAGATCTGGCCCTGATCACTAGTATGTTCATTACCTTTATGGCACTGTCTTTAATAGTTGCTTTTGCGCTACAGCCATGTGTGTGTGAACTCAAACGCACTACACTGAATTTAAAAAATTGTCAATGCAATATGGAAATTAAAGCTAGGTGCTGTCAGCCTGCCTGTGGACTCTACATTATGTATGATCCTTTAGACAATTTATTCAAATCATCATACGTTTTCCCTTGTCCTTAATTTGCCCTTAATATGTTTGTCAGCTAGGAGTTATTATGCTTGTAATCATATTATATTATTGATTCGTGGAAAGTTTGAATGGGTCATTTCAATTTCTAATTTGGATAACCATGACGAGCCATTGTGCTACTTGCGCTATGGCTCAACTCTTGTTGGCTGCTGTTGGGTGGCATTTAAAAAGAAAACAACTTTTGCCTGCCGATGAGCAAATGCAATTGGTCGATCCTCACTCCCATCATTTAAGGTTTTCTACACTCTTACTTATAAATTGGTCCCTTTTCAACCTTGACCTATTTTGCTAACTTTTTGTTGTAGCAAAAGAGTGTGCAACAGGTTACATGAATTCTAAATATGCATTGATTCATGTTCTAAGTGTAGACGAGCAGTAGAGAACCATGGAAAAATGTGCATATAAATTAAGTTAAGCAATTTAATACTATTGGTTAAGCAAGTTATTAGTAATCTAGTAGTAATTATGTGCAGACACATGAATAGCGGGGAATGAGTAGAGTTAAGCAACCATATAAGCAAAAAAATGGACCTCTATTTTGAATGCCGAGCATGGCACTGGTGTGTTGAAAAAAGAACAAAAGCAAAGCAACAGGAGACATTCAAAAAAAGAAAAAATGTGAACTAACCGAGACTCGTAAATGCATAACACGTTTCTTAGCCTTCCTAGTGGTGTCGTCAATTGTGTAGATTGCAATTTCAGCAACAGGGCTCATTAGCTTCCCACAAGGCTTAATTGATGCGGCAAGATGATCTAGCGTTACATAAAAGCTCCAAAAGTTGATTATGACCACGCTGCACACATAAAAACAAAAAAATCAAAAAGAAAAATAAGTAGAAAATCATTGATAACATAAAAAACGGCATGGATTATGAGCATACGCACTCTTGAGCTTGAGAAGATCTAGTGTGCCTTGATTTTGAATGTGCACACACGGCAGCATAAATATTAGACACATCCTTGCTGCAAGTGAAACCCCTTGTTGTAGCAAAATCGATATAAGGAGACAGGAGGGCAGCTGGCCTTTTCCGAATCCTAATTGGATGAGGCTCAAATGAAGGTGTAACTGAAGAATTGCCACTAGCAAGGTCCTTAGATGTAGATGAAGGTGTAACATTGACAGCCCCCTTAGATGTGAATGGAGGAGGTACAGGATCCAGAGATGTATCTGACTGAAGCACAGTGCTTGTTTTCAACTTTTTCTTCTCATTCTGAACAATAGCATCATGTTCAAGCTTAGCTAATGCATCTTCTGATAGTTTCGATAGTGAGAATGGTGAACCATCTGATGCAGAAGGTCCACCTGCAGAGTTGTTGGGTCCATTAGGTGATTCTACAAACTTCATGATGTTGATTTCTGGTGGTGTAAAACTCAAATCACAGCTTGTGTTAACATGAGAGTCACCTGTGTTGTAGTTTTGTTATCAGTTATCAGCAGTGAGCAACAAAAAAAAGACAGGAAATAAAAAATAAACATGTATGCTGAAAAAAAAGATATAAGATGTGACATTACCACATGGGAGCTTGAGTTTTTCCCTCATTCTTTGTGTAATAGATTTGGGTTTAACTGTTGGTTCTGGAGGAACAATCGCTAGTGGTTCGGGTTGACACCTTTAGCTTTCAAATTTTGCAACCTTTCAAAACGAACCTTCAATGGGACAAAATCTTCAATGTCATCAACTTGAGCTTCCAAATGAATTGATGAATCTGCAGGTGGCTTCACATTACATTGATTGTCTCCACTAGTGGCATCCAACTTAGGGTCTCTCAGAGAGGCATTAGTATTCTCATCTTGCTTTTCAATGCCTTCATCTTCCTTTTCCAAAACAGGGGGCAGATTCCCATTGGCAGCGCTAGGAAAAGTACTCTCGTCATCTGAACCTGAATCTTCATCTTCAAATAAGAAATCCTCTTCATCTTGCTCAGTGCTTTCTTCACTTTCATCACTTAGCAAATCCTCTTGAAATTGTTTATCCAAAGATTCATGATGATCAGCATGTTCTCTTCTACTAGCTGCCCTGGTCTATCTTTGAACACATGAAGGTGCAGCTTCGTCCATTTTGGGACGCTTTACTCTACTCTGTCCCTGTGCATCAGAAGGTTCAGCAGAAGGTTCTGCCCTTGGACGCTTAGAAGTACCAACATGATATGATGGGATAGCCTCGCATTCAGAAACTTTCTCTAAAAATGTGCCAAGAAGATCTGTAAAACCCGAGCAAAACTGGCTAACAGCAGTGTTGATCACACTTTTTTTCTGCAAAAAAAAGGGGATAGGAAAAAGGAACAAAGAAAAACAGGTGTTAGTCATGGAAAAAAATGGCACACAGGTGCGAAAAAGATATCAATAATGACAAAAAAACTTGGTATGAAATCTGGAAGTGGGTCCATGCAGTAAACAACTAAAAAAAAGATGTCCTGCACATAAGACATGACCTCCACATAAAAAAACAGAAAAGGCTTATAGCTTAGCTTATATTAGAAGCTTAAGGATAGCTTAGCTTAGCTTATACAAAAAAGACAAAAGGCTTATAGTTTAGCTTATAAAAAAAGACTAAAAGACCAAATTGCTTCATCACTGACACTATTTTGCTTAATTTCTAATAAAAAAATGCTTTTCCTATATGACCCTGATCTGAAAATATTAGTTACCAAAAACACATTGTAGTTCGTTTGACAAAAAAAATTATTAGCCACAAAAAAATAACAGAAAAAAGAAGAGGTCATGTAGGGACTTGGTCTGAAATGGCATTGCCAACCTTTGTGCAAACAAATCTTCTAATATCATCCAAGTGGAACAAAGAAATCTGTGGAGTAGAATAACTTGAACCTTTCAATTGAACACATAAAACATGTAGAAAAAAAAAGCAAAAAGTTAAAAGTTTTGATATGGATGTGGGAGTGATTTTATAAAAAAATCAAAAAAGTAAGCCATATTGAGCTTTTGATGCATACCTTCAGCTTACCAAAAGAACCATTTTGGTTGGTGTCTAGCTTGATGACCACATCCAACAGTTTCCTTGACCACGCTGCGATTCTGGGCTTGTTGGGAGGGATTTGTACATTGTCAACCACAAGTGAGTCCACATACAGAATCTGCGAAAAAAAATATATAAATGAGGGCATAAGAAACATATAAGAAAGAAAAAGTCAGAAAACAAAAGTAGAAAAAACGTATAGGAAACAAAACAAAAACGCAACTTACCACAGAGACAAGAAGACAACCCTTAAAAGATTTTGTTCTACCCATTTTTGCTACTGCCCCCTTAAGCTGATCAACAACAAACTGGCACCAATTCTTCATCTTGACAGTAGAAAGATCCACAATAGCTGGATAACACCTTGGGCTGATAGCTAAGCCAGTTGGAGGACACAAGAATGTTGAAATTGCGATCATCAACCAAGACCTTAAGAAATCATCATTGCTTGTCTTGTTCCCCTTCAACCTTTCCAAGATAGAGTCAATGCTAGGTGTTGTCCCTTCATCAATACCATACTCCTCATGTATGAAATTGATAGCATCAACATCAAGCTCATATTTGACTTCGTCACCTTTATTGGGAAGACCAAATGCACTGAATACTGCGTCAACATTGACAGAGATCCTTCCCCTTCCAGGAAACACCAACTCTGATGAATCAGCATCATAGCATTCGCACACTAACCAATCTGCTAGACCTACAGGGAGAGTTTTACACGCAATCTTCAGAAGACCACCAAAGCCCATGGCCTGTATTCTTCTCTTCTGAGGCACAGTCAAATCCTTGTACAACTTCACAAGTCTAGATGGGGATGCCCGTTGTCTTCGAGGCTGAGAATAGGAGATGGATTGCAGGAAAAAAGTTAGAAAAAATAGAAGCAATTAAAAATAACTATAAAAAATAGATGGACATACCCTAGGAAGCATGGAAGACGACGGAGCAGCAGGTTGGCTTTTCTGTCCTCTACCCATTTCCTGAAAAAAAGAACAAAATTCAATGATTTTCAAAAAAAAAGCAGTTCAATAATTTCAGAAAAGCATTTCAATTATTTCAGAAAAGTAGTTCAATAATTTCAGAAAAACAATTAAGCAGATATAACCAAAACTAACTTACAAAATTGTAAGTTAAAAAAAGAAGATGGCGGACTGTTTGTCGGTTCTTTCATCCCTAGTCGCTCCCTACTACGCGTACGAGTTTAAAGGCCGGGCAGCAGGTTTGACTCCTGTAGGAGTAGCAGCTGCTGTGCTTAGTCGCTAAAATATAAAAAGAGCACACAAACCACAAGGCACGAACTACTGAACCGCAGGCTTCCCACATTCAGATTCAGGTGAAGATGAGTGTGAAACCCTGCAAGTTGGCTAAAAATGGCATGTGCATGTGCTCTCTCTCTCTCAATCGCATTTCCAAGATGTACGTACATGCACACATTGCGTTCCAGTCCCAGAATGGTCCGTAGAATTATATATGTGCTTGCAAAATATACAGTGAAAAATGGCCTAATTAAGCCTATGAATTTGGCACGTTGGATTTGTAAGGTTGTGCTGTAGAACTGCTGCAACCAATAAAGTTTCAGTACTACCTAGTAGTGTGCCTACCGGTGGATGCTACATTTTGAGCTGGGATGGGGGCACTAAACTACACAAAACAAACTATCTAGTCATCTCCACTGCTACAACTCTCCACTACTCCCCACTGCTACGACTATGAAAATAACACCTACAACTCTCCACTACTCCCCACTCCTACAACTATGAAAATAACACCTGAAAATTCATAACATCACATTTTATCTATTCTCTAACGGTTTACTGCTACAACTGCAGGCCAGGGCATCTCACAAAAAATCACAGAAGGCAGAACATACAACGGGACGATGCCCAACAGCCAAACCAAGGACACGACGTGGCATTTGCTGAAAATACGTACCTCAGATGGCGAGTGGTGGTGGGGGAGGGGGATGCTTGCACGGCTGCCCCGAAGATAATACGCGCGGTGGACGGAGTTGGGGCGCGAACGGTGACCTTGCTGCTCGCACCACCTAGGCCCCATAGTTCCCTCCATCCGCCATTAGAACCGAGCTCCCCCCTAGACGGCGACCTTCGTAGTCCTGTAGATCCGGAAAAACATGGAGTCAAACGAGGAACAACAAAAGTCTCCTAGAGTAGTACCCCCGCGCGGATCCAACTTACTGGTGAAATGCGCCTAGATCCGGTGAGCCGGTGGGGCGGCGGTGACCTCTGCTCCGCCTAGATCCGGTGAGCCGGTGGGGCGTCGGGTGACCTCTGCTCCGCCTAGATCCGGTGCGCCGGAGGGGCGGCGGTAACCTCTGCTCCCCTAGATCCGGTGAGCCGGTGGGGCGGCGGTGACCTCTGCTCCGCCTAGATCTGGTGCACCGGAGGGGCGGCGGTGACCTCTGCTCCGCCTAGATCCGGTGAGCCGGTGGGGCGCCACGGTAACCTCTGTGAAAAATCGCCAAAACAGGCGCATCGCGTAGGGAGACGAAAGCGCGAGCCCCAATGTTTTGAACAGTTACCGCCCCTACCTATGACTAGTGGGCCAGGCGACGCAGACTGAGTGCGGCATTGGGGAAAACGGCTAAGCATCCGATTGCGAATCGACGGCGGACGGAGCGTGCGTGCGGGCTGGCGACCGCACGCACGACTGAAACCAAGTCTTTACCTCTCTCTCTCTCTATATATATAATATAATATATATAGATAGAAGAGATAGAGGTAGAGAAATAAAAGTATATGAGGAAACATCAGAAATTGTTTTGTATTTCTCTCTCTCGGTAAACACAGTCTGGGATACAATTTCCAGTTAAATAAGGTGCACTACCGTCTTTCCCTGTCTCAATATTATATATTAAAAAAAATTAGAAATAGGTGCACGCCGCACTCCCCAAAATATGTAAACGTGATGGACACGGACAAGTGGTTGACGCTTCCGGACGATCTACTCGTCGACATCTTCCTTCGGCTAGAGACCATCGCCGTCATCCGATGCGCCGGCGCATGCCGGCCGTGGCGGCGAGCCATCATCGACAACGCCTGGTGCCTCTGGCCTCGTCCTGACCGCTTTCTTCCCGACGTCCTCGTCGGCATCTTGGACAAACACTCGGGCTTCCTCCCAAGCCTGTACGTCGTTCGTCCGGCGATCTGGGTCCACGGCACGGTATACAACCATGTGTTGTCATCGCGCGATGGGTTACTACTACTCGGAGACGACGACTGGGGTGGTGAAAATCTCTGTCTGTGGACCACACTGACGGGATCCTACAGTGTCCTCCCCGCCGCTGCATTTTCCACATACGAATGCATCTACGTTTTGGCCACCGACAACCATGTGTCCGGCGACGAGACAGCGGTGTGGTCGATACTCGCCGTGCGGTGGCAAAGGCAACGGGACGCCAAGAACGGCACGACCTACCAGATCTTCTCCCCCAAGTCCGGCACCTGGGGGCCGGTCAGACGGTCGCAGAAGTTCCCGGAGGACGTGGCCGATGTGATTCTCAATTATCAAGACATCAGTGAAGAAAGCATAGTCTGCCGCGGCACCGTCAGCTGGATCGTTGCTCTCGTTTCCAAATACGACGTCGTCCTGGACGGAACACCACGCACCTCGGAGAAAATCTTTTCCGTGGACCTGAGCACGGGGCGGACATGGACCACGGACATCCCGTCAACTGATCGGCCGGGCGTTCTGGCCATGTCGGAAGACGGGCAGCTATCTCTGGTCACGGTATCTTATTCAAACCAGATGCAGGTGTGGGTGCTCGTCGGCGACGGCCTTTGGACGCTGCGACGGACCATGGACGTCAAGAAGCTGATCCCGAATTGTCGCCAGATTTTGACGCCGTCTCGCTTCTGCCCGAGGAGCGGTTACCTGTTCGGCAAAGGCTTGGACGACCAGGGACATAGGCACCACTTCGTCATTGGCATCGACGGTAGATCGCCCCGGCTGATTGGAAGAGTCCAGTCCGAGAGCAGTGCCCTTACGTTCCCCTACGACATGGATTGGTCTGCGTACATATCATTCTCTACATATCTAAGATGAAATATTTATAGCTTCTCTAGTCTAGTTTTCTACGGTACACACGGTCATATGAATAGCTAGCTTTTGTTTGACGACACACTTCTGCTTCTGTTGGATGGATCCTATACGTACGACAGCTGCTTCATAAAAGTGATTAAATATATGAAGTTGAACATATTTCGATGTCGAGTAATAACCGAAGCCCAGACATCGGCCTAAACTTGAATGTCTTCTTTGCATTATCTCTCTTGGTGTTCTCGCCATGGTACGGTATACGTAATAATACGCCAGAGTATGTTTTGTATGTTAGAAAACGTAAAGTGGCAAATGGTTCAACTACGCGCCAGAAGGCTACCTTATGCACGATGTTCGACAACATGCAAACTTTTCTTCTTCTTTTTTGGGTACAAAAATCCCGCAACTTGTTTTTTTAGAAAGTTTTTTATTTGTAGCAAATTAAAGTAAAAGTAAAGTAGGCGAGTAGCTTCAGTTATCTACTACCTTGTATTTCTAACTTGGAACACATAACTTACGTGATCTAACATGTTGCAAAGTTAGAAATCTAACTTAGAACACATAACTTATGTGATCTAGTACGTTGCAAACTTAGAAATCTAACTTAAAACACATAACTTACGTGATCTAGCACGTTGCAAAGTTAGAATTCTTACTAAGAATTCATAACTTACGTAACTTAACACGTTGTAAAGTCAGAATTTTAACTTAGAATGCATAACTTAATTACGTAATCTAACATGTTAAAAAGTTATAAAATCTCACTTATACAACTGACTTATCACACCATGTCTGTAGTATAGGAAAAAGAGTGAAAAAAGTTTCGAAATATATCAAGTGGGATCTAGTTTTATTCGTCTCGTCACGTAGAATAAATCAGTGCAAACAGATTTTAAACCGGATGCACGGTGTTTCGCCAGAAAAATCACTTAGCCCGATCTCTTTGTGTTTTACGGGTCGTACTACTTAGTACTTGCCAGTATACATCCATATATAAATAAAGTAAATGTGCAATAAAACACAAGGGACAAAGTTTAAGGAAATATCACTTTATTATTCATCATAGAATTACAAAGTACAATTTCCCACTAATATATATTTGCGCCGAGTTTCATCTGACAATCAGAGGATTGTGTGGCTTCTGGTTCCTGGGGCCTCGGGAGGCCTCCCAGTTAATTACATCCGTGGCGTTGGGCTGCTAAACACCTCCGATTAAGCTATGCTGATGGTCATCATTGTCGTCTCTGAATAAATAAGAGTAATCTTTGTAGTATATGCATGAGCACAAATAAATGAAATGGTGAAGTGCTACAGCCTCATCGGCCTCTAGCAAAGGTATCCGGCCTCGTCGTGCGGATCCCATAATGAAGTCAAGGGTGTTCAGCCTCGTCGGTCACGAACAAATAATTCCGACCACGTCGGTCGCAGAAGAGAAACGTCTCAGCCTCATCGGCCTGGGGAAGAAAATGACTTCATATGGATCACCGGTCTTGACGGTGCTGAAATATGGTTGGTGATAAATGTGAGACTTGTGCTCATCAAACACACTTCGGAGATTTCACCATGTGTGAATTTCTGAGATCATCATTGGTGTGAGAGTCAACTCGCCAATTTATATATGCGCGATAGAGACTCGAGCAGAGCGCGTTGTTATGACTCGTCGAGTTTCGGGCTTGCTGGAGCCCGTGGCGTGCTACGGGCAAAGAGATCAATATTGGGCCATCAACACTAGGCCAAGCAATAATATTCAGCTAGCTTTAATTCTCGTGCACATGTAAGTTGCCCACGTACAGACTTGCATGCTACTGCACTCTTCTACTTGCTTTTCGATTTGCTTCTTTGATGTATATTATACAGGTACATGTATATATGCATATGTATATCTGGATTGCTACTGCTGAAAGTTTGCCAAGGTGGACCATCGTCACGCCGCACCACTCCGCCGACCATGCTGGTCATTCCGGCCATCACCGGACTGAAGCGTTGCTGATCTCGTCGAAGGGCAAAATGACACGAGATTGTGTACTGCTGCACTGGGTTGCTTTGCTTGCGCCTCTTGCTGGAGTTGTAGGTGTGGATGTGAATCTACTGCTCGCCGAGCTGCACCACTGCCACGGTGACCATGTATGCTTGCCATTCCGGCCATCGACGGACTCTGTTGGGACAAGCGTTTTGCCGAGCCGTATACATATATGCCACTTCTAGATGTTGCTGCTGCATGTTCGCCAGGCCGCCGCCGACTTGAGCTGCCACAGGTCATCGTGGTTGTTCTGTCATGCCGAGCCGCCGCACCTACGCCTTCATCGTCGCGAAGGATCCGCTTGAGAGCAGTGAGGTGTGGCTCCTGGGGATCATGCATATGGAGACATATCTGCTGATGTCCGGTCGGGTGAGGGTGAGGTACTGCAGTGCACCGGCAAGACTCCGATATGTAGTTGGATCTATCACTGGGGTGCCCTCTGCCTCTGAGAGCTTGCCTTGTGCATCAACCGGAGTGGAGCAGGGGTTGCAGTCAGTCATCCCAGCTCGCTCCAGGATATCAAGAGTATACTGCCGCTGGTGAACAAGTAACCCGACAGGATGAGGCTCAACAGCGACCCCGAGAAAACGATGGAGCACATCCAAATCCTTCATAGCGAACTCCTGCTGAAGAGCGATGATGATGCGGCAGAGGAGTGACTCGCTGGAGGCTGTGAGGACAATATCATCAACATAGAGCACCAGGTACGCAGTCTTAGCTCAGTCTTAGCTCCATGGTGATAGATAAACAGACATATATGACTTGGCCTCCACAAACCCCAGTGTCAGCCGGAAAGCAGCAAACCGATGGTTCCACGCCCGGGGAGGGGGGGCTGCTTGAGGCCGTAGAGAGACTGGTTGAGCCGACACACCATGTCGGGACGCGAAGAGTCAACAAACCCTCGCTACTAGAGAACAGGCCTTTGGACGATCTATCAATTGAGCTTTAGTCTCGGCCAAAAATTATGTCCGGGGCTAAAGACCTTTAGTGTCGGTTGGTATTACCAACCGAGGCTAAAGGGTGAACCTTTAGCCCCGGTTGGTGTTACCAACCGGGACTAAAGGTCCTTTTAGCCCCGGTTGGTGTTACCAACCGGGGCTAAAGGTCCTTCCCGAGTGAATTCAAAAGAAAAACGTCCAGAACTACATCACGTGGGGTGTGTAGCTCAGTTGGTAAGCGTGCCTGAGGCGAGAGTTGCTGAGTTCGAATCTCACAGATGCATATTTATTTTTTCTCGTGGAAACCTTTAACCCCGGTTGGGAGCACCTGGGACTAAAGGATCTGACCTTTAGTCCCGGATTGGTAGCCCCGGTAGGGAAAACCGGGGCTAAAGGCCCTTCCCAACCAGGGCTAAAGGCCGTTTCTCCAGTAGTGCCCGACGACCGGCTGCAGTAGACTGTCTCAGTGAGAATGCCATGCATGAAGGCATTCTTGACGTCCAGCTGATGCACGGGCCACCCGCGAGTAAGGGCTAGCGAGAGCACCATTCAGATGGTAGCCGACTTCACCACGGGGCTGAAAGTCTCGTCGTAGTCGACACCGGGGCGCTGAGTGAAGCCTCGGAGAACCCAGCGAGCCTTGTACCGCTCGAGAGTGCCATCAGACCGGCGCATATTTGTCCAGATCCATTTGCCGGTGACAATGTTGGAGCCCGGCGGACGAGGCAGCTGATCCTATGTCTGGTTGGCGAGGAGCGACGCGTACTCCTCTTCCATCGCGTGGCGCCAGTGAGGATCCAGCAAGGCCTCGCAGACAGAAGAGGGTACCGGAGAGATCTGCGAGTCCCCGGGCATCGCCGCAAGAGCCCGGGGCTGCAGGGTACCAGCCACGTGTCGCGTCACCATAGGGTGAACATGATGCGGGGGCCTCGGCGGTGGTGTCACCGGCGAAGAAGAAGCAGTCGGTGGTAGAGGGGACCTCGGCGAAGAAGGAGCCACCGGCGGTGACGGAGACGGCGGCGCCGGCCGTGCACGTCGTTGGTAGACGAGCACCGGCTGGGCAAAGCACGCAGGTGGAGCCGGAGTCGACGGCCCCGGCCCCGCGTCAGGCGTAATGACGGGGGCGGGCCGGTAAGGTGCACGACGCTGGTAAACGAGCGCCGGCTAGGCGAAGCGCGCAGGTGGTGCCGGAGGCGACGGCCCGGGCCCCGCGTCAGGCATAATGACGGGGGCCGGCCCGTAAGGTGACCCCTCCAGGCCTGGACAGGGAGCAGGGCCAGGGGTGTCACTAGCGGGCGGCGAGCTGGGGCACAGCCCCGACGAAGGGCACGGTGAAGCAGTACCTGCAGGAGACAACCGAAAAGGTGGCTTGACCACCGCGTCAGTGGGAAACAAAGAGAAGAGGTCAAGATCCGGGGTGGAAGTGGGAGTGGTGGTGGAGGAGAAGGGGAAGACAGACTCATCAAACACCGCATGGCGAGAGATGAGGACCCAACGAGAGGTAAGGTCATAGCACCGGTACCCCTTGTGATCCGCGGAGTACCTGAGGAAGACACAGAGAGCCGAACGGGGTGCTAGCTTGTGGGGAGCGGTGGCTGTGGTGTTAGGGTAACACACACACCCAAAGACGCGAAGGTGGTCGTATCGAGGAGGGGTACCGAAAAGAGCGTGGTGTGGCATGGGAGCTGGGCAGGCAGCGGAAGGAAGGCGGTTGAGGAGATAGGTGGAGGTATGCAAGCTCTCAGCCCAAAAGCGCCCAAGGAGCGACGCCTGAAGCAGAAGGGTGCGCATGGTCTCGGTGGTCGTGCGGATCATGCGCTCAGCCTTGCCGTTCTGAGAGGAGGTGTACGGGCAAGACATGCGCAACTGGACACCATGAGAGAGAAAGAAGGTACGGGAGGCAGATTTATCGAACACACGACCATTGTGGCACTGGACGGCCTTGATGGTGAGGCCGAACTGTGTGGACACCCAAGCGAAGAAGTGAAGAATCATGGGGAAAGCTTCAGACTTGGCACGTAAAGGAAAAGTCCAGGAGTAATGAGAGAAATCATCAAGCACCACAAGATAGTACTTGTAGCTCGAAATGGTGATGACAGGAGACGTCCAGAGGTCGCAATGAACAAGATCAAAGATGTGGGCCGCCTGTGAAGAAGAGCTATGAAAAGGAAGGCTGACATGACGGCCCAGCTGACACGCATGGCACAAATGCTTATCGTGAGCCCGAGGACACCGAATGTTAGAACTACGACTGAGTTGCATCAAGGCATCACGACTCGGATGGCCGAGGTGCCGGTGCCAAGTGGTGGAGGAAGTAGTGGCGGCGAAAGCAGCTGACAAAGGGGCCGGCGAAGAAGGCGAAGGAGACGCCAGGAAGTGAAGGGTGTAAAGGGCCCGTGCTATCACACCGAAGCAGCAGACGTCGGGAAGCCAAATCCTTGACAGTGAGACCGGAAGAGTCAAACTCCATGGAACATGAATTGTCACAGCTGTAAATCGACAAATAGAAAGAAGGTTGTAAACCATAGAAGGTGCCACAAGAACATCAGGAAGACGAAAGGAGCCATGAGCGCTGGCGGCACCCACGGACGTGGCAGGAAGGCACGAACCATTTGCGACCATGATGGACAAAGGGCGAGAGAAAGAAGGAGGGTGAACGGAGGAGAGAATACTGGGGGTCGGGAGTGGTGTGGTAGGTGGCACCCGAATCAGCGATCCACTGTGGGCCGACAGGAGTTGTCGGGCCCATAGTGCTCAAGGAGTGTGCCAAGGCCGCCGAGTCCCAACCGGCCGGCCCGGGCGAGGCGCCGAAAGGTGTAGTCCACGGGGACGCTGCTGGGTTGAACCCTAGAGACGCAGCAGCGAGCATGGCGGTGGCCGGTGGGCGAGGCTCATCGCCGGGAGCCTGGAAGGGCCACGGAGAGAGGTGCCCCAACCATGGGTCGTGGAAGCCAAGACCACCACCACGTCCGCGTCCGCGATGATGGCGGCCGCCACGGCGTCCCCCACCCCTACTCGGCCCGGGGGGCGAGAACCCAGAAGAAACGACGGCAGCGTAGCGGACAGACGCGAAGTGGCGGCAGGGGCAGTCGAGGAAGACATGAACCCCGACGCAGAGGTAGACCCTGCCTGGTGATCGGCCAGATCGTGCCAGTTGACTGTGGTGGGGGACACGCGGTGCGGCGTCGAGCCGGAGGTGGTGGCCCCGACACTGTGCACGACATGGAAGACGAGACGCCGCTGCTCTGCCTCGGCGATCTGGCGGGCCAGTGCGTCGGCCGCCGTGCGCTCGCGCTCCCAAGCAGGGGCGGCCGCACGCACACGGCATGCCCCTCCGTGGCAGCAGCCCAGGCGGAGACGAGGGCCGCGGCGAGGGCGGAGCCGGGACCCGCTGCCTGAAGGTAGAACTGTGGCGGTGTCGGCGGGGCAGGGAAGAGTGTAGCACCCGCGCCGGCCCCAGGCATGTGTGGCAAGGCTGCCATGACCGCGGCGTCCGGTGGTGGCATGCCCAGTCCAACAGCGAGGGCGGCAGCGATAGTAGCGGCGGTGCCTGCGCACGGGGCTGCGCCTGCGCCCAAGGAGGCATGTGGCGTGGTCCTCGGGGCGGCGGAGAAGCTCGGGGCAGTAGAGAAGCCAGGGGCGCGGTGAAGATAGAAATCCCCGCGCTGGTGACGGGGATGCGGGGCATGGCGGCCCCGTTGGCTGCGCCCGCGCCGTGGAGGACCAGAGCAGGCGCACGTGCAGGAGTTGCAGCGGCCCTGGTGGCCGCAAGGACTGGGGACACGAAGGCCGGAGCAGGGGGCGGAGATGCCACACCCGTACCCTGGGCAGCGCTCACGGTGGCAGCACCCCCACCCGCGGCGGCCTGGGCGACTGCGTATGCGCCCCGGATGTTGGGGGCCAGGGCACCCCTGCCCGACGGTCGAGGAGCCACGGTGGCGGCCTGAGGACCCGCGGCCGGGGCGCCCATGGCCGCGCCCGTAGGGTGGAGCCGCGCTCGGGCCCGCCCCGCCCAGAGCCGCGCCCGCTGGAGCCGTGCTCGGGCCGGTGGCGGCGCTGGCCCCGCCCAGAGCCGCGCTCGGGTTAGGGGCGGTTGGCGACGCGCCGGCGGCGTTGGCCCCGCCCAGAGTGGCGCCCGCGGGGGCCTCGCTCGTCCCCGTAGCCAGGAAGGCCACGGCGGCGCCAGGGGCACGCGGGGCTGCGGCAGAGGCCGCGATTTGCGCCCAGCTCGAGATCGGGAGAGAGGGGAAGCAGGGAGGGGAAGGTGGGAGATGTGGAGGGTGGCCAGCCATGGCCGCGGCGGCGGCTGGCGGCTGGCAGGGAAGGGGAGGGTGGGAAGAACGTAACCCTAGCTTGATACCGGGCTGAAAACTATCTCTCTTGATTATTGGGCTAACCCTAGAAGGGTAGCAATATAGTTTCCATACATGGGCCTAGCCTCATGGGCCGAATACTCTATATTCCATCAGAGAGTGCATAAGGAAATTCCTTTACCCCTCTAAATGTAGTATACACTTTATGAACGAGAAGACAAGCAAATTTTTTTTTCAAACCACGACATTTGTCATGTTCTGCAATAATTAAATTCTTATCCTACCACGCTTGGTAAAACCAGTCGTATGGAACAAAAAAGGTCCATCAAAGCGGCAGAGAGTGACAAGCCCAAGCAGCAGAGGCCCAAGTGATTGGTAGTGAAGAGACAGAATCAGATGGCCACACATTTCCAAGCGAAAATGTGAACTCCATGAGTTAGTTTTGAGGTTATTACGTTCAAAAAAAAAAAGTCAGTTTTGAGGTTAGGCAGTTTGTATTCAGGCGGACATGAATGCTTCATCTACTGAGCGCAACTTATGAGTAGCAACACAAACATCTCAGGGCTTTCAGGCCACTATGCTCGCAATGCATGCAGCTTAAATGTCCAAGCCAAGGCTACTGAGGTACAAGGGATTATGAAGAGATATATAATCTCTGGTTAGTGGTTAACTACAACAGAAAGCATTGCCTACTGTTTTTTAAGTGCTGCATTTGTGTATTTAAAAACTATGTTAAAATCTCCTTCCTTTCTTAATTGAAAAGCAGAGCTCCTGCCATTTTCCTTCAAAAAAAACTCCCAATACTTCCTAAGTATCAATAATAATTGCTTGCCACTGCAGAACGATTTGTAATACTTCCTCTGTTTACTTTTATAGGATGTATTAGGATTTGAAGAAGTCAAACTTCAAAAATTTTGACTAACAATTGCATGCCCTTTCTTAATTCAAAAGCAGAGCTCCTGTCATTTTCCTTTAAAAAAACTGCCAAGACATCCTAAGCATCAATAATTGCTTGTCAGTGCAGAATGATTTGTAGTACTTCCTCTATTTACTTTTATAGGATGTATTAGGATTTGAAGAAGTCAAACTTCAAACATTTTGACTAACAATTGCATGCTCAGTGTATAAAAAATATATCAATACATCTGTATTTCAGAAATCTTTTGATACAATATTTGACTTTGTAGCAACTGATGACATATTGTAAGAGATCAATGTCAAAGCACACTTCAATTTTTTCCATTGTAAAAAAGAAATGAAGGTTTTTCCACATGCTAACACCTAGTAAAAAAGAAATGGTGGGAGTATGAAAGCAAGGAAATATACTAAGTTTCAGGTAATTTTCAGGAAAGTACACTAGCAGAAAAAATGTGAGATGTGGTCCAAATTGCAAACACTTACTTGAGGCATGCTGAATTCAGAGTCAAAATGCAATGTTTTCTTGCATTCCAAGTCTAGTTTGCATATCAACAGTTTTTCACAGTTATCATCCAGTCTACAGATAAGTGACTCCATAAAGACATCTTCATCATTGTAACAATAATAAGAATATGATGTCACATGTAATAGCTGATACCCATATCAAAAGTTCATAAGCTTTTCAATAGATGACATATGCAAACAACTATTTGATGATACCACGACAGAGATTTGACAGATACATGAAATTGGAGATCATATATAGTATTGCATCTACTGAGCAAATTTTACATTCCTGCAAGTAGAAGAAACAAAAATGTTTACTTCTACTTAAATTGTCTATTACAATCCAGAATTAAGATAAAAGACCTCATGAAACCATTTAGAACATTTTAACAAAATATCATAGCAAATCAATCATAAGTTAATTGTTTCTAAACATTATGAATTTTATCTTTGGCGCTAAAAAACATATTCACTTAGTATAAAAAATAGACCATTTGATCAAGGGCTAACCATTTACTGGCATTTGAAACGTTTGGTCGGCACAAGAAATGATTTCTTCCCAGACTTTGATGAGAAAACTAAACGGAAACAACGATTACGAGAGTAAACTGCGGTATCCATAAAGAGCTGATCAACAGGACCTGAGCTGCTTTCTTTTGTAATATACAGTTTATCAAGGTCAGGATTGGCTGCACGCTGAGCTGCCATTTGTGAACAGACCTGTGGGTAAGAATAAAATGTCATTTGTAAATCAAAACAGTATTTTGTTTGTATTCTAGGATAACATACATCGAAATACAACTGGTCCAGATGTGCCATAAAAACTAAGATAATTTACTTGCATTTTGATATGGACAGTGCTATTAGACTGCAAGAAGACAAAAGCAAGTCAATGATGAAGCAGAGCGCCACACACTAATTAATGGCTATTAGGAGCCACATAGCTGATCCACTTTTCAGAAAAAAAAAGGAGAGGTCACCAGTAGACTAGTTCACTTGGCATAGAAAGGAAGTTCACATAGAAGAGCCGAACTTTTTTTTTCAACAAATTGAGACTTCTCTTGGCATATCTTGACACTTTTGTTGCAGTACTCAATAGCAATATCCTTCTAATAAAACTAGCAACAAAGCTTTTGACGTCCTTTCGGGGAAAAAATTGATATGGACAGTGGATATGAGGAAACAGAAACACTAATCCAGAACTCATAATTCACCAAAACCTCTTTAAAGTTTAAACAAGATATAGCATGAATCCTATTATCAGCTCCACAACACTGCAGACAAAGTTAAGAGTCATTTACTCAATTCTTAGTTCTTCTTCGAGACAAGAGAAACCTATCAAGGTCAGACAAAAGGAAAAATGGAAGATTTTGTGATATGGCAATTTTACTGAGTCAAGCAAATTACCCTAAAGAAACACAGTGGATGTACACAGTTTCTCCAAATAACATTATATTAGAAGCACATTTCGTCAGATAAACAACAATATTGTGTATAGAAGGTACCAGCTCATAAGTACAAATAGATTTTTTATTTTCATATGAATGATATGGCATAATCTAGACATTTTGAATCCTTTCTCCAAGATTCTGGTGGAATGTGTACAGGTTATCTCAGCTGTCATCGTTTGTGTTTATGTGAGAATTCTGGTTCAGCCTTCTGCAGCAGTTTGGCCTCCAGATAGTGGGCACCTTCGCTTGCTGATCATTACATGGTCCCATACAGCAAAGCCCTCAACTCTCTCATCATCCTGGCTGTTTTGGCGGCTGCGAGGGCGAGAAAGATCCGGCCGCAGGGCGTTCACCCACGGCCAGGCAAGAGAGAAGAGTTTTTCTTCTTAATTCTTGCTTGATTAGATCGATAGATCTCCTCTCAGTATATAGAGAGGTCTTACTTGGCTCCTAAGCAAGCGACTAATTAATCCTAACAAGCTAAGGCCCAATAGGCCATTGACTGTTCTAACAGTGTGTGTGTTCTCAGGGTTTCAGCTTTTGGCCTTTGGTCTGAGAGTATGTGTACTAAAGGTTTTGAGTCTGCGTGTTCGAGGGGAGAAAAAAGGAGGATAAAAAAAGAAGCTAGAGGCGTTCTACCCTGCATTAACCAAAAGAGGGAGAAACAGATAAAGTAAAGCAGCTTCAGTTCATCTTCGTTGCATTTTTGAAAAAAGTTCATCTTCATTGGTGGGTCAAGACTGGTTAGAGATTACAGAACATACCATTATTTTTTTATGTTATTTTATATTATATCTAAGATGTGGTGATATTGCCTTATGCATCTTGGATATCTTTACTCTAGAGCCTATGAATAAGTGCATATAATTCCAAATATTATTAATAATGCAACAGACTATCCACTAAAACTTTTTTATTTCCATTGCTACGCTCTATTCAAAATATTTCTCGATTTTTTTTTAAAAAAATAGCAAGTTTGCATATAATCAATAGCACAACAGTAGTGGCAATTAAAACTAAGAAAAATACTGATAATGACAAAAATGAAGATGAAGATTGATAATACCTCATGGACAAACGCACCAACATGGGAGTTGTCTTTAAATGCAATCTTATTGGGTATACGAATGATTAGATGGCGTGAAAACTTTTCTACAAATAGAAAATGATAACTGTGGTCATTTGACTACCATTAAGCAGTATAGAAGATCATTGTGGCAAAGGACAGGCCTAGAATGTAAAATACTATGGAAAAGCATGGTTCCACTGAATGTCAGCGTCACAATTTTACTAAAAAAAGTTATAGAAATAAATCACTTCAACTAATTAGAATTGACAAAACACATGCCACGTATTGTAAAATTCTGCTTGTAGTTTTAATAGCAACTTGTTAGAATCAAACCAAACTCAGTCTTTGAACCAAGTAGAGAGAATCGAGCTACCTTCAGTGGATGAGTCTCTGTGATCCACTCTCCATGTCCTTCAATAGAGTATTTATCACGTAAGGCACTGAATACAACAGAAATCAATATATCCACCATTTCATCTGTATCTCTCTTCTTGTTTAATCTTGCATCAAACTCAAGATCAAAGTAAATGTGGCAAGGTGAACACTGTAACCAAGATGTTATACTGGGCATCGCAGTGAAGCCAAATTGCTATTTGTGAAAAGAAAAATCAATGGCGTAAGTGGGAGTGAACTGATTCATGTAACTTTAATGGCTAAATAAATTTTACGAAACTAGAGATTTAAGGGATTATTATGTCAGGAAGTACAGATTTAACAAAAGAACTATATCCAACTATTGATTGAGGGTGCTCGTTTCAGCTATATGTACTGAGTTTCTGACAACCAGGCCCAATTGGAGTAGAAAATTTCAAAAGTAGTCGCTTTTTCCGGTTATATAAATTGGCCAAATCACTTGGGCAAGACAGGCTGGTGAGTCAAGGAATATGTCCGAAGCAGTAATAATCTATTAAAATGCTGAACGCTTAAATCTGTTCCTTTTTAACAAAAAAACATAATAAGTACAGCAAAAAATGGGTAAATATATAGTTAAAATTCCTTAAATCTGCAGTTTTGCTGTAGCTTGGCCAACCATTAATCATTTTGCAAAATATACTCTTAAAATATAACAATATTTTCATAAAAAAATACAACCCTGTCCCTGATGAAAAATAAATAAAAGGCACAAATAACCCTTGAATCACCGAGGTTAAGGCAAGAATCTTTTCGAAACAATTTTGCAAAACAGAAAACAGGGATGTTGTCTGGGCTACATTTCCTAGGCAAGATGAGGCGGTTTCTTGTGTCTTCATACGACGAGTTCTGGAACAGGTGGGTCTCTAGCAAACTGCATGTTTTGTACCTCATTTCACTTCCATGGCTGTGCGCGCATATAGCACCACCAGTATAAGGGAACAAACCAGAGCAACTTTTTGGTACCAAAGACCTGCAGTAACCTGTATT
Organism: Coix lacryma-jobi var. lacryma-jobi; assembly: GCA_009763385.1. Lineage (NCBI taxonomy): Eukaryota > Viridiplantae > Streptophyta > Magnoliopsida > Poales > Poaceae > Coix > Coix lacryma-jobi. Next base: position 27,049,976 of record CM019829.1, read on the forward strand.
ACAAATGGCCAGAATGTATGATATAAAGATCAGGAAGTGAATTATACCATAACGATTACCTGATCCAAGTTTCTTTTCCATCCTAGATCATATTTCCACGAAACTGACTTCTTTCGTTCATAGACCTGAAACAAGATTGATTCAAAGCAATGATGTTGTAATGTTTCGGAATGCCATCAAGGGAACAAGCTATTAATCTACTGGGATGTAGTGCTGAAATTATTGACTGCCAAGCTAGAGAAGAGAACAATGAAATCTGAATTAAAATGAACGGGCAATTTGGAAAGGATTTGTGTGTGCTACACAGTTTCATTTGATGAATACTGCATTTTTAAAACTTATGGTGCATGATGGACGCATTTGATCCAGTTTCCATATTAACTATTAGGTAGTTGGAATTTGATGTGTCGTCGAGACATTTTTTATTTATGAATTGTGCAATAAAAAATTAAAGAAGGAGAACAAATGTCACAGAATCACCTCTATAGATGTCGTATTACGTGTAACAAGAGACGCGTGCATGCCAATGAAACAGATCGAGGAGGCTCAGCGCAAATGCCAAATTGAGAACTGCAACAAAGACCAACTGTTATGTAACTTGCACAACTTTGAGGTAAGTAGGTTTGATGCTTCCAAGGAAAGGAAAAGGTTTACCAAAAGCAAGAAATAGAATAGCAATATCCCCGGGAGTGCTGGAACTGGAACGTCTACTTCCATCTTGAAAAAATTCAATGAAGCGTGGAAGTAGTACCAAGGTATCCAGCACAGTCTCAGTAAATGTATACACCTATATAACATAGGCAAACTAACTTTAAAAGAAATAAATAACAATAAATAAGGTATCTAAACAGGCAGACAGAGAACATCACTATAGGGAAGGTAAAAAGTAATAAAAATACAATCATGTCAGAGAACATCACTATAGGGAAGGTAAAAAGTAATAAAAATACAATCATGTCTCTTTTGTTCTTAGTACAGACCAGGTTGATAAACTTTTCAGTGGCGTATGCTCCTGCACTGCGGGGTCTGGGAAAGGTAAAATAGCCAACAGCCTTCCCCGCACAAATGTGCAGAGGTTGGGGCTTGAACCTTGGACCTCTCGGTTACAGGTGGTAAACCTCTACCGCTTGCACCAGGGCTGCCCTTTGTTAATAAACTTATCTAGTAGCACACCTACATACTATTAATTGGTAGACTGTTGGTATATGTCACATGCCAGCTAGGAAACAGAATTATTGCCAAGTATTTATTACAAGAACAAACAAACCAGGGGAATGGTTGAACTGCAAGAGAAATATTGAATGCCTTGGCTACTTGTTAGCATTTACAGGCTCCTTATTACAGGAGAATCAAATAATTTTTCAGCATAAAGAGATGACTCAACACATTTCTACATACAGTTTGGCAAGAAAATAGTGCTCCATGTCAAACTACGTGAGCTATCCACATTTTTTAAGAAATAAAGTCAGATTTATGGAACTGTGCAAATATAATGACAATTTCTGCAAGAACATGCCAAACAATAACATTTCAAAAACAGAACACATGGTCAGGAAAATAGGAAAATTTTAAAAAATAAAAAAAGAGGGAAGTAACAATGATTCAATGATACAAATGTGTAGAATAAGCATGAACATGGAAGCCACATTAAGTGTTTCTGTTTTGTACCAGAAAAGGGAGAAAATACTTGTAGTTCCTTGCTCCAACACAATTCACTACCCAAATGCAGTGATGGTCCATTTTATTTTGAGGACACATCTATTACCTGTATTAGTAAAAGAAAAAGGTTCAAACAAGAATCCAGAGAAATACTAGATGACATCTAACTTATTCATCCTAAATTCTATGGAAACAATAGAAACCAGGTAAGAGAATGGCAGATCCTGAGCCAAGCTAATAAAACTAGAAGAAAATCAAAGACTTTCGTGGCTATGCATGTATAACTTGTAGATTTGCTATATAACTGGTTAATGTTCAATGACACTATAACCACTAGATATATATGTACTCTTTGGAACCACTAGATATTCATGTTCAAGATCCTACAAAGCTTTGGTAGGACAAGCTGAAGCACATCAAGCCTTCAATTGGCTTTGGAAATCTTTCTGCCAGCCAAAACACAAAGTTTTTTGTTGGCTGCTACTCCAGGACAGGTTGAGTACAAGAAATATTTTGAGAAGGAAAAATATGGTACTAGAGAACTATAATTGTGTGCTTTGCAGTAGTCAAGCTGAAGAAACTTTGGAGCACCTTTTCTTTCATTGTCCTTTTGCTGCTAGCTGTTGAGATCTTTTAGCCTTCCATTCTCTTGATGCACTTTCAAGATTTCAAGTAGTTGAATATTTCAAACTAATCTTCAGCAAAGAGTTCTTTATGGAAGTTTTTACCTTGCTTTGTTGGAGCATTTGGACAGAGAGAAATGATTTGATTTTCAAAGGCATTCAACCAAGTGTTATGAAGTGCAAGGTCAACTTTAAGAAAGAATTAACTCTGCTTTGTTTCAGAGTTAGAAGAAGATCAGAAATTGCTTTTGTTCAATGTTTGGAGTCAGTGTAATTCTCAAAGTTTCCTTGGTTCTGTGTATCTAGGAAGTGGATTTGTCTCCCTTCTTCCTGTCTTTCCTGGTCCCTTGAGCTCTCTTAATTCTAGTTAGTTTAGTTTGTTTAGTTTTAGACTTTTAGTTTAGTGTTCTTTTCCTTATCTCTTGTAATTTATTTTTCGACTCTCTTTTAATAAATTTCAGTAGGGGCTTTGCCCCTCCTGTTTCTTCAAAAAAAAAAAAAAAATGTCCTCTTTCTCTCACCGACGTGATAATTATATTTGGGCTGATTAAGTGCTGGTTATTATATTAGCGGCCACACTAATCCTAATTTTGGGCCACCGAGGAAATTGATATGGTGCCTGGCCCATGCAAGCTCGTTAGCTTCCTTTCCTAAAAATTAAAGCCAACAACGGCATGCCTCCAGGCCGGATGATGAAACTGAGCCATGTATACACGCATTGTTGCACCTAGCTAGCTGGGTCCACTAATCAGCCGACTTGCATTGGGTATGTTATCAGTTTAGTGCTGTAACAAATACTACTAGGAGATAAGCTCCACCAGCGACGAGATCAACTCCAACTGCAAAATATCTCGGCGCCGGCCTGGCCCTTGCCGCTCGGAAGGCCTCAGTTCAAAATTTGAAATACTGCGTCGTCCGTGCATATCGCCCGCGCGTACACGCTCCTCATCAACAGACTCATGAGTCATGGCGGCGCTCTACACCACCGCCTCAGGTCTTGGCTACCCTAGCCCTGCCCTATATATAAGCAGGGCCACTCTCCTGCCGAAAGAAACATTTCCATCTCCATACCACCTTTCGCCAGGCTGCTGCAGCTGCACAACACGTACACACACGCCGCCGCTCTGTTCCACACGCCGCTAGTCGCACACGACTAATTGGGAGGCTTTACTTTGTTGCTACAATGGGGCCAATAGCTTCGTGCTGCTCGCAAGTGTGGTTCACGGTTCCAACTCCCAATCAGATACTGAACTTCAGGATGTACTTCCAGTTCTTTGAGGACAGGGTCAAAATCCTCGATAGCAAACAACAGCGTGCTTGCACGTACGATAGGTACGTAGGACAGTTCATTTATTTTATTGCATGCATAAAATCTTCTCTTAGAATTTCAAGTAAATGCTCTACATCGACAGTACGTGGAGCTGAGGGAGCTTCATGTCAGATGTACTGTTATATCGTTCCACTTGCCGGCTGCAGTGATGGGATCGATGCTCGATCATCGCCTCGCTCTCAGACCTTGCTGAACGAGAAAAAAACATTAAACTGAGCCACACTAGAGGATGGGTTGATCGACTACCGCCTCAGGATGGGTTATATCGTTCCAGTTTAGTTGTATGCATGTACTAAGTTACCTTATTTATGAATGTTTAATAAACATTAAACATAACATTCTGGGCCACACTAGAGGATGGGTTGATCGACTACCAAATGCAAATGCGAGTATAGGACCACCAGGTACCACTGAGTTGTGTTATAAGTTCAGAGCACGGTAGATCTCGTTGGGGCTACAAATACCAAGTTTCAGCAGTTTTCACTTGGAAGATGTAGATAAGTCTTGCTGTAATGGACAGTCTTGTTGTCATAGGGCTAAGAGGTATTGGGAGTTTTTATTCCTTTTAAGTTTCGAGCTGCCACTGATGACCTAATAACCGTCGCATTTTTGTCTTTACAATCATGAGCCATGGGCTGGTCCTTGTTCTCGTTCCACGAGTGAGCTGCATCGTAGATGGTGAACCTTTTTTGATGAATCAGGAGGGACCGTAGTCCCTGCTGTTAATGGTTATGTCTAGGCTGGCAAAAGGAATTCCAGAGCGAGCCTGCTGAATCTAGCATGCGCATTGACACTGCCAATAAGGGCTCATTAGGCTTTAGACGAAGGTTAACCATGGGAACTCGAGAACTTGTTCCAGGAATCACTACTACATAAACATGCCTTTAACCCCGGTCGGCAAGGGCCTTTAGCCCCGGTTGCCGAGCCGGGACTACGCTTCCGGGACTAAAGCCCCCCCCCCCCCTTTAGTCCCGGCTCCGGCCACCGGGGCTAAAGCCCACCCTTTAGTCCCGGTTGGTAATACCAGCCGGGACTAAAGGGTCCTTTGGTTTTTTCCTTTTTATTTTCATTTCAGTTCTGTTTTCAGTTTTGTTTATTTATTTAATAGGTTTTCCAATATATATTCTTTGCTACTAATATATTAGCAACATAACACAATAAGCTTATTGCATGCATATATAATTGAACTATAGAACTATATATATATATATATAAATATATGTACATAAAATTACAAGCAATATACCTATAGAAGTTGTCCAAATATATATCTACACAAGTTGTACTCCAAAGTTAGTACTGTAAATCTATTACAAGTTGTACTCCATCTAAAGATCTACAGGGCATACAAATGATCATCATTGTTTGGAATCAACTTCTCATTGGTATTATAGTAGAACTCGCCCTTTGGATTTATGACTTGTTCCCGAAGAAATCCTGCTATTGTCTCTTGTATTGCTTTCAATTGGCCTTGTAGCATCACTTTTTGCTTCAACCAGTCAGTCTTCAATTGGAATTAAAGAAGATATTAGTTACATCTATATTATCAATATTAAGTCTATAAAAAATGAAAAGAAACAGGTTACGTACTTTGATGATTTCTTCACGAATTCTATTTGATTCTATCATCATATACTCGCAAACATAGAATCCGCATAAGTTGTTGCCCTGTTCTTGTCTCAAAATCCACTGTAGAATGAAAAGATTCAACTCGTAATAAAGATATGATATATGACATGATATAATAAAGATACACGTACATTGACGAAGGTGTAAACTTACTGGTAGTCGTGGCTTTATTGTAAGTGGGGCCTTACACTGACTCATATGTTCCCGAGCAATAAATTTTTCTCAAACCCTAATCCGGCCAATGAAACATTAATAGTTGGATCATTATTTAATTAGTATACATATACAAGCTTAGTCTATACTATAAGCATGCAAGGTAGGGATCGAAAAATTACCTTTGGAGGATGTCTATCGTATCTTGGTAATCTGCTTGTGGTTTGCTCAACGAGTCATAGATTAACACATTGCTTTGTTTGAGATCGATGACCATCAATATCCAGTGATAGCTGTTCATACACATGATTCATATATATATTATTAGGGTTAAGTAAAATAAAATGTGCACATACTTATTATGAACTATATATGTCTCACGCACTTAAAGTTGTATGGGAAGAGAATTCTTTCTCTATCTTTTTGGTTCACGAAGAACCTCATGAGATTCGTACACGACTCATCGCTCCAAGTCGCTGAAGGGTTTGGAGCCTTGAAAACAATATATGGATCAACAAACCCAATAGAATTGTCGTGTTTATCTCTGAGCTGAGTCATCTGATACCTGCAAAATATCGAGTCGATCCACAAGTATGTGTGTAAGAATACTACTATATACACATACTAGAGAGTTCAATGAAAACTATAAAAGAAACACTTACAAACAGTAGCAGCTAAGGAGCGATTTGTCCAGTGCGTCCATATGACATAGCTGGTGTAATTCCTCCATCTGGACTAAGATTAGGTCATCGCCACGGAAGTAGTGATGGTTCCGAATTCGGACAGAAATCCAATTGACATCACCGTCTTTAGAAGCCTTCATGCACCATTTGTTGATTGCAAACATCTGCGTACCAAGTACATGTAAGTGATTGGGGTTCATTAGACTCCTGCCCGGTGCAAAATTTCTCCTCCATTCATCAACTACTTCCGCTCGTGGAAACTCCAGCCCAGTAGCAATATTTTTAATGGTGTCGTACGGGAGACCGCTGTCAATAAAAAATTGTCCATTGAGTCCATCCCAGACAAAGTGGTCTCTCCAGATTTCCTCTGTACTCTGCCCATGTTTGAACCATATTGATTTTGCACAACTAACGGGGACCAAGGTCTTGATGTTTTCCCGAGCTGTGGAACACCCTTTCCCACTTTCTTCTTGCTGGATTGTTGTTCTTTTGCGGACTTCATAAGAGAGCGTTCGTAATCTGATTTTCGCGGAGCCTTTCGGGCTTCACGCATCTTGATACCATGTTGGTCCACCCTTTTCCTTAACTCCTGCGGGTTTAACAAGAGGTAAGGCTTCTCCGGGTTCCTCTTCGCTTTAGCAGCGGCGTCACGTTCCTCTAAAAAATTCTGCACATCTTTTTTCACTGAAATTTCTAACTCCTCATCAGTCTTTTCATAAGCTAATTTCTCTTGGGTTTTTTTTCCTGATGCAGGAGCCTTCTTCTTTGGAGGTGGGGCCTTTGGTTCTGTGGCGGCGGACCGCTTCTTAGGGCCGCACGGTGGAGGCAGCGGTGTTGGAGCCCGCGGTGGAGGAGATGGTGGACCCGGTGGCGGTGTTGGAGCCCGCGGTGGAGGTTGTGGCGTTGGAGCCCGCGGTGGAGGAGATGGTGGGGCTGGTGGCGGTGTTGGAGCCCACGGTGGAGATCTTTGTGCAGGAGATGGGGTTGAAGCCGTGTCCTCCAACACATCGTCACCGCCCGCAGCACTCTGATGCGCTGGGGAATAATGACTAACTGGACTATAGTTCCTGCTACGCAAAACAACGAATGATGTGAGCATCCAACTAATATATACATATAGAAAGTTAGTGTAATAAAAATTGTTTCTCATTCACGCGCACACTACCTATGGTGAGGATCTTGATCAGTAGGAGGAGGTTGCGGCGGTGACACTCCAGGAATAATAATGAAGCGCTTGCGCCAGCAAATAAATGTCTTCTCTGCTTCACCTAAAGTCTTCTCCCCATCTCCCCCTTCGATTTCCAGTGCCACGCTGCCACAACCTGTCTCAACCCTATCCACCGAAACGCTAGCGTATCCGGCTGGCACTGGTTGACCATGGATTCTTGGTGTTCTTGTGCGGTCGATAGGGTTTACAACACCGACAGCCACCTTTTTCGTGGCATTTCCATCTGGAATGTGCAGCTCACAAGTAGTAAAAGGTTCTTTAACGTCATCCACGGGAAAGCGTAGCTTGGAGTCATCTTGAATGGTTGGTACTTCCGTGGAGGCGCAGCTGCTTTTCATCTGACCTGGGGGGCTAATGTTCGCTTGAGGATGCTGTGATGATGTACCTTGCCCACTCGTCATTTGACTAAGTGCCGCTTGCACTTGCCTTTTGATTTCCTCCTGCATCCATTCTTCACGAGATTTCTCACGCTCTTGTGTTTGAAGAACATACTCCTCCAACTTGAAGAGTCGCTCTGCCTCCTCGTCCTTCTTTCTTTGGCGGCTTCTATAACTTTCTCGATCCGCTTCGAAGGAATGTAGCCACGAAACGGCCCCAAAGCCTCTCGTACGCCCACCGTGCTCAGGATTCTCCAGCGCGTACGTGAGTTCATCCTTCTCTCTGTTGGGCTTGAACTCGCCAGCCAACACCGCATTTCGTGCTTGAACTAGCCTATGTGCTGCTCTTGAAATTTGCGGGCCCCAATCAAGCTCCCCATCATTAGGGTTTATGGTTCCCCCATGAGCGTAGAACCAATTTCTGGACCGTTCACTCCAATTTCTTCTTATTGTCTCTGGGACTACCCCCTGGCAAGCATCTCGTGTTCTTGTCTCTCCCACTTTGGAAGGGCAGTCTTATAGCCACCTGATCCTAAATGATGGTGGTATTTCTTCTGAGCTGCATTCAGTTTGTTTACTCTGACCCGGGCCTCGCTCTCTTGTGATCTTTTGTACTATACAAATTCATCCCAATCGGCCCTTATCTTGACATACGCCTTAGAGTTGAAATCTGGCGTCTCGTTCTTCAGCACAAAGGTGTGGTACAATTTTTTCTTCCAGTCCTGAAAAAGTGTGGCCATCTTCTTCATTGTCCACTCCCGAATTCGCCTCAGCAGCTCCTCATCATCCGTGTCAAACGAGAAATGAGCTTGGACGTCATCCCAGACTAGCTGCTTGTCAAGATTGGAGATATAACTGATCTCGGGAGCACTTCGCCTCTCTTTCCATTCACGGGCACTTATCGGAATCCGATCTCTCACAAGGAACCCACAGTGAAAGACATATTTCTTTGCATTGGGTCCTAGTGGTTGGCCTGTAGCCATATCGAATTCGGAGATTACATGACGGCCCTTCAACGGCCTCTTCGGCCCTCGTTTTGGTCTGCTCTGCCCTGTCGCAGACGTCGATCCAGAGGGCTACATATAGGTAAAGACATGAAGATGAAACCCTAATACAAGTTGACATAAAACCTAATCAAGTAATAAAGTAAATGTAAACCCTAACACGACACATTGTATATATACCTCGCCTATATTGCCTTCTTCCATCTCAACTTGTTGTTCAGGGAGATTTTCATCATGCTTGGTCATGTCTTCGTAATTCAATAAGTATTGACTCCCGTCATCGTCGCCGGCTATGATATTCATCATTTCCTCCTCCATCACATTCTCATTTGGGTCGGCCATTTCTGTGAATATTAATATATATATACAATATGATCGAACACTTAAAGGAGCTTTATACATGTATGTGAAACGAAAACCGAAAACCAGGGGTTTAATTAGGGGTTAAGGGTTTAGGGTTTTGGTCTCGGGGTTTAGGGTTTAAGGTTTCGGGGTTTAGGCTTTCGGGGTTTATGGTTTGAGGGTTTAGGGTTATGGTTTAAGGTTTTACAGTTTCGGGGTTTAGGGGTAAGGGGTTTCGGGGTTTAGGGTTTTGGGGTTTAGGGGTTCGGGGTTGCAGGGTTTAGGGTTTCAGGGTTTAGGGGTTCGGGGTTTCGGGGTTCAGGGTTTCGGGGTTTGAGGGTTTAGAGTTAGGGGTTCGGGGTTTCGGGTTTTAGGGTTTCGGGGTTCAAGGTTTCGGGGTTTCGGGGTTTAGGGGTTTGAGGGTTTAGGGTTTCGGGGTTTAGGGGTTTGAGGGTTTAGAGTTAGGGGTTCGGGGTTTTGGGTTTTAGGGTTTCGGGGTTTAGGGTTTCGGGGTTTGAGGGTTTAGTGGTTTAGGTTCGAGGGTTTAGGGTTAGGGTTTCAGGTTTTAGGGTTTCGAGTTTTAGGCAATTCATAAAAATAACATGACAATTCATAAAAATAACATGACAATAACATATATTCGTAAAGAGTAATAAATACATGTTCCGACATGACACATGATTTTCTATGAACACATATTTCTAAGAGTAATAAATACATGTTTAAACATATCCTTGTCACGTGATTTACACACCGTGGACGAGAACGACGACGGCGGACAGCAGCGAGGATGACGACGGTGCGGATGACAGTGGACGGCGGCGAGGTCGGTGCAGCGGTCACCAGGACTACAGGTCGAACACATATTTGTTAGGTTAAAAAACATATATATGATTTTCCTTTTTCTATAAATATATCTATTCATATTCATGATTTGTATATATCTATTTCTAGAAAAGAAGAAATGAAAAAGTTAAATAGAAAATAATCTACAAATATATATATCTATTTATATCTATTTTATATATATCACTTTCTATTTTTAAATACATATATATTTAGTTTCTATATATATCTATTTATATATCACTTTCTATATTTAGTTTCTAGATATATATTTCTTTTTCATTTCTTTTTTTTACACTCTCACACACCCACTGCTGGACACTGCTACACACGCACACTGCACACGCACACACACGCACAGGCCGTACGGCAGCGGCGCGGAGGACGGCGGCGGCGGCGCGGGCGGCGGCCCGGAGGACGGCGGCGAGGACGACGCTGTACAGCGGCGGAGGGCAGTGAGGCCGAGGAGGACGGCGGCGCGGAGCTCGACGACGAGGAGGACGGCGGCGCGGAGCTCGACGGCGAGGAGGACGGCGGCGCGGACAGAGGCTCGTCGGCGAGGTGAGGGCGGCGGCGCGGGGTTTCGGGTTTTAGGGTTTCGGGGTTCAGGGTTTCGGGGTTTCGGGGTTTAGGGGTTTGAGGGTTTAGGGTTTCGGGGTTTAGGGGTTTGAGGGTTTAGAGTTAGGGGTTCAGGGTTTCGGGTTTTAGGGTTTCGGGGTTTAGGGTTTCGGGGTTTGAGGGTTTAGTGGTTTAGGTTCGAGGGTTTAGGGTTAGGGTTTCAGGTTCTAGGGTTTCGAGTTTTAGGCAATTCATAAAAATAACATGACAATTCATAAAAATAACATGACAATAACATATATTCGTAAAGAGTAATAAATACATGTTCCGACATGACACATGATTTTCTATGAACACATATTTCTAAGAGTAATAAATACATGTTTAAACATATCCTTGTCACGTGATTTACACACCGTGGACGAGAACGACGACGGCGGACAGCAGCGAGGATGACGACGGTGCGGATGACAGTGGACGGCGGCGAGGTCGGTGCAGCGGTCACCAGGACTACAGGTCGAACACATATTTGTTAGGTTAAAAAAATATATATATGATTTTCCTTTTTCTATAAATATATCTATTCATATTCATGATTTGTATATATCTATTTCTAGAAAAGAAGAAATGAAAAAGTTAAATAGAAAATAATCTATAAATATATATATCTATTTATATTTATTATATATATATCACTTTCTATTTCTAAATACATGTATATTTAGTTTCTATATATCTATTTATATATCACTTTTTATATTTAGTTTCTAGACATATATTTCTTTTTCATTTCTTTTTTTTACACTCTCACACACCCACTGCTGGACACTGCTACACACGCACACCACGCACACTGCACACGCACACACACGCACAGGCCGTACGGCAGCGGCGCGGAGGCGGCGGCGCGGAGGACGGCGGCGAGGACGACGCTGTACGGCGGCGGAGGGCAGTGAGGCCGAGGAGGACGGCGGCGCGGAGCTCGACGACGAGGAGGACGGCGGCGTGGAGCTCGACGGCGAGGAGGACGGCGGCGCGGACAGAGGCTCATCGGCGAGGTGAGGGCGGCGGCGCGGGGCAAACGTCGATCTGGCCGGGAAGATTGGAGGGCACTGTGCCCTGTGCCCTATATACCCGGGAGGGCCTTTAGTCCCGGGGCGACGGGTCTTTAGTCCCGGTGCGTAATACGCCCCGGGACTAAAGGGTTGGACCTTTAGTCCCGGGCGGGCTTACGCACCGGCACTAAAGGGGTCTTTAGTCCCGGTGCGTAAGACGGCCCGGGACTAAAGGGTTCTTTCCCGCCACAGTTTTGGGTTTTCAGTATTTTGGGTTTTGTATTAAGTTTCCACTATATAAATATGTTGTAATTCTTGTTAATTGCATAGTAAATTGAACAGTAGGCATAAAATTACTTAAAAATAACAGTTGTATATCCTTTAACCTTATTGTATAGTAGAAAATTTTGTAGCATAAATTCTTTTCTTTTTTTATAATAACGAATATAAATGTAAATAACCATTCATATTTGGTTAATGCAAAAATGTAATGTTCAATTTAAATTTAAAAAATTGTTGGCTTTCAATACAAAATTTATTTTCATATCATTTGGACGTTAATCTTTTGTTTAAAACCTAAACAATCATTGCCCAATTTTGTTATACGCGACAGATGCAATGGTTTTAGATTTTTAAATTTAGTTTTTTAAATATATCTTAAATCTTTCTAATTGAACAGAAAATTGAATATTTGATATACTTTCTTTTAAAAATTTGTATGACATTCACATCTAGAGAAGCACATAAATCAATGATCAGTACTACTAAATATATATATAAATCCATTATCAAATAAATGAAGTCTTAATTAATTAATTATTACATAATATATTTACAACCCACTATTAAGCGGGCACAACTGTGAACCTCCTCTTGACATATGTCCCTTGGTTATGATCATTCCTTAACCATGGAGTTTCCTCATTGTTTAACAAAATGCTTGGGTCTTTGTTCACTTTGAATGGCGGAATTCGATCATCTCTTTCATAATCACCTGACATGTCTGACTTGTCCTCAATTCCGACAATGTTTCTTTTCCCTGAAAGAACTATATGGCGCTTTGGCTCGTTGACGATCGAGTTGTTATCATTTTTCCCTCTTTTTGGTTTTGTAGACATGTCTTTCACATAGAACACTTGACTCACATCTGCGGCAAGAACAAATGGTTCGTCTTTGTACCCAATATTGTTGAGGTCCACTGATGTCATCCCATACTCCTTGTCGACTGTTACCCCACCTCCGGTACCGGTCATCTTGACCCATTTACACCGGAACAAAGGGACTTTAAAATTAGGTGCGTAGTCTAGTTCCCATATGTCATGTATGCGGCCATAATGTGTTTGTTTGTTCCCATTTGGATCTGTGGCATCCACGCGTACACCACTGTTTTGGTTGGTGCTCCTTGCGTCTTGGGCTACTGTATAAAATGTATTCCCATTGATCTCGTACCCTTTGTACGTGCTGATATGCCACGATGGTTGTCTGGCCAACAAATAAAGCTGCTCATCTATGTTGTCATCACCCTGACATTGTTTTCGCAACAAATCGCTGAAGGTTTGCATGTGCTGACGTGTAATCCAAGATTCACTCTTCCCGGGCCACTTGGATCGAAGGAAATCCTTATGTACCTCGATATATGGATCTACCAATGAGGAGTTCTGTAGAACTGTGTAGTGTGCTTTATCGAAGTAATCGTCTCCTGTACCGATATATGTTTTCTTCCCTAGTGTTCCCTTGCCACTGAGTCTGCCCTCGTGTCGCGATTCAGGAACGCCAATCGGGTCAAGGTCTGGAATAAAGTCCACACAAAACTCTATGACCTCCTCTGTTCCGTAGCCCTGGGCGATGCTTCCTTTAGGCCGAGAACGGTTATTAACATATTTTTTTAGGACACTCATGAACCTCTCGAATGGGAACATGGTGTGTAGGAACACAGGACCGAGAATAATGATCTCCTTGACCAGGTGAACTAGGAGGTGTGTCATGATATCAAAGAAGGATGGAGGGAACACCAACTCAAAGCTGACGAGACATTGAACGACATCATTCTGCAAAGTAGAAAGTTCCTCTGGATTGATTGCCTTTTGTGAAATTGAATTGAGGAATGCACATAGCTTCACGGTGGCTAGACGTACATGTGGAGGTAGAATTCCTCTTAGAGCAACAGGAAGCAATTGGGTCATAAGCACATGGTAGTCATGGGACTTCAAGTTTTGGAACTTCTTCTCTGGCACATTAATTATTCTCTTTATATTGGAGGAGAATCCAGATGGGACCTTGATGCTGTTAAGGCATTCAAACATGCTTTCCTTTTCTTCTCTGCTAAGAGTGTAGCTAGCAGGGCTTAAGTACTGGCGCCCGTCATCTGTCTTCTCCGGATGCAAGTTGTCTCGTTCTTTCATGCGCTGCAAGTCCTGTCGTGCTTCAAGTGAATCCTTAGGCTTTCCGTAGACACCCATGAATCCAAGCAGGTTCACACAAAGGTTCTTTGTCAGGTGCATCACGTCGATCGCATGGCGGACCTCTAGGACATGCCAGTAGGGTAGCTCCCAGAATATGGACTTCTTCTTCCACATGGGTGCGTGTCCCGAAGCGTCTTTGGGAACAGGTTCGCTGCCCCGTCCCTTTCCAAATACTACTTTCGTATCCTTCACCATTTCAAGTATATCATCTCCGGTTCGGTTACGAGGCTTGGTTTGGTGGTCTGCCTTACCTTTAAAATGTTTGCCTTTCTTTCTTACTGGGTGGCCCACAGGAAGAAACCGATGGTGCCCAACATACACGACCTTCCGACAGTTTTTCAAAAATAAACTATCAAGGTCTTCAAAACAGTGTGTGCATGCATTATATCCCTTGTTTGTCTGGCCTGAAAGATTACTTAGAGCCGGCCAATCATTGATTGTTATGAACAATAAGGCTCGCAGGTCAAAGTGTTCCTGTTTGTACTCATCCCACACGCGTATGCCTGGTTTGCTCCATAGAAGTAGAAGTTCCTCAACTAATGGCCTCAGGTAGACATCGATGTCGTTGCCAGGTTGCTTCGGCCCTTGGATGAGCAACGGCATTATAATGAACTTCCGCTTCATGCATAACCACGGAGGAAGGTTGTAGATACATAGAGTAACTGGCCAAGTGCTATGACTACTGCTTTGCTCCGCAAAAGGATTAAAACCATCCGTACTTAAAGCGAACCTCAAGTTTCTAGCCTCATCTGCAAACTCTGGGAATTCTCTATCTATCGCTCTCCACTGAGAACCATCAGCTGGGTGCCTCAGCATATTGTCTACCTTACGGTCTTCTTTATGCCACCACAACATCTTTGCATTGTCCTTATTTCTGAACAAACATTTCAAGCGTGGTATTATAGGAGCATACCACATAACCTTGGCAGGGATTTTCTTCCTGCTTGGACGTTCTTCACCCTCTACGTCGCCAGGATCATCTCGCCTTATTTTATACCGTGATGCTTCACATACTGGGCATGCATCCAAATTCTCATATTCCTCCCCACGGTACAGGATGCAGTCATTAGGACATACGTGTATCTGCTGGATTTCTAATCCCAAAGGGCAGACGACCTGTTTTGCTTCGTACGTAGTGGTGGGCAATTCGTTCGCTTTCGAAAGCATCTTTTTCATTATCTTCAATAACTGCCCAAATGCTTTATCGGATGTACCATTCTTTGCCTTCCATTGCAGCAGTTCCAGCGTAGTACCCAGCTTTTTTTGGCCATCTTCAGTAGTGGGATATAACAATTTCCTATGATCCTCTAGCATGCGCTCAAACTTGACCTTCTCCTTGTCACTTTCACATTCACTTTGTGCATCACGAATGGCATCACCAAGAGCATCAACATCAGCTGTCACATCTTCTGTCGCTGCCGCATCTTCTTCACCATCTCCCCCCACTGCATCATCATCAAAGGCACCGTACTGAGCAATAATATCAGTGTGAGCCAATTCTTCTTCACCTTTTTCACCATCATCCATTACAACCCCTTTCTCCATGCTTCATCCAACAAATATAGTTTGTTACGAAACCCGACTTCAACAAATGCATATGAAGAGTCCTTGGGCATGAATATTCCTTCAAATTCTTACAGACGGCGCATGGGCAGCACATGAAACCATCTTGCTTGTTTGCCTCAGCCACACCTAAGAAATAGTGCACGCCAACAATGAACTCTTTGGAGCGGCGATCGACATTATACATCCAATTGCGTGACAACATCTGCATTAAATATTACAACCATGCACTTAGTAGTTTCTCATGTTATTGCACAACACTCATGACATCACATGATTGATTAATTTAAACAAGCTTGACTACAACAAAGACTATCGCAGCTAGCACTAAAAAAAACTAAAAATAAAATGCACTTAAGCAACATAATTAGATCGCGTCCGATCCCAACTAAAATAGACAGATCATTCGCTTCATCAGCATGGATGGGCTGCTGCCGCTGACTCACTGCCTCATCACCTTCAACGACAACCTCCTGTGCAACAGAATTTCGTACGTGCTGAACGTACTCTTCCTCCCAGTACCAACCTTTACATCCGCCGGTGCCCTCCCACTGCAATTAGAACAAAGAATAAGAAATTTAAACAACATCATCAAGCAAAACCGATACGAATGAACCATATTAATCAAATGCGGGTAAATAATAACCCACCTCATGGTCCGGACACTTGTAGAATATATGACCCTTGTTGATTCCCTCTTTTTTCACTCGGTACTCCTTCACAATCTTCTGCTTACACTCGCCGCAAGCAATGAGAGGAAGATCCGGCCCCAAACGCTTCGGATCCCGATGATGAGAGGCTGAGGACCCGGTCACGGTTGCTATCTACTATATCCATGCTCATTTTTAAACTATTACATGCAAATTCCTAATTTTCTAAACAATTATAAATAAAAAAGACTCTAAATTTTTCTATTTGTTTAGATAATCGAAAAATATGATATAACAATACCAATTTTCACATTATCTACTCTCTATATTTATTGTTGCAAACTATTATAAATTCCACATTTTTCTAAAGAAAATATACTAAAAAGACACTAAAATTCAATATTACTCGTCTTGCATAAGTATGAAATATAGAATGGATACTACCTAACAGTAGAAAACTATCAAGTGATTGTGATGAACCAATTTAAACTACTCAACTCTCTATGCTTGTTCTTGCAAAGTATATATTTTAATTAAATTCCTCTCATATTCAAAAGACATGGTAGGAGATGAAAATAGTTACCTCTAAACGCAAAGAGACGATGACGGAGTCGAAGAAGATCACCAATTGACGCCGGAGACGAAGAACAATGAAGAACAAGCAATAGCAACAGCAAGAACAAGCAAGAAGCTCACTGAAATTTGAATGTCTCTGGCTCGGGGGAGGAAGAAGTTGGCTGGTTATAAAACCAGGAGCTCTAGTCCCGGTTCGTATTAAAAACTGGGGCTAAAAGGTGATCATTTATCCCGAGGCAAGCCACAAACCGTGGCTAAATCTTTAGTCCCGGTCCGTGACACCAACCGGGACTAAAGAGTGCCCTTTAGTCCCGGCTGGTAACACGGACCGGGACTAAAGGGTCCCTGCCCCGGCAGCTCTGCGCAGTAGCCGTTGGGGCAGGCCCTTTAGTCCCGGTTCGTGTTACCGACCGGGACTAAAGGGTCTATTAGTCCCGGGCGGCAAAAACGCCGAGACTAAAGGCGATTTTGAGAATCGGCCTATGACCCTGTTCTGTAGTAGTGAATAGTTCTCATCGGGAAAATCTATGAGTTGAAGCACCGAAGTGAGCATCTGAAGTAGAGAGAATGCCAATTTAGAAAGGTGCCGGTGAAAGACCTGAGAAATTGCGCACCCACATCAGCAGTATCTTTTATTGAGTGGAACTTCTTCTTTTGCAAAACAGGGAAGTTCAGGAAATTGATTTCTTAACACTTCTATTTTGAGTGTCCATTTTTATTTTCTTTTGCAAACAATTCCGAGTAATTTTATTTCAGGACATAATCACTTATCCACTCGCGACCATGACATTGTCAGCAATGAGAGATGCGGTAAAACTTCATTTGTCACTGATAATAAAATAACTGTCTACACAACACTAAGAGACGTGTAGCAATTTTCATGCATCTTTGTGAAGTGTACTGGTATCTGATGTGTTTCCTAGAAGGGACAAGCTTCAAAGAGGCCAGAAAACAGCTAGGTAGAAAAGTATCTGAAGTTATTTCATCAGAGATGGGCCAGGCATGGTTCCTGAGTTGTGTGGGCGAGAATAAACAGAGATGCCCGGTGGATAGATGCATCTCTAATCCTCATTGTGTGACATTGTCTTTTTTGTTTTCACTAATGTACGCATTTGTGCTTTTTTGTCATAGCATTTGTACTGGGAGGTAGTTTTTTTAGATATTGGAAATAAATCCGGCTTCATCATCTTGGAAGAGAAATCAAGCCACCTTAGTATAAATATCACACGACAATGTACCAAACAAGTTTATAAAATAAAACATGACATGGACACGAAAAGTTGCTCTCTAGAGGAACCTAGCGTAAGTGCACTCAAAGAAGAGATGTTGAATGGTTTATCCGGCTTACTACAAAAACAACAAGACGTATGTCAACTACAATTTATCCTTCACAAGTCATCTCTTGTGAGAATAACCTCTTTTTCAGGAACCAAATAAAGATTTAAGCTTCAAATATATCTTTAAATGCCAAACTATCTGTGAAACTTTGACCCTATTATTACTAGGAATCTATCGATCGACCTGATTGAAAAAAATACCATTCTTATGGAGACGCCAAACAAACACATCAGGGCCCTAATGCAGATTAACACTCTGCACTCTAGCAACTAGATGATTCCATTCTAGTAATTTGTTGCCCACTAATCCTCTTCTAAAGGACATATTGACAGGTAGTTAAGCTGAAGTTATCGTCTTACAACAAAATGAGTTTCCTCGCCAAAGTTAACTTTGATGCACCTACGGTTTGATCTAGTGCTGTGTTTTGTTTTCAGCATGCTGTCCAAACTCTACAGCTAGTGTCATTGCATTATTGATATACTGTAACTGTTGGATATTATGGGCTTGGCCCATTTATTTAATATCTCTAATAAACTCTATGGTCCGTACATATGCACTAATATTTAGTACCGCATGAGAATTTAATCGAGAGATGGCTTTGCTTAAATATGTAACCGTTGACCGGTTCATTTGAGAAGTCAAAAAGGCCTCATCAGGATGCCACACGCGCGCGCGCGCCGCCGCCGCCGCCGCCGCCGCCCGGCCCGTGGGCGTGGCAGGCGAGCGGACGGGCGGGCGACGGGCGGGCGTGGCCTTTTATTTTGTCACTCAATTTCCATTGATGGCCGGTTATTACTTTCCATCATGGGTTGTCATGATTGTGGGGAGTTTCCAGTAACTCCCGCAGGCAGGCAGGCAGGCAGGCGAGCGAGCGGACGGGCGGGCGTGGCCTTTTATTTTGTCACTCAATTTCCATTGATGGCCGGTTATTACTTTCCATCATGGGTTGTCATGATTGTGGGGAGTTTCCAGTAACTCCCGTGACTCTTGGCTCTTCGTCTCCTGCACGCGTGAGCGCCCTGTGTCTCTTCTCCTCCCCGCCGCCGGCCTTTGGCCTTTCTCCTCCCCGCAGCCTATAAGGCTTACCCCAATCTCTCGGTTAATCCACTCTGGTAACACCATCACATTCCTGCACGCCAAAGTTGTTCTTCTCGTTCCGTCTCCGGCGAGCACCAGAGAAGGAAGAGTAGGCCTCCGGAACGTTCCCGTCTTGCGCTTCACCTGCTCGGGTGAGGACGGGCGATTACGTTTTTGGGGAGTGTCGGCAGCGGTGGACACGACTACTCGCTGTTCTTCTTCCTGGAGCTGCGGCGTTCGTCTTCACTGCAACCCTTTCTGCACTGCATCGAGCGGGACGACTACAACAACAAAGCACCATGGCGTTTCCCGGTGCGAGCGGTTCTGCCGCAGGGTATAACTTCGTCCTCCGTTCTTTTCTTAATTCCATCGTTAATATTATCTTGTTTGTGGGTACTGCTATGTCCATCTCAAACATGCTGTGTCTGATTGATCCTGTTAGTAACTCTTTGTCAGTTACTTTTATTATTGTCGCGATCATAATAATTATTTTTGAGAACACAATGATAGTTGCTGAGATGATGCTTGTGATATTATGTCTATGCAAGTTGTTTATACACATCATATTTGGTTCTGTGAAAATGGTGTTTATCATGATCATCCTTGTTATAAACTGTTCTAGAAATATAATTTGTGATATTATGTTGTTCATCATTACATCATTTTTATGGATTAAATTAAATATGAAAATGCCTACTTATTCAACAATCCAAAAACGTAATCGTAGGCCATTTTCATCGGTTGGCTTTGCGGGCATGTTGAAACCTACGCCGTTTGAGGGCACTCACTACAAGAGGTGGCGTGAGAAGGCCATCCTGTGGTTGTCAGCCATGCGTTGTGGTCATGTGCTCAATGACCAACCTGCTAATGCGATGTCCGAAGTGGACGAGCAGGCTTGGGGGCACGCTGACATCATGTGCAAGGCCGCACTGCTAAGCATCATAGCCGACTCTCTGGTCGATGCTTACATACCACTGCTGACTGGCCGAGCTGTGTGGGAGGCTCTTGAGGCTCGTTACGGTCTCTCTGACGCCGGTTCTGAGCTGTACATCATGGAGCAGTTCCATGACTACAAGATGACTGATAGTCGTCCTGTAGTCGAACAGTCCCATGAGTTACAGGGACTGGTAAAGGAGTTGGAGCTGTACGGCTGTCCTCTTCCTGACAGGTTTGTGGCAGGTTGCATAATTGCAAAACTGCCACCTTCCTGGACTGATTTTGCTACTACCTTGAAGCACAAGAGGCAGCAGTTTAGCATTGCTGAGCTGATTGGCACTCTTGATGTTGAGGACAAGGCAAGAGCGAAAGATGTCAAGGGAAAAGGCAAGGTCGGGGCTGGTGAGGCGACTACTAGTGCACATGTGGTGCAAAAGTTTCGTCCAAAGCCACAGAAAAAGAAGAAGTTTCAGCAGGAGCTTAAGCAGAAATCCACTACCTCTTTCAAGAAGGGTAACAACAAAAAGATGGGATTTGACAAGGAAAAGATGAACTGCTTCACTTGTGGGAAGCAAGGACATTTCTCTAGGGAGTGTCCTGAGGCTAAGTGGAAGCCCTCACCAAAGACAGTTAACACCATTGAGAGTGATGCAGGCACTTCTGGGTATGGTAATTTATCTGCATTTACAGTTTGTTCCTCACCTGAGTGGTGGGTTGATACAGGTGCAAATATTCATGTATGTGCTGATATTTCCTTGTTTTCCTTTTACCAGGCAGGGAGGAGTGGAGCCTTGCTGATGGGGAATGGCGCGCGTGCTGGTGTTCATGGTGTTGGTACGGTCAATCTGAAGCTCACTTCGGGAAAGACCGTGCAACTCAAGAACGTGCATCATGTCCCCTCAATAAGGAAGAACTTAATTAGTGGCTCTTTGCTGTGCCGTGATGGCTTTAAACTTGTCTTCGAATCAAATAAATGTGTAATGTCGAAGTATGGAACTTTTGTGGGTAAAGGCTATGAAAGCGGAGGCTTGTTCCGCTTGTCGTTGGTTGATACTTTACCTCCTGTGGTGAACAACGTTATTAATAATGTTAATGTTGAGATGAATGTTTGGCATTCTAGATTATGTCATGTTAATTTTGGTTACATGTCCCGCTTAGTTGGTTTGAATTTAATTCCTAAATTTGATGTTGCTAAAAGTTCTAAATGTCATACTTGTGTTGAGGCTAAACAACCTCGCAAGCCTCACAAGGCTGCTGCGGCGAGGGAGTTGGCACCACTTGATCTTATCCATTCCGATATTTGTGAAATGAATGGGATTTTAACAAAAGGTGGTAAATGGTATTTTATTACTTTCATAGATGATTGCACTCGATATTGCTACGTGTACTTAATTAAAACTAAAGATGAGGCGTTGCATTATTTTAAAATCTTTAAAGCCGAGGTTGAGAATCAACTTGATAAGAAAATCAAACGGTTGCGGTCCGATCGTGGGGGAGAATATTTCTCTAATGAATTTTCCGAGTTCTGCGCGGTGGATGGTATAATTCATGAGAGGACACCTCCATACTCACCACAGTCCAATGGGATTGCTGAGAGAAAGAACCGCACTCTAACTGACTTGGTGAATGCCATGATAGAGACAGCTGGTTTATCTAAGGAATGGTGGGGTGAGGCAATTTTAACTGCCAATCATGTCCTAAATAGAGTGCCCACAAAGAACAAAGAAATCACTCCATTTGAGGAATGGGAGAAAAAGAGAGTAAATCTTTCTTACTTTCACGTTTGGGGTTGTTTGGCCAAAGTAAATGTGCCAATCAACAAAAAGCGAAAGCTTGGACCAAAGACTGTAGACTGTGTTTTCCTTGGCTATGCCATCCATAGTGTTGGCTATCGATTTTTAATAATAAACTCTAGCGTTCCTGATATGGCTGTTGGGACAGTCATGGAGTCTAGAGATGCCACATTCTTTGAGAATGAATTTCCAATGAAGACAAGTGCACCTAGCAGATCTAGTCATGATTCAGTCCCTGAATTTCATGAATCAGATATACATGCTGATGATCACACCCATGAGCTTAAGCAAAATTCCGAGGAGAATGATAATACTGTCACTCGAAGGAGTAAGAGGCAAAGAGTTGCTAAAACTTTTGGAGATGACTTTATTATATATCTCATGGATGATACTCCCATAACTATTTCTGAGGCATACTCCTCCACTGATTCTGATATGTGGAAGGAGGCAGTGCAAAGTGAGATGGACTCCATTATCTCCAATGGGACTTGGGAAGTGGTTGACCGTCCATTTGGCTGCAAACCCGTGGGTTGCAAGTGGGTGTTTAAAAAGAAGCTGAGGCCTGATGGTACTATTGAGAAGTATAAGGCAAGGCTTGTTGCTAAGGGCTATACACAAAAGGAAGGTGAAGATTATTTCGACACTTATTCACCAGTTGCCCGACTGACAACCATTCGTGTGTTGCTATCTCTGGCTGCCTCACATGGTCTTTTCATTCATCAGATGGATGTTAAGACGGCTTTCCTGAATGGGGAGCTTGAGGAAGAGATCTACATGGATCAACCCGATGGGTTTATTGCAAGGGGTCAGGAGGATAAGGTGTGTAAGCTACTGAAATCCTTATACGGCCTGAAGCAAGCTCCTAAGCAGTGGCATGAGAAGTTTGATCAAACTTTAACATCAGCCGGCTTTGCTGTGAATGAAGCTGATAAATGTGTATATTATCGTGTTGGAAGTGGAGATGTTATCATTCTGTGCCTATACGTGGATGACATTCTAATCTTTGGCAACAATCTTGATGTGATTAAAGGAGTGAAAGACTTTTTATCTAGTAACTTTGAGATGAAAGACTTGGGCGAGGCTGATGTCATTCTGAACATTAAGCTCTCAAGGGAGGTAGGAAATGGTGGGGTAACTCTTATGCAATCTCATTATGTGGAGAAGGTCTTGAACCGTTTTGGGTATGCTGAATGTTCACCTACACCTACTCCATATGATCCAAGCATTCATTTGAGAAAGAATCGCAAAATTGCACGAGACCAATTGAGATATTCTCAGATAATTGGTTCTCTCATGTATCTAGCTAGCGCGACCAGACCTGATATCTCGTTTGCTGTGTGCAAACTGAGCCGGTTCAACTCGAATCCGGGAGATGCTCACTGGAAGGCTCTTGAGAGAGTTTTGCGCTACCTAAAAGGAACAATGAGCTGTGGCATTCACTTTTCCGGCTATCCAAGGGTACTAGAGGGATATTGTGATGCTAATTGGATTTCTGATGCGGATCAGCTATATGCCACGACTGGATATGCGTTCCTACTTGGAGGTGGTGCTGTTTCTTGGAAGTCTTGCAAGCAGACTATCTTAACGAAGTCTACAATGGAAGCAGAACTGACCGCATTAGACACTGCTAGTGCTGAGGCTGAGTGGCTTCGTGAACTTCTGATGGATTTACCGATGGTAGAGAAACCAATTCCTGCAATTTCCATGAACTGTGATAACCAAACTGTGATTACAAAGGTAAACAGTTCTAAGGATAACATGAAGTCCACAAAGCATGTGAAAAGACGTTTAAAGACTGTCAGAAAATTGAGAAACTCCGGAGTAATTGCATTGGACTATGTCCATACATCAAATAATCTGGCAGATCAATTCACTAAGGGACTATCACGCAATGTGATAGAAGGTGCGTCAAGGGAGCTGGGTTTGAGACCCACATAAAGTCACCCATAGTGGTAACCTATCCTATGTGATCGGAGATCCCGTGAATTAGGATGGCGCAACAAGCTGGTGGTTGGCTGAGGGAGAGATTCCTTAGAATAAAGCTCAGTTCATTGGAGATGCACCGTCTCTCCAATTCTGTAAGGCAGGTTGATTAAGTTCTTAATGTGATCCGAGCGGCTTGGTAAAGCAGGGATGTTGTCCTACAGAACATCCTATAAGGAACACACCTATATGAGCTCGATTGCTAGTCACAATCTATGAGATATGGGTAATCTCTAGATGCTCATGAAAAGACCCCGAAGTGTGACTTATATGCTTCAAAACAAGAGGGAAAGCACTTGGCTGCCCAGTACCAGTTAAGGAGCTTAGTGAAACTCATCTCACACAAGACTGTCAATTCAAGGCTTTGTCCATTGTTCAGTTGTGGCTGAGTGTAACTAGCTTCTAGATGGATGTTCAACTTAACAGTCTCCATCGAAACACTGGTATATAAATGGAATGTGGTCTTGAGAATCGGTGCAGCGTACCCTAGAGTTTGGTGGGGATTGTTGGATATTATGGGCTTGGCCCATTTATTTAATATCTCTAATAAACTCTATGGTCCGTACATATGCACTAATATTTAGTACCGCATGGGAATTTAATCGAGAGATGGCTTTGCTTAAATATGTAACCGTTGACCGGTTCATTTGAGAAGTCAAAAAGGCCTCATCAGGATGCCACACGCGCGCGCGCGCCGCCGCCGCCGCCCGGCCCGTGCCCGTGGGCGTGGGCGTGGGCGTGGGCGTGGGCGTGGGCGTGGCAGGCAGGCAGGCAGGCAGGCGGCGAGCGAGCGGACGGGCGGGCGTGGCCTTTTATTTTGTCACTCAATTTCCATTGATGGCCGGTTATTACTTTCCATCATGGGTTGTCATGATTGTGGGGAGTTTCCAGTAACTCCCGTGACTCTTGGCTCTTCGTCTCCTGCACGCGTGAGCGCCCTGTGGCTCTTCTCCTCCCCGCCGCCGGCCTTTGGCCTTTCTCCTCCCCGCAGCCTATAAGGCTTACCCCAATCTCTCGGTTAATCCACTCTGGTAACACCATCACATTCCTGCACGCCAAAGTTGTTCTTCTCGTTCCGTCTCCGGCGAGCACCAGAGAAGGAAGAGTAGGCCTCTGGAACGTTCCCGTCTTGCGCTTCACCTGCTCGGGTGAGGACGGGCGATTACGTTTTTGGGGAGTGTCGGCAGCGGTGGACACGACTACTCGCTGTTCTTCTTCCTGGAGCTGCGGCGTTCGTCTTCACTGCAACCCTTTCTGCACTGCATCGAGCGGGACGACTACAACAACAAAGCACCATGGCGTTTCCCGGTGCGAGCGGTTCTGCCGCAGGGTATAACTTCGTCCTCCGTTCTTTTCTTAATTCCATCGTTAATATTATCTTGTTTGTGGGTACTGCTATGTCCATCTCAAACATGTTGTGTCTGATTGATCCTGTTAGTAACTCTTTGTCAGTTACTTTTATTATTGTCGCGATCATAATAATTATTTTTTAGAACACAATGATAGTTGCTGAGATGATGCTTGTGATATTATGCCTATGCAAGTTGTTTATACACATCATATTTGGTTCTGTGAAAATGGTGTTTATCATGATCATCCTTGTTATAAACTGTTCTAGAAATATAATTTGTGATATTATGTTGTTCATCATTACATCATTTTTATGGATTAAATTAAATATGAAAATGCCTACTTATTCAACAGTAACTAGATGAGATTTGGTTCACACACTCTCTCGAAACAGGACCAAAGAAAGAACACTCTCATCCTCTCTCATGCTCACCGCTTGTCTGCATTACACCAAGTTCAGTTTCGAGCCATTGTTTATATTTGCAGTTGCACATGTACAAACTGCTAATAAGGTGCTAATAGTTTCATCATCCAGTTGGTATCGCGTACTGCACACTGCAAAGGTGGCAGATCGTAATATAGTTCTTAAGCTGCTAATAAGGTGCTATGCATATGCACATGACAGGACAGATCTTCTTTTGCTGTCTAACTTTTGGAGAGATGCAAAGTCGAGACGTTTCTAACTGGTCACATCCATTTGTACATCTAATCTAAACCTAGTCATATAGCAGTAGGTGTCCTCATTAGTGAATGGGAACAGCAAATGCTCGCCGCACGCGCGCTAATAGGCATAGGATCGAGACATCCGGATTGTTTGCATTACTGCGCCTTGATGTGCAGGAAGTCACAAGTTGTGCCAGTGGTCCGCCTAGCCGTCTCACCAGTTTAACCTGTTGAAATCCGTGCCCAAACCTCAAACTGCCTCAACTTTTTTTCCCTCAGGAAAATGAAACTGAAGCAGTTTGTTTGAAGGCCAGGAGTTGCGTTAGGTGAGACTTAAGTTAACTGTTGCTACGTACCATGGAATCAATATGATGTTGGATCCAAATACTATTTATATAATATGTTATTTCTCACATCCAAAGTAGTGTAAGCTAGAGTGAGACAGGGGTTGAGGGTTTTCTCGATCTGTATGCTATTCTTAACTAAAATAAACCGACAACTGTCTAGCCACCGCGGATCAAGTTTTTTATATGTTATTTGTTCCATTTAAGAGAAAAAAAATATGAAGATTCGCTCAAGCAGAGTGAGATCTTCTTGATGGAGAAAGGAATAGTTCTTGGACTCCATCTCCATGTGTTGTCCTGAAGCCATAGTCGCTTTGGTTCGAGCCGATAGGTAAAAAGCAGTGGAGACTATTTGCCGGCAACATAACCATTTACTCCCTCCATACTGGTAAAAAATAACGTTTAGGATAGCATTTAGCATACCAAGGAGTGATTAATTAGAGTAGAGTTTTCTCAATCTACCCCTATTAAATATTACTGCGGCTTCATTCTAGACAAGAAAGTTATGTGTATGTACTGGCCAGCGCAGTGGGGTTTGGTACAGAGGGTGTGAGTTTGACTCCCTGTTGTCGCGACCTTTTTTTTAATGGCGACGAGGGTATTTCAGTCCACAACACAGGTTGCGGGATGAGAACGACGTCTTTTTCGCAAACGAAGCCAGAGCCCAGAACGTCTTTTATTCCCAGTACGGAGGGAGTACATTCACGTCGATGTTGTTTCCCTAGGCCATGGCCTTACCCATATGAACGATATTATGAATGCCTTCGGCCACTGCACACTGGCATCTGGAGTAGCTCTAAAATTTCACAAGATTTGCTCATAATTGTCCCGTAACAAAATCCCTCCTGTAATCCTCCCTAATAACAATTAATGCCAGAAAGACAAAAACATATAGGTTCGGTTTGGACAAAGTATTTTTGTTGTTTTAGAAAAATACTATAGGTTTTGGAAATACTTCGATTATAAAAACTATATAAGATCTTTGGATGCAACGATGTTTGGACAAAGTCATTTTGGAGTTTTAGAAACTCCAATCTACACCATTGTTTTTCTAAATTCTGATTTTGTGCACCTCGTGTTCTACGGTTTCATGATACTACAGTTTTCTGAAACCACAATATCAAACAGGGCCTCAAGTAATCAATCAATTCTTAGTTCTCATGGCCCCTCGTCTCCTCTATATTTCTCCACTGGGCATGGCATGTGCATGCGCTGATTGACGGCGAGCGGGCTGGTGGCATTGAAGATTGGACATCAGTGCCTTTTCTCATCCAATCGGAAGCTTCGCAGCCATGGATGTCCCACCAGCTCACGCTTTGGTATACTTTGATGATTTGATCCTTTCTTTGCCTTGCTCTGCACTACAGGAAAGACAGGCTTCGCCGAGTGCCGGCCAGTTTGCCGAGTGCCAAATTTCGGGCACTCGGCAAACAGCATCTTTGCCGAGTGCCGGAAATCTGGCACTCGGCGAAGACTGCGCACAAGGCAAAGACTGCTTTGCCGAGTGCCCAACACTCGGCAAAGAAAAGCACTCGGCGAAGTGACCTCTTTGCCGAGTGCCGCACACTCGGCAAACACGAGCACTCGGCAAAGTGTCGCGGACCAGACGGCATCCAAGCCCGTTAGATTTGCCGAGTGCTCGCCGTCTGCCACTCGGCGAAGACCCCCTCTTTGCCAAGTGCCAGACACGTGGCACTCGGCAAAGCGTGTGGCCCCGTTGTTTGACACGTGGGCTGTTCGTTGCCGAGTGCCATGTGTCTGGCACTCGGCAAAGAGGGGGTCTTCGCCGAGTGCCAGACACGTGGCACTCGGCAAAGCACGTGGGCTGTTCTTTGTCGAGTGCCACGTGGCTGGCACTCGGCGAAGATCCTCTCTTTGTCGAGTGTCAGTCCATGTGGCACTCGACAAATTTTTTTTTTTTTGGATTTTGCACACCGAATTTTTTGTGGATCATCCCCACAGTACTATGGCCAACATGTTCAAATTTGACAGTTTTTCAAAACTTTTCGTTATATTTTTGACTTTATTTCTTTTTCTTGAATTTTCCCGAAATACGCAAGTTTGAACTGCGGGTGCATCGCATAGTGGATTTTCATGATTTAAAAAATGTTATTCTTGTTCTTAACCGTATGTTGAGGCGAAATCCAAAACCTGACCTGATGTTTCGATCAAGGTGCTCACGGGGCAACGCCTCCAAATTACATGCGGGCGGTTTTTTAATTATAGAAAATGCAAATGAATTCCGAAAATCGTGAAACTTGGCGAGATGTTGTTACATCATATGCGTATGCCGAGAAAAAATTTTGAGAAAGTTTCGAGCAAGTTGTCACGTACGATGCTTACAAACCTGGACATCCTTGCTTGAAACTTTCTCAAATTTTTTTTCTCGGCATACGCATATGATGTAACAACATCTCGCCAAGTTTCACGATTTTCGGAATTAATTTGCATTTTCTATAATTAAAAAACCGCTCGCACGTAATTTGGAGGCGTTGCCCCGTGAGCACGTTGATCGAAACCTAGGGTCATTTTTTGGATTTGGCCTCAACATACGGTTAAGAACAAGAATAACATTTTTTAAATCATGAAAATCCATTATTCGATGCACCCGCAGTTCAAACTTGCGTATTTCGGGAAAATTCAAGAAAAATGAAATAAAGTCAAAAAATATAATGAAAAGTTTTGAAAAAATTTCAAATTTCAACATATTGACAGTGGTAGTGTCAAGATGACCCACAAAAAATTTGGTGTCAAAATTTCAAAAAAAAATAAAAATTTTGCTGAGTGTCAGCGCTGACACTCGGCAAAGAGCATATTTGCCGAGTGACGTGCCAGCTGGCACTCGGCGAAGAGTGGCCTGTTGGCCGCTGTGCATGTGCCACGTGGCCCTCTTTGCCGAGTGCCAGATCGGCTGACACTCGGCAAAGAGAGGATCTTCGCCGAGTGCCAGCCGATCTGGCACTCGGCAAAGACTTTCGAAATTAAAAAAAAAATACAAAACGGCCTTTCGGCCAGCCACACGCGCACACCCGCACATGCACACACGCACCCGCAGCCGCACCGCCCGCCGCTCGCCGCCGCACCCCCGGCCGCGCGCCGCCGGCCCCGCCGCGCCGGGCCGTGCCCCTCGGCCCCGGGCCCGCCGTGCCGAGGAGAGGAGGAGAGGAGGAGGAGAGGAGTGGAGGAGGAGAGGAGGAAGAGGAGGAGAGGAAGAAGAGGAGGAGTGGAGAAGAGAGGAGGAGAAGGAGGAGAATAGTGGCATCGTCGTCAAGCCGCTTCGGTCGTCCCCGTGGCCGTCGCCGAAGCTCGTTCTTGCTATTCTCGTCACGAAGGTATGCCCTATGTAGTTAGTAAATAGTTAGTAGTTGTAGTTAGTAGTTAGTAGTTAGTAGTAGTTAGTAGTGTTAGTGTTAGTGTTAGTGTTAGTGTTAGTGTTAGTGTTAGTAGTAGTGTTAGTGTTAGTAGTAAAGTATATGGCTCATCTTGGTACTATTGTGATTGTTGGTCTTCGTGACTATGTCTGCTATACATGTGGTTGTTGGCCTTCGTGCCGACGTTTTCTGCAGGTTTTGGGAACCTCGCCGTGCAGGGGAGGTGCTGCCGAAATTTTTGGTCGAGACTAACCATATGCTTTTTTTGGCAGGAGGAGGACCCGGCGGAGGGACTCGGCGACCCCGATCGTCTTCGTCGGCGTTGCGGGTCTGCCTGCACCGCGTCGTGTCGCCACTGCCCCGACTCACCACTGCCCCGCTAACCTGACCTCACCGACACCTTAGGTATAACCCCTCTATCCGTATCCTTAGGTATCTGATCTTTGGTCGCGTAACCTAGTTAGACGTCTCCCGTTCGAAAGAGATACAGTCTTAGATATTCAGTCCTTTGCATATCTGCGACCGTATCTCTTTCGAATTGTCCACGTATTTTGGACAGCCCGCGGATGCGTAGATGAGCTAGTTTCCATGTTCTGCTCCTGTCAGAGTCAGAGTTTCGGCACCACCTCCTCGTTGTTCTTCGGATACACACTCTACCTGTCAGGACGTGTATCGGGAGAACAGCGAGGAGGTGCTGCCGAAATTCTGTCTCGGGTAGGAGTAGAACATGGAAACTAACCCATCTGCGCATCCTCGGGTGGGATTAGGACCTATCCTTCTCCTATTAGATGGTAGGAATGCCGTGTAGATGCAATTGCTGGTTTTATTACTCGCTTACATATGTATATGCCAGAGGATGGATAACCGTGACTGGATGTACACGGGCCACGCAAGTAAGAGCACAGAATGGGTTACTAAGACCAATGCTTTCTTAGAGCATGCGTTTGGTCCGGCTGCTAAAGGGTCGAGTCGGATGCCGTGTCCCTGCAGCAAATGTGGGAACAAGAAAAGAAAATATAAGAATAACGTGGGGGTAGATCTTTACAAGTACGGATTCGTTGAAAACTATACTTGTTGGGTCCACCATGGTGAAGCCGATCGGATTAGAGAGGAGGTGGTGAGACAACGTCTCGAGGAGTATGATGGAGATGCCGGGGTAGCAGACATGATGGGAGACTTTCAAGAGGCTCAATTCGGTGAAGGATTGGAGGAGCCAGAGGACACCGCAAAGGCGTTCTACGACATGATGTCTTCGGCACAGAAGCCCCTTCATGAAAAGACAATGGTTTCACAACTGGATGCCATTGGACGCCTAATGGGGTTCAAGTCCCAGTATAGCTTGAGTCGAGACGCCTTCAATGGCATGTTGGCAATTTTGGGCACCCTGTTGCTGGAGGGTCACATTCTGCCGAAGAACACGTACGAGTCACAGAAACTTCTTCGTGCACTTAAGATGCCGTATGAGCAGATCCATGCTTGTCCAAAAGGGTGCGTCCTATTCAGGAAAGATCACGAGAAAGCAACACACTGTCCAAAGTGCAAAGCCTCTAGGTATGTGGAGGTAGACCATGGAGATGGCAAGAAGGAACAACTTAATATCCCCGAGATGGTCCTACGGTACCTTCCTTTCATACCTAGGATCCAACGACTGTACATGACAGAGGACTCTGCGAAACAGATGACATGGCACAAGAATGGCAAAAGATACAATCCTGACAAGATGGTACACCCATCGGATGGTGAAGCATGGAAGCACTTCGATGCCATGCATCCTGGCAAAGCTATGGAGGCTCGAAATGTACGTGTGTCGCTGGCGACAGATGGGTTCAACCCGTATGGAATCATGGCGGCCCCGTACACTTGTTGGCCTGTGTTCGTGATCCCCCTCAATCTCCCTCCCGGTGTTATGTTTGACCCTAAGAACGTATTCTTGTCGCTGATAATTCCTGGACACCCGGAGTTCGTACGCCCGACACCGATGAGCGCGACTATTACGGCATAGTCGAAGAAATATATGAGCTCAACTTTGAGGGTACCAAAACTATTAATCCAGTGGTATTCAAATGTCATTGGTTCGATCCTGATGTCACGAGAAGAGCCCCTGAGATTGGGATAGTCAAAATTCGACAGGACACCGTTTACAAGGGAGACGATGTCTATATTGTGGCTCAACAGGCCACACAAGTTTATTATCTCCCATGGGCGTGTCAAGAAGACAACAATCTTATGGGTTGGTACCTTGTGCAGTTAGTATCGCCACGCGGTAAAGCGCCTCTCCCAAACGATGATGACTACAACTTCGACCCAAACACATATAACGGAGAGTTCTTTCAACTCGAGGGGCTAGAAGGGAGGTTTGACATTGACATTTTTGAGCTGATGGACATGGAAGAAGACGATGACAGTGATATTGATGAGGACGATGGTGATGAGGTGCACAATGCCAAGGACTTAAGAATGCTTGAGCGATTACAGTTTGGTGGTGACATTGATGAGGACGAGGGTGACGAGGATGATGGAGACGACGCCGATTGTTTCGACAATATTGACAGTGATGACGACACACGTGTGCAACAAGCCAACACACGAGGGGCACTAGCCACTGACAATCGCGGAGATAATTTTTAATTCATGTAATGCTATATTGTTATAATTATTCTGCAATTATGTTTCGTTCATTTTGTCTCTTTATAAATACTTATCGTTTATGCTAATTGATTTTATCTTTGTAATGGCAGGCACTCGATAAAATGCCGGGTGGAAGGCGGCAACAGCGGAGGGTCAACTCGCGGTACCAGAGGTCCAGCTCACCACCCACCGCAGCCGAGGAGCCGTCGACGAGGAGGGCGAGGACCGGCCGCCCCCGCGGACGTCCTAGGAGGGAGCCGACTCCCGACCCGACTCCCGACCCGGCGCAGACCTCCTCGGACCACGCCCAGTGGGACGCCACAGGGACGACCAGGAGGACGTCGGACGACGACACCACTTCCTCGGAGCGTCGCCAGGGGGACCAGGGGGACGAGAACGTAGGTGCCTCAGGAGGGGGTTCCACTTCCTCTGCTTCGAGCAGAGTGTACTTGCGCGGCCCCTCGCAGCTCCCGCAGCAGCGGATCGCACCTAGCCGCCGCCCGGTGATTCGACCTTACGGCGACAAGTAAGTTACCATTAATGTTTTCACTACTTGTTCACATGACATGTTCAAAATTGAACTTCCGACTAACACTTGTTCTTAATGACCCATGCAGGAACTGGGAACTTGTGGCAGGGGGCAAGACACGCCATATCAATGGCACGTTAAGTCTTCTGATTCGGAAGAACTATCCTGGCTTGGTCACCTACGCCGGGGTTAGGTCACCGCCCTGGACGTGGGACCACTTCGGTGCTGCTGTGGACCCCACGTACACCACCGTTGCAGCGCGGATTAGGGCCGAGTTCTGGGTGAGTCTTGCTCGCACAACATTTCTCAATGATACGTATTTGTCGGACGTTCTACAAATAATGAAAGGGTACTTTGCGTGCAGGAGTACTTTGCGTGCGAGGCAGGGAGAGAGGCCGAGGCGTTGCACGTGCAGGACAGGGTCTGCAGGTCCCGGCTAGCGGATATGTACCACGAGGCGCGGATCCAGTGCATCATCAACTACAACGCCGACGTGTTGGGGACGGCGGTGAAGAAGACGGATGCTAGGCAGATGATGCTCACCAGGGAGACCGACCTCACTAGGGAGCAGTACATCCAGGTACGTACAAAACAGTAATACTGATTGGTCCATCCATCACTTAGCGGCTCTTCTAACATATTAAATACTTATTGTCTTGCAGTTCTGTCCTGGTTGGTGCGCCAATCACCTAGACTGCTGGGTGGCCATTGTGGACAAGTGGAAATCGGACGAATGGTACGAGAGGCACAGTGCCCGCCGAGACTGCCGCCTGCAGATGCCTGGGGTGCCACACCACCAAGGCAACCTTAGCTTCGCTGCGGACGCCGACAGATGGGTATGCTCTACTAATTTTTTTATTCTAACACTCAATTACTCATTACTTGTAATCATCTGTGTTTTCATCGCAGTCCCAGTCGCATGGTGGTGAGGAGTGCCTCCCTTTCAAGGCGTACCACTTGTCGCACCAGGGCAAGGCGATTGCAGAGAGCACCCAGTACAACCCAAACGCCGGGCCCGAGGCGTTCACCAACATAACGCCTACACCAAGATCACCGAGTACACCACTGCGGCTCGCGAGCGCCATGGGGAGGACTTCGATCTGGCCACCCAGCCCCTAGATACAGACCTGGTGATGAGGCTGGGAGGAGGGAAGCAACACGGACGGTACTGGATAGCCAACAGCGCAGTTGACTCGTCCTCTGTTCCCAACCTCGCTGAGATTCGAGCTGCCAGCACGAGCTCCTCCGTCCCCATACGACCTCGGCAGCACTTCAGGTAAGTACTTGTTCTATTCGTCGTTCATTGCTTTTACACATATACCTTGTCTTTGCATTGTTTAAACCTTACGGGACGAATTTTGCAGGCCCAGATGCAGGCCCAGGCGGACCAGATGCAGAGGTTGCAGGCCATGCACGAGGCCGAGGCGGCGGCCCATCGTCGCGACTTACTAGCCGTCCAGCAGCGGGAGGCGCAGAGGACGCAGGACATAGCTCACTTCTTTGGGAGCCTGAACATCCCGGGTGTTGTCGTGCCTCCCTCGCTGCTCACTCCTTTTGTGCTTCCTGTTACTCCTACGACAGAGACTCCAGTGAGTATATATGGTTGTTTATATTTCTTTAACTTTTACAGCTGTCCTCCAGGTGCTAACGAATTTGCTTCTCCTTTGTGCACTCACAGTCGGAGGGTTCGGCACCGACTCCTCAACCTGGCCTTCCTCCGCACACTCTGCAGATCACTGGTGGCCCTCCTCCGCAGCCTGGGTGGCTCCCTGGTGGCCCTCCTCCGCCCTATGGGTGGCCAGGTTACCCTCCTCCGCAGTCAGGGTACACCGGGTGGCCATCTGGACCTCCGCCGCCTGGGTGGCAAGGTTGGCAAGGTGGTCCTTCGGGCGGGTCATGGGACGCGGGGCAAGGTGGGAGTTCTTCACAATCTGAGCACCAAGGTGAGCAGTGATGGCCGACTTAGATTTGTGATGGACTTGTGAGATGGATGTGATGGACTTGTGAGATGCATGTGATGTACTTGTGAACTTGTGGACTTGTGATAAACTTGTGAGCTTGTGATGCATGGAGACTGAACATGTGATATTTGTTTGAAATGGATATGTATGTTATGGATGTGTGATATATATGCATGTGATATTTGTCTGAAATGGACGATGAATGTGTGATATGTTCTCTGTGTAGGGAAATGAAAACAGGAAAAAAAATTTCTTTTTTCCCAGCTTTGCCGAGTGCCACACTTGGCAAAGAGGTCATGGCACTCGGCAAAGCTGGGCAAATTTTTGCTCAGCTCGGCCTCTTCGCCGAGTGCCGGGCTACGTGGCACTCGGCAAAGAGGAGCTCTTCGCCGAGTGCCGGCTTAAGTGGCACTCGATAAAGAGGAGCTCTTCGCCGAGTGCCGGCCATGTGGCGCTCTGCAAAGAGGAGCTCTTCGCCGAGCGCCGGCCTACGTGGCACTCGGTGAAGGGGCCCTCTTCGCCGAGTGCCGGACACGTGGCGCTCTGCAAAGGGGCCCTCTTCGCCGAGTGCCACGTAGCCCGGCACTCGGCAAAGAGGCCGTCAAGTGACGGCTCCCGTTTGCTTCGCCGAGTGCTGACCTGGCACTCGGCGAAGCCTTCGCCGAGTGCCCGATATTTGGCACTCGGCAAATAAATCGTTGCCGACAATTTCTTCGCCGAGTGCCTTTCGCCGAGTGCGGCACTCGGCGAAGCCTTCGCCGAGTGCGAGAGGGCCTTCGCCGAGTGCAGCCAGCACTCGGCAAAGCCGGCGTCCCCTGTAGTGCTGGGTCAAATTATATAATGCCATGCACCGTCATGATGCATGGCTGGCCTATAAATAGGGACGTCCTAGGCAAGCAATCACTAGCTATGAGGAATAAATTCTTGAAGAATGCTCAGAAAGTCTGAACTCTTAAAGCATTGCCATGCGGTTCTACGCGGAAATTGGTGCAATGTGTATAAAGAAATTAAATATCCAACTACTGAATTATTTTTATTCATATATCTTTTTGGCCTATATAAAAGACCATAACCAAGAAGCACAAAAAGCCATATGAGAATTGGATATGGATCGGATGGACAGTATTCATGGTTCTGAACTATGCTAGGCCTAGGAGGTATTGGGAGCTATGTTGTTTGCCTCGTCCTCAGTAGCTCTGCTACATGACTCGTTTCGATATGGATGATAGGTACTCCCTCCATACCCACAAAAGTAGACGTTTAGGACATGATCACGGTAGCCAAGGAGTGATTAATGAAGGGTTAGTTTTCCATCTATGCCCCCCCATAAAGACGGTATCGAGCGCTCTTCAGTCGAGAAAGTGAATCCGATCAAGTGGCCGGCTAGCGCGTGTGGGCTTGAGTGCTCTGACTCATGGCGCTCGGGTTCGATCCCTGGCGCCTCTAACTTTTTTTGTTGCACCGTTCATTTTGCATGGTGTTCGCTATGACGGCGCGCGGCATTTGGCTTGGCACATTGCTGCTCGTCCGTCGTGCGAAATTTTTGTTTTTTTGCCTGCGTGCAGTGAGTTTGACGGACGTCTGAGCTGCCTGTCCCCTCTGGCGGTGTCTCAACGAGCGACGGGAAAGGAAACGAGGAGCAGCGATCAATGCGCGGGGGAAGAAAACGAGGAGGCCGACGCATGGGCGAGTTGAATGCGGCAGCGGCGCAAAGGACGGAAGCGGGCGCGGGGCTTTGACCCAGGGGCAATAGCGTCCAGAACACCCCGCACGTCCAGGACGTCAACAAATATGAAAACGGTGCCTCCGCCTAAAACGTCTACTTTTGTGGGTACGAAGAGAGTATAGAATAACCTTGTTGGATATCAACATGTAAAGCAAATAGAACTGAATTAGTTGGTGCAAAACTAGTCCCTGGAATTCCACTCCCTGAAACAAGGCTACAAGACAAATACTCAAAATTAGACCATTCAATGTGTAGTCAATGACTCAATGTACATAAAATGATAGTGTTTAGCCTGAATCAAATGATAAAATGGAGGCGGAGGCTGGAAGTGTTTTCTGATAAAACATCTTGATATAGATCACTACTGCAAAAAAAATATTATTACTGCCAGTTCTGATTCACCTATCACTGCTGGCTTTGCTCTTCAGAAAATAATAGCCGCGTTAAACATTGTGATACCAGGGTTACACCGACCTATATCTATTGGAAAGCAGATCACTAACACACTGAGAGTAAAGTTGATCATCGCAGATGGTACTTGCAAACTCTAAAATCACAGAACAACTGGTCTTTTTTGGTGACCCTTTTTTTTTTGATAAAGCAAAATTTCATTAAATTTTCAACAAGCACATTAGTAGAGTTGACACCCTTCTGGGCCGGTCTTGGCCTGGACGCTGAAAGCCTGCCTGGGCATGGCCTGTTGCCACTCTCTGGTTATTCCTTGTCCAACAACTAGCATTCAAGTGCTCCACTGCGTCATGATTTTCTTTCCTCCTTGTTTGTTGCTAGCTAGAACATCTGTATACACTCACTACTAGAGAACTGGCCTTTGGACGATTTGCAAAATCAGCATTAGTCACGAAAAAATTTGCGTCCGGAACTAGAAAGGTCTTTAGCCCCGGTTGGTAACACCAACCGGGGCTAAAGTTCCCCTGCCCAACGGCTCATTTGTCAGAGGGGTCTTTAGTCCCGGTTGGTGTCACCAACCGGGGCTAAAGATTGACCTTTAGCCCCGGTTGCTGTATCCAGCCGGGGCTAAATGTTGGCATTTAGCCCCGGCTAGGAACAAGGGCCGAGACTAAATGTCCCTCCCTATATTTGAACTGTTCTTCCACCTTCTTCAGCCCTGCCCGAGCTCTCTCAGTCTTCATTTTTTTCATTGAGTTCTTGTTTTGCTGCTTGTTTGCTCTCTGAGAAAAAATCACCGGAGAAGAGAGCAAACAAGCAGCAAAGCAAGAACTCAATGAAAAAAATGAAGACTGAGAGCTCGGGCAGGGCTGAAGAAGGTGGAAGAACAGTTCAAATATAGTGAGGGACATTTAGTCCCGGCCCTTGTTCCTAGCCGGGGCTAAATGCCAATATTTAGCCCCGGCTGGATACAACAACCGGGGCAAAACCTTTAGCCCCGGTTGGTGTCACCAACCGGGGCTAAACGTCAATCTTTAGCCTCGGTTGGTGACACCAACCGGGACTAAAGGCCCCTCTGACAAATGAGCCGTTGGGCAGGGGAACTGTTACCAACCGGGGCTAAAGACTTTTCTAGTCCCGGACGCAAATTTTTCCGTGACTAATGCTGATTTTGCAAATCGTCCAAAGGCCTGTTCTCTAGTAGTGCGATCCGAAAAAATAATTCAGATGGGCTCCTTGCGCGATCGAAATAGCTAGCCCAGGGTCGCTTGATAGGGACCCCTAGAACCAAAGGATCGTGCAGGTCGATCCATGTTAGCTACGCGTTCGAGGGAAGGCGAGGATAGTTCGGAGGAACGAGACAGGAATTGGGAAGATGAAGACAGGAAATTGGATTAGGGTTTTTCAGTTTACAATTGTCTGTCTTCTCTTCTCTCTCTCTTCTCCTTTATACTCAGGAGCTCACATCTCATTATATTTCCCATTCTGGGCCAGCGTAGCGCTTGCTGGGCCGAGATGCCCTCTTGGGCCGGGCGCTTGACTAGGCGCCGTCTTCTAGCTGAACAGGGTTGCTGACATCGTCCCCTCCTTTGGAACCGGCATGCCCCCAGGCCGGTGCACGAGGAAACTTCTGTCGGAGCGGTTCCAAGGACTCCCACGAGGCTAGCGAAGCAGGCATATGAGACCAATGCACCAAGCCTTGCTCCACTGGGTGATCTCCAGAGGTCCATCGACATTGCAAAATACGCATGGGTACCTGAAACTCCACAAGTTCAGATGGTAATGCAGAAGATATCTGAGCAGACCCTGAAGAGCTTTTGAGTTGGGACACATGAAACATTGGGTGGATTCGAGCACCAGCTGGAAGCTCAAGACGATAGGCTACTGGACCCATGCAGTCGATGATACGAAAAGGACCAAAGAAACGAAAGGACAACTTCTGAGACGATCTGGGAGCCATAGAAGCCTGGACGTATGGCTGCAGTTTGAGGAACACCCAATCACCAGTGGAGAAACTGCGTTCCGAACGGCCTTTATCGGCCTGGCGTTTCATGCGGTCACGATCTCGGCTCAGGTGCTGCTGCACAAGATCTTGCATGACCCGTCACTGATCCATCCAGGACTGTAAGTCGGGAACTGGAGAGACATAATCCAGAGTGATGCCCAAGTGCCGGGGAGGAAACCCATACAAAACTTCGAAAGGAGAACACCCGATAGCAGAGTGAGTGCTTGTGTTATACCAGAATTCGGCCAAGGACAACCACTGAAGCCAATGGGATGGGCAAGCATTGACAAAGCAACGCAAAAAATGTTTCCAAGCACTGATTGACATGTTCTGTTTGACCGTCTGTCTGGGGGTGATATGCTGAACTCATATGCAGTTCCAGCCAACTGAAATAGTGATTTCCGGAAGGAGCTGGTGAAGATCTTATCACGGTCAGAGATGATTACCTGAGGAAGGCCATGCAGTTTATAAATGTTATCCATGAAAGCCCGAGCCACAGTAAGGGCGGTGAACGGACGGGACAGCGACACGAAATGGCTGTATTTAGAGAATTTGTCAACCATGACGAGAATGACATTAGCTGAACCCGAACTTGGAAGACCCTCGATGAAATCCATGGAAACAACTTCCCAAGAGACTGAGGGAATAGGCAGTGGCTGCAAGAGCCCAGGTGAACGTGAACGATCAGGTTTTGCTTGCAAACATACCTGACAATTCTGCACATACGACCAGACTGTCGATTTCATGCGAGGCCAGTAAAACAGCTGCTTAATTTTCTGGTATGTTACTGGGGCGCCGGAATGACCACCAATGGGATTAGAGTGCAAAGCTGCCAAGACCGACTGCTGTACTGCTGGGGCGGAGCCTAACCAGATCCTTTCTTTGTGGCGAATGACACCTTGATGCAAGGTATACGAAGGACAGGCAGCGTTGTCAACAGCCAACTGAGTCAGCAAGGACTGAGCAAGGCCATGAGTAGCATAAGTGGCGACCACATCAGACAGCCAGTCATGAGTAACTGAAGAAACAGCAAAGGCAGTTTCAGAATGTGGCCGGCGAGATAGGGCATCGGCAGCAGAATTTTCAGAGCCTTTCTTGTACAGAATCTTATACTGAAAGCCGAGCAGCTTGGACAGCACCTTCTGTTGCCATGGTGTGTGTAAGCGTTGTTCGTTCAAATGAATCAGGCTTTTGTGATCGGTATGGATGAAAAATTCCCCTTGCAGCAAATAATGATGCCATTGTTCCACTGCTAAAAGAATAGCTAAGTATTCCTTTTCATATGTCGATAAGCACTGATTCCGGGGTCCCAATGTTTTACCGATGTAGGCAAGAGGATGGCCCTGCTGCTGCAATACAGCCCCAATGCCAACTGCACATGCGTCGGTCTCAATATGGAATGGCAAGGCGAAATTGGGTAAGGCTAGGACCGGAGCCGAAACTAGAGCTTGCTTAAGTGCTGAAAATGCCGAATCATGAGCTGAGGTCCATACAAAGAGCACATCCTTGCGCAAAAGGTCGGAGAGAGGTTTAGCTATGAGGCTAAAATGTCGGACGAACTTCCGATAATACCCAGTGAGACCGAGAAAACCATGGAGCTCTTTGGTATTTTTAGGAATCGGCCACTCCATCACGGCAGTGATCTTTTCTGGGTCTGTGGAAACCCCCTCTCTACTGACCACATGCCCCAAATAAGCCACGGAACACTGTGCAAACAGGCACTTAGACATTTTCAATTTCCAATTATCCGCAGCCAGCCACTCAAAGACCTGGCGAAGGTGGCCTGTATGGGCGTCCAAGGTTGGGCTGTAAACCAAAATGTCGTCAAAGAAAACAATGACAAATTTGCGTAGGCCCGGAGCAAGGGTGACATTCATGGCATTCTGAAAAGTTCCCGGGGCACCTGTTAAGCCAAAGGCCATGACTAGAAATTCATATTGCCCCAAGTGGGTTTGAAACGTTGTTTTGAATTCTTCACCAGGCTGCAGCAAGATCTGTTGGAAGCCCGCACGCAAATCAAGCTTGGAAAACCAGCTGGCTGAGGAAAGTTCATCCATCAGCTGGTCGATCACAGGTACAGGAAATTTGGCCTTTGCTGTTATGGAATTGAGTTGGCGAAAATCGACACAGAAGCGAAATGAGCCGTCCTTCTTCTTAACCAACAGGACCGGGGAAGAGAAAGGACTTGCACTGGGGCGGATCAGACCCTGGGACAACATCTCCTGTACTTGTCTCTCGATCTCATCTTTGAGAGCTGGAGGGTAGCAGTATGGTCTGATAAACACCGGTTGCGCTCCCGAAAGTAAAGGAATTGCGTGGTTAAATGCTCTGGATGGGGGTAAAGAAGTTGGAGCTTCAAACAAGGGTGCAAATGTATCCAAAAGAGCCTGCACAGTTGGTGGTAGCGATCCCTCAGCTCCATTAGTATCAGCTGGGGGTATCACTGTGGACACCTGAAGGAGGAACTGTGAAGGCAACTCAGTCAAGATCCCCTGAAGCAGCACCAAATGACCATCATAAGGAATAGAGATCCATTTCTCGCACCAATCAACAGACATTGGACTATAGGATTCCAACCAATCCATGCCAATAATGACATCAAAGGATGACAATTTCAGTACCCAGAAGTCAGACTGAAATGAACATCCCGCGATAGACCAAGGCAATTGTTTAACCAAAACTGAACTCTGCAGCCAACCACCCCCAGCAACTTGGACCTGACATGCAATGGGTTCCTGCTGCAAGTGAGGCAACCGAGACACCAAGGACTCACTGATGAAAGAAGAGCTACTGCCAGAGTCCAACAGAATAATTGCGG
Organism: Coix lacryma-jobi var. lacryma-jobi; assembly: GCA_009763385.1. Taxonomy (NCBI): domain Eukaryota; kingdom Viridiplantae; phylum Streptophyta; class Magnoliopsida; order Poales; family Poaceae; genus Coix; species Coix lacryma-jobi. The sequence continues at coordinate 27,091,644 of CM019829.1, forward strand.
CGACATCAAAAACCCATCCATGGAACTGAACTGTGCGGCCAGATGGACAACCAGTAACAGCTGACTTTGAGATAGCGAGAAACAACTGCTCCTGCGGACCTTCCTGAACCGGAGACTGAGAGTCATTGTCCTCCATTGCTGACGACCAAACAGCCTCAACTGCCAATAAAATCTCTGGAGCACACACATGATCCTTGGCCCATTTAGCGTTACATTTGTAACACAACCCCATTGCGCGACGATAAGCTTTGATTGCAGACAATTTAGAGTCAACACCAGGACCAGAAGCCGCTGGAGACGGTGTTGTGGTTGCCGCAATCTTGGCGCCCTGAACCGGAGGAGGCGGTAGAGGCAACGCCGTTAGGGATGGTGATCGTGTCTTGAACGATGAAGACCAATCACCACCACGCGACAGCTTGGGGGGGGGTCGACGCCACCTCTTCCTGCAACAAAGCGAGAGTCGCAGCGCAAACCATCGACGAAACGCATAGTAAAATACAATGCATCATGTTGGGGAGAATATGCTTTCAATTGATCGACCAGTTCAGTGAAACGCGTGATATAATCAGAAACAGATGATGTTTGTTTGACATGGAAGAGCTGGCAAATCAACGACTCGTGTGATCCCGATCAAAACGATCATGAATCATGGTACAGAAATCATCCCATGTGCATTTTGGGATTTGGGACTCAATAGACCGGTACCAGAGGGAGGCTGGGCCATCGAAATGCATCTCGGATACGCTAATCCAGAGCGATGGGTCGACAACATACATGTTGAAGTATTTCTCGGCACGGGCGCGCCAGCGCCGAGGATGTTCACTGTCGAACCTGGGAAATGGAAATTTCGGCAAACGACTATTGGAATTATGGAGGTCGGGTGGGTGGTGTTTTGGTGGTGGATAGGCCATGAGAGTTGGGTGTTGGGTGGATTGGAACTGGTTAGGTACATGGCGGGGAACTCCGAATGGGGAATGAAGGACTGGGGATGAAGGAGCTGTGCACGTACCCTTGGCCGGGACTGGGATCCAAGTCATAACGACTCCGGATCTCGAATCCCATGTAGTCAATTCGACGCGGTGCCCAACGACGGGCCGGTTGGCGGGGAGTCCGGCAGAAGGATGCGCGGCCGCCTGAGTTGGAGTCAGAAGGAGACCGAGGCCGTGGGACATTTCGTCAAACACCCCACGGTCGCGGGACTTCGCCATCCTCTGGAGGTTCGTGCGGACGTCGGCGAGGTCGGCCTCGAGGTGAGCCACGCGTTCGTCGCACTCGTCCTTGATGTGGGCGACGCGGAGGGTCTCCAGCTCGGTGAGGCGCTGGGTGAACTCGGCATCGCGGTCGGCGTATGAGGCTTCGAGGGCGGAGATGCGGTGCTCCGCAGCGGTAGCGTTGGGATCCGCCGGAACCGACTCGAGCGCCGTGAGTCGCCTGGAGAAGGAGACGGCGTTGGCGGACACCGAAGCCTCCACGGAGTTGAGGCGAGCGTCGATGGAGGAAGAGCGCTCCGTCAGCCCGTGCTCCAGATCTGTAAGGCCTTGCTCTAGATCTATAAAACGCTGGCTCCAACGGTCGTTCTGTTCGTCGAAACGGCGATTCAGGTTCGCCATCTCATCGAGAAGCAGCTTGAAGTTTGGGTCCATTGCGCCTCGCGAACGCTGGTATCTGGTATAGTGGGGATGGGAAAGAGTTTGGAGTTGAAGAGGTTCCAGGATGAACGAGAATCCGATACCAATTTGTTAGCTACGCGTTCGAGGGAAGGCGAGGATAGTTCGGAGGAACGAGACGGGAATTGGGAAGATGAAGACAGGAAATTGGATTAGGGTTTTTCAGTTTACAATTGCCTGTCTTCTCTTCTCTCTCCTCTCCTTTATACTCAGGAGCTCACATCTCATTACATTTCCCATTCAGGGCCTGCGTAGCGCTTGCTGGGCCGAGATGCCCTCTTGGGCCGGGCGCTTGACTGGGCGTCGTCTTCTAGCTGAACGGGGTTGCTGACAATCCACTTCGTCTCTCTTCATCTGGTTGCCGTTGTCCGCCGCTGCCTCGCGCAGCCACGTGGGTGCATTGCCGAGGGAGGAGGGGGCTAGTGTCCGCCGTGTGTCGTGCCACCGTAGCCCCAGCACGCTGTCCGCCCACGGTTTCCTGCCCTTGCTAGCTTCTGTTTCCTGTCCATGACAGCTCCCAACGGATGCACAACAACACGCGAGAGGGAGAGACGTGAGGCGAGAGAGTTTCTTCCTGGACTGTTATTTGGGCTAATGATATAACGGGCCATGCATATTTATCACAGATAACGATGCACTTACTATTATCAGCACAAAAACAATGAGACATGGATCTATCAATGATATCCATTTGAAAGCAAAACAACTCTGGTTTAACGGATTAATCAGTGCTCCACCACCTGCTGTATGGGTCGGCGGAGCGGATGTGCGGTTCGCTCCATCGATGATCTACCCCCATATTTACCCGTCATGCATGAACCCCTGACGATCTTTAGCAATTCTATCGTTTTAGGGTACTCTGTCTTCTCTCCCTCTTTTTTATATGCCTCAAACAGTGTTGAAGAAGCCCAAGTAATGTTTTGGCTTGCAAGATATCCATTAGATTGGAAACTCACATGGTACATTTTCTGCCCCAAGTGACCATAAAAAACCTACGTGCCAGCAAAATGGAAAGGGATGTGGTCACAAATCATCCTCTCATAAGATTAATCTGGACAAGGAAGGAGAAGGTATGATAGATGCACATCTTAACCACGTACGTTTGCGGACATCTAATGGAGAGCGAGAGAGTGGTATGCTACACACTAACAAAACTGCCACGTTCCACCAAGATAACATGCGAATAAAAGATCATGGATCGTTACCACTAGACACACAACAAGCAGAAGAATAGCTAGAGCAGCCCAACATCGTCATTCATGTCGATGTAGTGAAAGTAGTCGTACGTTTCTCATGTACCAGGAGCAGCAACACGTCTGCCCACCTTATGTGTTCATCACCGATCTACGCGGTATCCACATGTGCCATGCAACACTGTGCTGGTGAGCTAGCAGCTGACGCATAGTCGAGAGGAAGGAAAAAGGGATTTAGGCTTAGTCTTTGAAGGATCAAGAGTATCTCTTTTCCATAGGGTATTGGTACATTTATATAGGGAGGAGAGAGCTCCCTATCTCAGCGTCGACTAACGATACCATACTAATCAATGTTGCATCTTGTAGACAACCATAATCAAAAACCATTTTTGAGTCATTAATCAATAGCGGCACCAAACAGTACATATTGAATGGTGCTACTCACAAAGATCATATCGGTCGAAACTTGATATACACACGTCTTGATCCTTTCGCCACATGGTATGTGTCGAACTCAAGGCTAGATTTATTATGCCACCCTTGTGATAGTTTAATACTTTACTCGATCTTGTAGTGGATTACAACTTGTGACTAACTATTTAATGTCTCCCTTCTATAAAGGAGTGGCAAATTCCACACCTTGTTCCGCTCACATCCAATTGTATGTTTAATGGTACATCCGAAAACTGCTTTTATAACTAACAAGTTACTCCGTAGGAAGTAGCATTTGACAGCCCCAAAATGCATCATTACATATAGTGAGAAACAATGACTATTTCAGGTCTAAGGATCAATGATTTTTTTAAAGTTGATCATTATACACTATAAAACTGAAGGTTTGTCGAGTGCCTGGAGGTTTGCCGAGTGCCAAATTTCGGGCAATTGACAAAGAGCCTCTTTGCCGAGTGCCTGGCCACGTGGCACTCGACAAAGAACAACACTATAGGCAGAGCCCATCTTTGCCGAGTGTCCGGCTCTCAGCAAAGATAGACACTCGGCAAAGAGACCTCTTTGCCGAGAGCCACGCACTCGACAAAGATGGGCACTCGGCAAATCTCGCCGGGGCAAATGACATCCATGGTCGTTATCTTTGCCGAGTGCCAACCGTCTGGCACTCGGCAAAGAGATACTCTTTGGCGAGTGCCGATAGGCTGACACTCGACAAAGAACCAATCTTTGCCGAGTGTCGGGGCCGACACTCGGCAAAGAACCTGATGTTTAGCGATTCTAACGTTTTAGGACATGTACTCTGTCTTCTCTCCCTCTTTTTTTATGCCTCAAACAGTGTTGAAGAATCCCAGTAATGTTTTGGCTTGCAAGATACCCATTAGATTGGAAACTGACGTGCGACATTTTCCGCCCCAAGTGACCATAAAAAACCTACGTGCCAGCAAAATGGAATGGGATGTGGTCACATATCATCCTCTCAGAAGATTAAGCTGGATAAGGAAGCAGATGCACATCTTAACCATGTTTATGGACATCTAATGGAGAGTGAGAGAGTAATGAATAAGGAAAACGGGTAAGCTCACACTAACAAAACTGCCACATTCAACCAAGATAACATGTGAATAAAAGATCATGGATTGTTACCACTAAACACGCAACAAGCAGAAGAACAGCTAGAGCAGCACAACGTCGTCATGCATGTCGATATAGTGAATGTAGTCGTACTTCTCATGTACCGGGCTCTTAGTGGCTAAGGAGGGAGCGAAGGGAAGGGGAAGGGAGCGGAGCGCGTGGAGGAGGAGGTCGCTGTCGATTGGTGGATACACAGCTAGATGTGGAGAGAGGGAGGTGGGGGAGAGTGAGCGACGACGCGACTGGGCTCGGGGAGGTGGGGGAGCGAGCGCGTGTATTTATCAGAGGACTGGCGAAGGCGACCCCTCCCGTTTGGCGGCGACCGTGAGCGAGCGAGCGGGATTTCTCTGTCTCGGTGAGGTCGCCACGGGCGGGCGGCGAGGAGGAAGAAGAAGAGGGGGGAGGAGGTCAGGCAGGCAGGAAGGAGCGCAGCGTGGAGGGAGGGGAAAGGGGCCCCTCCAGGGTAGGGGCGAAACGGTCAGAAACGCGGGTGGGGCCCGCGTGCAGACCTGGTTGTGGCAGACCGCGGGGCCCGCAACGTGTCCGCGAGGAAAAGAAAAGGCTCTTTCTCTCCTTTTTTTTCTTTGGCACCCTCTCGAGTCTTGTCGGTGTTTCGAACCCGGGGGTATGACACCAACGAGTAATGTGATCGCGTGCTCTCTTCCTGGATGGTGATGCAAGATGACACAAGGATTTATCGTGGTTTGGGCAAAGAAGGCCCTACGTCCAGCGGGGGAGGAGGTTCTTGTATTACTTGCACCTAAGTGCTTGTACAGGGGCGAGTACAAGCTCAATGAGCGTGGACCGGAGTCCGGACTTGTGTGTGTATGTGTGTGGACTTGTGTTCTAACGTGTCTGTCACCGAGAGAGGGAATGAGGGCCCTGGTGTCCTCTTTTATAGAGCAAGGGGAGGCCAGGGTTACACAAGGGTATTACAGGTGTCGGGGTGTATTGTGTCCCTTACGAAGAAGGGTAGGAACCCTGTCTTGTCGAAGACATTGTAGCCGACGTGGGCGTTGCTGTTGAAGCGTCCTTGAAGCGTGGCCTCCATCCTGGGCGCGGACGTGGAGGCGTGGCGAGGTGGAAGCCGTACAGCACCCATCCCGGAACGTACAGGACGCGGCGGGGTCCCTCCGGGTCTTGGGGTACCTGTCCTCCAATAGCATGAAAGTAGTTAGGGCTCGAGGGGCGCGGAGCCGGCCTCGAGGCGGCGCCTACGGGGGGCTCGAGTCCCCGCAGGTATGGGCAAGTCCCGTGAAAATCGATTGAGCGGCAGGCATCTGGGCCTCGAGGCGTGGCTTGGATGTGCCACAGTGTAGGGCGTGGGTTAACAGTGCTTCACTGGTGCCTTTTCGCCCATACTTGTGGTGAAAACGAGACTTGACTCTGCCCCAGACCACTGTGGCACACGTTGTGTTACAGAGGACGTGACTGCAGTAGGTGGATGAATTAAGTGCGCGGTATGGGGCTGGCATCCGATGTCTGCGCCGCTCGAGGGAGGCATAACTCGTCTCGAGGGATAGGCCGTTGTGCCAGAGAGGCTCGAGGTCCCCGCGTGGGGTCTCGAGGTGTGGTGTTCGGCTGTGGGGGGCTCGAAGGGTAGTGGAGCGCTGCCCGTGGCGCTGGCGCCGCGCACGGGTCGGGGGGTTCGTGCTGAGGCGGTGCAGCGCGTGCTGGAGGTTCGTTCCTTCCTGAACACGTGACCGCCTGCCGCGGCCACGTCGCTGGGCCTCCTAGATCGAGCGCCGGCCTGCCGTCGTCGCCCTCGTCCTCGGGTCGCATATGACCCCCTCGAGGTTGGAAGCACTCCCTGGTGGGACCCAGAGGTCGGGGTCGTGGTAGTCGTATTCGTCGGAGTCGAGCTGGTGATGCCGCGCCGCCTTGGCTCGTGCGGGGCTGAGCTCGCGGTACCACTCCCCGAAGGTGGCTTGATGAGGTGGCCCGAGGCTCGTGAGAGAAGGCGGCGACGCGGCGGGGTGGACAATCTCAGGTTGGTCATGGCCTGCAGAGACACGCCAGGGCATTCTCCTGCTCCGCCGGCTGTCGGCCCCGACTGCGCTCGTTGAGCTGGGGGCGTAGGCTGCCGCGGAGCTGCGAGGCCGAACGGGAACTGCCGGCGTCGAGCGCGTACACCCCGTGCGGGGAGGCTGGGCGGCGTCGAAGGGCCACGGCTCGGAGGCCTCTGGCCTGCTCCTGGTCTGTGCGCATGATGAACGCGAAGTCGCTGGCTGGGCGGGCGCGGGCGCGCCCGGGAAGTCTCCGGCCGTGCGCCGGCAGGCTCCTCCTTGGAACTCCGCGCCGGCCGCGGGGAAGTGGGTGTATGCCGCCGCCACCACCGCAGTGCCTGGCGACGGATGATGACACGGCGCCGCTCACGCGGGTGGCGACGCGTGATGGTGTGGGCGACGTGCCATGCTCCTCGCACGGGGCGGCGCGACACGCCCTCCAGTCGGCCCTCTTGGAGAGCAAGGTCAGCTCGTTGCCGTTGTCAGTGGCTAGGAACTCGAGGCTCCGAACCAGATGCGGCACGGCATAGAACGAAGGAGTCGAAGCAGCATCCAGAGGAAACGGCGAGAAACCGACTCGACACGCGGAAGCCCCTACTGGCGCGCCACTTTTTTTTTAACCTCCTCGCGAGGATCTGCCTTCTCCTCCTCGAAGCGGCGCAGGCGTTGCTTCACTGGTTCGGACCCGGCCCGGATTTCCAAGGCGTGCTCGGCGACTTCCCTCGGAATGCCCGGCATGTCCGAGGGGCCCCACGCAAACATGTCGATGTTCGCGTGGAGAAAGTCGACGAGCACTGCTTCCTATTTAGGCTCGAGGCTGGCACTGACGGCCAGCGTCTTGCCATTGGTCGAGGTCGGGTCGACGGGTATCCGCTTTGTGTGCTCCGCCGGCTCGAAGGTGCCAGCGTGGCGCTTCGCTTCAGGGGCCCCCTCGGTGGCTAGGGCGGCTAGGGCCTCGAGCGAGTCGAGCTGGACGTTTGCCTCCCCGCGCTCGACGCACTCCACGTCGCAGTGGTACGCGTGCTCGTAGGATGTGTCGACGGTGATGACCCCTTTTGGCCCCGGCATTTTGAGCTTCAAGTACGTGTAGTTGGGAACCGCCATGAACTTGGCGTAGCCTGGCCGGCCGATGATGGCGTGGTAGGTCCCCTGGAATCCAACCACCTCGAAGGTGAGCGTCTCCTGGCGGAAGTTAGCCGGCGAGCCAAAGCAAACCGGCAGGTCGATGCGCCCGAGGGGGTGGGCCTTCTTCCCTGGCATGACTCCGTGGAATCCCCCGACGCTGGATCGGAGCTGGCCCTCTGAAATCCCCAGGAGGTCGAGTGTCTCGAGGTATATGATGTTGAGGCTCGAGCCCCCATCCATCAACACCTTGGAGAACCGTACGTCGACGATAACGGGGTCGACGACGAGGGGGTACGCCCCCGGGTTTATGACACGGTCCGGATGGTCGTCACGGTCGAACGTGATTGGCGCATCAGACCAGTCAAGATACCGGGGGGCGTCATGGCCGAGCATAAAGATCTCCCGGCGCTCCTTCTTTCTTTCTCGAGCTGAGAGCCCGACGGTCGGCCCCCCGTAGATCATGTAGCAGTCGCGCACCGGGGGGAAGTTGTCGTCCGCGTCCCCACCGCCGCGCCGATTGTTGTCATTGCCCTTAGGCGCGTCTTCTCTCTTATCGCCGAGCTTGGAGTAGTAGCCTTTCAACAGTCGGCAGTCTTTTAACTTGTGGTTTACGGGGCCCTTGTGATAAGTGCAGGGGTCCTCGAGCATCTGGTCGAAAATAGCCCCGTCAGGGGGGCCTCGAGGCTTCTTAGGCTCGAGGGCGCCTGTGAGCACTTCTTCGTCGTCGTCGTCATTGGCGTCGCGCTTCGCCTTCTGACCTTTGCGTTTGTTCTTCTTCCTTTTGTTGCTGTTATTGTTGTCGTTCTTGGTGTCGTTGCCTTTGTTCGAGCCCTCCGGCGCGGCCACCGCCTTACCTTTGTCCGTGGAACGGCCAAAGAAGGCCCCCACCGCCTCGTCGCCTGAGGCAAAGCTGGTGACACGGTCCATCAGGTCCTCGACCGTCCTGGGACGGTAGCGTCCTAGCTCATGAACTAGCTCTTGGCATGTCGTGCCCGCGAGGAAAGCTGAGATGACGTCCTCATCAGGCACGTGGGGGAGCTCGAGGCACTGCTTCGAGAACCGTCGAGCAAAGTCGCGGAGGGGCTCATCTGCCGCCTGCCTGCAACGCCGTAGGTCCCAGGGGTTGCCTGGGCGCACGCAAGTCCCCTTGAAATTCCCGTCGAAGACCCTGACTAGGTCGGCCTAGTCGTCGATCCGATCCGGCGGGAGCCCCTCGAGCCACCGGCGGGCGGTGTCCGAGAGGTAAAGCGGGAGTTGGCGTATGATCACACGATCGTCGTTCTTCGCTCCGCCCAGTTGGCAGCCTAGGCGGAAGTCCGAGAGCCAGAGCTTGGGCTCGACCTCCCCGTCATACTTCACGATGTTGGTCGGCGGTCGGAAGCGGTCGGGGAGGTTGAGCTGCGGATGGCCCGGCTGAAGACTCTGGGGCCCGGGGGCTCGAGGGCTTGCCGGTCCTCGTCACTGTCGTAGCGCCCCCCTCGATGGGCGCTATAGCCGCGCTCTTGGGCCCTCTTGTCCTTGCGCCGTCGGTTGATATCGTTACGGGCGTCATTGGGGTCTCGAGGTGGCCGGTTGTCGATGATTCGTTCGCGGACCGGCCTAGCTCGAGAGGCTTCAGGTTGGTGGATGGATGCCTCGCGCTCGTTGCGGGTCGTGTCCGCCGGCTTCACCGAGGCTGCTCCGCGCTGTCGCGACGCTGAGCTCTCGGCCTGCTGCACAGCGGTTGTCTCGAGGAGGTTCTTCATTTCTCCGAGCATGCGCCTGGCGTCAGGGTTGGAGACGGCGGGTAGATCACGGAGCATCATCGCCGCCGCCACCACGTTCTGTCCGGCTCGCGGGAAGCATACCTCGGGGCGTGCTGGTGCCCCGTCCTCGAGGATCCGCTGGTGGACCTCTCGAGCCCGACCTCGAGCTCCGGCTCCTCGGGGCTGGGGTGGTTCCTGCATCAGAGTTTGCCGGAGGTGCAGCAGGTGTCGCCGTTCTTCCTCGGCTTTGGTGATTGCCTCCTGCACCTGCGCGAGTTGCGCCGCCCGGCCGTCGTCGTGCTGAGGCGGTGCAGCCGGTGCTGGAGGTTCGTTCCTCTCCTGAACACGTGACCCGCCTGCCGCGGCCACGTCGCTGGGGCCCTCTAGATCGAGCGCCGGCCTGCCGTCGTCGCCCTCGTCCTCGGTGTCGCATATGACCCCCTCGAGTTGGAAGCACTCCCTGGTGGGATCCCAGAGGTCGGGGTCGTGGTAGTCGTATTCGTCGGAGTCGGAGCTGGTGATGCCGCGCCGCCTTGGCTCGTGCCGGGGCTGCAGCTCGCGGTACCACTCCCCGAAGGTGGCTTGATGAGGTGGCCCGACGGCTCGTGAGAGGCCGCGGTCGACGCGTGCGGGGTGGACAATCTCCAGGTTGGTCATGGCCTGCAGCAGCACGCCCGGGCATTCCTCCTGCTCCGCCGGCTGTCGGCCCCGACTGCGCTCGTTGAGCTGGCGGGCGTAGGCTGCCGCGGAGCTGTCGAGGCCGAACGGGAACTGCCGGCGTCGAGCGCGGTACACCCCGTGCGGGAGGAGGCTGGGCGGCGTCGACGGTGCACGGCTCGGAGGCCTCTGGCCTGGCTCCTGGTCTGTGCGCATGATGAACGCGAAGTCGCTGGGCGGGCGCGGGCGCGCCCGGGAAGTCTCCGGCCGTGCGCCGGGCAGGCTCCTCCTTGGGAACTCCGCGCCGGCCGCGGGGAAGTGGGTGTATGCCGCCGGCACCGCCTGTGCCTGGCGACGATGATGACGACGGCGCCGCTCACGGGGTGGCGACGCGTGATGGTGTGGGCGACGTGCCATGCTCCTCGCACGGGGCGGCGCGACACGCCCTCCAGTCGGGCCCTCCGTGGAGAGCAAGGTCAGCTCGTTGCCGTTGTCAGTGGCTAGGAACTCGAGGCTCCCGAACCAGATGACGGCACCGGCATAGAACGAAGGAGTCGAAGCAGCCATCCAGGAAACGGCGAGAAACCGACTCGACACGCGAAGCCCCTACCTGGCGCGCCAACTGTCGGTGTTTCGAACCCGGGGGTATGACACCAACGAGTAATGTGATCGCGTGCTCTCTTCCTGGATGGTGATGCAAGATGACACAAGGATTTATCCTGGTTCGGGCAAAGAAGGCCCTACGTCCAGCGGGGGAGGAGGTTCTTGTATTACTTGCACCTAAGTGCTTGTACAGGGGCGAGTACAAGCTCAATGAGCGTGAACCGGAGTCCGGACTCGTGTGTGTATGTGTGTGGACTTGTGTTCTAACGTGTCTGTCACCGAGAGAGGGAATGAGGGCCCTGGTGTCCCCTTTTATAGAGCAAGGGGAGGCCAGGGTTACACAAGGGTATTACAGGTGTCGGGGTGTATTGTGTCCCTTACGAAGAAGGGTAGGAACCCTGTCTTGTCGAAGACATTGTAGCCGACGTGGGCGTTGCTGTTGAAGCGTCCTTGAAGCGTGGCCTCCATCCTGGGCGCGGACGTGGAGGCGTGGCGAGGTGGAAGCCGTACAGCACCCATCCCGGAACGTACAGGACGCGGCGGGGTCCCTCCGGGTCTTGGGGTACCTGTCCTCCAATAGCATGAAAGTAGTTAGGACTCGAGAGGCGCGGAGCCGGCCTCGAGGCGGCGCCTACGGGGGGCTCGAGTCCCCGCAGGTATGGGCAAGTCCCGTGAAAATCGATTGAGCGGCAGGCATTTGGGCCTCGAGGCGTGGCTTGGACGTGCCACAGTGTAGGGTGTGGGTTAACAGTGCTTCACTGGTGCCTTTTCGCCCATACTTGTGGTGAAAACGAGACTTGACTCTGCCCCAGACACTGTGGCACACGTTGTGTTACAGAGGACGTGACTGGAGTAGGTGGATGAATTAAGTGCGCGGTATGGGGCTGGCATCCGATGTCTGCGCCGCTCGAGGGAGCCATAACGCGTCTCGAGGGATAGGCCGCTGTGCCAGAGAGGCTCGAGGTCCCCGCGTGGGGTCTCGAGGTGTGGTGTTCGGCTGTGGGGGCTCGAAGGGTAGTGGAGCGCTTGCCCGAGGCCTGACGTGGAGGGCTCGGGCGAGACGGAAAACGATCGTGCGCCCGAGGCCTGGCTTGGAGGGCTCGGGCGAGACGGAAAATGATCGTGCGCCCGAGGCCTGGCTTAGAGGGCTCGGCTCGGTGGGCCAGCGTTGTAGGCCTCGGAGGGTCGGCTTTTTAGGGGGTTAGACTAGTTGGGTCCGTTATTTAACCGGTGTTCCAGGTTTACCCGATTTATTTGCGTTGATTGGGGTACCCCTTTTGCGGGCCCCCGACAAGCCTCGACTGGAATTGGACTTGGCCCGAGGCCGAGCGCGTGGGCGGGTTGCGTCCGTTTGGGCCGGCGGCGAGCGCGACTGACAGGTGGGCCAGCACGTGTCCCCGTATAGTGAGGAGAAGGAGGGCCCACGCGGCGTGTAGAATTCGCGCGGCTCATGTCGTCACGCGCTTTGCTCCCCCCACGTAGCCGCTGCGAGGAGGTGGCGTACGTACTATATGAGTGTCTCTACAGTATCCACATGTGCCTAGATGCAACACTGTGTGCTGGTGTGCTAGCAGCTGACGCACAGTCGAGAGGAAGGAAAAAGGGATTTAGGCTTAGTCTTTGAAGGGCCAAGAGTATCTCTTTTCCATAGGGTATTGGTACCATTAATTATATAGGGAGGAGAGAGAGCTCCCTATCTCAGCATCGACTAACGATACCGTACTAATCAATGTTGCATCTTGTAGACAACCATATAATCAAAAACCATTTTTGAGTCATTAATCAATAGCGGCACCAAACAGTACATATTGAATCGTGCTACTCAGAAAGATCATGTCGGTCGAACCTTGATATACACACGTCTTGATCCTTTCGCCATATGGTATCTATGGAACTCAAGGCGAGATTTATTATGCCACCCTTGTGATAGTTTAACACTTCACTCGATCTTGTAGTGGATTACAACTTGTGACTAACTCTTTAATCTCTCCCTTCTATAAAGGAGTGGCAAATACCACACCTTGTTCCGCTCACATCCAATTGTATGTTTCATGGTACATCTGAAAACTGCTTTTATAACTAACAAGTTATGAAGTAGCATTTGACAGCCCCAAAATACATCATTACATATAGTGAGAAACAATGACTATTTCAGGTCTAAGGATCGATGATTTTTAAAGTTGATCATTATAGGTCACCCATTTCCGGGTGCGCGCCTCTGTTAATAGCCACGTGTGCATCTCTGTTAATCCATGATTTTTAAAGTTGATCATTTTAGGTTACCCATTTTGTTAAATCATTTTCGAAGGCGAGCATTTTCATGTTGGTTGACTAAACTATTTTTGGAGGCAGTCACTGGGTGTGCCCGTCACCGTTATTCAGAGTCTATCTCCTAAAACCATTTGTCTAGTAGTGTTTGTTATAACTGCAAATATTTAAATCATTTGTTAGTTATATTATTAGTTCAAAGGAGATATATACACTGCTTCGTTATTATTGTAATGGTGTCTGCTACTCAGTACTAAAGTCACATTACATTAGATAATTAATGGTGTCTGCCACAGTCGGGCGTGCATGTATGTAAGCATACTCTCAAAGGCATCTATCAAAGCATTGCCATGTGGTTTTATGTGCAAATTGAAGGCATATATATGTGCGTAGATGGCAAGCACATGCGCGCCGCATTGACCAAGGTAGTGTTTCGTTGGTTCAACTGTAACGTAGACGTAAATAAATTAAGTGAGTTCATTTGCATTTCCTGCCTGTAACGTAAACGAAATTTTAAGATGGTTGGAAAAATAGACCACCCATCTAGGCAAATCAAACAGTGCTAATTATAGAAGGTACCAAAGTGAAAGTACTCACAATTAGTAACAATAAAATGGGGACAGCACACAAATAGGTGGGGCCAAATTCCATTTTTTTATTAATTAATTAGAATGGGTAAAGTGTAAATAGTGATTCATTTCTCATAAAAGAGCTTGGAAGTACCTTGGCACTTCTCCAACCAATGTGTAAAAGAGCTCAAACTTTAATACTAATCGAACGTAAACTTCTAAGGCATGTTGGTGTGTGTGTGTGTTGGGGGGGGGGGGGGGGGGGAGGTTGATGGACTAGTGGACTACTATACATAGTACATAGTTGCAGATGCTGAGTATAGAGTCAGGTGCCATTGATTTGTGCTATAAGTTCAGAGCATGCCGGATACATCTGGCTGGGTATAAACTCCCGATACATCTCACTTTCAAAATTTTCTCTCATCACCCGGATTTTAACATTATTCTCAGCTCAATAACATAAATATCATTTTAGCATTTTTTCCATTATTTCAATCACTTACCTTTCAAATTTGACTCATCCAAAAAATGAAAATAAATGAAATAGATTAACTAAATATAGTATACGGACCAAAAAAATATGTCAAATTTGAACATGGAGTACAGGTACTGTATGAGGACAACAGAAATAGTTTGGAGGGCTGATGGCAAAAAACGTCATTTTTGTCGAGTGTGAAGGAAAGGCATTCAGCAAAAATAGTCTTTGTAGAGCGTTAGAGTCTGGCACTCGACAACAGCTAATGGGATAATGGTCATTACCTGGTGCAGCTCTTTGTCGAGTGCCATCATTTGACACATGACAAACACGTGGGTTTTGCCGAGTGCCTGATCTTTGGCACTTGGCGAACACGTGAGCTTGCCGAGTGCATGATTTCTGGCACTCGGCAAACCTTCTGTTTGCCCATTGTCAAGGTTTCGCCGAGTGGGCTCTCTCTGACACTCGGCAAAGGATCTGTTTGCCGAGCGCCCGATAGAATACACTCGGCAAACCTCCAGATACTTAGTAAAGAAGCCATTTCTGGTAGTGAAACCCACGGGCTAGCCTTGGCCAAATCTTCAACCCACTCAGTGTGGCAAGAAAAGTTGGCGGTGAAAATCATTTTCACCAATAGGTAATAGGATAATCTAGCATTGAAAACCAGAGTGGTTATCACCACTGGATGATACGACGAGTTCGCAAATAATTTGCAGGAAGTAGAGCCACCTACTTTGGAGTTGAGGGGCACTTTGGCAACGCTCCAAGTCCTGCTAAGCACTTAAAATGGAACTGGATTCTATTAGGAGCTGACAAGAACCATTTTATTTATAATACGAGGTGAGAGCTAAGATAACCCGCTCTCCACCGCTTTCCATGGCTGCCTATTCATATGGCACAAGAATCACTTCAGAATTAATCCTAACCTGATCTCATGGTCCCCCACCAGAATCACTCCTTCAGAGAATACAAAATAAAGCACAAAAATCAAGATATTTTTTATCTTCAAGAATAGTTTGTTGATTTCGTTACGGACCAAGTTATGATTCCACATGGAGATCATTGTGTTATTCAATAATTAAGGGACAACTTAGATTCATCTTATAGTTGCTAATCTCATGCCTTCTGTATTTGTGTTTTATTATATTATGGACTGAGAGTAATTGGAGTGGACACCACCAACGAATCATACGATGGGCCAGTGATGACGATGTTTATCACTTTTTGTGATAACCTTGGTTTTCACATTCACAACTATACAATAAAAACAGACTAATCAGGGTTACAAACGGGCAGTTGATGAATTTTGCTTAGTAGTGTACTCATAGAGCATTGCACTATATTTTTGAATTAGTTGTCGGCCCACAAATTCGAATGCAATGACCATAACTTATGTTTCTGCTAAGAGGTTTAATTTAATTTTCCCAAAACCTATACAATCGGTTATCATTATTTATATATATATATGCACGGTAAAACTTAGCAAACAATGATCACCTAGCTCAGCATCATCTTCCCATCAAGATAGACTATCTTGTGACTAGAATGCACCAAATGCCATCCGCATATTTTGGTACCTTGTGCTACATATTCATTGAAGACGGTGAAACTGTACGCAGCTGTTCATTGCACATTACAACAGTGTGCCGGATATGCAGTTGTTCGTTTGATCTCATGCATTTGGGTGCATATAAAAGAGCAACGAGGGAGGGAGGAGCACTCATAGCTCCACTGCTGCTAGCTCAGATTGTACATGAAACTTTCTGTTTGCTCCGATCCTTTGAGTCCAAGGCAGATGAGACTTCTTTGTGGAGCACTCCAGGCTGCTATAGCATGCAGTCAGACTTAGGAGGCATCAGGAACACTCCAGGCTGATGCCTCCAATCTCTTTCGCAGTTGATATATGATGATGCTTCCTGGGGAGTGCAGGAGGAGCTGGGAAGGATCCAGTGGGAATATCTGTGTTTCCAGTATGGTGCCGATTGACATTTCCCAGTTCCTGGTGGCCAACAATCCGTCACGGGCAGTGGCGGTAGCAGAACACGATCAAAGGACATGTTGTTCTCTTCTTCTTCCTCTATTTCTTTATTTTTCCTTCTTTCTCTACTTATTTTTTCCTCATTATCTCTAATTTTACATTGATGTACCAACTTTAGGGGTGCTGGAGCCCATTCAGCCTTCCCTTTATATCCGCCCCTGGTCACAGGGCTACATATCCATGACGTTGCATGTGTGCACGCAAGTTATTTCTAATTGTTATGAAGAATTTTTGCATGACGTTTTGCTTGTTTTTCCTATTACTCAAAATCAAAAATACAAATAAGTATTGTACACGCATGCATAATGTTTTGCATGTGTGCGTGGATCCATTAATTGATCCCGCAAGCCCCCTCGCCGCCGCACCTCCCCAGGCCGCCGCCGCCGTCCCCCCCCCCCCCCCCCCCCTCCCTCTCCCTCTCTGCTCTCGCTCCCCCTCCCTCCCTCCCGCTTCCTCCTTCACCTACCGGCTCAACTCCTTGCGACCGGCGGCGGGTCTGGGCGGCGGGTCCGGGTCCCCTGGGACCAGATCTACCTGGCCCAGCCCCAGATCTGGTGGCGGCGGCGGCGGCGGCGCTCGGTGGCCGGCGGCCAGCCCCGCTCCCGGCGCATGCCGGCGGCGGCTGGGCGCCCAATCTGGCGCCTGTGCGGTGGGGGGGCCTGCTGCGGCGCGGTGGGCTTCCTCCGTCCGCTCTGTTGCCGGCAGTGACGTCCGGAGCCTCGTGTCCGTCGGCCCCCTCGCGGTGCGGGGCTCCTGGTGGCTAGCGTTGGCGGATACCAATGGTGTACGATGTCTCGCGTCGTGGTGATGCGGACAACTGTCAGCTGCCCCGTGCTGCCCCTTTCTCGGTGCGGGTGGTGCTCCGGCGATGCGGACTCGGGCGGGCGTTGTCTCGGGTCGGGGACACTTTCCCCAACGGCGGCCAGGGGTCAATTTGGACTCCCGGGCACCGGATGGGGATGGCGGTGTTGGCACCGGCCATCTACAAGCCGTCCAACCCGCCCTCCCACGAGGTCGAGGCCTGGATCAATCCTGTACCAGGCAGGCGGCCCGCAAATCGACTCCGACATCCACATCAAAGGACATCGTCGCCCCCTGCTTTTCTGCTGCCTCGCTGCTTTTGGTGAAGACTCTGCCGACCATCTCTGGCATCTCGCCGTTTGCAGGTTTGGCTTGGATGTGCCTTTGCAGGATTTTGGAATACGGGTGAAAACCGTGCCTAGAGTGCTGGGCCGGCGACGATGACACAATCGATGTCATATTCCCTCTTGGAGGCGTCGCTGTAATTTCCTCTTCCTTTCGTCGATGATGGCGCCTACGGACGTCATTTACCTTCTTGAAGGCATCAACATACGCACACCTGCTCCTAGCCATACCCTGCACTGTGGCATTTGGGACCCAACTGCGGCGTCGAGAGCAAGCCAAGGACGCCCTCTCGTTGATCAAATAGAGGGTCGAAGCATTTATCGTTTGCTGTAATGTCCTGGTCTATGTATAAGACTATGACTTTTCTCTTTTTTTTCTGTCTCTTTTGTAATAATTGGCTGTGTACATCCCTGAATGTAGAGGCCGGATTTGATTATCCTTTATCGAAAAATTAATTGATTATGACGCAAAAGGTAGCTAAAAGACGAAACCGGTGGTATATATGGACGGAGGTTCGCATACTGGATATGATTCCTCCACGTACAGACCCTTGACGAAAGATATGCTAGGCTTTTTCGAAGAAGCAAAGTAATAGCTCATTGATGGAACTCTTCCTTGCAACAAGAAATCTATTGCCACCTTTATTTCGAAACAAGCAACACGAAGTGCCCTGTGATGTGAAAAGCAACTCTTGTTCCAGGTACCATTATTGTCATCGGGAAAATCTATGCGTTTAAGTTTACAAGTGAGCATCTGAGGTAAAGAGAATGCCAATTTAGAAACATGACGGTGAAAAACCTGAGAAATTGCACCCACATCAGCAACTGAGTTGAACTTATTTTTTGCAAAACAGTTAAGTTTGAGGAAATTGATTTCTCAACACTTCTATTGTAAGTGTCCATTTTCATTTTCACTTGCAAACAATTCCGTGCAATTTCAGACCATAATCACTTATCTACTTGCGACAGTGACACATGGTCAGTAATTAGAGATGCAGGAAAACTTCATTAGTCACTTATGATAAAATAACTGTCTCTAAAATACACAACAATAAGAGATGTGTACCAAATTTCACGAATCTCTGTGTTCTCTAGATGGTACTGGCGGCTTCAAAGATGCCGGCCAACTGCTAGCTAGAGAGGTATCTGAAGTTACTTGATCAGAGACGGGTATGGTTCCCGAGTGGCCTGAACAGAATAAACAGAGACGCTTGATGGATAGATGCCTAGCTCTCTAATCCTGACGCTGTGACGTTGTCTTTTTGTTGTCACTGATTTACACGTTTTCTGTTGCATTTCTGTTGTAGTGTTTGTACGTACTGAGAGGTAGTCAAGCTGTACTGCTCATCTTACAAAAAATGAGTTTCGTCGTGAAACTTAACTTTGATGCACCTACGGTATGATCTTGTGCTGTTTTCTTGTCACCAGGCTATCCAAACTTTACACCTAGTGTCAATGTGTCATTGCATTTACTGATATGCCTAGATGAGGTTTGTTCACTCACTTTCTCAAAACGGGGCTAAAGAAAGAACTCTCATCCTGTCCGACGCTCACCGCATCTCCGCATGACACCCAGTTGAATTTTGAGCCATTGTTTATATTTCTAGTTGCACACGTATAGGTATTGGTGGAGCTGCTTGGTTAAAAGTAAAAACTGCTAATAGTTTCATCATACAGTTTGTTGGTGTCGTGTACTGCAAATGTTCCTAAGCTGCTAATAATAAGGTGACATGCATGCACATGACAGGAATGGCTCCTATACTATATCGTATATGATCCGTCAGTGATGACTTGATCTTGATCATCAACGCCTATGCCGTGTTTTTGATCCGTTGGTGATGCCGATCAGTGATGACTCCAATAGTCCCATGTGCTATAACTACTGGTAATGTTTTTTTTTTAGATAAAGGACAGTTAATGTCCGGCTTTGTCTATCAAAAGATAGACGCTCGCCACTTATTACAAACGTCTTAGAAGTACCGACAAGCGAATAGAAATAAGTTTTGACAATTACAGATTAATCCATCTAGAGGATAACCATCCATAGTAATGTTTTAGTACCACTTAAAAACACTATGGCAATTCCACCATTTTGATAGTGTGATTCACAATCTGGCAGTGATGAACTTTGTTTAGTAGTGCACTAATTGACCATTCCACTCAATTTCAGAATTACTTATACACCCACAAATTCTAAAGCAATGGCCCTAACTTATGTTTCTTCTAGTAGGTTTTCATTCAATATTCCCCAACCGCCTGTGGGTAACTTATGTTTCTGGTACGTAATACGGTTATCAAACAATGATCACCTAGCTCCGCATCATCTTGTCCTCGCGCTAGACTATTTTGTGACTAAACATTCCTTGAAGACGTTGAACCTGTACGCACACAGATGTTCATTGGAGATATAAATTAAAGCAACAGTTATTCATTGGACATACTAATTAAAGCAACAGAACCGGATTGAAGTGTGCATCCCCATGATGATCTCATTTGGGTCCATATAAAAGAGCAATGGGGAGAGAGCACTCATTGCTCCATTGCTGCTAGCTGAGACACTATACATTAAACTTTCTGTTTGTTCCTTTCAGTCCAAGGAAGATGACTTCTTTGTGGAGCGAGGCCACTAGAGTATGTAGCTTATTATAGCATCCAGTCAGACATGGGAGGCATGAGGAACACTCTTGCCTCCAAAAGCTTCCCCAGTTGATGGACAACGCCGATCCAAGCACGTGTGAGCAAACCATAGTGGAGTGAGGCCACAACAGTTTGCTCTTTTTTCAGTTCCCTGGGAGAGAGGAGGAGGATTTGGGAAGGATCCAGAGATTGATCATGAGACAAGGTAACTAAAAGAGGAAATGGGTAATGAAATCCGCACACTGCATGTGGTTGCTTCACTGAACCTTGACCTAAGATATGATGGTTGTACTTTCCAAAAAAACATATTACTATGGCTCATTCATCGAGCTCATCATTGCAACCAGAAATATATTGCCCATATCTTTTCGAAACAAAAAACGTGTGTGTGAATATCTTTTTAGCCTTTCTCTGGTTCCTCCTTTGCAACAGAAAAAAAACTGCAAGGACTTCCTAGCGCTGCCGAGAAGATCAAGCTCTAGTTCTCATTGAACATTAAAATTTAATTCAAGCACCATGACTCTTGGACATGCCTTTGCCAACATGAATGGTTTGAAATGGGATTCCAAAAAGGTAGTGGCACGTGTAAGCGTGGCATCGATTGGAACCTGAAGGTAAGGGTTCCTTTCATCAGCTGAAGATATGATGATATTACAATTACCATTTTTTTTGCCATTTGAGAGGACAAAACTAGGATTAGTTGCCTCCCAGCTCCAAAAATCATTTACAGATGCGGGCGTTAGGATGTCTGTATGTGTAAATTGATTTTTAGAGGTGGGCGTCTACATTGGTGGTCATTCTAAGTGTCCATCACTAAAAATCGATATTCAGAGGCTGTCCAAACTCTACAGCTATTGTCATTGCATTACTGATATGACTAAGCTAGATGACGTTTGTTCACTCGATCACTTTCTCAAAACGGGACCAAAAACATAACTCTCATCCTGTCTGACACCCAGTTCAATTTTGAGCCATGCATTGTTTATATTTATAATTGCACATGTATAGGTTTTTGTAGAGCTGCTTAGTTAGAAGTAAAATCTGCTAATAGTTTCATCATCCGGTTGTTGGTATTGCGTACTGCAAACTGCAAATGTTTTTTTTGAGGAAACCGGAGGGTTTTGCACCCCTACAGAAAAACTAATATTATTAAAAAAAAGAGTTGCATGCACAGATTACAAAAAAAAAGGATTATAATAGAACTGCAACTGAACTGCAATCAGAGACAGAATTAGGAGACCTAGAAGGAGACTAAAAACAGCAGTGCGAGCACTGCATAGAACTGGGCTAAGCTAGATTTGCAATCCATTGATTGATCCTTGGCGAACGTTCTCTCTTTACCCTCAGAAGAAGCAACTGGAATTCATCCACAAAATTGTGCTTTGCCAACTGAAAGTTTGGGTTGATCTGTCGAAAAATTAAATCATTCCTTGTCTTCCAGATTGTCCAGCACATCAGAATTATGATTTCTATGAAAAAAGGCACTTGAAGCTGGTGTTTGAAGCTCTGCAGATTCTCGAAAGGGTCCAAATTTGGGTCAACCTGAATATTGATGAGGGCCCAACATTGAATAGCAAAGGGGCAATCTAAAAATAAATGAGATAGTGATTCCTCTACATTTGTATTGCATAAAACACAATTATAATCCGGTAGTAACATGTTTTTCCTCCTAATAAAGTTCCTAAGATGCTAATAAGGTGTTATGCATGCACATGACAGGACAGATCTTCTTTTGGTGCCTAACATTTGGAGAGATGTGGAGACCATGTTTCCTCTAACTCTCCATTTGTACAACTAAACCTACGTATAAGTCACTACAACAGAATCCCTCTTTGCCGAGTGCTGGCAGCACTCGGCAAAGAGCCTTTTGCACTCGGCGAAGGCTTCGCCGAGTGCCGCACTCGGCGAAGGGCACTCGGCGAAGAATTTCACGGCAAAGGGTTCTTTGTCGAGTGCCAAATATCGGGCACTCGGCGAAGGCTTTGCCGGGTGCTGACATATTTGGCACTCGGCAAAGAAAAAAATAAAAAAACCACGAAAAAATAAGGAAAATTTTTTATTTAAATGGAGGAGGGGCCCACTGGGCAGCGCCCACTTGTCACCCTCAAAATCACAAGTTCTACTATTTTTCACGCAATTTTCTCTCACGCAGTCAGCAGGATTCGAACTCACAACCTCTCATTCGCGCGGAGCCTCCTCTACCACTGCACTACACACTCGTATACGTTCCATCTCCGTTTCGATTACCCATATATTATACTAAACCGTGTATAACTTGCTTATTTGAGGCCCTAAACGAATTCAAATCAAAAAGTTGTAAACTACAAAGTTTTCTAACTTTTTCAAGATCTACAACTTTTATTTTGGTAGTTTTTCCATCCGAGGTCATTTATAAAAATTTGAATTTCAAATTTTATAATTTGAAACGTAGTTTTTGTTGACAAGATGATTTCAAATGAAAAAGTTGTCAACACCAAAGTTTCATAACTTTTCGAGATCTACAACTTTAATTTTGGTCATTTCTCCATCTGAGGTATTTTGAAAAAATTGAATTTTAAATTTTTCAAATTCGACGCAGTTTTGCATAACTAGATGACTTCAAATTAAAAAGTTATCAACTACAAACTTTCATAACTTGTCAAGATCTACAAAGTTTATTTTGGTTGCTTGACTATTTGTGCATCCGACATTGTGGTTCTAATATTATTCACAAACATTATATATCACTCTTGTAGTTTTATAAACTATCAGAGAGATATATAAGATTTGTGAACGAATTTATTTTAAGTTTCTCAAATGAAAAAATCACCAAAACAAAAATTGTTTATCTTGATAAGTTAACCAACTTTGTAGTTAAAAACTTTTTCATTTGGATTAATTTACTGCTTTAAAATGTAATTTAAAAACTGGCTTTGCCGAGTGTCAAAAAAAACACTAGGCAAAGAGCTCTTTGCCGAGTGCCACGTGGCTGGCACTCGGCAAAGGCACCTCTTTGCCGAGTGCCAGCCACGTGGCACTCGGCAAAGACCCGACCACGTGGCACAGTTCGGGGCCACATTCTTTGCCGAGTGCCACGTGGCTGGCACTCGGCAAAGGCACCTCTTTGCCGAGTGCCAGCCACGTGGCACTCGGCAAAGAACCGCCCACGTGGCACAGTTCGGGGCCACATGCTTTGCCGAGTGCCACGTGGCTGGCACTCGGCAAAGAGCCCCTCTTTGCCGAGTGCTGGCCACGCCAAATTTCGGGCACTGGGCAAAGAGCCCCTCTTTGCCGAGTGCTGGCCACGTGGCACTCGGCAAAGCGAGTGCCACATGGCCGGCACTCGGCAAAGAGGCTCTTTGCCCAGTGCCCGAAATTTGGCACTCGGCAAAGCCACAGGCACTCGGCAAAGATTGATTTTCCCGTAGTGAGTCAACAAAAGCAGCTCATTACAAAGTCATATAGCGGTACTTCCTCTATATAGGAAACAAAGGTCGTTTAGGATAGCGACACAGTTTCTAAAGCATAACTTTGACCAGTTGTTTTTTTTAAAATATTTGTCGTAAAGTGGTATATGTATATTTTATGAAAGAACCTTTAAAGACAAATTTATTTATACGATTTTTACATCTCTAAACTCAACAATTTAAAATTAAAGTTATTCATGATTTATATTCCCAATGTTTGATTCAAACATTATCCAAAATGATATCTATTTACTATATTGAGGGAGTAGATGCCCTCAGTGAATGGGAACAACAGCAGATGATCCTTCTTGACAACCACACGGTATATGTACAGTGACGTAGCTTCTTTGGTCCATAAAAAGATGCTTGCTGAGAGAGAGATGATCAATTAAACTATATGAAGTCTGCACGCGCCAACAGTTTTGCTAAATTAAAATAGGCATAGGAGACATCAGGGTTCTTAGAATTACGATATTTTCATGTGCAGGCAGTCACAAACAGACCTACTAGTAGTATGCCTAGCTGCCTCACACTTTGGCTGCCTCCCTGCTGGCATGATACGACAATTTAGTGTGGAATTTGGTCTAGTGCTACATGTTAGTGGGATATAAGAGAGGGTTTAGTCCTATCTTGATTGGTAAAGGTGGGTAAGACCAATATATAAATAAGGTTTCTAGAGTCCATCTCACTATTCATGGGTTAATCTTTTTATGTGAAGCGAGAATGAAAGCATAAGTGACTTGATGATCGGTCGATCTTTTCACTTTTTGCTGGTCAATTGTATATAGATTAATAATTCTGAACAAACCTTCTACCTAACTGAATATGAGAACATCCCCATGTAGCCTTACACTGAATGAATTGTTCTTTAGCAGATGCTGCTTTTTTTAGATATCAGAATAACAATCCAGGAAAGAATTAATAATGCATATATATAGCCAACTATCAGATGCTGCTTATTAGTTGCAAGGAGTATATATAACTTGAACACACCCACAGTTCCTTGGTCCATAAAATAAGAATGTTAAGCCAAAACGAGAACTAGAGAGATGATAGATGTATGATGTGGTTCATGAAACCCACACCACCTGTTTTGCTACAATAAGCTTGGGAGACCTCGGGACCTGCAGGATTAAGATGTCGATGTATCTCCTGCAACCACAGCAGTCTTGTTCCACTTCGTCAGCACAGCATCAAATTCTGCCTGCCAGGTAGCCATGAAGGTGCTGCTCGATCTGCCTCATTAGCATTTGTCTCAGCTTCATCACTCAAAATGGAACCAGCCTCGACTACTGATCACCTCAACTTCTGTAGGACACGGCGGTCCTATGTTCTCTTCCAAGGAGTGCTCCTATTGATTCAGCCTAGCTGCAGAAACTCAGAGATTCAGCCTGCTATGCTCGGTCGTGGGTCCACCAGTGCAAGTTGAGACTGCATTGGTGGCCTAGCTAGCTGCAGAAATTCAGAGATTCAGCCTGCTATGCTCGGTCGTGGGTCCACTAGTGCATGTTGAGACTGCATTGGTGGCCTCCGTATATCGAATCAAGTGGGTCGCTAGCGAATCAAGTTACAAATGGTTTGCTAAGAAAATCGTTCCTTAAGAGAAATAAAAGACGTCCCAAAAAAATCTTTTTTTACTACTGAGTCATAAAGATAAAGTTTTCTTGTTTGGTATCTTGGAGCGTATATATGTAGTGATTTGACAAAAGATAAATGAAGGAAATTAGTTTGGGAGTCAAAAGTGTCGTTTGTCATTTTAATGGAACTATTGAACACCTATTGTTTTTTATTGCCAACATGCTATGACCATCTAGACTATTACTCATATAGCTACCAGGTTAACTCCACACCTAGATCTATGACCCATATGATTGGGAATTGGTTAACAACAGTAGGTAAGAATGAATGATTTTTTGTGGGAGTAGTAGCTCTTTTTTAATTGGGTAATCTAGTGTATATGCAATGATATTATTTTTGAAAAGTAACGGAATTATTGTTTTATGCAATGCAAGCTATGCAACAGAAGTTGTCCACATGACGGGACAAATAGGACATTTCTATCCAAGCCAAGCAATCACTATCATGGATGGAGATTTTGAGCAAGAATAATACACCAGTACTTGTGGGTCATAAGAAAAATTTCTAAACTGTGAGGAATAAATTTCTTGCGGGATGCCGAGAAGTCTGAACTATTAAAGCATTGACATGTTGTTTTGTGTGAAAATTAATGGCACTCTGTAGAATGCAAGTAAATGCATTGAGCCAAGCTAGTTGTGAACTATTATTTTCTAGCCTATATATAAAAGGGCATAACGAAGGAGCAGAAAAGCCATATGACAATTGAATATGGATGGAGGTTTTGAACTGTGCTAGTCCTAGGAGGCATTGGGAGCTCTGTTGGTTGCTTCATCTTCTGTAGCTGTGCTGTGAGAAATAATGATACGGGTGTATAGATTCTTGTTGGGTACCAACACGTAAAGCAGCGAGAAACAATGGTTAAGTCCATTGCCGCCTAGTTATCTAGGTTGTCAGATCTGAACTCGTCAGTCCAATCGTGCTGCCAGTAACAAGGCTACAAACAAATGCTCAAAATTAGAAGCACGACATTCTATGTGTAGTCAACTCAATGTACAGAAAACAAAATTGGTTTTTAGCTTGAAACAACTGCTAAACATGGAGGCAAAGACTGGAAATGTTTTGTAATAAAACTTCTATAGAGATCAATACTGCAAAAATATTATTACCACCAGTTCCGATACCCCTATCTCCGCTGGCTTCGCTCTTCGCAGAATAATAAATGGGTTAAACTCTGCGACAACAATGACCATGTCTTTTGGAAAGCAGATCACTGATACTCAGAGTAAAGTTGATCGATCAGTCTTGGGCTGGACACTGAGAACCTGGGCAGGCGCGTTGCCACTCTCTATTATTCCTTGTCCATCTAGCATCCTAGTGCTCCACACAACACGGCATGGTTTTCTCCCTCCCTTGTTGCTAGTCTAGGGACTGTCGGCTCTGACGATGTGACCCATCACGGATATGAATGGGGATGGTGCTTCAATGGGTATCCGTGGTTCTCCTCCGCGGTTTTCCTCTACTTCAATTTAAAGAACTAACTAGAGAATTTCTTTCCTCATTTTTGCATATCTACTTCATTTAGTTGAACTAGGGGACAACCACGGTTTGCTCCAGCCCCATCCTTCACCGACTCCACGTGTTTAGTGATTCCAACTCGTGGCATGTACTTCAATCCACTGGACTACAACTCGTGGCATGGTTGAATTGCCTTACATCACGAGCTGGACACCATCGACATATATTTATAAAACAATATTCGGTGCACCAGATAATAAAGACAGCGCAAGGCCATAAGTTACTGTAGTCTCTTTCTTTGCATCTATAAAAGACAGCAGATAGGGGCAGACGAGAAGAAGCAAGGCGTTCTGAAAATTTTGGGGGGGAGGGAGAGCTAATTAATCATGGAAGGCGCTCTTAATATTTGCTTTGCTACTGTGCATAAGGTTAGGAGGCAAGAAGGCAATACCTTCTGAAAGTCTGGGGAGGAATGAACTAATTAAGCAAAAAAGGCGGTTTTATTTTTTTGCTTTGCTACTGCACATAGACTTAGGAGGCATTGGGATATATATCTTACGTAGACCTGTTTCTTAGAGGGTGCTAGCGATAGACAGAAAACAGGAGCTGAAGTATACCACGTTGAAATTCAAGTTGAAATCCTTGACACCAAAACCAAAATTAGCACTGCACTGTCGTTGCAGTTGGGAGGAAATGCAGAAGAAGATGCTGGAACAGCAGAACAAAACTAGCAGATTAATTAAGGAGCTACTACTGTGAGTCTGTGATACGTACTAAATGTTCACAGATGGCTATGCTGTGGTACGTAGGCATCGGGGGCATCCATATATCTCTATTTCGGTGTAGGTGCCTCTTTGGTACTTTTCCATCAGACTGTTATGTGTATGGTACGTGGTACGGTAGACGTTGACTTATCAGGGTGTGTCTCATTTTCTTGCCTTTGGGCGCCTCTCTTGGAGCTGTTATCTAAGAGATTATATATGACCTTTGTCATATGGAATACCGATTTTATATGTTTGGTTAGCGTATATATTAATATTTTTGCTTTGGAAAGGCAAAAGAGCATGAACAGTTTTATTCGCAATTGTTCAGATGTGTGGTGGGCAAATACCCCTTTTGTTACCTAGGACTGCCAATGAACACTAGGAAGCTTAATAATAAAGGCCAGAAGGAAATTGATGATAGAATTGAAAAGAGACTAAGTGGATGGAAAGGAAAGATGCTTTTAGTAGGGGGACGCCTACTATTAATAAACTTGGTGCTGTCTACCGATGTTTATGATATCGTTTTTCGAACTGCCGAAAGGAGTTTTTGAAAAAAAATAAACTGCTTTAGGTCCCGTTTCTACTGGCAAAATGACCAGCATAAAAGAAAATATAGATTAGCCAAGTGGTAAGTCCTATGTCAACCCAAGGACCAAGGGGGAGTAGGCATACAAAATTTGGATATTCAAAACAAGTGTTTACTTAGCAAATGGCCTTTTAAATTATTGAATGAAGATGGTATGTGGCAGGTGTTAAGAAATAAATATACTAAGGATAAGACCTTAGAAAGTTGTGTTAAAAAACCAAAGGATTCTCATTTTTGGAAAAGTTTAATGAACATCAAAGACTTGTTTATGGACTTTGACTCGTTCAAGGTAAAGGATAGATCTTAAACTGGGTTCTGGTTTGATACCTGGTTGGGAAATATACCACTCAAAGACAAATTTCCTTCCTTGTGTAATATTGTAAGAAGAAAACAAGATTTCGTGGCACAGGTGCTTAGATTTCCTTCCTTGTGTAATATTGTAAGAAGAAAACAAGATTTCGTGGCACAGGTGCTTAGTACAATTCCACTGAATATTTGTTTTCGAAGGAATTTAGTGGGAGAGAACTTAAGGGCGTGGCATTGTTGTTTCTTTACAAGATTTGAACATAACAGAGCAAAGAGATGTCTTTATTTGTGGTTTGAACGTATCCGAAACTTTTTCAATAAAGTCCATGTATGCTGCGTTAATTAACAATATAGTTAGAGTGTCAAAGGATATTTGGCGTATCAAAGTACCAATGAAGATTAGTACCTTAAAAACGAAGTGATTTTAACTATGGATAACTTAGTTAGACGTAACTAGAATGGTGACAAATATTATTGTTTTGTCAATTTCCGGAAAACAATACAACACTTTTTCGATTGTGTCTATGCTAAATTCCTAGGACACGGTTGTGCACATGCTTTCGCCTTATCCCCCTAACGGATATGAGTGACCTTTCATACGATGGTCGAAAATCCCAAATAAAAAATACAACTGGTTGTTATTAACGGCAGCTGCAACGCTTTGTTGAGCAATTTGGCTAACAAGAAACCACTACTGCACAAAGCTTAACCACAGTGGGCATTTTGGCTTTACTGCAGCGGGAAACAGCGTCCGTTGCGGTGCTAAGACCATGGTTAATTGTGGTCATTACCGTAGCGGGCGCTGTTGCCCGCTGCGGTAAACAATTTACCGTATATACTAAGGATAAGACCTTAGAAAGTTGTGTTAAAAAACCAAAGGATTCTCATTTTTGGAAAAGTTTAATGAACATCAAAGACTTGTTTATGGACTTTGACTCGTTCAAGGTAAAGGATAGATCTTAAACTGGGTTCTGGTTTGATACCTGGTTGGGAAATATACCACTCAAAGACAAATTTCCTTCCTTGTGTAATATTGTAAGAAGAAAACAAGATTTCGTGGCACAGGTGCTTAGATTTCCTTCCTTGTGTAATATTGTAAGAAGAAAACAAGATTTCGTGGCACAGGTGCTTAGTACAATTCCACTGAATATTTGTTTTCGAAGGAATTTAGTGGGAGAGAACTTAAGGGCGTGGCATTGTTGTTTCTTTACAAGATTTGAACATAACAGAGCAAAGAGATGTCTTTATTTGTGGTTTGAACGTATCCGAAACTTTTTCAATAAAGTCCATGTATGCTGCGTTAATTAACAATATAGTTAGAGTGTCAAAGGATATTTGGCGTATCAAAGTACCAATGAAGATTAGTACCTTAAAAACGAAGTGATTTTAACTATGGATAACTTAGTTAGACGTAACTAGAATGGTGACAAATATTATTGTTTTGTCAATTTCCGGAAAACAATACAACACTTTTTCGATTGTGTCTATGCTAAATTCCTAGGACACGGTTGTGCACATGCTTTCGCCTTATCCCCCTAACGGATATGAGTGACCTTTCATACGATGGTCGAAAATCCCAAATAAAAAATACAACTGGTTGTTATTAACGGCAGCTGCAACGCTTTGTTGAGCAATTTGGCTAACAAGAAACCACTACTGCACAAAGCTTAACCACAGTGGGCATTTTGGCTTTACTGCAGCGGGAAACAGCGTCCGTTGCGGTGCTAAGACCACGGTTAATTGTGGTCATTACCGTAGCGGGCGCTGTTGCCCGCTGCGGTAAACAATTTACCGTAGCGGTCTCCTTAGGTTGCCCGCTGCGGTAGATACGTTTAACCGCAGCGCTCTCTTTATGTTGCCAGCCACGGTTATTAATTTTGGATTAAAAAAATAAATAATGCAGCCAACAGGTTATGAATTCAAATCAATTGCAGTTTTCAAATCAATTCCAGATTTCAAACAAATATATATATATGCACATATAAACCATCCAGACATAACATACAAAGTCACTTAGTTGTTCTTGTCATCATATACATATTGAAATTACAATTCATAGTTCAACTTGATGAGCGTAATCTCTGGGACGAAGCATTGTGTTCTATTTTCGGAGCTTCTCGTATTGGGGTAGCAACGCCAGCTCGGAGTCGTTGTTGAAGAACGTTTCTCCTTCGAGAATGCATTTCTCCATTATAAACTTACATATGTCCGCTTTGGCTTGTTTAAAGCGCATCCTGTGGCTCTGCTGCTCTCCCCAATACTTGACACCTTCATTGAGCTTCTTCCAGCTGTTGGTGTACTCCTTGCTTTCCCTTAGAAACTCGCATGTGTACAAGCCACATGTCTTTGATCCTAGTGGCTGTTTGGCGCACTACACGATTGATACACAAGCATTAGAACCCATATATATGAAACATGAATTGAACCTTTGAAATACGTACTGGGAAATCTCGTTGGATTTTGAGGTGGTACCTATGCTTGTCCTCGAACTTTTGAGTTCTCCGGTCCCAGAACCCGGGCACCTTTTGGTATTCCTTGTAAGCGTTGTATGAAATATAATAGTTTAGCCACAATTTAAAAACGTATGGTAATCGTAAATGATGAAAAAGCTGGATGACTTACTTTTTCAGACAATCTTCAAATGCCTTGTACCCTTGCTTGTTTGGTACGCTCAAGGAGTCAAACGCACAGGCCCTACCATCTTGAGGGTATATGATAAAAGCGACCTAGTGGCCACCGACGAGACCCTGGCTACACCATTGCAACAAAATAGAGTTTATGACGATGAGAAGGCATGATACGCTTGGCACTTAGGTGTACGTACATGTATTTGACTTACCCAAAGTGATAGGCAGCCATTATACACTCTGGCCCATTCGGCTTGATCTTCTTGATGCATTCTAGTATGTAATTTTTCAACTTAGTCTTCTCGTCTTTCATATTTTCTTTATATTTCTTCTCTCGCTGTTGAGCTGTCATCTCTGGATCATTGATCTTGAAACCCTCTTGATGACTCTTTCAACAATATGTGCAGGAGAGAGGTACAGTATAGGACGTGTCTTTTTATTACTTACAGTAAAAGTTTTCTTGACCTGTGCGTTTTGCAAAGTTTCGCTAGGCGCTAGGTGGATTCTAGGCACTGACCCTTAGCCTAGCGCCTAGGCGGGATTAATCGTGCCCAGGCGTTCCTAGGCGTTTTAAATTCATTGAAATCTTAGTGTAAAAGCCTATAAAAAAGGAAAAAAAAAACAAGGCCAAGAGTTGTATAGAAAAGCCCATAAGCAGCCAAGCCCATATCTAACCTCATCCCCCAACCTTATCCCTTCATGTTCTCGACCATACACCCGTGCACGTCTCTGTTCCCGACCGCAGGCGTCCTCCGCCCCCATCCCCGCCTTCTCAGCGCTGCTCGCGCCCTCCATCTTGGTCGCTCTCTTCGCGGTTCCGCCTCCTCTACCCCGGCCGCAGCCGCCGCTACACTACTGCACAAAGCTATAACCGCAGCGGGCATTTTAGCTTTACCGCAGCGGGAAAAAGCGTCCGCTGCGGTGCTAAGGCCACGGTTAATCGTGGCCATTACCGCAGCGGACGCTGTTGCCCGCTGCGGTAAAAGCCTTAACTGCAGCGAGCAACATAAATAGCCCGCTGCGGTTAATACCATTTACCGCAGTGGGCAACCTAAATCGCCCGCTGCGGTAAATTATTAACCGCAGCGGGCGATTTAGGTTGCTCGCTGCGGTAGTTGCGTTTAACCATAGCGGGCTTCTTGTGTTGCCCGCCATGGTTATTAATTTTGGATTAAAATAAATAAATAATGCAACCAGCAGAAATAGCACGATATAAATTTAAATCAATTGCAGTTTTCAAATAATTCCAGAATTCTAGATTTCTAACAGAGATATATATGCACATATAAACCATCTGGACATAACATACAAAGTCACTTAGTTGTTTGTTGTCATCATATACACATTGACTTAGTTGATTTCAAATTCAAATTACAATTCATAGTTCAACTTGATGAGCGTAATCTGTCGGACGAAGCATCGTGTTCCATTTGCGGAGCTTCTCGTATTGGGGTAGCAACGCCAGCTCGGATTCGTTGTCGAAGAACGTTTCTCCTTCAAGAATGCATTTCTCCATTACAAACTTGCATATGTCCGCCTTGACTTGTTTAAAGCACATCCTGCGGCTCTGCTGCTCTCCCCAATACTTGACACCTTCCTTGAGCTTCTTCCAGCTATTGGTGTACTCCTTGCTTTCCCTTAGAAACTCGCATGTGTACAAGCCACATGTCTTCGATCCTAGTGGCTGTTTGGCGCACTGCACGATTGATACACAAGCATTAGAACCCATATATATGTATGAAACATGAATTGAACCTTTGAAATACTTACCGGGAAATCTCGTCGGATTTTGAGGTGGTACCTATGCTTGTCCTTGAACTTTTGAGTTCTTCGGTCCCAGAATCCAGGCACCTTTTGGTATTCCTTATAAGTGTTGTATGAAATATAATAGTTTTAGCCACCATTTTAAAACGTATGGTAACCGTAACTGATGAAAAAGCTGGATGACTTACTTTTTCAGACAATCTTTGAATGTCTTGTACCCTTGCTTGTTTGGTACGCTCAAGGAGTCAAACACACAGGCCCTGCCATCTTGAGGGTATATGATAAAAGCGACCCAGTGGCCACTCACGAGGCCCTGGCTGCACCATTGCAACAAAATAGAGTTTATGACGACGAGAAGGCATGATATGCTAGCGACTTAGGTGTACGTACATGTATTTGACTTACCCAAAGTGATAGGAAGCCATTATACACTCTGGCCCATCCGGCTTGATCTTCTTCATGCATTCTAGTATGTAATTTTTCAACTTAGTCTTCTCGGCTTTCATATTTTCTTCATATTTCTTCTCTCGCTGTCGAACTGTCATCTCTGGATCAGTGATCTCGAAACCCTTGATGACTCTTTCGGCAATATGTGCAGGAGAGATGTAGAGTACATGATGTGTCTTTTTATTACTTACAGTGACCGTCATGCTGCACGGACAAGTCATCGTGACATAATAAGTATAGAACTATGGAAAATACGAATGTAGTGATCTGTCGAAGTTGAATTCATCGCTTACCATGTGAATAGGGTGATTTGAACGATGTCCAGGTCTTCTTCCCGCATCAGGTTGTACATGTCGCTAAATTCGACGGGTAGGTGCATTTCGTTACCAGCGGGTAAGTGGAAGTACTCCGGGGGAATCTTGACGTTAAAATTTGGCATCCCGGCTTTTGCAGCTTCCATGTACCATAGATGGAACCTCCTTGTATCCTGCTTTTCCTCGTCGATGAGCTGGGCCTTGGGAATCATGAACTTCCCGCACACACAGTGGCCAGGGGCAGTCTTCGGCCTCATCAAATAGTTGACGGGTAGTTTCAGGGTCGGCAAACGATGGATAGGGATGTTAGTAGCATATATACTATGGACGTGGTATTATTCCCAATGTTACCATACCTTTCGAACGTGAGCATGTACGGGAGCTTGTCGGTGGACGTTCTTGGATTCTTGGTGGGTGGGGGAGGACATTGGCTTCACTACGGGAAAATCAATCTTTGCCGAGTGCCTGGGCCTTTGCCGAGTGCCAATTTTCGGGCACTGGGCAAAGAGCCTCTTTGCCGAGTACCGGCCACGTGGCACTCGGCAAAGCGCAAACACAAGGCAAAGGATGCTTTGCCGAGTGCCAGATGTCGGCACTCGGCAAAGAGGGGATCTTTGCCGAGTGCCAGCCACGTGGCACTCGGCAAAGCATGTGGCCCCGAACTGTGCCACGTGGTCGGCTCTTTGCCTAGTGTTTTTTTTTGACACTCGGCAAAGCCAATTTTTAAATTACATTTTGAAGCAGTAAATTAATCCAAATGAAAAAGTTTTGAATTACAAAGTTGGTTAACTTATCAAGATGAATAATTTTTGTTTTGGTGATTTCTTCATTTCACAAACTTAAAATAAATTCATTCACAAACCTTATATATCTCTCCGGTAGTTTATAAAAACTACAAGAGTGATATATAATGTTTGTGAATAATATTAGAACCACAATGTCGGATGCACAAATGGTCAAACAACCAAAATAAACTTTGTAGATCTTGACAAGTTATGAAAGTTTGTAGTTGATAACTTTTTAATTTGAAGTCATCTAGTTATGCAAAACTGCGTTCGAATTTGAAAAATTTAAAATTCGAATTTTTTAAAATACCTCGGCTGGAGAAATAACCAAAATGAAAGTTGTAGATCTCAAAAAGTTATGAAACTTTGGTGTTGACAACTTTTTGATTTGAAATCATCTTGTCAACGAAAACTACGTTTCAAATTATCAAATTTGAAATTCAAATTATTATAAACGACCTCAGATGGAAAAACTATCAAAATAAAAGTTGTAGATCTCAAAAAGTTAGAAAACTTTGTAGTTGACAACTTTTTGATTTGAATTCGTTTAGGGCCTCAAATAAGCAAGTTACACACGGTTTAGTATAATATATGGGTAATCGAAACAGAGGTGGAACGTATATGAGTGTGTAGTGCAGTGGCAGAGGAGGCTCCGCGCGAGCGAGAGGTCGTGAGTTTGAATCCTACTGACTGCGTGAGAGAAAATTGCGTGAAAAATAGGAGAACTTGCGATTTCAAAGCAGACGAGTGGGCGCTGACAAGTGAGCCTCTCCCCCAATTAAATAAAAAAATTTCCCTATTTTTTCGGGGTTTTTTTGTTTTTTTTCTTTGCCGAGTGCCCGATATTTGGCACTCGGCAAAGAGCCATTTACCGACATTTTCTTTGCCGATTGCTCTTTACCGAGTGCGGCACTCGACAAAGCCTTTGCCTAAAGGTCTTGTAGTGCTTGTGGTTGACGCGGGAGGTGTCTTCGTCCCTGTTGCCTCCCCCGTCGTGCCTCCCTGTTGCTCGTTCGTTCTTGGCTGGCTTGTCGTTGTCGTGTTGTCGCCCTTACCGGCCTCTGAGCTTCTTGCCTCATTGACCGGGCCGATCGGCGGACTATTTGGATGCACGGGAGACACGGTTCACATGTCAGTGCCCTTTTCCTTTTCCCCGCCACAACCTTCTACCTTTTCCTTGTCCCCACCTTTGCTACCGCCTTCTCCTTTGTCCTTTCCCTTGCCCTTGTCCCCGCCCTTTTCTTCGTCATCATCGCTGTCGTGATCTAGATCTTCCGGAGGACAAGATCCAGCGGCTGATGGTTGTGATGCTGGTGTCGGCGTTGGAGTTGGCGTCCGAGCAATGATCTCGATGTCCTCGTGGTTCCATAGAACTTCCAATCCAAGTGCCTGCCCTAGGTGCCTGGCCGGTTGTAAGTTGGGATGGTCCAATTCAAAATGTTCCTGGTCGAGAACGTGCCATAACGGGCTCACGACCACATAGTCTTCAGGGATGTGTTCTTTGTTGAAGTCGTGGATATCGTGGGGTGCAAGAATGCATCCCTCGGCCACGCACATCTTCTTGGACCTTCCGAACGGGATGAGGAGTTGGACGTGCTGGTTTTCCTGGAAGTCCTCGTTCGAGACCCTTGGGCGATCCTCGTTCATCGGCAGTAAGGCTTTCTTTTCCTTTGCTTGAGGATTGGGCAGGCCATGGCTCCATACGTTGCCCGCTGCGGTTAATTATTAACCGCAGCGGGCGCTTCGGCGGCCAGCCGCTGTAGGCCGGCCACCGAATAACCGTGGCGAGCAAAAAGAGTGTCCGCCACGGAGGTCTTTTAGGCAACGCTGCGCAAGTTCTTTTTTGTAGCAGTGTAGCCTCGCCCGCGTGCCGCCGCGCAATCTCTCGCCCGCCCGCCGCCTTCTCCTCACCGGCGACCTCAGCCCGCCTAGGGTGCCGCCTAACCCCATAGGCGAGGCTGGAGCCCTCCGATGAGTGCTTAGTCGCGTCTAGGCGCGCCTAGCGGAACCTTGGCGTTTTGGAGGGAAATGAGCATCTGGTTCTACCTCTTGGTTTATTTCCTTCACGAAGCCCAATGCACCGAGGCACAAAGCGGCAATATTAACATGTCTGGTTGCATGCAAGCTGGCCGGACTTTTGTATATAAAAGTCTAATAATATGCTTTAACATTTATACCCTCAAGTTTAAGCATGGCTTCCATTCCTGTATTCCAAAGGCCAAAGTTTCAAAAATTCTTGTGTTTCCATTCCTCTGTTTTAACACTACATTCCTATCCTTTTTTCCTGTGTTTTGTTCAATTCCTCTGTTTTATATTGCCGCGTTCCAAAAATTTGAACCTTGAACCTCAGCATGTGTACTAGAAAATTTGAACCTTGAACCTCAGCGTGTACTAGAGATTTCCTTACATCGGCCTGCATGTTATGGCTTGAAGAATATTTTGAGAACTTGATGTAACTTTGTCAGTTCAGAGAAGCGGCTGGTTTCTGGTAGTTGTGGTTCTCTAAGGCGCCCTTCGTTAAAAACTGGTCTGGCTGCTGCCAAAACCCTAACGCCGGCCCGTTTGTTTCTGACCTCCAGGAATAGTTCGTTAGTTTATATTTGTTTAAGATTCCATCAGCAGGAATGAATCCTGTCTACATACGAATGAGCCCTAAAGCAGAAGCGGCTGGTTACGGTAGTTGGGGTCAAAATCTCGCAAGTTAGTTTTGAGCGTTATGAATGCGTTGGCTGTGATATCTCTACGGCTGGCTCCTGAAGTGATTGATGATGTAGAAAGCAGTTGGCCAGTAATCTCCATAGTCACCACGCTTCTGCAATACACTTGCGAAGTATCAAACCATCCCAGCAACAACACTGGACTCAGCTGAGCTGGCCTGAGACAAAGTCAACACATGCACTTTAGCTTAGACATACATACATAACTTGGTTGTACACGTACAGGGTGCTTAACACAGATTGAAAAGATGGAAACACATGTTGGGTGGGTCATCCTGCAACTTTGAGACGCCGTATCAGAAGTCATGTTGATCATGGCTAGCTGTCTCCACCCAAAACCACAGCACAAGAAGAGCACGTAACGGCGAACCTGTCCAGATTTAAACTGCACTGTGAGCATCAGTATCCAGAGTCCTAAGTATGGCATGCATCGGAAAGCTGTTTGTATTTGTATTTTCTATATATGAGAGGCGATCAACGCGAACTCCCCGGCCAAGAGACAAATTCTTCTTTCAAAGCAAGTACGTATTTTCTATATATGAGAGGCGATCAACGCGAACTCCCCGGCCAAGAGACAAATTCTTCTTTCAAAGCAAGTACGTATTTTCTATATATGAGAGGCGATCAACGCGAACTCCCCGGCCAAGAGACAAATTCTTCTTTCAAAGCAAGTACAATGGAGGAGGACCTTCATGCTGTATCCCCAAACTGAAATAAAATAGATCTTGAGCATCTCCAATTGTTTGAAAAAATTGACTTGGGAAAAGTTATCATTTAGCAACTTGCTAAAACTTTTGGCAAGTAAATTTTTCATGTATCTCCAATAGTTTGGTAAAAATAACATAGAAAAGTAGGCGCGGGAGAAGTGGCGGTGGATTCCAACTTGGTAAAAATAACATAAAAACGCTGGATAGCAAGTGAAGCTGACTTGGTAAAGGATTGCAAGTAGATATAGCAACTAGATTGCCTCCGATTTCAACTTGGAAAAAATTAGCAAGTCTGTCATACGCCTAATGGCACCTAGTGGGTTAGACGGGTCAGCAGAGCGCCTGTCGGGCCCATGGGCCGATGCCCTAGCAGCCGCTGCCCCTGCTGCCGCGCCGCTGTGAACAGTACCCGCGGGTACTTAGCACACGGGTACTGTTCATCCGCGCCGCCGCCGTCACCGCAAAAGGATCTAATTAGAAATAGAATAGAATATGGGATAGAATAAGAAAATAGATAGAATTACTTAAGATGCAAGTCTTCTCTGGACTATAAATATAGAGACATTGTACCCTTTGAGATTAATAAGAAAAAGGCCGAAAAGCTTATTCTAGTTCTCCGCTCTCCAGCCCTAACCCTAGCTGCCCCCCGGCAGCCGCCGCCGCCCCTCGCACGCGCGTGCAGCAGCAGCACCCCTTCCTGCCGCACGGCTGCCCTAGGGCAAGCCCTAGCCGCTGGTACCCGCCCTCCCCGCCTTGCGCCTTACATCTGGTATCGCGAGACCGTTTCGATCCTTTGGGCACGCTGATGGAGACCTTCAACAAGAACAGCTACAACAGCTTCGTCCCCCTCAGGAACGGCATCTACACCATCGTCAACAGCGAGCCTGCTCCAACCTTCTACTTAGGGGCTCCCACCATCAACAACAGCAGCACGCTGCTGCCTTCTACCACCATGTCCTTGCTGACACCGCCAGACCAGCTACAGCCCATGGCGGCCACCACCTCCTTCATCAAGATGGAGAACTTCCGCGTCGTCACCGATCGTTGGGCAAAGGAATTGGAGGAATTCCTTTCTTCCTTGT
Source organism: Coix lacryma-jobi var. lacryma-jobi (assembly GCA_009763385.1). Lineage (NCBI taxonomy): Eukaryota > Viridiplantae > Streptophyta > Magnoliopsida > Poales > Poaceae > Coix > Coix lacryma-jobi. The sequence goes on from CM019829.1 coordinate 27,129,991, forward strand.
CGTCGCCATCTGAGGAGGAAACTACAATGGAAACACAACAGGTTCGGCTCGAAACTGTCAATAATTCCATCACTACAACAATGGAGGGATCTCTCTCGTCTGGTACCGCAGAAATCGTCGCCAACAGCAGCGACGACGTCGTCAGCGAGAAATCCATGAACCTCCAGGCAACAGATCTAATCCAGCCAGAGAACAAGGGAGGCGCTGCCAACAACATCACCATCAACATTGACGATGCAATCGTCGAACTAGATGGCCGCGCCCACGACGAGGAACACGAGCTGGCACGCAGCGCCGACACCGTCATCATCAACGACCCGAGCAACGAGGAGATTAATCCCCATGGCACCACCGTCGTCACGATCCAACCCAGTTTGGATCTGCACGCCATCATCAACAGAAAGGACGTCACCAACGACGCCCACAAGCTGCTCGATGGAACACCCGTCCAAGCGGAACATTGCCAACAAACCACGACTACAGCACCAACGGCGCCGCAAAACGCGGCCAAGCTACCAGGCGCCTTCGCCTTCATCACCGGCGCCCCCAACATCACATCAACGCCACACACCAACGTCGACGCCGTCGACGACGCTGTTCTGGAGGAACAGCAAAAGGACGCCAATGACTATACACCTGTCATACTCGCCAAAACGGCCCTAGACGTCCATCACGTGCCGCCAGACACCAACGCTGTCTCCATCAATCTGAACACCTTGGACAGCAAGGGCGTACCTCCACGACAGCAGCTAGCAACACCTCCGTCACAGGCGCTCAGCCCGGCGACTCGTTCCCCATCACCAGCACCTTCTCAGATCCAATCTCCGACATCTGCAGCACCTCGAACGCCTCCACCACCAGTACCATAGGCGTCAACGGCTCCTCACCACCACATCAGAACTCGTCTGATAACGCCAACATTCGACGGGTCGTCAGATCCATCCCCATGGCTGCGACGGCTACAGCTCCTCTTCAGGCAGTACCCTATGACGGCAGAGAACCGAATCTCGTACGCGACTTCCCACCTCATTGGAGAGGCGCATCTGTGGTGCATCCGGATGACGAAGGACGTCCCAATGAAAAATTGGGATTGGGAGTTCTTCAGTCGCTTCTTGATTGGCGAGTTCGGGCTGACCAACTACACCAACACCGGCGCCCTGACTCCAGCTCGACACGCTAAGAACCCGAGGGACTACGTCAATGCCTTCCCTGCATATACGCTGCAAAACGACGTCGCCAACAACATCAGGCAAGTCGACCTTTTCATTGCAGTCTTGCGCGACCCACTACAGACGACCATCAAGCATCGACACCCGCACGATCTAGAGATGGCCACACAACTGGCCAGAGCTCTGGAAGGACAGGCGACACCCAGTGACATCGTCGTCAACGTCGCCCCGGTAGCAGCACAGCCGTCTACACCGACAACCAAGACAACAGCTCCAACACCGGCATCACCAGCTACGACACCACAAAGAGCCCCCGTAGCAGGCACGCCCCCAGTAACCGACTTCGCGCCAAGCAAGGAGGACACAACAACATCAGCGCCATCAGCTCCACCAGCACCAGCTTCACCAGCGGCCGACATCCTAAACGTCTTTCCGACAACCGATCCCGCGATCCCGCGCATAGAACGAGGAGGACAACGACATTGACACCACCAACATCGGCAGCACCAAGCAAGGCGCCACCAGCATCACCAACCTCCGACATTCCCAACATCCTACAAGCAGTCACCACCATGCCAAGCACGAGAGCTATGGCGACCCCAGCATCAACTCCTGCAGCACCAGCTAAGTACCCTCCAATCTCACCAAAAGCATGAACAGTTCTCATCCTCTCCGACAACAAAACCAACATCAACCAGAAGGAACAGCCACCAACACTGCTTGATGACTTCGCCAGTCGGGAGCTTCGTCGCTTTGCCCTCACTGACGGAACGACAGCACCAACATGGTCCATGGAGCGAGGCTTGATCTTCTTCGACGATCGCCTCTATATCGCCATCACCTTCCCTCTACTTCCAGGCCCAATACAGATTCTACATCTACACAACCTCTCGCCTGACGATTTTGACTTGGGCTCCTTCTTCGGCAGCATGCTGGACCTCACAACGACTCCACCGATACGGCATAGCGCGGCCATATGGCGCCTACTGCCTCTCTACGTCATGCCAGCCTCATCCAGCTCCACGACTTCATCGCTCCACCCCGCGACATGAGCATCCTTTTGGAGAACGCCGGCGTCGCTCAGCACCTGCTGCGTGACATAAACAACTGGCTGTGGCATCAACGCGTGGACGCGCTGATCGGAGAAGGGGGAGAGATGTCATACGCCTAATGGCACCTAGTGGGTTAGACGGGTCAGCAGGGCGCCTGTTGGGCCCATGGGCCGATGCCCTAGCAGCCGCTGCCCCTGCTGCCGCGCCGACGTGGGTACTGTTCATCCGCGCCGCCGGCGTCGCCGCAAAAGGATCTAATTAGAAATAGAATAGAATAGGGGATAGAATAAAAAAATAGATAGAATTACTTAAGATGCAAGTCTTCTCTAGACTATAAATATAGAGGTATTGTACCCTTTGAGATTAATAAGAAAAAGGCCGAAAGGCTTATTCTAGTTCTCCGCTCTCCAGCCCTAACCCTAGCTGCCCCCCGGCAGCCGCCGCCGCCCCTCGCACGCGCGTGCAGCAGCAGCACAGCAGGCCGCCGCCGCCCCTTCCTGCCGCACGGCTGCCCTAGGGCAAGCCCTAGCCGCCGGTACCCGCCCTCCCCGCCTTGCGCCTTACAAAGTCATATACCAATGTGTTGGAAAACTTTTTTTTCTTCTTTTCTCAATAAAACAAGAATAACAAGTCATTTTTCCAAATTATTGGAGATGCTCACCCTTTTTATTCTCACGTGCCTGTGCCTCAAACAAATCTCGCTAGCATCACGTACTGGTATTGAATCATTTTCCTAGCAAATCAGATGGAGAAAAAAAAATGCAAATGTCACAATCTGTAACTAGTTTGGACGCGAGTTATGGTATGTAATTTTGTACCGCGCGCTATTACAAGGTTTGTAACTCTTACATTTGCGGATGGAAGTCACCCATGTAAAGCCGCCTTTATAGTTGGAACTGAAACTGCATACTGGAATCCTCTCACACCTTGGATAGTCCCACTCCAACCACCAACTGGGAAAACAGGCCCACCTGATGTTCCCCGTTTAGATGTGTAGTCGGAGCAAACAACTTGGGCAGATTTATTATCACTAGCGGTCGGTGGTGCTCTGCATGCCATTGCCATGTAAACAAACAAAACAAAACAAAAACCTTCAAGAGTCAACATATGCATGCACATACTGTAAGTAGTAATAATCAAATGCATCGCATGGTACAGACAGACAGACAGACAGTTGGTAACAACTGAATGCAAGTAGTTAAAAACTTTACAAATTATCTTGCCGGCGAATGTCCCTAGGCGACCCATGCGGTAGGAGACAACATCCATCCCTACTCTCACAGAACCTTGGAACACTGCATGACAGCCAGGGAGCATCAACCCGCAACCTGGAGCAGTGTGGCAGGAGTAACTTGGTGTCCTTGAAGAAAAAATCCCTCATGTTGGTGCTAGCTACCAAGGGGAAGGCCATGCACCACATGCTCGCAGGTCATGATCAGACGTGTGCTTCCAATCCAATGGAGAAAACAACGAAGCCATTCCCCATTCTTGCAGTGCCATCAGCGCCACAAGCAAGCGTACCGTACCACGGAGGACTCCAAGTTGTGAAACAGGGCTCTGTCACACGCAGACACCCCAACCGGCGCCATTGTTGCTTGAAGGTGTTGGTTCCGTTCCTGGAATTCCAGTATATATACAAGTGAAGTCGAACCAAAAGCCCTCCAACACAAACGTATTAGGAGTGTAGTACAAGTGAAATCGATGGATCGCTGCAAGAAAGTAGGCAAACAGAAAGAAAATTATGTGATAATTATGAGAACCAATCCTACTACTTCGCGTCCCGGGGTTTCCACAATTGAAGAAAAAAGCGTAGGGCGTATTGAGCTCGAGGTCTTAATTTTTTCATAATAGTACTCCTACTGACTTTTTTCTTTTTCCGCCCAATCCATCAAAGGACGCGCACCACGGGTTGTAGAGAGGGAAGGGAACGAAGGGGAAGAGAAACGCGAATCGGAACAAACTGATGGAATTACCAAGTGGTGCGCTTGGTCCCGGCCGGACGATTGAACGAGCAGAAGCACCGTATGAGGCAACCGCACTCACCGGCAAGGCAAGCAGAGGTAGATGGATCGCTCTCGCGCTTGCGGTGGTAGAGAAGAAGCAGGATGTGATGGCGAGGAGGGTTTTGGTGCCTTGCTCCGTCAGAAGCAGAGGACTTTATAGCCAGGCAGTGATGAAGCAGGTGGTAAAGAAGAGCAGAGTAGGAACGGAACGAAACGGAAGGCCGCTGGCCCTCGCACTGGGAGTCTGGGCGCAGGCGCTGGCATTCGTTTTCGTTTTCGCGGCCTCCGGAGAGGTGGTTCTGTTCTGTTCGCTGAAGAGGCCGGGGTACGCGTGATGTCAGCAGCATATATATATATGCAGAGAAGCAGAGGTAGATGGATCGCTCTCCTCCTCCTCCCTGCTCTCGCGCTTTGCGGTGGTGGTGAAGAAGAAGCAGGATGTGACGGCGAGGAGGGTTTTGGTGCCTTGCTCCGTTAGAAGCAGAGGACTTTATAGCCGGGCAGTGATGAAGCAGGTGGTAAATAAGAGCAGAGCAGGAACGGAACGGAACAGGAAGGCCGCTGGCACTCGCACTGGGAGTCTGGGTCGCAGGCGCTGGCATTCGTTTTCGTTTTCGCGACCTCCGGAGAGGTGGTTCTGTTCTGTTCGCTGAAGAGGCCGGGGTACGCGTGATGTCAGCAGCATATATATATGCAGAGAAGCAGAGGTAGATGGATCGCTCTCCTCCTCCTCCTCCCTGCTCTCGCGCTTAGCGGTGGTGGTGGAGAAGAAGCAGGATGTGACGGCGAGGAGGGTTTTGGTGCCTTGCTCCGTCAGAAGCAGAGGGCTTTATAGCCAGGCAGTGATGAAGCAGGTGGTAAAGAAGAGCAGAGCGGGAACGGAACGGAACGGGAAGGCCGCTGGCACTCGCACTGGGAGTCTGGGTCGCAGGCGCTGGCATTCGTTTTCGTTTTCGCGACCTCCGGAGAGGTGGTTCTGTTCTGTTCGCTGAAGAGGTCGGGGTACGCGTGATGTGAGCAGCATATATATGCAGAGAAGCAGAGGTAGATGGATCGCTCTCCTCCTCCTCCCTGCTCTCGCGCTTTGCGGTGGTGGTGGAGAAGAAGCAGGATGTGACGGCAAGGAGGGTTTTGGTGCCTTGCTCCGTCAGAAGCAGAGGGCTTTATAGCCAGGCAGTGATGAAGCGGGTGGTAAATTAGGGCAGAGCAGGAATGAAATGGAGCGGAAGGCCGCTGGAACTCGCACTAGGAGTCTGGGTCGCAGGCGCTGGCATTCGTTTTCGTTTTCGCGGCCTCCGGAGAGGTGGTTCTGTTCTGTTCGCTGAAGAGGCCGGGGTACGCGTGATGTCAGCAGCATATATATGCAGAGAAGCAGAGGTAGATGGATCGCTCTCCTCCTCCTCCTCCCTGCTCTCGCGCTTGCGGTGGTGGTGGAGAAGAAGCAGGATGTGATGGCGAGGAGGTTTTTGGTGCCTTGCTCCATCAGAAGCAGAGGGCTTTATAGCGAGGCAGTGATGAAGCGGGTGGTAAAGAAGAGTAGAGCTGGAACGGAAGGCCGCTGGCACTCGCACTGGGAGTCTGGGTCGCAGGCGCTGGCATTCGTTTTCGTTTTCGCGGCCTCCGGAGAGGTGGTTCTGTTCTGTTCGCTGAAGAGGCCGGGGTACGCGTGATGTCAGCAGCATATATATGCAGAGAAGCAGAGGTAGATGGATCGCTCTCCTCCTCCTCCTCCCTGCTCTCGCGCTTGCGGTGGTGGATTAGAAGAAGCAGGATGTGACGGCGAGGAGAGTTTTGGTGCCTTTTCTCCGTCATAAGCAGAGGGCTTTATAGCCAGGCAGTGATGAAAGCGGATGGTAAAGAAGAGCAGAGCAGGAACGGAACGGAATGGAAGGCCGCTGGCACTCGCACTGGGAGTCTGGGTCGCAGGCGCTGGCATTCGTTTTCGTTTTCGCGGCCTCCGGAGAGGTGGTTTTGTTCTGTTCGCTGAAGAGTCCGGGGTACGCGTGATGTCAGCAACATATATATGCAGAGAAGCAGAGGTAGATGGATCGCTCTCCTCCTCCTCCTCCTCATCCCTGCTCTCGCGCTTTGCGGTGGTTGTGGAGAAGAAGCAGGATGTGACGGCGAGGAGGGTTTTGGTGCCTTGCTCCGTCATAAGCAGAGGCCTTTATAGCGAGGCAGTGATGAAGCGGGTGGTAAAGAAGAGCAGAGCAGGAATGGAACGGAACTGAAGGCCGCTGGCACTCGCACTGGGAGTCTGGGTCACAGGCGCTGACATTCGTTTTCGTTTTCGCGGCCTCCGGAGAGGTGGTTCTGTTCTGTTCGCTGAAGAGGCCGGGGTACGCGTGATGTGAGCAGCATATATATGCAGAGAAGGAGAGGTAGATGGATCGCTCTCCTCCTCCTCCCTGCTCTCGCGCTTGCGGTGGTGGTGGAGAAGAAGCAGGATGTGACGGCGAGGAGGGTTTTGGTGCCTTGCTCCATCACAAGCAGAGGGCTTTATAGCCCGGCAGTGATGAAGCAGGTGGTAAAAGAGAGCAGAGCAGGAACGGAACGGAACGGAAGGCCGCTGGCACTCGCACTGGGAGTCTGGGTCGCAGGCGCTGACATTCGTTTTCGTTTTCGCGGCCTCCGGAGAGGTGGTTCTGTTCTGTTCGCTGAAGAGGCCGGGGTACGCGTGATGTGAGCAGCATATGCAGCCGCTGCGAGACTGCTGGTTTCCTTTGCTTTGCACGCGCTGCGTTGTGCCAGGCGTTGGGGGCAGGCATGCCGTTTCCAACATACGGTACGGTACGCATTGGATGGATGTCTGATTTGATTTGTTCCCGTCGAGTAGCAGTAGCAGTAGCAGCTGTGTATTTATTGCGATTAACTGTTCATCCTCTTCCTCTGATTTGTTTCTCCTCTGCTTCTTGCATCTTCCAATCCGAAGCGCAGCCGTGCTCTCCCGCCGCATCGAGCTCGCTGCCCCGCTCCTCGTCGGCCCCGCTGACCAGCCGTCCTCCACCTCAGCAAGCTCAACATGCTCCACGAGCTCGACCTCAAACGCATGTTAGGTGTTCGACGATTGGCCTCTACTGGGTCGTCACCACTCTGATGCCTGCGACCACATCCTCTGCATCACCCATGTCTACCTCCAACTTTACGCCGCTCGCGAGTGCGATCACCACCAAGCCTCTCCTCGCCACATCGCCCACCAGCATCAGTCAAAGGCAAGGTAACAACATACCAATAACCTCCATGGCTGCTGCTGGCTACAGATGTGTCTTAGACAATGCAATTGAATGCTGTGTTCCTGCTTGAGTTATCGCCTTGGTGCCGTGGCTGTACTTTGTGGGTGTATTGGCAAACATTCTATGACACTACCCGATCATGTGCTCAATTTGTTCTCTAGAGTCTCATGGGAATTTGAACCTTGGCCACCACCCATTCATAAATTATGCATGCACTTGGTTAGAGGTTATGCTTTTCAGCTACAAGGGGACTATGCACTTAGTTAGAATTGTCGGATAATTTACTTAATGGCTTACCGTCTCATCCAATTCTCACTAGATTATTAGTCGGACATAATCCCAGATACATACTGCAGAATTGGACATAATGTTTGTTCGTTTTTAATCCTTGTCTACTGTTGTCTAATTTCGCAACTACTCTCCGTATAGTTTAGCCATCTTAAATGTTTAGTAGTTGTATGTAGCTGATATATTAGCCTTTCGCCCCAAAGCATATATGAACTTGTTTTTTTTTCTCTCTGTGCGCAGTATGATTCTAGGTTTCCTGTGGATAGTTCTATGTTTGAGCGTGGTTGTTTTGCGCTTAGATTAATCCACAAAGTTGTGTCAAAGTTCGAAGCGCAGAAGAGAGATTTTGTCAAGTCAATTGGGTTTCAAGGTATCTTTGCACTTGCCTGCTATCAAGCAGTTCAGTAGGAAGTTTGCATTGTGGCTTATGAGCTGTATGAATGAGGATTCATAGACTCAGTATTGGGAAGCACATTAGTATCAGAATCACCAAAGCTGATGTTGGGCATGTCATTTGAGTACCTTTGTCAGGAAAGAAGGTCTAGATGTGTGAGTTTCTAGGCGAGAAGCAAAAGAGAGGGTCTTGTAGAAGTTAATTTCTTGGTACTGAATTCAGGGATCGAAGGAGTATCAAGTCAGTCCAGTAGGTTATTGAACTTGACTATGTGTCACCTATGACAAAATCAGAGGCAGACATGTTCAGGGTTGCTTTTGTTGTTTTTGTCGTATCAAACCTGTTATATCCATTGGCAAGTACGATTATGCACTGATTGACTACTTCAATGCTATACAAGACCCTGATGCAATCATTAGTTACGATTAGTCTGAATATATCATCATTCGTTTGCTTGAAGCAGTTACGAAACTGAAACAGGATGTGTCAAGCAATATGAAGATCCCAAATATCACTGGTTGTTCGATCTTTCTTCAGGTTCTGAATCTTAAACACAGTGTTTCATTTATGACCTAGTATTTGCCCCAGACCAGTCTGATGGTGTTTTTTTTAATTGTTGCAGGTTCACTACTTCGATATTGGCATGCAATATATTTCCAAGAATTAGAGACTTTTCATATGATAAGCTGCATGCTATGATGGCTGATAAGAATTACGCTAGACACAATAAAGCCGATGACCTTCCCATTGGAAAGGTTTGCACTACAAATTCTTTCCAAATTATATTATTGTTTTTAATGAATTTAGTTACTTGCTTATTGTTTTATGAAAAGTTGCAATCACTATCCCAGTATCCCACATTACAATTTCCATGCCCTTGGGATTTTATGTCTGATTTTGATGCTATCTTGTTTGATCTTGCAACTCACCAAAATTTATTCTACAATTTCTTCTTGCGTAAATATAATTAAAGTTAGTTTATGACGTTGACATTTTGCACAAACTTTCAGCTTTAATAGAACGGGTGCTTTATGTTCTCTTTCTTGCTGATGTTACAATGGTGTCGACGTTACGCCTAAGGAAGTCAATTCAAAGCAGCATAGGGAGATTGATTCATGGCAAGGTACGCCCTAGGATACATTCTTTTTCTTGTGAGATGTATTCCTGATGAAACAAATTGCTCATGATGAATATGAACCAGATTTTCTTGTGAGATAAGGTACGCCCTGGTAAAACAATTTTTTTTTTTGAAAGTCACCGGGGGGGGGGGAGGCATTCCCCACTTGAATTTTATTATCATTGGCCCAAAATGGCCCCATAAGCTAAATTACATTGCATTACATTTTCACCGTCACAAGGATTGTGACAAGGAAAGAAAGAAAAACACCATATTTACAAAGAAGCTAGCTCTGTCTTGCCATGTCGAACAACTGACACCATGAGTCGGCTAAGTGCTTCTTTTTCTTCTTGATGAATCTTGCACGCCATAGCTTGGTTGAGGACTTGCATGATGCAAAGAGCTGGCTGATGGAAGTCGTTTCATTCCTGAAAACCACCGTGTTCCGGGCCTTCCAAAGCTGCCAGCAGCATAGTGCGACGAAGGCCGGGAACTCATCTGAAGGTGCACCGCCCTGCGGAGAGAAAGTGTGCAAGTCGCTCACGTCTTGTCCAATCATGGATCCGATGTTTAGTTTTAGCCAGAACTGTTTTGGCAAGGTGCAGCCATTGATAATGTGCTCCGGGGTCTCATCTTCTTCACCGCAAACCTCACAGGTGCTGGATTGAAGTACATGCTTTTTCTGCAGCACCGTTCGGCATTGGATTCGTTTTTTAACAAGGAGCCACATGAACAATTGTACCCTTGGCGGTGCCGAGTTTTTCCAGACAAATGTTGACCTCCTCTCATCAATCTGGTGTCCCTGAGCCTTAAGAAGAGAGTAGATGGCTCCACTCCAAACCGTTCCTGGCATTGCTGAATAGTGATGACCTGCGATCAGGGTCTCCTGACAGTTCAGTGTCGTGATGAATATGAACCAGATTTATTTTACTTCAGATTATGATGTACTCTGATGTACTTTGTTTGTTCCTACCATTTTATTGTACTGAAAGTGCATTTGCTTTATTTTCAGGTGGAAACAACGAAAGGTGAGAAAACACCACCTCCAACGAACTTGGCAGCGAAGGCGAAAAGATGGCTTTGAATCTGAAGCAAGACTGTCAGAAAATGTTGACTCCAAGCAGAGCTCAAGGCAGACACCTAATTTTGTGTCATCGGTTAACTATAGTTTTATTATTATAGGCCTTGGGTGGTGGTTGCATTATTTGAAACAGCTGAAACATTAGGCGTACAAGGGGAAGGGTGTGTCTTGTATTCTGAGTTTCTATGATGGAGCAACTCACTTGTTCGATACATTTGTTCTCAATTCACTTAATTGAACAGAGCTCTGAGCACAAGCGTGTCTGAACAATGTTCACTGCTCTAATGGTTATAATGATCATATTCATAGCAACAAATATGGAGTATATGCACAAATTACTTTGGAACACATGCACAACGCAGCTAATGAAAACCAAAGACGTGCACATATTTATTCATTAGCAACATCACTTTCATGTTTGTTCTCATTTCTACACGTCAAGTAGCATCAACATCTGTCAACATCAAGTAACTTTAATCTTTGCCTAAAAATCTAGTGCACTCTTCTTTCTTCTCATCTTGGAACAGAGTATACATCTGCCAACAAAACTGTCTATCATAAATCTTTCTTTAATTTCCTTTCCTTATGATGTGTATATTCCTCACTCTGGTACAGAGCAGTAAGTATATGTGGCTTGAGTGAGGAATTTGAGGTTCAAGTGCAGACCATTAACTTCCGACAGGAACAAAATAAGTATGGTCAGGCCTATGATGTTAGTCTTGTGACTTCCCTTGGAATCTTTGGAATCAGAGATAGGAACCCAAACGGTACGAGAGTACAAATCATTTGCACTACCAAACCCAGAGAAAGATTGTCAAACTGTCCTGTGGTGAGGTTCAAAGCTGACGCCAGAGCAGACCCCAGGAATGAACCCAGTGTTGAACCAAGGTTGTTGATTGTGATGAAAAGAGCAAACAGTGTCCCCTTGATTCCAGGTGGGCAAAGCTGTCCTGATAGGTTCAGGAACTGCATCATCCTGCCAAACAGAAGCATTCTTGTCAGAAGCTTGCAAATGGTTTGAGATCAAATGCCATAGAGCTCCTTAGTTCACAAGTCACAAGTAAAAGAAAGCATACTTGATCTCGTTGATGGCATCAGCCAAAGCAGAACCTCACAGCACCATGTACTTATCCGCAATTCCATACTGCAAGTGTAACCATATCACCGAAACAATTTCAGAAAAAGGCAGTAACAGAACTCTGATTGTTTACATACTTATGCTCATCATTTGCACTGTGGAATCCTTTTGGAGAATCCTCAACAAACATACAGTAAACTAGTTGCAAGAATGGGAAGCTGAGAAAACAACATATATAGCATGTATTTTGGAGTTTGGATAATGCATATCCTCCAAGCAAGCTCCCGAAAATCCCACTTACAGCCATCGATGACCAACATAATTACTGTAGATCACCAGCAAGCTCTGACCTGGAAAGAGGATTAATAGTTTTCACAAAACTCCATAGCAGCATGCCAAATAGGGACACAGGTTAGAGGATGCATCAAGAAACCTACCCTGCTGATTGAACTGCTTCCGCAACCATTGCATCTATAACAACATCTGCCTTTGCAGATCCCAGATTCTGTACTACAAGTAAGGCAGTAAGCATATTGGCTGAGCTCCTTAAAGTTTGTGATAGTCCAAGGCATCTAGAAATGATCAAACAGGCTAAACACTTCCTCTTAATTTGAATGCAGTCTGACAAGATCCTGCAGAAAACAATTGGCACATAAGCAGCCAAAAAGTAGGACTTAGATTTTACTGAGAAACATGAAACAGACTGGATGCAGTTATGCATGCGTGAAGTATTTATAGCCATATTCATCTGATAGTAGTTAATTGTTAGCCATGTTCAAAAAAAAAGCTGAATTTTAATGTTTCTGATAGCTGTATTTAGATCAAAATTCAGAACCATGCTATCTAGCTGTTGCGATCAGCTGGTTTTTAATAAGTTGAAAACTGCTTCATGGCTTTTTATTTTGAGGTTGCTTGCAGGGGGGAAAAAATCTCCTATCATATTTACAACACAGTGCATCACAAACTCCTTGCAGCACTGCATCCCTTTTTGTTTCTCAAGAATGCATATTAAAATACCTAACTTGGCAATCTTTTTTTTATTAGATTTGATTTTTTGGATTGTTGGCTATGATGCCCAGCATTTTCTAATTAGTCAGTTGATATATATACCCAGTGATAGATGTACTATGTAAACAACTTAGCATTTTCTGCTGGCACTTTCAAGTAGTTCAGGAGCAAATTTGATTACTTGTTTAGTCCACAGGATATATGTCAATATACTTAGTTTACTTGTTAGCCATGTTCATCTCTACAGTATATAGCATTTCATAGGATTAGCTTGACTTTTCTTTTAAACTTATTTCCCAAATCTTCAAGGTCAGCGGGCAAAAGACAATACCTGGTGCTAATCGCAGCCGGACTGCACGAGTGTTGGCGGAAGAACCTCCGCTCAGCCGGAGGCCCCGATCCGGAGGCCCCCGAGCCGAAAGGAGAAGTGGAAATAGTTAAACTCTTAGCGATAAGGGTTCTCCCAATCGTGCGCCCGCCCCCCAAACAGGGCCCTGGGCTCCCTTTTTATAACGCACTATTCGCTAGGGTTTCCTTCCCTTATTACATTTATGCCTATACAGGGTGCGGGGATATTCCGGGAATATTCTCCGACTTAGCCTAAGATCCAAAGGGTACTTTGGGGCCTTCGCCCTCTTTTTACAACCACTCCCTCTCGTGGGCTTCTTTCACGGGCGGCCCGATTCCTCTTGGGCCTTGGTGGGCTGCTCGCCTCGTCGGGCTGGCTTCCGAGGCCCAACCTTGGAACGCGACCTTCGCAGCGGGCCTTCGACGCATTTTTCGATCTTTGCGATGACCTTCGACTTCGCCTTCGTCCTAGGGCCTTCGATGCCGCGGCGGCCCCCGACGAAGACCTCCGGCGCCATCCTTGGCCTCAGCTCCGGTTTGACACCAGCAGACCTTCGCTTGGGCCTCCGCCTTGGGCGAAGGCTCCTCGGCAAGTCTGGCCTCCGTCGATTCCTGAAAAACACACATTTCAAACGCAAGGGTGAACATTAGTGCTATCGCCTTCACCCAACTAGACCTCTCCTCCCCAACAGTTCCCCCCTTGGGGGTCGTGGTCCAAAACCTCTTGGATCACTGCCCACAAAGAAGGCTAGGTCTTCCTTTGGTCGCGAAGGTGATTGCACTCCTCCCCCCTTTGGCCCGCGACGCCCTGCCACGTGCCTTTAATCGGTTACAGGTTTGAAGCTACGCGTCGTTTCGTCTGAAGCGTCGCGTCTGTTCATCTTGGGATGCGGAGCGTCCCCCCGGTTGCCTATATAGGGGGGGGTCGCTGTCCGTGAAGGCCCCCATACCTTGTCTTGCTACCAATTTCCGAGCGTCAACCTTCGCCCTCCGCCTTTTTGCCTCTGGTTTTAGCAGTTTTAGGTCTAGTTGGTAGAGGTGGCTTCGCCTTCGTCGCGGTCATCCCGCTGGCCTGCTTTCTGCGGCCCATACTCGCGATTGCTGGGTGTGCGAGCGTCTGCTTGGGACAGGTATTTTGAGAGTTGCATGATTGCTAGCGCGGAGGCTATAGATCGCCTGGAATCTCTCAGCGACGTGGAGGCTTCCGTTGGCGATCTTGTTGGTCCAGGAGAAGGTTCAGAGATGGCCAGGAAGACTTGGGATTTTGGGCCTTCGCTTATGACTCAGGATATGATTAAGGTTTTAGAAGATGAGGGGCATATTCCTGCAGGCAAGGCTTTTCTCCCGAAGGGTGAGACCGTCCCGAAGCCAGGAGCTGCAGACGCGGTAATCTTCAAGGATTTCTTTGTTGTCGGCTTACGGTTCCCTGTCATCAGATTCCTTCGCGAGGTGATGGAGGCGTTCCAAGTTCAGTTGCATCATTTCACTCCGAATGGAATTCTCGCCCTGAGCAAGTTTGTTTGGGCTTGTGAATCTTATGGAGCCGAGCCAAATATTGTTGTATTTTGCGAGCATTATGAGCTGCAGCATCAACCGAAGAAGATTGGCGATGAAGGTCTTGAAGCTCAGTTTGGCAGCTGTTCTTTCATGCCGCGAAGGATGCAGAAGGGTATCAAACCCGAGATTTCTTTTTGTCAGAAGAATAAGTGGGAGAAAGACTGGACGCAGTACTGGTTCTATATTAGAACTCTTGGTTGCACCTATACCGCGGAAGATAGCCGCAAAGTGGTCAGTTACCCACTCGCTTCGGTGATGACCGAAATGCGGCCTTCGTCCAGGGTCGCCCCTTCTGGAGTGTCGGATGCTTCACGAAGGTCTTGTGAGAAAGCCTTCGCGTTGGCCTGCCGCTATTCCGGAGGCCGTGATTTGGTAGAGGAAATGGTGGCTTCGAAGTGTTGGCCCTTAGGAAAGAACCGGCCTTCGTTCACTTTGGAGAAGCTGAAGCTGCCTATTTTCGGGGACTCCGATGGTGTTCCTTGCCCTCGCTTTGGATTTGCTCTAGCACCCGAGGAGACCCCAGAAGAGTTTGTATCCTTGGTGGCGGAAGAGACCCGCTGCGTCGTTGGTGATATCTCCGATAAGGAGTGCTTGGCGAGGCAAGCTATAAGTGGCATCCTCCCGCGTTTGAACCGGGTGTTCGAGGAGATGAAGTTGTCGTACAGCGGTCACACTGTACCTCCTCGAGTTTTGAATTCTCTAACTGATAAGGAGAAGAAAAAGACTGCGAAGAATGCTACGGCTGCTGCGGAGACCCGTAAGAGGAGGTCTAGCGACCAGGTGAAGGTTGTGAGCAAGAAGAGTCGCATCGAGCTGGTCCCTGGTGGCTCTGCGGGTCCTTCCGCTTGCAGCAGTGAGGGGAACATAGATGAAGCTGTGGCGAAATCCATCGGGGCAGAACCCTCCGCCTCTGCCACAAGCTTCATGCCCGCTCTGTTCAAGGGTGGGGAAGGAAGCTCTAGCTCGAGCGAAGACAAGGCTTCAACTGAGGATGCTTCATCGGCTGGAGATTCTGCCTCTCCCATTCTTGGCAGGGACGTTGCGCTGCCCTCTCCACCGAAGGCTACGGTGCATGCTGATTTGAGCTCTCCGAGTGCCGAAGCGCCTTTTGTCGCCCATGCTCCCAAGACTGTAGTTCTCCCGAGGCCTTCGGACGTCGAGCTTGTTATTGAGGTCGACTCTGAGATTGAACGCGCTGCTCATAATATACTTGGGCTTGGTACGTTCTTTTGTTTTTCTTCTTTTGGTCTCCTCCTTTCTTTTTTTTGAACCATTGTTGTTATTGTTTGTGACTTGTGCTTGTTTTAGGTGGTCCGTCTGGTGCTGGCGCTAGACAAGCTTGCAGCGCTCCAACAGCGCCTCCCGAAGGCGCCGGCAGAGGTTTGTTGTGCTTCTTTAACGGTCTTACTCTTCTCTTGTTAAGTTGCGTACTTTTGAATTTGACATTTATTTTCTCTACAGCTTCATCGTCTGCAGATACACTAAGTGGGTGGGCGGAGGCCTTACATGGCCTTACTACCATGATAGGAGGTTTCATTTTTTTCTGTTTCTCTTCGTTTACTATGTATGATGAAACTGATCGTTATTTATGTTTGTGCTTTCCCGTGTTGTTTACAGACCGCATCCGCCATCACATGAAGGGGTTGGATGAGTACAATCTCATGCGCCTTAACTTGGAGCAACAGATAGTTGTAAGCTTGGTTTCTATGTGCTTGCGAGGAGTTTTTCGCTTTGTGTGTGGTTATTTATTATTATTATTGTTTGCAGAGCCATCACATGGCGGAGGCCGTCGAGGAGAAGCTATCCCTTGGCTTATTGAAGCGTGACAAGATTATAAGCGACCTTCGTCAAGAGCGTGACGTCCTAGCTACTGAGAGGGAGAAGCTAAGCAAGGAGATTCAAGATTTTGGGACTGTTCGAGAGCTCTTAGGTTCTTCCCAAACTAAGATTACATCGCTTAAGAAAGAGCTTGAAACATCCGAAGCTTCGAGGGCCTTAGCAGTTGAGAGGGCGAGCAAGGCTAACGAAACCGCTGAGGGATTGAAGGATGAGCTCGACGCGGAGAGAGCTAGCAGCCAAGCCCTGAAGGATGAATTGGAGCGGTTGAAGGCGGAGGTTGAAAATACCAGAGCTTTGGGGTTGTCTGCCGTTCAATCCTACATCTCCGTAGTGGAATCCTTCGGTGGCTCTACTTCCCCACCTCCGCCCGACGCGTCAGTCAGTGCTATCTTCTCGTGGATGACTTCCCGATTTGCGAAGATGCCGGACTTCGTACACCGAGTCGGGGACTTCGCCGCCTTGTCTACTGCTACAAATTTGGCGAAGACCCTGGTCACGGGTGGTTGTGAACATATTGGCCATTTGAGAAAGAAGAAGGAGTACGCTAGCCCGTCGGAGCTCGGGGAGACGAGTGCGGAGGTGACCTCCTTCGCTCGACGTTTTATCGAGCACTTCTGGAGCCGATTTGGTCATGCTGACGCTCGCTCTCTTGCGGAGGCTCGTCGGGTGACAGTTAGCTGCTACTTCTTTTTAACCATTTGCTTTGGTGATTTCTTTTAAAGTGGGCTCCTTTTTGCTTATCTATGTTTGGTTGTTTGGTTCCTCTCTTCTTTTTGAACTGCAAAACGCAAAGGGGAAGGAAGGACAACGTGGTAAAAGGTCGGTTGTCAAGCTTGATGAACCCCCAGCTGCCCACGGAGATGAAGCGAAGATCGGGAGTAACGCGGATGCAACCAGCGGAGGTGCTGAAGACGTGCCGGAGGTAGAAAAGTAGTTTAGAATCTGTATTATCTCTAATGTAGTTTAGTGGTTTATTTTGTAAGGAGATTTGGCTCACTGGACTTCAACTCTTGTAAAAACTTAAGTTAACGGTCTTTTATCCTGCGCAGGTCGCCTTCATGGGGCCTGCGCAGGAAGTCACTCCTATTTTGATGATGCGTGAGGATGTTTATGTTAAAGGCGAGTTGTGGGATTTTTGGAAGGCGTCATGCGATTGGCCTTCGGTGCCGCGGATGTTTGACTTCGTACTTCATGGGCTGAGTAATAGAAACGATGAATTTATCAGGGGTTAGCTTGGCGAGGGTCTTCGTCTTCGATGTAGTTTTGGTTTTGGTACCTTCGCGTGACTCGAACTGTTTTTGTAGATGCTCTTGTTTGTTTGTATGGCACACATTGTATCCGAAAATGTAAGTTGTAATATTCGAGACAAAGCTTATGATATTGTGGTTTTTCAACTTGACATCTTGTTGCGCCATATGTTTTTGACAATTAGTTGTTTTTCATTGTTTTTGTCAATCTTGCTATCATCTTATTCACTACTAGGATCCGCGATTCCTGCTCTAGATCTGTATGATGCGCACCGCCATTGCCTTAGCCATAGTTTCTCTTCGAGGTAGTTGGCTAGAGTCTTCGTCTTTGTAGGAGCACTGATAGCCTCCGACGCAGTCTTGCTGGCTTCTCCTCGGCGACGGTCGTGGCTTGCTGACTTTGGCGCCGAGGGGATGTTACGAATTTTTATGCGGTATCCCCTCTCGGCCTTCGTCAGTTGATGTTGATGAATATGATGCGTGTGTGATGGTGGTGCATCGAGCCCTTGTCCCCTTCGCCTTCGGCCAAGTCTTACGAATTTTTACACAGTATCTCGATTCATAGTGGGTGCTACTAGTGACACACCGGCCTCCATTGCCGGCAAGGCTAATGTCCTCTTGGGCGCACTGGTGGTGTGGGCTGGGTTTTATAGGCCTGTTGAGGTACCGCTTATTTATGTCGCGGTAGCTGTGGTTGTTGAGCGAATTTCGGGCGTATTAATTTAGCACAAATCATTTTCTCTGATGCATGATACGCAATATCGTCCTCTGACAAGAGTTAATCCGGTTGTTAATGCTTATTATGATCATTAATTGTTTTGTACTGTCTTTCCCCCTTTTTTTGTAATCCTGTTGCCTGCCTTCGGGTAGGACTTCTTACAGGATTCATTGCCTTGACTCATTTTTGAGTTTTGGCATAGGAAAATGATTGCCCGATGCCTGAAAATTCGGACAGGTCTTTTTCGGGGGTTAGTTGCTTGAAGCTATAGAGGTCGTCCCTTGTCTTGGTGTCTTCGACAATGGACTAGGGGGGACCTCCGCCTCAAAGTGATTTTCGTCGAATGCTGTGGCCGATGCAACGACCACTTTCGACCTTCGATGGTGCCGCAGAGTCATTTTTTTCCAGGGAATGCCTCTTTATAACATTAGAGGTTTTTACATGGGTTCTGCCTCGTTAAAAACCTCACCTCCTTGCGGAGTCCCTGGTTGTGAGGAAAAGAGTGCAGGCCCTTTTTGCCAAGCGGCTGAATTAAAAAAGTAAGCAAATGAATAAAAAGGAAGTTTAGACCTTCTTCGCTTATATTTCCGTGAAGGTGGTCCTACATTCAGATGTAGTAACGGCGAAGGTTGTCTATGTTCCACGTGTGTGTACTTGACCTTCCTTCGTTATCGATGAGGTAGAATGAACCTTCCCTTCCTGCTGACTTCGCCACATACGGTCCTTCCCACTTGGGCTGGAGCTTGCCCACATTATCAGCATTTGGTTTCCTTCTGAGAACCAGGTCTCCGCTGGTTATGTATTTCCTGACTACCTTGGAGTCTCTCCAGTTTTTTGTTTGATTTTGGTACTTGCCAATGTTCTGCACTGCTTCGAGCCTACAGCCTTCAATTGTTTCTTTGGTGTATGCCTCATCAGAACCTTCGCTAGCTTTTGTTACGCGCAAGCTCTTAAACTTTACTTCTTCTGGGAGCATAGCTTCCTCCCCATATAGTAACCTGAAAGGAGTGAACCCCGTGGTTCTTGAGGCTGTCGTGTTGTGTGACCATACTACCCTCGATAGTTCTTCGATACACTTTCCCTTGCGGAGATCGAGCAAGGTTTTGGTGATTGATGAAAACACCTCCCTGTTGGCTCTCTCTACTGCGCCATTGGACTCAGGGTGATATATTGAAGCGAAAGCCAGAGTTGTGCCTACACTGCTGCAAAATTGCCTGAACTTTTCAGAATCGAACTGTTTTTCATTGTCCACTGTGAGCAATCTCGGCACACCGAACCTGCAGACTATGTTCTGCCAGAAGAATTTTTTGATTGTTTCTGAGGTTATAGAGGCCAGAGGTTTTGCTTCGATCCACCTTGTGAAGTACTCTATTGCGACTACTGCGAATTTGTTCCCCCCTTGCGAAGGTGGTAGTGGTCCGACCAAGTCCATACCCCATCGCTGCAAAGGCCAAGTTGGTGGGATGAGTTGTATCGGCGCCGAAGGCCCTGACTGTTTTGTTGAGGTGAACTGGCATGCTCTGCAGGTTTTGACTATGTCTTCGGCATCTCTGACATGAGTTGGCCAGTAGAAACCTTGCCTGATAGCCTTCGCAGACAACGATCTTGCCCCAATGTGTGATCCACAGATTCCCGAATGTATCTCATTGAGTAACTCTTTACCTTCACTGTGTGATATGCATTTTAATAGAGGTTGAACAACTCCTTTCTTGAACAATTGACCTTCGATCAAGGTGTAACTTCTTGCCCTGGCGGCCATCCTTAATGAGACAGGGTCATCCTCTTGCTGCACGCCTTCAGTTAACTGCTCTATGATTGGGTGTCTCCAATCTTCATTTGTAGTGAGACACACTTCCTTGAAAACTTTTGTTGTCGCGATAGTTGCCGGGTGGCTGAGATCTTGGTAAAACGTGCCCTGGGGCAGAGGTAAGCGATTTGCTGCTGCTTTGGCCAGCTCATCGGCTTCGTTGTTTTCTGATCTGGGGATGTATTTCAATGTGAAGCCTTGAAACCTTCGCTCTAAGGACCTGACCACCGATAAGTACTTGACTAGCTCTGGTTCTCTAGCTGTGTATTCCTTCTCCACTTGACCTGCGACTACTTGAGAGTCTGTTTTGATTATGAGGTTCTGAGCTCCGAGGGCCTTGGCCTTGTTGAGGCCGAGGATAAGGCCTTCGTACTCTGCTACATTGTTTGTTGCCTTGAACAATAATCTTGCGGCGTACTTCGACTTGATTCCCGTGGGCGAGATAAGTACTGCGGAGGCTCCTGCACCTTGATTTCCCCAAGCTCCATCTGAATAGATTGTCCACATTGTGTCTGGCTGTTGGTGGCTTGCTTCTGGCGAAGGTGTCCATTCTGCCACAAAGTCCGCCAATACCTGTGATTTTATTGATGTTCTTGGGACAAAGTTTATTGCGAACTGGGATAGTTCTGTTGCCCATTTCCCTATTCTTTCTGATGCTTCCTTGTTACTGAAAATGTCTCCGAGGGGTTGAGCCGAAGGCACTGTGATTTCGTGCGCCTGGAAATAATGCTTCAGTTTTCTGGATGATGTCAGGACTGCGTATGCTATCTTCTCAATTTCAGAGTAATTTTTCTTGGCTCTGGACAAGGCCTCCGAAATGTAGTAAACTGGTTGCTGGATAGTTCTGGAATCCTCTGCTTTTTCTTGTACCAGCACCGCACTTACGGCGTGCTGTGAAGCTGAGACATATAGAAGCAAGGCCGCATCTGTATCTGGAACTGTGACTATTAGGTTGCGTGCTAAGTACTGTTTGAGGGCCTGGAAGGCCTCCGATTGCTCCTTTTGCCAACTGAAAGAATCAGAACCCTTAAGGATCTTGAAGAAGGGTAGACTTCGTTCTGCTGACCTTGAAATGAATCTGTTGAGTGCTGCTATTCTTCCTGTCAGCTTTTGCACTTCTTTTTTAGAAGTTGGTTCCATCATGGTCATGATTGCCTTTGTTTTCTCTGGATTCGCTCTTATGCCTTCGGGCCCGATGATGTACCCTAGCATCTTTCCCTTGCTTACCCCGAAGACACACTTTTCCGGGTTTAATTTCAGACCTGCTGATCGGAGGTTCGTAAAAGTCTCTTTCAGATCATCGATATGGTCTTCTTCGAGTTTGCTCATGACCATAATGTCATCAACATAGGCTATGATGTTTCTTTGAAGCTGCGGCCCCAATACTGTTTTGGTCATCCTAGCGAAGGTTGACCCTGCATTTTTCAGGCCCTCGGGCATTCTAACAAAGCAATAGGTGCCGAAGGGTGTCGTGAAGCTTGTTTTTTCTTCATCCTCTGACTTCAACCAGATTTGATGATATCCTGAGAAACAGTCCAACAGTGAGAATCGCTTGCAACCTGCTGCCTTATCTACTGACGAGTCTATTCTTGGTAATGTGAATGGATCTTTTTTGCAAGCTTTGTTTAGATATGTGAAATCAATGCACATTCTCATTTTTCCATTTTTCTTGGGCACCAACACAACATTGGCTAACCAGTCCGAGTATTTGACTTCCCTGATAACCTTCGCATCCAACAGCCTTTGGACCTCCGCCTTGGCTGCTAATATTCTGTCTTCAGACATCTTCCTTTGTCTTTGCTTTTTAGGCCTTGCATCCGGATTGATGTCTAGCGAATGCTGGATAATGTCCCTGCTCACGCCTTGCAAATCGGAGGCCGACCAGGCGAAAACGTCCTTGTTTTTTGCAAGGACATTCATCAACTGACGCTCTTCGGATGCGCTGAGGTGCGCTCCTATGGTCACCTTCCTCTCAGGGACCTCCTCTTCCAGTGGTACGGTTTTTGTTTCATCTTGGTCTCTCAGGTCTGTTTTGCCACGAGGCATATCTGGTGGTTGTGAAGCATTCTGTACCGAATTGACATTTCTCTGTGATTTCTGGATCGCTCTCTCTATGTTCCTTGCCTCCTTCTGACTTCAAAAAATTGTGATGATCCCGTGGAGTGATGGCATTTTGATGCAGAGATATCCCATATGTATCGCCATGTTGAACTTGTTCAACAGGCCTCTGCCAAAGATGGCATTGTAAGGGTAATGCAGGTCGACAACGTCGAAGGTTATGTATTCCGTCCTTGCATTGCTTTGGTTTCCAAAGGACACGAGTAATGATATTTTCCCCAATGCTTCTATTCTCCTTCCTCCGAACCCTATTAAAGGTGAGTCCGAAGGTCGCAATTGGTTTCTGCTCAGTTGCATCTGATCGAAGGTGTTGACAAAAAGGATGTCAGCTGAACTTCCCGAATCTACCAAAATTCTACTGATTTCCCATGCTGCGGCATTTGCTCTGATCACCATTGCATCTGCGTGGGGTAGCTTTCAAGGTGTAAATCGTGTTCTGAAAAGGTGACAGGTACCTTCGACCAATCTGTGTATCGCACGGGGCCTTGGACTGCAATATTGTTGACCAATCTGAGGTGATCTTTCTTTTGCCTTTTGGTTTGGAATTCAAGGGATGAGCCTCCGGCTATTGGTAGGATCATTCCTATCGTAGGCAGTGGTGTGTGAGGGTTGGCTTGATTGTCTTGATGGGGTTCCGTTTTCGGGTTGATCAGCTGATTTGCTGGCGGAGGTGGGGGTAGTGCTTCCATCTGGCGACTTTGTGGGTTGTGGGGGTGGTTTGTCTCTATATAAGTTATACGCGGAGGCCCTGGGTTTGGGAAGGTGATATTGGGTTCTTGGTGCCGGCTGTTTCCCTGGTATGGCTGGTTGGGGGTTTGAGTGCTAGGTCTCCAAGCTGGTAGGAAACTAGGATAGTAGGATGCCGCTAAGGCTGAGGGATGAATTAGAGTGGAGTTGAGGTTTGGGCAAGGTGGGTAGCATTGTTGCTATTGTTGCCATGCTAGGGCAAAAGTACGATTTATCTCTCATGGAGGCAGAGGCTGGCTGGGTTGTAGACCTGCTCTACTTTTGATGCGCTCTTGGGTCTCCTTGGCATCTGGGCAATCTCGGGTAATATGCCCTTTGTTTTCCCCGTGAAAGAAACAGTATTGCTTTCTTGGCTTCTGGTTTTTCCCTTTGTTCCACTGCTTTCCCTGGTAGCTACCCCCGCCTCCTGGTTGAGTGCTCTGGTCTGCGCCTTGGCTTTGCTGTGGTAGATTGGATTGCGATTAGGTGCCACCTTGCTGGCCTATGTTGAAGACTTGCTGTCCTTGTTGTTTGTTTGGTTGGCTTGAATTTTGACCAGCCTTAGCTGCATTTTTTGCCTGAGCTTGCTTGTACTGTGATTGCTCTTCAAGCCTTCGTCGTAGGTCATTGTCTGACCTGCAATACTTTTCAAATTACTCGTAAAGCTTTTCTATTGTCTGGGGCTTTTCTCTTGCCAAATGACCAGCAAAAGGTCCTATGCGAAGGCCCTTGATTGCTGCTTCAATTGCTACTTCCTCGGGCACATTGGGTGCTCTAGCCTTTAGCTGGATAAATTTCTAGTAGTACTCTCTCAGGGTCTCTCCCTGTTGCTGCTTGCACTAGAATAAGTCTGAAGCGGCTAAACCTTCACTTGCAAAACCCTTAAAGTTTGCCATGATTTTATCATGAAGGTCCTCCCAGGAATAAACCGACCGAGGTCTCAGCATAGAATACCATGCCAGGGCATCGCCTTCGGCTGCTATGACAAAGGACTTTGCAAGGACTGCTTCATTTCCCCCTGCCGAAGATACAGCTGCCTCGAAACTCATTAGGAACTGGCGGGGATCTGTTTTGCCATTGAACCGTGGCAAAGATATAGGCTTGTACGTTGACGGGCATGGTGAATTCTGAAGGCCTTCGGAGAGTGGGGATTTTGGGTCGAATGATCGGACCTGCTGCGAGTAAGGGGTCCCGAAGATTGGGAATGTGGATGGAGTAGGCTGTGGATGAGTTGACATCGACGTATGCTGCTGTTGCCGATTGAAGTTGGTTTGCAGACTTTGGATTTCTGCTTGCAACAAGGCTAGCTGCTGCCGAACCTCCGCCGCTTGCTGCGATAGATGGATTGTTCTTTGATCGGCGGCGAGGGATGCTGCAAGCCTGTCCCTCTCTTGCTGTGCATTTTGCAGCTCAGCTTGCAGCTGCTGCAGGACTTGCTCAGCTGTTGGATTTTCTTGCCGCTCTTGCTCGCCCGTCGGTTCTTCAACCGCGGGCGCCTCCTCCTCAGGCACTTCCTCATTACCGCTTTGATTCTGGGTATTGGCGAAGGCACTGCGGACATTGCGCCTTGGCCTTCCTCTTGGCTGTGCTGCTTGGGTTTCTGAAGCTCTAGTCAAAGCTCGTCTTTTGGGTGGCATTGTAGGTTTTGTGGTGGCCAACCACGGTGGGCGCCAATGTTGGCGGAAGAACCTCCGCTCAGCCGGAGGCCCCGATCCGGAGGCCCCCGAGCCGAAAGGAGAAGTGGAAATAGTTAAACTCTTAGCGATAAGGGTTCTCCCAATCGTGCGCCCGCCCCCCAAACAGGGCCCTGGGCTCCCTTTTTATAACGCACTGTTCACTAGGGTTTGCTTCCCTTATTACATTTATGCCTATACAGGGTGCGGGGATATTCCGGGAATATTCTCCGACTTAGCCTAAGATCCAAAGGGTACTTTGGGGCCTTCGCCCTCTTTTTACAACCACTCCCTCTCGTGGGCTTCTTTCACGGGCGGCCCGATTCCTCTTGGGCCTCGGTGGGCTGCTCGCCTCGTCGGGCTGGCTTCCGAGGCCCAACCTTGGAACGCGACCTTCGCAGCGGGCCTTCGACGCATTTTCCGATCTTTGCGATGACCTTCGACTTCGCCTTCGTCCTAGGGCCTTCGATGCCGCGGCGGCCCCCGACGAAGACCTCCGGCGCCATCCTTGGCCTCAGCTCCGGTTTGACACCAGCAGGCCTTCGCTTGGGCCTCCGCCTTGGGCGAAGGCTCCTCGGCAAGTCTGGCCTCCGTCGATTCCTGAAAAACACACATTTCAAACGCAAGGGTGAACATTAGTGCTATCGCCTTCGCCCAACTAGACCTCTCCTCCCCAACAACGAGTCACTCCGGCGTTGAGCAACGAAGGGCAGCTGCGTCTTGGGGCGAGCGGCAGTGCACCTACCGCCCGATCTCGTTCCCACCCCGGCGATTCGGACAACCTCTTATTAGGGGCTCGCGCTGGATGAACAGATAGGAGAAGGTGATAATTTAATTGCCTGTGCTATTTCATTTCAGTGTTTTTTATATATGCAGCTTGGAGCAACGCATTGCACTCAGTCAGAAACAAAGGTTGCTGAAACGATTCAGGCAACGCAATGGAAGCCGGACTATGAAATGAAATTAGCCGTCTTGCCTCGATGCAGAGTACAGCCCAAGGATGTTGACTTCATTTGTGTTTCAGATGCATTTTTTTTTTACTTCATTTGTGTTTCAGATGCAGATGCAATTTCCGCTCGTCTGTTTTTTTG
The DNA here is from genome assembly GCA_009763385.1 of Coix lacryma-jobi var. lacryma-jobi. NCBI lineage: Eukaryota > Viridiplantae > Streptophyta > Magnoliopsida > Poales > Poaceae > Coix > Coix lacryma-jobi. Next base: position 27,155,538 of record CM019829.1, read on the forward strand.
AGTTTGAAACTTTGCACTGTCATGATTATGATGTCTATGATGAGATTGTCAGTACCTATATTGGTGAACTATAATTTATAAGTGAAATTGAACTTTCAGTGCTCATAACAAAGACCGGAGTGGAGAGTAATTTGGTTTTTGCCTTTTCTGAAACTGCAGTCCCACAGCCTCTCATGTTACATTGTGCCACTGCCATATATCTATTAAATGCTGAAACTTGGGAGGACCCTCCCAGCCATATCGAACGGCAAGATTGAAACTGAAATCTGAAAGTACCAGGCGACTTGTTTTGGAGGGCTTCAAGAACTTTTTTTTAACGTGGCCTCAAGAACTTGTTGTTGTGACTTATGAGCCTGATTTTCTAGGCTGCAGCAGAAGCACAAGGGCACGATGTTGTTGTACTTTGATGTATAGAGACTAGAGAGTGAACAAATTGTAGGTATGTGATGTGTTATGAGAATGAGATCACCGTACGAGTTCTCAATACTAAAAAAATGTCTGACACCCATTTTTTGTTTAATAATTATCTTCGTCTTTTGAGACATCTCAAATTTCAAATTTTACAGGCATGAACTCACAACCTTTGTTCTAAATCAGATTGATCTGGATGTAGATACTCATGATCACACCACAGTTTATTGTAGTTCAATCAACATAATAAGAGTACAGCAGCGGACCATCTTTATCAACAATACTTGTCGTTTTTCCGGTCTTAATAGTTCATGACCCTTTTGCCCTTGGGGGAGGTGTGGATGTGCATGAACTAATTGATGGAAAGGTACAATAGTCTTTTAGTACCAACCAAGAAGCAAAGCAGTTTTTAGAAACTAGGGCTCCAAACACACGAACTTAGCTTTTAGTCCAAAAAAAAAAGAGACTAGTATCTAAAAATTTGCACGACCATCTTCCAGCGACAGCAAATTGGCAAACCTTCCAATGCTCTTTAACATCAGCATCAGCAACACCTGACATAATCAAGGGATAAAAATATCAGCAACCTCCACATCCACACATGGGGTCATAACACCAGCAAGCTCAAGTCACCAGAAATATAGCATTACTAGCTGGTATCCCCCCGTGCTTCAATTCGCACGGGCCAGCAAGCCAGAATTATGGCACACCATATATATGACTCACTACAGGAAACACGATCTTCGCCGAGTGCCTGCGAGTTCGCCGAGTGCCAAATTTCGAGCACTCGGCGAACAGCCTCTTTGCCGAGTGCCGGAAATATGGCACTCGGCGAAGAATAAGCACAAGGCAAAGCCAGCTTTGCCGAGTGCCCAACACTCGGCAAAGAAAAGCACTCGGCGAAGACACCTCTTCGCCGAGTGCCGAACACTCGGCAACGATGAGCACTCGGCAAAGTCTCGCTGACCAGACGGCACCCGGGCCCGTTAGCTTTGCCGAGTGCCTGCCGTCTGGCACTCGGCGAAGACCATCTCTTTGCCGAGTGCCGGCCCACGTGGCACTCGGCGAAGAGTGCGGGCCTGGGCTATGCCACGTAAGCTGTGCTTTGCCGAGTGCCACATGGCTGGCACTCGGCGAAGTGCTGCTCTTTGCCGAGTGTCAGTCTAAGTGGCACTCGGCAAAGTATTTTTTTTTGATTTTGGACACCAAATTTTTTGTGGGTCATCCCCACACTACCACTGTCAATATGTTCAAATTTGACAGTTTTTCAAAACTTTTCGTTATATTTTTTGACTTTCTTTAGTTTTCTTGAATTTTCTAGAAAGACGCAAGTTTGAACTGCGGGTGCATCGAATAATGGATTTTCATGATTTAAAAAATGTTATTCTTGTTATTAACCGTATGATGAGGCCAAATGCAAAAACTGACCCTAGGTTTCGATCAACGTGCTCACGGGGCAACGCCTCCAAATTACGTGCGGGCGGTTTTTTAATTATAGAAAATGCAAATTAATTCCGAAAATCGTGAAACTTGGCGAGATGTTGTTACATCATATGCGTATGCCGTGAAAAAAATTTGAGAAAGTTTCGAGCAAGTTGTCACGTACGATGCTTACAATCCTGGACATCTCGGCTGCCAGATCGGGTGAAATGGAATATGAATGTGTGATATATTTTCTGTTTAGGGAAATGAAAACGGAAAAAAAATTCCATTTTCCCCAGCTTTGCCGAGTGCCACACTCAGCAAATAGGTCATGGCACTCGGCAAAGCTGGGCAAATTTTTGCTCAGCTCGGCCTCTTCGCCGAGTGCCTTGACCCTGACACTCGGCAAAGGGGCCCTCTTCGCCGAGTGCCGGCCTGCGTGGCACTCGGCAAAGAGGAGCTCTTCGCCGATTGCCGGACTGCTTGGCACTCGGCGAAGGGGCCCTCTTCGCCGAGTGCCGGATTGCGTGGCACTCGGCGAAGGGACCCTCTTCGCCGAGTGCCGTCCACGTGGCCACTCGGCGAAGAGACCGTCAGGTGACGGCTCCCGTTTGCTTCGCCGAGTGCTGACCTGGCACTCGGCGAAGGCTTCGCCGAGTGCCCGATATTTGGCACTCGGCGAAGAAATCGTTGCCGACAACTTCTTTGCCGAGTGCCTTTCGCCGAGTGCGGCACTTGGCGAAGCCTTCGCCGAGTGCGAAAGGGCCTTCGCCGAGTGCAGCCAGCACTCGGCAAAGCCAACGTCTCCTGTAGTGACTATTCATTGAGAAAAAAAAAGGTCAGTAACATTAGTTACAGATAGTTTCTCATTTGGAGTCTTAGCAAAGAACAGGACTGTTTCAGCTGGATACGAAAACTCATTTTGTGTCGACTTTAGCATTGAAGAGTAGGACATTTGCAACCTTGCACACGTCCAACATGAAGCCTGCACCAATAGAGTATTATATATTGGCCAACAACGCAATACATATTGGTAGGTACTGATCAAGTATTCACAAATGCAGTCTCTTTGTACTGAATATACTGAAACGGTAGTTGATCAGATTATCAGTACTCAGGTACTCAGTGCAGGCAACATCAGGCACTTGATATTGCGTCGGTACGCGACGTCGTGCAGGCAGGACTCCCCAGTCTGCTCCGGCCGGAGCAGGCTCACGCCGCAGGCTGCCACTGAACTCGCCCTCCTCACCGAGCTTCGAGCTTCTCCAAGGTATAAACCTCACCCCGGAACGTGATCAGCGCGCCTGCTTCTTCGAGGACAGTGACCATCGACTGATCGCCGGACTAATCTACAAGGCCTCGGTCCGAGGTGACCATGATGTTAGCAACCCCAATACATTGCTCACAAATAACTCGAATCTAAGTACCAGATACAAGGCCTTAGGGAAGAGAGGCCGAACAGGAAAAGAGGCTAGAAGGAAGATGGACAATACAGTAAAGGTAAAAGATAATATCTGTTTGATGATTTCTTTCATGATGCTCTTCGATGGGTTTGCTTGTGCCTTTGTACTTCAACTTCAGCGACACCTGCGCAGGCTTGGTCAGGCTCGGTCTTGGGCAGGCTTGGTCCACAGCCCATAAGACCCAGCAGCACTTGGTTCCTGACACATGATGACGCCGCGCACAAGTTTGTGTGGCGCAACTTTATTTGCCCCACCCAGGGTGAAGTTCTTTGGCTGCCTGCTCACCAAGGGACGGATCCACTGCGCACTGCCGCGCGGCCTTGAAGAGGAAAGGCATCGTCGACGACGACACATGTGAGAATATATTTGCAGGTGAGGATCATGACGATCCTCCCCGAAGTTCCCTCTAAAAAAAAATGAGCTTGAAGGCAGGGTCGCGTCATCCATATGTATTTTAATTCGACCTGTTTCCACCTCCGAAAATCTCAATTTAGAGTGACATTAATCAAGAGGTGGACTGTGTTTGGAAATCATTTTTGCCCGCCTTAACCTAGAATGTAGTAGTGAGTGGAAAACACAAGTTGATCGAGTAGTGTTTCAAAATAATTAAGAAACAATGTCCAGTACCAAATACATTCATATACAGTATATATACCGACAGAGCCGCCGTTGTGAATACTAGACCTCGATCTCCATGGACGTGAACTCATGCACGTCCTGCACTGCCTTCTTACTTACAGCTGCGCGTCTTCATGTTGTAGTGGTCGTCGTCCTCGTCTGCAGCTTCCACTTCCATTTCCGGCAGCCGCCGCACACGTGTACCTCCCCAGCCTCAGCTGAATACTTTCTGCACATGTAGACGTAAATCACAAAGACGACCACCGTCAGGAGGACAAAGCACCATCCGAACTGTACCTTATCCATCTCTGTTGTGTGTGCACCTTTCAGCGCTTGAGCTAGGAATGTTATATATGTTATTATTCCATTGCTGTCTTGCCAAGTTCTATGTAGTTTTTGAGGGGCGCATGCGCTCCGCTGGCGGTGCCAAGCTCATGAACTTGGCTTTAGCCGGATGTGATGTGATAGTTTTTTTCGAGACCGGGGATATAGCCCGTTTTTCTTTAAGAAGAAGAGAGTGGTCAATAGACCTACACATAGTTGATACAAGAGACTCACCGGTAATCCCAAGATTACCGATGAAGTCCCAACACGGACAAACAACAGGAAAAACAACAGAGGGGGAAGGCCACCCACCTTGAAACACCAACCACCTAACAAACTAGGCTATGCCTACAACAAAAGAAACATGCACACAAAGGTCACCAATCGAGGGGGTCTAGCCATGGTGGCAAAGTATCCACCAGAACCTCAAGCGATCAGGTAGCCGCGAGGTGAAAGAAGTCGAACTCGCCCGAACCTCCAACGACCAGGTAGTCGCGAGGTAGACCTCCAGCGACCAGGTAGTCGCGAGGTAGAACCGCCAGTGACCAGATAGCCACTACGAAGAGGAAGTCGAACCGCCAGTGCCCAGGTAGCCAGTGTGAACTACTGCGGTGACACCGACACCCGAGCTGGACACACCAAAGCGAGGAGGAAATGGGGCACATGAAGGCATAGCACCGACATCCAGGGTGGCGAGGCAACTACATCAGGGGCGGTGAGGGAACGGAGATGACTGCAAGGGTGCTTCAACGCTGCCTTCGCGAAGGGCTTTGACATCCACGGACGCCGACAGCGCACAGAAAAAGCACCAGTAGGTCTTTCGACCATAGCTTGGCCAATGAATAGAGATACGATGATGCCCCCAAGAAGGCCAGTGACGCCGCTGCGCCACCGTAGCCGACCTGGAAGAACCAGGCATGGTTTTCACCCAGCATCTGTCACGACACAGGCTAAACACAGCGCCTCCATCCAGAGTAAGGCCGGAACAGGCCATGCGAGGGCTGGCCACCAGTGCCAAAGTTGGAGACGGGGCACCGGAGCCCAAGAGGGTCACCGCTACCGGCCGTCCATCCCTCCGCCACGAGCAGGGCCCCCAGATCTGTCAATGGCACGGATCTGGCCACCGGGAGGCCGGATTGAGCCATCGGGACGCCGTCGACGTAGGAGGGCCACCGTCGCCACTGTCCAGGCCGCGCCGCGCCCGACTGCGCCCCCATCGCACACCACGCCACGCCGCGCCCAATCGCGCCCCGGCCGCAAGCCAGGCCGCCCATCACACGCAGCGGCCCACCCGCCCCAGCCCCAGATCCGGGCGATGGGGGCCTCGATCCGGCCGCGACGAGCTAGGATCCGGCCGGCGAACCGCCGGCGACGACCCACGGGCATGGAACCCTAGAAGCTCGCCTCCGCCGACCCGACCACAAGGCCGCCCGCCCTGGCAGCTTAGAGGGCCAGTTCCAGCCAACGGGGGCCACATCTGCGCGCCGGCGCCGGCGTCAGAGCTGGAGAGGAGGAGGTGGGAGGTGGCGGGGAGATGAGATGGGGAGGTGGGAGGAAGGGGGACGGGAGAGGGAGGGAGGAGACGCAGGGAGGCCCTTTGGCGAGGACCCGTGCTGGCTGCCGCCAACAAGGAGGTGGCACGGCGGCGGCGGCCGGAGCCGGTGAGGTGGTGGGCTTCGGCGGCGACGGGGGTACGGGGCCCTCGAGTCGCCTCCAGGAGGAGACGACACGAGGGGAACGGGTGAGAGATTGTCGTCTGGGATTATGTGATGTGATAGTGATGGGCCACTTTTTGAGCTGAGCACTAAGCATTATACGTGCTATGGCGGATATGGATTTTTGTTACCATGTTTTGTTGTTTGGTAGCGGATCTGAATATCTGATTAGTGGATTGCTCAAGCTTGCTTGTCATGATTGTGTGCAATGTCTTTTTGCTCTTGAGCTTATCAGCCAGCCATGGAACAATGTTTTCGTCTCACAGAATCAACCAGAATCATCCGGAAAAACTATGACACCTCGTGACCTCTGCCCAAAATATTGTAACCGAGATATATTATCATGACTCCACAAGACAAGAGGTGCAAATAAAGGAAACAAAAGCAAAAGGACCTAACGTGACGAACTATAGCTGCTGGCGGTGTCGGTGTTTGTTAACCGGCAACTCGTCTTGAGTAATCTCAGATGATTTGTTCGGTGGGGATCGGCGTTCGTAGGACTCGGCGAGTACACAGGGACAGCGATTTATACTGGTTCAGGCCGCTAAATAGTGTAATACCTTACGTCCAGTGCGGCGTGTGCCTTGTGTATGATTATGATTCGATGACAGAAGCCCGTGCTTGCTTCCCCTTATATATCCGGGTGAAGCGTAGCACAGACCGAGTCCTAGTCGGTTACATCAGAGGAGTCCAATTCTAATTATAAGACTTTCTTTAAGAACCCGACTAAGTTACAGTGAGAGTCCTGATCCAAATACGCTTCGTATCAACTCTTCGGATCTCCCATGCCGTCCGGGTTTAGTCGGAGTAATCATCTTCTGATGATATCTCTGACATCCTGGTCCGTCAAGCCCCCGATCTCTTCATCATTTCCTCACAACATTATCTTCTGGTTTCTCTCTGAGAATCTCCGAGTAATGTCTTGAGAAATCTTGAAGTGCTCTGTAAGTAAAGAACTTCCATGGCGTGCACTTTTTCCTGAAAAGTGCACCCATAGGGTGTAGCCCCCAAGCCTCTTGTTATTTATAATAACTTTGAGAATCTTTTGAGCTCTTTCCGAGTAATCCTTGGGTAAGAAAAAACATTTCCTTTATGGTATGTACCCTGCAGCCCCCGAGCCTGAGTTCCGAGTACTTAGTAGTCGGTTCTTGGGGTCTTCCAATTATATGACCGGGTAATCCATAAAGGTCTTGAGGAGCCAAAACATGCCATTGATTCGTTGCTTACTCCATCTGAGTAAAAAATATTCAGCTTCAGGTGGGTAATGTTTTTAGCAAACATCCCTTATCACCCCCCACTGAACAAAAATTACTGTATAATCAGCAATAATTGGCCAATGACTGTTCCAGCTGTACGTATTAATGATTTTTGTCGTGTTCTGCAACTGCAAACTTTATCGCCTTCCTCTTGAAGTGCGCATGGGGAATCAAACCCATCACTGATGCCAAGCTTCACATGTGCAACAGTGCTTAGGTTGAATTATTTGACCCGTCAGTCACTTGTGTCCGTGAACAATGTCTATAGACCAAGATGATCCGCCTATAAATACCGTGCCTGGGAAGCGAGGAGCTCATATCCATTTAAGTGTATGACTTCCTCTAGTTCCATGAGTATTGTAGAATCAATAGTGGAGATGGCCGAGCCCCCGAGTGTCTTCCTTCTGTAAGGTAGATGAGGTGCCCAGAAGAACTCTTGTGAAGGGATCATCGGCCAGGGTGGTTTCCAAGTGGTCGCGAGCAGAGGGATACAGAGGTGCGCCTAGAAGAACTCTTGTGACTACCACTCGTAGATAACCTCGGAGTCACAGGTTGTCAAAAGGCGGCGAGGGTGATGGTCTTCCCCCGAGTTCCTTGAGCACTGGGGCGGGGCCTGAGACCCACCTTGGGATGCACTGAAAAGATAGTGTCTACCCAAGGTTCTGTGTCTGCTTTATTGCGTCTCACTGAACCTGGTCCTTGGTGCATTAGGCATCAGGACTCTGTACCTTGATTACACTAGAGTAGCGTTTTACATCCTGATGGTACTTGTGCTGGTAGTTGCTGTATCTCAAGATGTTTCCATGTATTTCTGTTGTAATTCCGAGTAATAATAAATAAGATCTGGGTACTTGGAATGTTTTTCGAGTCCTCTGTCTTGTTTTCCGAGTACTAAATGTGTTTTGTGAAAGAAGGAAGCTTGAAAGAAGGAAGCTTGTCTGTTTGCTATGTGCCTGTTCACTGTTGCTGACGCCGTCTGAAACATTCTTCCAGCCGTTAGGGTTTTGGATAGTTTCATAACGCCATTTGGAAAAGATGAACGGTTGCCGAAACAGATCTATAATAAGCCGCCGCCGGGCCTGTGTTTTCCTTACGCTTTCATCAAGCCATTGCTTTTAGAGTTAGAAATCCCCTAGCCAATCCCTGGTTGATGCGCAGAAAATCTCTCGTCACTAACATGGGTCCCAAAAGACAGTCTGCCGCGGAGAAGAAGAAGTCCAGGATCACCACCACCGGAAAGCCGAAACATCCTTGCCCGCCCACGGATGTGTTGGCCTAGAAGCAGCCAGACACTACGGAGGCGGAATTGGCCTATTTAGCGCATCTAGGCTTGCTCCGGGCGCAGCCACTCGATGGATGGAGGGTGCCGACTGATCACCGTGCGCCAGCTCCCAACACCACGGAAATCGTCATGTTCAAGTCCTTCGTGGATCAGGGATTGGGGCTTCCAGCGTCTGATTTCTTGCAAGGACTGCTCCATTATTATGGTTTGACTCTCAACCATATTACTCCCAATGCCTGCTTCCACATTGCTATTTTCGCCCATCTATGTGAGGCTTTTCTAGGAATCTGCCCTTCCTTCACTCTATTCTGCTACTTTTTCTGGGTAAAGTGTCAGCCCAGTGATGCATCTGTAGAAGTAGTCGGAGGGGCTAGCATACAGCTTAGGCTAGAGGTAGCTTCTCAGTATATCACTGTAGAGCTATCAGAATCTGTCCGTGATTGGGCTGCCATCTGGTTCTACATGTCCAACCCTCCACCCGCTCTCTGCCGTCATGACGGATGGCCGCCTCAGAAGTGCCGTGAATGGAGAGACAGGATTGCTGCTGAAGAGCTAGAGACTGTCCGCCCCCTTATTGATATGATAGAGGGGTTAAAGCTCAATGGACTGGCCGGGTACACCGTCGTCCAAGACTTTGTTGAGCGGCGCATCCATCCTCTTCAGCAGTGGGCCAATTTTGGCATCGAGTACCTGGGTACGCAGGACCCAGGTCGACATGATGCTGAGCAGCTGCCGGACCATAAGATCCTGAGAAGGGTGAACCGACTGCTCAAAAGCCGTGAACATCTTGTTCCGGTCATGACAACATTCTCCGCCATCAACCCCCCTCCTCAGGTGAGTATTTGATCCAGCTCGTCTTTAGGATTCTTACTAGATATCTTTCTGACTCGTTTCAAAAATCTTCTTCTTATAGGGCCAAGGTAGGAATAACAATGACCGCCCACCCTTGCCTCCGGTAACTCAAGAAGGCGGAGGCATAGCTCTCGGGGGTCCTATCCGAAGTGAGGACCTCCCAAACAAGCCGAGCTCTCCCGGTGAATTTGATTGGCTTGACTCAGATTCAACTGACTCTGATGTCATGCTCATAGATCCGGAAGCCGAGAGTAGCCGAAAGAGATCGCCGACTCCTCAGTAGGAAGCCGGAGGACCTGTCCCCAAGAAGGCTCGCACTGGTAATCGTCGTGCTTGTCGATTTTTTTTTTGTCAACAGAATTGGCTGAAAAGCACTGTAGTATGGGTGCTCCTGGTAAGGGAAAACCCGAGTACTTTTGTAGTCCTTCTGTATTTGGATTTAATAAACTTTGGTCTTATATCTGCTTTTGCTCCAGATGCTGAGACAACACAAGGGGCTTCGAGCGGTGAGGTCCCTGAAGAAGCTCCGGTTCCAGACCCACTACTCCCAAAACCTCTCTTGAAGTTGCCGCGACCGTTGAAGCTTGTAAAGTAAGTTATATAACTTTACTTTCAAAGTGTCCGCATGTTACTGGTATTAACTTAGATGCCTATTCGTTGTAGGAAAGCAAAGTCGACTGCAGCAGCTTCAGATGCAGTCCCTGAGACCCGGGCGGTAGAGGAGTCGGAGACGGTGGACAAAGAAGGAACCGGCACCCCTCCTGTCTTTAGTCAGGTAGATCCTCTGCCCGGCTCTTCTATGTCGGGCCCCCAGGCTGATGTAGCACCTGAAGTAGACATTCTCCCTCTGCCTCAGGTTGGTGTGCCATTTTCCATCTTCCGTTCTCCTGCATAGTTGGAGTTTGACCGAGTAATGAATGAGTGGTATTTCCGTACTCGACAGCCGGACGAGCCAACTCTGGAGATGGTCTTGGCCGAGATTGATGCTGAAGCATCCACTCTTCCGCAGGGAGGGTCCGCGGGTGCCCCCGAGTCCTCACGTCAAGGAGCTATGCTCGATGTGATGGGGTACAACCAGGACCTCACCCGGCTGAAAGAGCTGAGTGAACAAGTGGCGGCACCTGTCGAGGCGCTTCGCCAATTTGTTGAGGTAAATCTTTGGAAATCCTCTTCATATATGACGGTCTCTTTTGAATACTGACAGTATTGTTTCTTGTGCAGGGCTTTGATGTGAAGGTCAAGGACTAGATCACTCGGATCCGCCAGGAGATGTCTCGTGAGAATCAAGAGCTCCGAGACTACATCGCCCAGGACAAGATTAGTCAAAAGGTGGCCACTTAGCTTCTGCACAATCGCATCAACGAGCTGCAAGGTAGTCTTAAGACTGTAGTAGCTGAGCGCGTTACTGCCAACGACCGAGAGGTTAAGCTGATAGCGAAAGATGCCTCCTTGGAGCAGAAGATGAAGGAGCTGAAGAAAGCTTCCAAGAAACAGCTTGATGGTAGGCTGAAAAAACTGCCCCGAGTCTTTTGCTCCTTGCTAACTGATGACACGTTAACCGACTGATGTGTCTCCAGATGCGAACAAGATGGCTTCCGGGTGGCAAAATGCATTCAACCGAAAGGAGGCGGAGCTTGAAGATGTATTTGCTAATGCGCAAAGTACTCTTCAAGAGGTCAAATTGATGCGTGAGGGCGCTGACCGAGACCTCCTGTAGGCTTTGAAGTCTACGAAGGAGTCGCAGGAAGCCCTTGAGTCTTCGCAAGCTTCCTTGAAGGCATTGGAGCGTGCCATCGAGCCCATCCTGAACATGATTCCACGCCCTGAAGGAGTCGAGGAATCTTTGGTTGATCGGGCCAAAGCTGCACCTGGACGGCTGGCTCAGTATATCAAAGATATGTCAACTTCAGTGGTGCAGGGTCTAATGGCGACACTGCGGCTGCATTTGTCGTCCTTCGACTTGTCATCTCTCATGACGCTACCTGAAGGCAAAGGCGATGAGGATCTTGCAACGATGCAAGAGGAGGTGAAGACCGCGGCGGAGGAGTACTCGCAGATTTTAGATCTCGTAGAGTAGTTTAGTCTCCTTGATCGTTTAACCGCCGCTTGTATTCCCTGAAAATAATTACTATAAAGAATCAAAGTATTAGATACTTTTGAGTCTTGTGAATTTCGTGTATGATCAACTCATCATTGCAAGAAATTTCTTGTCAATGGGTTGTTTTATGGATGTGTGACCAGGCGTCTTATTAGACGAGTCTATCTGAGTGCTCTCTAGCACTTTGGTTTGGGTCATGTGACTTCATTTCTCTTGCGATTGTGTAGAGAGCTTAGTCTTGCCCGAGTACTACTCTTAGTACCTTTGTTCAAGGGATAATTTTGATCAAGCACCTCTTGAAGGACCGTGAAAATGGTTCCTTCTGGGTGAATCATATCCTCTTGGTACTCGCAGCTTGAGTGCGAAAGTAGGAGGACCTCTGTCCGGTAAATAAGTAACAAGGTGAGTTCGACCCAACCTTGTTATACCTTATAGGAACTAGTATCTGCTTTTGCAGACACCATATTCGCTATAGGCTGATAGTCGGGTATTAAGCCGTACTATCGTTTGAGTTGTATTGAGCTCGGGGCTCGTAACTCGAGTGTGGTTTCCGCTGAACCAAGTCATCCGAGTAATATTATATATTAGTCGGTGAGATACAATAGCTAAAGCTTATTGTATGATTGGTGGGCTTCATCCGACTAAATAGTCGTGACAAAGCGTAACAGAAGAATAAAGCTCTTGTTGCTGATGAACTTCAAACTTTATTAATATCTGTGTAATGAGTACATTTGCCCTGAGTCAGATTTGTAGCATAGTCCTTAGGTATGGAATTTCTTCAGATGCTCAATATTCCATGAATTTGGCAACGGAGAACCATCCTCAGTGACTAGCTCAAATGACCCGGGTCTTGTTACTTTAGATACTATGTAGGGTCCCTCCCATGGACACATGAGCTTGTGACGGCCTGTCGTATTCTGAATTTTCTTTAGGACTAGGTCGCCCACTTGGAAGGTGCGGTGATGGACGTTCTTGTCGTAGTAGCGTCTCATCTCTTGAAGGTATCTTGCTGACTGAAAGAGTGCGGCTAATCGGGCTTCCTCGAGGCTGTCGACTTCTAGTCGCCTGGTATCATCAGCTTCACCTTCATTATACTGCTCTGTTCGTGGGGAGTTCCAGATTAAGTCAACCGGGAGGATTGCCTCAGTGCCATACACCAAAAAGAAAGGAGTTTGGTCTGTTGCCCGACTTCGTTGTGTCCGTAGGCCCCAGACTACTTTAGGCAGCTCTTCAACCCACTTTCCGCCGTGCTCTTTTAGAAGGTCGAATAGCCTTGGTTTTAATCCAGCAAGGATAAGGGCGTTTGCTCGTTCAACTTGTCCGTTGGACTGTGGATGGGCTACTGATGCGTAGTCTATCTTGATTTCACAGTCACTGGCCCATGATTTGAACTCAATAGCCGTGAAAGGGGACCCAAGGTCGGTGATAATTCTATGTGGCATCCCAAAACGGTGAAAGATGCTCTACATGAATTGTACAGACTTGGATGCATTGAACTTGACCAATGGCATGTACTCAATCCACTTGGTGAACTTGTCGATTGCGATGTAGATGTACTCGAATCCGCCTGGAGCACGCTTAAGAGGACCCACCATGTCGAGTCCCCAGCATGAGAAAGGCTTGGACGGAGGAATACAGATCAATTCATGTGCAGGTACATGTTGCTGTTTGGCAAAGAACTGGCATGATTGGCAGCGGCGGACTAAGTCTTCTGCATCTTTCAAGGCTGAGGGCCAATAGTACCCTGATCTGAAGATTTTTCCGACTAGTGTCCTTGATGCTACATGGTTGCCACAACACCCGGAGTGAACTTCATTTTGGATTTCCTTGCCCTCTTCTGGTGAAATGCACTTGAGGAGGACTCCTGACGAAGCTCCGTGTCGATACAGCCTGTCCCCGACTAGAACATAGTTTTTGCTACGTTTGGTGACTTGCTCTGCGGCGGTTTTGTCACTTGGCAGTTTATGCTCTTTGAAGTAGTCGATAAAGACTTGTGTCCAGTCGGGTGCTAGAGCTAAAACCTGAGCGAAGGGTGCTGGTTCAACCTCTTCCTTTTCTTGGATTGAAGGTTTGGATAACTCATGTACGAAGGTACCATTGGGAACCAGAGCTCTGTCGGAACCCAATTTTGCTAGGATGTCTGCTGCTACATTGAGATCCCGGGTAATATGAATGAGTTCCAGCCCAGAAAAGTATTTTTCCAGCTTACGGAGTTTTGCACAGTAGGCATTCATTGTTTCCTTGGTACAATCCCAGTCTTTGTTGACTTGGTGAATTACCACGAAAGAATCGCCATAAACCAGGAGTCGCTTGATGCCCAATACGACTGCTAGCTTTAGTCCGAGGAGTAGTGCTTCATATTCTGCTTCATTGTTGGTAGCGAGTGAAGGACCGAGAGAGCAATCAGAAAGCGACCAGAGGGGGTGAATGGGAGCTTCAAAATTTCCTACCGGAAACTTGTCGCCACTGTCCCGAGAATCAACCCCAAGAGCAAACCTAGAGCTGGCAAGTGTCCACGACCCTAGATGTTGGGTGGATGCTTCCAAGAAGCACAGCGAGACACAATACAACTCTAGAAACCCAATGCAAAAGCCGGAAATCAAAACCGACAATGGACAAACGAACCGCGGACGAAACTGCGCAAAAGCAATTGCATCGGATGCTGGCCTGCATCCGATGGCTTAGCACCGGACGCGTCTGATGCAAAACTGGCCTGACTGGATCCTTACTGGACTGCCATCGGACGCTGTGAATAGTGAACCTTCAGCGTCCGATGGTTACGCTCCAGACGCGTCCGATGAACAACGGAGCGTCCGATGGTAGCGTCCGTTGTTCCTTCAAAAATGTCAGAGACTGACACGTGGCAACGGAGCGTCCGGTGCTATTCGGGTCAGCATCCGATGCCACGAACACGAGCGTCCGATGCCCCCGATTCTGTGCTGTTCTTCCACGAATTCAACCCGATCTCCTCTGAATCAAAAGCACTAAGGCTTAGACTTGGTATGAGGAGTTCCAAGGAGGTTAGTGAGCTATCCTAAAGGAATCATGGCTCGAACCTAACTCCAAATCGGTGAATTGGAAGAATTTGGGACAAAGGAGCAAAACTTGATCCGAAACAAAAATCAACCGATCTACTAGCTCGTGAGGTTAGAGATGATTTCCTTCGGTGGAAAGAAGTGCCTCACGATCTAGACCAACTTGGTTCAGACAGATTTGCAAAAGACGCACCGAGCAAAGAGATCAATCAACGGGAAAAACATGGAGAAAAGCAACCCGCGAAGAACACGAACAAAACGTGAATCACAACCACGAATTTGCAACCATTTGGCTATCACACGCTACAATAGTGAGATTACGGTCTCACTTCCTCAAAATCTCACGGACATAGAGGTATTGTTCTCTTCTCTATGGATCTCAGTTCACTACAGCAGGGATGTGGGAGAGCAGGAAAACCCTAGAAGCAAAAGAGCAAATGACTGAGAGATAGTTTGGGAGGTGGGTGTCTCCCCCTACTTATCCTAATTCTAATTCCCACTCTACCCCTAATTATTTTACAGAGCGAACCAGCTAAACCCTAAGGTTATTCTAGACCAACTTGTGGTAGGTGGTGATCCGACGGCCACGCCCGCACAACTGGTAGCGTTGCCTCGACGCAACCTCACCGATTGCCGCCATGTGCCACCACCGCTCTGCTTGTCCTTTTCATGGACTCTGCCCCACGTTTTTGTGGCCGAAACCGGGAAACCAGGCCTTCATGACCAACCCCCGGTTTTGAGGCCCAAACTAGGAAACCAGCCACCCATCACCTGAGTTTTGTGGCCCAAACTCAGAAACCCGCCAGCGCCCAGGTTTTGAGGCCCAAACCTAGAAACCGTCCTCAGCCCGAGTTTTGTGGCCCAAACTCAGCAAACCCGCAACACCCAGGTTTTGTGGCCCAAACCTGGAAACCGTCCACCCGGTGGTTTTTCTGTGGCTCAACCACCAAACCGGAGCTATAGAGGGGATGCACCGCCCGTGCACCCCGTCCACCGACACGTGTCCTCAGGTCCTCGACCCGAGCAACGCCATGTCCCGCAAGTCTCCGCTCGTCGCTGTCCCAGGCTGTCAGCCACCATAGCTGATCCTTAGGCCACCGGTCCCTCAGTCCAAGCCTCACGTCCGCCCTTCACCGCTCTCGGTCTGTCGACACGGTACGTCTCTACTTGACCTTCACCTTGCCCTCGATCACTGTCTCCGTGCTCGACACCTGCAAAACACAAGCCAAAGAACATGCGATCAAACCCGTTGACAATCACTCATCACTCGAGACTCGGCATACACCCATGTATCCGCAGCGGGCCACAATATCTGCAGAACGTACTTGAGCTGCTCTCCAGTGGGTGATACGAGTAATACTCCGGCTCCTGCTCCTCCGAGTTTTAGGGACCCATCAAAGTACATCTTCCAATGATCGGGAATAGCGTTGTCTTGGATCTGCTATATTTCTGTCCACTCGGCGATGAAATCAGCTAGAGCCTAAGACTTGATTGCTTTCTTGGGAGTGAACTTGATGTTGAGTGCCCCCAATTCGACTGCCCACTTGGAAATTCTTCCAGTAGCATCACAATTGTGGAGGATTTCCCCCAAGGGAAAATCCGTAACAACTGTGATCTCATGAGCTTCGAAGTAATGTCGTAGCTTTCTTGAAGATATGAGTAGAGCGTAAAGTAGTTTCTGTACTTGCGGGTATCTGACCTTTGAGTCGGAGAGTACCTCGCTAATGTAGTATACTGGTCGCTGGGTGTGGTAGATGTGCTTGTCATCCTTGCGCTCCACTATGATCGCTGTGCTTACAACGTGAGTGGTAGCTGCGATATAAAGCATCATTGGCTCCCTGGGTTCTGGTGGCGTCAGTATAGGTGAATTGGTAAGGTATCCTTTGAGCTGTTCAAAGGCTTTGTCCGCTTCTTCCGTCCACTGAAATTTATCGCCAGCTTTGAGTAATTTGAAGAAAGGGAGTCCCTTTTCTCCTAGCCGTGAGATAAATCGATTTAGCGCGGCCATGCACCCGGTGAGCTTCTGGACATCCCTGACTAAGGTAGGTGGCTTCATGTTGATGATAGCTGTGATCTGCTTTTGGCTAGCCTCGATACCCCGATGGCTAACAAGAAATCCGAGTAACTGGCCTGAGGGTACTCCGAAAATGCATTTTGTGGGATTGAGTCTCCATTGATATGTGCGCAGTCGGTTGAAGGTTTCCTCTAGGTCTGATATGAGGGTAGTCGGATCCTTTGTCTTTATGACCACATCATCGACATAAGCTTCTGCGTTGCAGCCAATCTGGTCACCCAAGCAATCTTGGATAGCTCGTTGATAAGTGGCCCCTGCATTCTTCAGCCCAAAGGACATGGTTTTATAATAGTAGGCGCCGAAGGGAGTTATGAATGATGTCTTGGGTTGGTCTTCTTCTTTGAGAGCAATCTGGTGGTACCCGGAGTAGCAATCCAGAAAGGATAATAGAGCAGAGCCTGCGGTGGCATCAACTATTTGATCTATCCTTGGTAATCCGAAAGGATCCTTTGGACAGTGTCTGTTGACATCTGTGTAGTCGACACACATGCGCCACTCAGCAGAGTTCTTCTTCTTGACTAGCACTGGGTTAGCTAACCAATCGGGGTGAAGGATTTCTCTGATGAATCCGGCCGTGAGTAGTTTGGCTATTTCCTTTTTGATCGCCTCTTTCTTCTCTGGTGAGAATCGTCGCAGTCTTTGTTTGATAGGTCTATAGCCTTCTTTTAACTCCAATTTGTGCTCAGCCAAGTTCCTTGGGACTCCTGGCATATCAGCCGGTTTCCAAGAAAATATATCTTTGTTTGCTCTAAGGAACTTGGTGAGCGCGAGTTCCTATTCTGCAGATAGGTGAGCACTGATAACCGCTGTCTTGGAGGGATCACCGGTTTCCAGGTCAATGGTTTTTGTAGAGACTTCTGCTGATGGTTGGATAGTACCCGCCTTCTTGGTTGGGATTTCTGAATCTCCAGGCTTGGTATTATGCACCATTTGGGCGAGTTCTTGTACTTCGAAAGCGAGTTGAGCTTTTTCAGTGATTTGGACAGCCTCTGTGTCACAATCAAACGATCGCTTCAAGTGACCCCTGAAGGTTAGGATTCCTTTGGGACCCGGCATCTTCAGCAGAAGATACGGGTAATGAGGTACGACCATGAACTTGGCGATAGCTGGTCATCCAAATATGGCGTGGTATGATGAGTCAAAGTCGGCTACCTCGAAACTAATGTACTCGGTCCGATAATTGGCCTGAGTTCCAAAAGTGACGGGCAGTATGATCCTTCTGAGTGGTACAGCCGCCTTTCTAGGTACAATGCCGTAAAAGGGGGCACTTGATGGTGTGAGCTGGGTTGCGAGATCCAGATTCATCTTGCGTAAAGTGCTTGCAAAGATGACATTGAGTCCTGCCCCGCCATCGATGAGAGTACTCTTCCCAATGTGTATCTAGCGACCGTAGGATCCAGGACTAGTGGGTAGTGCCCTGCATTGGAGACGCTGGTCCATTGGTCTGCTCCGGAAAAGTTGATTGGATGCTTAGACCAGTCGAGGTATCTAGGAGTCGCTGGTTCTGTAGACATGATCTCTCGTAGGGAAAGCTTCTGGAGCCGCTTGCTGTCGCTAGTAGTTACTCCCCCAAAAATGACATTGATAGTCCCTTTGGGGTGTTGGAAACCACCGGCGCCTTGCTGAGGGTCTTCAACTACCTTCTTCCCCTTATCTTTCTTGTTTTTATTGAAGTCGGAGTTTTAGCCTCTCTCCTTGAGCTGTCGACAATGCCTAGCCTGATGTCCTCCTTTAGGATGGAAAGGGCACGGTCCGTCGAGTAAGTCATCAAAGGTGGATGGCTTATTCCCCTTCTTCTGAGGCTCCATGGCAGCAACAGTATTGTCTCCTGTTCTCTTGTGGGTGTTTTGCTGTGGTGCCTGGTTGCCTCTCTGATTGTTCCCTTGATCACCCTGCATGTTCCTTTCGGGAAAGTGTTCCTGAGTGCGCTCTTCTGTTGCCATCATGGAATTTACTGCCCGATGAAACTCGTCAGCGGTGGTCGGGTCCTGCTTGATGAAGTCCTTGTAATTGTACCTTTCGCAAATTCCGTTGCCAAAAAGGTCAATTACTTCTCTGTATGTAATGTCAGATACTGTGGAGCGGATATCTGAGAAGCGCCTATAGTACTCCCGTATTGACTCGTTTTTCTGTTCCTTGCAGGTCCTGAGCTTAGTCCGGGGATCTGATCCCTCGGGGACACCCGCAAAGTTCTCTATGAAGATAAGATGGAGTTGTTCCCAGGAATCGATGGACTCGGGCTTAAACCTGTCGAACCAAGCGAGTGACATTGTCTCTAAAGCCATCGGGAGAAAGAGTGCTTTGACGTCGTTGCTTGCTCCTGCTAACTCGACTGCCTAAGCATACAGCCTGAGCCACCATTTAGGTTCTGTCTTCCCATCATACTTTGAGTAGTTTCCGGGTTTAAATTTCTGTGGAAACGGAACTGCTCGGAGCCTCTGGGAAATGCAGGGGAAGCGATCGACTGCGTCAGATGCCGCAATTGCGACTCCTCGGTATGAAGATTTAGCTCCTCCTTCAGCTTGATCAGGTACTCGGTTGCCCAGACGACTCCTTGCTGGAACCCGGCCGAGTCGCTCCTGAACAGGTCGCCTCTGGCTTGGGTGGGATGATGCTTGCTCATCAGCTAGAGACTCAAGGTTCCGTCCCCGGAGTTGTAGCGCAGTAGTCTGAAGCATGACCAGTCGTCGCTCTTCATCAGGGGTACGGTTGTCCTTGACTCCCATCTCTGTAGCTAGGGCAATAATGTTCTGGTAGGGTGTCTGGAATACCTTGTGACCAGCGACTCTCATAAACTCAGGTTCGAGGTTGCGGGAGCAATCAGCTCGTCGGTGATTGTAATCGCTCTGTGATTGATGCTCCTGATTGCGTCGGGTGCGAGCTTGATTTTCCGTGTCCTCTTCTAGACGCCTCCGAGTATTATATTCTTCGAGTTGTACATTGTAGCGGTCTACGGCTTCCTTGCGGTGATTTGCTCGTCTTCTGCGAGCTTCTTTAGCCTGGTTCTTTCTGATTCTCTCGGCCTTCATTGACTCGGTTTCTCCGGGTCCTTCTGGGTCGTTGTCAGATATCATACTCAGAGTTTCATCATCTTGGAAGACATCTGGAGGGGTTGGCAGTCGTAGAGATGACTGATGTCCCGCCATGAAAACTTCACGGGTGTAGCCCTGGTTTGTTGATCCTAGCATAACCGACTCTAGTGTAGAAGTGCTGGAGATTAGCTCTGTTGAGGTGTCGTGTTCCTCAATGGGGAGCTGATGTCCATGTTGGTATGGAAGTTGTTGGTCGATTGTGCCAACCAGCCTAGCCGGAGCTGGCTGTATTGGCTAATGGACAATGTTACCCTCCTTAGTAGAGCTGAAAACGAGTCCTTGCTGAGCTCCGGTCAAAGGTATCTGTTGATACTCTTTGAATTTTGCATCAATCAGGTCTTGGAAGTTTTCAGCCGAGTTCCGCAATCCAAAGGTAATGCCGTGTTTGGTCTCCGGGTGCTGTCCGTTCTCAGAGTTTGAGTCCGAGTAGGAGTCGGATGCCTCCGGTTGGTCTCCGGGATCTTGCGGGTCTTGGATTATGAGGTTTGCTAAGTTCTGGGTGAGATCATTCATCTTTGGTGTGGCTTGCGCTTCTGGATCAGTGTGAAGTTGTCGATGCAGCTTTCCTTGATCATCCGCGACGCAAGTCCATGAGCCGAAAACAAAAATTGATCCCACCGAGAACATGTTGTCGTGGTTCGCCGGGCTCTTGGTGGTCGAATCGCCGAAATCCCCTACCTGGCGCGCCAGCTGTCGGTGTTTGTTAACCGGCAACTCGTTTTGAGTAATCTTAGACGATTTGTTCGGTGAGGATCAGCGTTCGTAGGACTCGGCGAGTACACAGGGACAACGATTTATACTGCTTGAGGCCGCTAAATAGCGTAATACCTTACGTCCAGTGCGGCGTGTGCCTTGTGTATGATTATGATTCGATGATAGAAGCCCGTGCTTGCTTCCCGTTATATATCCGGGTGAAGCGTAGCACAGACCAAGTCCTAGTCGGTTCAGAGGAGTCCTATTCGAACTATAAGACTTCCTTTAAGAACCGACTAAGTTACAGTGAGAGTCCTGATCCAAATACGCTTCGTATCAAGTCTTCGGATGTCCCATGCCGTCTGGGATTAGTCGGAGTAATCATCTTCTGATGATATCTCTGACATCCTGGTCCGTCAGGCGGTAAACGAAAACCAGCCAACAGTACGTACTTTGAGCATAGCTTGCATCACGCATATATATGGCTCCTTGCTTATTCCAGAAACAGTACACGAACACTAAGGACGAACAAGAGCAAGCACCGAGCGGAGCGGCGACATTTATTTATGTATCTATTTCATTCTTCTCTCTGACGAAGCTCGAGACAAGCAAACTCGATCGTCAGAAGCAACCAACAATAGTGTTTCTGGAATCCATGCTTGCAGCGTAGATCGGCGGCCGGCAGAAGCCCGCAGCCATCAGCGCGCCGCCGTGCAGTTGCGCTGGCAGAAGTTTGTGAGAATGTCGGCGCAGGTGTAGGTGACGACGGGGCCGGGGCCGAAGCCGGGAAGAGTGTTGGGCGTGTTCCTGACGCACTTCTTGCACTCCGGGCGGCACCCGTTCACAATGACGTCATTGCATGCGGCTGCTTCCTGTTGCAAGCACCGCAGTTGTCGCAGCACGGCCACGTGTAGCCTGCTGTGCCCACGCATGCTTGTTTAGTCAAAAATATGTCTAGTAGTGTGCATAGGCATATGCATGCATATCCTAGCTATAATAAGTGATCTGCACAAATTAATCCACATGAAAACTAAGCAGAAAATAAAAGGATTCGTGGTCACCTTCGCCGATCGGCAGAGCTGCGAGGACGGTGAGAGCAACAAGAGTGACGACGACTATAGCCTGAGGCCTCATCTTCATTCGTTTCTCTCTTGCGGGCAATAAATAACAGGGTAGAACAATGCGAATTAGTTTGTTGCGATTTGCTTCCTGCGGCTATTGCTAAGAAGCTGAAGGGTCGTCTTCTTATAGGAGGGGAGGGAGGCTTCCGGTGTCGATGCCCCGGAACGAATAATCACTGGGTATCGCCTGTGTGCTTGAAAACCTGAGTCTGCTTGAATAGTAGTACAACATCTAGAAGGCTAGAATCAATGCATTTTTGTTCATCTCTGACAAGTTGCCCATCAACAATTCTCCTAGAAACCCTTTCAAAAAAAACTATTCTCCTATAATCACTATGGGAGAGCCAAACTTCCCCGAGTGTCAGTTGCACTCGGGGAAGGGGCAGTTGTACTCGGGGAAGCCTTCCCCGAGTGCAACACTCAGGGAAGAGCCTCCGGCTATTCTTCTCACGGTAAAGACGCCTTCCCCGAGTGCCAAAAATCGTACACTCGGGAAAGGCTTCACCGAGTGTCGTGCTGGCACTCGGGGAAGAATTGACGTCGTTGCTGACAACGGACGCCGTTTTCTTTTTTCTTTTTATTTTTAATTTTCTTTGCACTCGGGGAAGCCATCTACGAACAATTTTTCTAAAAACTGCAAAAAATAAACCTAAAAAATAACGAAAAATATTTTTTAAATCCAAGGAGTGTCCCACCGGTCAGCCACACCATCCATCTATTATTTCAACATTTTTTTTTGCATCTTTTCCACACTTTGCATTTCTCAGATTTCAATCCTGAGACCTCCAGCTTCACATGCGCGTGCCTCTACCACTCCACCACTTTGTCACTTGTGTCTATAACTTATTTCGGTTCCCCACATATTATAATAAACCGACTGTAAATTGATTGTTTGAGTCACTAAACGAATTCAAATGAAAAAATTGTCAACTATAAAGTTTCATCACTTTTCGAGATCTATAACTTTTGTTTAGAATGTTTCTCCATCCGAGGCTTTTTTCAAAATTTCAAATTTCAAACTTCAAACTTCAAACGCAATTATTGGCAACTAGATGATTTTAAATAAAAAAGTAGTCAACTACAAAGTTTCATAACTTTTTGAGATCTACAACTTTCGTTTAGAGCATTTTTCATCCGAGACTTTTTTTCAAAATTTCAAATTTCAAATTTTAAAAAAATCTTCCCCGATTGCCTGTGCGTGGCACTCGGGGAAGGGACCCTTCCCCGAGTGCCAGGCAGAGGCACTCGGGGAAGAGACTAGCTTCCCCGAGTGTCACGTCTTGGCACTCGGGAAAGGGCCTCGATCTTCCCCGAGTGCCAAGGACGACACTCGGGGAAGAAATTTTCTTTTTTTCTTTTTTGGCCCCATTTTTTGTGAGGCCTTCTCACACTAATTTAAACTTCTTGTTCAAATTTGGGACAAATTTGAATTTATTTAGTATATTTCATTAGTTTTTTCATTTCGATGAATTTTTTTGCATACTTCAAATTTGAACTGCAGGTGCATAAAATATTGGAATTTGATAATTCAAAAAATGATATTCATGATATTTGGTGTATGTCGAGGCCGTATCCAGGAAGTCACATGAAATGTCAAGCATCTTGTTGTTGTAACATGACGAACGATTTGCGAGAAAAGTGTATTTAAATTATATAAAATTTGAACAAAGTCCAAAAATCACGAAACTTGTCGTGGAGTCATGCTATCACATATAGAGTTTGTGGTAAAAAATGAGAAAATTTTGAGTAAGTTGTAACGTCGGATGCCTAAAACCCAGACATCTCCACATACTATCACATGTAGAAACTTGTGATAACACGTGGAGATGTATGAGTTTTAGGCATCCGACGTCGCAATTTACTCGAAACTTTCTAATTTTTTTACCACAACCTCTACTTGTGATAGTATGACTCCTCGACAAGTTTCGTAATTTTCGGACTTCGTTCAAATTTTATATAATTTAATACACTTTTTCCACAAGTTGTTCGTCATGTTACGGCAACAAGATGCTCGACATTTCATGTGACTTCCTGGATACAACCTCAACATACACCAAATATCATGAATATCATTTTTTGAATGACCAAATTTAATTATTTCATGCACCTGCAGTTCAAATTTGAAGTATGCAAAAAAATTCACCGAAACGAAAAAAACTAACGAAATATATCAAACAAAGTCAAATTTGTCCCAAATTTGAACAAGGAGTTTTAAATAATGTGGGAAGGGCTCACAAAAAATATGGGACAAAAAAACAAAAAAAAAAAGAAAAATTCTTCCCCGAGTGCCTTCCCTGGCACTCGGGGAAGAGACCCTTCCTCGAGTGCCACAAAGAGGCACTCGAGGAAGAGGCCCTTCCCCGAGTGCCAGGAAGAGGCACTCGGGAAAGAGGTTAGCTTCCTCGAAAGCCAAAGCTTGACACTCGGGGAAGTTTTTTTTTTAAAAAAAAATTATAACGGCGTGGAAGGCTTGACACTTGGGGAAGTTTTTTTTTTAAAATAAATTATAACGGCGTGGAAGGGTTGGTTGTCAAGTTACACTTTTCTTCCTCGAGTGTCGTTCTTCCCCGAGTGTTGCACTCGGGGAAGAGGGTCTTCCCCGAGTGCCGATCTTTACCGAGTGCCAGGCACTCTGCGGCACTCGGGGAAGAGCTCTTTCCCGAGTGCAGTTCTTCCCCGAGTGCAACACTCGGGGAAGATTGGCTTCCCCGAGTGCCCGATTTTTGGCACTCGGTAAAGCCTAGGACACTCGGCAAATTTTGTCCCTCCCGTAGTGAATTTGGCCGTAGAAGAAGCAAGCAGTACAAATCCAAACCATACACACGTACGTACCTAACAATACAATTAAAAAAATATGCAAGTACGTACCAAAAAGTCTTTTTTTAAGCACGTGTAACATTCTAGACACATAATAATTCCAAATATGCCGAGTTTCCGTAACAGGAAAGGCATTCTCATTTGAATCCGGCTAATTAACTCGATCTATTGAGCTCTGACATGTCTGTCCCCTCATTCATAATTCTTTCAAACACCATGCCGTAATTTCATTTTTTTGGGCACGACTAATTTATGGTTGTTTCTTATATTGACTTTTTTAATAGTCAGAGTAATTGTAATTCTAAACATCTATATACAGTACAGCTAAAAAGACCCGGAGGTCACCGTAATCGCCCCGCTTTTCTTTTTGCCCGGCTTCACCCTCGCGACGCCAACTCCTCGCGACCCCGGCTCCTCCTCGCGACCCTAACTGCACGCGACCCCGGCTCTCCTCCTCGCGATGCTAACTGCACGCCGTCCCGCCCACGTGCCGCCTGCCCCGTCCTAACGCGCTGCCGAATGCCGCCCTGGCCCCCGTCAGTCGATGCGGACTGGAGTCGGGAGGCGATGCCGACGGGATCCCGTGTCCGCCATTTACAACGATGAGATCCGGCACCATGCAGCGATGAGATCCGGCACCATGGAGCGCGGAGGAGCAGGGCGTTGGAGGCGGCGGTGGAGAAGGGCCTCGGCGTCCCGGCCACGGACGTCAGCGTCGGCGGCGGGGAAGGGGCACAGGCGGCGGCCGGGGAGGGGCATGGCGGGCCGTGGGTCGCGGCCCTCTAGGGAGAGGGAGTACAGGGACACCCAGGTCGCTGCTTCTCGTCTGGAACGACGCGCCGCCGTGGATGCCTCTGTCGCACGCTGCCCCGCTGCCGAGGACCGCCGAGTTGTTTTGTGCCCGATGTTCGTGGATGTCGGCAGTTGAGGCCGTGAGCCGCAGAGCCAGCAACAACATAGGTTTGATCTACATCCCGATCAAATACTTTCAGTTAGCCATCCTTGACAATACTTTTAGTTTACTCATCTTCAGTTTGGTTGCGTTCCAGTTAGATCTCCTTGCTTGTGCTTTATCCTGCATTTATAGAAATTAAATTGTTACCACCATGTTTGATCTGGAATTATCGGTCCTTTTGTTTGATCTACTTGATTTCAATGCATTTTGGTTCTTCCAACTTACTGTCTATAGCCTTATTTCCTGTAGTGGCTGACGTGTTGAAGATGGGTGATTCAGTTTAGGTAAATGGTGTGGCAAATACAGTTGAGTTAAGCGTTGCATCATCTCAGTGATCTGATTTGCAACAATATGAATGCGATAATGAGTTGTATACCTTATCTGCAGCTAACATGACATGCAAATCGTTGCATCTAAGAAAGATGCTAACTATTAAACTATATTGAGGACTCTTGTCTGCCTTGATAGGTTAACAGTAATCATTTGTATATGCTTATCTCTTTTGTCTGTAACCATCTTAGTTTTAGTATGTCTCTTGGTTTGCTGACCAAAGAGTCTTTCTTTAATGCTGTAAGCCTGTAATGGTGGTAATAGAGTGCACCATGGCCACACCGCCACACTGAGCGAGATACTGGACACTCAATTCCACCTGGTTTCAGACCTTTTGTGGCTCTTGCATTACAAAGCATCCAAAACTATGTCGAACCAGCTCATGTTTATTCTAGACTCTAGCATTCCTACCGAGTTGAGCATTTTTTACAGAACTCAAATGTAAGATTCCATTCTTCAATTTGTTTCTTTTTATTTGAGATCAAAGAAAACAGTTTGCTGGAAATTGATTTTCTATATTAGAAATTTATGCATGGCTTCTATACAAATCTTAATGTCTCAATTTTTCCCTTAATCTACTAGATTGCAGGATCATATTGGGGTGGTGAAATATGTTTTAGCAGTCCAGTTAAATTAGTCTAATAAATTTCTAATCTAATGTGAGTTGGTTTAATGATTAGTCTAATAAATTGTGTAAAACCGATATGTAAATATTTTCTTTACAGTTACACAACTGACTCTAAAAATCAAGCATATGTCAGCTGTTCTACACAAGAAGTTATGCAGAATCTCTCTTATGATTCGTTTTTGCTGGTTTACCACAACAATACCAGTAGTGATGCGATCTTTCAGGACTGTAGTTATAGGTAATGCTCCTTGCTTCTGTTCAAATGAAGTAACTCACTGCTGATAACAATTGATGCTACCTCCTTTCTGGTCCATCGAGATTGCAAATACTTAAGTAACCCACACGAGATTGCAAATACTGAAGTAACCCACACCTAACGTTTCATATATAATTTGTTTATTTTTTTGTATAGAAATGATCGAGTTATTGGTATGTGGTATATATTTGGATTCTTCAGCACTTGCTAGGATCAGAACCTAGAAGTACCTAGAAATATTTAAGCCATTTTTAGCACCTTGTGAGCATGTAATATTGATTTCTTCCAGATACAGACTGATAAGTCTTTTAGAGTTTCATAAAAAAAGAATGAAGTCAACCCATTTAATAAATAGTGTCACACTCTCAAAGTCACTTGTTAGTCTGAACATTACATTAACTTTTCTGAACATTACAGTCTCTTGATCTGGAGCGGAAGCTGGGGCGGTGAATCTGGAGCCCGAGAATTGAGCAAGAGCGGAAGTGCGAACAGTGAATCTCTCCTCTTCATAGTGATGGCTTTCTGATACTTTTATATTATTGAATGAATCTGGTTTAGCATCTGCAACAAGTATCTCTATAATGATTTCAACTAATGAAACAATATATATGGTACAGGTCGACAAACCATTTCAATATGCACCAATAGTGGACCTCCTCTAAAGAAGAAAAGACTGTGTGGATGCATTGACAATTGATGAGGCAATATAACTCCCTGACTTTATGTCAGTCAAGACACTCTGTTAGTATTGTTTGCTGGATTGTCTCAGGTAGGAAGTCTCTGCAAATAAATATAATAATATATGCAAAAAGAAGATGTCCTTTTTACCTATGCTACGTTAGTTTGACTTTTGAAAGAGAAAGCACATCTTCAAGCCCACTAACATGATCCACTATTGGATGGATAGTGTTGCTTCAGGGAGTGTCTTTATCGCGTTACTTGTTGGATTTTTTGTGTTGCTTCAGGGAGTGTATGATTAACATCTGGAGAAGTTGCTTCAGGGAGTGTATGATTAACATCTAGAGAAGTTCTGGGAAAGTGGGAAGAGAGCCTTTCCTTTGTTTTGCTGTATCACAAAGCTGAACATGGAGTTTGGTCAGAAATTATTTAGCAACATCTAGAGAAGCTCTGGGAAAGTGGGAAGAGAGCCTTTCCTTTGTTTTGCTGTATCACAAAGGTGAACATGGAGTTTGGTCAGAAATTATTTAGCGTCCAGTTATTTTTTTATAGAATCTATAATTAGCACAACAGCATGAATTAGTTCAGTCGACAACTATACATGTTATCTTCACATCGATTCGTTTCGAGTGAACCTTCAATCAGCACAATGGAAATATCTGTTGTTGTAGGCTTCTTTGTTTTTATTATACCTTATAACCTAACACTGCATGGTCTTTCATATAGTGATTTCTGGTAATATTTCCTTTAGATGCCACATCAGAATGTCTCCTCCCCAAGGATGGGCTGCTGAGGAACGTCTCCTTCCCAAGGATATGGACTGCCAATGTACAACTCTCCATAAGGACTTGGTGTGGTATGTCTACTTTGTATATAGCGTCCTTGTCTTCTTGCCCAGCAATGAAACTTCTCCCATTTTCCATGTGCAAATCACTTGAAAACATGTATTTTGTTGTTCCAGAGGACTTCATTTTGATGGCCACTTGTATCAACATTCTATCTTCACCGTGTTTTTGCCATCCACAGTGTTGTCATCCTCAATCCTCACACTTCCACACATCTTGGCTTCAAGCCTTGAACCTTGTGTAGCTAACCTGAACCATCCTAAATCAAGCAAGCATACACTACACCACAACACTAATATAGCGTCACATGTGTGTCGCTATAAATATATTAATACCGTTGAACTGTTGGTCGGTATAGTTGGCCCACAGATCAAGTGTCGCTAAATGTGTTTTTCACGATGAATGATCGGTCGGTAAAAATATTTACATATACAATCAGACTGTTGGTCGTCAAAGTTAAGCAAAGGGGACCAACGTTCAGTCGGTATAGGACGGTGTCTATGGCGCGCTCTGAAAATGAAAAAGAAACTTCTGAAATGGAAAATAGGCCCGTTCACGTTAAAATTTTTAGGCCCAAATACACTCTCCAGTCCAAACCCTAACTCGTCGCTTTAGTCTTCAACTTGCCATGGTCGCCGCCTCCATCCATCTCGCTCCTACCAAATCCCTGCACGGCCGCCCAAATCCAGCGCGCCCAATTTCATCGGCGCCGCCATCCCACCGCCGCTCGACTTCGCCGCCGCCGCCATCCCGCTGCCGCTCGACTTTGCCGCTGCCCAACTCCACGTTACGTGATTTGCATCGCTCGCTGCAAGGCTACCCAGATCCGCAGCCGTGCGGCATGCATCCAAATCCTCCATCGCCCACCACTTCCCTTGCTCCAAATGCCTGCACGTAAGTCCTTTTCCCTGTCCCCAAGCAGCAGCACGTGGTGATTCCAGATTGAGGTGTAGAAGGATTGAAGGAGGGAGCAACCACAACCTTCTTCCCCTTCCTCTGTCCCCAAGCAGCTCATGACCCCAGATCGAGGTGTAGAAGGAGGAAGCAACACCAGCCCTCCTTCCCCTTCCCCTTCCCCTTCCCCTGTCCCCAAGCAGCAGTACACCGTGACCCAAGACCAAGAGAACACCGAGCAGCCGAGAGTCACGCCGGTCTAGTTGGTTGACGAGCTAATTAAGTTGTTGCTTGTCCTTGTCTTCAACAATTTGCTTTTGTTCTTCTCTGGCATGTGAATACCCCTTTGAATCATTGTTGGGCCGTCCACCATGGCTGATGTTTGGCTTCACTACCGGAAAAACTCACTTTGCCGAGCGCCGCACTCTTTGCCGAGAGTTTTTTTTCGGGCGCTCGGCAAAGAGCTCTTTGCCGAGGGCCGAATAAAAAACTCTCGGCAAAAGAAAAACGCTCGGCAAAGAAATTCTTTGCCGAGAGCCAAAAAAAACACTCGGCAAAGAATTTCTTTGCCGAGTGTTTTTTTTTGCTCTCGGCAAAGAATTTCTTTGCCGAGGGTTTTTTTGGCTCTCGGCAAAGAAATTCTTTGCCGAGCGTTTTTTTATTGGCTCTCGGCAAAGAGCTCTTTGCCGAGAGTTTTTTTTACACTCGGCAAAGCTAATTTTCAAATCATATTTTGAAGCAGTAAATTAATCCAAATAAAAAAACTTTCAACTAAAAAGTTGTTTCACTTATCAAGATGAATAATTTTTATTTTAGTCATTTCTTCATTTGACAAATTTAAAATAAATTTGTTCATAAATCTTACATCTCTCTCCGTTAGTTTACGAAACTACAAGAGTGATATATAATATTTGTGAATAATATGATAACCACAATTTTGGATGTATAAATGGGTAAACAACCAAAATAAACTTTGTAGATCTTGACAAGTTATGAAAGTTTGTAGTTGATAACTTTTTAATTTGAAGTCATCTAGTTATGCAAAACTACGTTCGAATTTGAAAATTTTAAAATTCGAATTTTTTAAAATACCTTAGATGGAGAAATGACCAAAATAAAAGTTGTAGATCTCGAAAAGTTATGAAACTTTGGTGTTGACAACTTTTTGATTTGAAATCATCTTGTCAACGAAAACTACGTTTCAAATTGTCAAATTTGAAATTCAAATTTTTATAAACGACCTCGGATGGAAAAACTACCAAAATAAAAATTGTAGGTCTCGAAAAGTGAGAAAACTTTGTAGTTGATAACTTTTTTATTTGAATTCGTTTAGGGCCTCAAATAAGCAAGTTACACATGGTTTAGTATAATATATGGGTAATCGAAACAGAGATGGAACGTATATGAGTGTGTAGTGCAGTGGTAGAGGAGGCTTCACGCGAACGAGAGGTCGTGAGTTCGAATCCTGCTGATTGCGCGAGAGAAAATTGCGTGAAAAATAGTAGAACTTACGATTTCGAGGGCAACAAGTGGGCGCTGCCCAGTGGGCCCCTCCTCCAATTAAATAAAAATTTTTCTTTATTTTTTCGGGTTTTTTTTATTTTTTTCTTTGCCGAGGGCTTTTCTTTGCCGAGAGCCATCTCAGCACTCGGCAAAGGCTTTGCCGAGCGCCCGATAAAAGGCTCTCGGCAAAGAGCCCTTTGCCGATCCATTTTTTGCCGTGTGGCCTTTGCCGAGGGCTGCACTCGGCAAAGGCTTTGCCGAGAGCAAAAGGAGCTTTGCCGAGTGCCTGTGGCACTCGGCAAAGCGACCCTGTCCGGTAGTGCTTGCCATAGGAAACACTGGTGGAAGACGATTGGGCTGGGGAGTACAGGTGAAGCTGGACTCTTCTAATTATACAGTGCCTCGCAAGGTGCTATGTTACTTATTACTTTTACAAATTATTTTGTATTTGATCTATATGTCATGAGCCCATGATGCATGTTCAGGGAAATATTAAAAAAAATCATCTGAGTTTCGATGCTATGTGACTTAGATGCACAAATATCTTTTGTTTGTGTTAATTTCATTTGTGTCTGTATTGTAGTTCTTTTATGCTTTTAGGAGCCCCTTGCTCATTATAGCCATGGTGATGAACTGTTAATTTGCTCCAACACTGGAGTTCTTGCAAGGTGCTCATTATGTCTCTATCAAAAGGTGCATATCAGTTCCGACTCAGGTTTACGATGTACTTAGCTTAATATCAACCACTAGATTTTTTATTGTTGGCAACTAAGAGTCAGAGCTTGGTTTTTGGTTTCGTACAATGCTCATTATTCTTCATCTAGCAATGCATAACTTAAGGAACTTCCGACTCAGGTTTACCATGTACTTAGCTTAATATCAACCACTAGATTTTTTATTGTTGGCAACTAAGAGTCAGAGCTTGGTTTTTGGTTTCGTACAATGCTCATTATTCTTCATCTAGCAATGCATAACTTAAGGAACTGCATTATGCGCACAAGCCCATATGTTGGTCACTTATCTTTTTTTTATTATTGTCTATATTCGATTGCTGAATTGTTGCAACGGTTGAATGACCTGTGATGTCTTCTGACTCATGTTCTTATAGGGGCTATTGGCTAGGAAGAAGGCGTCAAATTTAAATGTATTCATCCCTTCTCTAGTTTCTGCAATTGAATGATCTGTAGAGACATCTTCTACCTGCTCCAATTATCTAGCTAATTTTGTTTAACCTAATTAACCTAGTTCCATTGACTAGGTCACCAAATTTGTTGTAGAGGCATGCATTCTGTCAGAGAAAGGAGCATATTTTTTCAGGTTTTGGATACATTAATTTGAAAATATAGGTATATAAAAAGCTGGGAACTTCTTATAATTCTTTATTTTCTTATGGGTATCGAATAGCTGGAACTTCTTATAATATTCTCAACCTAGTTTATGGGTTCAGAATGAAAATCTATTTATTTGAACAGAGATTGCATTGCTTTTGCCATGATAACCATGTTGTCTAAAACATACTGAAAGTATCTCGGGGCTGATACCTACACTGTTCTTCTTACAGACACAATTGATCCATTTTCTATCTTTGGATAGCAAATTAAAATAAAAGGCTATTGAGTTTTTCTAAGGCTAATGGCTTTGTTGTTCAGGTCAGGCACACCTGCTGTTAGCCTCTCCACCACTGGCAGCACAGGACATCCACTATATTGATCAATCTTGCCACATGGATCTTTCAATGATCAATATGGCCTATGTACAGGTACTGAATACCTTCTATCCTCACAGTGAAAGGTGTTTTTTGATTTGCACTATAGATCGGAAGATGTTCTACTATAAAAAAACATTAGTAGCCAACCTAATATGTTTAATTGATAACCTTTTTAGCGCAGTTATACAGATTTGTCAACCCTTTTTAATTTACCAGTTTCCTCTTTTTATGGGGAATTAAATTATTTAGCTAAACCATAAATTGTCACCCTACATATCTTGTTTCCTGTCTTTTACTTTCATGCTCTGAGTTCATATACAAAGAAATAGAAAACAGAACTGCAGGCTATTTTTTGGCTTATTTTGATGCTTATGCGGCCTTTTTCATTTTATAATTCATTTCTCAAGCTGCTTGATCTATATATGTGAGTCACTAATGCTCCTTTTTAATATTTTTGTATAGTGCAGACAAGCAGTGTTGCTTAGAACTAGAAGAGAAATAATACTTCACACTGTGCTACCTATACTAGAAAAGAAATTGATTGGCAGATGGCCAACACT
Organism: Coix lacryma-jobi var. lacryma-jobi; assembly: GCA_009763385.1. Lineage (NCBI taxonomy): Eukaryota > Viridiplantae > Streptophyta > Magnoliopsida > Poales > Poaceae > Coix > Coix lacryma-jobi. The sequence continues at coordinate 27,188,168 of CM019829.1, forward strand.
CTAAAACTGCCATTGCTGAACCTAAGAAATTGATTGTTGAACCTTAGTTCACCATCCAAACTTTCTGTAAATAAATGATCTATATAGCGTAACAGTATGATCATATTTCTATCTAGATAGTGTTACTGAAGTTTTCAAACTGTATAGGCTCATCTTATAGTTATATGTTACCCTCTAGTGTTAGCCCGTATACCAAATCTGTATATTGCTTTGAGTTAGGTACTATTAATTTAGTCTATATATTGCATTGAGTTAGGTGCTATCAGTTTAGTTATTTATTTCATTTAAAATGGTTTGGAACATTGAACTTTCTTTTTATACAATTTGATATTAATTTTATAGAACCTCTTAGAGTTTCTCTTATTGGTTGTCTTTGTCGCTAATTGGATATTCATATTGCATTTCAGGTATCCTGCAAGGTCCTAGCTAGGTAGCCTACCTGATGGTGTCGACAAGTTAAAAGTTGTCATCATCGAAGCTGTGTTTTGTTGAACCTATTAGATATAGGACTATGAGCTTACTATTAGTCAAATTTGAGTAGTGAGCTTTAGGTGTCAGTGAAAATTGAGTGGTGAGCTCTATGTTGTACTTGTATGATGTTGAATCTTACCGAACATTTATTAAGCTAGCTCATATATGAATAAATCAATGTCAATGGTTTATGCTCATACTAATCAATGTCCTTGTGTGTATGCTTAATGTTTGTTGAATGATTAATAGTCATTATGTATTGCTAGTTAGCAACGTATATATTGTCTCTATGTAAATGATTTGCATTGGACTGTTAGTTGCTAAAAGTATTTATAGCATCAAACCATGTGTCGCTATATATAGCCCCTAAGGCATCAAACTGTTGGTCGCTAAAGACATGTTGGTCGGTATAGGCTATACCGACGCCACTTTCAGCGACTCCAGATAAGTGTCGGCATAGACCTATACCGACCGACAGAACGTCGCTATATCGACTTATACCGACCAACAGTGTGTCGCTATTCTGGGGCTGTGGTGTAGTGATATGATTTTTTGTCGGTGTACAGAAACACAGTACACACAACTATAAGTGTATGTGTCTTCAAGGTACAACGACACTACTGGTTTCAGAATTGCTTCTAGGAGGACAATTCATTTTGTACTGCAAAAGGTAGATAGGATAGAAGAGACAACTCTGCTAACCAGTTCTCACTGGAAATCTTACATATATAGTATTTATGTCCTATACGGCTATAGCTACTAAACTATGTTTATCCCGGGAGCACATAATTTGTATGCAAATGTTGTTGCACGTTTGGAGGAGCTTTGATCTCCACCGGAGCACTGTATGCTACAGTAAGTTTTTATGCTTTTGATTACATGTAATTGAGCACATACAGAGCACTTGTTTACCATGCATGGTGGGATTATGTTAAGATAGGATTGTAACGCAATGACATTCTTGTATCATTTAGATCTGGTTGTTCAACCTGGCATGACTGCCTATTTGTTGACCTCGACTTGGGCTACTGTTATTTGGCAAATCTTGTGTTTTGACAAGTTATTAAAATATTTGGCAAGTCAAAATATATTCTTTCTCCAAGAGTTTGCCATTTGGACTTGTTAAAATTAAAATTTAGGCCCATAAACCTCTTTTACCAAGTTATTACGAAAGATAGCAACTTGCCAAAGATAGCAAATTTAGGCCTCCGGATGACAACTTGAAAAAGATAGCAACCTCTTTTTACCAAGTTGTTGGAGGATGAATTTTTATGTTTTGCCAAAAAAAACAAGGGATGATAAGTTGATTTGAGGAACTTTTGGAGTACCAAGCTGTTGGAGTGTGAATTTTCATGTTTTGCCAAAAAAAAACAAGAGATGACAAGTTGATTTGAGGAACTCTTGGAGATGCTCAGGTGGTTATGTATTTAACATTTTGTTCCCGATGCAACGCACGGGCATTTATCTAGTTAAACAGTAAACAATCGTTTACTTAATTAGCATCATTCGAGCAAAATCGCTGCTTAAACGAAATACCACTATATAACTAGTATATTGCCCGTGCTAACGCTATGGGGCTACAATAAATCTAAAGTTAATTCTTTTAAATTTAAATGCTTTGCTAATTGTATCTTGTTAAAGCTGAGTACATGTAAAGATTAAACCTGTGACATAAATAATATAGGTTGTATTAAAATATTTGGTTCGGGTATTTTTATTTCACTCGGTTTAGATTGGCTTTGATTTCAGAAAAATCTCTTCTGCCAATGATTAAGCTCTACATGGGTTCACGTATTTTCATTTTACCCTTTTCTGGTATATATTTTTTGAGATGTCACCAAATACAACTCTACTTGAGGATCCAGAACATGTCATTTTCAGGTGAGTATAGAGTAGCATTTGGTTACTGGGATGACCTTGGATGGTCCTACGACGAAGAACGTTTGGTTTAGATCCGAGAAAGGGCGATGACATCCCACCTCAAAATGTTCACGTGAGATGCGGGGCGTCCCCGTCCCTAGAAATTTCACGGACGGGGGCGCCCCAAGTGGGACGAGCACTGCAGGAAAGAAGAGCGATGCTGAGAAGAGAAGAGAGAAGGTCAAGGTCGATCAGGCAGCTGAAGTCCGACGAGCCTCAGAGATGGGAGATCCGGCAAGGTCGAGACCCACAAGTAGTGGCGGATGCAGGATTAAAATCCACCTATAATGAAATTTGCACTGATGATTCATGTGACATAACATTCATATAAAATAGATAATAATAGCAAAATAGAGACATATTGACATATATATATATACATTCATAAACAATCTCACAAATAACATTCTAATTATATTAAAAAGATATTTTTTTGTTACTTAGATCATAAACATAGATTAAAATAAAAATTGGGAGCTGAGATCCGAAGGCATGCCGGTGGGAGGTTTGGTGGATGCCAAAGCTCACGATATTGGTAGGTCCACCCTTGCCCATAAGCACTACGCGCGGCCAGGGGAGGATTGGGAGCACGAGCTCCGCCCTTGCCCCATCGTGCTCAACCCTAGCGAGCTCCACCCCCATCTAGCGGCCATGAGAGCACGAGCTTTGTGCCTAGCACCGTCATACCGGCCTCGGTGAGCTCTGCCCGTGGCGAGATGCATGGAGGAACTAGGCGCGTGCTCTGGGGGTAGCCATGCTGCAGCCGTGGGAGCTCGCCATGCCGCCATGTCGGTGAGCTTGCGCGGGAGCGTCGGCCTGCCGGGTTGCCACCATGCGTTGGCCTGTGGTCGCGAAGGAGCGGCGTGAGCAGATGAGCGGTCGGCGGCGGTGCTCGCGCTAGGCGGTGTGGCGGCGTCGTGCGAGGGCGAGCGCAGGGTGGCGACGCGAGTGGCTAGGCCACAACAACGAGCTCGGGACGAGGCCAGGGCGAACGGCACGAGGTCACGGAGCGCAGGGCTACGATACGGTTATGCGACGTATGGTAATAAGGAAGAAGAAAAAAGAAAGAAAGAAGAAAAGAATTAACAGCGCAGGCCATGCCGTACGCGGTAGCAAGAAAGAAGAAAAAATTAAGAAAGAAGAAAAAAGGAAAAAGGAAAAGAAAAAAAGAAAAGTATGTAGGAGGTGGGAATCGAACCGTGGGCTATAAGCGTTGACGTAGGGGGCAGACGCGGGTGTGGAAGATGAGAGAATACTATACACATAATTCTGATCGCTGGATTTGAGTGAGTAAGGAGAGGGAAGATTAAAAATTAATCTGGATGGTTGATTTCTATGGAGTTATTTTTCTGGGTATATTTTCTGTGGTGCGTGGAGGGTGGCTATCTCAGCGGGGGAAATTTATTTGGTACACCGAGCAAAGAAAAGAAAAGAGTTGGTGCTTTAGTAGGGTTGATGTTTCAGTGGGTGTTATTAGTGTTGTGATAATGCTAGCATGGCATCAATGCCGTGAATGACATTGTCATAGCATGACATCGTGTGAATGACATTGTCATAGCATGACATCGTGTGAATCACATTATTGTTGTACCATATATATAGTAGCATATGACTAGAGGTCTCTTTCACGTTGCTGGAAGACCAGAGGAAAAGGGTAAAAAGGTCATCTCTACTTCGCACCGCCTGTAGTATCTAAGATCTATTCCATATAAGATTAAGGTAGTGATCATGTTTAAGCTAAGATTAGGATCATGTTAGCTAAGTTTTATTTAAACACCTTATTCCCACAAAAGTTTTTCATGCAAAAATGTGTATCCCACGTTTGATCTATATTTAGTTTGCATTATTTCATAACTCTTTCTTGGTAGCTAGCTTCGATCTGCTCGTGCCGGATGTCAACATCATATCGGATGCTCTCAAGGGATTCGGTATCATAAATATGGGCATGGCAAAATCCAGTAAGAGTAAAGTCCATCACCGGTCCCTAAACTTGTACTGTTGTGTTATTCCGGTCCCTAAACTCGTAAATCGACCGTTTAGGTCCTCAAACTTGTTCGGTTGTGTCATCCAGGTCCTTAAACTTGCAAATCACTCGTTTAGGTCGTCAAACTTAGTCAGTTGTGTCATCCTGGTCCCTAAACTTTATTTTAAGTCTCATCTAGATCTAAATATAGTAATTTAATAACTTTATCAACAAATAATTCATAACTTTTTCATATGAACTCGAATGATGATAAACTTTATATGAAAATTGTAGCCCTCGATGTGATCTACAACTTTGTAGTTCAAAAGTTTTTGATTTAAAACTGTTTAGGGTCCCAAAATATTGTTGTATGATTACAGATTTTAAAATTTAAAATTATCAAACAATCTTGAATATTGACATTATCTATATAAAAGTTATAGTTCTCAATGCAATCTACAACGTTGTAGATAAATTTTTTTATTTAAAGTCATTTAGTATCAAAAAAATAATTTTACATTTTAAATTTCAAAATCTATAAACATACAACAATATTTTGGGACCCTAAACAGTTTTAAATCAAAAAAATTTCAACTATAAAGTTGTAGATCACATCGAGGGCTACAATTTCAACTAAAAAATTTCAACTATAAAGTTGTGTCGCCTGAGTTTTGGTCGTGTCCGGATCCAATTAGGCGTCTTTTATTTTTTCTAGCCGACCCTTTCATTAATAAATCAGTCGTTTGTGATGACAAAATAATAATCCTTTCTGGTCCAAAATCTGGTGTAAACACATGCCCCTCAATTTTGGGATAAAATTTATTTTATTCCGAAATTGCCATTCCTTCCCTTATGTCTCGACCAACTGAGTTCCTCCTTCTTTAGTCGATCAGTTGAGCCTTCTCCCCAATCGTTGTTTCCTTCTTCAAGGCTAATCTCAAACCCTAGCTTTTGAACAAGCTCGCCGCCACAAAATTCGAGTAAAAACTTTCAAGAACTCAAGTTGAGTGCTTCCACAAAGCAAATGGCGACTCAAGATTCCATCCCTGAGGTAAGAAATTTGGCCTCAGTATCCTTTCCTTCCGATGATCTTTTGCTCTGCATATCTTTTATATTCCTTTTTAAAATTTCAGGCACTTCATGACCAAATCCTCATCCTAATTCACGATAGTCCAAACGATTTCTTCCTCGGCCCAGTAGGCAACCTTGACCCTACCGAAGTCATTACTGCCGAAACCCAAAGGGTCCTTTTGAAGATTTTGGATTTTGATTCGAAGCATTGGGGCAGGACTCCCTTTAGGAACTGGCCATCAATCATCTCGGGCTGGAGGGATTGGCTAATTAAGGTAGAAGCCAAGAAGAAACCAGACTGGATCCTTCGTAATTTGGATCAGTGTATTACTCTGTCTCTAGCTGACATGAAAAGAAATGAATCAATGCTGAAAGCTGCTTGCTATTTCTGGTCGGACACCTTCAACGCTTTCATGTTCAAGCAAGGGCCATGACCCCAACTTTAGCCGATGTGCACATGCTGATCGGCTTAAACATCACTGGATCAATCAACCCTCACAGCCTTCAGGCTAAACCTTCCATCAAGCTTGGAAACCTCAAATCTGGTGGTTGGTCCAGCTATATTGCTTCTTTCAACACCCCCTAGTCCAGTGTTTCAGAATGAGAGCATACATTTTTTCTGAACATGTGGCTGGAAAAATATTTATTCTGCAGGCAAAGCTGTGGTCCAACTTCAAATTTCTTGGCATTAGCAGAAATGTTACCCATGAATTCAAACATTCCTTTGGGAAACTACCTTCTGGGTGCCTTATTCAGTATGTTGAACAAAGTTTCTCAGAGTTTGATGAAGAATGAAGGCATCCCATCAATAACTGGTCCTTGGTGGCTGCTTCAGCTCTGGCTCAACCTTCACTTCCATAGACTGACAACTTCAGATCTGAGGACTCTTTCTTTTCCATCACTATATCCAGATAGCCAAGAAAAACAATTAGCCGATGAAGCCAAGATGAGAAGGTGCACTTCATTTGGAGAAGCTGTTGCCATGATAATCATTGACGAACCAACCAGCTTCTTTTTCAAGGCTTTCTATCGAGGTTTTCCAGCAGCTATATTCAGTTGGTTCCAATACCCAGACATTGCAGAATTTGAAAATCCATATTCCTTCAGATTCCAGAAAGAATGTGATGATGAGGGCCTGAAGATTTTATGCCACTTAATGAAACCTTGCCTTCTGCCCACTGAAATCAGGCATGGCAGAGAAACCCCCCCCCCCATGTCTTATGAATTCTACTATCCTGTTATGGCAGCTAGGCAAATGGGTTTTGGTCAAGTAGCCCCAACCCTTTTCTTTGCTGATAAGCTCAGACCAAGGGAAGTAGTACAGATAGCTCTTGAATACACCAGGATTCTTCAATTGGAATAATCCATCTCCCTGAAGATGGTCAAGGAATGGAATTGTCGGCCTTTCTCTTCATCTTCCTTCAACAACTGGTGGCAACAATGGAGCATCCATCTTTTCAATGAGGCTGTATCTACTTACTGTTTCAAATTGGATCCAGACTTTTAGGCAACCGATGAGGTATGATTTCATTCCTTTCAAGCTCTATATCTCCATCATCTGACTTTTCCTGATATTATCTTGCACATACTTGTAGGATTTGGCTACTTTGAACCCCCCAAAAATGAATTACAATGTATGGTGTCCAAATCCAAGAATTGGATGTGATGCTCCCACCATAAAGACCTTGATGACGAGGAAAGCTTCTGACATCCCAGATGACCAAACCTTCAGCACTTTTTCTTTCCACCAGTTCTCTATTTGTGATTATTTATACACCTATCTGTTTAGGAACAAGGAGAGCCTTCTTCCCCCATTATCCCATTCAACTTGAAAGATTATATGGATGAAGAGGAAACTTCTGCACCAAGATCCCCAAGAGAACTTTCTAAAGAAGTTAAGGCTCGGCTTCAACTATTATTCCCCCTTCTAGAGGTTAATATAGCCGACTTGGTGCAAGATGCAAAGGGAATCAGGGACATCCTTGATTTGGTTAAGGATGATATACCAGATGACCAGAAAGAAACCTTAACCTCTGTTGCCCATATAGAATTTCTTGGGTCAAAGTTTCTCAAGGCCAAGGCCAAGCTCATGGCACATGAAGCTCAAGTGCGCTTGCCAGAACATGAACAATGATGGATCTTCAGCATGGTCACTGCAAAGGACACCATAGATCAACTAAATTCAGACTCCACTGTCCTTATTGGCAATCTGTCATCCCTAGAAGCTAAAAGGGACCAGTTGCTGAGCAAGCTTCAGGCTGTCAATGAGCAGATCAAATTGAAAAAAGAAAGCTTGGACAAGATTCCACTTGCACTCCGTGATTAGAAGAAAAAGATAGCACTCTTCCATGGTGAGCTCCAAGACATCAAAGCTAAGAAAAAGCCAATTCCAGGTTCAAGCGAAGAAGATCAAAAGGAAATAAATGAAATAGATATCATTCGCTTGAATGCTTTGAATGCATTAAAATCCGTACTGAACATGTAACTATATCTGTTTGTAATCTTTGACTTCCGATCTATCTTTGTAAACATCATATTTTGTGTCACTTATCTGTTAACATTTGATGCTCTATCAGCTATCCTTAGCCGATGTCATCTATACGATTCATCTTTTATTGTTTCAACCGATCAATATCAAACGGTCTTCGCGTCCATTATTTAGTCGATTCACCTTAGGATCCAAATTTGAGGGCTCTTAAGACCGACGCCCTTTCCTCTCCTTTACTCTGCTTATAAATACAAAATGTCGGCTTCCCAAACACACCACGCACTCATCGCCTTACTTCCCGGCCTTTGCTCTTCTCAACCGCCGACTGTTCTTCTTTTCCAAACAGTAACCAAAATCAATGGCGGACGACCGCGGCAAGTGCCCTGCCGAGGAGGAATCCGTTGATGGCCCCCCGGCAACTCGCCGTCGCGTGCTTGGGTAATAATCCTTTCATGATCGTCTTTTTATGTTCCAAAACTTCTTCTTTACTCAAGGAAAACCCTAACCTCTTTGCAACCCTTCTCCTCCGGCGGATGGCCAAGGCCCTAGCCGACTCCCATCGGGCTATGGGTTGGCATTGGACGAGGACGCCTGGGCCTTCATCCAAGGCTACTCCAACACCCGGCGTCTCCTGGAGGAAGAGCGCCGCCGAGCTGCCCATGCCGAGGATGAACTCGAAATCCTCGTGCTCGCCTCAATAGTGCCCTGGAGCACTTGGAGTCATCGGACGCCAGGGTTGCCGGTATTATATTTTTAGATCTTTTAAACTTATTATCTTTGTTCTTAAGACGGTTATTCCCTATATATTCACCTCGATTGATTTTTGGTAACCGCTTGCTTGAAAATTTAGCCGATTTATGTTCGTATTTGATCAAATCAGCTATCTTAACTTTAACCCTCTTTCGTTTGAATGTAGAACTCCAGCACCAGCTCGACTGGCTCCCGGGGCTGGCCACGACAATCGCCGACTTCATGAACGCCCGCGGGGCAACACTGAAGGCGCGGCTTGAAGACGTCGGGACGCGCACCAGGGAGTTAGTCATCCATGCCATCAATCACGGTGCCACCTTCGCCCTGGCCGGAGCAGAGCTCAGCAGGGCCAACATCTCCGGGGAAGTCGCTCCCTCCTTCGTCAGCACCATAACGAGGGAAGACTTCACGGAGCTGGTGGAGGAGTTTGAGCCTCTGGGGCTTGCCGTGGCGGAGGTGTCGCACCTGGAGGACCTCTTGAACAAGCTCCACTTAGATTAGCTATGTTTTTAATGTTCTCTATAAATTCGGTCTCATGTGTCCGAACAAACTGAACATCTACAAGACTGTCCCTGCATCGTCAGGCTTGAATAAATTTGTTAAATATTTATGCTTGACATCTTCTATGTTGTTATTGAGTTTCCAAAACTTTTCCTCTGATTTTATTTCTTTATTGAATGTTCTAAAGGCGATACCTTCTTGGTATCGGCTATCACTTAGGTACTGAAGGCGATACATTACGTATCAGCTATTTTTATTCTGAAGGCGATACATCGGTATCGGCTATAAAGTCGAAACAAAGCTAAATCTTTGCTCAAACTTAAAAAGAAACAATCCTGACTACCAAAAATGATGAGGGACGGCCCGATCTTCCATGAGGTAGCGATAGGTTCGATTGGTGGAGAACTCGACGTTGGCAATCTGGCTTCAAATCAGACACGATTCGAACCCTGCAACCGTTACACCACTGCTCCGTTGGTTATCAACCAAGCACAACTTGATTGACCTCACCAAGAAGGCTATTCCTGCAAGCGAATCGAAGAACACAAGCAAGAAGGTAAAAACACGCAATCTGAAATTGCAAATATGAATTCTCATGAATTTATATGGAGGGTTCAAGAACTCGGTTCCAAAGGACTAATCGACACAGTGGAGGAGATCAAGAACGGGGGCCCTAGATCACTGTAAAATGATTCGACACCACAGTTACAATGAACGATTCAGTTTCTCGATGGAAAACTAAACTCTAAACAAAACCCGAGACCTAACGACGGCGGCGGCGGCTAATTATAGGGTTTAGGACGTCATCTATACTGGACGCGCCCCCTAATTGGCTCTAAGACGATACACGGCCCAACGGACCAAAATACGGTGAAGCAGCACCCTGGCAGATTCTGGACACTGACTCCAGATGTATTTTGACATGATTCCAAAGCCATTGGTTAGCTTATCAAATTATCTTTACAAGCATATCTGGTTCATCGAAAACGGAGTCCGTATGCGTCCGGGGCATTGATTTTACCCAGGACTGCTCCTGAATTCCGAGGGTGACGAGGTAGCTGAGTTGGAGACGGATTGCAACTTGGGGAAGACCATGGCGTCGGTGTGTCCAGCGTGGTGATGTCCTCATCATCCTCCCCTTCTTGAATTGGAGTCATCCTCGACTCCATCTTGGCGATGTCCTCATCATCCCCTCCTTCTAAAATTGGAGTCGTCCGCGACTCCATGTCATCTCCATGCTCCTGCAAAACGTTAGTGACCGCACAATGCGAAACACAAGGTATAGGATCATGTGCAGCAACACTAACATGTTGGCAAAGCATAGTATAACAAGGAGCATCATTATTATCACATAACTCAGCAGTTGTAGCTAGAAAAGCACCTCGTTTTGACTTAATCTCATTATTTATAGCAATGTCTGTTGGAGGTTTATTTTTATTTTTAATCTCTTTAGCATGTTTGATAATATTGGTAGGAGACAAAGGCAGCAAAGTAATTTTCTTGTCCTTACGTGTGATTGTGTATATATTAGTTCTACCATGGTGTATAGCATCATTATCAAATTCCATGGATGACCTAACAAAATGTTACAATCTTGCATAGGGACAACATCAAAATCAGCAGTGTCATGATAAGAGCCTGTGAAAAAGCTAATGCGTGTTGATCTAGTTACCTTAGTCATAGCATTATTATTGAACCATTGAAGTTTATATGGATACGAATATTGTCGTGTGGTCAATCCAAGCTTCTCAACCAAATCTGAACTCACCAAGTTGTTGCAACTCCCGCTATCAATGATGGTGAGAACACGACAACCCTGCACAATGAGATACATGTGGAACAAATTATGTCGTTGGATCTTCTTCTCTTCTTCATGTCTCACACGTGTACTCAACATACGCTGCACAAGAAGACTAGGATAGTCCGCGGCAGCAGCCACAGAGTCAATGGTGATGGTCTTCTTGTCTTGATCGTCCTCGGTAGAATCTGCAGCAATGTTAGCAACAAGAACTAAATCATCTTCAACATCACTAGTACTTAAATAACCATCCTCGGTAGCAATGAAAGCGCGACGACTGGGGCAATCCTTCATGACATGTCCCATGCCTTTGCATCGGTGGCAAATGATTTTAGAGCTGGACGAGGAAGAGCTAGTAGAAGCACCCTGAGTGGCACCTTTCTTGAACTGTGGAATCTGCACATGAGACAATTTACTTACCCCAGAAGAAGCGGAAGGTGTAGATGGCTGTGGTGCAGCAGGAAGCTTGGGCGTCTCCGGCTCAAAATGCTGCTAAAAAGTCCTCCCATTGTTATACCTGAAAGGCTGATGTTGTTGTTTGCATCCCTGTACTTCTCTTTCAGCTTTAAGAGCAAGATGATATAATTGGCTGAACCTGTTCCAATCTTTGTAATCAAGAATATCCTGGATATCACGATTCAGACCACCAACGAATCTAGCACTAGCATCATTATCGTCTTCATGTATACCACAACGTGCTAAACCAATAAGCAATTCTTGATAATATGCCTCTACGCTTTTATCACCTTGTTTTATTGTTTGTAGTTTCAAACGTAAATCACGTTGGTAATAAGGAGGAACAAAACGAGATTTCATACGTTTCTTTAAAGCATTCCATGTTTGAGGCACAGCAGCAGCATTATTAGCATTGCAAAGATCGCTCCACCAGAACAAAGCAAAATTAGTAAACTCACTAGTAGCAAGTCTAACTCTATGCTCAGCAGGAACATTATGGGAATCAAATTTTTGTTAAACAACAAGTTCCCAATCTAAATATGCCTCTGGATCCATATTACCAGCAAAAGGAGGTAGGCTAAATTTAATTTTAGCAAAAGGATCATTATTATGATTATTACCTCCATACCGCGACGATTGAAGTTGAGACGGCGACGGGCACCACCGTCAGCATTCGCATCTTCATCACCAAAATCATCGACATCTTCATCACCAGGGCGATGAGGTGGTCGTTGCTCAAGTTGGGTAATGCGGTTGACTAGATTGTTCACGTTGTGCGTCAACTCGGTCATAAGGTTGCGTTGTTCATTCATGAATGTTGTAAGCTCGCCCTTGGACACGCACTCATTGAAATCCGTCGGAATTCCTGCCATTGTTAGAAGATAGAAAAAGACAATAGCAAAGTATTATCCCTATCAACTAAAAGGAACCAAGTGGTTGTGGTGGTGGTGGTGAAAGTGGAATGCAAAATCACAAGCGGCTTATCACCGTCTTGCCTGTATTCTTACCAACGCCAAACAAGAGCTAACCAAAATGACGAAGCAATCTGTTGTTGAGCGTGGGTAACAGTTGCAAGAGGAACCTGTGCAGACAGAAGTATATGTGGAGCTATGGGTAGGCACAATATGATAGCAAGGATTAGTAATTAACGAATGCAGATTAGCAAAGTCCAATAAGTATCCAAAGCACAAGTCACAATTGCTGGCTAAGACGTGTCGAAACGTAGCGCAACAAGGTGAAAACAAAGGATGATGGAAAGAACTCACAGAACAAGCCAAAAGCACAGATTTTTCCTTTTTGCTGAATTTTCCCTTGATTTTCGAAAAAGGTACTAGTAGGAATCAAACTTTTTTATTTTTTCACTATTTTGTTATATTTTTCTCTGAATAAGGATCACAAAAGATGTAACCACAAAAATTGGCACCTGCAACTGAGGTGGGATGTGGTCTACACAAAATTAGCATGTTCTCTAAAAAGCGTGCAGAAACCTTGACAATTTTTTTTCTTTATTTTCCTGAATTTTTTTGGCAATTTTGAGGGGACCAAACAGGGTGAAGTCAAGTTTGGGTCGGCTCCAAACGGTGTCAAGAAACTCCACAAAAAATTTCAGATTTTTCGGACAAACGAGCGAAAAGTTATGCCTGTTTTACTGAAGGTATCTCAAGTTATGTTTTCTGGAGGCACAACACGAAATCGGCAGTAAGGGCAACTCGACAGCGGCAGTTAGGGCAAAACGACCCTAAACTCTAACAGCGATCACAAGAGCAAATGTCCTTGTGACTAACAACAGTAGGTATACCCCAGATGATGTAAGGAGGGCTGCGATGCAGGCAAAAGATTACGAGCGGTTGACAACCTATCTAGGGTTTGCGCTGCGGTGAGAAGTTACACAAGGCGGCTAGCGGGGCAAGTTGAGTAATGTGGTGGCTTCCACTTGTTGTTTAGAAATGGTGGACGAGATTGCGGCGGAAACAAAGAAACAACAACGGGCATGTTGAACTACGACGACGAACACAACCCTAAACCAGCAACAAGACTCGACCACGGACACAAACTCAACAAAGCGAATCTGAAACGAAATTGCAAAGGCACAAAGGGCAATGGGACAGCGGAAATTGAAATTTTTTTAGGCTTTTTGTGGACTGTAGGTAATGAACAAATATGAATCTAAGGCAAACGAGATTATACCTCGCGGGAAACCTAAAATATCTGATACCAATTGATGATGGACGGCCCGATCTTCTGTGAGATAGCGATAGGTTCGATTGGTGGAGAACTCGACGTTGGCGATCCGGCTTCAAATCAGACACGATTCGAACCCTGCAACCGTTACACCACTGCTCCATTGGTTATCAACCAAGCACAACTTGATTGACCTCGCCAAGAAGGCTATTCCTGCAAGCGAATCGAAGGTAAAAACACGTAATCTGAAATTGCAAATATGAATTCTCACGAATTTATATGGACGGTTCAAGAACTCGGTTCCAAAGGACTAATCGACACAGTGGAGGAGATCAAGAACGGGGGCCCTGGATCACTATAAAAGGATAAGACACCACAGTTACAATGAACGATTCAGTTTCTCGATGGAAAACTAAACTCTAAACAAAACCCGAGACCTAACGACGGCGGCGACAGCTAATTATAGGGTTTAGGACGTCGTCTATGCTGGACGCGCCCCCTAATGGGCTCTAAGACGATACACGGTCCAACCACTACAGGAAAGCTAGGCTTTGCCGAGTGCCTGGGGCTTTGTCGAGTGCCAAATTTTGGGCACTCGGCAAAGAGCCTCTTTGCCGAGTGTCGGCCACGTGGCACTCGGCAAAGCGCAAACACAAGGCAAAGGATGCTTTGCCGAGTGTCCGACACTCGGCAAAGAAAGGCACTCGGCAAAGGCACCTCTTTGCCGAGTGCCAGCCACGTGGCACTCGGCAAATAATGTGGCCCCGAACTGTGCCACGTGGTCGGCTCTTTGCCGAGTGCCACGTGGCTGGCACTCGGCAAAGGCACCTCTTTGCCGAGTGCCAGCCACATGGCACTCGGCAAAGAATGTGGCCCCGAACTGTGCCACGTGGTCGGGCCTTTGCCGAGTGCCACGTGGCTGGCACTCGGCAAAGAGGTGCCTTTGCCGAGTGCCAGCCACGTGGCACTCGGCAAAGACCTCTTTGCCTAGTGTTTTTTTGACACTCGGCAAAGCCAGTTTTTAAATTACATTGAAGCAGTAAATTAATCCAAATCAAAAAGTTTTTAACTACAAAGTTGGTTAACTTATCAAGATGAACAATTTTTGTTTTGGTGATTTTTTCATTTGACAAACTTAAAATAAATTCGTTCACAAATCTTATATATCTCTCTGGTAGTTTATAAAACTACAAGAGTGATATATAATGTTTGTGAATAATATTAGAACCACAATGTCAGATGCACAAATGGTCAAACAACCAAAATAAACTTTGTAGATCTTGACAAGTTATGAAAGTTTGTAGTTGATAACTTTTTAATTTGAAGTCATCTAGTTATGCAAAACTGCGTTCGAATTTGAAAAATTTAAAATTTGAATTTTTTAAAATACCTCGGATGGAGAGATGACCAAAAGGAAAGTTGTAGATCTCGAAAAGTTATGAAACTTAGGTGTTGACAACCTTTTGATTTGAAATCACCTTATCAACGAAAACTACATTTCAAATTATCAAATTTGAAATTCAATTTTTTATAAACAACCTCAGATGGAAAAATTACCAAAATGAAAGTTGTAGATCTCAAAAAGTTAAAAAACTTTGTAGTTGACAACTTTTTTATTTGAATTCGTTTAGGGCCTCAAATAAGCAAGTTACACTCTGTTTAGTATAATATATGGGTAACCGAACGGATATGGAACGTATATGTGTAGTGCAGTGGTAGAGGAGTCTCCGCGCGAACGAGAGGTCCTGAGTTTGAATCCGGCTGATTGCGTGAGAGAGAATTGCGTGAAAAATACCATGACTTGCGATTCAAGGGAGACGAGTGGGCCGCTGCCTAGTGGGCCCCTCCCCTAATTTAATAAAAGTTTTTCTCTATTTTTTGGATTTTTTTCGTTTTTTCTTTGCCGAGTGCCAAATATGTCAGCACTCGACAAAGCCTTCGCCGAGTGCCCGATATTTGGCACTCGGCAAAGAGCCCTTTGCCGACATTTTCTTTGCCTAGTGCTCTTTGCCGAGTGCGGCACTCGGCGAAGCCTTCGCCGAGTGCAAAAGGCTCTTTGCCGAGTGCTGGCAGCACTCGACAAAGTCTGATTCTGCTGCAGTGAACGGACCAAAATACGGTGACACAGCACCCTGGCAGATTCTGAACGCTGACTTGTTTCGACGATTCCTGTTGACTCCGGACGTATTTTGATGTGATTCCAAAGCCATTGGTTAGCTTATCAAATTATCTTTCCAAGCATATCTGGTTCGTCGAAAACGGAGTCCGTATGCGTCCGGGGCGTTGATTTTAGCCGGGACTGCTCCTGAATTCCGAGGGTGACGAGGTAGCTGCGTTGGAGACGGATTGCAACTTGTGGAAGACCATAGCATCAGTGTGTCCAGCGTGGTGATGTCCTCATCAAAAAAGTACATCAGCCCCGACTTGTTTCCATCTTCTGCGTTAACAACTACTCGACCGATGTAAATCCTTTATTCATCTTCACTGATTGGACAATCTATTAGATACATTTTTAAAAGCCGACTGCTTGGATTAGCTGTTGGCTATCATCAGACATCTTGAGAAAGCATTCTTCCTGAACCTTCCCAGAAAAGCACTCCACATTGTCGAAATTCCAAACAACAGGGTCAGAGTAAGCAATGCTAACAGTTGAATCGGCTGGTATCACTTCTACAGTGTCTCCGATCCACTGAATCACATTTTGATGCATGGTAGATGGAACACAACAATTAGCATGGATCCAATCTCTTCTAAGAAGCACACTATATGAACCTTTCGCATTGACTACGAAGAAAGTAGTCGGCAAACTCTTGCTGCCAACTGTCAACTCGACACACACAACACCTTTAGTAGCTGATACTTTCCCAGCAAAGTCCATCAATCTCATATCGGTTTGAGTTAAGTCCTCCGTAGTTTTCCTGATGCATCCAGCCCAGGTGGGGTTGGTCGTG
This sequence comes from Coix lacryma-jobi var. lacryma-jobi, assembly GCA_009763385.1. Taxonomy (NCBI): domain Eukaryota; kingdom Viridiplantae; phylum Streptophyta; class Magnoliopsida; order Poales; family Poaceae; genus Coix; species Coix lacryma-jobi. The sequence continues at coordinate 27,204,718 of CM019829.1, forward strand.
GCCCAACAAATTAAGGTTGCCCGGACCCCAACAGTTCTTATGTACACCCACTCGGAGAAAGGCCTAATCTCCCTAAAAGACTAGTCTGATAGGGGAAGGGTGGCTCTTCCTTTTAAGGTGGCTTCCTCCTCCCAAGCTAAGCAAGGTGGGATTATTCAGAGGCTCACACGGTCGCCGCCCGACTACAACTGAGCCACTTGGCCCATCTTTGTTGTGTCTTTGCCAGCGGGTAATAATGGAGGCTGTCCTCATCATTCTCCCCTTCTTAACAAGGGCCCAGCTCTGATACCAAATGATGCATCCAGCCCAGGTGGGGTTGGCCGAGGCCCAACAAATTAAGGTTGCCCGGACCCCAACAATTCTTATGTACACCCACTCGGGGAAAGGCCCAATCTCCCTAAAAGACTAGTCTAATAGGGGAAGGGTGGCTCTCCCTTTTAAGGTGGCTTCCTCCTCCCAAGCTAAGCAAGGTGGGATTATTTAGAGGCTCACACGGTCGCCGCCCGACTACAACTGGGCCACTTGGCCCATCTTTGTTGTGTCTTTGCCAGCGGGTAATAATGGAGGATGTCCTCATCATTTCCCAAGCTTTCTAAAGGTAGCATATGGCATTAAGTTAACAGCTGCACCTCCATCAACTAACATTCTGCTCAAAGGCCTCCCGTTGACAAACCCCTTCAAATATAAAGCTTTTAGATGAGAATGTTTCTTAGGTTTCTGAAATGTAGCCCCTCCTGCTTGATAGATCCACTAAGCGACTGTCTCTTCATCATCCGATTCCTCTTCATGATCAGAGGACCTAAACTCAGCAGGTAGCATGAACAGAGCAGCTATATTAGCCGATGACTCTCCCTTATCGACTATTTGTTTCACTTGCCAGACTTTGGGTTTCTTTTTCTGAATTTCATTGCTCCTTAATCTCTGAACCCGTCGTTTCTGGCTTTTAGTCAAATCGCCTGGACACCACTGTCCTTCTTGCCAAGGATGATCATGACCAACTAATCTTCCTCCAAGCCGATTATGAACATTTTCATTTTTTATACGCCGATCCGTTCTTTCAAATCTTAATCTTTCATGCACGGATCGGCGGTTGTCCCTTGACTTCCTGTACTCCCAATATTGTTCACTGCATTCCGGGCAATTACGAAGAGTAGGAAGTTTCAAACCTTCATTTCAACAATGTCTGAAGAAAGGGCAATCCTAATGATTCTTTTCTTCATCCCTAATATGCCTTTCTTCATCTTGAGACCTTCTATACTCCTCCTCTTCAAGCCACTCTTGATATTCTTGCTCATCCCTCTCTCTTTGCATTTGATCTCTTTCTTTCTGATGCTGCCATTTATTTAATAAGATCCTGACAACGTCTTCTTGCTTCACCAGCCCTTGAAATTTCAGGTTGGTCATGTTGATCAGTATTCTTCTTTCCTTTCATCTCCTGATACTCCTTGGCTGTTAGCTGCTTCCTCGGATCGACTGTCCCAGCTGCCTTGGCTTTGTCAGAAGTTAGAACCTTGATCTCACTTTGAGGTGTAGGAGCTACCATGTTTGCTGGAAAGGGATGGCCATTGATGCCCATATTCTTGGCTTTCTCTAAGCCAATTCTCCCTTTAGTAATGGCTCTCTGGATCATATCCCTGAAAACTCTATAGTCGTTAGTAGTATGAGTACCAGAGTTATGGAATTTGTAGTACCTTTTATTCTTGAGCTCCTTAGCCGATGGGATATTGTGGTTTCAAGTTAATTTGATTTGACCCTTTTCCAACAAATAGTCAAATATCTTATCGGCCTTGGTGATATCAAAGCTGTATTTCATATCTTTCTCAGTATTTTTAGCCTTTGCCTAAGGCATGTATTCATTGTTCTTCCAAGCCCAGTCAACAGCAGCTACTTCATCTTCACTTTCATCACTTGAATCACCTTCATCTTGTAAAAAGAAGGAACTTTCTGTATTATAGGCTTTCTTGGGCTTAAAGACTTGATTGTATCTATTCTGGGCATCGATATTTGCTACTTTCTTGGCCAAATCAGCCATACTGGTACAACTGAAACCAATCTTCTCCCTAATGTCTGGTATTAGCCCTCGAATTGCAATGCTGACTACCTCTAGATCTGATAATGACAAGGTATAGCATTGATTCTTTATCTCTTTGAACCTCTAAAGATATTGGCATCCAGTCTCGTTGTTCCCCTGCCTTATATCGACTAAGTCTACAAGTCCTTTCTCCAAAACTCTAGAGTCAAAGTATTTATGGAACTTGTTTTCCAAATCATCCCAGCTTTGAATGGAGTTGGGTGGTAGAGATGAAAACCACGAAAAAGCTGAACCAGACAGAGATAGAGGAAACATCCTGACTTTAAGTGCTGGCTCGTCACCAACCTCTCCCAGCTGGACTAGGAATTGATTTATATGTTCCATGGTTGTCACTAAGCCCGTTCCCGTGAATTTGGTAAAATCAGGAATTCTATATCTTGGGGGAAAAACAACCTGATCATACCATTCTGGATATGGTTTCTTGTAGCCAGTCAATGTAGTCTTCGGTGTTAAACCAAACTGCTTTTGAACCGTGTCAGTAACCCGACTCATCAACTGATCTACTTGATTCACCGGCCCTTGATAGCCGATGTTCTGCCCCCCAAAAGTGTTGTTTTGATACCCTGGATTTTCGTGAGCATCCAAAGTGTAAAAATCTGACACATAATGATATCCGGAAGGAATATCACCAAGTACTACGTTTCCTTGATAAGGAGGTGCATTGAAATCTCTGGTAATCCTCCTTGCATGGGGAGCTATTTTTGTAGCCGATGAGTATATATTGTTACTCATATTCGGCTGTTGCATTTGCTACGGCGTCATGCCCCAGGGCTAACAATCATCTGATTTACATTGCCATTGGGACCATTCATCTGTGGGCCCCTAGAAGTTCTAGCCCCTTGACTGTTCCCAACTGAATATGTCGGGCCTCTCCTGTCGTTACCCAAGTTGAAAGCTTCTTTGATGGCATTTGAAAGGCTGTTGAGGAATGTTTCATTGTGATTCATCAGGGTAGTAGACATTGCTTTGCTGATCACTTCTTGCATGGCATTGTGTTGTATCTGGATCATTGGATCTTCGTGTCCTTCTAGAACTACCCTTGGAAGATGAGATTTCTGAATGATCTTTTTATCTCTGGTTTTGCTGAAGCTTAGCAAACACATATTTCAATATTGCTTAACAGTTTGTTATATTAAGCGTTGAATTTCATCTGGAAGTTCATCCATCGTCACTTTCAGCACTTCATCATTGCTGATTATCATGATCAGATGATTGTGTCCCGCCAGGCGTGCCAAAAGAATGTGTTGACGTAAAAATCTGTATGAAGGGCCAACACACTCGAACACGGTCCTTAGAGGCCGTGCAGAGCAAGGTCTTGACCTCCTGGACCTTTCAAAAAGGTGGTGGTGCCGAATCTGGATAAGAGCGACTTCGGATGTGCCAGTCAATTTGACCTGTAATTGACAAGGAGAAGAAAAAGGCGTCAAATTGTGGAACCTGCCGGTTTGGTGCCAGACAGTTCTCAATTATGCGGCTCTGATATAGCCATTGTTACAGGATATTGACTATAAAGTCAACTCCCAAGAGATGATTGAAAGCTTTGATAAAAAAATATAAGAAAAAACGGCTATTGAATATGTAAAGAAAGCATCTAGAACCAAAAAACAGCCGATAAGCTTAAACATGTGAAGAAAGTAAAGATCTATGTGTACGCCTAAGCGGTATAGAACTAACAGATTGACTAATTACAAAGGCAGTTCTATTCGTTAAGAGTGGGGTGTTTCCATACAGCCATAATAACAAATAGATCGATAAAATAACTTGAACAACAATAGTGAGGGTGTCTCCATACAACCATAATGATGACAAAGCTAGATTACGTCCGATGCAACAAGCAGATCCATTATTTCTAAGCAACTTAAAAATACACATTATGAAGGAAGCATAACTAGATCGGCTATTTTAGCCGATACAGGGTCCATGAGGCACGAACAAGATCTATCCATTAAAACCATGGTTCGGTTTAAGGTCAAGCAAATTTAATCTATCATATATATCAGTGGGGTTCGGAAATACAGCCGTAATAAACATGTCAGATCAAATCTATCTTTTCTTAGATCAAACCACGATTTTATCGGATATCTCAAACGCACAACATGTAACAATCAAGATTGACAAAATAGTTGATGAGAAGCTTAGGTCGGCTATTTTCCTTTAGTGTAAGCATATGAAGCTTTTGGATAGCTGAAACTAAACAACTTTTAAGCTTAAGCTACTTTGTCAATCTTGATTGGGCAAGATATTGTTTAAATCTAAAGAAAAACATTAAAGCATAAACAACATCAATAACTTAATGAATCTATTAGCTTGCCAAAACCAATAGAGTCGATAACTAGTCAAGATCGACTAAAGCAAGAGATTGATCAGAGTCAAGAAAGTCTTACAAAAGGCGAACTTAGACCAATAACTAGCCATGTCATAGCTTAACAAGAGTTTGGTCGATGCCAAATTCAGCCTTATTGAACAATAACACGAGCCATTGGTGAAACTTACAAGCAAACCGGAGCTCGGTCAAGCCGATGCAGCCCTGCCTGGTTGAAGGTTCCGCCGAGTTCTACCTTACTCCTACTCCTAGGGTTTTGGCCGGTGGCCGATGTGTTGATTGATTGTGTGTCCCTTTACAAAATCGGGTTCCTAGCTATTTATAACCCGATAGACTCCTGTTCTAATACGACTAGAATACATAAAAATAAAACAAAAGACGACCCAAACTTGATCTCCTTGGCCGAACCCAACACGTATTCAAAGTCTATTACATCTGGCCCGCCTGAGTTTTGGTCGTGTCCGGATCCAATTAGATGTCTTTTATTTTTTTCTGGCCGACCCTTTCATTAATAATTCAGCCGTTTGTGATCACAAAATAATAATCCTTTCTGCTCCAAAATCTGGTGTAAACAGATGTCGTTTCTCATCCAAGGGCCGAAGCAACTGTTGACGTCTATTAACTATCATTATTTACCGTCAACAATACTTGAATAAATGCCAAAAAGGATTGCCAACTTAGAAATAGGAGGTTTAAACTAATAAATTCCACGAGTTTTGGTGATTCTATATTTTCCAGGGATTAAACAGGAAAACCAACTACATTGCTTCCCCAAGAAGGAACCTGATGCAGATTACTCCACCGTCAAGTCAGTTTTGGAGTTTATTCTAGTTATATATTTAATATAGATCTGATTATGATAGAGTTTATGATCATGTTCGTAAAGTACTTAGCTTTATTCCGGATAGAGTTAAGTGGTCAAACTGGTGTAAACATGGTGTTTAGGCTAAGTTTACTTGCGAATACATCCTATGCTCCGGTTCGAGAGGTAGATCGCAGGAGTGACAGTCCTGTTGAGTCCTCCTCCCGAGTGTAGATCTTAGTAGGACACGGTTGCAAGTTAGAATTCATTACTTTGTTCTTGATTCTAATTTAGTAATGTCCCTTGATCATGGAAGATAGATTAATTAGCTATAAATTATTATATATTAACTAGAGTAACCACTAGGCTTAGTAAATATGAAGTAACTTAGGATTCGAATCTCTTAATTAATCTCCTGACTCTCTACTTGATTCATGTAATTCGCTCTATCTCTAGAATTCCCGTTATTGTTATCATTATCATTATTCAATATTTATCTTTATCTTGTCTTACACCTATTTAGACATGTGAGTAGTAATGAATGAATAGTAATCTCCACTACCTTAATCACATTTATATCCATTTGGTCCCTGCTTCGTTGTTTCCTTCGGTAAAATATAAATAACGATACCTAGACAACCTGGGTGAAATGCTGCTACAACAGGTATATTTATCTGTGTGCTTGCGGATAAATATTTATTTATATCTTTTTGAGCTAGTGTCACATATGAATTACATTTCTAGTATCATGTTAGGGATGACAACTTGACATTAAGTGATGCTAGGAGTGTCCTGTACATTTCTGAGGGCTTTTGCTAGAATCAGTTCATTAAAGTTTATTATGGGCAATTGCATTAAGAAGTATCAACAAGTATTTCTAGCGCCGTTGCCGAGGAGTAAGCAGGGGAAGCCACCGGGAACCAAATGAAAACCAGTAAATCAGTGGAAACAAAACTTATTAGGAATTTAACATGGCAAAGGAGATTATTACTATTCATTCATTAACTCGTACCTCTGTCTTGGCAGGCTTACCCTTGTCTTTCTTTGTTTAAATCATAAACAGGGTAACACAGGTTCAGTTGTAATTCATCACTTACAAATCAACAATCAACTAGACCGTGTGGAAGATCAACATCAGTAGTCAAGCCATGGTCAACAAGACTATGCTGGAGTTCTCTACTCCAAGTGTCAGGAACATTCGTACTAGACCTATACTCCAGACGAACAACCTTGAGTTGGAGCTCAAGCCAAGTCTTATCAACATGGTGCAAGCTACTACATTTGGTGGAAAGGAAGAAGAAGATGCAACTGCCCATCTACAAGATTTCTTGGAGAATGGAAGCACCTTCATCATCAAGGACATTCCCCAGGACATTATACTCCTTCATCTCTTTCCCTTCTCACTGAAAGGAAAAGCGAAGCAGTGGTTCTATTCAAACATGGACAACATCAAGACATGGGAGAAATGTTCAGAGGCCTTTCTATCAAGATTTTTCCCAATTAGCAAAATCAATACCTTAAGGGGAAAGATTTACAACTTTCAGCAACAAAAAGGAGAAACCATTCCAGAAACTTGGGAGCATTTTCAGGAGCAAATCTTAAGATGCCCACATCATGGAATAAGGAACGAATTGCTCATGCAACTGTTTTATCACGGATTATTACCAAGAACACGGGAGCAACTCGATGCCACCGCTGAAGGATCATTTGTCACTCACTGTTGGAAAAGCAGAATGTTTAATGGATAAGATAGCTGAGAATCAGAGCTGGAAACAAGTTACTACTCAACGCTGTCACGAGATTGAAGAAATTCTAGAAGAAGTGTGTGCACTGTCAACCAAGATGGATGTATTTATGGATCGACTCATTCAGAGGGCCGATTACAAGGAAGAACGTCAAGCTATTCAAGACGCATTTGATGCTCAAACTAGAAGTGGAGAGTATTTGGGAATAGAATTTCCCAAAGATCAAGAAGAAGCTAATATCATCAACAACTCTACTGCTTTATACAAGCAAGGATTGCGTCAACAACAACCTTCCAAACCAGATAAGTACACCAGTAATTTCGGTTCTTCCAATTCTAAGCAACCTACTTTAAGAGATCTAATTTTAGAACAAGCCAGAATAAATGATAACATTACTAAAAGACTTGCTTTAAATGATAAGACTCTTGAAAACATAAATGCTAAGATGGATGAATTTTCTTCTGCCATTAAGAATCAACTCAATTATAATAAAAGAATAGAAACCCAACTATCACAATTGGCTGCTGTTTTGCCTGTTACCACTAACCATGAGCAGATTAAGGGGATCACCACTAGACGTGGGAGGACCACTCGAGATCCGCCATACCCGGAAGGAGCACAAAGAAGACAGACAACACTAGTAACACCCCCGAGGGCAGAAGAAAGAGATGATGAAGTTCAAGAAACTCAAGTGCAAAATGAAGAAGTACCAATGGATTTTCAAGACACCAATCTTCTTCCATTCCCACACAGAAATCGAAACGCCAAGCTAGATGCGCAATTCAGTAAGTTTGTTAAAGTAATTCAGAAACTATATATCAATATTCCTCTGCTAGACGCATTACAGGTACCTACCTATACCAAGTATGTATGGGATATACTTAACAACAAATGACCACTGCCAACTACTGAAATAATTGAGCTGGCAGAAGAATGCAGTGCGGCTATCCTCAATCAAATACCGGAGAAGAAGAAGGACCCGGGATGCCCCATATTGAATGCTCAATTGGAAATCAACGGTTTAGTAACGCACTGTGTGATCTTGGAGCTAGTGTCAGCGTGATGCTCGCATCAGTCTACTATAAGCTCAATCATTCAGCACTTGTGTCAACACCAATGTGCCAGTAGACTTTGTAGTACTTAATAGGAATTGCTGAGAACATCCCAATCAAGATTAGAGAGTTCTTCGTACCAGTAGACTTTGTAGTACTAGAGATGCACCCGGATTCAAAAGTATCACTCATTCTTGGAAGACCATTTTTTAGCACCGCCAAGGCCCACATTGATGTTGGAGCTGGAGAGATCAAAATCACCATAAATGGAAAGGAAGAAAAGTTCTCATTCAAACCACGACCCAAACAATGCTCAACTCTAGTAGACCATAAAACTCAAGAAACAAAACTACTATCTCCGGTAGTGGAGACCCATCAAGAAGAATAAAGAAGACTGGAGAGTCCAATTCGGTGGACTTTAAACCCCGAACCTTCGCCAGAGGTAACTCGGTAGTTATCAACATTTACTTTTTGCATTTCATATTTATTTTCTCATGCATAGGAAAACAAAATAAAAATTAACATCTTCATTGCATCATAAAATTGGCCCCATGTAATTAATATTTACGAACCCCGTAAGTATTATTTACTACGGCAACAAAAACATATAAGAATTTCATCATTGGAGTCCTTGTTTTCTATAGTTCCATAAAAGCAATTTTCTTTTATACTTGCATTGTACAAATACGGGAGACATACGGACCCACAGACACCTGTGACCCACATCATATCACTTCAAATTATCACATGCACTCACAACCACTCATCTCACCTACCACCACATGCAACCGTCGGCATATACTCCAAAGAGTGGGAACTTGAGCAAGGTAGGTGAGGGAGCAAGTTGGAGAGAAGTGGGCCCAAGGAGGGACCGGTCGGTCCCACCACTAGACCGACCAGCCTCCCCACTCTCCCCCTATAAATTGGCAAGCATTCTTCACACTCTCCACACACTCCACTCTTCAGAAACACCAGCCTCACTTCGAAATTCGAAATTCCAATTTCGAGTTCACTTAGCACTTCATTTGGGTAGTTTCTAAGTGAGTGAAGATACGAGAGAAGAGAGGAGGAAGCTTTGAGCTAGTAGCAAGTAGAAGGGGATAGTGAGAGCAAGGAAGAGAAATCAATAAGAGAGGGGAAGTGTTGTCCAATTAGTTAATGAACTAGGAGAAGTTGAAATAAAAATGTCAACTTGAACGACTGACTCCTGGACTACTGACTTTTGGACCACTAACTCTCTGACATTTATTTGCTCTAACCCTCACTTGTTCCACTAGTTTTGTCTGTGTGCTCTCTTGTTTTTGTAGCAAAGATGAGCAACTTCTTGAGAAAGGCGAAGAACACGCTCACCTTCCGATCAACAAGAAGCCGTTCGCAAGCTGGCTCATCACAAGGAGGCTCGGACATGGATACCTCATCCCTTCCTCGATCCTCTACCACAAGCCGGTCCGAGCCACGTGATCTTCTTCATGAAAGGCACATCAAGCTCCAGACAGCCTACGAGAAGGACCTGTTCAGGCATTACCGCGATAAAGAGTACACCCATACTCCTACCTTTGATTCACAATTTCTTCGAGACACAGGTATGGACTCTGAGTTCGATCTAGTCTTTCATAATATTGGGTGGGAGAACACTTGGGAGCTCACCGAAGAGGGTTGTAGATTGCTCACTCTAGAATTTCTTTGCACTCTCTCTTCGGATGACACATATGTCTACTTTAGGCTATATAATGAACCTTTCACTCTCACATGGAAATAGTTCAGTCTAAATTTGGGTTTTCCTGAAAACTGCACCGTAGACATAGATGTTGCCTTAAGAAACTTTGACAGAGAAAGCTTTTGGGAAGACAATACTGGCAAGAAAACAAATCATCACCCTTGCACTAATGATATACACAACCCCACATTAAGGGTGGTGCACAAGTGGCTAGGTTTCACTCTCTTTCCTAGGCAAGAAGGTCGTATTGTTAGAATTGAGGAGTTAAAAATTATGTATGCAATGGTCAAGAAAACTAAAATCTCACCCGTAAAACTCCTGGTAGACTATTGGCCTTACATTCACACTTTACAAGGCCCCATATCTATCACTTCTTGGGTTACTCGTCTTGCTGGAAATCTGAACTGAAATGGAAATAATATGTACATCTCCACTCCACGACCAGTCATAGATTTCTACTTCTTCAGTCAAGCACATCTCATAAAGAAGAGGAATAACAAACTCTACATGCAATATAAAGGATATACAAATGAATATGAGTTGCCAAACAGATTACTTGGTCTGTATGTCATGGAAACCTTTTTGCTTAACTTGCAGAGACCTGGCGCGGGAGTAGGGAGAAGCCCCTCCGCAAGATTCACCAGAAACACTGCCCCGAGATATCAAGGAGAAGATGCTGCACCACCTGGACCAGCTTACACTCACTATCAAGGATTCGAACGAGCTAGGCCATCCACATCACACCATCCAGCCTGGGAAGATACTACTACCTACGAGCCACATACACCACAAGATTCATGGGGACAAGGAAACTTTCGCAATTACACTCCACCACATCGCGAAGAGGATACGATGTATGACTTCCAAGGAGGACGAATGTCTTTCTCTGGGAGAGGCGTTCATGGTGCCACTCATCATCCATACTCCTACCATACCACCCATGGTTACCCAGAACATCAGCCATACCGCAAGTTCCCGTACCACAGAGACCCTTACTTTCAGGGCATCGACACTCGTCTTACTCATCTTGAGACGGGTCAAGATGACATGCGCCATACTCTTGAAGAGATACATCATCAAGTCGCCCAGACAAACGAGAATTTCTGCTACCTCTTCGGACACATGGGAATTAATCCACCTCAACCGCCACCACCGTACGAGTGAAACTAGCTTGGGGGCGGACCCCCTATTCCCGAGGTAAGTATGTTGTACCCCTCTGTTTGCTTTTTTGTTTGTGTTTAGTATTGTTAGCTAGTATCTATTTAATGTTTAAATAAAATAATCTTGAAGTAGAATATAAAAAAAGAAGAGAGAGTTGTTTTTCATAACCTCAACTGCAAGACAATTCCTTTCAAAATTTTAATTGAAAAATCTCAAAACAAAGATCTTAACCAAAGTTTGGATAGTTGAGAATTAGAGATAAAAAAGTCTAAGCTGCTATTTATCTTGTTCTTAGTTTCAATGAATCTCCAGAATTTTAATTTTGAAAACTTCAAACATATGATGAGAACCTGTATGACATAATAACTAAAGCCTAATGATAAATGATTCATACTTTGAGGCTGCTTACTCTGTTCTATGTTTTTAGCTATGGTAGAGAGGTTTATCATGCTATAAAGATCAAGCTTCTATAAATATAAAAGATTCACTCTTCCGAAGTAGTATTGTGTTAGAGGCATGGGCTATGCAAAAATATGATAAGGAGGAAAGAAAAAGGGACAAGTGTCCGACTACCTCAGGAAAAAGAGAAAAAAGAAGAGAGAAATGTGTGATAAAAATATGAAAAGAAAAATAATGATAGCCCATGGTTCCTCTAATTACAATATGCCAGTAAGAGTTGACAAATTTAAAAAGTTTCAAATGCTTGATCTAAGAGTATGACATTTCTCTCCCTAAGCTCTGAACTTTGACTGAGTAAAGTGTGCTTTTTAATCTTAAAATATATATATCTAAAAAATGTCATACAAAAGTTCTCTGAGCTTTTATTATGAAATCTTGCAAAACTCCAGAGTAAAGTTGGAATGAGGAATTTGAGACATAGTGCTTGACTTGATTATTTCTGACTTTCAATTATTCTGAACTAAGGTAAAAGATTGGCGAAAGGAACATGTGAAAATTCTTCCAAACTCTTTTCAAGAAAGTTTTCAGTTGATGGCTTGCATTTTACTCTCAGAACCCGATGTTTGCTAAGGGACTAGCAAAAGTTTAGCTTGGGGGAGTTTGTTGACGTCTATTAACTATCATTATTTACCGTTAACAATACTTGAATAAATGCCAAAAAGGATTGCCAACTTATAAATAGGAGGTTTAAACTAATAAATTCCACGAGTTTTGGTGATTCTATATAATAGGGATTAAAGAGGAAAACCAACTGCATTGCTTCCCCAAGAAGGAACCCGACGCAGATTACTCCACCGCCAAGTCAGGATGTTTCTAGAAGACTCCAGAGGACACCAGAAGACACCACGAGGCGAGGCACCACGGGAGGATGACCTATGGGACCGACCGATCCCCTGGGCCCACCGATCGGTCCTGGCCAGGGCCCCCACGACTCCCCCTTTCGGAACCTTCCTCCACCGACCTCTAGGATGCATCTCGACCGTACCTTAAGTTGGTTTGATACAATGGCCACGGTTCCACGCCCAGGGCTATATAACCAGACCCCTGACCACCCCTCCAGAGACAATTAAGATCAGAAGAGAAGACAAGACAGAAGACAGAGAATTAGGGTTTCTAGAGAGAGAGTTAGAGCTCTACATCAAGATTAGAGTTTAGTCTAGCTAGATTCAAGTAGAGGCAGGCGACTTCGTCGGCATATCCGACTAGAAGCTTCGTCTAAGTCTCCAGATCGTTGTCGAAGACTCGGTAATTTGTATCTTTATTCGACTTTGTGCTACTTTAATATATTTTAGTTTATTCAGTTTTGGAGTTTATTCTAGTTATATATTTAATATAGATTGATTATGATAGAGTTTATGATCATGTTTGTAAAGTACTTAGCTTTATTCCGGATAGAGTTAAGTGGTCAAACTGGTGTAAATATGGTGTTTAGGCTAGGTTTACCTGCGAATACATCCTATGCTCCGGGTCGAGAGGTAGATCACAGGAGTGACAGTCCTGTTGAGTCCTTTGTAGTCCTCCCCCCGAGTGTAGATCTTAGTAGGACGCGGTTGTAAGTTAGAATTCATTACTTTGTTCTTGATTCTAATTTAGTAATGTCCCTTGATCATGGAAGATAGATTAATTAGCTATAAATGATTATATATTAACTAGAGTAACCACTAGGCTTAGTAAATATGAAGTAACTTAGGATTCGAATCTCTTAATTAATCTCCTGACTCTCTACTTGATTCATGTAGTTCGCTCTATCTCTAGAATTCTCGTTATTGTTATCATTATCATTATTCAATATTTATCTTTATCTTGTCTTACACCTGTTTAGACATGTGAGTAGTAATGAATGAATAGTAATCTCCACTACCTTAATCACATTTATATCCATTTGGTCCCTGCTTCGTTGTTTCCTTCGGTAAAATATAAATAACGATACCTAGACAACCTGGGTGAAATGCTGCTACAACAGGTATATTTATCTGTGCGCTTGCGGATAAATATTTATTTATATCTTTTTGAGCTAGTGTCACATATGAATTACATTTCTAGTATCATGTTAGGGATGACAACTTGACATTAAGTGATGCTAGGAGTGTCCTGTACATTTCTGAGGGCTTTTGCTAGAATCAGTTCATTAAAGTTTATTATGGGCAATTGCATTAAGAAGTGTCAACAGCAACCTAGCAACAACATCGATGTCTACCCGAGGCCATTGGTTGAGGAACTTATACTTCTATGGAGCAAACCACGTGTACGCGTGTGGGATGAGTACAAACATGAACCCTTTGACCTGCGAGCATTATTGTTTGTAACAATCAATGATTGGCCGGCTCTAAGTAATCTTTCAGGCCAGACAAACAAGGGATATAATGCATGCACACACTGTTTCGAAGACCTTGATAGTTTATTTTTGAAAAAGTATCGGAAGGTCGTGTATGTTGGCCACCGTCGGTTTCTTCCCATGGGCCACCCAGTAAGAAAGAAAAGGCAAACATTTTAAAGGTAAGGCAGACCACCAAACCAAGCCTCGTAACCGAACCGGAGATGATGTACTCAAAATGGTGAAGGATACAAAAGTAGTATTTGGAAAGGGACGGGGCAGCGAACCTGTTCCCAAAGACGCTATGGGACAAGCACCCATGTGGAAGAAGAAGTCCATATTCTGAGAGCTACCCTACTGGCATGTCCTAGAGGTCCGCCATGCGATCGACGTGATGCACCTGACAAAGAACCTTTGTGTGAACCTGCTTGGATTCATGGGTGTCTACGGGAAGCCTAAGGATTCACTTGAAGCACGACAGGACTTGCAGCGCATGAAAGAACGAGACAACATGCATCCGGAGAAGATAGATGACGGGCGCCAGTACTTAAGCCCTGCTAGCTACACTCTTAGCAGAGAAGAAAAGGAAAGCATGTTTGAATGCCTTAACAACATGACGGTCCCATCTGGATTCTCCTCCAATATAAAGAGAATAATTAATGTGCCAGAGAAGAAGTTCCTAAACTTAAAGTCTCATGACTGCCATGTGCTTATGACCCAATTGCTTCCTGTTGCTCTAAGAGGAATTCTACCTCCACATGTACGTCTAGCCACCGTGAAGCTATGTGCATTCCTCAATGCAATTTCACAGAAGGCAATCAATCTAGAGGAACTTTCTACTTTGCAGAATGATGTCGTTCAATGTCTCGTCAGCTTTGAGTTGGTGTTGCCTCCATCCTTCTTTGATATCATGACACACCTCCTAGTTCACCTGGTCAAGGAGATCATTATTCTCGGTCGTGTGTTCCTACACACCATGTTCCCATTCGAGAGGTTCATGGGTGTTCTGAAGAAATATGTTCATAGCCGTTCTCGGCCAGAGGAAGCATCGCCCAGGTCTATGGAACAGAGGAGGTTATAGTGTTCTGTGTGGACTTTATTCCAGACCTTGACCCGATTGGCGTTCCTGAATCGCGACACGAGGGCAGACTCAATGGCAAGGGAACACTAGGGAAGAAAACATATATCGATACAGGAGATGATTACTTCGATAAAGCACACTACACAGTTCTAAAGAACTCCTCATTTGTCGATCCATATATCAAGGTACATAAGGATTTCCTTCGATCCGAGTGGCTCGGGAAGAGTGAAGCTTGGATTACACGTCAGCACATGCGAAACTTCGGCGATTGGTTGCGAAAACAGTGTCAGGGTGATGACAACATAGATGAGCAGCTTTATTTGTTGGCCAGACAGCCATCGTGGCATATCAGCACGTACAAAGGGTACGAGATCAATGAGAATACATTTTACACAGTAGCCCAAGACAAAAGGAGCACCAACCAAAACAGTGGTGTACGCGTGGATGCCACGGATCCAAATGGCAACAAACAAACATATTATGCTCTCATACATGACATATGTGAACTAGACTATGCACCTAATTTTAAAGTGCCTTTGTTCCGGTGTAAATGGGCCAAGATGACCGGAGGTGGGGTAACAGTCAACAAGGACTATGGGATGACATCAGTGGACCTCAACAATATTGGGTACAAAGATGAACCATTTATCCTTGCCGCGGATGTGAGTCAGGTATTCTACGTGAAAGACATGTCTACAAAACCAAAGAGAGGAAAAAATGATAACAAGTCGATCGTCGACGAGCCAAAGCGCCACATAGTTCTTTGAGGGAAAAGAAACATTATCAGAATTAAGGACAAGTCAGACATGTCAGGTGATTATGAAAGGGATGACCGAATTCCGCCATTTAAAGTAAACAAAGACCCAAGTATTTTGTTAAACAATGAGGAAACTCCATGGTTAAGGAATGATCATAACCAAGGGACATATGTCAAGAAGAAGTTCACAGTTGTGCCCGCTAAGTAGTGGGTTTGTTGTAAAGATATTATATAATAATTAATTAATTAAGGCTTTATATGATGATGGATTTATATATATATTTAGTAGTGATCATTTATTTATGTGCTCCTCTAGATGTGAATCACCAAAATACATATAAGAAGAAAAAGTATATACAAAATTCTAAATATTAGTAACATTTATATTTAATATTTACAAAAAACAAATTAAAAAGAAACTAAAATTTAACATTTTCTTCTGTAAACTAAAGCAAAAAGAATCTCATACTAATTTTTAAAAGAAAGTATATCAAATATTTAATTTTCTATTCAATTAGAAAGATTTAAGATATATTCAATTAGAAATATTTAAGATATATTTAAAAAGAAAACTAAATTTAAAAATCTAAAACTACTGCATATGTCCGGTAGAACGAAATTGGACAATGATTTTTTAGGTTATAAACAAAAGATTAACGTCTAAATGATGTGAAAATAAATTTTCTATTGAAAGCCAATAATTTTTTAAATTTAAATTTAACATTATATTTTTGCATTAACGAAATATGAATGGTTATTTACATTTATATTCGTTATTATAAAAAAAGAAAAGAATTTATGCTACAAAATTTTCTACTGTACAATAAGGTCAAAGGAAATACAACTGTTATTTTTAAGTAATTTTATACCTACTGTTCAATTTACTATGCAATTAACGAGAATTGCAACATATTTATACAGTGAAAACTTAATACAACACCCAAAATACTGAAAACCCAAAACTGTGGCGAGAAAGAACCCTTTAGTCCCGGGCGGTGGCAGCACCCGGGACTAAAGGGTCCTTTAGTGCCGCTGCGTAAGCCGGCCTGGGACTAAAGGTCCAACCCTTTAGTCTCGGCCGTCTTACGCACCGGGACTAAAGACCCTTTAGTCCCGGTGCGTAAGACGGCCCGAGACTAAAGGACCTCTGGGTATATAGGGCACAGTGCCCTCCAACCTTTCCCAGATCGACGCAGTTGCGCTGCCTCCGTCCGCACCGCCGCCCTCGAGCTCTCCTCGCCGTCAAGCCTCCGTCCTCACCGTCGAGCCTCTCTCCGCGCCGTCGAGCCTCGGACTCGGTCGCTCGTCCTTTGCACCGGCGAGCACCCGTGTGTCCCCTCGTCGTACACGTCCTCGTCCTCGCGCTGTCGAGCCTCGGCCCCCCTCGCCGTCGTCGAGCCTCGACCTCGGCTCGTCCTTGTCCTCGTCCCACGTCCTCAGCGCCGGCGTCGAGCTCCGTGTGCCTCCTGGCCTCTTCCCCTCATCCACGTCCTCGTCTCGCGCCGTCGAGCGCCTCTCCCTCACCGCCGCCGTCGAACCTCGCTCGGCCTCCGTGCGTGTGTGCAGTGTGGTATGCATGTGTGTGTTTGTGTGCGTGCGTGCATGTGTGCGTGTAGTGTAGTAGTGTGTGTGCTGTGAGCGTAAAAAATGAAATGAAAAAGTTAAATAGAAAATAATATATATAGAAAAAGGAAAATTGATATATATATATATAGAAAATAGATATATATATTTAGAAAAATGATATATGTAAATGAATATAAATAGATATATATTTATAGATAATGACTGTAAATATATATCTATTTATATTCATTTTATATATATTATTTTCTTTTTCTAAATATATATATCTATTTTCTATATATATATATCAATTTTCCTTTTTCTATATAAATTATTTTCTATTTAACTTTTTCATTTCTTTTTTTATAGAAATAGCTATATACAGATAATGAATATCAAAAGATATATATGTTTTTTTAACCTAACAAATATATGTTTACACATGTAGATAAAAAGTGACAGGCCGCGTCGACCTCGCCGCCATCCACCATCATCCGTACCGTCGTCATCTTTGCCGCCGTCCACCGTCCACGGTGTGTGGAAAAAACGTGTCATGTTAAAAATCACTTAGATATATGTTAGTGTCGTTCACCGCCGTCACATGACAAGGAAACTAGATAAATATATTTACACATGTAAAAAATATGTGTGAATAGAAAATCACATGTCATGTTGAAATCACTTAGATATGTTTAAACATGTATTTTTAATATTGGCAAATATATGTTGAATTGCCTCTTTACGAATATATGTTATTTTTAATGTTGGCGAATACACGTTATCTTTACGAATATGTTATTTTTACTAGATTCTATATGACATAACAAATCACTCTTGCAATCCTTTTAGAGTTTTAAACATCATATGTACATTTTTGAAGATGTGTTTTCTTGCTGTTATTTTTAATGTTAGCGAAACGTAAACCCTAAATGAATCTAAACCCTAAACCCTAAAACCCTAAACCCGAAACCCTAAACTCTAAACCTAAACCTAAACCTTAAACGAATCTAAACCCTAAAACCCGAAACCCTAAACCCTAGAACCCGAATATATGTTATTTTAGGGTTTCGGTTTTGGTTTCACATACATACATGTATAAAGCTCCTCTAAGTATTCGATCATATTGTATATATATTTTAATATTCGCAGAAATGGCCGACCCAAATGGCCGAACCTGGAGGAGGAAATGTTCAATATCATCGTCGGCGGCGATAACGGGAGTCAATACTTATTGAATTACGAAGACATGACCATGCATGATGAAAATCCCCCTGAACAACAAGTTGAGATGCAAGAAGGCAATATTGGCGAGGTATATATACAATATATCGTGTTAGGGTTTACATTTACTTTATTACTTGATTAGGTTTTATTTCAACTTGTATTAGGGTTTCATCTTTGTGTCTTTACCTATATGTAGCCTTCTGGATCGATGTCTCGACGGGGCAGAGCAGACCAAAACGAGGGCCGAAGAAGCCGTTGAAGGGCTGTTACGTAATCTCCAAATTTGATATGGCTACAGGACAACCACTAGGACCCCATGCATAGAAATATGTCTTTCACTGTGGGTTCCTTGTGAGAGATCAGTTTCTGATAAGTGCCCATGAATGGAAAGAGAAGCGAAGTGCTCCCGAGATCAGTTATGTCTCCAATCGTGACAAGCAGCTAGTCTGAGAAGACATCGAAGGTCATTTCTCGTTTGACACGAACGATGAGGAGTTGAAGAGGCGAATTCGGGAGTGGACAATGAAGAATATGGCCACACTTTTTCAGGACTGGAGGAAAAAATTGTACCACAACTTTGCGCTAAAGAACGAGATGCCAGATTTCAACTCTAAGGCGTATTTCAGGTTAAGGCCCGATTGGGATGAATTTGTACAGTACAAAAGATCACAAGAGAGCAAGGCTCGTATCAGAGTAAACAAACAGAATGCAGCTCAGAAGAAATACCGCCATCATTTAGGATCAGGTGGCTATAGGACTGCCCTTCCAAAGTGGGAGAGACAGGAACAGGAGATGCTTGCCAGGGGGTAGTCCTGGAGACAATAAGAAGGAATTGGAGTGAACGCTCCAGGAATTGGTTCTATGCTCATGGGGGAACCATAAACCATAATGACGAAGAGCTTGATTGGGGCCCAGAAATTTCAAGAGCAGCACAGAGGCTAGTTCAAGCATGAAGTGCGGTGTTGGCTGGCGAGTTCAAGCCCAACAGAGAGAAAGATGAACTCATGTACGCGCTAGAAAATCCTGAGCATGGTGGGCGTACGAGAGGCTTTGGTGCCGTTTCGTGGCTGCATTCCTTCGAAGCGGATCGACAAAGTTACAAAAGCCGCCAGAGAAAGAAGGACGAGGAGGCAGAGCGAATTAGCAAGTTGGAGTATGTTCTTGAAACACGAGAGCATGACAAATCTCGTGAAGAATGGATGTAGGAGGAAATCAAAAGGCAAGTGCAAGCGGCACTTAGTCAAATGACAAGTGGGCAAGGTACATCATCACAACAACATCAAGCGAACATTATTAGCCCGCCAGGTCAGTTGAAAAGCAGCTGCGCCTCCACGGAAGTACCAACCATTCAAGATGACTCCAAGCTACGCTTCCCCGTGGATGACGTTAAAGAACCTTTTACTACTTGTGAGCTGCACATTCCAGATGGAAATGCCACGAAAAAGGTGGCTATCGGTGTTGTAAACCCTATTGACCGCACAAGAACACCAAGAATCCATGGTCAACCAGTGTCAGCCGGATACGCTAGCGTCTCGGTGGATAGGGTTGAGACAGGTTGTGGCAGCGTGGCACTTGGAATCGAAGGGGGAGATGGGGAGAAGACTTTAGGTGAAGTGGAGAAGACATTTATTTGCTGGCGCAAGTGCTTCATTATTATTCCTGGAGTGTCACCGCCGCAACCTCCTCCTATTGATCAAGATCCTCACCATAGGTAGTGCGCGTGAACGAGAAAGAATTTTTACACTAACTTCCTATATGTATATATTAATTGGATGCTCACATCATTCGTTGTTTTGCATAGTAGGAACTATAGTCCAGTTCGTCATTCCCCAGCGCATCATAGTGTTGCCGGCAGTGACGATGTGTTGGAGGACACGGCTTCAACCCCATCTCCAGCACAAAGATCTCCACAACGGGCTCCAACGCCACAACCTGATCCACCGCGGGCTCCAACGCCACAACCTCCACCACGGGCTCCAACACCGCCACTGACCCCACCATCTCCTCCATAGCGGGCTCCAACACCACCCCCCTGCCTCCACCGTGCTCTCCAACGCCACCAACAAAGAATGTCCCAACGCCTCCACAGCGAGGCCCTAAGAAGCGGTCCGCCGCCACAGAACCGAAGGCAGCCCCACCTCCAAAAAATAAGGCTCCTGCATTAGGAAAAATAGCCCACGAGAAATTATCTTATGAAAAGACTGATGAGGAGTTAGAAATTTCGGTGAAAAAAGATGTGCGGAATTTTTTAGAGGAATCGAAGGTCAAGGCTCAAGCGAAGAGAAACCGAGAGAAGCCTTACCTCTTATTAAACCCATAGGAGTTAAGGAAAAAGGTGGAACAACATGGTATCAAGATGCGTGAAGCCCGAAAGGCTCCGTGAAAATCATACTACGAACGCTCTCTAATCAAGTCTGCAAAAGAACAACAATCAAGCACGAAGAAAGTGGGAAAAGGTGTTCCACAGCTCAGGGAAACATCAAGACCTTTGTCCCCGTTATTTGTGGCAAATCAGTATGGTTCAAACATGGGCAGAGTATAGAGGAAATCTGGAGAGACCACTTTGTCTGAGATGAACTCACTTGAAAATTATTTCATTGACAGCAGTCTCACATACCAAACGATTGCCAATATTGCTACTGGGCTGGAGTTTCCACGAGCGGAAGTAGTTGATGAACGGAGGAGAAATTTTGCACCGGGCAGGAGTCTAATGAATCCCAATCACTTACATGTACTTGGTACACAGCCCAATCACTTACATGTACTTGGTACACAGATGTTTGCAATCAACAAATGGTGCATGGAGGCTTATAAAGACGATGATGTCAATTGGTTTTCTGTCCGAATTCGGAACCATCACTACTTCCATGGCGATGACTTAATCTTAGTCCAGATGGAGAAATTACACCAGCTGTGCCACATGGACGCACTGGACAAATCGCTCCTTAGCTGTTATTGTTTGTAAGTGTTTCTTTTATAATTTTCATTGAACTCTCTAGTATGTGTATATAGTATGTAGTATTCTTACACACGTACTTGTGGTTCGACTCGATATTGCAGGTATCAGATGACTCAGCTCAGAGATAAACATAACAATTCTGTTGGGTTTGTTGATCTGTTTTCAAGGCTCCAAACCCTTCAGCAACTTGGAGCGATGAGATGTGTATGAATCTCATGAGGTTCTTCGTGAACCAAAAAGATACAGAAATAATACTCTTCCCATACAACTTTAAGTGCGTGAGACATATATAGTTAATAATAAGTATGTGCACATTTTATTTTACTTAACCCTAATAATCTATATATATGAATCATATGTATGAACAGCTATCATTGGATATTGATGGTCATCGATCTCAAGCACAGCAATGTGTTAATCTATGACTCGTTGAGCAAACCGCAAGAAGATTACCAAGATATCATAGACATTATCCAAATGTAATTTTGATCCCTAGCTTGCATGCTTAAAGTATAGACTAAGCTTGTATATATGTATACTAATTAAATAATGATCCAACTATTAATGTTTCATTGGCCGAATTAGGGTTTGGGAAACATTCGTTGCTCGGGAACATATGAGTCAATGTAAGGCGCCACTTACAATAAAGCCACGACTACCAGTAAGTTTACACCTTCGTCAATGTACTTGTATCTTTATTATATCATGTCATATATCATATCTTTATTATGAGATGAATCTTTTCATTCTACGGTGGATTTTGAGACAAGAACAGGGTAACAACTTATGTGGATTCTATGTTTGCGAGTACATGATGATAGAATCAAATAAAATTTCTGAAGGAATCATCAAAGTACGTAGTAACAGATCTCTTTTCATTTTTTATAGACTTGATATTGATAATATAGATATAACTAATATCTTCTTTAATTCAAATTGAAGATTGACCGGTTGAAGCAAAAAGTGATACTATAAGACCAATTGAAAGCAATACAACAGACAATAGCAGGATTTCTTCGGGAACAAGTCATAAATCCAAACTGCGAGTTCTACTATAATACCAATGAGTCGTTGATTCCAAACAATAATGATCATTTGTATGCCCTGTAGATCTTTAGATGGAGTACAACTTGTAATAGGTTTACAGTACTAACTTTGGAGTACAACTTGTGTAGATAGATATTTAGACAACTTCTATGTATATTGCTTGTGATTTTATGTGTATATATTTATATATACGTAGTTCTATAGTTCAATTATATATGCATGCAATAAGCTTATTGTCTTATGCTGCTAATATATATAAAATATATATATTAGCAGCAAAGAATACATATTGTAAACCTATTAAATAAATAAACAAAACTAAAAATAGAACTGAAAAGAAAATAAAAATTAAAAAACTAGGGGACCCTTTAATCCCGGCTGGTAATACCAACCGAGGCTAAAGGGTGCTGTTGCGGGGCACCGCTGGCAGCACCCTTTAGTCCCGGCTGGTATTACCAACCAGGACTAAAGGGGGGCTTTAGCCCCGGTGAGCGGAGCCGGGACTAAAGGGGAGGAGGGCTTTAGTCCCAGAAGCGTAGTCCCGGCTCAGCAACCGGGGCTAAAGGTCCTTGCCGACCGGGGCTATAGCCCAATTCTGTTGTAGTGATACAACCCCATACAGAACCAAAAGTCTAATAATGCAGAGGTGTAGTTCGGTTGGCAACCTTCGTGCTTTGGGCATAATTGTAAGGCTTCAGTTTTGCGTCAAGCCAAATCCCCTTCCATTGCTTTGATCCAGAAGCTGCTGAACTTATGGCGCTGAAAGAGGGCTAAGATTAGCAATCTAGCAGATTGATCTACCTGTTGTATCGGAGACTGATTGCCTATCAATTTTCAAAGCTCTAAACTCTAATGAAGACAATCTTTCTAAGATTTTACAACTGAAAGAACCTAATTGCTCGGTGGATGAGCTTGGAGATTTTGAGATTATCCAATGTGATAGAATGTGTAATCGGGTTGGTCATGAGTTAGGCCAACATGAAGGACCGAGAAAGCACTAGCAAGGCGACCAGAGGGGGGTGAATGGGAGCTCAAAAATTTGTCTCGAAACTTTGGCCAAATGTCCCAAAATCAACCCCCGAAAGCTACGACCGAAAACGTGATGCCCACGACCCTTGGAAGAGGGTGGATGATTCCTAGGATCACAGCGAGGCACCACAAAGCGATAGCAAACCAAACACCACAAGTTCCAGCACAAGTTCAACCCTCAAAAATCAAGTCTCGAACGTAGATAGATGGCTACGTCAAGAAATCTCCAAATACCGATGCTAACAAGTAGCAAAGATACCTAGAGAGGTTCCTTGGTCAACTACAAGGCCAAACGAGAAGTCCGGAAACCAAGCGAGGAAGCCGGGAGAGCAAACACACACAATCGGAAGCTACAGCCAAGTCCCGGACTGTCCGGCAGTACGGTCGCGGACTGTCTGCCCAGTGGCGGACTGTCCGGGCTCAGGTCGCGGACTGTCCGCCGGCCAAAAGAGCAAAACCGCAGTGCTACTGCAAGTCCCGTGGACGTTCCCGGACTGTCCGCGAGTCCCAATGGCGGACTGTCCGCGGTTCAAAAAGAACTTGTCCGTACAAGCTGCGCAGCCACGAACTCGGCTGGAGCCCGACCCCCAGACTGTCCGCGCCCCCAGTGGCGGACTGTCCGCGGATGACCAGAGAGGGCGATTTTGATCACCCCTCTCATGAATCTCTTCAAATTCGATCTAAATCAAAAACCCACGTTCCCAAACTTGGAGAAGATGATCACGGGGTAGTTACGAGACTATCCCCAAGAAATCATCCGCTCAAATCTATTCAATCACCAGGAAATCGAAAGGGGAAGATCAAGAACGAAAAAGCGCCACGAAAACGAAATCAACCTGATCTACTTGTTCGTGAGGAGCTAGATGAATTCCTTTGGTCGAAATGACCTCCTCTCGAAAACGAACAAGATGATTCAAACGGATTACACAAAGACGCAGTATGGAGAGAGATCGAGCGACGGGAAAAACGCGAAGAAAAGAGGAACGCGAAGAACACGAACCAAAACGCGAATCAAGTCATCGATCTGCAACCGTGTGGCTACCACACGCTACAACAGTGAGGTTACGGCCTCACTTCCTCAAAATCTCCAGTACACAGAGGTATGGTTCTCTGCGGATCTCAGCTAGCTACAGCAGGGGATTGGGAGAGCAGGAAACCCTAGAAGCAAAGAGCAAAATGAACTGAGATCGATGGGGAGGTGGGTGTCTCCCCCTACTTATCCTAATTCTAACTATTCCTAATTCCCACTCTACCCCTAACTACTTACAGAGTGAACCAGCTAAACCCTAAGGTTATTCTGGACCAACTCGATGGTAGGTGGATCCGACGGCCACACCCGCACAACTCGTAGCGTTGCCTCGACGCAACCTCCCGATTGCCGCCACGTGCCGCCACCGCTCTGCCGTCCTTTCCCGGACGTCGCACCCCCGGTTTTGTGGCCCAAACCGGGAAACCAGCCTTCACAGCCAACCCCCGGTTTTGAGGCCCAAACTGGGAAACCAGCCCACCAAGCGTCTGAGTTTTGTGGCCCAAACTCAGCAAACCCGCAGAACCCACGTTTTGAGGCCCAAACCTGGAAACCGTCCTCAGCCCGAGTTTTGTGGCCAAACTCGGAAACCATCCACGCCCAGGTTTTGAGGCCCAAACCTGGAAACCGTCCACCCGATGGTTTTTCTCTGGCTCTACCACCAAACCGACGCCGTAGAGGGGATGCACCGCCCGTGCACCCCGTCCACCGACACGTGTCCCCAAGTCCACGACTCAGGCAACACATGACCGCAAGTCTTCGCTCGTCGCTGTCCCAGGCTGCCAGCCACCACAGCTGATCCTCGGGCCACCGGTCCCTCAGTCCAAGCCTCACGTCCGCCCTTCGCCACTCTCGGTCCATCGGCACGACACGTCTCTACTTGACCTTCACCTTGCCTCTGATCACTGTATCCGTGCTCGACACCTGCACAACACAAGCCAAAGAACATGCGCATCATCCCAGTAGACAATCACTCATCACTCAGAGACTCGGCATACACCCATGTATCCGCAATCTCCCCCTTGATGAGTGCATTGTCAACTACCAACACAAATCATAATGGAAGCAGAAGAAGTAAGAAGGAGAAAAAGAGAGAACTCAACCAAATGACCCAAAAGCATAGCAAAGCCGAAGAAGGTCAAGTGGAAAGAGCGAAACAACTTGGTCCCCAAAGACATGGGCAACGGCTCGACGCAACCAAGCAAAGCAAAGCTAGCCCTCAAGAAGTGGTAGAACATGCTCAACACCGCTAGCAGATACCAAACGAGAAATCGAAGCAAATGCTAGTCCCTCAAGACAGAGGCACAGAGGCTCAACACAACTAGCAAAGAAAGCTCGATACCAAAACCTTACGGCCAACAGGAAGCAGCAAAAACTCCCCCTCGAATAGTGCAACCAACCAGGAAAGCTCCCCCTTAGTTCAAACGGAGGGTAATGATTTGCAATTTCTCCCCCTTAGTTGAAAATGCACTTATCAAGAATCAATGCTCCCCCTCAGAAAATGCACCATCAAAAAGCGCCAACACGCAGATTTCTCCCCTTCCAAAATGCATGAGTCAAAAATGCAAGTTAGGAGCTTCAGGAGTATACTCAAAAGAGTGTAAAGATGCTCTACAGAGTTCTGATCCGATGACTCAGAAAATGCACAGAATGCTAGCAAAGGCTCAAACTGATCACTAAGTCTGAAATGAGAGCAAAAAGAGCTGTTTCAGCCAAAAAGGTATTCACCATCAAAATAGCACAAGACATGTATAGATAGGAAGTCAAACAAGTGCTAAACATGTATACAAGGTGAACTACCCCTAGCACAGTTCAAGCATCATGTTGATACCAATTGAAAAATGAAGCATACACTTGTGATTTCAAATTTTAATCGGAGTTGCAGCGGTGAAATTTCACAAGTTCAGAAATCAGCATGTGACTGCGAGAGGTTGAATGCTTGTTATTGCCTAACTTTCCAACTGTGCGAAGCCTATGCATAAGCAATCAGAAGCTTAAAGCAACAGTTTCGGTCATACACTACACAACTCAAGTTTAACTCAAAGTGCAATGAGAAACAGTCTCGAAACTGTGAGGTGCTAACAAGCAAACCCATCTCGATCTTTTTAATTAACTTAACTTGGTTCAGATTTTTTAAACAAAATATGACATACCAAGCAAGTGAATGACTCAACACTAGAGACATAGCAACCTAGCATACATAAATAGCATAAGTGACTTCTACACATTCTACACATGTTAGTTGCATATCTCAATGGTGAACATTTTCAAGTTTTAAGTTCATTAATCAAATTCACCATTCAAAAATAGCTCAGCTCACAGTATGTATCAGTGATCAGAAAGAGCATAAGCTACAGCATCAACATAAAGCATCGGAGCAAAGACTACACAGAGCATAGTTACATTCTTCAGACTATATTCATGAAGCTCAGAATGTAAAAGCTTATGCTGAAATGCAAAGATGCATGAGGAAACCAAAAAGAAGCAAAACCAACTGAAAAACACAAAGTCAGTGTATCATACAAGAGTCAAAATGTTTCCCCCATCTAAAAGGGGAAACACACACCAAGCTCACCCCTCAACCGATTAAAGGTTGATTCGTCTAAAGGCTTGGTGAAAATATCAGCCAACTGATGATGAGTAACGACATGGCGAAGGTCGATTTCACCCTTCTTATAGTGGTCTCGCAGAAAATGAAAGCACACATCAATGTGTTTGGTCTTCGAGTGCAGCACGGGGTTCTTAGCAACGCTAATCGCACTCGTGCTGTCACAAAGCAAAGAAACACGAGAAAAGCTCAGACCAAAATCACGCAAAGTGGCCATCATCCAGAGTAACTGGGAACAGCAGCTAGCCGCAGCAACATACTCAGCCTCCGTGATAGACTGGGCGACACTAGACTGCTTGCGAGAAGACCACGAAACAAGAGAAGATCCAATAAACTGGCAAGTCCCAGAAGTGGACTTGCGCTCGACACGGCAACCAGCAAAATTGGCATCGGAATAACCACAAAGGGAGAGGGTGGAGGAAGCTGAATACCAAATCCTGAACTCAGGTGTGAAACGAAGGTACCTGAAAATGCGCTTCACCGTCTGACGGTGAGAAGTGCGCGGCGACGCCTGAAAGCGCGCGCACAGACACACCGCGAACTGGATGTCCGGGCATGTCACCGTCAGGTAGAGCAGCGACCCGATCATGCTTCGGTAGTCCTTCTGGTCCACAGCTTCTCCATCCTTGTCCGCATCCAGGGCCGTCGTGGTCGACATGGGTGTTGGAAGAGGCTTGGCCTCACCCATATCGAACCTCTTCAGCAAGTCCTTGGTGTACTTGCCCTGGTGCACAAACGTCCCTTCTCAAGATTGCTTAATTTGCAATCCGAGAAAGAAAGTCAGCTCACCCATCATGCTCATCTCGAACTCCCTGCTCATAGTATCTGCAAACTTGGCAACCAAAGCGTGAGAAGAACCACCGAAAATGATATCATCCACGTAAATTTGGACCAAAAGAGTATCAGTGCCTTGCTTGAGGAGAAAGAGTGTTTTATCTACACATCCCATTTTAAAACCCTTAGCAATCAAAAAGGTTTTCAATCTATCATACCAGGCTCTAGGGGCTTGTTTCAAACCATACAAAGCTTTGTGAAGTTTAAAAACATGGTTTGGAAACTTGAGATTTTCAAAACCGGGGGGTTGTCTAACATACACCTCCTCTTCTATGTAGCCATTTAAGAAGGCACTCTTGACATCCATTTGAAAAAGTTTGAAACCTTTGGATGCAGCAAAAGCCAAGAGTATTCTAATTGCCTCCAAACGAGCTACAGGAGCAAACGTCTCCTCATAGTCCATCCCCTCCTTCTGACTATAACCCTGGGCTATGAGTCTGGCCTTGTTTCTCATAACATGGCCATCTTCTCTCTGTTTGTTTTTGAAAACACATTTTGTCCCAAATGGATGACACTCAGAAGGTGGAGACACTAGAACCCAAACCCGATTTCTCTCAAAGTTCTCAAGCTCCTCATGCATGGCATTGACCCAATCCGGATCCGTCAAAGTGTGTCCAACATCTCGGGGCTCAAAATCAGCAACAAAAGCAGAATGAGCAAAGTGAGAGATTTGAGACCTGGACCGAGTGACCCGTTCGTCGATGTTGCCGATCATCTGCTGAGGCGGGTGCTGGCGCTGAATGTGTCGTGGCGCCTCCCTTGCCGAAGCGGCCTCCCCCTCAACAGCAGCTGGTGCCTCCCAGGGTACAAAGGGTACCGCTCGGGGTGGCGGATCCCACGGCCCCCAGGAAGAAGAAGTGTCGGGGCCGTGAGTCGTCGTAGAAGCCGCTCCTTGCGGCACAGCAGGTGGAGGGGGTGCTGGATCATCCATACCTTCAGCACCCTCGTCTTCGTCATCAAAAAGAGGCTCACCAACCTCATGATCACCTGCACGCTCAAAACGAGAAGAAGGTCAAACCATGGTTTCGTCGAAGGTGACATCAGATGTCTCCATGACTCGGTTAGTGTCAAGGTTAAGTACACGATAAGCTCGAGTGTGAGTGCCATAACCCAAAAACACACCAT
The DNA here is from genome assembly GCA_009763385.1 of Coix lacryma-jobi var. lacryma-jobi. Taxonomy (NCBI): domain Eukaryota; kingdom Viridiplantae; phylum Streptophyta; class Magnoliopsida; order Poales; family Poaceae; genus Coix; species Coix lacryma-jobi. The sequence continues at coordinate 27,233,640 of CM019829.1, forward strand.
CAGAAGAACGAGACTCAAATTTGTCTAAGTTGCCCTTTTTGAGTATAAAACAATGGCAACCAAAAACTCTAAAATAACTCACCTTGGGGAGTTTTCCAAAACGCAACTCATAAGAGGTCATTTTCAAGAAAGCTCGAAGAAAAATGCGATTGGAAATATAGCATGCGGTGCTCATAGCTTCGGCCCAATATCGCCTAGGAGTCCTATGCTCATCGAGCATCGTCCTGGCCATCTCTAAAAGGGTCCGATTCTTCCTCTCTACAACACCATTTTGTGGCGGTGTGTAGGGAGAAGAAAACTGATGCTCCAAGCCCAAAGAGTTACAAAACTTCTCAAAATCTGAATTCTTGAATTCGAAACCATTATCACTCCTAATAGCTCGCATCGAGTTCAAAGGGAACTCGTTCTGAAGACGCAAAATCAGATTGCGAGCTAGGGAGAAAGTCTCAGTCTTCTCAGCTAAAAAGAAGACCCACGAATATCTCAAAAAGTCATCAACAACAACAAGCACATACCACTTCCCCCCAACCGAGCTCACTCGAGCCGGACCAACAAGGTCCATATGCAAAAGCTCTCCAGGGCGCTTGGTCATGACCTGAGTCACTGGATGGTGGGGAGCGGCAACCATCTTCCCATGTCTACAAGAATGGCAAACAAGATCCTTCTCCATGGATAACTTGGGCAATCCTCGGATTAGGCCAAGTGAACTAAGTCTTGCAAGCAAGTCGAAGCTCAAATGTCCTAGTCTCCTATGCCACTTCCAAAGATCAGAAGAAGAAGGTCCAGCCACAAGACAACAAGAAATGCCAAAAGACTCCGAGAAATCCGCACGAAAGACTTTCCCAAAGGGCGAAATCACACAAACAAGATTGCCCTGAGGGTCCAAAATACGACTGAGATTTGGCTTAAAACGAATCTCATAGTCGTCATCAAAGAGTTGCGAAACAGAAAGAAGGTTAAAATGCAAGTTAGAAACAAGAGCAACATCGCGCAACACAAAGTGCTCATTAACTCGCACCGACCCACGAGACAACACTTTACCTTTGCTATTATCGCCGAAGGTGACAAACTCATTTTCGATGACAGGACTAAGACTGGAGAACCAATTGGTGTTTCCGGTCATGTGCCTCGAGCAACCGGAATCCACCAACCAAACGTTCTCCAATCGTTTTACCTACATCAATAAAAAGACATAGGGTGAGCATACGGTCCAACACTGGGGTTAGTGAAGTAGGAAGAATACCAGTGTTGGGCCGGCTGCTCAAAAGAACGGTTAGCAGAAAAAACCATTCCTAGCACGCCTACGGGGAAAGCGATCAGCACGCTGAGGAAAACGTGGTCCGCTGGGGAAGGAGCGCTCACCGCGATACTCAAAATGCGGTGGAGGAAAACGCTCAACTATAAAGCCACCGCCACGGGGTCCATAGCCTACAACTGCAGGCTCCCGCCGGGCACGTTCTCTACGAGGCCTAGGCCTAGGAACTTGAGGCACTGCACCTCTAGTCCTAGCAGCTCTCCTCGGAGCTCCCCTCTGAACATTCGGCACATGTACATCATGGAAAGGATAGTACATGTCCGCATTGTTCATCTCTCTAGCACGGCGCGCCTCCCTCTTGCGTCGAAAGCAGAACTCACTCAAGTGTCCATCTCTCCCACAATGCTCACAATGGTACCTCACCGCTCTCATAAGGGGTTGTTGGTACACACGATTGTGGGTGTGGATCACTTTGCCCTTCTGTGCCATAAGCTCCTCCTGGATAGGTGGCATTGTATCCAGCTTGTTTTTCAGGTGGTTGGGTTTGGGATGCCACACTTGGTTCTTGGGTGGAGCTCTCGGAGGTTCTTCAAACACTCCGTCCTTGGTGTTGGGCTTGAGAGGCTCTTTTGGTGGAAGCTTGGTAAGTTTGGGAGTAGTGGTGGAGTTGGGCTTCTCACTCGGGTTCAGACCACTCGACTCTCCAATCTTCCCGAAAACAGAAACATCAACACCCGGAGCAAAGCCTACCCTAGGACCTCCAGCAGCTCGCTTAAATTGGGAGATCATCATCCCGAGCTGCGGCTCACCACAAGACACCCATGACAAGATGGTCCGAAGGTATGTGTTTTCCTCCTCGGATTGCATCTTGTCATGCTTCACGTTTGCAATCTCCATCTCCAAACCCTCACACAAAGCACACCTAACCACACAAGTGCTACCCGAGCTGGCCTTCTCAAGAGACTCAATCTTGGCATTCTTCTCTGCCAACTCGGTTTGCAAGACAGGACAAGTCTTGCATGCACCCAACAGCGAGGGTCTAGCCTTCAGCTCATCCACCTCTCCTACCAACGCAGCATACTTACCTCTCAAAGTGAGAAGGTCAGTCATGTGCGTGGTGCACATCTCACACTCCTCCTCATCAGTAACAACCACGGTAGACTTGACAGACTCAAGTTCCTTCACCGTATCCTCCCACTTCTGCCTAAACTCCTTGCGCTCTCTAGCGGCACGCCTAAGCAACTTATCTTGACTAAGGAGCGCGGCAGTAAGTTTCTCGACCTCAGCAGAAAGCTCATCGTGGGTCAGAGATACCTGGGAGGTGTCGTCGTCATCGTCGTCGTTCCGAGGAGTGTGCTCCAGCTTGCCGTCGACCTCATCACCAAGAGCCATGGTGCAGAAGCCCTCGTCATCGGCGAAGAAGCAGAGACCGTTCAGCTTGTCCTCGATCCTCTTCTTCTTCTCGGACTCGTCGTCGCTTGAAGAAGCGGAGTCGTCGTCCGAGTCGTCGACGTCGCTGAGCGTGGCGAAGAACGCACGCTGCTCAGCCTGGGCCTTCTCCAAGTACTTGGTCTTGATGTACTCCTTGTTGAAGCCGCCCTTCCGCTTGTGCCTTGCGGGGACGTACTTCTCCTTGCGCTTGCCGGAGTCGTACTTGTGCCCATGATCGCCCTTCCCAGATGAGTGCTTCTTCTTGGGGTAGTTGGCGATGAAGTGGTTGGGGTCGCCGCACTCGTAGCATCCTGAGCGTCCTCCTCCGCGGCGACGGTTCATGCGGTTGTTGTGGAACCGCGAGAACCGGTTGGCGAGCATTGCCAACTCGTCATCCCCCAAAGACTCCAGCTGCTCCTCTGTGACAGAAAGAAGAGAGTGCAAAGCAAAACCTCCAGAGGGGTTAGCAGAAGAGCTAGAAAGCAAAGCCATCGATGGGCCAGAAGGATTTTCATAAGAAGCCCTCGCCATGGCATCGATCTCACTGGATTTGAGCTTACTGAAGAGCTCGTCGCACGTGAGGGTCTCATTGTTAGGTGATTCGATGATCGTCTGAACCTTGGAATCCCACACCGACCGATCAAGAGTATGCAAAAGCTTCAAAGCTCTCTCATGATCATCGAAAGGCAACAGCTCCTTGTTAGCCCTCATCCTGTTGACAATCACCTGAAAGCGAGCGAATAAACTCTCCATGCTCTCGCCAGGCATATGTCGAAAGTTCTCGTACTCTCGCTTGTGCGACTCATAGAGACGGGTTTTGACTTGAGAGGTTCCCTCATGGAAACGCATGAGGGATGCCCAAATCTCCCGAGCCGTAGCGAGATGAGAAACACGATCAAACTCCGTCATGCTCAAACATGAGAAAAGAGCATTACGGGCTCGACTATTGGCATCGTGATCATTGATCTGACGCTGAGTCACACGAGCAGCCAAGACCACGTAATCAGCAGAGTTGCAAATATCCCAAATGGAAGCACCCATACTCTGCAGAAAGGCCGACATGCGTATCTTCCAATACGCATAGTTCGTCCCATCGAAGAACGGCGGTTTGCCCACGCCGCGATCCATGTCACCTTCTGTGGATCTGGAACCTACTAAGGTGGAAGATCCTTAACCTGCTCCGATACCAATTGAAGGACCGAGAAAGCACTAGCAAGGCGACCAGAGGGGGGGGGTGAATGGGAGCTCAAAAATTTCTCTCGAAACTTTGGCCAAATGTCCCAAAATCAACCCTCGAAAGCTACGACCGAAAACGTGATGCCCACGACCCTTGGAAGAGGGTGGATGATCCCTAGGATCACAGCAAGGCACCACAAAGCGATAGCAAACCAAACACCACAAGTTCCGGCACAAGTTCAACCCTCAAAAACCAAATCTCGAACGTAGATAGACGGCTACGTCAAGAAATCTCAAAATACCGATGCTAACAAGTAGCAAAGATACCTAGAGAGGTTCCTTGGTCAACTACAAGGCCAAACGAGAAGTCCAGAAACCAAGCGAGGAAGCCGGGAGAGCAAACACACACAACCGGAAGCTACAGCCAAGTCCCGGACTGTTCGGCAGTACGGTCGCGGACTGTCGGCCCAGTGGCGGACTGTCCGGGCTCAGGTCGCGGACTGTCCGCCGGCCAAAAGAGCAAAACCGTAGTGCTGCTGCAAGTCCCCTGGACGTTCCCGGACTGTTCGCGAGTCCCAACGGTGGACTGTCCACGGTTCAAAAAGAACTTGTCCGTACAAGCTGCAGAGCCACGAACTTGGCTAGAGCCCAACCCCCGGACTGTCCGCGCCCCCAGTGGCGGACTGTCCGCGGATGACCAGAGAGGGCGATTTTGATCGCCCCTCTCACGAATCTCTACAAATTCGATCTAAATCAAAAACCCACGTTCCCAAACTTGGAGAAGATGATCACAGGGTAGTTAGGAGACTATCCCCAAGAAATCATCCGCTCAAATCGATTCAATCACCGAGAAATCAAAAGGGGAAGATCAAGAACGAAAAAGCGCCACGAAAACGAAATCAACCTGATCTACTTGTTCGTGAGGAGTTAGATGAATTCCTTTGGTCGAAATGACCTCCTCTCGAAAACGAACAAGGTGATTCAAACGGATTACACAAAGACGCAGTATGGAGAGAGATCGAGCGACGGGAAAAACGCGGAGAAAAGAGGAACACGAAGAACACGAACCAAAACGCGAATCAAGTCATCGATCTGCAACCGTGTGGCTACCACACGCTACAACAGTGAGGTTACGGCCTCACTTCCTCAAAATCTCCAGTACACAGAGGTATGGTTCTCTGCGGATCTCAGCTAGCTACAGCAGGGGATTGGGAGAGCAGGAAACCCTAGAAGCAAAGAGCAAAATGAACTGAGATCGATAGGGAGGTGGGTGTCTCCCCCTACTTATCCTAATTCTAACTATTCCTAATTCCCACTCTACCCCTAACTACTTACAGAGCGAACTGGCTAAACCCTAAGGTTATTCTGGACCAACTCGATGGTAGGTGGATCCGACGGCCACACCCACACAACTCGTAGCGTTGCCTCGACGCAACCTCCTGATTGCCGCCACGTGCCGCCACCGCTCTGCCGTCCTTTCCCGGACGTCGCACCCCCGGTTTTGTGGCCCAAACCGGGAAACCAGCCTTCACAGCCAACCCCCGGTTTTGAGGCCCAAACCGGGAAACCAGCCCACCAAGCGTCTGAGTTTTGTGGCCCAAACTCAGCAAACCCGCAGCACCCAGGTTTTGAGGCCCAAACCTGGAAACCGTCCTCAGCCCGAGTTTTGTGGCCAAACTCGGAAACCATGCACGCCTAGGTTTGGAGGCCCAAACCTGGAAACCGTCCACCCGATGGTTTTTCTCTGGCTCTACCACCAAACCGACGCCGTAGAGGGGATGCACCGCCCGTGCACCCCGTCCACCGACACGTGTCCCCAAGTCCATGACTTAGGCAACACATGACCGCAAGTCTTCGCTCGTCGCTGTCCCAGGCTGCCAGCCACCACAGCTGATCCTCGGGCCACCGGTCCCTCAGTCCAAGCCTCATGTCCGCCCTTCGCCACTCTCGGTCCATCGACACGGCACGTCTCTACTTGACTTTCACCTTGCCTCTGATCACTGTATCCGTGCTCGACACCTGCACAACACAAACCAAAGAACATGCGCATCATCCCAGTTGACAATCACTCATCACTCAAAGACTCGGCATACACCCATGTATCCGCAGAACATGCTTGTAAATAACTCCGTTCCATGGTGTGCATCATGAAAGCTACTGAATTTGTTGGCCACTTAGTGGCGAATGATTTCAACTGACATATTTGATATAAGGTCAACCTTTTCCCACAACAAAATGTAATATGTATTAATTAAAAAAAATGTTTGACGCGTGTTGGCGTGTTCAGACACCCCGTGAGTTCATGACCCGTTGTGTTTATGTCAGAAAGATTATCTTGTACTAGTACCATCTATGGTTCGTTTGGGCCTTGTTTAGTTACTCCCAAACTCCTAAAAATACAATATGCAAAAAGAAGATTTCCTGTCACATTAAACATGTGGTACATGCATAGAGTACTAAATCACTACTGGAAACGGTGGCTTTGCCGAGTGCCTCTAGCACTCGGCAAAGACCATCTGGCACTCGGCGAAGCTTATGCCGAGAGCAGCCCTCGGCATAGAGCTCTCGGCAAAAAACCTCACGGCAAAGGATCCTTTGCCGAGGGCCATTTATCGGACTCTCGGCAAACCTTTTACCGAGGGCCCGATTGGCTCTCGGCATAGAAAAGTGGTCGTTAACGGCTGTCCCTATTGACGGTAGGTTTGCCGAGGGCTAAGCCGGCTCTTGGCAAAGGAGTTACGTGTGCCGAGAGCCGAGCCCTCGGCAAAGCGATAATTTTTTTTATTATTGTTATTCTGTGCCGAGAGTTATCCGGGGTCAGCTCTCGGCAAAGAAATTTCGAATATTTTTTTTGGAACCTCTTCGCCGAGGGCTATCTTAGCCGGCGCTCGGCAAACCTCGGACTTTGCCGAGGGCTATGACCAAAGCCCTCGGCAAAGCCTTGGAAATTACGTTCTGTCTCCCCAGCTTTGCCGAGGGCTATGGCCAAAACCCTCGGCAAAGGGCCACTTTGCCGAGAGCAACCCTCGGCAAAGCTGGGTAAATTTTGATTTTTTGTTTTCCAGTTCTGTTTTTCCTTTTCTCCGACAATATCACACAGATATATATCACATTCATCACATATCACATATATATCACATTTCACGTCACAGAACATATATATATCACATCACATAGTTCAATAACATATATGTCCTCAAATCACATAGTTCACATCACATAGTTCAACAACATGAGACTTCAGTGACACACGAGGAGATCTACTACACCCCCGGCCAACCGGGCCACCCCTGAGAACTGTCGCCTACTTGACCCCCGGTCGGGTTCCATCCAGGAGCGTGGCGGTTGTTCGAACCTTCTGACGGAGGAGGCTGCAAAAGGTCATGTTAGACAAGAAAATGAAATAAATGAAACACTGAAGTATTGATACTCACAGGAGCAACTCCGGGGTCCAGAGGCGGCGGTGGAGGAGCCATGAGCGTCTGAGGCACGGCCATGCCCTGGGAGGCCATGAAGGCGATGAGCTCCGCCATCTGCTTAGCTTGAGCCTCCATCTGGGCCGACATCTGCGACCGCATCTGGGTCTCAGACACCTGGCGCACCTGCCTTTCTATTTCCAGGCGGGCCTGCGATAATACAAAGTGAATGTTAGAACAATGCAAACATTTAAAGATCAATGTACGATGAGTTAAATAGAAATAACCTCGAGCTCGGCGACCCGCGACTGCGCAGGCGACGGGCGTGGGCGTATGGGGACGCTCCCGCTCGTGCTCTGTGCTCGGAGCTGGGACAGAGTGGGAGTGGAGGCCGTGTCGATGATGCCGTCGCCAAGCCAGAACCGCCCGTGCTTCTTCCCTCCTCCAATCCTCATGACGATGCTCCCGTCCAGGTCCGCGGTGGCGGGATCAAAGTCGTCCCCATGGACCGCCCTTGCCGTCTCTGAGTAGTCAGTGAGGCGGGAGTGGACGCTGGAGTTGGTGTACGCGTCGGCGGGATCGTCGGGGTTGTAGGAGGTCTCCGCTGCCGTGGCCTTGCCCTTGTGGGACATGGCGTATGCCGCCACCGTGCCGCAAGGCTGGCCACCGTGTGCCTCCGACTGCGAGGAAGACAACAAGATGATTAGCAATCAGGCAACATTTGATCGAGAAATTGATAAAGTCTTTCACGTACCCAAGCTTGTGCGTACTCGGCGAGGTTGCGGTTGCCCTGGTGGTGTGGTACACCTGGCATCTGCAGACGCGCCTCCCGGGCCTCGGCGTGGTGGGCCGCCCACTCTTCAGAGAGCCACCGGTCCACGATCATCTCCCAGCACTCGGGAAACGGCTGGCACCATTGGGGGATCATCTGCACATCATCAAGTATTTCACGTCTAAGCGTTAGATGAAAAGTACCAAAAGCTTAATCTCAAAAGAAAACACTTACCTGCAAGAACTGCGCCCGGCCCAGCGTCATGCCTCTCGCCTGGGCCTTCGTCACCCTCGTGGCCAGGACCGTGGCGTTGTAGGTGATGATGGCCTGCAGTCTCGCCTCGTAGATCATGTCGGTGACGAGCTTCCTACAGGCCCGGGTAGCCGTCACCTCCGCCACTGCCTCCTTCCCCGGTTCGCACTTGAAGTAGTTCTGCATACAGACACAATATGAGGCGAGACAGTAATTAAAGAGAAAATATGATGAATTTGATATTGTTTGACGAAGACTTACCCACAGCTCCGCTCTAACCCGCGCCGCCTTGTTGGGGAAGTCTGGGTCTGGGGCGACGCTGTAGTGGTCAAAGGTGTAGGCCGGCTCGTGCCTCCCGGCATACTGTACTATGCCGGGGTAGTGCTCGCGGCACAGGAGACCCAGGACGCCGTTGGGTTTGCGGCCTTTAGGCCCCACAAAGTCCCATCCCCTGCACAAGTGATTAAAAAAGATTATTAGCTTCTATTTCTATTTTGAGTCTCATCGTACGAACAGGTAGTTAGAACATGTACTTTTGTCCGATGGGCGTGATCACTGGGCGTCGGGCACGTGCCGGCAACGCCGGGAGGCTGGCGGGGCCTCTCAAGTAGGGCGTGGACACCCCTGAGGCACCCGAACACCCGTCCGCCTCGTCCTCCTCCTGCTCGTCCTCCTCCTCTGCCTCCTCGGCCAATGGTGCCTCCTCCTGCCGCTGGGCCTCGGGCGTGGCCGGCACCTCCTCCTCGACCTCCTCCTCCTCCTCCTGTGGAGACGGCTCCCTCCGGCGGCGGCCACTCCTCGTCGAGGGCCCATCGGCCTGCGAGCTGCGGTACAACCAACTCAACCGCCTCTGACGTCCTCCCGGCATCATGCCTCGACCTCCTGCATTTAAAAAGAACAAGCAATGTTGTATTAGAAATAACATAACCAAATATGTGCAATATAAATAAAACAATAGATCCTAAAAATATAACATAATATTACATGTATTAGAAATAATCTGGATCATCCGGATTAGCCGGAGCATGAGTCTCCTCATCACTGTCAACCATGTCTAAGTACTCCTCAGTATCCGAAGACAGGTCGTCGTCTTCATTTGCTTGGCCTAAACGGAATCGTTCTAGCATTTCTATGTCCTTCTCATTTACCACCTCATCCCCAGCGTCCTCGTCATCATTCTCTACTTCCATTTCCATCGCTTCGGTTAAGTCTATCGTGAACGTCCCTTGCAACCCAGATTCTTGAAAGAACTCACCGTCATACGTGTTTGTGTTAAAGTTATAATCCTCATCATTGGGGAGAGGTAGTTTACCATGTGGTGATATCTTGTGCACAATATACCAACCCAAGAGATGCTCTTTGCTTTTGCACGCGTATGGCGTGTAATAAACCTGCGTGGCCTGTTGAGCCACAATATACACATCGGAGCCTGGATAGACAGAATCCTGTCGAATTTCGGCTAGCCCAAGATTAGGTGTCAGCCTCGTTCTTCCAGGATCAAACCAATGGCATTTGAACATGACAGGATTCAAAGGCTTTTCACCATGAAATGAAAGTTCGTATATTTCTTCAATTCTTCCATAGTAGTCACGGTTGTCATTGCCTGGAGTACAAACACCGCTATTTGTGGTTTTTCGATTGGGCCGACTCTGCTCGTAGCTTGATGTGTGGAAGCAAAATCCATTCACGTCGTAACCGTCAAATGACTTGACCCTACGGTCAAAGCCTTTTGCAACCTGTCTCAGCTCTTGACTCATAGACGCATCGGTTTGAGCCTGCAAGGCGACACAAGATATATCGTTATACGGTCAGAACGTAAGAGCAAGTTGGAACGTCAGACTAAGTACGACCTTGGTAGGGCGGTACCTTTTGTCGGAACCAAGAAATGAAATCAGGCCTCCCTTGCCCCACACCATTTGCAATTAGGGTTTCAGCTGCCGCATCAGAAAGAGGCCTTGGTCCATTCGAGAACAAATGAAGAAATTCACTGTACGAAACAAAAAGAATGGTGTTGGAAAGTGACGATGACTTGGATGAAGATAGATAACAACTTACCCCATGTACGGGTCCAGCTCATCAAGGTTGGTAAGCACGTATAGCATGATCTTTCGCCACTCTTCATAGTTCAACTGCTTAACTGTGGATCCACTTGCCGTGCCGAGTTGGCCTTGAAAAAGGCTAAGACTCGATTCATTTTCTCCAGCATTGTAACGAGGGGGTGGATTATGCACGCTAGGAAGGTTCTCGGAGTAGTATTCTTCAGTGAAGTTGGACACCTCCTCCAGAATGGATGCCTCTGCAATGGAAGCCTCAATTTTGGCTTTGTTTCTACATTTCTTGCGAAGAGTCTTCATATTTCTCTCGATTGGAAAGCACCAACGCCATTGCACAGGCCCTCCCATTCGAACCTCATTTGGGAGGTGTACGATCAAATGAAGCATCGGAGTGAAGAAGCCTGGTGGAAAGATTTTCTCCAGCTTACAGAGCAACACAGGTGCAGCTTTCTCCAAGGCATCAATGACGGACCGAGATATCTCCTTGGCACATAGCTGGTGGAAGAAATAGCTCAACTCTGCCAAGACAACCCACATAGGCTCAGGAACATAGCCTCGATCCATCGCCGGAAGAAGCCGTTCGATCCATACGTGGAAGTCATGACTCTTCATCCCTAGGACTCGCAGAGTAGATAAGTTGACTCCTCTCGTTAGATTCGCTGCATATCCATCAGGAAATGTCAATGTCTGGATCCACTGAAGTATTTCTTTCCTTTGTGGCCTGCCCAAGACGAAATCGACCTTGGGCCGTGTCCATCTCCTGCCGGGCTGAGGAGGCAGCATCTCTTGCTTTGGTCTATCGCACAACAGTGCCAGGTCTAGTCTAGCCTTACGGTTGTCCTTAGACTTTTCAGTGTCCATGAGTGTTCCCCAAAGCGACTCAGCGATGTTCTTTTCAGTGTGCATTACATCAATGTTATATGGCAGAAGAAGATCGTCATAATAAGGGAGTCTTTCCAAGCCTGACTTATGAGTCCACATATGCTCCTGACCATACCCCGCAAAACGACCGTCTGTTTCGTTGAACTGGAGAGCATCTATCTGAGCATGAACCTCGGCACCGGTCAGCATCCGAGGTGGAGGATCTCTCACCACGACACCTTTGGTAAAGTTCTTGGTGTCCCGTCTGAAAGGATGGTCAAGAGGCAGGAATTGTCGATGTTGGTCGAACGCCGAATACTTGCCACCCTTCTTCAACCAGATAAATCTCGTAGCTGTCTTACAAACGGGGCATGAGAACTTGCCAAGGACACACCAGGCACAGAATATCCCATATGCCAGGTAGTCATGCATTGAGTACTGGTACCAGATGTGCATTGTGAAGTTAGACCTTGAAGCTCGGTCGTATGTCAATACCCCTTCATTCCAAGCAGTTTCCAATTCATCAATCAGAGGCTCCATGTACACACCCATGTTATTCCCCGGGTGTCCAGGAATTATCAACGACAAGAAGACAGTATGACGTTGAAATAGGACGCCGGGGGGGAGATTGAGGGGGATAACGAAGACGGACCAACAGGTGTACGGGACAGCCATGAGTCCATAGGGATTGAAACCGTCCGTTGCAAACACAACACGAACATTACGAGCCTCTCTAGCTTTGTCATGATGGATGCGATCGAAATGGGCCCATGCTTCACCATCCGCGGGATGTACCAACTTCTCAAGATTGTATCGGGTACCCTGTTTGTGCCATGTCATCTGTTTCGCGGATTCCTCGGTCATGTAGAGACGTTGGATCCTCGGTGTGAACGACAGGTAACGCAGGACTTTCATGGGGATAGAAAGCTGCCTCTTTGGGCCTTCACCATCGTCTACCTCCATGTATCTCGACGCTTTACACTTCGGACAGTAACCTGCATCCGTGAGATCTTTCCAGAAGAGGACGCACCCATTTGGACAAGCATGTATCTGCTCATACGGCATCTTCAGGGCACGAAGCAGTTTCTGTGACTCGTACAGGCTCTTTGGCAATATGTGGCCATCCGGAAGCATGCTACCAAATAGGGACAACATACCATCGAACGCATCTCGACTCAGGTTGAACTGGGACTTGAACCCCATCACACGGCCAATGGCATCCAGTTGAGAAACCGTTGTCCGCTCGTGAAGGGGTTTCTGTGCCGAAGACATCATCTCGTAAAACGCCTTTGCGGTCTTCTCCATCTCCTCCTCCGTACGTCCTTCAGCGTACTGTGCTTCTTGGAAGTCATCTAACATGTCTGCTACCCCCGCATCAGCATCAAAGTCCTCCAGATGTGGTCGCACTGCCTCCGCTCTCAAACGATGTGCTTCACCATGGTAGATCCACCGGGTGTAGTTCGGCGTGAATCCATTGTTCACAAGATGTTTAGCCATGTTCTCCTTGTCTTGCCTTCTCCGGTTCCCACATCTGCTGCATGGGCACAACACTTTGATCTCTCCTCGCTGAGCCGCGCCAAATGCATTGTTCACGAAAGCATCTGTCTTGCGCAACCATTCATCGGTGAAATCACTTCTGCTTCTACGGCCCGAGTACATCCACTGACGGTCATCCATCCTACTGTCATGCATCTGAGTAATTACATATCTACCTCCGAGTACTTTCATCCTACTATCATCTAATAGGTGAGGATAGGTCCTAATCCCACCCGCGGATGCGTACATGAGGCTAGTTCCCATTGTCTGCCCCGAGCCGAGACAGAAATTCGGCAACACCTCCCCAACGTTCTCCCGATACACGTCCCTGTAGGAGAGTGTGTATCCGGAGAACAACATGGAGGTGATGCAGAAACTCCATCTCGAATCGGGCCAGACCATGGGAACTAGCCTCATCAACGCATCTGCGGGCTGTCCAAGTAACGTGGACAATCCGAAACAGATATGGTTATCGATATGCAGAGATCTGCATACCTCTAGCCGTATCTCTTTCGGATGGGAGACGCCTAACTGGGTTCAATGACCTACGACCCTTTTCTGGGAGGAGACGTTATTTATACCTAGGGTGCCGGTGGAGTCAGGCTAGCGGCGCAGTGGTGAGTTGGTGCAGTGGCGAGGCGAAGCGGTGCAGGCAGACCCGCGATGGCGACGAAGACGATCGAGGTCGCCGAGGATCTCCAGCTTGGCCCCGACAGGTCCTCCTACAGAAAAGACAAAAAAGACACTATTAATTAGAAATTTTGGCAGAACCTCCCCTGCACGGTGAGGTTTCAAAACCTGCAAGAAACAACGGCACGATGGCCGACATCCACATGTATACGGCACGATGGCCGACATCGACATATATACGACACGATGGCCGACATCCACATACATTGACATGCATACTACTATCAACTACTCACTACTATTAACAACTACTACTTACCCCGCGGGCCGATTAATGACGATGGAACGGACGAACTCGCGGATGAGGATGGGCAACGGTCTCCTCCTCCTCCTCCTCTTCCTCAACCTCTCTTCTCTTCCTCTCCACCTTTGCTTCTCCTCCTCCTCCCCCTAGGCCGACAACAGGGAGCGGGGGGGGGGCGGCGAGGGGCGCGGGGCGGGGGCAACGGTCAGCTGTTGGGCGAGGGGGTGGCCGGCAGGGAGGGAGGGAGCGGCCGGCGGCGGGGTGGCCGGCGGGGTGGGGGGGGGCCGCGGCGGAGGCGCCGCTCGAGACGGGGGAGCGGCCGGCGGGAGGGAGGGCAGTGCCGGCGGCCGGCTCGGCGGCCGGGGACGGAGGCGGCGGCGCGCAGGGCCGACGGCGGAGGCGGCGGCGTGCTGGGCCGGGGGCGGCTCGGGCAGAGGCGGCGGCGCGCGGCGCGGGGACGGAGGCGGCGGCGCGCAGGGTCGGGGCCGGAGCGCGGGGCCGGAGGCGCAGCCTGCGGCGGCCGGTGGCGGAGGCGGCGGCGCGTGAGGCGGGGGGCGGAGACGGCAGCGCGCGGGCGCGGGCGGCAGCCGAGGGCGGAGGCGGCGGCGTGGCCGGTGGGGAGGCGCGGGCACGGGGTACGCGAGAAAGAGTGAGGGCGCGTTATGCGCCCGAGCGGGGCATTTTTTTTTGAAGTGGCCTTTGCCGAGAGTCAGATCGGGTGACTCTCGGCAAAGAGGTCCTCTTTGCCGAGAGCCACTCGATCTGACTCTCGGCAAAGAGTTTTGTTTTTTTTTGTTTTTTGTTTCCTCTACGCCGAGAGCCCTGGCCCTGGCTCTCGGCATAGGTGACCTTTGCCGAGGGCTTTAGGAAGCTCTCGGCAAAGCATATTATTTTTTTTTGTTTTTTTGCTCCTAATTTTTCCTGTGGCCTTGCTACAGTACTATAAGGCAAGTTTTCAAATTTGAAGTGTTTTCCATACATCTTGCTATATTTCGCGTATTTTCTTTAATTTGATGATTTTTTCCGCGGGACGCACGTTTGAACTGCAGGTGCATGAAATAATGAAACTCAGCGATTCGAAAAATGGTATTCATTCTTCGGAGGGTATTTCGACACCGTATCCAGGGACAGGCGCGGAGACTCGACCGTCTCGTGCACGAGAAACGGCGACCAAGTTGCGTGATATTGGATTTAAAATTATTAAAAATACAAACGAACTCAGAAAATCATGAAAATGGACGGGTGACCTTGACATCGCATGTAGAGGATATGAAAAAAATTTGGGAATGTTTGGAGCAAGTGGTGCCACAAGATGGTTGAAACCCTGAGATATCCGCAGATCATCGTATGTGAGCATATGTGGATAGCACAGGGTTTCAACCATCTTGCGGCACCACTTGCTCCAAACATTCCCAAATTTTTTTCATAGCCTCTACATGCGATGTCAAGGTCACCCGTCCATTTTCATGATTTTCTGAGTTCGTTTGTATTTTTAATAATTTTAAATCCAATATCACGCAACTTGGTCGCCGTTTCTCGTGCACGAGACGGTCGAGTCTCTGCGCCTGTCCCTGGATACGGTGTCGAAATACCCTCCGAAGAATGAATACCATTTTTTGAATCGCTGAGTTTCATTATTTCATGCACCTGCAGTTCAAACGTGCGTCCCGCGAAAAAAATCATCAAATTAAAGAAAATGCGCGAAATATAGCAAGATGTATGGAAAACACTTCAAATTTGAAAACTTGGCTTATAGTACTGTAGCAAGGCCACAGGAAAAATTGGGAGAAAAAAAACAAAAAAAAATAATATGCTTTGTCGAGAGCTTCCTAAAGCCCTCGGCAAAGGGCACCTATGCCGAGAGCCAGGGCCAGGGCTCTCGGCATAGAATTTACCAAAAAAAAAATTCAACCCTTTGCCGAGAGCCTAACAGAGGGCTCTCGGCAAAGGTAACGGCGCAGGGGGAGCCGTTCGCGAGGGTTTCGTTTGGCGATTAGCATTCTACGCCGAGGGTTCGGCTCTCGGCATAGGTTATCTTTGCCGAGAGCCAGATGTTGCCGAGAGTCGGACCCTCAGCGTAGAAATCGTCGCCGAGTGTCTTATTGTGCCGAGAGCTGGCTCTCGGCAAAGAGCCCTTTGCCGAGTGCCCGTGTTTTAGCTCTCGGCAAAGATCCGGACGCTCGGCAAAGAGCCCGTCTCCGGTAGTGAATATAGGCGAAATCAAAAACTAATTGCATAATTTGCTTTTAACTTTGATCTTTTGAACCTAATTAGTCAATGTTTGGACAATTTATACCAAATACAAATGAAATACTACAGTGCGTTACAGTATCTGAACAGTGAATTTGACAATCCAAATTAGGTAAACTAAACAAGGCCCTATGGAGTCTACAAAGCACAAAAATGTTTTGGCATTTGGTAGACGAATGACGTGCTGTGCCTACCTAACTAGAGAGTACTAGACATCGCAGGGAAAAATAACAAAGGTAACCAGATATATTGAAGTGACTCGACACGACAACAGCTGGTAACCGAAGACATGATCCAACATTATATTGCTTTGAACATATGGCACATATGCATCATGCATGCTATGGTGGCTCTTTATTTATTCCATTAACAGTACCAATACACTGACGACGATGACGAACAAGAGCGGCGACATTTATTTATTTATCTATCTATTTCTTCGCTGACGAAACAAACTCGACATATATGGCCGCATGCAGATCGACGGCGTCCTATGCCGCCGCCGTACAGTTGTTCTGGCAGAAGTTTGTGAGGATGTCATCGCAGCGGTAGATGATGACGGGGCCGGGGCCGAAGCCGGGACGAATCCCTCCACCGATCTTGGTGCAGTTCTTGCACTCCGGGTGGCACCCGCGCGGCGAGGTGTCCATGCACTGGCACTCCGGCGGTTCCTTCCGGTTGCAAGCACCACAGTTGTCGCAACACGGCCACGAGTAGCCTGCAGGCGCCGTGCGGTGTGCCCAGTGCCCACGCATGTTTAGTCAAATAAAATGTCTAGTAGTGTACGTGCGTATGGAAATTAAACTGAACGGCAAAAGCAAAAGGATCCGTGGTCACCTTCGCCGAGCGGCGCCAGAGCTGCGATGACGGCGAGAACAGCCAGAGTGACGACGAGTATCGCCTGAGGCTTCATGTTTCCTTCAATTCTCCTGGCAAGAACAGGCTAGAATAATGCCAAGTTTGTTGCTTTGATTTCCTTCCTGGGGTTGGGCTATCTCTAAGAAGCTGATGATCCTTTTATAGTTTTATAGGACGGGTAGGGAGGCATGCAGCGTCATGTATTGTAGTCGGAACACCAAGAACCAAGCATTTTTCTTCATCTCTGACAATTTGCCCATCGACAATTCTCCTATACTTTGGCTTGTAGATAAGAACCAACCAGTACAAAGCCAAATTAGACACGCCTACCTAACAATACAGTTGAAAAATATGCAACCACTACCTAAAAGTCTTCTTTTAATCACGTGTAACATTCCAGACACACAATTCCGTATTTCTGTAAGAACACAATTCCAGGCATGCATTCTCATTTGAATCTGGCTAACTCTGTTGAGCTCTAACATGTTTGTCCCCTCATTCATAATTCTTTCAAACATCATGATGTAATTTCATTTTTTTGGTTACGAGTTATTTTATGGTTATTTCTTATATAGGTTTTTTTTTATTAATAGTCACAATCATTATTGTTATAAACATCAAACGGTAAACAGTCAATTACTTATTGTTTAGTCATTATTCGAGCAAAACCGCTGCTTAAACTAGATAAAACAGTCAATAATTAAGCAGAAATGGCATACCACTAAAGTTTTCAATGAGTAACACTAGCGTTGTGAATTACATTCTCGTAGCACGGCATCAGTGGCGTGAATGACATTTTCTTAGCATGACACCATGTGAAAGACTATTGTTGACAAAAAAAAAACTCCATTTAAGTGCCTTTCTGCCCGTGAACTGTACGGAGAGCCCCGTATAGGCGACTCGCCCCAAGCCGCCGCTGGTGGCCACTCCAGCCCCGGCGTCCACCGCCAGCCGCCGGCGGTCACTCCGGCCCCGGCGCCCACCCCGAAGCAAGCCGCTGCGGCGCTAGATTTGGTTTAGCGCCCCCATAGGTCCCACATTCGCGTGTGCAAGGTGCTGGCAGCTCGGGTCTTCGAGCTCCGGTCGGTGGCCACCCTCCCGCCGCCAGCTGCTGCCCCAAGCCGGCCACGACTCTGCTCCATCCCGCCACGCCCGTGTGCCCTCCTCCAGCATCCGTCTTCCTCTGCCCAACTCTTTTCCCCTACCTCCCAGATCTGTTCTGCCCTCCATGGGGGGTTGCTCCGCCTCGCCCGGCTGACCATCGGAGCTTGAGGCTGCGCTCGAGGGTGGGTCCCCCGGGCAGCTCCTCGAGGCGCTGGCGCACGGACTGGCCATCGCCGCTGCGCCGCCCTCCCCCACCCGCGCTTGGGTCGATCTGGATGGTGACACGTTGCCGTCGCCCCAGGCCTTCTTCGCCGACATGTCGGGCCTACTCCGGGAGTACCTTGACCGAGGTCCTGGGGGACGCGTAGCCCTCAATGACTCGGAGGCCTCCCTGGACTCGGACTCGGATGCGGAGGAAGAATCTGCGCCGCCGCCGCCGCTAACGGGGGGAAGGGGTGAGGACCCACCTCCTCGTCGCAAGCGCCGGCGCGTCCGCCGTCATCGCCACCACAAGAGAAAGGAGAGGCGCCTGGCCGCGGCCCGTAGCACCCAACCATCCTCCGAGGTTGTTGTGCGCGCCATGGCCCCGCTGCCGACTGGGCCTCGTCGAGCCTCCCCGCCGGCCCACCCAGCCAGGGAGCGTGGTGTAGGGGTTACGAGGATGCTACGCTAGCCAAAAACAAAAAAATTTCGACCCCATAAACCAAGAACTACTGCTAGTTATAGATCACGGGATTACCACTAGACGTGCAGATGCAGCGGAAGACGTCTCGGTGTAGACGTGCGCATCGCAGCGATGCCGTGTAGTTGTTCACGTCCATCCTTCACGTCTCCACGTGCGGTTCGTCCTTGTGCTCTAGATGCAGCACCTCCGAGGTATCCCACACGTACAGGGAGGAAGCAATGCGCCTCCGGACTGCTAGGTCCGCGAGGAGCAATAGGTGCGGGCGTGGGGTGGGCGACGGCTGTCTAATGACGTGCCGCCCCACCCCTCTATTTATAGGCGTCCCTAATGAGCCCGTCGACCTGGAGGCCCATTAGCAAACCCTAATCCCGGTCTGATTCGAGTCCAACTCGAATCAGGCTTCCAGCCCCTTAAGCGTGCGACCCTATGGGTTCACGCACACATAGACATGGCCCGAGTACTCCTACTCGCCCAATAGTTGACAGCGGCCTCTAGCAAGACGTGTCAACTCCTATGTACGCGCAAAGATCATATCAGACGAACCACCACGATCACATACACGTAATTCCCTTGCCACACAATATTTGGTCCAACTCATAGGTTAACACTTAACCTAAGCACGGCCATGCATTTTATGATCCAATCATTTGAGTGGTCCAGTGATATCTCTCTCACATGGAGAGGGGCAAATCCCATCTTGATCGTCTATGTCTCGCAGCATACTTCCTGACAAACCCGAAGACTATCTTTATAACTACTCTGTTACGAAGTAGCGTTTGATAGTCCCTAAGTAAGTCGATTCATATCTTGAGTACATACCACAATCTCAGGTCTAAGGACATAACGTACATGATGTGTAAAGAGATAATAATAAGAACATCTCATATTGGGTCAGTCCAGCTCCATGTCATACATGTGCCCACATTATTAGTTTGACATCTCCATGTCTATGACTTGTGAAACATAGTCATCAACTAATACATGTGCTGATCTAATATTCATGTGTGTTCTCACATGAACTCCGATCAGGGACAACTATCGAATAACCATACAAGTAAAAGAGTTTCACAGACAATTCACATAATCATCAATCAATACAAGTTGTCTTTAATGGATATTCAATGAACATATAATAAATCATGGATACAATAGAAATATCATCATCTCTATGATTACCTCTAGGGCATATTCCCAACACATGGCATCCAGGACATCGATGGCTTCTACCCCGTGAGAAGCAGGCGCTACGGCCAGACGCCCACGCCACCGCGTTGGTCGCCTCCGCGTTCGCCGACGTACGTGCCTCCGGACCTCGCGGATGTCTGCTACCGCTGCCTCAGGCCTGATCATGTCCATGCACGCTGCACACACCCGGCTCGCTGCTACAGGTGTTGGGCCGAAGGCCACCACGCGGTTGAGTGCCCAACGCGGCCACGCATCTCCGTCGGCAGCAGGCGTGCACGGTCTCCGCGCTCCGCCGGGGAGGGCCGCCGGGACACGGGTCCTTCGAGCTACAAGCGTGCCGGGTCTCCACGCCCAAGCGCGGACGGGCGCCACATTTTGGCGCGCCATCACCTGTAACCTCGCAACCGTTCCGCGCCACATCACCGGGCCGAGTCTGCTGATACTGTGTCCGGACGCTCTGCCTCCACCCCGACCCGCAACTACGGCTGTCGCGGCACTTCATCTCCACCCCGGGCAGCCCCACCTCCGCCTCCGCCCCCGCCGCCACCGCCGCCTCCACCTCCGCCGCCCTAGCAGCCAGCGCCAACTCAATGCTCTCCGCCTGCTGGGGGGGTGCCCCGGCTGGGGAAACGTCGGCTGCTGCCCTCGCCGCCACGACCGAGGGACGCTCGCGGGGACGGACCTCGATGGTCGTTGTCCCTCGCTCCGCTCAACTCTTGGCGTCTGAGGATGCCATGGGCCTCGCTTTGGTGGCCATCGTTGGTGGAACACGTCCCCATGTTTCCACCGCAATGGTCTACGAAGCGCTTTACAGTCAGTTCGATATCGGTGGAGACATGGTCGACGTCAAGAGACATGAACCGGAGGATTTCATTGCACGCTTTCGTCGCCATGAGGACCATGACCGTGTCCTCGCCTCGCGTCCTGGGGGCTCTCTTGTACCCTTGCGCTGGAGGCCATGGACACGGGTCGCGCGTGGCATCGCTGGGACCTTCTCCTTTCGGGTCGTCGTCACGCTCAACATCCCCGCGCACGCCCGCTCCACGGAGGTTGCGCAGGTGGTCCTCGGCCGCTCCTGCTGTGACGTGCAGCTGACCAGCATCCACGACCGGCCTCTGGATGATGACCTTGAATTTTTTGTGCAAGCGTGGTGCTGGGACCCTGCGTACATCAAGCCGGAGAAAATAATCTTTATTCTGGAGCCTTTGCTACACAACGTTGGGCCTGAGGAGCGAAGGATGTGCCGCGGACTGCAGTACGTGGTGCGAGTGCGCCTCGTTGCGCATCAGGATATGCAGGTCCCGCCGGAGCATCCGGAGGCGGGGAACGAAGACGGGCATGACAATGACGACCATGACACTGATGATGCGGGGGACGCGGCTGGTGGGGGCGCCTGGAACGACTTCTGCCCCTCACCCCGTCGAGACTCCGATGCTGACTCCGCGAGCTCGGACCCCAGGCATAACAACAATCACCCGAGCGTCTACTACCCTCCAGACGGGTCCAGCGGGAGCGATCTTGCTGTGTTGGTTGGCGCGGTGCGCTGCCGTCTGCGGCCGTGTGCTGCCATGGCACGCGGAGTGCTGTGTACGCCAGGAGCGCCGCCGACCAATGGTTTGAAACCTGGGCGCTTGATGGGGCAACCCTCGTGTCAGCGCGCGCTGCTGTTCCCTACCCCGTCGCAGGACGCCTTTCAGGAGCCCAGTGTCACCGTCCCAGGGCTCGTCGGCCGCTTCCTCGACATCGCGCCGCATCTCCTGCATGGTGCCAGGGGCAGTGCCTCGCCCCCTCCCATGACGAGCTGCGACGATTGGTGGATTATGTGCATCGACGCGGAGCTCGCCCTGCCGCTTATGCCGCCCCCCGAAGCCCATGACGAGGGGACCTCTGTGCTGGAACCACCCATGGCCGCAGATTGGTGCCCCGAGTTGGTCTCCACCGAGTTTGCGCCGCCGGCCCTGGGCACTGCATGTGCAGCTGCGGCTGCGGCGACGCGGGGACCCGATGTCAGTACAGTCGCCACGGACGACATGGGGGGCCACGGTGGCGCCCCCCTCTGGGCTGCCTGCGCCTGCTGGATCAGCAACACGTGTTGCGCCTCCGTCTGCGGCGTCTGTGGCAGACTTCATCGGCAACATGATCCTGCCCCTCGACACGCCCGTGCTGCCCGCCCCTCCACGTGCATGACAATCAAAGATCTCCTAGGATGAATGGCGGTCCAGGCGGAGCATGAGGCTCGCTGCCAAATGGCCTTCCGCGACCCGCATCCAGAGAAGCAGGCCCGCCCTGTCCTCCTAAACAAGTGGGCTGGGAGGGCGGATAATGATGGCTCCAACACTCCGGACCCAACCATCGTCGAGAGATTCCAGAAAGCCTTCAGTGATGACGTTCCATCCGAGCGATGGGACTCCATGCGCCGTCTATTTCCTCTGCTGGGAAGCAGGGTGGCTTGGCCTGACCCATGCAGGTCCTGAGCCCCGCGCACGCTTTCTCCACCACCCTGCAGAAGCATTTCACTATGAGTCACAACAACCTTGTTATTTGGAATGCGCGTGACCTCAACAACCGGGCGCGCTGAAGTGTCATCCGTAACATCGTCTCCCAGCAGCGTGCTTTGATTGTTTGCGTCCAAGAAACAAAAATCTCAGACCTCTCGGCTGCTATGAATATTGAATTAACTGGGTTCGATTATGACTTTGTCTTCCTTCCAGCTGTGGGGGTGGCAGGTGGTGCATGTACCTCCTGGCGAAGGGACATCTGGGAAGTGTCCTCCGCCACGCGACGTCGCTTCTCCATCACCATCGCTCTGTCCTGTGTTGCTGCTCAACATCAATGGTGGCTGACCAACGTCTACGGTCCAGTCCTTCGATCGGAAAAGAACGCTTTCCTGCAAGAGCTCTGCGACGCTAGAGCAGCCTGCCCCGGGCCGTGGCTGGCATGTGGTGATTTTAATCTTATTTACAAGGCCGCCGACAAAAACAATGGCAGGCTGCACCGGGGGCTTATGCGCGCCATTCGCGACATGATAGATTCCTTGAAACTGGATGAGCTATACCTCAACGGCCGTCTGTACACGTGGTCCAATGGAAGGGACAGCCCCACTCTTGAGCGCCTTGACCGCGCTTTTGCCTCTGTCGAGTGGCTGCAGCTCTTTCCCAACCACCACCTTCGAAGCCTCTCGTCGGACACCTCGGATCATGCGCCGTTGCTCCTCATACTCAACTCCCAGCCATGGGCCATCCCTCGATTCCGTTTTGAGCAGTTCTGGACCAGAATCGATGGCTTTGTGGACACTGTCGCGACAGCTTGAGGGCCGCCAAACCCCAACATCGACGCCTGCAAGAACCATGACGTCAAGCTCCGGCGTCTGGCGCACGCCCTGCGGAGCTGGCGCGCCACGCAGGTGGGCAACATTGCGTTCCAGCTCACCGCGGCGCGCATCATTATCAACAGCTTCGACGTCGCCCAGGAGTCTCGGGCCCTTTCACCGGGTGAGCTTGAGCTGCACAGGGAGCTGAAGGCTCACGTGCTCGGCTTGGCTTCGTTAGGCCGCACCATGGCGAGGCAGCGTGCCCGCACGTGTCAGCTGCGTGATGGTGATGCTTGCACAAGATTCTTCCATCTACAACCGTGCCACCGGCGGAGGAAAATCTACATGCTTGCTGTTGTACATGAGGGCCAAACTTTCTCAGAGGATGAAGCCAAGGAAGAGGTCGTCTATAGCTACTACAACGCCATCCTGGGCACGGCCTTTATCCGTACTCACAGGATCAACCTCCCTCAGCTGGATCTGCCGCGCCTAGACCTTCAGGGCCTCGCCTTGCCTTTCTCGTCCGAGGAGATCGCGCGTGCAGTCAAGGACTCTCCCTCCGACATAGCACCCGGTCCAGACGGGTTCGGTGCCGGATTTTTTAAGGCGGCTTGGTCCATGGTTGGCTGCGACATCGTGCGCGCGTTCCATGCACTGTGGGACATGGACTTCAGGAATTTTAACTGCGTCAACGAGGCAGTTATGGTGCTGCTCACAAGACGCAGTCCCCGGAGACCCTCCGTGATTACAGGCCCATTAGCCTGATACACTCGATTGGGAAGCTGTTCGCCAAGACTCTAGCTCTGCGACTGCAACCGCACATGCCTGACCTCATCAAGCTCAACCAGTCTGCTTTCATCAGGGGTAGACGGATTCACGAGAACTTCAGGACGGTGCAGCTTGTGTGCCGTTGGTTCCACGCACGACGGGAGCCGATGATGCTGCTCAAGGTGGACCTGGCCAAGGCGTTCGACACTGTCTGTTGGACGTTCTTGCTCGAGGTTCTAGAGCACCTGGGCTTCCCACGCAGGTGGACGGACTGGGTGTCCTTCATGCTCTCCACTGCGACGACCAAGGTCATGATCAACGGCCACCCGGGCCCCAGAATTTACCACGCTCGTGGCCTGCGCTAGGGGGACCCTCTTTCGCCATCCCTCTTCATCATTGTCATCAAGGTCCTCAACGCGCTCATCTGCGAGGCTGACCGCCGTGGGCAGCTGCAGCCGCTGCCGGGGAACGCCATCAAGTTTTGTACCTCCATCTACGCGGACGACCTCGTCGTCTTCCTCTCTCTGCGGCCACTCGACTTCAGTTGCATCCGGCAGATACTCGACCTCTTCGCCGACGCGTTCGGCCTGGCCACCAATGTCGACAAGTGCTCCGTCACGCCGATCCGGTGCTCGGACGCGGAGATCGCAGAGGTTCTGCAGGTCTTCCCTTGCTGTGTCCAGGACTTCCCGACAAAATACCTCGGCGCACCGCTCTCCGTCTCCAGGCTCAGTCGTGCGAGTGAGCAGGCTCTCGTCGACTCGGTGGCTGCCAGGATTCCGGTGTGGAAGGGAGGTCTGCTAACCACGGCGGGCAGGACGACCCTCGCCCAAACCACCCTGTCGGTGATTCCGGTGCATGTTTCCATCTGTTGCACCCTTTCGCCATGGGTTGTTCATGAGATCGACAAAAGGCGCAAGGCTTTCGTGTGGGCGGGCACGGACGTGGTGTCTGGAGGACGCTGCCGTGTGGCCTGGCAGGTAGCCTGCTCGCCGGCGGAACTTGGGCGGCCTCGGTCTTCCTGACCTTCGTCTGCTCGGGTTTGCCTTGCGTCTACGATGGGAGTGGCGGAGACGCGTGGACGCTGAGGCGCCTTGGGCGCTGCTGCTGTGCAAGATGGAGCACTCACTTGCTGCCATGTTCAGCGCCTCTGTTACAGTGCAAGTTGGGGACGGCACCAGGTGCATGTTTTGGACAGACTCCTGGCTGCCGGACGGGCCTATAGCGGCTTCGGCACCGCACATCTTCGCTCTAGTGGGCGCCAGAAGGCGGAAGAGGTCTGTTCGGGACGCCCTTCATGGCCAGCAGTGGACACGCGACATCATTGGTGCCAGGACGCACACGGTCATGCTGGAGATCGTGCAACTGGTAGACAAACTCGCTGCGATTCACCTCTCCCCGGGGGTGGCTGATAGGTTCGTCTGGAAGTGGACAGCAAGCGGGGAGTACTCCAGCGCGTCCATCTACCGGGCCTTCTTTGTGGGCGCGACCACCCTCCTCGGTGCCAAGGAGCTATGGCAGGTCAGGGCACCGCCGAAAGTTAAATTCTTCTTCTGGCTTGCCCTCCACGGACGGCTATGGACGGCAGAGAGGCGGGCGCGCCATGGTCTTCAGGAGTCTGCGACCTGCGTGCTCTGCGATCAGCTTGACGAGATGCACAACCACTTGCTCATCTCCTGCGTCTACACACGTGAGGTTTGGTTCCGCCTCCTGAGCGCCGCTGGGCTGCAGCGCCTGGCCCCCGGGGACGTGAGCTCGGTTGTCGAGTGGTGGCTGCTCACCAGGGGCTCCAGACCCGGGGTTTTGCGCAAAGGTTTTGACGCCGTCGTCCTGCTCGTCTCCTAGGAACTCTGGAAGGAACGGAATCGGAGAACGTTCGACGACCGGTCTGGCACGACGACCCTGCTGCTGGAACGCATCAAGGCGGAGGCCAACTCTTGGACGGCTACCGGATACCGGAGGCTCTCGGTGCTCGCCGACCTTAATGCCTAAGGCTCGTCTCTCGTCCTTTAGCGAGTTGGGTTTATTAGACAGTATGTCTAAACAGCACCACCGTTTCAGCCGGTGCCCTTTGTTTATGTGTTGCGCAAGTTGAGACCATGGCAGCTCACCATTGGCCGCGACCTTTTATGTATTCTAAAGTCTTTTTGCCCTTGAAGCAGTACGTGCATTGTGCACGCTTTCGAAAAAAAAGACTATTGTTGACTTAGCTGTAGTCAACTAACACGGTCCAAAAAGAGCAACCGGCCGGTCCTCTACCCCTCCGCGTCGTTTCTTAGGGCGATGGGAGGGGTGCCCGCCGCCGCCAGGTTAAGCCCCACCGCCATAGCCCGCCCTCGGCCGCCGTTGCCACCTTCTAGAGCGCGACGATGACGACCCACTGCTGCTCCAAAAAGACTTGGCGCTCAGCGACCCCTCCTCTTCCATTCTCCTCTCTAAATTGTGGACTCCCACCATAGATCTTATCCGTCAGATATGTCATCCACGTTTGTTTATCCGATGGTTATCAGATAGGGACGTCGTCCTTATGTGACAGCGTTCCCTCCGCGTCGATCGTCCGTGGCAGCGGCACGCAGCCGTCGCGTTCGCATCAAGTGGACCACTCCAACCTAACCGCCGCACGTCGCTCCATCAGACGACCGCATCCCCGGAAACACCGCGTCCCTCCGCCTTGGATGGCGGCGCAGCAGTAGCAGCCCCACGTCGCGAAGGAAGTGGAGGATCTGCGCCTGCACTGGTGCCTTCGTGTAGAAGGTGTAGGCCATCCTATCCTCTTCTTCAAGTAGTTCGCACTCGTGGCGACCATCGCAGCCACCGCCTGCCTTGTCCGCCCCAATATAATAGGCCGTGCTTGGTGTATGTTTGATGGATACTTGCTTTCCATGATTTGTCCATGACATTCCATCATGATTGACTGATTCCTCCTCTCCATCGACATCAGAGAGAGATCCGAACCCTAACCCTTGCCTCGGGGTTGGGGTTTATTTGCCTTCTCCACGTGGAAGAGACGTACGCCTTCCAGGTGCTGGACGCCCTCAGCGTGGGCGACAAGATCAGGAGGCAACACGTGCAAACAACACAGACATACGTTTGTTTCCCAATCCCATCTCCAATTTCTATCTCCACAGAGATCGATCGCCTTGCAGTTAGTTTCCCTGCTGAATTTAGGATAATCTTAGCAGCATGCCCAATTTAGGACTCGATGATTCTAGGCATCTGGGGTACCAATGGCTCTATGCTTTGAGTGAGTCATTTATTTAGGGTGGGCAGCACCGTACGCCAAGTCACCAACTGCTATCCAAAGAATAAAAGTTGTTTAACTTTATTTCTTTGTTTACTAGGTCTACATATATATGGATTATTCGTGATTTTCAGAGGCTATGTTGCTTGATTATAATTTGTAATGTTCAGATTTGGTCCTTCTACAAAGGTTCAAAAAATATTTAGCAAGTTAAGGAGCTGTGCTGTTTAAATTTGGGCCTTCCAAATAAGTGTATAGTGGCATTTCTCACTTATTTAAATCTGTCAGAGTATAGAAGAAGTGAAATATATATAATCCCTGATCAGATGCTTGCCACTTGGCAGCACACTGGTTGTTGCATGCAGGCTACCATTGTAATTCTGGGGCATTTACAAGTCTTCGGTTTGCTATAAATCTTTACTGTGTTCCTTCTAACAGGTGTATTATGATTACTTGCTTGACAAGTGTGTGGCTTATTGCTAAAAGATTTGATTGGATCTTTGCTTTTTTTTAATCATGAATGTTAACTACACAATTATATCCTTGCCTGAAGTTTTTAAGTGTTCACAATTCAGCTTTGATGGAAATTTGGTGCTGATGGATGGGTTTGGTTGGTGGGATAAAAGAAGGCATAAATCATATGATCTATATCATGTCTGGTTTCTTTACTTGTTAAATGGCGCTTTTATTTGGGAGATTCCTTCCAAAACCCGCACTTTTTCTGCTGCAACATAGTGGCTCCATATTCCTATTTTCTCTGAAATGTTCAGTTTTGAGGATTCATATTTTATTATGTGCTGAAAAAACCTTGATCTGATTGACTCTTTGCAGTAATATTGGTTAACATGATTATCAGTTAGTTTGAGTGAATTTTGAAAAACCTCTACTTCCTGCACAATTTTTCTCCGTTCCAATTTACCGCTTTCAGTGTCAATCTTTTATTAAGTTAAGTTAGGTGCTGTGAGTCACCTATCTTTCTTGAACCCAGTTCTGGACTTCCTGTGGTATATGTATGTACTAACTCCTAGCATGGTGTTGTTCAGCATTGCTACTAATTTTAACTTGCTTTATTGATCTTATTCAAGTAACTTATGTGTGAAATTCTGAAGGTGCTAATACGGTTGATCCATGGCCGCATGGTCTGAAAACTGGAATCGACAAAAGATGGTTCAGATGATATAAGATATTGCATTTCAGCACTGTTCTAGAGATGTCTCCATTTCTACTAATAATGCTTAAAATACTTGTAAAATGGTTTGGTGCCAGCTGTGTGACTATGCCAATGGTGATTAGTTTGAGACTGCTCCTATAAATTACAGAAATCAAGCTTTATGGTTATGGTCTATATATTCACTACCGGAGACGGGCTCTTTGCCGAGCGTCTGCTTCTTTGCCGAGGGCTAAAACACGGGCGCTCGGCAAAGAGCTCTTCGCCGAGAGCCAACCCTCGGCACAATAAGAAACTCAGCAAAGATTCCTATGCCGAGGGCCCGCCTCTCGGCAAAGTCTGGCTCTCGGCAAAGAGCACCTATGCCGAGAGCCGAGCCCTCGGCATAGAATACACCCCGGCAAACGAAACCCTCGCGAACGGCTTCCCCTGCGCCGTTACCTTTGCCGAGAGCCCTCTGTTAGGCTCTCGGCAAAGGCCTGTATTTTTTTAAAAAAAATTTCTTTGCCGAGAGCCGTGGCCCTGGCTCTCGGCATAGGTGCTCTGTGCCGAGGGCTTTAGGAAGCTCTCGGCAAAGAATATATATATATATTTTTATTTTTTTACTCCCAATTTTTTCTGTGGCCTTGATACAGTACCACAAGCCAAGATTTCAAATTTGGAGTGTTTTCCATACTTCTTGCTATATTTTGCGTGTTTTCTTTAATTTGTTGATTTTTTCCGCGGGACGCACCTTTGAACTGCAGGTGCATGAAATAATGAAACTCGGCGCTTCGAAAAATGGTATTCATTCTTCGGAGGGTATTTCGACACTGTATCCAGGGACAGGCGTGGAAACTCGACCGTCTCGAGCACGAGACACGGCGACCAAGTTGCGTGAGATTGGATTTAAAATTATTAAAAATACAAACGAAGTTGGAAAATCATGAAAATGGACGGGTGACCTTGACATGGCATGTAGAGGCTATGAAAAAAATTTGGAAATATTTGGAGCAAGTAGTGGCGCAAGATGGTTGAAACCCTGAGATCTCCGCATATCATCGCATGTGAGGCTATGCGGAGATCTCAGGGTTTCAACCATCTTGTGCCACCACTTGCTCTAAATATTTCCAACTTTTTTTCATAGCCTCTACATGCCATGTCAAGGTCACTCGTCCATTTTCATGATTTTCTGACTTCGTTTGTATTTTTAATAATTTTAAATCCAATATCACGCAACTTGGTCGCCGTTTTTCGTGCACGAGACAGTCGAGTCTCCGTGCCTGTCCCCGGATACGGTGTCGAAATACCCTCCGAAGAATGAATACCATTTTTCGAATCGCTGAGTTTCATTATTTCATGCACCTGCAGTTCAAACGTGTGTCCCGCGGAAAAAATCATCAAATTAAAGAAAATGCGCGAAATATAGCAAGATTTATGGAAAACACACCAAATTTGAAATCTTGGCTTGTAGTACTGTGGCAAGGCCAAAGGAAAAATTGGGAGCAAAAAAACAAAAAAATAATAATAATCTTTGCCGAGAGCTTCCTAAAGCCCTCGGCAAAGAGGACCTATGCCGAGAGCCACCCTAAAGCCCTCGGCAAAGAGGACCTATGCCGAGAGCCAGGGCCAGGGCTCTCGGTATAGAGTTTAATAAAAAAAATAAAATGCAAAGCCTTTGCCGAGAGCTAACACATATGACTCTCGGCATAGGTTCTTCTTTGCCGAGGGCCGCCCGACTGGCCTTGGCAAAGACCGCAAACTACTTATAAAAAAAGCGCCCGGCCGGCCCACTACACAAACCAACCGAGCCAGCCAGCAACACACGCACGCCGCGCGCCGCCTCCTCGCCCCGCCGGTTCCCTGCCGCCGCCTCCTCGCCCCGCGTCGCGCCACGCGGATCGGCCCCGCCCCTCGCCCCGCCCCCGCCCCTCGCACGCCGCCGACGCGGAGCGCCCGCCCGCGGGCCGAGTCGGCCACCGTCCCGCGCCCCCGCCCAGAGCCGGCGCGCCCTGCCGCCACGTCCCGCGCCCCGCCCGAGCCGGCGCGCCCTGCCGCCGGCCCCGCCCCCACCCCTCGCCCCGCCGCCGCCGTGGCGCGCCCCGCCCCCGCGGCCGAGTCGCCGCCGTCCCGCGCCCCGCCCCGAGCCGGCGCCCGCCCCGCCCGCATGTCGCCCCGCCGGCGCGCCGTCCGCGTCTCGCCCCGCCGTCGGCGCCCCGCCCGCGTCTCGCCCCGCCGCCGCCATCCTTCTCTTCACCGGCGGCCCTGTCGGTGTTGCCCTGGGTCTCGCCCCGCAGGCAGTAGAGGAGGAGGAGGAGGAGGGGGAGGAGGAGGAGGAGAAGAGCAGTAGAGGAAGTGGAGGAGGAGAAGGAGAAGGAGAAGAAGCAGAGCGGGAGGAGGAGGAGGAGAAGGTGAGGAGACCGTTGTTGCCTTTGCCTCGACTCGAGTTCGTCCGCTCCGTCGTCGTCGATCGCCCCACGTAGTAAGTAGTAGTTGTTAGTAGTAGTGGTATGCATGTGAATGTATGTGGATATCGGCCATCATGCCGTATGTATGTGGATGTCGGCCATCGTGTCGTATATATGTGGATGTCAGTCATCGTGTCGTTGTTTCTTGCAGGTTTCGAAACCTCACCGTGCAGGGGAGGTTCTGCCGAAATTTCTAATTGATACTATCTTTTTTGTCTTTTCTGTAGGAGGACCTGCCGGGGCCAAGCCGGAGATCCTCGGCGACCTCGATCGTCTTCGTCGTCATCGCGGGTCTGCCTGCACCGCTTCGCCTCGCCACTGCACCGACTCGCCACTGCGCCGCTAGCCTGACTCCACCGACACCGTAGGTATAAATAACGTCTCCTCCCAGAAAAGGGTCATAGGTCATTGAACCCAGTTAGGCGTCTCCCGTCCGAAAGAGATACGGCTAGAGGTATGCAGATCTCTGCATATCGATAACCGTATCTGTTTCGGATTGTCCACGTTACTTGGACAGCCCGCAGATGCGTCGATGAGGCTAGTTCCCATGGTCTGCCCCGATTCAAGATGGAGTTTCTGCATCACCTCCCTGTTGTTCTCCGGATACACACTCTCCCTACAGGGACGTGTATCTTGAGAACATCGGGGAGGTGCTGCCGAAATTCTGTCTCGGCTCAGGGCAGACAATGGGAACTAGCCTCATCGACGCATCCGCGGGTGGGATAAGGACCTATCCTCACCTATTAGATGATAGTAGGATGGAAGTACTCGGAGGTAGATATGTAAGTACTCAGATGGATGACAGTAGGATGGATGACCGTCAGTGGATGTACTCGGGCCGTAGAAGCAGAAGTGATTTCACCGATGAATGGTTGCGCAAGACAGATGCTTTCGTGAACAATGCATTTGGCGCGGCTCGGCGAGGAGAGATCAAAGTGTTGTGCCCATGCAGCAGATGTGGGAACCGGAGAAGGCAAGACAAGGAGAACATGGCTAAACATCTTGTGAACAATGGATTCACGCCGGACTACACCCAGTGGATCTACCATGGTGAAGCACATCGTTTGAGAGCGGAGGCAGTGCGACCACGTCTGGAGGACTTTGATGCTGATGCGGGGGTAGCAGACATGTTAGATGACTTCCAAGAAGCACAGTACGCTGAAGGACGTACGGAGGAGGAGATGGAGAAGACCGCAAAGGCGTTTTACGAGATGATGTCTTCGGCACATAAACCCCTTCACGATCGGACAACAGTTTCTCAACTGGATGCCATTGGCCGTGTGATGGGGTTCAAGTCCCAGTTCAACCTGAGTCAAGATGCGTTCGATGGTATGTTGGCCCTATTTGGTAGCATGCTTCTGGACGGCCACATATTGCCAAAGGGCCTGTACGAGTCACAGAAACTGCTTCGTGCACTGAAGATGCCGGGGTATGGTCAGGAGCATATGTGGACTCATAAGTCAGGCTTGGAAAGACTCCCTTATTATGACTATCTTCTTCTGCCACATAACATTGATGTAATGCACACTGAAAAGAACATCGCTGAGTCGCTTTGGGGAACACTCATGGACACTGAAAAGTCCAAGGACAACCCTAAGGCTAGACTAGACCTGGCACTGTTGTGCGATAGACCAAAGCAAGAGATGCTGCCTCCTCAGCCCGGCAGGAGATGGACACGGCCCAAGGTCGATTTTGTCTTGGGCAGGCCACAAAGGAAAGAAATACTTCAGTGGATCCAGACATTGACATTCCCTGATGGATATGCAGCGAATCTAACGAGAGGAGTCAACTTATCTACTCTGCGAGTCCTAGGGATGAAGAGTCATGACTTCCACGTATGGATCGAACGGCTTCTTCCGGCGATGGTTCGAGGCTATGTTCCTGAGCCTATGTGGGTTGTCCTGGCAGAGTTGAGCTATTTCTTCCGCCAGCTATGTGCCAAGGAGATATCTCGGTCCGTCATTGATGACTTGGAGAAAGCTGCACCTGTGTTGCTCTGTAAGCTGGAGAAAATCTTTCCACCAGGCTTCTTCACTCCGATGCTTCATTTGATCGTACACCTCCCAAATGAGGTTCGAATGGGAGGGCCTGTGCAATGGCGTTGGTGCTTTCCAGTCGAGAGAAATATGAAGACTCTTCGCAAGAAATGTAGAAACAAAGCCAAAATTGAGGCTTCCATTGCAGAGGCATCCATTCTGGAGGAGGTGTCCAACTTCACTGAAGAATACTACTCTGAGAACCTTCCTAGCGTGCAAAATCCACCCCCTCGTTACAATGCTGGAGAAAATGAATCGAGTCTTAGCCTTTTTCGAGGCCAACTCGGCACGGCAAGTGGATCCACAGTTAAGCAGTTGAACTATGAAGAGTGGCGAAAGATCATGCTATACGTGCTTACCAA
Organism: Coix lacryma-jobi var. lacryma-jobi; assembly: GCA_009763385.1. Taxonomy (NCBI): domain Eukaryota; kingdom Viridiplantae; phylum Streptophyta; class Magnoliopsida; order Poales; family Poaceae; genus Coix; species Coix lacryma-jobi. The sequence continues at coordinate 27,266,741 of CM019829.1, forward strand.
CCTTGATGAGCTGGACCCGTACATGGGGTAAGTTATTATCTATCTTCATCCAATTCATCGTCACTTTCCAACACCATTCTTTTTGTTTCGTACAGTGAATTTCTTCATTTGTTCTCGAATGGACCAAGGCCTCTTTCTGATGCGGCAGCTGAAACCCTAATTGCAAATGGTGCGGGGCAAGGGAGGCCTGATTTCATTTCTTGGTTCCGACAAAAGGTACCGTCCTACCAAAGTCATACTTAGTCTAACGTTCCAACTTGCTCTTACGTTCTGACCGTATAACGATATATCTTGCGTCGCCTTGCAGGCTCAAACCGATGCGTCTATGAGTCAAGAGCTGAGACAGGTTGCAAAAGGCTTTGACCGTAGGGTCAAGTCATTTAACGGTTACGACGTGAATGGATTTCGCTTCCACACATCAAGCTACGAGCAGAGTCGGCCCAATCGAAAGACCACAAATAGCGGTGTTTGTACTCCAGGCAATGACAACCGTGACTACTATGGAAGAATCGAAGAAATATACGAACTTTCATTTCACGGTGAAAAGCCTTTGAATCCTATCATGTTCAAATGCCATTGGTTTGATCCTGGAAGAACGAGGCTGACACCTAATCTTGGGCTAGCCGAAATTCGATAGGATTCTGTCTATCCAGGCTCCGATGTGTATATTGTGGCTCAACAGGCCACACATGTTTATTACACGCCATACGCGTGCAAAAGCAAAGAGCATCTCTTGGGTTGGTATATTGTGCACAAGATATCACCACATGCTAAACTACCTCTCCCCAATGATGAGGATTATAACTTCAACACAAACACGTATGACGGTGAGTTCTTTCAAGAATCTGGGTTGCAAGGGACGTTCACGATAGACTTAACCGAAGCGATGGAAATGGAAGTAGAGAATGATGACGAGGACGCTGGGGATGAGGTGGTAAATGAGAAGGACATAGAAATGCTAGAACGATTCCGTTTAGGCCAAGCAAATGAAGACGACGACCTGTCTTCGGATACTGAGGAGTACTTAGACATGGTTGACAGTGATGAGGAGACTCATGCTTCGGCTAATCCGGATGATCCAGATTATTTCTAATACATGTAATATTATGTTATATTTTTAGGATCTATTGTTTTATTTATATTGCATATATTTGGTTATGTTATTTCTAATACAACATTGTTTGTTCTTTTTAAATGCAGGAGGTCGAGGCAAGATGCCGGGAGGACGTTAGAGGCGGTTGAGTTGGTTGTACCACAGCTCGCAGGCCGACGGGCCCTCGACGAGGAGTGGCCGCCTCCGGAGGGAGCCGTCTCCATAGGAGGAGGAGGAGGAGGTCGAGGAGGAGGTGCCGGCCACGCCCGAGGCCCAGCGGCAGGAGGAGGCACCATTGGCCGAGGAGGCAGAGGAGGAGGACGAGCAGGAGGAGGACGAGGCGGATGGGTGTTCGGGTGCCTCAGGGGTGTCCACGCCCTACTTGAGAGGTCCCGCCAGCCTCCCGGCGTTGCCGGCACGTGCCCGACGCCCAGTGATCACGCCCATCAGACAAAAGTACATGTTCTAACTACCTGTTCGTACGATGAGACTCAAAATAGAAATAGAAGCTAATAATATTTTTTAATCACTTGTGCAGGGGATGGGACTTTGTGGGGCCTAAAGGCCGCAAACCCAACGGCATCCTGGGTATCCTGTGCCGCGAGCACTACCCCGGCATAGAACAGTATGCCGGGAGGCACGAGCCGGCCTACACCTTTGACCACTACAGCGTCGCCCCAGACCCAGACTTCCCCAACAAGGCGGCGCGGGTTAGAGCGGAGCTGTGGGTAAGTCTTCGTCAAACAATATCAAATTCATCATATTTTTTCTTTAATTACTGTCTTGCCTTGTATTGTGTCTGTATGCAGAACTACTTCAAGTGCGAGCCGGGGAAGGAGGCAGTGGCAGAGGTGACGGCTACCCGGGCTTGTAGGAAGCTCGTCACCGACATGATCCACGAGGCGAGACTGCAGACCATCATTACCTACAATGCCACGGTCTTGGGCACGAGGGTGACGAAGACCCAGGCCAGAGGCATGACGCTGGGCCGGGCGCAGTTCTTGCAGGTAAGTGATTTCTTTTGAGATTAAGCTTTTGGTACTTTTCATCTGACGCTTAGACGTGAAATACTTGATGATGTGCACATGATCCCCCAATGGTGCTAGTCGTTTCTCGAGTGCTGGGAGATGATCGTGGACCGGTGGCTATCCGAAGAGTGGGCGGCCCACCACACCGAGGCCCGGGAGGCGCGTCTGCAGATGCCAGGTGTACCACACCACCAGGGCAATCGCAACCTCGCCGAGTACGCACAAGCTTGGGTACGTGAAAGACTTTATAAATTCCTCGATAAAATATTGCCTGATTGCTAATCATCTTGTTATCTTCCTCGCAGTCGGAGGCACACGGTGGCCAGCCTTGCGGCACGGTGGCGGCATACGCCATGTCCCACAAGGGCAAGGCCACGGCAGCGGAGACCTCCTACAACCCCGATGATCCCGCCGACGCATACACTAACTCCAGCGTCCACTCCCGCCTCACTGACTACTCAAAGGCGGCAAGGGCGGTCGATGGGGACACCTTTGATCCCGCCACCGCAGACCTGGACGGGAGCATCGTCATGAGGATAGGAGGGAAGAAGCACGGGCGGTTCTGGCTTGGCGACGGCGTCATCGACACGGCCTCTACTCCCACTCTGTCCCAGCTCCGAGCACAGAGCACGAGCGGGAGCGTCCCCATACGCCCACGCCTGTCGCCTGCGCAATCGCAGGTCACCGAGCTCGAGGTTATTTCTATTTAACTCATCGTACATTGATCTTTAAATGTTTGCATTGTTCTAACATTCACTTTGTATTATCGCAGGCCCGCCTGGAAAGAGAAAGGCAGGAGCGCCAGGTGTCCGAGACCCAGATGCGGTCACAGATGTCGGCCCAGATGGAGGCTCAAGCTAAGCAGATGACGGAGCTCATCGCCTTCATGGCCTCCCAGGGCATGGCCGTGCCCCAGACGCTCATGGCTCCTCCACCGCCGCCTCTGGACCCCGGAGCTGCTCCTGTGAGTATCAATACTTCAGTGTTTCATTTTTTCATTTCCTTGTCTGACATGACCTTTTGCAGCCTCCTCTGTTAGAAGGTTCGAACAACCGCCACGCTCCTGGATGGAACCCGACCGGGGGTCAAGCAGGCGGCAGTTCTCAGGGGTGGCCCGGTTGGCCGGGGGTGTAGTAGATTGAACTTTGGACTATCCTCGTGTGTCACTGAAGTTTCATGTTGTTGAACTATGTGATGTGAACTATGTGATTTGAGGACATATATGTTATTGAACTATGTGATGTGATATATATATATATTCTGTGACGTGAAATGTGATATATATGTGATATGTGATGAATGTGATATATATCTGTGTGATAGTGTCGGAGAAAAGGAAAAACAGAACTGGAAAACAAAAAATTAAAATTTACCCAGCTTTGCCGAGGGTTGCTCTCGACAAAGAGGCCCTTTGCCGAGGGCTATGACCAAAGCCCTCGGCAAAGCTGGGGAGACCTACCGTAATTTCCAAGGCTTTGCTGAGGGCTTGGGCCATAGCCCTCGGCAAAGTCCGAGGTTTGCCGAGCGCCGGCTAAGCTAGCCCTCGGCGAAGAGGTCCCAAAAAAAAATATTCGAAATTTCTTTGCCGAGAGCCGACCCCGGATAACCCTCGGCACAGTAAAATAATAATAAAAAAAATTATCGCTTTGCCGAGGGTCCGGCTCTGCCCTCGGCAAACCTACCGTCAATAGGGACCGTCGTTAACGGCCACTTTTCTTTGCCGAGAGCCGGTGGGACCCTCGGTAAAAGGTTTGCCGAGAGCCCGATAAATGGCCCTCGGCAAAGGATCCTTTGCCGTGAGGTTTTTTGCCGAGAGCTCTATGCCGAGGGCTGCTCTTGGCATAGGCTTCGCCGAGTGCCAGATGGTCTTTGCCGAGTGCTAGAGGCACTCGGCAAAGCAGCCGTTTCCGGTAGTGATTTGTTTTTAATACATTTGTTTTTTTTCTTTTTTTGGTATGAGACTGTTTTTGTAGTTATACTAATAATATACTAATTCGATTTATAAGTTAGATTATCACTACTACAGAATCGGCCTTTAGCCCCGGTTGGTAAAGGGGCTTTAGCCCCGGTTGGGAAGGGGCTTTAGCCCCGGTTTTCCAACCGGGGCTAGCAATCCGGGACTAAAGGTCCCAACCTTTAGTCCCGGGCCTTCCCAACCGGGGCTAAAGGCTCCCACGAGGAAAAATAAATGTGCATTTGTGAGATTCGAACTCAGCACCTCTCGCCTCAGGCACGCCTACCAACTGAGCTACACAACCCACGTGATGTAGTTCTGGATGTTTTCCTTTTGAATCCACTCGGGAAGGGCCTTTAGCCCCGGTTGGTAACACCAACCGGGGCTAAAAGGACCTTTGGTCCCGGTTGGTAACCTTTAGCCCCGGTTGGTGTTACCAACCGGGACTAAAGGTTCAGGACCTTTAGTCCGGGTTGATAATACCAACTGGGACTAAAGATTCACCTTTAGCCCCGGTTGGTGTTACCAACCGGGACTAAAGGTCTTTAGCCTCGGACGCAATTTTTTACCGAGGCTAAAGCTCAATTGAAAGATCGTCCAAAGGCCTGTTCTCTGGTAGTGTATTGCCATTCTATTGTGAAAGATTGTTGACACGTGCGTGCATTTTCACTAGTCTTATCTTAAGTGAAAAAGCCCCAAGATTATTTCAGTGGAAGCCAACGTGAAAAATTGAAATTCGTATTTACGAGTGATCCATTTACTGCAGTTGAGTCAAGGTGATGTGACAGGACCTAATCTGAACCACATGCACATGCACCTACAACCGCAAGTCTGCATGCACGGTATGACCCCCTCCATTCACGGCCACGAGAGATTGAGTGAGAAGTGGCCAAAGCACTGCATAGATTAGTTGCGGTAGCCTGGGCTCAAGCCCCCTTTGCTCAGGCGTTAGCTCCGTCAGTGCCGGCAGATCCATAGCGACCCTGCCTGGATCTGCTTCCCCCTGAGGCCTTGTTTGGCTGCACCTAAATACATCCTAATCCACATGGGTCGAAGTGGATTGGAGGGTAACTTGAACTAAATTACACCTCAATCCCTCTCAAACCACGTGGATTGAGGTGTATTTATGTGCAGCCAAACAAGGCCTGAGATGGCTTGCCCCGATCTGCATCATCACGGGGCACGCGTTTCGATAATGGGCGTGCCGGTGGTGGGGCAGCTTGCCCGGTTGGCGTTCATGTGCACGGGCCAACTACGGCACGTTCTTGTTGGCCGCAGGCTTGCCGGTGGCAGGGCTGCGTGTTCGCGGACGCCTTCCCCTTGGGAGGGCACAACGGGGTTTGGTCAGAGCGACGACGTCGACCTCAACAAGTTTATGGGTGATAGCGTGTTGGCGGTGTCGGTGCGCGCCTCCCACCTCGCGGGCGAGTCTAGGAATGGCTACGTGTGTTGTGGCGCAGCGACCGACAACTCCGTTCATCCGGACGGTTGCTTGCCGGTGCACGCCTCCTTCCGTCGCGGGCGAGTCCAGGTGTGGCTCCGCGCGGTGTGGCGGTGACCGGCATGTGTGGGGATGTTTCTTTGGTGCATGCCCCCCACGGTTATGGGCGAGTCTGGACGCGGCTCCACACAGTGTGGCGGCAGCCGACAACCCATGGATGTTACCTGGACCCGCCCCGTGCTACCAGATTCGCTGTCGCCGCTGAAGGACCTGGAAGCCTCGCCGCCGGCTGTGTAGGAGAGGGAGAGGCGCTCCGCCGACGCTGTCCCGTGTCCCACGCGCCATTGTCATCCTCGGAGAGGGATGGAAAGGCCGCCTCCCACCAGATCGAGCTCGCTGACGTGCCCCTTCACCTCCTTGTGCCGGATCTAGTCGGCCCCACATCGGAGGGAGAGCCATAGCCCCCGCCGCCGCCGGAGATTGGCGTGACCGGCCTCCACCTCCTAGATCTAGCTCGCGGTGGCTCCCTTCTCCAGACCTGAAAAGGGGAGAAGGATGAAGAGTGAGCAACATTAAGAGGGAAAGAGTGAGTTAGGGGAAGGAGGCCATGCCGTTACCAGAGACGAAGGGGAAGGGCCATGCCATTACCGGAGAAGAAGTGGAAGGCCATGTGGCGTGCCATGCCGCCTCCTCCTACGAGAGCCGCGCACCGTGCCGCCTCTGCCCTCGCGTGCCGCGTGCCGTGCCAACTCCGCCCGCGCGAGCATCTCCGCCGCCCCGAGAGCGCCGTCGCCCCGCGCCAATTCACCACGCGTGCCTCGCGGGTCGGGACACGGAGAGTGGGGAGGAAGGCGCGGAGAGGGAGAGAGAGTGAGACAGATAGAATCGGGGAGGGAAGGAGCGACGCGGAGGCTCGCGAAGCGGCGGAGGCGGAGATAGAGTGGTAAAGGAAGGCTGAGAGTGGACCCTAGTCTGTGGTATATATATGACGGTGTAAAAGTGGGCCTCAGTTTGGGCCTGTTGGGCCTTGAGTTTTCTGTGACGGGCCTTACAGCATGCCCGCTACGGTAAATTGATTTACCGTGGTGGGTCTCTTAAGATGCAGCGGTAAATCGATTTACTGTGACGGGCAAAAGTGCTCGCTGCGGTAAATAAAATTCGTCCGCAGCGGCAAATCGTCGCATTTATAGTGACAGGCTAAAATTGGTGCCCACCACGGAGGTCGTTTGGGTGTCGCTACGCAAAATCAATTTTGTAGTAGTGCCAACCCCACTATCCAGGCAAGGACGCTTCTTGGTGCACGTCTCCCATTGTCGCGGACGAGTTGGGAATGGCTCCGCACACAGTGGAGGCGACCGACGCCCTCCCCTGATCTCTCTTGTCCAGGCATTGACGCTTGCCGATGCATACCTCCCACTAGGTGTATGTTAAACAGCAACCACACATTCAGCAGTCGGTCTAGCGTAGCTCTAATCACAAGCTGAGTTACAAATAGTTTGGACCTTATCTAGTACTTGAAAGGTCAGACAAGGGGCCTACAGAATCTAGTTGTCAGCTTCGAGCCAGATCCATATGCAGTCATCCATCACTACTACAGAAAGGGTTCGTAGCAATGACTCTTTTTTTAGGGGCAGCTCTATTCACAGTCGCCCCTAGAGTTGGAGTCACGGGCCCCGCTGATAGAGCCTCCCCTACAAATCCAAATATAGGGGCGGTTATTGTTATAAACCGCCCCTACAAATGTATTCATTTATAGAGGCGGTTCTAATAAAAACCGCCCCTATAGTTGGATTTGTAGGGGCGGCTCTATCAGCAGCTGCCCCTAGAATTCCTCACAGTAAAATAGCAGCGCCCCTCTTCTTCCTCCTCAGGCTGCTGCTACTGTAACCCGAGGAGGGAAAGGAAGGGATGCCTTGGGCACGTCCCAAAATTGCTCTTTCAAGGGGGGAAGGTTTTTCTCTCAAATCCTTTGATAAAGAGGTTGTAGAAGGTAAGAAAAAGCTATTCATGGTCTTTTTTAAAAGTTTTAGTGGTTGGTTAGTGTTTAATTAGAGTTTTGTTTTTCTCTCTCTTCTATGGTGCTTAAGCATTTATGAAGAAAATTAGATCAAGATTTTGAGGATGCTATGGTCAATTAGTTAGTACAATATGATTATACCATATTCCAGTGGATCTTCTTTGAGTTTAGTGGATTATTAGTTAGTTTTATGGATGTTTTGATCATTTAGATCTAGATCTAGATCTAGATCTAGAATTAGGGTTTACTTTTTTTTTAATTTTAGTTTTTAAAATTCTTGTTTGATGAAATGAGATTAAGTTCACTTGAAGGATATATATAGTTGGTAAATATTATTTATTATAATTATGGAGACTAAAAATTGTTAATTAATTTTATATATTAATTTGTTTATAATTAGTTAGTTATTATGTCTACGTACATTTAATTACTCTTTATTACCTCAAATAGTAGGTTGCTAGTTAAATATTTCTTCAATTTATTATTATGTTGATTTGTGTGTATCAATAATTAGTGTTTTAATACTCTTTCCTTTGTTTGATGTCCTAAAAGATGGAGTACATGAACTCTTGGATGTATGGTTCATTAAGGTGGAAAGAAGCTTTCCGTGAGGAAGTGGATAAATTTCTTGAAGTCGCCGAGAAGCATGCAATGACTTTGACACAGAATAAAGATTCAATTATTTGTCCATGTAGCGATTGCAAGAATCATCTCGCATGGAAAGATGTGAGTATTATCAGATCACACGTGATTATGCAAGGATTTGTTAAGGACTATGCAGTGTGGTTTTATCATGGTGAAGAGACTGTTAACGTTGATCCAGATGAAGAAGTTGAAATAGACACTGAAACCTCTATAGAATATCTTAAGAATTATGTAGCACAGCTTGATACAGAAATAGATGATAATGACCATGATCTAGGTGGTGAGAATACTGTCGGTGGTGATGGTAACGATCAAGGTGGTGGCGGCAATGATGACTGTGGAGGACGTGACGATGAGGAAGATGGTGATTATTTAGAGGAAATGCTTCGAGCCATTGGTCCAGAGATTTCACTAAAGAGCCCGAAAGGTCTAGAAAATTTAGAAAGAGTTAAAAAAGCATCAAAGGAGACTGTGTACAGTACTAAAAAGGGTTGTCCGAAACACTGGACAAAGCTACGATTTGTGCTTGAGCTACTAATCTTAAAGGCTAATTATGGTTGGTCAGACTGCAGCTTCAATGATCTATTGCGTCTCTTGTCGTGGTTGCTTCCACAGCCCAACTCAGTTCCCACCAACACATATCAAGCAAAAAAGGTTATAAGTCCATTGACAATGGGTGTTGAAAAAATCCAAGCATGCCCCAACCACTGTATCCTTTTCCGCGGTGATACATTCAAGTCACTAGACAAATGTCCTAGGTGTGAAGCCAGTCGGTACAAGAACAACAACCTTTACAACGGGGATGGAGCATCCACGAGGAACAACAACCTTACCTCCAATCTTTTTTCTATCCTCACATAGACTATTTGGTACATCATGTTCAAATTTGGAAAATTTTTGAATTTATTTGGCATATTTCACTAGTTATTTTATTTTGTGGCATTTTTTTTGACCCATGTCGAATTTGAACTGCAGGTCATCTAAATATGTAAAAAAAGGTTACTATAAACTTGATATTCATGTTATTCAACCTATATTGAGTCCTCACATGCGATATGAGGAGATTTTTCAAAAATCTTGTTTACTAAACATGAGGTCAAACTTGTGACTACATGGTTTTTAAATTATATAAAAACCAAACGAGGTTCAAAAATCATGAAACTTGTCGAGGTGTCATGTTATCGTATGTGGAGCCTATGATAAAAAATTAAGAACATTTCGACCAAGTTTGTGTCGATACTCCTTATAATCTAGAGAATTTGCGTGGAAGTTTATGATTTCATGTGAAGCCTCCTTGAGAATTTGGACACCATCGACACAAACTTGGTTGAAATGTTCTCAATATTTTATCATAGGCTCCACATATGATAACATGGTGGCTCGACAAGTTTCACGATTTGTGGACCTCGTTTGGTTTTTATATAATTTAAAAACCACTTAATCGCAAGTTTGACCTCATGTTTAGTAAACAAGATTTTTGAAAAATCTCCTCATATCGCATGTGAGGACTCAATATAGGTTGAATAACTTAAATATCAACTTTATAGTAACCTTTTTTTACATATTTAGATGACCTGCAGTTCAAATTCGACATGGGTCAAAAAAAATGGCACAAAATAAAATAACTAGTGAAATATGCCAAATAAATTCAAAAAAAAATTCAAATTTTAATATGATGTATCAAATGGTCTACGTAAGGATAGGAAAAAGTTTGGATGTCAAAAAAAAATAAAGATATGCCGAGTGCCTTGTGCAGACACTCGGCAAACAGCCCCTTTGCCGAGGGTCAGCAGCGTGCCCTCGGCGAAGTTCTAATTTCTTTTTTTTTATATAAATGCCCTGTGCCGAGTGCTAGATCGGGGCACTCGGCAAAGGGTTCACCTAATGACCTCGCCAAGCCGGCCCATCCAGACACTTAGCTCCTCTCTCACTCAGCTCCTCTCTCATCAGTTCCTCGCCAAGCCGTCCCGCGCCCTCCCCGGCGGCCGCCGTCCCTGGCCGCGCCCTCCCCGGCGGCCACCGTCCCCGGTCGCGCCCGCCGAGCGACGCCCACTACTGGAGAAAGGGCCTTTAACCCCGGTGGAGAAGGGGCTTTAGCCCCGGTTTTGCAACCGGGGCTAGCACTCCGGGACTAAAGGTCCCGGTCTTTAGTCCCGGGTGCTTCCCACCGGGGCTAAAGCCTCTCACGATAAAAAATAAATGTGCATTTGTGAGATTCGAACTCAGCACCTCTCGCCTCAGACATGCTTACCAACTGAGCTACACAACCCACGTGATGTAGTTCTGTACGTTTTCCTTTTGAATCCACTCGGGAAGCACCTTTAGCCTCGGTTGGTAACACCAACCGGGGCTAAAAGCACCTTTAGTCCCGGTTGGTAACACCAACCGGAGCTAAAGGTTCACCCTTTAGCCTCGGTTGGTATTACCAACCGGGACTAAAGGTCCAGGACCTTTAGTCCGGGTTGGTAACACCAACCGGGGCTAAAGATTCACCTTTAGTCTCGGTTGGTGTTACCAACCCGGACTAAAGGTCTTTAGCCCCGGGGACAGTTTTTGGTCGAGACTATAGCTCAATTGATAGATCGTCCAAAGGCCTGTTCTCTAGTAGTGGCCCTCCGCCGTCCTCGGCTCGCCACGCCCCGGCGGTCGCCGTCCCCGGCTCGCCACGCCCGGCGGCCTCCGTTCCCGCCCGCGCCCGGCCCGCTGGCCGCCGTCCCCGACCGCGCCCGCCGAGCCACGCCGCCGTCCCCGGCTCGCCCTCGGCCGCGCCCGCCCCGGCGGTCGCCGTCCCCGGCTCGCCACGCCCCCGGCGGCCGCGCCCGGCCCGCCGGCTGCCGTCCCCGACCGCGCCCGCCGAGCCACGCCGCCGCCGTCCCCGGGTCGCCCTCGGCCGCGCCCGCCCGGCGGTCGCCGTCCCCGGCTCGCCACGCCCCGGTGGCCGCCGTTCCCGGCCGCGCCCGCCCCGCCGGCCGCCGTCCCCGACCGCGCCTGCCGAGCCACGCCGCCGCCGTCCCCGGCTCGCCCTCGGCCGCGCCCGCCCCGCCTCGCCCCGGCCCACAGCGGAGGTAACCCCTTCTCCTTCTCCTCATATCTCGGCCCAGCAGACCCTAAAACATTCAGCAGCTTCAATCGCTGCGCTGCCACCTTCATCTTCATAGAGTAAGCCAAGGTTGAACCAGGCAGCATGGTTTGTTCTGTCTAGTCGCAACGCATCAGTTAGGAAGCATCTAACAGCAGGCAAGGGCTTCTTGTAAAGCTGTCGAAGAACTGTAGCAGTTGATATCAAACTCGGTACATATTTAGGATCGAGGTCTAATGCTGTTGAGTATGCTCGCAGAGCCTCCTTCATAAAACCTTTGGCTTCATTTAGCTTTCCTGCATGATTTTTTTTTTCATAAATACTAAAAATAGCAAGATATTGGGAAAATAATTCCATATAGCCTAATCAATTTCGGAAGAAGACTTGCTAATAATACACAAAAAAGCACGATGTTGAGATCTGACACACAGGACAATTATAATAAAATGGAGAAATCACCTGTAGCATGACAAGCCAAGGCAGAATATGGACCGATAGCTTTTATTTTGGATATGCAGAGCTCTGTATCCTTCCACTGAGACATTCTTAGATACAAAAGGGCAAGGTCATACCATGTTTTTATTTCCAGACTTCTATCAGTCCTAGTGCCCTGCAAAAATAAGTTGCACAAGACTGTAAGAGAGTTTTCTTTTTTCAAATGTTAGTCCCACAACTACACTTAAGTAACACAATTACATTCTCCCTTGCTTTAAAAAAAATCCCACAGCTTGACTTCTGCTTTCAATATGTAAAATGAATGCCCATGCAACTGTATTCTGACTGTTATGATTCATAAAAGATGTTTTATTCCTTAAACCAATCTGGTATAGGACATGGAAGACAAAAAAAAAATATGTGAAGTTCTTTTTTTCCAAAATCCTTCCAAATTTAAGAGAATGGGTACCCACCTGCAAGACAGAAATCCCAGCACCAAAACTCTTCACCCTAAGTTGGGTCAGAGCAAGAAGCTGTGTATACGTCTCAATTGCTTTCCTAAACTGCCCGTGGCCAATCTGAATTTTGTCTTTGGTTTGCAATAGGTCTCCTTTAGACCACTTCCCAGCCTGATCTAACGCAGCATCTACAATGACCTCAGCATCTCCAAATCGTTTTTGGGCACTCATTATTCGAGCTATAAGAAGCCAAGTCTTCAGTTCTGACCCAGCTTCTAATTTCAACAGCTTCTTAACTCAGATTGTTGAGCCATCTTAGCTTCTAATTTCAGCAGCGGGAGTAGCCATCTTAGCCGACGTGTTGAGCCCATCTTAACTCAGATTGTTATTCACTGCTTGCCAGCCTGAGAGAGCTACTAAAGGCTCACTACGGCAGCAGGCAGCAGGCAGCTATATAGAGAGATTGTTAAAAGCCGGCCTCACTCAAATTTTGCAGGAGAGTATAACACCACCTGAACCGAGCTGGGTCTCCCTGCACCGCCACCCAAGGTATAACATCGTTGTCCCTGTCATGGTCATAGGTCGCGTAACCTAGTTAGGCGTCTCCCATTCGAAACAGGTACGGTCGGAAGTATGTAGGTCTCTGCATATGGACGACCGTACCTGTTTTGAATTGTCCACGTTTTTTGGACAGCCCGAGGATCCGTAGGAGGGGTTAGTTTCCATGCTCTGCTCTGATCCGAGACTGAGTTTCAGCATCACCTCCTTGTTGTTCTCCGGATACACAATCTCCCTGCTAGGACGTGTATTCGGAGAACAGCGGAGAGGTGCTGCCGAAATTCTGTCTCGGAGAGGAGCAGAGCATGGAAACTAACCCCGTCTACGGATCCTCGGGTGGGATTAGGACCTATCTTCACCTATTAGATAGTAGAAACAGTGCGTACTTGCCATGCATTCTTACGTTACGTGTATCAGTGGTACAGGATGGATGACCGGGAGTGGATGTACACTGGGTGCCCAAGTAATGGACAGTGGTCCGATGAGTGGGTCGAGAAGACAAATGAGTTCTTGGAAACTGCATTTCGTGATGCTCAAGGAGCGAGTAAAGTTTGGCGTCCGTGCGGCAGGTGTCAGAACAGACGTCGACAATCAAAGGAGGATATGGGTAAACATCTTTGCAAGCATGGGTTTATGCCAGGCTATAGGATTTGGCACCTCCATGGTGAAGCCGATCGTTTGAGAGATGAGGTGGTGAGACAACGCGTCGATGACTTGGACGCTGATGGCAGTGTAGGAGACATGTTAGATGACTTTCATGAAGCACACTTCGTTGAAGGGCATCAGGAGGAGGAGGAGGGGGAGGAGGAGCCAGAGGCAACAGCCAAGGCGTATTATGACATGTTGTCTGCGGCACAAAAACCACTTCATGCTCACACGAGGGTCTCTCAGCTAGATGCCATTGGCCGCATTATGGCCTTGAAGTCCCAGTTCAGCCTGAGTCGGGATGCCTTCGATGTTATGTTGACAGTGTTTGGGAGCATGCTTCCGGAAGGTCACATTCTGCCGAAGAGCATGTACGAGTCGAGAAAACTCCTCCGTGCACTCAAGATGCCATATGAGCAGATACATGCTTGTCCTATGGGTTGCGTCTTATTCAGGAAAGAACTCGCCGAAGCAACGCACTGTCCAAAGTGTGAATCCTCTAGGTTTCTGGAGGTAGACTCTGGTGATGGTCACATGAGACAGCTTGACATCCCTGTGAAGATCCTACAGTACCTTCCGTTCATACCGAGGATCCAACGGCTGTACATGACCGAGGAGACCGCGAAACAGATGACATGGCACAAAAAAGGAGTCTGATACAGTCCAGAGAAGATGGTACATCCCTCTGATGGTGAAGCGTGGACCTATTTTGATAACATTCATCAAGAGAAAGCTCTGGAGTCTCGTAATGTTCGTGTTGCCATGGCAACAGATGGTTTCAATCCTTATGGAAACCTGGTGGCCCCATACACTTGCTGGCCGGTGTTCGTGATCCCGCTCAATCTTCCCCCTGGCGACATCTTTCAACGACAGAACATATTGTTGTCGTTGATCATTCCTGAACACCCAGGCAATAAGATGGGTGTCTTCATGGAGCCTGTGATTGATGAATTGATCAAAGCTTGGGACGAAGGATTTTGGACTTACGACCGAGCTACGAAGAGGAACTTAAGGATGCATGTCTGGTACCAGTACTCCATGCATGACTTCCTGGCATATGGGATATTCTGCGGTTGGTGTGTTCACGGGAAGTTCCCATGCCCAGTATGCAAGACAGCTGTGAAGTTCACCTGGTTGAAGAAGGGTGGCAAGTATTCTTCATTTGACAAACATCACCAATTCCTCCCCCTTGATCATCCATTCAGAAGCGACATCAAGAACTTCACGAAAGGTGTCCAAGTCACTGACCCTGCACCGGAAATGATGACAGGGGCCGCTGTCCTTGCTCAGATAAATGCTCTCGAGATCAACAGAGAAGGTGGTTTTGTGGGATACGGTGAGGAACATGCGTGGACTCATAAGTCTGGTTTGGAGTGGCTACCTTATTATCAGGACCTTCTTCTACCACACTACATTGATGTGATGCACACGGAAAAGAATATCGCTGAGGCACTTTGGGGAACACTCATGGACACTGATAAGTCAAAGGACAACGTTAAGGCTAGAGTGGACCTGACAACGTTATGTGACAGACCGAAGCAAGAAATGGCGCCTCCTAGAGCCGGCAAGAATTGGAGAAGACCTAAGGCCGACTTCGTCTTGAGTAGGCCTCAAAGGAAGGAAGTACTAGAATGGTTTGAAACACTACTGTTCCCTGATGGGTGTGCAGCGAATTTAAGGAGGGGGTGAACTTATCTACTATGCGAATCAATGGCCTCAAGAGTCATGACTGCCACATATTACTTGAGCGGCTTATTCCTGTGATTGTTCGAGGCTATGTCCCAGATCATGTATGGCAAGCGCTGGCAGAGTTGAGCTATTTCTTCCGCCAGCTTTGTGCTAAGGAGTTATCTCGGGTTGTGGTTGCAGACATGCAAAAAATGGCACCTGTGTTGCTCTGTAAGTTGGAGAAGATCTTCCCACCAGGCTTTTTTAATCCGATGCAGCATTTGATCTTGCATCTCCCTTACGAGGCACGAATGGGTGGGCCTGTGCAGTTCCATTGGTGCTATTGTATTGAGAGAACTCTGAAGGTTGTTCGAAAGAAATGTAAGAACAAATGCAAGATTGAAGCTTCCATCGCAGAGGCTTCAATTCTAGAGGAGGTGTCAGACTTTTCCACGAAGTACTATGGTGACAACCAGCATAGCGTTCATAACCCCCCCTCGTTACAATGCAAGTGAGAATGGTTCGAACCTTAGCCTTTTTCGAGGGCAGCTTGGAAGTGCAAGTGATGCTACCTACAAGACCTTGCAACATGAAGAGTGGCGCACTATCATGTACTATGTACTGACCAACCTCAACGAAGTGGATCCGTACATTGAGTAAGTCACTTTTCTCTAGTAACTTTTCCTCGAATATTCACTATTCAGCATCCAACCCCCTCGTTGCTCGTCGTTACAGGGAATTTGTCCGTGAATTCTGGCATCCATCAAGGGCACCTAACGGACAGGAATTCGATACCCTCCTGAAAATGGGTGTGGGAAATGGACGCCCTGATTTCATCTCTTGGTTCAAACACAAGGTACTGTCTTAGTTTAGCTCATACGTAGATTTACATTACAAGTTGATCGTAAGTTTGGGTGATATAATGAACTATCCCGGTTGACCTTGCAGGGCCTAACCGATGAATCTATGAGTGCCGAGTTGAGACAGGTTGCCGATGGCTTTGCATACAGGGTTAGGTCATTTACAGGTTATGATGTGAATGGATATCTCGCTTTCACACTACAAGACACGAGCAGGCTTGACCCAATTGAACGCATCTTGGCCCCTAGTGGTTTCGGTGATTGGATGAAACACAAGATTACTGTGACTAATGTGTGTTTTGCAGAAACAGAGATGAGTTAGGTCACGGTAATGGCGACGATACGGGCATATGGAGTTCATGTCCCTTGGCGATGAAAATCGTTTCGGTTTTCAAAGGACGAACGACGAAGACGGTGGTAGGCTAGGCTAAGTGTCGCATGGTGTTGGAGGACACTTAGGTAGTCTTAGGTCTTTGTTTTTCCTTTGGCCGTACTATAAAGAGGGGTGTGAATCAGTAGCTTGACCTAGATGAGTCTATTGAGGTAAGTGTGGTGCACACTTGTTATTTCATAGCCCTAGGTAGCTCAGAGAGATGCCTTATGTCGAGAGGATCAAAAGTCGTTTAGACCGCGTCGCGATCCGAGTTGATCTTGCCCTGGTTATGGGCATCGGATGTTGGTTGAGTGGGCATCGGAGGCTCTAATGCCTACACCGACTTAGGGTTTGGTCTGGTGCGTGGCATCGGAGGCTCCGATGGTGCCACATCGGATCGTCTGGTGTCACTGTTCACTTGGGAGTGAACTATGCAAGGCATCGGACGCTGGCATCGGACGCTGAGGGCCAGCGTCTGATGGCCATGCAGAGAGGTTCCAGAAAGGTCTTTTCGGCATTGGACGCGTCCGATGCAGGGGCATCGGACGCTCCACAGCGTCCGATGCTCCATAAACATGTCTGACAAGAAGGTACAGTAGACCGTTGGACGGGGCCATCGGAGCGTCCGATGCCTGGCATCGGCGTGTCCGATGACCCCGCAAAATACCTGTCTTGTGCTGATTTTGGATGGCCGGGTTGAGGGGTATATATACTTCCTTGCCTCCATCCATTGGAGTGTTCTTGCCACTTCCATCAGCTGAGAAACACCTTGTGAGTGTGAGTGAGTGCAAGAACCCTAGTGAGGTTGAGTGATTTGCTAATTGTGAGAATTGGACACCTCCTAGTGAGAATTGAGTAGCAAGTGTGCATCCATCCATCTCTTTGGCCTTGTCTTGGTCAAGTGAGAGTTCTAGCTTGTTACTCTTGGTGATCGGCATCACCTAGACGGCTTGGTGGCGATCGGAGAGCTTGGTGATCATCCGGAGGCATTGTGGATGACCCAAGCCAAGTTGTGACCGGTAGCGAGCGATTCACCGGGCCGGAGTGGCGAAGAATCAGCTCGTAGTGAGCACTTGATCCTTGCGCGGATCAAGGGGGAGCGATACCCTTGCGCGGGTGCTCCAACGAGGACTAGGGGGTGTGCCGACACCTCGATACCTCGGCAAAAAGATCGTCGTGTCATCTCTACTCTCTTCTCTACGCATTTACCTTTGAGCAATTCAATTCCGCATTTACTTGTTGTTCTTTCATAAGTTGAATTGTCATGCTAGAGTAGAAATGGTTTAGCGATAGTCTTTTGTGCAATTGATTCTTGTCAAACACACTTCTAGGCACTAAGGGGTTAATTGGGGCTTGATAGGTTTTATTATCGCAAGAAGTTTTAGAAAAGCCCAATTCACCCCCCCCCCTCTTAGGCATTTTGATCCTTTCAATTGGTATCGGAGCCTCGTGCTCTCGATTTAGGCTTAACCGCCTAGAGTTAAGATGTCCGGAGGTGATGGACCACCTCCCATGTTTGAGGGAGACGACTTTCCATATTGGAAAATCCGTATGGAGTCGTACCTAGAAGCGGTTGATGTGAAATGCCGTGATGCCGCCATAACCGGCTTTGCCAAGCCCAAGGAAGGCACAAGCCTTACTCCTAATGAGGAGGAAAATGATAAATGGAATGCAAAGGCCAAAAACATTCTTTTTAGAGGCATTTGCAAAGATGTGTTCAACCGTGTTCGGAACCACAAAAATGCCCATGATCTATGGGAAAACATTTGTGCGCTCCATGAGGGAACCAAGAGTGAGCGTGAGGAACGCTATCATTTAGTTATGCAAAAACTTCACTCTTTTGATATGCATGCTAATGAAAGTGCAAATGAAATGTACTCACGGTTGAATGTTCTTGTAGAAGAGCTAAATGGACTTGGCCTCACACAAATGCAACCATCCGATGTTGTGAGGAAGATTCTTTGTGTCCTTCCAATTGAGAAGTATGGACACATCGTGACGGTGCTACATCAAGGTGATCTTTCCACCGCTACACCAACTCAAATCTTGGGAAAGATCAATGCGCATGAGATGTACATGCACATCACAACAAGTGGTGGCTCCTCCACCGACAAGAAAAAGGACTTGGCCTTCAAAGCTAGCCATGACAAGAAGGGCAAGTCCAAGGCTATTGTGGTGCATCATGAGAGCACAAGTGATGAAGAAGATGACTCCAACATTGCTCTCATGGTGAGAAGGACCACCAAGATGTTGAAAAAGCTTCACAAGAATGGAGTCAACTTTGACTCAAGAAAGAAGAAGTTCTTCACAAGTAGCAAGAGGAGGCCAATCTCCGAAATGGATTGCTACAATTGTGGTGAGCTTGGCCATCTTGCTCATCAATGCACCAAGCCCAAGAAAGAAAGCTACAAGAACAAGAACAAGGGCAAGAAGTATGACTCATCAAGTGAAGATGAGAAGAAGGATGAAAAGCCCTACTACAAGAAGGATGGCAAGAAGAAGAAGCAATACCACAAGAAAGGTGGAAAAGCTTACATTGTTGGTGATTGGCTCACCGACATTGATTGCTCCGGTGGCTCATCAAATGAAGATAGTGATGATGAGAAGGAGAAGGTGGTCGCTCTAGTCATTGGATCCTCTACACCACCACCACCACCGTCGCCATCATCACCTACACACCTATGTATGCCTTATGGCCAAGGGTGACCGGAAGGTACAAAACGATGATGACTCTAGTGATAGTGATAGTGATGGTGAATTTGAGGCTCCCACTTATGATGAACTTGTCAAATTGCTAAATGACTACTCTAAAATCATAAGAAAGACTAGAGCTAAGAATGAGAAGCTTGTTGATGAAAATGAATCTCTTGTTGAAAAATGTGATCATGCTATTCATGCTAGTGATGAACTAAAAGATGAACTTGCAACTATGTCATCCACTATCAAGGAGCTCAAGTCCTCTAACAAGGAGCTCAAAGCTAAAAATGAAAAACTTGATAAGATGCATAGTGACTTTACCACTAGTTATGCTTTGCTAAAAGAACAATACACTCAAGTGAAAGTTGACTATGATGCTCTCACCATTTCTTATGATATGCTTTCACATGAGACACATGATGCTCCTAACCTTGTTGTTAAGTGTGACATAACAACATCTTGTGAGGACTTGGTTAGTGAGCATGATGAGCAAAGAGCTAGTGGCAAAGGCAAGAGTGTGGTTGTGGCCAATCACTATGATGATTACATCAAGATCAAAAATGAGAATGCAAAGCTCAAAGTTGATCTAGAGAAGCTTGCAACCACAAAGCAAGTCATTGTTGAGACCCAAGATGATGAGTATAGCATGACACTTGAGCTTGATATGCTAAAAGAAGAGAACAAGAGATTGAAGATGGAGAGAGATTACAAGATGACACCATCTCAATTAGAGCTCCAACAAGAGAATGACAAGCTCAAGAAAGAAAAGGAACACCTCACCACCGGATTGAGGAACTTCACAAAGGGCCAATGTCTTCAAAGTGAGCTTCTCATGAACACCGTCATGAAGACAAATAGAAATGGCATTGGTTTTCTTGAAGAGAAGATGAAGCAACGCAAGAGCATCACAAAGCCAAAGAAGAAGAAGATTGGGAGATGCTATGAGTGTGGAAAGGAAGGACACTTTGCTCATGCTTGTGAGGAGCCAAAGCCCACACCCTTGCCCAAGCATGCTAGACCCTTTACTTTCAATGCTCACTACATGCTTAGACAAGATTCTAGTGGCAAAGTGAAGGTCATGTTTATGGGGCCACCTAACAAGAGTAGACCAAAGCAAATCTGGGTTGCTAAGTCACTAGTTGAGAAGGTTAAGGGACCGCAACAAGTTTGGGTCCCAAAAGCTCAAGCTTGATTTCTTGTGTGTGTAGGTGAACTACAAGACCGGTGGATCTCATTGGGTGATTGATAGTGGTTTTACACAACATATGACCGGTGATCCCCGGATGTTCACCTCACTAGAAGAGAATGTCAATGACCAAGAAAAGATTACATTTGGTGACAACTCAAAGGGCAATGTCAAGGGATTGGGCAAAGTGGCTATATCAAATGATCATACCATCTCCAATGTGCTATTAGTTGCATCTTTGAGCTTCAACTTGCTATCCGTTGGGCAACTATGTGATCTTGGCTTTCAATGTTTGTTCACCGACAAGGAAGTGGTTGTAACCAAGAAAGATGATACACAAGTGATATTCAAAGGCTTTAGATACAACAATCTCTATCTAGTTGATTTCACCTCCGAAGATGCCAACTTGAAGACATGCTTGTTCACTAAGCAATCACTTGGTTGGCTATGGCATAGAAGATTAGCACATGTTGGAATGAACACTCTCAACAAGTTATTGAAGAAGGATTTGGTTAGGGGCTTGAAGGATGTCAAATTTGAGAAGGACAAATTGTGTAGTGCATGTCAAGCCGGCAAGCAAGTTGCTAATACACATCCAACCAAAGCCTTTGTGTCAACATCAAGAGAGTTGGAGCTACTTCACATGGATCTATTTGGACCAACAACATATGCTAGCCTGGGTGGAAATCTCTATTGCCTAGTGATTGTTGATGACTACTCTAGATACACTTGGGTATTCTTTCTTCATGACAAATCCGAGGCAACCCCTTCATTCAAGAAGTTTGCCAAGAGAGCCCAAAATGAGTTTGACTTGAAGATCAAGAAGATAAGAAGTGACAATGGAAGAGAGTTTGACAACACCCACATTGAGCAATATTGTGATGAAGTTGGGATCAAGCATGAAGTCTCCGCAACCTACACACCACAACAAAATGGGGTAGTTGAGAGGAAGAACCGAACACTAATCACCCTAGCAAGGACTATGTTAGATGAGTACACTACACCGGAAAGATTTTGGGCGGAAGCAATCAACACAGCTTGCTATGCATCAAACCGGTTGTTCCCCCATCGTCTCCTTGGCAAGACCCCCTATGAGCTACTCAACAACAAGAAGCCGGATGTATCATTCTTTAGAGTGTTTGGGTGCAAATGCTACATCTACAAGAAGCGCCAACACCTAGGGAAGTTTCAACGCCGATGTGATATTGGTTTTCTTGTTGGTTACTCATTGAAGTCCAAAGCATATCGAGTATTCAACCATGCCACCGGGATGGTAGAAAAAACATATGATGTGGAATTCGATGAATCTAATGGCTCTCAAGGAGAGCATGAAAATCTTGATGATGTAGGTGATGAACCATTGAGGGAAGCCATGAAGAACATGCCGGTTGGAGCCATCAAGCCTAAAGATGATGATGATGATGTGCAAGTCATTGACAAGCCATCCTCATCCAATGTACCACTTGATGATGACAAAGATGGAAGGGATCCAAATGAAGATACTCATGTCTCCCGTGATCAAATGGTGGTACAAGCTCAAGATGTTGGTGCTCCACAAGCGGCCCCTCAAGTGGTTGATCAAAGGACTACTCCTCTACTACAAGCTCATCCTCAAGATCTCATCATAGGGAGTCCTACAAGGGGTGTAATGACTCGATCTCAAAAACTTGCTTTATTTATTGAACATCACTCCTTTGTGTCTCTTGTTGAGCCCACCATTGTAGATGAAGCTCTAGGTGATCCGGATTGGGTGAATGCTATGCATGAAGAATTGAACAACTTCACCCGCAATCAAGTTTGGACACTTGAAGAGCGACCTAAAGGCGCAAGAGTCATTGGAACAAAATGGGTGTTTAGAAACAAGCAAGATGATCAAGGCAAGGTTGTTAGAAACAAAGCAAGGCTAGTGGCAAAGGGGTTCTCTCAAGTTGAAGGTTTGGATTTTGGAGAGACCTTTGCACCGGTTGCAAGACTTGAAGCCATCCGTATCCTCCTTGCATATGCATCACATCATGACATTAAACTATATCAAATGGATGTAAAAAGTGCATTTTTAAATGGCTTTATAAATGAACTAGTCTATGTTGATCAACCTCCCGGGTTTGAAGACCCTAGATATCCTAATCATGTTTATAGGTTGTCCAAGGCGCTATATGGGCTCAAGCAAGCCCCAAGAGCATGGTACGAGCGCCTCCGGGACTTCCTCATTGAGAAGGGCTTCACCATTGGGATGGTCGACACCATACTATTCACCAAGAAGCTTGATGGAGAGATCTTCATTTGTCAAGTCTACGTTGATGATATCATCTTCGGGTCAACAAATGAAGCATATTGCAAGGAATTTGGTGACTTGATGTCGAAGGAGTTCGAAATGTCCATGATTGGAGAGCTCACATTCTTCCTAGGCTTCCAAGTCAAGCAACTGAAGGAGGGGACTTTCATATCTCAAGAGAAGTATACAAAAGACCTCCTCAAGCGCTTCAACATGGATGATTGCAAGCCTATCAAGACTCCAATGCCAACAAATGGACATCTCGACCTAGATGTGGGAGGTAACCCGGTTGACCAAACTCTCTACCGCTCTATGATTGGTAGTTTGTTATATTTGACCGCATCTAGGCCCGACATCATGTTTAGTGTGTGCATGTGTGCTCGGTTTCAAGCCGACCCTAGGGAATCACATCTTGTAGCGGTGAAAAGAATCCTCAGGTACCTAAAGCACACCCCAAGCTTTGGCCTTTGGTATCCCAAAGGAGCTAACTTCCAACTCGTTGGGTATTCCGATTCGGATTACGCGGGTTGCAAAGTAGATAGAAAAAGCACATCCGGAGGGTGCCATTTGCTTGGGAGATCACTAGTGTCATGGAGTTCAAAGAAGCAAAATAGTGTGGCCTTGTCTACCGCCGAGGCGGAATACATAGCCGTGGGTGCTTGTTGTGCACAAATCCTTTACATGAAGCAAACCCTTTTAGACTATGGTGTAGTTCTAGAAAGGGTACCTTTGTTGTGTGACAATGAGAGCGCGGTTAAGCTTGCTAACAACCCGGTCCAACACTCTCGCACAAAGCACATAGATATTCGCCATCACTTCCTTAGAGATCATGTTTCAAAGAAAGATATATCCTTAGAGGGAGTTAGAACCGAAGATCAATTGGCGGATATCTTCACAAAACCCCTAGATGAGAACACCCTTTGTAGATTGCGAAGTGAGCTTAATGTGCTTGATCTAAGTAACTTTGTCAAAAGGTGAAAGGGGGTTGTCTTTACATTGCATTGTACCATATGCCATGTTTAATTTATGTTATGCACATAGGCTTGTCAGACGTGGTTAAGATAACCGCCCTAAAAAGCGTGTGAAAAAGCTTACCCATGAGCAAACTTGACAAGCAACCTAGATTCAAAATTCCGTATAGCATTGCATATGCATGTTTGTTGCTTTGTCATTTCTTTTCAGTTATGTTTTGAGCAACCGCTGTGTTCGTCCACCGCTAGGGGGAGCATTTGAGGCTCCTAATGGTTGAGACCCCTAGTTTTGGTGGCCACATGTTGTCTCCTCAGGATTTATCGCCTATTTTCTCTAAAAACTAATATGTAGCCTATGGCAAAATATTTTTAAAATAGAGGGTTTATGCGAGGATGCTCATGCTAGGTTCCAACTGGTGTTTATTTGCATCTTATTTGAGTTGGAAGTTGGTTGGGAGAGGGAGCCGCAACGGAGATCTTCGAAACTGCTCAAATAGAGCATCGGATGCAGCATCGAACGCTGCATCGGACGCTGGTTCAGCATCCGATGCCTGCACTGTAGGCAGCTCCAGCTGAAACAGTGAATTGCCCGCGTCCGATGTGCTCTCAACGGAGCCTCCGATGCCCATCGGAAGCTGCTCAGCATCCGATGGTCAGGCACCGGACGCATCCGATGCGTTTTTGGCGTTTCTGGAGCTCTCTGGATAGGCATCGGCGCGTCCGATGTGTTTTCATCGGCGCGTCCAATGCTCCTTAAGCGGCGCAATGAACTCTATTGACAAACGGGTCCCACATGTCATATCCATCGTCTTCTTCCTCGTGCCCACCTGCCTGTGCCTGCTGCGCCTCGCCCGCAGCCTAACCCTAGCAGCGCCGCCGTTCTCCCCCCCGCGCTCGTTCGCTCGCCGGCGCGCCCTCCCCTGACGGCCGCTGTTTCGTCGTGTTCCCCCGTCCACCCACTGAGCTCCCCATCGCGCGCACCCACAGCCCCACCCGCTCGCAAGGATCCTCTTCGGTCCTCCTCGCCGGCGGCCGTGGTCTCCTCGCCGGAGCTCTCCCTCGCCGGAGGTCCCGTCGTCCCCGAGCTCCTCCCTCCATCTCCGGCGACCCTCTCGGCCGGCTCCCACCATAGTGAGCACCTCCACCTCCTCTTGTCATAATTCAATGCCCCCGAGGTGCTCGACAATATATCTCAAAGGCCGTTTCTCCAGTTTTGTCACCCGTTTTCACCCGATCTCTCTGCAGTCACCTTTCGTGTAACGTGTGGATCCAGGAACGTCAGTGCTCTCCTCCTTCTTGGGTCGTTTCATCGTATCACGAGGTAGCAAAGCCTTTTCTCTTCCTTATCCCCTTGCTTTGCTTCTGATAGGATTTCTCCTCTCTAGCGTATGTATGCTTATATATCCTTTCTATTCTCGCAGCGAGTCAGTGTGCAGTTGTCAGCTTGGTCAGTGGGCAGTGTCAGTTAACCCGGGGCCAAGCCCGCGGGTAAGGTTCGAGGCCAAGCCTCGCGAGTGACAGCGGCAGCGTTTGTGAGTAACAGGGGGAGTTTGTGCCAGTGGTTTTCCTGTCAGTTGATTGTCAGGGGCTTTCAGCGTCAGTTGTTTCTGTTCAGTGGCAATTTGTCTGTCAGCGCCAGTCCAGAGCTTCAGTTTCTCGTTCTTGTCAGCCATGCGCTGCAAGAACGTTGGTGGTGGCCCCGACGACTCTCCTCCCCGTCGTCCCCCTTCCGGTCAGCGACCCGGGAAGGCGAAGCTTATCACACACAGGAAGCGCTCCAGGGAAGAGCGAGAGGCAGCCCAGGCTCAGGCAGTGGCAGACGCCGCAGAGCGTGCCGAGCGAAGTGGCAGTACGGGCGGACTTCGGATTGAGGATCAGCTGTCCCCCGCACAGCGCAGAGCGATCGAGGAGGTCGAGCGTCGACACAGTTCGCCGACTGGCACGCTCATGGCTGCCGGTCGTCGAACGACGTTCACCTCGCCTGGAGTTGAGCCCGAGAGCTCAGAGCAGGGCCAGGCAGAGGCCGAGGCAGCAGAGGCCAAGGAGGAGGTTCCTGAGGTAGTTCCCCCACGCCGGTCGACCCGTCACAGGACTGCGGTGCCACCCCGGCCCGACGTCCCTCTTCGGGGCAGCCGTCCTCCGTCGCGGTGTGCACCTCCGCCGATACCGTGACTAGACCTCAGGGGTGCCACTTGCTCACAGATCCAGACCCTTCGTCTTGTGCCAGTGGAGCAGTGGTTTCCCAGGGAGCGACAGGAGCAGGCTGGTCCGTCCTTCTATACAGTGTTGCAGGAGGACTTCTACCAGGGTTATAGGAACGCTAGGATCTCTTTGCGGCCCTAGCGTGTTTGCTCACTTGAGGCAGTTGTAGGCGCAGCCGGAGAGAAGATTCGCCCCATTCTCACCTACCTACCTGGTCTGGCAGACCTACTGGGGCGGTCTGGCTCATATATAGAGGACTGGGTTTTTCAGTTTTACGCTTCGCTGTGGGTGCACCCCGACCGAGAGACTATTGAGTTTGCACTTGAGGGGGACCACTACAGACTGTTCTCGTCCGACATCCGGGATTGGTTTGGATTGACACGATCACAGACCCGGATCCACGACTTGTGTTACGACCGGACAGAGCCACCCCGTCGCCCTCACGGTGGCGCCCAACCTTCGACAGATTTGGTCCGTCCAAGCTTCACAGAGCCGTTCGGTGAGGGTTCAAGCCGCACTCCGAGGGATCTCACCCCTACGGCTCGGATCCTCAACGCGATCCTACGACGGACTTTACTTCCTCGGGTCGGCTTTGGAGAGGGACTTTCACGGCTGCAGCTATGGCTTCTTGCATATATGGTCAGGCAGCAGGAGTTCGATGTCTGGGACGTCATCTTGTGTGAGATAGAGGACACAGTGGCAGAGGGCATTAAGGCCCGCAGGCAGCTACCGTACGCGCACTGGATCTCCTACATTCTTTGGAAGGTAGCTGCCACTACAGGTACTCGCCTTAGTCAGTCCCTCACAGGGTCAGCGACCGTATTCCCCGAGTATAACATGAGTCAGTTGTTGGGATATGGTCGGGACCGCAGACAGCCAGAGCAGCAGGCATAGACTAGCACACGTCAGAGACCTGAGGTGCCAAAGTCAGCTCAGCAGCAGGACGAGGCCGTTCAGGCGCTCGCGGAGCAGGAGCTTGCCGATCTCGAGGGTGGTGACCCACACGTGGCCTCGGATCCCACGGACAGCTCAGATGAGGACTACCAGCTCCCGCCCCACTACCAGCCCAGAGCTCACAACCACCAGGCAGGGTCCAGCGGTACTGCTTCCTCCGACCCAGCTCTACTCGCTATTCTGGCCCGGATGGAGGAGCAGCAGAGAACTGTCACCCAGGACGTCCAGAGGCTTGCCCAGGAGCAGCAGCGGTTAGCCCAGCAGCAGGCCCTCGCTCAGCAGCAGGCACAGGAGCGGTCTGATGCTCTTCAGCGCCAGATGATGGCTTTACAGCAGCAGACCTTGAGCTTCATGGAGAGGCTGGCGAGTGGACCTCCCCAGTGGCAGTGGCAGCAGCCTCCCCCTCAGCAGCAGCTTCAGTGGCAGCCACCTGTCCTTCCTCAGTCGCAGTTGTTCGGTCCGCCGCCTCAGTTTGCTCAGCAGCAGCAGCTTCCGGGCCCCAGCTCCTCGCAGTTCACGAGTTTCACTACTCCAGGCGGGGCCTCGCTCTTCAGTCCGCTCCGCACAGGGTTCACTCCCAGGCCGATAGAGTCGCTCTTCGCTACGACGACCTCTGTCACTCGAGACCTGTTGGCCACGTTCAGCGAGCTCACCAGATTTCCCACTCCAGATCTTCCGGATCCGGTTCAGACATCGACGGCTCCTGTGACCTCCACCACAGAGACTCTTCCGAGCTCAGTCGCGTCTTCAGAGCAGACAAAGCCAGTCCAGTCCGAGACGACCACGTCCATGCAGCCTGAGTTGTCAGCTATCCCAGAGCTTTCGCACTCCGAGCCTCAGGCTGACACAACTACACAGACTGAGACTGCGACAGAGACAGCGTCAGAGCAGATCGAGCAGGCAGAGCAGTCAGTGCCGGACCCGTCCCCGACCGCTTCTCCACAGCGTCCAGCCACAGAGGGTCAGCAGGCTCCCGGCGACTCGTCCTCCGACTCCGAGGCCCTACTTCAGCAGTTTGAGTTCACGCAGAGGACTCCGGAGACGACACCTGACTCGTCTGCACCACCTCCGCCCTCCGACGCTTAGTTTGGCGCTTGATGCCAAAGGGGGAGAGTGGCCGAGTATAGCGATAGGGGGAGTGTTGTGAGAGGGCTTTGTGTCTTTTGATGTGTTATATTCACATATGCTCTTTACTTATTGCATCTTTTGTGCATATTTATGTTATATACTTATGCTATGGATCTCATGACATGTTTGTGCTCACTATGATTTTATATATGACATGTCATTTCGCTTCGCTCTTTACTTGTGCTCAATTCTCACTTGTTTATGTATATGAGCTCTTTACTCTTGCACTTGCTATTCACTCTAACTTGTTGAGTGCAGGATGATGGCATGACATGTTTGAACTTGCCCCTAATCATTTTCTCTTATTTATTGCAAGTTCATACATGTCATGATTTAAAAACCTCTTCTCTCTATACTCGATCTCGTGTTGTCATCAATCACCAAAAAGGAGGAGATTGAACGCATCTTGGCCCCTAGTGGTTTCGGTGATTGGATGAAACACAAGATTACTGTGACTAACGTGTGTTTTGCAGAAACAGAGATGAGTTAGGTCACGGTAATGGCGACGATACGGGCATATGGAGTTCATGTCCCTTGGCGATGAAAATCGTTTCGGTTTTCAAAGGACGAACGACGAAGACGGCGGTAGGCTAGGCTAAGTGTCGCATGGTGTTGGAGGACACTTAGGTAGTCTTAGGTCTTTGTTTTTCCTTTGGCCGTACTATAAAGAGGGGTGTGAATCAGTAGCTTGACCTAGATGAGTCTATTGAGGTAGGTGTGGTGCACACTTGTTATTTCATAGCCCTAGGTAGCTCAGAGAGATGCCTTATGTCGAGAGGATCAAAAGTCGTTTAGACCGCGTCGTGATCCGAGCTGATCTTGCCCTGGTTATGGGCATCGGATGCTGGTTGAGTGGGCATCGGAGGCTCCGATGCCCACACCGACTTAGGATTTGGTCTGGTGCGTGGCATCGGAGGCTCCGATGGTGCCACATCGGATCGTCCGGTGTCACTGTTCACTTGGGAGTGAACTGTGCAAGGCATCGGACGCTGAGGGCCAGCGTCCGATGGCCATGCAGAGAGGTTCCAGAAAGGTCTTTTCGGCATCGGACGCGTCCGATGCAGGGGCATCGGACGCTCCACAGCGTCCGATGCTCCATAAACATGTCTGACAAGAAGGTACAGTAGACCGTTGGACGGGGCCATCGAAGCGTCCGATGCCTGGCATCGGCGCGTCCGATGACCCCGCAAAATACCTGTCTTCTGCTGATTTTGGATGGCCGGGTTGAGGGGTATATATACTTCCTTGCCTCCATCCATTTGAGTGTTCTTGCCACTTCCATCAGCTGAGAAACACCTTGTGAGTGTGAGTGAGTGCAAGAGCCCTAGTGAGGTTGAGTGATTTGCTAATTGTGAGAATTAGACACCTCCTAGTGAGAATTGAGTAGCAAGTGTGCATCCATCCATCTCTTTGGCCTTGTCTTGGTCAAGTGAGAGTTCTAGCTTGTTACTCTTGGTGATCGGCATCACCTAGACGGCTTGGTGGCGATCGGAGAGCTTGGTGATCATCCGGAGGCATTGTGGATGACCCAAGCCAAGTTGTGACCGGTAGCGAGCGATTCACCGGGCCGGAGTGGCGAAGAATCAGCTCGTAGTGAGCACTTGATCCTTGCGCGGATCAAGGGGGAGCGATACCCTTGCGCGGGTGCTCCAACGAGGACTAGGGGGTGTGCCGACACCTCGATACCTCGACAAAAAGATCGTCGTGTCATCTCTACTCTCTTCTCTACGCATTTACCTTTGAGCAATTCAATTCCGCATTTACTTGTTGTTCTTTCATAAGTTGAATTGTCATGTTAGAGTAGAAATGGTTTAGCGATAGTCTTTTGTGCAATTGATTCTTGTCAAACACACTTCTAGGAACTAAGGGGTTAATTGGGGCTTGATAGGTTTTATTATCGCAAGAAGTTTTAGAAAAGCCCAATTCACCCCCCTCTTGGGCATTTTGATCCTTTTACCAATAGAAGAACCACAAGTACCGGAGTTTTCACTCCTACCATTGAGGGGGTCGAGTATTATGTAAGAGTTGAAGAAATATACGAGCTATCGTTTCATGGATGCATGCCTCTTAATCCTATCATTTTCAAATGTCATTGGTTTGATCCTAATCAAACGAGAAGGACCCCTAATCTTGGGCTAGTCGAGATTCGACAGGATTCTATCTATCCAGGAGAAGATGTCTACATCGTGGCCCAACAGGCCACACAAGTCTATTATCTCTCATACCCATGCAAAACCGACGTGCGTCTTCAGGGTTGGGAAGTTGTGTACAAGATAGCCCCACATGGTAAACTACCTGTCCCAAACAATGAAGATTACAACTTTGACCCGAACACATACGAGGGAGACTTCTATCAAGCAGAGGGGCTAGAAGGGACCTTTCAGATAGACTTAACTGATCTGATGGAATTGGAAGTAGACAACGACCAGGTTGATGATGAGGACGATGGTGATGAGGTTCTAAATGCGAAGGATTTAGAATTACTTCGACGAGTACAGTTAGGCAATGACAGTGACGATGACACCACACTTGCAGTCAGTGATATGAACATGGAATTGGACGTAGACATGCATGATAGTGACGATGAGATGTATGATCCAGCCGGTCCCGATGACGATGATTATTTCTAATACATGTAATACTGTTGTTTAATTACGTATTATTCACTTTACATCACTTTGTATTTATGCACAAGTTTATTTGACATCTCTTTGTAATTGCAGGTTTAGCTATGGCAGGCGGCTCAGGCTACTAGAGGAACCTAAGGCGGGTGAGGTCGGTCTACCAGAGGACCGAGGAGGTACCTGCTCCTAGGCCACGCAGCAGGGCCAGGGGTCGTGCACCTGCACCACCTCCGCCACCGCAGGAGGAGGAGGAGGAGGAGGAGGAGCAGCAGCAGCAGCAGCAGGACGAGGAGGAGGAGGAGGACGACGACCAGGAGGACGATGACCAGGAGGACGAGGCAGGTGGCTCCTCTAGTGCGGCGGCAGGTGGCTCCTCTTCCTCTGCCTGCTCTGCAGTGTACTTGCGAGGCCCCTCGCAGCTGCCCCAACGTCCGATACCGCAGGAGAGGCGTCCGGTGGCTCGGATCACCAGGCCAAGGTAACAATTGTACAAGTTTTTATTACTTTCTCATTTGTTATGTTGTAAATCATAACCTTACTAATAACTTTTATTCATCCATTTGACAGGAGTTTCAAGGTTGTTGGTCCCCCCGGTCACCTTCCTAATGGCGTCCTTGGTCTCTTGTGCCGGCTGCGCTTCCCCGGCTTCGTCAACTTTGCCGGATCCTTGGAGCCGGCCTTGATGTTTGAGCACTATCAGGCCTTCCCAGACACCGTCGACCTGCAAGGCAGGAAGTACGCCAACAAGGCGGAGCGGGTGGTCGAGGAGTTCTGGGTAAGTATTCGTCTACTTACATTGCTCAATACAACACGTTTATTTGACATTCTTCAAATAATAACTTTTCATATACTATGTTTATATGCAGGATTTCTTCAAGTGCGAGCCAGGAGCTGATAGCCGGGCGAGGCAGGTGGCGTACAAAGCATGTCACAAGCTGGTGAAGGACATGCACTACGAGGCGCGCATCCAGGCCGTGATCACGTACAAGGCTACCATCAAGGGAGTGAGGGTCACTAAGAAGGATGCAAGGACCATGACGCTGACCATGGAACAGTACATCAGGATAAATATACAAACTTATTACTGTATGTTCTGAAAACAAGATGGGTTCAATCTAATCTACTTATATGTCATGTACTTGATGTCTTGTAGGTGCCTCCGTGGTGGGCCAATGCCCACCACCAGTGCTGGGTGAGGATTGCGGAGAGGTGGTGCGAGGCCGAATGGGAGGAGAAGCACAACGCTTGCCGGGAGCGGTGCTTGATGATGTCAGGTCCTTCCCACCATCAAGGCAACCTCTCCCTCGATGCCTATTCATCTAGATGGGTAAGCTCAATCCATTTCTTTATTATTCCGTTATATTTTGCATAGTCTCTAATCATCCTGCTGTTTCTTTCGCAGTCGGCGGCACATGGTGGGCAGAAACCCACCTCCTTCTAGACCTATACGATGTCGCACAAGGCCAAGGCGACCTCCGACGTCCGGTACAACCCGGACGACCCGCCCGAGGCGTACAGCAACCCCTCCGTCCACCTCCGCGTCACCGAGTACACTTCCATGGGGAAGGAGGTGCATGGGCCAGACTGGGACCCCGCCGAGCACGACCTTGACGGAACCGTCATCATGAGGGCGGGAGGAGGGAAGAAGCACGGGAGGTACTGGATCGGCGACGGCACGGTCGACTCGTCCAGTACTCCCAACCTCGCCCAGATCAGAGCCATGAGCACGAGCGGGGGCCCGGGCATACGGCAGCGGCCGGACACTACGGTTCACATTGTGCACCAACTCCAGGTTATTTCTGTTTCATTTCCAGTCTTCATTATTCGATTTCTTCATTCAGTCTTAATAGCAACAACCAGAATGATATATTATTTAATCGTGGAAATGCCATGTCAGGTGCACCTATCAGAATCGGAACAAATCTTAAGATAAGATGTCATGGTTTAAAATCTTAAGTCCATAACCAGAACATGTTTTTTTTGCTAAAGGTTAAAATAACCAGAACATGTCCATAACCAGAAAATCTTAGCATAAAGACAGTCATGGTTTAAAATCTTATGTCCATAACCACGAAATGCCATGCCCAGCCGCAGACCTGCCTGTCTTTGTGCAGCAACTTGTGCATTGTAACATGTCAAGTTCATTTGTTGTAGGCCGAGCTAAGCGAGGAGAGGAGGTAGTCCGAGGAATATCGTCGGATGTCCGAGCAGAGGGCCCAGATGCAAAGCCAGCGGGTGGATGCTATCCTCGAGTGGATCCGAGGTACAGGACTCGACCTGGGTCGACCTTTGCCGGATGATGTGGTGAACCCTCCTGCAACTCCTGCAACTAATACTCCTGTAAGCTTGCACACTCTAGCTATCTTATGTCCATAACCGTGTAATTAAGTTTGCCTTCTCTAACTTTAATTTGTCTCACTTTTGCAAAGCAATCGGACCGAGCTTCTAATGAACCACGTCGTCAGTTGCCAGCAGGGTCAGGGTGGCCGGATTGGACCCAGTGACAATCTTATATGTGATGTTGTTTATTGACATGTATGTGGTTTATATTCATAGTTGTGATGTCAGACTATTATATGTGATGTGGTTTATGGACATGTATGTGGTTTATGGACATGTTCTGGTTTATAGACATGTATGTGGTTTATGGACATGTTTATGGACTCTTATATGTCGTGCTTCTTTTATTTATATATATGTCGTGGTTTATGACTGATATATTTGTGAAAATGTATTTGTTCTGAGAAATGTGGCATCCATATGTCTGGGAAAGCAAGAAACAAATTTTAAAAAAAGAAAAACCTCTTTGCCGTAGGTTGCACTCGGCGAAGCTCACCTTCGCCGAGTGCCATAACCAAAGCACTCGGCAAAGTTATGCACAGAATCGCACCTGGGAACGACCTTTGCTGAGTGCGATTACCAAGACACTCGGCAAAAGTGCTATATTTTGCCGAGTGCAGTACCGAAACACTCGGCAAAAGTGCTATTTTTTGCCGAGTGTCAGACGTGAGGCACTCGGCAAAGACTTCTCCTTTGTCGAGTGCCTCACGTCTGACACTCGGCAAAGCCTCCGTCACCGTCTTGCGCCGTGAACGGCTTCTTTGCCGAGTGCCAAAAGACACACGGCAAATGCTTTGCCGAGTGCCCGATAAAAAGCACTCGGCAAAGAGCCCTTTACAGTCTAATTCTATACCGAGCGGGATATGCCGAGTGCGGCACACGGCAAAGGTTTCGCCGAGTGTATTTCGGCCTTTGCCGAGTGCCCTGGACACTCGGCAAATACCCTGAATGCGGTAGTGACACCGACCTTACAGCAGCACCGCAAGGCGTCCGTACCTTGGCCCTCCCCAACTCGGCGCCCCTCGGCGCTGCCGACGTCGGAGTAAGCTGTCGCAGCCCGACAACTGATGCTCAGTTGCCATATTCAGCACAGTTTGAGGCCGGGAGGATGAATAATCCGGTCAAGAAGCTCGATCTCTCATGGGTTCCTGCGGGGTAAGTCTCTATTCGACCATGCTTCTCTCTATTTTGGATCTTAGGTTTAGATTATATGGGTTTCACTGGTTTGTCTACAATGTAGGATGAATTGTAGCTCGACTTGTAGAGTTGTGATTCAGGTTCCTGCATATGTGGAACTACCATGTCATGAGTACCATGTCACTACAAACATCAAACTGATTGTAGACAGGGATACTACAAATTGTGTTGATTTCTTGGCTGACCTAGATGCACATGTTAAGCACGACGAGCAAGAGTTGCATGTTTCATTTTGGGATAAAACTAGGAATGAAAATGTGAGGATTGCTTCTGATATTGCACTGCTTGATGCGTTTGCTCAGTACTGGGAAATAAGGAGACTACCATTACAAGTTATTGTTCATGATCTTGAACCTACCAATGTTGTTAAGCCTGCTAATCTAGAGACTGCTATAGTTCTTGCATCTGCCAACACAGAGACTGCTCTTGCTACTACCAACACAGAGATTGCTATTATTTCTGTAAATCCAGAGAATGAATTAGACCTGAACAAGCCACCACCTTCTTGGGGTGAGGGGAATGAAACTGAATATGTTGTTGTCGATGATGAGAAAGAAAATTATAAGGATTTAGTCCTAGATGATGTAGATGGAACTGATCCAAATTATATTCCTAATTCTGATGAGGAAGATAGTGATGATGTGGTAGACGTGGATGATGAGAAGGGATATGCATTAGGCAGTATGCAGTCCTTAATGAAGTTGAACTAGCAGTGCCATATAGTGAGTCTAAAAGGTACAGAGCTTATTGCAAGTCAAGGAAGTGTAGGTGGAGAATTCATGCATCGATGTTGCATGATGGGAAGACTTGGATGGTATGTAGCCATTTTATAGATATTTATGTGGTACACTTGATATTTAGGTACTCTACTTTATATTTATTTATTGAATTATCATATTGTACAGATCAAGAAGATGCCTTACAAGCACACTTAGGGAGTGCATGAGGCATTTGGTAAAAAATTTCCAGAAAAGATATTCTGGTGAAGTATTTGAAAAACATCTGTCGCCTGCCTCCAGGGTGTACAGATCAGGTTTGTTAGGTTTGTTTGAAGAACACTATAATGCTATGAAGACAGCTTGTCCCCAGTCAATGCAATGGATTGAGGAAAACCACAAGCACCTATGGGCAAGGAGTATGTTCTCCACATATAGCAAGGTTGATTATGTTACAAACAACATTGCTGAGGCATTCAACAATTGGGTCAAGGATGAGAAGTCACTTCCTGTGATTGATCTCATGGATAGAATTAGACAAATGATAATGGAGAGAATGTTTACAAGAGCTACGATTGTTGGGAAGTTGACATGGAAGATCATTAAGAGTGTCATGAAAGAAATGCATGACAAGAGTAGGAATTTGAAGTACAAGCTCTACAAGTGCCACCCACATATTGGTGAGGTAAGTGGAGTTGATAAAGAATTGAGGATTTGGAGGCACACTGTGGATATCAAAGCTCATGAATGCACATGTAGAAAATGGCAAGTTAGAGGCATACCATGCTCACATGCCATCTGCTTCATTGGTTCTCTCAGAGAGTTAGAGCCAGAGGATTTTGTTAGTCCATATTATTCAGTTCAGAAGTTCAAGGAAGCTTATGCTAGCTGGGTGGCACCATTGCCTGACAAAAGCCAGTGGACAAAGGTGGATGTAGGGTACCAGCTGAAGCCTCCGCTACTAAAACGAGCAGCTGGTAGGCCGAGAACTAGGATGATAAAAGGTGCTGATGAAGGTGGTTCAACCAAAAGAAGTGTCAAATGCAAGAGATGTGGAGGATTTGGACACCTCACGAAAACTTGCAATGAACCTGTACCTGATCCAGATGCCCCTCCTCCTGCACCCCCAAAGCCAAAACGTGTAAGAAAGAAGAAGACCAAGGTGCATGTTGTTACAGCAACCTCTGAACCATCGGATGCTGCACAACCAAAGAAAAAACATGGAAAAAAGAAGGCCAAGGTGCATGTTGCTACTGCTGCCCCAGAAGCATCTAAGTGAGTTTGCATGTCTTGTGCTATTTTTAGCTCATTTTCATAGCCTAGTTCACGTCTAATATCTTTTTTTTTTCTAGGAGGACACCTCCACGCCAAGTAGCTACACTTGACTTGAACAACAGTCCTATAGCCCTCTTACAAGGGAGGCGAAGGCACTGATGCTGGGCACTAGCAACCAAGGAACTGATTTGCCGAACAGCCCCGGGACTCCTCTTACAAGGACGAAGAAAGCACTACTGCTGGGCACTTAACATAATTAATATAGCTTGGACCTGAGATGTTTAGTAACTTTTATCGCTATCGAACATGTATGGCCTATGTACTACTAGTATGGGTTTTGTACTAGCCTGGGATGTTTAACAACCAACGGATGCTTGGTTGGTTGTTTGGATTTTGTTATGACATGCTAAACATTTATATTCTGGTGAAAAATATTTTATATGCATGGGCTACATAATGTGTTATGTGAAATTTAATTTTTTAATTTTATTAGCTGGTTGTTAAATATGCTTTGGAAAAATATGTATTACTAAACATGGCACGCTATTGCTATTCGATCAGTTAATGTTCAACAAAACAGAGGGGCAAGACGAGCGTTGCTGTATGGGCTCCCTGGCCCATATTTCATAGGGGCAGTATGGTCACTTATAAAGTTCTCTCACTTGTCTAAGCTAAGAAATTATTATTTTAATAGTTAGAGTGTCTAGCAGCAAATTACCAAGATTAAGTAGTGTCTACTGGCAAAGACACAAATAAGTAGTGTTCACTGGTAGGCTGTTTGGATTGGAGATTGGATTTGTTCTGCATGGGTTCGTTAGGTACCAAAAGGAACGGCCTCATCCGACGATTTTTGTGGAACCACCTCGTCCGAGGTCTTGGTTCACAGAAACACCACACACAGAATGACTTCGTGACGCATGAGCTGGTGACGTGCCGCAAACCAAACATCTCAGCTAGGTTCGGATGTTGGATCGGATGATTCCGGACTGCTTCATGACTTAAACCAAACACGCCATAGATGTCCTACAGCAAATTTACCCTTTTTTTTACCACGATATGTGTATAGCTCAGCCCCGGTGCGGCATCGGTAGAGAGGGGGGGACGAGCACACGAGAGTGGAGGTTGGTGTGGAGCGAAGCACGCAAGCCTAGGGTCCCTCATTGCACTCGCTGCGGCGCGTGCACGGCATCACTACAAGAAACCCATGCTTCGCCGAGTGCCTGTAACTTTGCCGAGTGCCAAATTTCGGGCACTCGGCAAAGAGCCTCTTTGCCGAGTGCCGGAAATCTGGCACTCGGCGAAGACTGAGCACAAGGCAAAGGCTGCTTTGCCGAGTGCCCAACACTCGGCAAAGAAAAGCACTCGGCGAAGACACATCTTTGCCGAGTGCCGAACACTCGGCACTCGGCAAAGTCTCGCGGACCAGACGGCATCCGGGCCCGTTAACTTTGCCGAGTGCCCGCCGTCTGGCACTCGGCGAAGACCCTCTCTTTGCCGAGTGTCGGCCACGTGGCACTCGGCGAACAGTGCGGGCCCGGGTTGTGACACGTAAGATGTGCTTTGCCGAGTGCCACGTGGCTGACACTCAGCAAAGAGAGGGTCTTCGCCGAGTGCCAGCCACGTGCCACTCGGCAAAGAACGTGGACTGTTCTTTGCCGAGTGCCACGTGGCTGGCACTCGGCGAAGTTCTGCTCTTTGCCGAGTGTCAGCCTAAGTGGCACTCGGCAAAGTTTTTATTTTTTTTGATTTTGGACACCAAATTTTTTGTGGGTCATCCCCACACTACCATTGTCAATATGTTCAAATTTGAGAGTTTTTTAAAACTTTTTGTTATATTTTTTGACTTTCTTTCGTTTTCTTGAATTTTTCGTGAAAGACGCAAGTTTGAACTGCAGGTGCATCGAATAATGGATTTTCATGATTTAAAAAATATTATTCTCGTTCTTAACCGTATGTTAAGGCCAAATCCAAAACCTGACCTGAGGTTTCGATCAACGTGCTCACGGGGCAACGCCTCCAAATTACGTGCGGGCGGTTTTTTTAATTATAGAAAATGCAAATGAATTCCAAAAATCGCGAAACTTGGCGAGATGTTCTTACATCCTATGCGTATGTGGTGAAAAAAATTTGAGAAAGTTTCGAGCAAGTTGTCACGTACGATGCTTACAAACCTGGACATCTCAGCAAGTTTCGAGGATATCACATGTTGAGATGTCAAGGTTTGTAAGCATCGTACATGATAACTTACTCGAAACTTTCTTAAATTTTTTTCACGACATACGCATATGATGTAACAACATCTCGCCAAGTTTCGCGATTTTTGGAATTCATTTGCATTTTCTATAATTAAAAAACCGTCCGCACGTAATTTGGAGGCGTTGCCCCGTGAGCACATTGATCGAAACCTAGGGTCAGGTTTTGGATTTGGCCTCAACATACGGTTAAGAACAAGAATAATATTTTTTAAATCATGAAAATCCATTATTCGATGCACCCGCAGTTCAAACTTGCGTCTTTCGGGAAAATTCAAGAAAGCGAAAGAAAGTCAAAAAATATAACAAAAAGTTTTGAAAAACTCTCAAATTTGAACATGTTGACAATGGTAGTGTGGAAGTGCCTCAAAAAAAATTTGGTGTCAAAATTAAAAAAAAATAAAAACTTTGCCGAGTGCCAGGCCAGCTGGCACTCAGCAAAGGCTACTTATTTGCCGAGTGTCGTGCCAGCTGGCACTCGGCGAAGTGCTGTCTGCTGGCCGGGCTCGGCTGCCACGTGGCCCCCTTTGCCGAGTGCCAGATCGGCTGGCACTCGGTAAATATCCCCTCTTTGCCGAGTGCCAGCCGATCTGGCACTCGGCAAAGCCATTGAAAGCCTAAAAAAAATAGAAAACGGTCGGCCCGGCCGCCACCCACACACACCAACACACACGCACTCACGCACCCAGCCGCACGCCGCGACCGCCCCGCACCGCCGCACGCCGCGACCG
Organism: Coix lacryma-jobi var. lacryma-jobi; assembly: GCA_009763385.1. NCBI lineage: Eukaryota > Viridiplantae > Streptophyta > Magnoliopsida > Poales > Poaceae > Coix > Coix lacryma-jobi. The sequence continues at coordinate 27,305,540 of CM019829.1, forward strand.
CCCCGCGCCGCCGCTCGCGGCCATCGCCCCCGCCCGCCGCCGTCGGCCCCGGCCCCCGCCGCCGCTGTCCGGGCCGGCTCCGCCCGCCCGCCCGCCGTCGTCACCTAAGCGGCGGGCCGCCCCTAGGCCGGCCAGTGGAGGAGAGGAGGAGAGGAGGAGGTGGAGGAGGAGAGGAGGAAGAGGAGGAGGAGGTGGAGGAGGAGAGCAAGAAGAGGAAGAAGAGGAGGAGTGGAGAAGAGAGGAGGAGAAGGAGGAGTGGAGAAGAGAGAAGGAGAAGGACAAGGAGAAGAGAGGAGGAAGGTGCCAGCTTAGGTCCGTCGACCCTCAAGCCGCTTCGGTCATCCCCGTCGACGTCGCCGAAGCTCGTTCTTGCTATTCTCGTCGCGAAGGTATGCCCTATGTAGTTAGTAAATAGTTAGTACTTAACAGTTAGTAGTTAGTACTTAGTAGTTAGTAGTAGTGTTAGTGTTAGTGTTAGTGTTAGTGTTAGTGTTAGTGTTAGTGTTAGTAGTAGTGTTAGTATTAGCAGTAGTTGTATTACTTCGATACTTTTATCTGCATGGAAATAGAAGTAAAGTACATGACTCATCTTGGTACTATTGTGATTGTTGGCCTTCGTGACTATGTCTGGTATACATGTGGTTGTTGGACTTCGTGCCGACCTTTTCTGCAGGTTTTGGGAACCTCCCCGTGCAGGGGAGGTGCTGCCAAAATTTTCTGTCGAGACTAACCATATGCTCTTTTTTTAGCAGGAGGAGGACCCGTCGGAGGGACTCGGTGACCCCGATCGTCTTCGTCGGCGTTGCGGGTCTGCCTTCACCGCGTCGTCTCGCCACTGCCCCGACTCACCACTGCCCCGCTACCCTGACCTCACCGACACCTTAGGTATAACCCCTCTATCCGTATCCTTAGGTATCTGATATTTGGTCGCGTAACCTAGTTAGACGTCTCCCGTTCGAAAGAGATACAGTCTTAGATATTCAGTCCTTTGCATATCTGCGACCGTATCTCTTTCGGATTGTCCACATATTTTGGACAGCCCGCGGATGCGTAGATGAGCTAGTTTCCATGTTCTGCTCTTGTCGGAGTCGGAGTTTCGGCAGCACCACCCCGTTGTTCTCCGGATACACACTCTCCCTGCCAGGACGTGTATCGGGAGAACAGCGAGGAGGTGCTGCTGAAATTCTGTCTCGGGTAGGAGTAGAACATGGAAACTAACCCATCTGCGCATCCTCGGGTGGGATTAGGACCTATCCTTCACCTATTAGATGGTAGGAACGCCGTGTAGATGCAATTGCTGGTTTTATTACTCGCTTACATATGTATATGCCAGAGGATGGATAACCGTGACTGGATGTACACGGGCCACGCAAGTAAGAGCACAGAATGGGTTACTAAGACCAATGCTTTCTTAGAGCATGCGTTTGGTCCGGCTGCTAAAGGGTCGAGTCGGATGCCGTGTCCGTGCAGCAAATGTGGGAACAAGAAAAGAAAATATAAGAATAACGTGGGGGTAGATCTTTACAAGTACGGATTCGTTGAAAACTATACTTGTTGGTCCACCATGGTGAAGCCGATCGGATTAGAGAGGAGGTGGTGAGACAACATTTCGAGGAGTATGATGGAGATGCCGGGGTAGCAGACATGATGGGAGACTTTCAAGAGGCTCAATTCGGTGAAGGATTGGAGGAGCCAGAGGACACCGCAAAGGCGTTCTACGACATGATGTCTTCGGCACAGAAGCCCCTTCATGAAAAGACAATGGTTTCACAACTGGATGCCATTGGACGCCTAATGGGGTTCAAGTCCCAGTATAGCTTGAGTCGAGACGCCTTCGATGGCATGTTGGCAATTTTGGGCACCCTGTTGCCGGAGGGTCACATTATGCCGAAGAACACGTACGAGTCACAGAAACTTCTTCGTGCACTTAAGATGCCGTATGAGCAGATCCATGCTTGTCCAAAAGGGTGCGTCCTATTCAGGAAAGATCACGAGAAAGCAACACACTGTCCAAAGTGCAAAGCCTCTAGGTATGTGGAGGTAGACCATGGAGATGACAAGAAGGAACAACTTAATATCCCCGAGATGGTCCTACGGTACCTTCCTTTCATACCTAGGATCCAACGACTGTACATGACAGAGGACTCTGCGAAACAGATGACATGGCACAAGAATGGTAAAAGATACAATCCTGACAAGATGGTACACCCATCGGATGGTGAAGCATGGAAGCACTTCGATGCTATGCATCCTGGCAAAGCTATGGAGGCTCGAAATGTACGTGTGGCACTGGCGACAGATGGGTTCAACCCGTATGGATTGATGGCGGCCCCGTACACTTGTTGGCCTGTGTTCGTGATCCCCCTCAATCTCCCTCCCGGTGTTATGTTTGACCCTAAGAACGTATTCTTGTCGCTGATAATTCCTGGACACCCGGGGAACAATATGGGCGTGTTCATGGAGCCTTTGTTGGATGAATTGTTCGAAGCTTGGGAAAACCCGTTACTGACATATGACCGAGCAACAATGAAGAACATCAAAATGCATGTGTGGTACCAGTACTCCCTGCATGACTTCCTGGCGTATGGCTTATTCAGCGCTTGGTGTGTTCACGGGAAGTTCTCATGCCCAATATGCAAGGCAGCTGTGAAGTTCACTTGGTTGAAGAAGGGAGGGAAGTATTCTTCATTCGACCAGCATCGTCAATTCTTGCCTCTTGACCATCCATTCAGACGTGACATCAAGCACTTCAGGAAAGGTGTTCAAGTCACCAACCCCATTCCTCAGTTCAAGAGCGGTTCCGAGGTCCGTGCCAAAAAAGAGGCTCTGAAGTTTGATAAAGACAACGGTCGTTTTTTCGGGTACGGAGAGGAACACATGTGGACCCATATATCGGGCTTGACTAGGCTCCCCTATTTCAATGACCTTCTTTGTCCGCACTACATCGATGTAATGCACGCAGAAAAGAATATCGTTGAGGCACTCTTTGCAACACTCATGGACACAGAAAAGTCAAAGGACAACGTTAAGGCCAGACTGGACCTGCAAGAGATGTGCGATAGACCAAAGCTAGTGATCAGGGCTCCTGGTGCTGGCAAGAAATGGAAAAGAGGTCCGGCCGATTATATATTGAAAAGAGACCATAGGAAGAAAGTACTACAGTGGATCCAGGCGTTAAGGTTCCTTGATGGGTATGCGGCGAATCTGAGGAGGGGAGTGAACTTGTCTACTATGCGAGTGTTAGGGATGAAGAGTCATGACTACCACATATGGATCGAGCGGCTCCTTCCTGCGATGACCCGGGGATACCTCCCCGAGCCTGTGTGGCGCGTGCTGGCAGAGTTGAGCTACTTCTTTCGCCAGCTTTGTGCCAAGGAGCTATCTTATGACGTGATTGCTAACCTAGAGGAAGTGGCACCTGTGTTGATCTGCAAGTTGGAGATGATCTTTCCACCCGGCTTCTTCCTGCCGATGCAGCATCTGATTTTGCACCTACCGTACGAGGCACGGATGGGGGGCCCGTACAGTGCCATTGGTGCTTTCCAGTCGAGAGATGTCTAAAGGTTCTTCGGAAAAAGTGTAGAAATAAAGCTAAAATAGAGGCTTTTGTGGCAGAAGCATTTATTCTGGAGGAGGTGTCGAACTTCACAACAACATATTATAAGGATAACCTTCCTAGCGTGCACAATCCACCCTCTCGTTACAATGTCGACGAGAGTTTATCGAACCTCAGCCTTTTCAAAGGCCAACTCGGAAGAGCAAGCGCATCAAGGACCAAGATGTTACGGCATGATGAGTGGCACACTATCATGTTGTATGTGTTGTTGAACCTTGACGAAGTGACTCCTTATGTGCAGTAAGTTCTCAATGAGCTTGTTACATGCGCCGTCACTATCTTCAATCTATTGATTCGACCTCCTTGTTTTTAAGGAAATTTATTGATGAATACTGGAGAGAGGATAGGGAACCTTCCTCTGAAGAACAAGACCATCTTCTCAAAAATGGTGTGCCCGATTTCATTTTGTGGTTTAGTACGAAGGTACCACCCAACTAACCTTGTATTTCATTTCATTTCTTGTTTCATTTGATGAAACGATCTACCCTGTCTCAACTTACAGGCCCGCACAAATGCGGAAATGATGGATGAGTTGAAACAGGTTGCCAATGGCTTCGACTATAGGGTCAAGTCATTCACCGTTTATGATGTGAATGGCTATCGCTTTCACACAAGCAGCTATGAGCAGAGTCGGCCCAATCGAAAGACCACGAATACCGGAGTCCGTACACCCGGCACCGATGAGCGCGACTATTACGGCATAGTCGAAGAAATATATGAGCTCAACTTTGAGGGTACCAAAGCTATTAATCCAGTGGTATTCAAATGTCATTGGTTCGATCCTGATGTCACGAGAAGAGCCCCTGAGATTGGGCTAGTCGAAATTCGACAGGACTCCGTTTACAAGGGAGACGATGTCTATATTGTGGCTCAACAGGCCACACAAGTATATTATCTCCCATGGGCGTGTCAAGAAGACAACAATCTTATGGGTTGGTACCTTGTGCAGTTAGTATCGCCGCGCGGTAAAGCGCCTGTCCCAAACGATGATGATTACAACTTCGACCCAAACACATATAGCGGAGAGTTCTTTCAACCTGAGGGGCTAGAAGGGAGGTTTGACATTGACATTTTTGAGCTGATGGACATGGAAGAAGACGATGACAATGATATTGATGAGGACGAGGGTGATGAGGTGCACAATGCCAAGGACTTAAGAATGCTTGAGCGATTACAGTTTGGTGGTGACATTGATGAGGACGAGGGTGATGAGGATGATGGAGACGACGCCGATTGTTTCAACAATATTGACAGTGATGACGACACACGTGTGCCACGAGCCAACACACGAGGGGCACTAGCCACTAACAATCGCGGAGATAATTTTTAATTCATGTAATGCTATATTGTTATAATTATTTTGCAATTATGTTTCGTTCATTTTGTATCTCTTTATAAGTACTTATCGTTTATTTATGCTAATTGATTTTATCTTTGCAATGGTAGGCACTCGCGCTACCAGAGGTCCAGCTCACCACCCACCGTAGCCGAGGAGCCGTAGACGAGGAGGGCGAGGACCGGCCGCCCCCGCGGACGTCCTAGGAGCGAGCCGACTCCCGACCCGACTCCCGACCCGGCTCAAACCTCCTCGGACGACGACCAGGGGGACGCCAGAGGGACGACCAGGAGGACGTCGGACAACGACACCACTTCCTCGGAGCGTCGCCAGGGGGACCTGGGGGGCCAGGGGGACGAGATCGTAGGTGCCTCAGGAGGGGGTTCCACTTCCTCTGCTTCGAGCAGAGTCTACTTGCACGGCCCCTCGCAGCTCCCGCAGCAGCGGATCGCACCTAGCCGTCGCCCGGTGATTCGACCTTACGGTGACAAGTAAGTTACCATTAATGTTTTCACTACTTGTTCACATGACATGTTCAAAATTGAACTTCCGACTAACAGTTGTTCTTAATGACTCATGCAGGAACTGGGAACTTGTGGCAGGGGGCAAGACACGCCATATCAATGGCACGTTATGTCTTCTGATTTGGAAGAACTACCCTGGCTTGGTCACCTACGCCGGGGTTAGGTCACCGCCCTGGACATGGGACCACTTCGGTGCTGCTGAGGACCCCACGTACACCACCGTTGCAGCGCGGATTAGGGCCGAGTTCTGGGTGAGTCTTGCTCGCACAACATTTCTCAATGATACGTATTTGTCGGACGTTCTTGAAATAATGAAAGGGTACATATTGTCTTTATGCAGGAGTACTTTGCGTGCGAGGCGGGGAGAGAGGCCGAGGCGATGCACGTGCAGGACAGGGTCTGCAGGTCCCGGCTCGCGGATATGTACCACGAGGCGTGGATCTAGTGCGTCATCAACTACAATGCCGACGTGTTAGGGACGGCGGTGAAGAAGACGAATGCTAGGCAGATGATGCTGACCAGGGAGACCGACCTCACTTGGGAGCAATACATCCAGGTACGTACAAAACAGTAATACTGATTGGTCCATCCATCACTTAGTGGCTCTTCTAACATATTAAATACTTATTGTCTTGCAGTTCTGTCCTGGTTGGTGCGCCAACAACCTAGACTGCTGGGTGGCCATTGTGGACATGTGGAAATCGGACGAGTGGTACGAGAGGCAGAATGCCCGCCGAGACTGCCGCCTGCAGATGCCTGGGTGCCACACCACCAAGGCAACCTTAGCCTCGCTGCGTACGCCGACAGATGGGTATGCTCTACTGATTTTTTTTATTCTGACACTCAATTACTCATTACTTGTAATCATCTATGTTTTCCTCGTAGTCCTAGTCGCATGGTGGTGAGGAGTGCCTCCCTTTCAAGGCGTACCACTTGTCGCACCAGGGCAAGGCGACTGCAGCGAGCACCTAGTACAACCCAAACGCCGAGCCCGAGGCGTTCACCAACACGAACGCCTACACCAAGGTCATCGAGTACACCACTATGGCTCGCGAGCGCCATGGGGAGGACTTCGATCCGGCCACCCAGCCCCTAGATACAGACCTGGTGATGAGGCTGGGAGGAGGGAAGCAGCACGGCCGGTACTGGATAGCCAACAGCGCAATTGACTCGTCCTCTGTTCCCAACCTCGCTGAGATTCGAGCTGCCAGCACGAGCTCCTCCGTCCCCATACGACCTCGGCAGCCGACCTCACAGCGGATGATGGCAGCACTTCAGGTAAGTACTTGTTCTATTCGTCGTTCATTGCTTTTACACATATACCTTGTCTTTGCATTGTTTAAACCTTACAGGACGAATTTTACAGGTCCCGATGCAGGCCCAGGTGGACCAGATGCAGAGGTTGCAGGCCATGCACGAGGCCGAGGCGGCGACCCATCATCGCGACTTACTAGTCATCCAACAGCGGGAGGCGCAGAGGACGCAGGACATAGCTCACTTCTTTGGGAGCCTGAACATCCCGGGTGTTGTCGTGCCTCCCTCGCTGCTCACTCCTTTTGTGCCTCCTGTTACTCCTACGACAGAGACTCCGGTGAGTATATATGGTTGTTTATATTTCTTTAACTTTTACGGCTGTCCTCCAGGTGCTAACGAATTTGCTTCTCCTTTGTGCACGCACAGTCGGAGGGTTCGGCACCGACTCCTCAACCTGGCCTTCCTCCGCACACTCTGCACATCACTAGTGGCCCTCCTCCGCAGCCTGGGTGGCTCCCCGGTGGCCCTCCTCCGCCCTATGGGTGGCCAGGTTACCCTCCTCCGCAGTCAGGGTACACCGGGTGGCCATCTGGACCTCCGCCACCTGGGTGGCAAGGTTGGCAAGGTGGTCCTTCGGGCGGGTCGTGGGACGCCTGGCAAGGTGGGGGTTCTTCACAATGTGAGCACCAAGGTGAACAGTGATGACCGACTTAGATTTGTCATGGACTTGTGAGATAGATGTGATGGACTTGTGAACTTGTGATGGACTTGTGATAAACTTGTGAGCTTGTAATGCATGGACACTGAACGTGTGATATTTGTTTGAAATGGATATGTATGTGATATATGGATGTGTGATATATATGCATGTGATATTTGTCTGAAATGGAATATGGATGTGTGATATGTGATATGTTTTCTGTCAAGGAAAATGAAAACAAAAAAAAATTCAACTTTTCCTAGCTTTGCCGAGTGCCACACTCGGCAAAGAGGCCACGACACTCGGCAAAGCTGGGCAAATTTTGCCGAGGCCGGCCTCTTTGCTGAGTGTCTTGACCATGACACTCGGCAAAGAGGCCCCCTTTGCCGAGTGCCGGCCCACGTGGCACTCGGCAAAGAGGCCACGTTTGCCGAGTGTCGGCCCACGTGGCACTCGGCAAAGAGGCCCTCTTTGCCGAGTGCCTGGACACGTGGCACTCGGCAAAGAGGCCCCCTTTGCCGAGTGCCGCCCACGTGGCACTCGGCAAAGGAGGCCTCTTTGCCGAGTGCCAGTCCGCTAGGCACTCGGCAAAGTGGCCGTCAAGTGACGGTTCCCGTTTGCTTCGCCGAGTACTGACCTGGCACTCGGCGAAGCCTTTGCCGAGTGCCCGATATTTGGCTCTCGGCAAAGAAATCTTTGCCGTTATATTCTTCGTCGAGTGCCCTTCGCCGAGTGCGGCACCCGGCGAAGGCTTCACCGAGTGCGAAAGGGCCTTCGCCGAGTGCTTCCAGCACTCGACAAAGCCTGGACCTCCTGTAGTGAGGAGGATTCTCGTCGTCGTCACCGTACCTTCGCCGAGCGGAAGAGCTGCGAGGACGCCGAGAACAGCCAGGGTGACGACGAGTATCACCTGAGGCTTCGTCTTTGTTTCTCCTGGCAATAAGAGGCTACAATGCCAAGTTTATTGTCACTTGGATTTCGTTCGTTCGTATGACATATGTGGCTCGGTGTCTTCTTATAGGAGGCGGCTTCCAGGGCTACAGATGCCCCAGACCCCAATGCACCAGACTTCACTAGTACGTACTCAAATAATTTTTTACCGACAGTAGTACGATACGGCAAATGTGAAGAGTGTTTTTCTGTTCAGCTGGTCTATAAACCGGCTATAATTTCTGTTGATTTTTCAGAAATATTTTTCACCCACAGTAACATACTGGTCATCTTAAAAAACCAAACGTATAAATAAACCCTAATGCTACTTTTGGGACGCGCATGCCCTGGAGGTGCGGCATGCACACCGCAGCCACCGTCCGATCAATCTTGCACCGACCGTCCGATCGCGCCCATCGTATTCGCCGAGTTGGACAAAGAGCGTAAATATTCCCCAAATAGGTTGGCAGTGCCCGTTCTTTCCTCTCCTTTTCGCCCCTTCTCTTGCTCTCTCCTATTCTCGTCATCTGGAATCCTCCACTGAACTCGCCAGGCACATGATGTTTCCAGTGAAATCCCCTGCGCCATTCGGTAAATCCCAGCGAAATTCCTATGGCCGGCGACAACAGGGAGTAGGTGCTGCTCACTCGGGAAACCAATTTTTGCAAACGGAGGTGCTTCGATTTGAGCCGTGGTTAGTGTTCTAGATCCTTCCCCCTATTTGAGCCGAATGTGTTCTGGATCCACGATTCAGTAGAGGATCCGCTACTGAAGGTTGCCGACGGTGGTTTCCGTGGTAGTAGAGATGGATTTGTCATAATCCTTCCCCCTTCCCCCATTTGCATTTGTTTGTTGTTCACCGTTTCAATCTCATATGCCCTTCAAATCCTCCATGTTCTCCCTATTGAATGTCACTAATACAAATCCATGGCAGATCTGTCACTCCTGGTGAATCTCGCCTCTGTTGAGTTCATCTCCTCCATGAATCAGACGTTTCTGGGCTTCAACTGAAGTGGTGGATATCCAGTTTCAGAGTGGGGTGGATCTCCAGTTTGGGTATATCCCTAGCATTTCCTAAGCATTTAGGTTCATTTTGGGTATATCCCTACCATTTTGTATGCATTCCTAGTGAGTGTTTCACTCAGTCTAGCTTCTGTACTATGTACGTACATTTTCATGTGGTGTGTACATAGATTTGATAGAACAGATGGTAGATGTGGTCTAAGTAATCTTTCACGTGTTCTGTTTGGAGGCCTAGGGATTTTCATGAGAAGCGCATTAGTCATGAGCTTTGTCATATGTGCAGTAGCTATTATGCCTTTTCTTAGATTTTGTAATAAAATGTGAATATGCATTATCTGCTTCTCCTACCTGTCAGTATTCATGTTTGTTCACCTTTATCTACCCGTGCACTTTTCTGTCATTCTAAATGACTATGCAATATACCCTGAAGATTTATATGCTTTTATTTTCTAATAAAACTCATGTATTGAGGAGCCTAGTTCACAAGTAAACTTGCATTCTTGGAACCGCTGGTTGTTCACTATTGTCAACTATATCCACTGGTATGTAAGATTTACCTATCTCCATGATATGTTCATAATTTTTTTTACTCTTTCTCAATTAGTATGGTGAAGTTCAGATAATTTTTAATCACAGTTTTTAGAACCAACTAAATTCCTTTGAAGTGGTATGTAGATTCTGTGACAACTGGGGAGTGTTTTCACCTCCATTTCTCTTGGAATCTCTGTAATTCCTGGTTCTAGTGGCTTAGAATATTGTGGTTGGGCTTTCATCTTGCACTTATTGTTCATTTCTTTCCTTCTGCAGGTACAAATCTATTTCACGTCAAGTATATTCTGGTTCCTTTCTCTACCTATTATTAGATCGTTAATAGTTGTTAGTGTATACAATTTACACACTCGTCATTGCTCGAGGCATTATTAAAACCATTACCCCTTTCACTTATCACAAAAGAGGTATGCCTATGGATCCTAGCTTTCTTCATCACGCCAGTGCAATGCCTAATCCTCACCACATATTTCATTTTTAGAGGCAACTTATGCTAAATCAACAAGCATTTTATTAATTTTGGTTTAGCATTTTTGTGTTCTGGCTTTAGCATTTTTTAGCGCTATAATGATATGCCATTGTTGATGATGCCAATCCATGCTTTTGCACTAGAGGATAGGCCTTAAAGGGACTACTTTGTGTATCTTTAGATGACAGATTCTTAGTTAGAGACCACCTCGTGTAATAACGACTTCATTTAGCCCGATGGTATTTTTTTCTTTTGCACGCACACACACCCATCCGCTGTTAACATATGATCCAATGCACCTTACGCTAATGGAAGCCTCTGGAAGCCGGCCTTATCAGGAGCCCTCTCTGCATTATCTTTCATTTATCTCCACCCTTACTCTCCCCTGCTATGTCCTTGCCCACACGCCCCTCTATCTCTGCCGTGGTGGAGGGAGAGGGCGGGAGAGCGTCATGCGTGTCTACTGCTCCGATGGCTGCCCCCATCAGTTGGTGCGTCCACGTCTCCCTCTTCTACAAGGTTGCGACGCCCTTCCACTTCATGCCCCCTGAGCCAGCACCACTTAGTCACCCCGTGCTCCGCATCTCCGTTGTCAGCATGGAGGTCTAAGGCATAATTGATGAGCTGCTGGGCTAGGTGGACGCATGGTTCGATTGCAAACCTCGCGTCGTGCTATAGGAGCAGCCTTGCATGAAGTCGTTGTGTGGTTCGGGCTGCCCCACGACCTTAGATACATATGGCTTGTTGCTCCTCACCGTGTCACCATCCCAGGTCCTCCTCCAAGCGGGGCCACATAGACACTCGCTGATCTCGCCTTTACATCTAACCTTGCTTGTCTAAAGTTTTAGAACTATGTGCACCCATTTCTCCTCATGCCTGAACTATCGACCTTCATTTCTGGTTATCTCACTATTATTGCTTTTATCAACCACACTATTTTGCCTAATTTCTACCATATTGTTGCTTAATTCTTAACACTATTTTGCCTAACATATGAAATAATAAAGCCTTTAAAGGTAGCCCAAATGGAAAGCAAGAACAAAACCAATGAAAAAAGTAGCCCAAAATAAATAAGTAAGACTTGTCAATACTTTGAGAATGTCAGACTTTCTCATACCAATGCTTTCTTGGATTTTCGGGGTTTTTATTGCCCCACGGTTTCCGTTCTAAAAATGCTTTCTTGGAAATTGATTTGAGGTAAGATTGCATCTTGAATGCTGTAGTGACGAAGCTGTGGGGTGCTTTGTGACCATCTTAACAATGCTATCTTTGGGAGCATCCAGTTATTTTGATAGGTAAAGCGATTGAGATTTCCATGCAGTGTGAGTTTTATGTACCAGAATCTGTGGGCTTAGCTGTACTACTTTCCCCACATCACTCTCATCAACCTAGTTCCTCAATCAAATTTGTTACTGGAGCAGTAGAAATAATTTGACCTAACTGTGTATTCAGAACTCTGATGCTCACTAGAAAATCGACATGAGATTTCAGATTGCCGAGGGAGTATTCCAAAATATGTGGCTGTCTGGCCCGTATTCTCTTCATATCCTTGCTTTTAAACCACGCATGTAGCAGGAAATCCAACCTCTCTTCTGCTGAAGCCCGACTGATTTGAAAGCAGGCCATCTATATGTGATATAGATGTAAGTAAAGTGAGACTTACTTTGCTCCTAGGATGCAGGGACTTACTTTTTTCTGAATTGCCATATTTATCACAGGTTTTGGGCTGTCTTTACAGTTTTATTTTATCTATTAGGCAAAATAGTGTTAAGAGTTAAGCAATAATATGGTACAAATTAGGCAAAATAGTATGGTCGATAAAGCAATACTAGTGATTGAGCTGTTGGGCCTAACTTTTTCAGTAGCGTATATGTCCTTTATTATCTTGATTTCTCCCTACTCATGTTACTGTTTTCCTTCAATTGGCATGTTCCTCTATATTATATACCTGAATATCGTTCTGTCATATATGTGATTACTTCATAATCTGCAGGTTCCTTGGCATGTTCCATGTGGCGGTGTGTGCTATGGATATAGAAATTTGGTGTTACACTGCACTCCTACCTGTTTATATTATGGCATATTACACAGACCATGGGTTAAATGTTGTACACTCGCTATGTTCTTATCATGAATAGAACATCGCTCACCAAGTCAGTTTCCTTCTCCTAATCATGAATGTTGTGCCATTGCTTTTTTCAATAGAAATTAAAATGGTTTAATTCTGATCATGACACATACGGAAAGTTACTGAAGAAGGCTCATTATCTAGAAAATGAATAATGACATGCACAATTTTTGTTGGTCAATTGTTTCTTTCAGATTTTCAGTCACATCGTTTTTGTTTGGTTTTTAACTAGAATCTAGTAAATTCACTATGTTGCATCCTAACGGTTTCCTCTTGTTCGCAGGATCGTGGTCCTGTAGATGAATTCCAATACATGGACTTGCCTAAACACTTCAACTCCTACAAAGCATTTTCTTCAACAGTTACAAGCAATTTAGTTTTGTTACTGTAACAGTTTTAGTTAGCTTATTATCAAAAATACATGAGCAACGAAATATATGAAGGGAATCACCAGGAAAAATCGAAACAGGAAGAATCTTGGAGTGGAGATATGAAGGGAACAAACATAGAAAATGCATTAATCTGACTTTCAAATACTTGCTACAGTTGATACTTTTGCCTCAACACTTGCTTAATGTTTGTTGTATGCGATTTTCTTGATCATCTTGGGTTCTGTGGATTTCTGGATGATGCATGAGATTTTCTAGAATAAACTGCTGGCGAATACCTGTAACTATATGAAAGTTATAAAATTCTTATGGTAGAAGATGGGTTGGTGAATCTGCTTCTTCAGTGGACCTAGCTTGGGAGCTACGCTCGTTTGGCGCGTGCCCGTTCGTAGCGTGCGGAGCTATCTCTCCCGTTCCTGCTTCTTTTCCTTATCTGGAAAGGAGGTTTGGTTGGTTTCCTAAAATAGAGTGTGCAGTCGGATGGTGGGTTTCCTGCATGCGCAGGTTGTAGTAAAGTCCATAAATAAATCAATCTAAAAAAGAGGGCGAACTAGAAAAAAATAGTAGCAGGTTGATTTATTTATACATGTAATGCCCCGGGAGAAGCTGTCACATTGGTTTGCTGTCTTTGCAGCTGAGGCATCGATCTCAAGGCCATTCGGCCGGAGGAAACCGTCGCAATGCCAACCCCACCGTGCGCTGTGAGAAGGACGACAGGGAACCATGGTACCCACAAGCAGAGCTCCCAATGGGGTCAGGGGGAGAAATTGTGATGAAAGGACGAAATGTCTATAATGCCCCGCACCTGTATAAAGAGATCCTCGACCTGCCCTGAGAAGTTTCTAATTTTACCATGCCTCTGGGTATGTCCTATAAATACTTTGGGGCACTACAGTGAAAGATGATGAATTAATGACCATTGGTCTCCTTCATGCTATCACGTAGAAGGGGTAGGAGGCAATAGATCGATTAGCCAAGCCCCACAATTGGAGCCAACCATGAGGACCCCACTCTGCCACAAAATATCAAAGCTTTCACTGTGGCTCTAAGGAAAACCTAGAACAAGGAACCTCCATCGCCCTTCAGTGGAACAATGATGAGACCTTCGCCGCCAGCGCCTGGGGCAACTAGGCCAAACAACCTACTCTACCACCACTGAGGTTAATGTCGACTCTAGGCATGACGGTCTAGGCAGGCGCCCTAGTCACAACAGAGCCATCTTTGGGCACAATGCACCACAAGGGCCTAGTCATCCACGAAGCCAAGGACGATGATGGGGCTGAGGACACTACTGCAATAACGAATTTGCGCAGCGTTGCACAAATGAGCTCCGTGGCGGGCGCATCTTTTGCCCGCCACAGTTATTCGGCGGCCGGCGTCGCCGGCCGGCCGCTGAGGCGTCCGCTGCGGTAAATAGATTAACCACAGCGGGCAACATAATTTGCCCGCAGCGGTTAATCAATTAACCACAGCGGTCTCTTTAGGCGGCCCGTCACGAAAAAGACTGAGGCCCAACAAAGCCCAATGAAGCCCAGTAGCTGTCTTTCATATAAAACCAGAACTTAGGGTTTCTGACATCACTCTCAGACCCGAAGCCGCACCCCTCCTCCTCTCCTCCTCTCCGCCTCCTCTCTCACTCACCTATGCACCTCTCTGCCCTGAGCCAAGCATCTCCCCACCCGCGGTCGTGCCTCCCCTCCCCAGTCCCCACTCGTTCTCTCCCTCTCCTACTCCCTCCCCTCTCCAGTCGTGGAGTAGAAACATCTTTGGTGTCTCCCTCCTCTCTCCACTCCCTCCATGGAGCAGCAGCGCCCGGCGTGCGCGCGCATCCCTTCCGCTCGTTGCTCGACGGCGCACAGGACGACGGCGCCGGCGTTGGCGTGCAGGACACGGGGCGCCGGTGGCGGCGCCTCGGATCTTCTCCACCTCACGCGGATCTAGCCCCCTTCCTCCTCCCGGGCCAGATTTGGTGGAGCAGTGACGGGTAGGGTTCGTGGCGGCCAAATCTGGTGGAGCAACGGCAAGGAGCATCGCCAGCACCTCCATCTCGAGCCCCCCTTCCTCTACTCCGAGCTCGATCATGGACCGGCTCCCAGCTTGGACTCGGGCGTGCTGGCGGGGGACGGTGGTGTGATGAAGACGGTGAGGTTCCCAGCCTATGCAAGTGAAGGTGAGCTTCGGCAAGTGCATCCTCCCGTCGTCCCCTCTCTTCCCTCCAGATGTTCCCTCACTCTTCTCTCTCCCCTTTCCAGATCCGATGACGATGGGACCACATCCGACGACAGGAAGGCCAGATCCAGTGAGGAGCCGGCCGGCCGTGCCCCGATCCGGTGAGAAGATGGGGTCTCCACGGTGGGGTGGAGTAGATCCACGGCGGGGTGGAGCAGATCCATGGTGGGGTGGAGCGGATCCGTGGGCGGAGTGCGGCGTGTCGGTGTTGCTCAAGCAGGTGGTTGACGCGCCTCTTCCTCCCATCTCCGGCCGGCGTGGACAAGGGTTCCAGATCCCGACGGCACACCCTACCGGGCTCGGTGGGCTTTTTTTTAAAAAAAAACCTAAATTCTTTACCGCAGTGGGCACAGGGCCCGCCACGGACCTGGCCACGATTAATCGTGGCGTTTAGGCCATGGCGGGCGCCGTTGCCCGCTGCGATAAACCGTTTTCGCCCACCACGGTTAAAGCTAGTGGCGTAGTGGGGCACGACTTTGCCACCATAAACCTAATACATGAGTAGACAAGGCATCGTGTCGATGCCTTAAAGTGATATTCCTGCATTCATGCAATCAGAAGGATGAGGCCCAAGAAAAACTGAGAAGGATGGACAAGTAGCTCACTACTACTTAGGGAAACTTGGATGATAATGACTTTAACTTAGAGAACCATCGCCCCATACCAAATTACCCGCTCATCATCTCTGGTATCCACACGGCCATCGCCACTTGACTATGTGCTAACCCACCATAGTCTCACTGCCACCCCAACCTTACCTACACCTCCATCATCTCTACCCAATCCGACGTGTCATACCACATAAACCAACCACCACCTCATGCCCTTGTGACCCAAAATCACCCTACCCGCTGACAACTATCCCCAAAACCTTCCAAGGTATGACATGAACATCAATCCTCGACAATTCTGAGCAATGAAGCAGTCGTTGCAGTTGTAGATAGTGACGAGGCCACCATGGCCAAATCATTTATCATCATAGCTCGAGACATTGCTCAAAGTTGTTACACCAACTTTGTCTAGTTCCATCAAAAAACCAACTTTGTCTAGGTTTGATTGAATCGGAGTAAAAGATAAATTCACTTCTACAAGAGGCGGCCAGGTTAACTTAAGCCCGCCTCTAAAATTGAAATCTAAGAGCGGTAGGATGAATGACGGCGTTGATTTGTAGAGGCACACACCACCTCTAGAAATTGATTCTCGTGTGCAAAAATACTCCCCACAGTACTGATGGAAGGTTACCCAAAGAGTCATTTCATCTCTTGTCAAGTAGAAAACTATCATGTGCTTAGTGCTCTTATAAACAAATTGAGAAGGAGAGTTAAAAGGGCTACACATGCGTGCCGTCGTGTCGAGCCAGTGGCCCTGTCCTTAGCCAGATGTTGTGGCGGGACACCTTTTACTGAGTAGTAACGTGCTACACCACAGGGGTTGAGTGTCGTCTCTGAGAAGCCTTGTGCTATCCTCCTCCTTCTCCTACCCAACTCTCCCTCCGCCGCTACCACCCCCGCTGGCCCCTGCCCCTCTCCCCGGCGCCCTTGCCGGCGGTATGGGCAGGAGAGCCGGCCCCCTCCTCCTCCCTCACCTCCTTTCCCTTCTCCCTCTCCTTCACCTGTTTGTTTTTCCTAGCTTTTTATCTCCAATAATCGCACCCTCCTTCAGATCCGGGGGAGAGGAGGGGTCTCCTGGCCATGGTGGCCTTGGATGCGGACCCGCCGCCGGTGCTGCTCGGCAGCGCTGCGAGGTTGCCTGCGGTGGTGGCCTCAGGGGACGACCGCATGCCGCCGCGGCCCGCCAACTACCTGCTCAAGGAGCTCGAGCTGACCGTGGGCGCCGACCGGGACCACGAGTACCCAGAGGCCATGCTCACCCGCGTGGGTGCCGCGCGGCTGCGGAGGCACCCGCCCTGCCTCGGCCGCAATGAACCGCCGCGGGAACGGGCGAGAACGCTCGTCAGTAACCTGCGCAAGGCCGGGGTGCCCGTGGAGGCCAGGCTCAGCAGCGCCGGGCTCACGCCCTCGGCGAGAAGCGCGTCGCGGGTGTTGACGCTTGCCGCGGACACGGCGGCCACGGTCATGGCGCCTACCGGTGCAGGTACAACCTCCCCTTCTGTCTCCATCGTCAGGTGCCTGTGGTCCTCCCCGATCCGATGGCCCGTTGTCGATTTCAGCCGGAGCTGGACCCTCAGCCTTCGATCCGTTGCCATCATCGCCAAATCTGCTACGGCGGACATCGAATCCTGAGATAGACACCTCCCCCTGGCGCAGCCTCCCGCATGGCGACGATTAGTGAAGAACCAACTTCTCAGAGACCCTGTAGCCCGAGAAGAGTAGAATCTTTGTCAGACCTCCAATTACAACCTCTGATTCGAGACCTCTACAAAGGTGTTCAACCGAGTCCGGTGTTGCTTCCCCCAGATCTACGGCTCGTTTCTCGACCTTCGCAGCTATTGCTCAATGAAGGCTCTCGATGATCCGTGTTGCCAATAACCGGTATAGAGTTCATCATGTTTCTTTTGGGACACGTCAAGGACCCATCGCCACCCGTGGGAGTATCGAGTTTAGAGATCCTATTTAGATTTCCGTGTACCGTTTCTGCTCTTCGGCTACTCTCTCTAGAAGTAGTCTTTGCGCCCATAGAGATCTATGGTGCTTTGCATGCAATTGGGTATCTAAATCCCAATATTATGTACTCTGTTTCTTAATCTTAATATAATGTGCTTCTTGTCAAAAAAACGTGCTACACCACACATGTCACTACTAGATGTTGCCTTTGGACGATTTGCAAAATCAGCTTTAGTCACGGAAAAATTTGCGTCCGAGACTAGAAAGGTCTTTAGCCCCGGTTGGTAACACCAACCGGGACTAAAGTCCCCCTACGCAACGGCACATTTGTCAGAGGGACCTTTAGTCCCGGTTGGTGTTACCAACCGGGGCTAAAGGTCAATCTTTAGCCCCGGTTGGTGACACCAACCGGGACTAAAGGTTTTGCCCCGGTTGCTGTACCCAGCCGGGGCTAAATGTTGGCATTTAGCCCCGGCTGGGTACAACAACCGGGGCTAAATGTCCCTCCCTATATTTGAACTGTTCTTCCACCTTCAGCCGTGCCCGCGAGCTCTTTTCTTGCTTGCTTGTTGTGTCTTCTCTGGTGATTTGTGTTCATCTCCAATGATTGATCTATTTCATCACATCTACATCGTCATCGACTCGTTCAAAGGTTACTAGCTTCATTTTCTCATATTTTTAGCTGTCACATATATATGTGGTTTTTAAGCTATTTTGAGTTCATTCACTTGGTAGTTTAAATTACCCTATAAACAAAATGTGACCAGTTTAATTAGTTTATTTTAATTTTTTGGGAGAAATAGAGATCATTTAAATCATTTGTTTTAAAACATTAGAAATATATAATACTTTAGTTTACAAAATGTGACCGGTTTAATTAGTTTATTTTATTTTTTTGGGAGAAATAGAGATCATTTAAATCATTTGTTTAAAGAAAATTAGAAATATATAATACTTTAGTTTACAAAATGTGACTAGTTTATTTTAATTTTTTGGGAGAAATAGAGATCATTTAAATCATTTGTTTTAAAATATTAGAAATATATAATACTTTAGTTTACAAAATGTGACCGGTTTAATTAGTTTATTTTATTTTTTTGGGAGAAATAGAGATCATTTAAATCATTTGTTTAAATAAAATTAGAAATATATAATACTTTAGTTTACAAAATGTGACCGGATTAATTATTTTATTTTATTTTTTTGGGACAAATAGAGTTCATTTAAATCATTTGTTTTAAAAAATTAGAAATATATAATACCTTAGTTTATAAAATGTGACTGGTTTAATTAGTTTATTTTATTTTTTTGGGAGAAATAGAGATCATTTAAATCATTTTTTAAAGAAAATTAGAAATATATAATACTTTAGTTTACAAAATGTGACCGGTTTAATTAGTTTATTTTATTTTTTTTGGGAGGAATAGAGATCATTTAAATCATTTGTTTATAAGAATGAGAGATATAATTATGTTATATGTCATTTTATAATTTCATTTGTTTATAAGAATGAGAGATATAATTATGTGATATGTCATATAGTGCAGATCATGACACGTCACTGGATGTACAATGCCGATCGTCGCTCAAAAGAGTTCATTGATGGCGTGCATTGTTTCCTAAGAGTGGCCGAGGCAAACAAGCGAGATGGTTTTATGTGCTGCCCATGTGCCCTGTGTAATAATTCGAAGGAATATTCTAGGTCAAGTAGTCTTCACTCACACTTGTTGAAGTCGAGTTTCATGCCAAACTATATTTGTTGGACGAAGCACGGAGAAACTGGGGTTATGATGGAAGAAGGTGAAGAAGAACAATTGGACCCTGACGACGACATTATTGCTCAGTACGGTGACTTTGGTGATACTGCAATGGGAGAAGGTGAAGAAGAGGCAGGTGCAAAAGACACACTCGCTGAAGATGATGCTCTTGGTGATATCATTCGTGATGCACAAAGAGATTGCGAAAGTGAAAAGGAGAAGACTAAGTTTGACTGTATGCTAGAGGATCACAGGAAATTACTATATCCGTCTGCTGCAGATGGACAAAAAAAGTTAGGTACAACACTTGAGTTGCTACAATGGAAGACACAAAATGGTGTATCTGACAAGACATTTGGACAATTATTGAAGATTATAAAACAAAAGATGCTTCCAAAGCCTAACAAATTGCCTGCAACTACGTACGAAGCAAAACAAGTCGTATGTCCTTTGGGATTAGAAATCCAGAAGATACATGTATGTCCTAATGACTGCATCCTGTACCGTGGCAAGGACTACGAGAATTTGGATGAATGCCCTGTATGTAAAGCGTCACGGTATAAGATCAGGCGAGATGACCCTAGCGATGTTGAGGGTGAAGAACGTCCCCGGAAGAAAATCCCTGCCAAGGTTATGTGGTACGCTCCTATAATACCACGTCTGAAACGTCTGTTCAGAAACAAGGACCATGCAAAGTTGGTGCGATGGCACAAAGAAGACTGTAAGGTAGACAACATGTTGAGACACCCTGCTGATGGGTCCCAGTGGAGAGCAATAGACAGAGAATTCTCGGAGTTTGCAAAAGACGCAAGAAACATAAGGTTTGCTTTAAGTATGGACGGGATGAATCCTTTTGGGGAACAGAGCAGTAGTCATAGCACGTGGCCTGTTACTCTATGTATCTACAACCTTCCTCCATGGTTATGCATGAAGCGGAAGTTCATTATGATGCCGGTGCTCGTCCAAGGCCCGAGGCAACCTGGCAACGATACTGATGTCTACCTGAGGCCATTAGTTGAGGAACTCCTACTTTTATGGAGTAAATCAGGTGTACGTATGTGGGATGATTACAACAGGAACATTTTGACCTGCGAGCATTGTTGTTCGTAACAATCAATGATTGGCCTGGTCTAAGTAATCTTTCAGGACAAACAAACAAGGGATATAATGCATGCACATATTGTTTTGATGACATGGATAGTGTATATTTGAAAAAATGTAGAAAGGTAGTGTACCTTGGGCATCGTCGATTTCTTTCTGTGAATCACCAGGTTAGAAAGAAAGGCAAGCATTTTAAAGGTGAGACAGACCACCGGAGCAAGCCTCGCAACAGAACTGGGGAAGATGTACTTGAGATGATCAAGGATGTGAAACTAGTCTTTGGAAAGGGGACGAGCAGTGAACCTGTTCAGAAAGACGCTACGAGACACGCACCCATGTGGAAGAAGAAGTCAATATTTTGGGAGCTACCCTATTGGCATGTACTAGAGGTCCGCCACACGATCGACGTGATGCACCTGACAAAGAATCTTTGTGTCAACCTTCTAGGATTCATGGGTGTGTATGGGAAGTCTAAGGATACACTTGAAGCACGACAAGAGTTGCAGCGCATGAAAGAACGAGACAACCTACATCAAGAGAAGACAGATGATGGACGCCATTTGTTAACACCAGATTTTCGCACGCATGAGAATATGACAGGTGGGCCCAACTGACAATGAGAAAAGGATTCGGCGAGCAACTAAGTGGATGATTAGTCTTCAGAGTCTTCAGCAAATGTCTATGCGGTCGGCTATTTTACGAGGCGATGACTCCATTCGAAAAAACGGATATGACAGGTAAAAGCCAATTTGCACAAGAAGAACACGTTACAATGGAGGACGTCGAATAATATAGAAATATAGTCTGTATCTTTCCAAATGTCGTTGTGAGTCGTAATCATTTAGGATTCGTGCCTTGTCCAGGGTATAAATATGAGCCCTCGACCATTGTAAAATCGTTCACAACCATATCAATACAAACCGGCCCCGTGCCACCTTCGAGTCCTTAGTCGTGTCGTCGAGTTCTTCGAGAGGAATCATCGATCCGTCGACCTCCGTAAGTATCGGCAACCTTGCTATCATGTCTAGTATCAGGCGGTGGATTTAGATATGATGCAAGTAGTCTCGTATGTTAAGCTTAGGCCAGTCTCAATGGGGTTTCATAGAGCGTTTCATGCGCATTAAATAGGGTGCCACATCAGCTTTTTGCATGAAACTGGAGGAGAGAGAGTGCAAAACGTTTCATCCCGGTGAAACGTTTGGGCACTGTTTCCAAAACATTGGAAACGGGGTGAAATCCCCACTGAGATAGTATATTCGTTTCATCCCGCGAGCCGATGCCCACCGACACACAGGAGGAGGAGATGTCGTATGCGCGGGCGCGAGCTCCGCCGGCCGCTGCCGTGGACGAGAGCTCCGCCCCGAGCGCGGGCTCCGCCGGCCGCTGCGGGTGGGCGTGCTCCGTTGGACACCATCGCGGGCGCGAGCGCCGGCCGCTGCCGCGGGCGAGAGCTCTGTCTCGCGTGCGGGCCGGCGCGAGCTCCGCCGGCGGCCGTTGCCGCAGGCGTGACGTCCGCGCGTGCAGGCGGGTGCATGCTCCGCCGGTCGCTGCCGCGGGCGAGCGCGGGCTCCGTCGGCCGCTGCTGTGGGCGAGAGCTCCGTCGCGAGCGCGGGCGAGCGCTGGCTCCGTCGCTCGCTGCTGTGGGCGAGAGCTCCGCCGCGAGCGCTGGCTCCATCGGTCGCTGCTGTGGGCGAGAGCTCCGCCCCGAGCGTGGGCGAGCGCTGGCTCCACCGGCCGCTGCTGGTGGGCGTGCTCTGTGGCCACCATCGTGGGCGAGAGGTCTGCCGGCCATTGCTGCACGGAAGGAGTAGGCTGAGGCGTACCAGCTCTTCGCTTCAGCCACGGTGAGAAGAGAGGGGAAAGAGAGATAGATTTTGGGACCCACAAAAATGTGAAACTGTGTATTGAAACTTGTCATTGAGAGTTTGATCTATTTCATATAGAGTTTCATCTATCTTAGAAACTGGGAGATGAAATTTAGCATTGAGACTGGCCTTAGTATCGTGCGGCGGATTTAAGCTCATGATGGGAGGTTTTTGCTTGTGCCTTGTATCGTGCGGCGGATTAAGTCTTGAGTAAAAATAGTTATCGACTCTATTAGATTTGGCAGATCTAATAGATTCATTAAGTTATCATGTGTTATGTGTTTTTATTTATTTAAATTCTTGTAACACTCTTTTGTCCAATCTAGATTGATCTTTGTTCGGCCTTATTTCAGAAGCTTGCTTGTGTTTTGCTAATCATAAGATCATGATGGCCGGATCAACTTTCAATCTAGATTGTCACATGTTGTGGGTTCATGCATGTCAGTCATGGTTAGGCTTTGATAGAACTGGGTATCGTGCGGCAGGTGCAGATTTTAGATTGGTTTAATCATGTTTGTTTGTATGTTCCTTCTCCATGGACCCCAACTCGGCTAGTTTGCCGATCTTGGTTAAGCTTACCTGAGTAATGAGTATATATAGATCTTTTCAGATATATGCATGCTTTTAGCTTCTTATAATTAGACCGTATCATGCGGTGGATTAATCTAATTATAATGAGTGGTGTAGACTTATAGCAAGTGGTATCATGCGGTGGATTAGCTTTGCTTAAGTTTATGCTTGACGGGTTTGTGAAGACTAGACGTGCGGCAGACTAGTTGGATTAGCCTATGCATGTTTTGTTTGAATAGATTTATATCTACAAGTTACCTGTTTATTTTAATACATATGCGTTCGGCAATCGACATGTTTATATGCTTTCTTTTATACTTGCCGAATGATTTTATAAACTTGTTTCGACAGACAGCTTCTATAGCTGTGTGCCGTCATGATTGGCTTTCAAAGCCGTACATATGGAACTGTCTGGTCTCACCCAGCATGTTCTAGAGGTATTCACACATTTTTATCCCTTGTTGTTTTTTAGGTCAAACCGACTGGCATGTCTCCGGATTCAACACACTCCGGACATTCGATTGAAGCTAGCTTTTCGACTTGCTGTGTACTTGGCGCGAGGTGTCATGTTTTGCGCCAACACACTTTTTGGCACGCCCGGTGGGATCTCTCTGTTTCAAGATGCCTGAGATCAGCGATGATCAGGTTCTGAATATGACCATGGATGACTTGCCGCCAGATTTGAAAAAATTAGTACAAGAGACTTGTGAGGAACTTCAGCGTAAGTGCTTGATGACTTTTTCCAAGAACAAGAGCGGCAAGGTCATCCAGAAGCAACCATTCCCAAAGATTCTTCCTCACCACCAATCCGAGCTGTCCGACAGTGCTGAAGAGGAAGCCATTCAGAAGATGACCGGAATAATGTACAAAGCTGTATCAGAAGCCATGACCAATCACCAGTTAGCTTTCTTGAATACTTTTCGTGTTGTCATGGTTAGTACTTTCGGTCCAGCAATGGATAAATGCTTTGAAGAAGCTGTTGGTCCGATACAGGGACCACTGTTGTTCCAAGTACCTCAACGTCGAAGGATTGCCGAGGACAGTGGAGCTGGTACGAGCACAGGTGGGATGGTTCCTCATGAGACACAACAGCCTCCCGCGACCTATGGCCAGCTCGCGTTCGGCACAACAGGGAATGTCCCGCAGTCTGCTTTCAGGGTGTCTCCTGCAACAAACAGGATACAAAGGAACATGTTTGGAGATGGATATCAGGAGTTCGTTGATTATAATGCAATTAATGCTCTTCCAAATCCAGGCTACAAGAGTTCAGCAGGGCTACATCCTGGGGGGCAAGCACAAGCGGCTCCTGATTTAAGTGTTGACCTCATCATGCACAGGATGGCTGATATGATGCAAAATCAATTCGGCCTAAAACCTAAGAATCAAACTTACACATACAAGTCTCCTTACCCAGAGTGGTACAACCGAGTGGCACTTCCTCCAAGGGTGAAGCCTCCCACTGATCTTACCAAGTTTTCGGGTCAAGACGATACCAGCACTAGGGAGCATATCAGCCGTTACTTGATGCAGCTCGGAGAAGCATCAGCGGATGAAGCTTTGAGGATTCGGTACTTCCAGTTGTCATTGACAGGGCCAGCCTTCTCGTGGTTCGCTTCTTTGCCAGCAAATTCTATCAATACATGGGCAGAGCTGGAACCGAAATTCCACTCGTATTTCTTTACGGGTACCAATGAGAAGAAGTTGGTTGACCTCATGAGTCTGAGGATGAAACCTAATGAGACACCGCAAGAGTATCTGCGCAGGTCTAGGGAGACCAAAAACCTTTGCTATTCCTTGAATATACCAGATGATCAATTGCCGGGGATAGCCATAGCTGGCATGTTGCCGACTATCAAGGAGAAACTATTCGGCATGGAGTTTGATGACCTCGGGCAGTAATCGCAACGGTTGGCGACGATGAGTAGTCAAGCCCAAGGGTTTAGGAGGAATAATCAATTCCAGAAGGGAGATGTGGCTACCGAGATGTATCAGGCTTTCTTAGAGGAAGCAACTGAGTATGATGATGAGGATGAAGTAGCTGCAGCCGAGATAGTCTGGGCTAAAGAGCCGACTCAAGTCAACCAGCGATGGCTGAGGCAACAAAAAGGTACTTATGACTTTGATGTTTCCAAATCAGATAAATTGTTTGAGTACTTATTGAAGGAAGGACGCATCAAGTTGCCGGAAGGTCATCCTATGCTACACCCTGAGGGGGTCAAAGACAAGAAGTATTGTGGTTTCCACAATACCAAATCCCACTCAATAAATGATTGCCGAGTGTTCAGAGTGCGGATTCAGAAAGCTATCCAGGACGGACACCTGAGGTTTGATGGAAAGACGAAAGTAGACGGTAGTCCTTTTGGGCAGAATATGGTGTTCTTCTCTGTTAATATGGTTAATACAGCTGACCCCAGAGGCAAAAACAAGATGAAAGTGTTAACCTCTGATAGAGCAAGGAAAGTTGGTGTCGTTGACCCTGATCGGCAGATTACGAATAAAGAGCTTCAGCAAAGGGCTCGGTTCCAAAATAACCGAACTGAGATGGGTGAGACTTCCAGACCCAGGGTCACGATGCGTATTCTGTTGAATAAGTGGCGTCGGGAACAAGAGCGATACCAGAAGCAAAGGTTCTACGAAGAACAGAAGTTCCTGGAGAAACAGTTGAGGTATAAAGAGGAAATATACCGAGAAGAACGAGAAGATATGGAGGAACAGGAACAGTCTCATTGGGAATGCTCGTTTTTCAAGTATTGCTGGAATGAAGGCTTGAAACTGCCTGCCAAGAACAACTGCCCTGAATGCAGTGATCAGTACTCTGAGTATAGGCAGTCTCAAGTCAACCGCCGTTCAGTCCATGAAAGGCTTGGGGCACGAATCCCTGAGGACGATCGACGCTTAAAAATAAATAATTCCGGGAATCGGCAGGGAAAAGGATTTGCCGATCGAAGTTGGGCTCGCGCCGAAGAAGCAGAATACTGTGAATATGTTTGGCAGAAAGGACAATGGTGTCCGCCGGGATTAAGGAAAAGCCAGAAGAGGAGAGTGCAGCGCCTAAGGAACAGAGAGTTAGCGCAAGCAGGCACCAGGACGAAGCAAATTTGGCGTCCTAAAGAAAAGCCGAATGAAGGTGATCGTTCGGCTGATACATGCATGGCGTTCTTTCTCCCATCAGAGTTCATAGCTCCCGAAGATCAAGATGTCCAAGACGAAGTATATTCAGATTTTGATGAAGATGAATTTCAAGATTTGTTGGCTCATCTCGTCTTGGCTCAACAAGCGGTATTTGATAAACCAGCTAAGCATCGACACCTGAAGCCATTATATATGAGAGGGTATGTCAATGGCAAGCTATTAACCAAGATGTTCATTGATGGAGGGGCTGCGATAAATATCATGCCATATACCACCTTTAGAAAACTTGGGATGACAAGTGAAGATCTATTGAAGACCGACATGGTGTTGAGGGACTTTGCTGGCAATTCTTCTGATACCCGAGGAGCAGTTCATGTTGAGTTGATGATCGGGTCTAAAACCTTGATCACTACCTTCTTCGTCATTGATGGCAAGGGGGCATACAGTTTGCTATTAGGAAGAGATTGGATACATGCAAACTGCTGTGTACCGTCAACTATGCACCAGTTCCTCATCCAGTGGATCAGAGATGACATCGAAATTGTCCATGCTGATGATTCGGTGAGTATTGCTAATGCAGAGCCCATCTACTGGGAATATGACGGTGTTGAGTGTTTCTCTGGAAGAGCTTGGGAAACAGGTCCTGTTAACGTTTTCAACGAGAACCAACAGCCGATTCAAACAATCGGCTCTCAGAGCAATTTTTGAATCCAACTGGTGTTAATGGATAAGAATTGAGACCAAGTTTCGTATCGGCTGATAAGGAATGAAGGGTTGATGATGAAGCCGAAATAGGACCAATGTGTGCAAGTTTGGGTCTCGAGTGTGCTTTGAAGTTGATGAACCTTTAAAGGATTCTGTTTATTTCTCCATTACCAAAGCTCAAGGATTTGTACAAGGTGGCGTACAACAAAAGATTTTGATGAAATTAAGGATATATGAAGGCACTTCCGCAACTTGGTGATCATTTCAAGTTGTACGTGGCGGCCGATAGCCTTGCAATAGGATCGGCCCTTATTTTAGAATCCAAAGGAAAAAGATGAGTCATAGCTTGCCTTAGCCGAAAATGTTAGACCCAGGGACGGGTATTCGGCTGTGAATTTTTTTTTGTCTTTTGTGTTGCTTATGAGCTGAAGCTTCGGCGTTATTTGTTTAAAAGCCGAATGCATGGTAATTGTATGCGAGACAGATTCAGAAATATTTATATACAACCGATGTAAAAACATCGCCTTTAGCAGAAAAAATATTCGAAGAATTTGAGTTATAGCCGATATTGTTTATATCGTCTTTAGCACAAGAATATTCATGGCCTTGGTAACCCTAGCATTTTTCCAAATTAGTAGGTTTATCGGGGGAAGAGAAAGGTGAAGTGGAGTAAGTGAAAATGCCGAGCGACGTGACATGTCAAAAACGAGATCTAGTCGACTAAGATGACGTCATGCGTTCGAGAAACGTTCTTCTGAAGAAATGTTGCAATCAAAGAAAGGATCACTGAGGAATCGAGAGATGCAAATAGACATTATTTAGAAGAGAACGAGTTTCATATGTTGCAAAGCTTCATTCACAGATTCGTCCTAATACAAACTACCCTTGGAATAATTTGTTCACAATGGATTGCGGATCAACAATCTCGGCAATGGCAGCGGCATGATTGTCATAAATCTCAAAGGTCTTCATATTCATCCGGATCCCCGCCTGCAAAACCAACTGGTAGGGAAGAGTAGTCCTCTTTGGTCCAAGAACTCATTGCTGATAGCCCGAGGGAAACCCCAGCATGCACACCTTGAATGACGGCCTGATCTATGCGACCATCCACTGCGTCGAGACGGGCTTCGGCTGAATCCCCACGAGCATTCACCTTGAGGGCAACTCTGTTTGTTGCTGCTTTCAGACGGTCATTCTCTACAGAAAGGGCTAGCAAGAAGAAGGGATGCGTCAGGCATAACAAGCTCAACCGGAAAAGGAGGACCAAGACTTTACTAACCTGTAATGATGCTGCAGAGTTGCTTCCGTTGGTCTGCCCATTCGGCTTCCTCGATACTATGCTTTTTGGATGCATTTTCCAGTTCCTTCCAGGCTTTATCCCTTTCCTCGCGGTACCGAAGAGCATCCAGATGGGTCTGCTAAAATAAATTATCAAGTTCAGAATCTGATGGCTTGGGAAAAAGATTGAAAGGAGCTATTAGAACTACCATTTCTGGAGGAGGAACCCAAGCTTGGCTAAAAGAAGATTCTACTCTGGAGGGGAAGTGGACAGTAAATCAGAGATAGACGAGCAAGAAAAAGCAACTGCAAGGGGGCAGGAAATCAGTTTTTACCCATAACGCCGGTGAGTTGATGCTCGGCTTCCTCCTGCTTCATCTCCAGTAGGGTGCCTGCTGTGATTGTTGTTTCCTGCCATTGATGAAAATGTAAGCAAAGGTTTTTCCTCTCTGGCTTGAGCTAGAAGCCGAGAGGTGGGGATTTTGCAAGTCGGGTTGTTTGACTGGAGTGGCAGCTTGTATACAGTCATATTTATAGAACCATGGCTTGTACATTAGAAGACCACGCATCAGAGTAGGGTTTTCACAACTCATGGGCCGTTATTGGGCCAGGCCGGATCCTTTGATGATTAAAAGAGGTCGTGACTCCAGAATCGTGAAGCCGATAGGATTCGGCTAAAAGTTGCTCAGCTTCAACTGGTTGTTTGGGAACTCATATTATCGATTGGCACTGGAAACAAAAACGGAAAAGTTCTTTGAAGAAGATTGTCCTGATGTCAATAGAAAATTGAGGGAAGACTGGAACTTCGAATCTGAAATAGCCATTGTCTGCAAGGCTGAGACTTCTGGTACAGTTATCAGCAATAGCCGATGTGATATACATCGCCGTTGAAGCAAAAAATAGAGGTCAATAATTAATACGCAAAACAGAGCACACATTGATCTCGAAGGATCAATCACAGGCTGATCTCAAAAGGACGAACAAGAGAACTTCTTATTTACAAAAAGAGGGAGCAAGGTTACAGTGAGTTAATTCGTCCATTCCATCCTACGCCTAATCGGGAGAAAGTGATCAAAGGCGTCGGCCAGATCTGTTCCGGCTTCCTTCATATCCTCTACAGAATGTTCTACTCTATCCTCCAGTTCTTGCTCGCAGACATCAAATCTGCGGTAGTCGGTGCCAGAGTGAATCTTCACGGCAGAAAAGGCGAGCGCCGCGCCGTACCCCATGCCGGCCCTAGAGATAACGGGGAGGATTCGGTTAACCTCATTCACCCGCTTCAAGGGCGTCGTACCCATCACATCAGCTGTGATAGAAAGCCTGGTGACGGTGGCTTCAAGGGCGTGGAGTTTGGCTGCCAGAGCTAAGAAGAGGTAAAGTAAGTAAAGACAAGAGGGAAGAACATGGGAAAAGTGCTTAAGGATGTTTACCAGCAGCCCGACTCCGAGCGACGTCGCGCTCCCGAGAGATTCGGGTGATTTCCTGATCCTTCCTCTCCAGATCAAGTTGAAGATCAATGACCTTTTGAGTTAAGTCCTCGGAGAAGTCGTCATTGGCCCTCCTAAACAGAAGCGATGATGTGAGAACAACTGCTTTATTTTTAGGACAGAAACAATGAACAACCTCTTTCTGGAGGTACTGGAAGCCCCAAGCTCAAGACTATGACGGCTTGCCTCAGAAGACATCTTCTAGTTGATTGGAAGATGACAGGGGAAAAGAGGGTTTTCTGGTTTTGAGAATGAGGCAGGGGAGTTTGGAGAACACAAGCCAATACGGGCTGAAAGGAGCATTTTAAAGGATCCCAAAGGATGCATCGGGAGATGGATCGGAAAGTACAACAATTAAGGCGTTTTCACGAGATTGGACATTTCTGGAAGCTCCGCGTTAGTTGAAAGGAATTTTGGAATAAAATATTTATCCCAAAATTAGGGGGCATGTGTTAACACCAGATTTTCGCACGCATGAGAATATGATAGGTGGGCCCAACTGACAATGAGAAAAGGATTCAGCAAGCAACTAAGTGGATGATTAGTCTTCAGAGTCTTCAGCAAATGTCTATGCGGTCGGCTATTTTACGAGGCGATGACTCCATTCGGAAAAACGGATATGACAGGTAAAAGCCGATTTGCACAAGAAGAACACGTGACAATGCAGGACGTCGAATAATATAGAAATATAGTCTGTATCTTTCCAAATGTCGTTGTGAGTCGTAATCGTTTAGGATTCGTGTCTTGTCCAGGGTATAAATATGAGCCCTCGACCAATGTAAAATCGTTCACAACCATATCAATACAAACCGGCCCCGTGCCACCTTCGAGTCCTTAGTCGTGTCGTCGAGTTCTTCGAGAGGAATCATCGATCCGTCGACCTGCGTAAGTACCGGCAACCTTGCTATCATGACTAGTATCATGCGGTGGATTTAGATATGATGCAAGTAGTCTCGTATGTTAAGCTTAGTATCGTGCGGCGGATTTAAGCTTATGACGGGAGGTTTTTGCTTGTGCCTTGTATCGTGCGGCGGATTAAGTCATGAGTAAAAATAGTTATCGGCTCCATTAGATTTGGCAGATCTAATAGATTCATTAAGTTATCATGTGTTATGTGTTTTTATTTATTTAAATTCTTGTAACACTCTTTTGCCCAATCTAGATTGATCTTTGTTCGGCCTTGTTTCACAAGCTTGCTTGTGTTTTGCTAATCATAAGATCGTGATGGCCGGATCAACTTTCAATCTAGATTGTCACATGTTGTGGGTTCATGCATGTCAGTCATGGTTAGGCTTTGATAGAACTGGGTATCGTGCGGCAGGTGCAGGTTTTAGATTGTTTTAATCATGTTTGTTTGTATGTTCCTTCTCCATGGACCCCAACTCGGCTAGTTTGCCGATCTTGGTTAAGCTTACCTGAGTAATGAGTATATATAGATCTTTTCAGATATATGCATGCTTTTAGCTTCTTATAATTAGATCGTATCATGCGGTGGATTAATCTAATTATAGGGATTGGTGTATACTTGTAGCAAGTGGTATCATGCGGTGGATTAGCTTTGCTTAAGTTTATGCTTGACGGGTTTATGAAGACTAGACGTGCGACAGACTAGTTGGATTAGCCTATGCATGTTTTGTTTGAATAGATTTATATCTACAAGTTACCTGTTTATTTTAATACATATGCGTTCGGCAATCGACATGTTTATATGCTTTCTTTTATACTTGCCGAATGATTTTATAAACTTGTTTCGATAGACAGCTTCTATAGCTATGTGCCGTCGTGATTGGCTTTCAAAGCCGTACATATGGTACTGTCTGGTCTCACCCGACATGTTCCAGAGGTATTCTCACATTTTTATCCCTTGTTGGTTTTCAGGTCAAACCGACTGGCACGTCTCCGGATTCAACACACTCCAGGCATCCGATTGAAGCTAGCTTTTCGGCTTGCTGTGTGCTTGGCGCGAGGTGTCAGGTTTTGCGCCAACACCATTACTTAAGACCTGCTAGTTACACTCTTAGCAATGAAGAGAAGGAAATCATGTTTCTATGCCCGAACAACATCAAGGTCTCATCTGGATTCTCCTCCAATATAAAGGGAATAATGAATATGCAAGAGAATAAATTCCTAAACTTAAAGTCGCATGACTGCCACGTGCTTATGACGCAATTGCTTCCGGTTGCTTTAAGAGGAATTCTACCTCCACATGTACGTCTGGCAACTGTGAAGCTATGTGCATTCCTCAATGCAATTTCTCAGAAGGCAATTAATCCACTAGAACTGGCTACTCTACAGAATGATGTGGTTCAATGTCTTGTGAGCTTTGAATTGGTGTTTCCTCCATCCTTCTTTAATATCATGACACACCTCCTAGTTCACCTAGTCAAGGAGATTCATATTCTCGGTCATGTGTTCCTACACAACATGTTCCCCTTTGAGAGGTTCATGGGAGTACTGAAAAAATATGTTCACCAACATGCTCGGCCAAAAGAAAGCATCGCCAAGGGCTACGGGACAGAGGAGGTCATTGAGTTCTGTGTTGACTTCATTCCTGACCTTGACCTGATTGGTGTTCCTGAATCGCGACACGAGGGGAGGCTGAGTGGAAAGGGGACACTAGGGAAGAAAACATATATCGGTACGGGAGATGATTATTTCAATAAAGCGCACTACACAGTTCTTCAAAACTCCTCCGTGGTGGAGCCATATGTCGATGTACACAAGGAGTTCCTACGATCCCAATTTCCAGAAAAGAATGAAGTTTGGATTACACTTGAGCACATGAATACTTTTAACACTTGGTTGCGAAAAGAATGTCTGGGTGATAGCAATATTGATGAGCAACTATATTTGTTGGCTAGGCAACCATCGTGGCACATCCTCACGTACCAAGGGTATGAGATAAATGGAGATACATTTTACACCAATGCCCAAGATAAAAGGAGCACGAACCAAAACAGTGGTGTTCGCGTAGATGCCACAGACCCAAATGGGAAGAGGCAAATATATTATGGCCGCATAGAGGAGATTTGGGAACTAGACTATGCACCTAATTTTAAAGTCCCTTTGTTTCGATGCCAATGGGTCAAGACGACCGGAGCCGGAGTAACAGTTGACAAGGAGTATGGAATGACAACAGTGGATCTCAACAATATTGGATACAAAGATGAACCATTCGTCCTTGCTGCTGATGTGACTTAGGTGTTCTACGTGAAAGACATGTCTACAAAACCTAAGAGAGGGAAAAATGACGATAAATCAACCAAAAAGCCAAAACGCCACATAGTTCTTTCAGGAAGAAGAAACATCGTGGGAATTGAGGACAAGTCAGACATGTTAGAAGATTATGAAAGAGATGACCGAATACCGCCCTTCAGTGTGACCAAAGACCCAAGCATCCTGCTAAATGCTTAGGAGACTCCATGGTTACGACATGATCATAACCAAGGAACATACATCAAGAAGAAGATCACGAGTATACCCGCTTAATATATAGTGATATTTTAACTAATATTATGTATTACAGTTTTTGTGTAATTAATAATGATTATGGATAGTCATGGTTTATTGTTGTCTGACTTGATTTATTTTTGGCAAGCATATGAGCCCAAATTGATGCCCCGCAAGAGGTGTTAGATTTTTCTGATTATTATTTTAATTATTACATTTTTCTTTGTGCCGAACGAGATAAAATCATCAACCGCCACAACATTCTTCTTCCTAGGGCATACAAGACCCTGTGTAAAAGTTTGGCACCATTCTGGATTATTTTGGTGGTAGGCCCAGTTGACCCTATAATTATTGGGTGACGGTGCGCGGTAATTCAATTAAACCGAAAAAAGTAGCAAACCATCTTCGAAAAATCACAAACTTGTTGGTTGCCTCACCCGTGCCACGTGACAGCCTAAGAAAAAATTTGAGACCAATACAACACAGAAACGTATATGAACTACACAAATTTATCTTTTTAAATTATATTACAATTTAATAGTAAATTTCTCTATCGTGTATTTGGACAATGAAAGATGAAAAACTCAAAATTTAACGTTCAGATAATGCAAAAACAATTTTCCTATCGAGAACCAATTGTTTCAGATATTTAAATTTAACATTATATTTTTGCATTAACAAAATATGAATTGTTATTTATATTTATATTCGTTATTATAAGAAAAGAAAAGAATTTATGTTACAAAATTTTTTACTATACAATAGGGTAAAAGGAAATACAACAATTATTTTTAAGTAATTTTATGCCTAATATTTAATTTACTATGCAATTAACAAGTATTACAATATATTAATATAGTGAAACTGAATACAAAACCCAAAATACAGAAAACTCAAAACAAAGGCGAGAAAAAAAAACCTTTAGTCCCGGGCGGTGGCACCACCCGGGACTAGAGGTACCTTTAGTCCCGGGGAGTAAGCCCGCCCGGGACTAAAGGTCCAACCCTTTAGTCCCGGGTGGGCTTACGTCCCGAGAGTAAAGGTCGTTTAGTCCCGGGTGGTGCCACGGCCCGGGACTAAAGCCTCCCCGTGTATATAGGGCACAGTGCCCTCCTCCTTCCTCAGATCGACGTCAGACTCCCGCGTCGCCGCCTCCCTCGCCGTCTCCGATCCAGTGCCGCGCCGCCGTCGTCCTCGAGTCCGTCGATCTTCGGCCCTCGCTGCGTCGTCCTCTCGCGCGGCCACGCCGGCGCCTCGCTGTCGTCCTCGATCGCCATCGTGCTTGCGCCGCTCGTGCCTCGTCGTCGTGCTCGCACTGCGTGCCTCGCCGTGCCTCGCCGTCGTCTTCGCCGTGCCTCGCCATCGTGTCCTCGCCGTGGCCTCGCCGACGTGTGTCTATGTAGCTGTGTGTGTAAGTGTGCGTGTGTGGTCAGTGTGTGCATGTGTGTGTTTGCAGAGAAAAAAATGAACAAAGGTGTGCGTGTGAAGTGTGTGTGCGTGTGTTGTGTGCAGAAAATGAACTTGTTTTGGGTTATAGAAAATGATTATAGAAAATGAACTTGTTTTGTGTGGAGAAAGTGAATATAGAAAATGAATGATTATAGAAAATGATTATAAATACATATATATTTATAGAAAAACAAAAAATGATATATATAGAAAATGAGTATAAATAGAAATATATTTATAGAAAAACAGAAAATGGTATATAAATATAGAAAATAAATATATATGTTTTTTACTCTAACAAAATATATGTTTATACATGTAGATAAAAAGAGATTGGTCGCGTTGACCTCGCCGCCATCCACTGTTATCCTCACCGCGATGTCATCCTCGCCGCCGTCGGTCGTCGTCCTCACCGCGACGTCATCCTCGCCGCCGTCCGTCATCGTCCTCTCGTCAACGGTGTGTCCTTTGTGATAGATGGAGGAGGAATAATCACTTAGATATATTTTGGTTCACTTAGATATAATTACAAATATATGTTTATGGAAAAATCACTTAGATATATATTTTTTGGTTCACTTAGATATGATATGTAAACATTTATTTATATCGGTCGTGTATATGCTTATGGAATAAACACTTAGATATGTTTATGGAATAATCACTTAGATATGACTTTTCGTGTATGTCGGTAGTGTTATTTTTACGAATATGGTCTTTATGAATATACGTTATTTTTAATATTGTCGAAACCTAGACCCTAAACCCTAAACCTAAACCCTAAACCCCAAACCCGAAACCCTAAACCCTAAACCCTAAACCCTAAACCTAAACCCTAAATCGTAAACCCTAAACCCCAAACACGAAACCCTAAACCCTAAACCCTAAACCATAAACCCTAAACCCTAAACCCTAAACCCTAAACCCTAAACCCTAAACCCTAAACCCCAAACCCTAAACCCTAAACCGTAAACCCTAAATCCCAAACCTAAACCCTAAACCGTAAACCCTAAACCTGAAACCCTAAACCCTAAACCCTAAACCCCAAACCTAAAACCCTAAACCCTAAACCCTAAACCCTAAACATAAACCCTAAACCCTCAAACCCAAACCCTAAACCCTAAACCGTAAACCCTAAACCCTAAATCGTAAACCCTGAACCCTAAACCTAAACCCTCATGTATTAAATCCTCGTGTTTATTATCGATCGTGTTACCTTTACAAAGTGTTAAATTAAAAAATGAATATGGTCTTTATGAATATATGTTATTCGCAGAATATGGTGTTTATTATCGTCCATGTTATTCGCAGAAATGGTCGACCTAGTTGACAACATGGAGGAGGAAATGTACAACTTAATCAACAGCGGCGCTAATCAAGAATTAGCAGGTGATGATAACAATAATCAAGAAGTAGATGACGATAGTCAATACTTTGCCTATTATGAAGAAATCATGCAAGAAAATACTGGCGAGGTATACCTACAATCTCTATGTGCACATGAAATTCTAAACAATTTATAAATGTATTGCGGATACATGGGTGTATGCCGAGTCTCTGTGTGATGAGTGATTGTCAACGGAGATGATGCGCATGTTCTTTGGCTTGTGTTGTGCAGGTGTCGAGCACGGAGACAGTGATCGATGGCGGGTGAAGGTCAAGTTGCGACGTGCCGTGCCGACGGACCGGGCGCGATGAAGGATGGGCGTGCTGTGCGGCGGACGTGCCATGCCGATGTATCGGACGGTGAAGGGCGGACGTGGACTTGGACTGATGGACTGGAGGCCGGAGGATCAGCTGTGGTGGCTGGCAGCCTGCGACAGCGACAAGCGGAGAAGTGCGATCATGTCGGTGGAAGGGGTGCACAGGCGGTGCATCCCCTCTACGACGCCGGTTTGTTGGTAGAGCCCGGGAAAAACCAACGGTGGACGGTTTCCAGGTTTGGGCCTCAAAACCTGGGTGCTGGGTTTCCAGGTTGAGCCACAAAACCTGGGCGTGACGGTTTCCAGGTTGAGCCTCAAAACCTGGGCGTGGGCCGGTTTCCGAGTTTGGGCCTCAAAACTCGGGCGCTGCGGGTTTCCGAGTTTGGGCCACAAAACTCGGGCTGGAGGCTGGTTTCCCGGTTTGGGCCTCAAAACCGGGGGCTGATGGAAAAGGCTGGTTTCCCGGTTTGGGCCACAAAACCGGGGGTGCAGAGTGGTGGCGGCACGTGGCGGCGATCTGAAGGTTGCGTGGAGGCGACGCGGAAGACCGTGCGGGCGTGGCCGTCGGATCTACCTACCACCAGCGGGTGGACCAGATTAGCCTTAGGGTTTTCCTGGCCCGCTCTGTAATTAGAGTAGAGAGGGGTAGAGTAGGAAATAGACTTAGGCTAGGTTAGTATAAGTAGTCCAGGGGAGACACCCTCCTCCCTATCTCAGTTTTAGCTATTTCAGTTAGTGCCTTCATTTGCTAGGGTTTCCCACTCTCCCATCCCTGCTTTAGCTAGTTGAGATCCGCAGAGAGACTCCACTCTGTGTACTGTTGATTCGAGGAAGTGAGGCCGTATCCTCACCTTGGATCCCATCTCTTGGTGTCAATTCGCGTTTTGATTTCATGTTCATCATGTTCTTCGCGGATTGCTTTGTGCCTTGAGTTTTCCCGTCGCTTGATCTTTGTGCTCGGTTCATCTTTTGCGATTCCGTTTGAACTGAGTTGTTCTAGATCGTGAGGCACTTCTTTCCACCGAAAGAAATCATCTCTAACCTCACGGTCTAGGAGATCGATCAAGTTTTAGTTTCGGGTCTCTTTTTCTTCCTTCCCCCGAATTCCTTCGATTCACCGATTTGGAGTTAGGTTCGAGCCATGATCTCTTAGAGATAGCTCACTAACCTCCTTGTGACTCCTCAGATCGAATCCCAAGCCTAGAGCACTTGATTTGGAGGAGATCGGGTTGAATCGCCGGAGTTTCAGTGCAGTTTCGGGGTGACCGGACGCCGGTCACGACTTGACCGGACGCGTCCGGTCGTTGAAGTTTTGAGCGTGTTCTGGTTTTTGCTCTGACCGGACGCTGGAGTTTAGTGGTGACCGGACTCGCCCATAGTCCTGTTCACTACTCGAACGTGCTTGTGACCGGACGCACGGGGATCGACCGGACGCTCGCAGTCAGTGCGTCCGGTCAGTTCCAGAGAGGTCCAAAACCGGTTTTTGGCTGACCGGACGCGTCCGGTCCCAGCTGACCGGACGCAGGCAGAGTCCGGTCGATCCAGTTTCGCGCCGTTTCGTTCGCGGTTCGTTCGTTCTTGATTGGACTCGAGTTTTGTCTTTTGCGTTGGCTTTCTAGGGTTGTCTAGTGTCCCGCTGTGCTTCGTGGAAGCATCCACCCTACATCTAGGGTCGTGGACATTAGCAAGCTCTAGGGTTCGCTTTTGGGGTTGAGTTTGGGACAGTGGCATCTAGTTTCCGAAAGGAAATTTTGAAGCTCCCATTCACCCCCTCTCTGGTCGCTTTCGGGTAGCTTCTCGGTCCTTCAATTGGTATCGGAGCAGGTTAAGGATCTTCCACCTTAGCCGGTTCCAGATCCACCGAAGGCGACATGGATCGCGGCGTGGGCAAACCGCCGTTTTTCGATGGGACGAACTATGCGTATTGGAAGATACGTATGTCGGCCTATTTGCAGAGCTTGGGCGCTTCGATCTGGGATATTTGCAACTCCCCTGATTACGTGGTCTTGGCTGCTCGTGTGACTCAACAGCAGATCGATGAGCACGATGCCAATAGCCGAGCCCGTAATGCTCTTTTCTCTTGTTTGAGCATGGGTGAGTTTGATCGTGTTTCTCACCTCGCTACGGCTCGGGAGATCTGGGACACTCTCATGCGTTTTCATGAGGGCACCTCTCAAGTCAAAACCCGACTCTACGAGTCGTTCAAGCGAGAGTATGAGAACTTTAGACATCAACCTGGCGAGAGCATAGAAAGTTTATTCGCTCGCTTTCAGGTGATTGTCAACAGGATGAGGGCTAACAGAGAGCAGTTGCCATTTGACGATCATGAGCGTGCTTTGAAGCTTTTGCACACTCTTGACCGTTCGGTGTGGGACTCCAAGGTTCAGGCAATCATCGAATCGCCGAACTATGAGACCCTCACCTGCGACGAGCTCTTCAGTAAGCTCAAGTCCAGTGAGATTGATGCTATGGCGAGGGCTTCTTTTGAAAATCCTTCTCGCCCGTCCATGGCTTTGGTTTCCGGCTCTTCCTCCAACCCCTCAGCTGGCTTTGCGCTTTCTTCTCTCTTTTCTGTGACAGAGGACCAGCTGGAGTCTTTGGGAGATGACGAGTTGGCTTTGCTCGCCAACCGGTTCTCGCGGTTCCACAACAACCGCATGAACCGTCATCGAGGAGGAGGACGCACGGGATGCTACGAGTGCGGCGACCCCGACCACTTCATCGCCGACTGCCCCAAGAAGAAGAACAAGCATCTGGGGAAGGGCGATCACGGCCACAGGCGCGACTCCAAGTACAAGGAGAAGCACGTTCCCCCAAGGCACAAGAAGCGGGGCGGCTTCGACAAAGAGTACATCAAGAAGAAGTACTTGGAGAAGCAGCAAGCTGAGCAGCGCGCGTTCTTCGCCACGCTCAGCGACGTCGATGGCTCGGATGACGACTCCGCCAGCTCGAGCGATGACGAGTCCGAGAAGAAGAAGAGGATCGAGGACAAGCTGAACGGCCTCTGCTTCTTCGCCGACGACGACGGCTTCTGCACCATGGCGCTGGGCGATGAGGTCGACGGCGAGCCGGAGCGTACCCCTCGAAACGACGACGACGACGACACCTCCCAGGTATCTCTCACCTACGACGAGCTTTCCTCCGAGGTTGAGAAGTTGACTGCTGCCCTCCTTAGCCAAGATAAGTTGCTTAGGCGTGCCGCTAGAGAGCGCAAGGAGTTTAGGCAGAAGTGGGAGGACACGGTGAAGGAGCTTGAGTTCGCTCGGTCCACCGTGGTAGTGTTGGAGGAGGCGGAGTGCGAGTCGTGCACCGCGCACATGACTGACCTTCTCACTCTGAGAGGTAAGTATGCTGCGTTGGTTGGAGAGGTGGATGAGCTCCGTGCTAGGCCGCAGCTGTTGGGTGCGTGCAAGACTTGTCCTGTCTTGCAAACTGAGTTGGCAGAGAAGAATGCCAAGATTGAGTCTTTAGTCAAGGCCAGCTCAAATAGCACTTGTGTCACGAGGTGTGCTGTGTGAGAGCCTGGAGATGGAGATTGCCAATGTGAAGCATGGCAAGATGCAAACCGAGGAAGAAAACACATACCTTCGGTCCATCTTGTCATGGGTCTCCAGTAGTGAGCCGCAGCTCGGGATGATGATCTCCCAATTCAAGCGAGCTGTTGGTGCCCCTGGTGTAGGTCTTGCTCAGAGTGTTGATCTCTCCGCCTTTGGGAAGATTGGAGAGTCTAGTGGTCTGAACCCATGTGAGAAGCCCAATTCCACCACTACTCCCAAACTTGCCAAGCTTCCACTCAAAGAGCCAGCCAAGCCTATCACCCAAGATGGTGTGGTTGAGGAACCCCCTAAAGTTCCTCCCAAGAACCCAGTTTGGGCACCCAAGCCAAACCACCTCAAGAACAAGCTTGATGCTATGCCACCCATCAGAGAGGAGTGTTTGTCTCAGAAGGGCAAAGTGAACCACACCCACAGCCCTGGTCACCAACAACCCCCTTTGCGTGCGGTGAGGTACCAGTGTGATTTCTGTGGGAGGGATGGTCACTTGAGCGAGTTCTGCTTTAGGCGCAAGAGAGAGGCGCGCAGGGCTCGGGAGATGGAGAACCCGGACATGTACCATCCAGCTCATGGTGGACATGTACCGAAGGCCCAGGGGAGAGCTGCTAGGTCCGGACGTCAGGGTCCCAGGCCTAGGCAGGAGATGAGAGCCCCGAGGAGGGAGACTAGGCCTAGAGGTCCAGCACCTCAGTTTGTTAGGCCTAGGCAGGAGAGAGCTCCGAGGAGAGACGCTAGAGCAGTTGAGCCCCAGGCTCCTAGGCGTAAACCTCGTAGAGAGCGTGCCCGACGGGGTCCTGCTTTTGCAGGTAATGGACCCCGTGGCGGAGGCTTAGTTGAGCGCTTTCCCCCACCACAATTTGAGTACCGCGGTGAGCGCTTCTTCCCCAGCGGACCACGTTTTTCTCAGCGTGGTGATCGCTTCCCTCGTAGACGTGCTAGGAATGGTTTTTCTGCTAACCGTTCTTTTGAGCAGCCGGCCCAACACTGGTATTACCCTTATTTCACTAACCCCAGTGTTGGACCGTATGCTCACCCTATGTCTTTCTATTGATGTAGGTAAGACGGTTGGAGGACGTTTGGTTGGTGGATTCCGGTTGGTCGAGGCACATGACCGGAAACACCAAGTGGTTCTCCAGCCTTAGCCCGGTCGCCGGAAAGGAGTACATAACCTTTGGCGATAATAGTAAAGGTAAGGTATTGTCTCGTGGAACTGTGCGGGTTAATGAGCACTTTGTGTTGCGCGATGTTGCTCTTGTTTCTAACCTGCATTTTAATTTGCTTTCTGTTTCGCAACTTTTTGATGATGACTATGAGATTCGTTTCAAACCGAACCTTAGTCGCATCTTAGATCATCAGGGCGATCTTGTATGTCTGATTTCGCCCTTTGGGAAAGTCTTTTGTGCGAATTTCTCGGAATCGTTTGGTTCTTCTCGCTGTCTCTTGGCTAGTCCTTCTTCCTCCGATCTTTGGAAGTGGCATAGGAGGCTCGGTCATTTAAGCTTCGACTTGCTTGCAAGACTTAGCTCACTTGGCCTAATCCGAGGATTGCCCAAGCTTTCGATGGAGAAGGATCCAGTTTGCCATTCTTGCAGACATGGGAAGATGGTTGCCGCTCCCCACCATCCAGTGACTAAGGTCATGACCTCGCACCCCGGAGAGCTTTTACATATGGACCTTGTTGGTCCGGCTCGGGTGAGCTCGGTTGGTGGCAAGTGGTATGTTTTGGTTGTTGTTGACGACTTTTCGAGATATTCGTGGGTCTTCTTTTTAGCTGAGAAGACCGAGACTTTCTCATTTGCTCGCAATCTGATTTTGCGTCTTCAGAACGAGTTCCCTTTGAACTCGATGCGAGCTATTCGGAGTGATAATGGTTCCGAGTTTAAAAATTCGGATTTTGAGAAGTTTTGTAACCGCCTTGGTTTGGAGCATCAGTTTTCTTCCCCCCATACACCACCCCAAAATGGTGTTGTAGAGAGGAAGAATCGGACCCTTGTTGAGATGGCCAGGACGATGCTTGATGAGCATAGGACTCCTAGGCGCTTTTGGGCCGAAGCTATGAACACTGCATGCTACATTTCGAATCGCATTTTTCTGAGAACGTTTTTGAAGAAGACCTCTTATGAGTTGCGTTTTGGTCGCCAGCCCAAGGTGAGTTATTTTAGAGTCTTTGGTTGCCACTGTTTTATATTGAAAAAAGGCAACCTGGACAAGTTTGAGTCTCGTTCTTCTGACGGTGTGTTTTTGGGTTATGGCACTCACACTCGAGCTTATCGTGTACTTAACCTTGACACTAACCGAGT
The DNA here is from genome assembly GCA_009763385.1 of Coix lacryma-jobi var. lacryma-jobi. Taxonomy (NCBI): domain Eukaryota; kingdom Viridiplantae; phylum Streptophyta; class Magnoliopsida; order Poales; family Poaceae; genus Coix; species Coix lacryma-jobi. Next base: position 27,347,602 of record CM019829.1, read on the forward strand.
CATGGAGACATCAGATGTCACCTTCGACGAGACTCTTGTTTGTCCCTCTTCTCGTTTTGAGCGTGCAGGTGATCATGAGGTTGGAGAGCCTCTTTTCGATGACGAGGACGAGGGTGCTGAAGGTATAGATGATCCAGCACCCCCTCCACCTGCCGTGCCGCAAAGAGCGGCCTCGACGACGACTCACGGCCCCGACACTTCTTCTTCCTGGGGGCCGTGGGATCCTCCACCTCGCGCGGTACCTTTTGTACCCGGGGTGGAACCAGCTGCTGTTGAGGGGGAGGTCACTTCTTCCCGGGAGGCGCCACGACATATCCAGCGCCAGCACCCCCCTGAACAGATGATCGACGACATCGACGAGCGAGTTACTCGCTCCAGGTCACAGCACATCTCGCACTTTGCTCATTCTGCTTTTGTTGCGTCTTTTGAGCCCCGAGATGTTGGACACGCATTGACGGATCCGGATTGGGTCAATGCCATGCATGAGGAGTTAGAAAACTTTGAGCGAAATCGGGTTTGGGTTCTAGTTCCACCTCCACCTGACTGTAAGCCTATTGGGACAAAATGGGTTTTCAAAAACAAGCAAGGAGAGGATGGCCACATTGTGAGAAACAAGGCCCGGCTTGTAGCGAAGGGTTATAGTCAGAAGGAGGGGATAGATTATGAGGAGACCTTCGCTCCTGTAGCTCGTTTGGAGGCTATTAAGATACTCTTGGCTTATGCTGCATCCATGGGTTTCAAACTTTTTCAAATGGATGTCAAGAGTGCCTTCTTAAACGGCTACATTGAGGAGGAGGTCTATGTCCAGCAACCCCCCGGTTTTGAAAATCCCAAGTTTCCAAACCATGTCTTTAAACTCCACAAAGCTTTGTTTGGTTTGAAACAAGCCCCTAGAGCCTGGTATGAGAGATTAAAAACCTTTTTGCTAGCTGAGGGTTTTAAAATGGGATGTGTAGATAAGACGCTCTTTCTCCTCCGGCAAGGCAAAGATACTCTCTTGGTCCAAATTTACGTGGATGATATCATTTTCGGTGGTTCTTCTCACGTTTTGGTTGCCAAGTTTGCAGATACTATGAGCAGGGAGTTCGAGATGAGCATGATGGGCGAGCTGACTTTCTTTCTCGGGTTGCAAATTAAGCAATCCCGAGAGGGAACGTTTGTGCACCAGGGCAAGTACACGAGGGACTTGCTGAAGCGGTTCGACATGGGCGAGGCCAAGCCTCTTCCGACGCCCATGTCGACGACGACTGCCCTGGATGCCGACACGGATGGAGAAGCAGTGGACCAGAAGGAGTACCGCAGCATGATTGGATCGCTGCTCTACCTGACGGCGACACGGCCGGATATTCAGTTCGCCGTGTGCTTGTGCGCGCGCTTTCAGGCTTCGCCACGCACTTCTCACCGTCAGGCCGTGAAGCGCATCTTCAGGTACCTTCGTTTCACGCCTGAGTTCGGGATTTGGTATTCTGCTTCTTCCACCCTCTCGCTTTGTGGCTTTTCTGATGCTGATTTTGCTGGTTGTCGCATTGAGCGCAAGTCCACTTCTGGGACTTGCCAGTTTATTGGGTCTTCTCTTGTATCGTGGTCTTCTCGCAAGCAGTCTAGTGTCGCTCAGTCTACCACGGAGGCTGAATATGTTGCTGCGGCTAGCTGCTGTTCCCAGTTACTCTGGATGATGGCCACTTTGCGTGATTTTGGTTTGAGCTTTACTCGAGTGCCTTTGCTTTGTGACAGCACGAGTGCCATTAGCGTTGCTAAGAACCCCGTGCTTCACTCGAAAACCAAACACATTGATGTGCGCTTTCATTTCTTGCGAGACCACCAGGAGAAGGGTGATATCGACCTTCGCCATGTCGATACTCATCACCAATTGGCTGATATTTTCACCAAGCCTTTAGACGAATCAACCTTTAATAGGTTGAGGGGTGAGCTTGGTGTGTGTTTCCCCTTTTAGATGGGGGAAGCATTTTGAGTTGTATCACAGACTGACTCTTTTATTTTGAGGCTCTTTTCTTTTGAGTTTCTTGAGTCTTTCCAATTGGTATCTTCTTTCTTTCAGTTTTGTGTCGGGCATACGCATTTACATTCTGAAGCTTCATGTCTATACTCACTAGAATGTAATTATACTCTTGTTAGTATTGCTTCGATACTTATGATGATGCTTGTAGCTTAAGCTCTTTCTGATCACTGTTACATGTTATGAGCGAGTTATTTTTGGAATGGTGAATTATGCCTAATATATATAAATCTGAAAATGTTCACCATTGAGATATGCAACTAGCATGTGTAGGGTGTGTTGAGTCCATTCCTGCTTTTCATATATGCTAGGTTGCTATGTCTCTAGTTCTGAGTCATTCACTTGCTTGGTTGTTCATAACTTGCTTAAAATCTGAACCAAGTATTGTTGAATTGAAAAGATCGAGATGGGATTGCTTGTCAACACCTCATGGTATTGAGACTGTTTCTCATTGCACTTTGAGTTAAACTTGAGCCATGTAGTGTATGACCGAAACCGTTGCTTTAAGCTTCTGATTGCTTCGGCATAGGCTTCGCACGGTTGAAAAGTTAGGCAATGACAAGCTTTCAACCTCTCGCAATCACATGCCAAAAATGAACTTGTGAATTCTTTTACCGCTGCAACTCCGATATGAATTTGAAATCACAAGTATATGCTTCATTCCTATGCATGATGATTGAACTTTGCTAGGGGTAGTTCACCTTGTATATATGCTTAGCACTTGTTTGGATTCCTTCTATACATGTCTAGTGCTATTTTGATGGTGACTATCCTTTTGGCTTAAAACTGCTCACATGCTCATATGCTTCATATTTCGTATAAGTGATCAGTCTGAGCCTTTGCTATTTGAGTGCTTAATTGAGATGTTGCAGCTATACTGATTAGAGCATCTTTGCACTCTTTTGACTATATACTTGAAGCTCCTAACTTGCATTTTGACTTCATATGCATTTTGGAAGGAGATCTTGTGTTCAGGGGAGTTTATGTGAAGGGAGTTGCTTCTCCGATACCTTTTGGCCTTGATAAGTGCATTTTCAACTAGGGGGAGAAATTTATGCAAATCATATGCTCCTGTGTTGATCAACTAAGGGGAGAATCATTTGTCCTAGTTGCTTGCATTTGTCGAGGGGGAGTTTGCTAGTTGTGTTGAGCCGTTGCCTCTGTCTTGAGGGACTAGCAAACGTTCCTAGCTTTTCATGAGCTTTCATAAGCTTTTTCATTTGGCTTTCAATTGGTATCGTCTGGTGTGCTTTCCCATTTGGTTTGGGTTGATTTCCAATTAGTTCGGAGTGATTTTCTTGCTAGTTGTGTTGAGCCTCTGTGCCTCTATCTTGAGGGACTAGCACTTTGCTTCTGTTGTCCTCCGATCTTCAATTGGTATCTGCTAGCGGTGTTGAGCCTGTTCTACCTCTTCTTGAGGGCTAGCTTTGCTTTGCTTGGTTGCGTCGAGCCGTTGCCCATGTCTTTGGGGACCAAGTTTTCGCTTCATCCACTTGACCTTCTTTGGCTTTTGTTAGGCTTTTGGGTCATTTGGTTGGGTTTTCTCTTCTCACTCCTTCCTACCTCCTTCTTCTTATTCATGATTTGTTGTGGAGTTGACAATGCACTCATCAAGGGGGAGATTGCGGATACATGGGTGTATGCCGAGTCTCTGTGTGATGAGTGATTGTCAACGGAGATGATGCGCATGTTCTTTGGCTTGTGTTGTGCAGGTGTCGAGCACGGAGACAGTGATCGATGGCGGGTGAAGGTCAAGTTGCGACGTGCCGTGCCGACGGACCGGGCGCGATGAAGGATGGGCGTGCCGTGCGGCGGACGTGCCATGCCGATGTATCGGACGGTGAAGGGCGGACGTGGACTTGGACTGATGGACTGGAGGCCGGAGGATCAGCTGTGGTGGCTGGCAGCCTGCGACAGCGACAAGCGGAGAAGTGCGATCATGTCGGTGGAAGGGGTGCACAGGCGGTGCATCCCCTCTACGACGCCGGTTTGTTGGTAGAGCCCGGGAAAAACCAACGGTGGACGGTTTCCAGGTTTGGGCCTCAAAACCTGGGTGCTGGGTTTCCAGGTTGAGCCACAAAACCTGGGCGTGACGGTTTCCAGGTTGAGCCTCAAAACCTGGGCGTGGGCCGGTTTCCGAGTTTGGGCCTCAAAACTCGGGCACTGCGGGTTTCCGAGTTTGGGCCACAAAACTCGGGCTGGAGGCTGGTTTCCCGGTTTGGGCCTCAAAACCGGGGGCTGATGGAAAAGGCTGGTTTCCCGGTTTGGGCCACAAAACCGGCGGTGCAGAGTGGTGGCGGCACGTGGCGGCGATCTGAAGGTTGCGTGGAGGCGACGCGGAAGACCGTGCGGGCGTGGCCGTCGGATCTACCTACCACCAGCGGGTGGACCAGATTAGCCTTAGGGTTTTCCTGGCCCGCTCTGTAATTAGAGTAGAGAGGGGTAGAGTAGGAAATAGACTTAGGCTAGGTTAGTATAAGTAGTCCAGGGGAGACACCCTCCTCCCTATCTCAGTTTTAGCTATTTCAGTTAGTGCCTTCATTTGCTAGGGTTTCCCACTCTCCCATCCCTGCTTTAGCTAGTTGAGATCCGCAGAGAGACTCCACTCTGTGTACTGTTGATTCGAGGAAGTGAGGCCGTATCCTCACCTTGGATCCATCTCTTGGTGTCAATTCGCGTTTTGATTTCATGTTCATCATGTTCTTCGCGGATTGCTTTGTGCCTTGAGTTTTCCCGTCGCTTGATCTTTGTGCTCGGTTCATCTTTTGCGATTCCGTTTGAACTGAGTTGTTCTAGATCGTGAGGCACTTCTTTCCACCGAAAGAAATCATCTCTAACCTCACGGTCTAGGAGATCGATCAAGTTTTAGTTTCGGGTCTCTTTTTCTTCCTTCCCCCGAATTCCTTCGATTCACCGATTTGGAGTTAGGTTCGAGCCATGATCTCTTAGAGATAGCTCACCAACCTCCTTGTGACTCCTCAGATCGAATCCCAAGCCTAGAGCACTTGATTCGGAGGAGATCGGGTTGAATCGCCGGAGTTTCAGTGCAGTTTCGGGGTGACCGGACGCCGGTCACGACTTGACCGGACGCGTCCGGTCGTTGAAGTTTTGAGCGTGTTCTGGTTTTTGCTCTGACCGGACGCTGGAGTTTAGTGGTGACCGGACTCGCCCATAGTCCTGTTCACTACTCGAACGTGCTTGTGACCGGACGCACGGGGATCGACCGGACGCTCGCAGTCACTGCGTCCGGTCAGTTCCAGAGAGGTCCAAAACCGGTTTTTGGCTGACCGGACGCGTCCGGTCCCAGCTGACCGGACGCAGGCAGAGTCCGGTCGATCCAGTTTCGCGCCGTTTCGTTCGCGGTTCGTTCGTTCTTGATTGGACTCGAGTTTCGTCTTTTGCGTTGGCTTTCTAGGGTTGTCTAGTGTCCCGCTGTGCTTCGTGGAAGCATCCACCCTACATCTAGGGTCGTGGACATTAGCAAGCTCTAGGGTTCGCTTTTGGGGTTGAGTTTGGGACAGTGGCATCTAGTTTCCGAAAGGAAATTTTGAAGCTCCCATTCACCCCCCCTCTGGTCGCTTTCGGGTAGCTTCTCGGTCCTTCATGTATTTATAATCTACTGTTCCTACATACGTAGCCCTCCGGATCGACAACGACTACCGGGAAGAGTAGGACCGTACGAGGTCCGAAGAAGCCGTTGGATGGCCGGTAAATTATCTCGGAATTCAACGAGGAAACAGGCCAAGTACTTGGAGAACATACACAAAAATTTGTTAACCACTGTGGGTACCTTGTAAGGGATAAGATCCCGATCAGTGCTCGTGAATGGAAGGAAAAGAAAAGTGCTCCTCATATAAGTTTTGTCTCTGATCTTGATAAGGAACTGGTTTGGCAAGATGTCCTTGCACATTTCACGCTTGAAACAGAAGATAGAAATTTGAAGGAAAGAGTTCGGGACTGGGCTATGAAGAAAATGGCAACACTATTCTAGGGCTGGAAGAAGAAATTGTACAACACATTTATCAAGAAGGACCTAACTCCGGATTTCAACACTAAGGCCTACGTCAAGTTGAGGCCATTTTGGGATGAGTTTGTAGAATTCAAGAAATCAGAAGAGGGTGAGGCACGGGTCAGAAGGAACCAACAGAATGCCCAACAAAAACAATACCACCATCACTTGGGATCAGGTGGCTACAAGAGTGCCATTCCTAAATGGGAAAGGATGGAACAAGAGATGCTAGCCAAGGGCATTGAACCAGAATCAATAAACTGGCCTGGGCGCGCCAAGTATTGGTTTTTTGGTCATGGAGGAAGCCTGGACCTACAGACAGGAAGGATAGAGTATGGCGAAAAACTCCATAGAGCAGCAGAAAGATTTGCTTATGCTAGAGAAATGGCTCACAGTGGCAGGTGGCAGCCGAACAGAGAAAAGGATGAGCTGACATACGCCCTGAAGAATCCTAAACATGGTGGGAGAACCAGAGGCTATGGGGAGGTGTCGTGGGAGCATGCCTTCCCTCGGGACAAAGAGACCTATAGAAGCCGCGCGAGAAAGAAGGAGGAGGAGGCAGAGCGGATGCAAAGGTTAGAGGAAATGGTTCTTCAGTCACAGGTCGCGGCTTGTGAAGCAGTTGAGCGAGAAAAAACACTTGAAGACAAAATGAGCGAGGAAATAAAAAGGCAAGTGCAGCTAGCAGTAACTTCGATGCAAAGGCAATCTGCATCAGAGCCGGGAGTCAACATTCGCCCCTCTGGTTAAATGAAAAGAAGTTGCGCTTCCACAGAGGTCCCAGACGTAGGACTGCGCTTTCCCGTGGATGACATCACCGAGCCTCTCACGACATGTGAACTGCACATTCCACAGGGGCATGCCACAATCATGGTGGCTATAGGTGTTGTATCTCCTATCGATCCTACGAAGACACAAAGATGTCATGGGGTAATAATACCTCCTGGATATGCTAGCATCTCGGTGGATAGGGTGGTGAAAGGTTACAACAATGTTGAACTTGACATTAAAGGAGGTGATGGCGAGAAGACATTAGGAGAAGCGGAGAAGACATTCATATGTTGGCGCAAGCGCTATATCATAATTCCCGGCGCATCACCTCCTCCTCCTCAACAACAACCTAACCCTAGGTGCGTATGAAAGTGAATGAAAGTTAATAGTATTTGTGGGCTAATAGTATAAATGGATACTCATACCATGTTGTTTTCGCAGCAGGACATCCCCCAACCTAAGTCCAATTATCCATTAACCACATGATCATAGTGTTGTGGACGATGACGATCAAGATCTAACACGACGGGATCCATCACCACCACCGGCCCCACCATCTCCTCCACGACGAGATCCAACACCGCCACCGGCCCCATCTCCCCCACGGCGTGATCCAACACCGCTACCGGCCCCACCATCTCCTGCACAGCGGGCTCCAACACCGCCACCTGCCCCATCTCCACGGCGGGCTCCAACACCGCCACCGCTAACAAAGAAGAGGCCTGTCACACAAACAAAGGCGTCAGCCCCACCACCTCTGAAGAAGACAGCCTTTGTGCGAAAACCAGCTATCATTCCCAAGATGACAAAACTTCCCTATGACCAGACCGATGAGGAGACTGAAGCTGCAGTGCAAAAAGACTTGAACAAGTTTTTCGACGCTGCCATTGCTAGTAGTCGAGCAAAGCAAAACCCAGAGAAGCCGTACCTTTTTGTTCATCCTGAAAAACTAAGGCAAATAGTGAACGGTCACCAGAAAAAGGTACGTGCTACCCGTAAGGCTTCGCCAAAATTAGACTATGATCGCACGCTTAGCAAATCAATTGAGGAGGCAAAGAAGACAAAGAAGAGAGCAGGAAAGGGTGTCCCACAGCTCGGGGAACAAACGCAACAATCAGTGCCAGATCTAGTTGTTGGGAATGAATACGGTACAAACATGGACATCATACAACGAACATATGAAGACGTTGATCCTGAGCAACTGCTCAAATTTTTCAAGGAAACTGGTTTAAATGTGGAAAACATACTCGGACAAGCAGGCATCAAAAGTGCTCCAGAAGTTCATAAATGGCAGAGGGCATATGTATATGGTCAAAGTCTATACAACCCAGCGGCCCTGAGGGATCTTGGTACGCAAATGCACTTGCTAAATCAGTGGTAACTCACAGCGTGTCGCAGAAAAGCTGATGACTATATTTGCGTCAGAATTAGAGACCATGATTACTTTCGTGGTGATGACATAATATATGTTCAGTTTAATGAGTTACATCAGCTCTGCCACATGGACGCTCTCGACAAATCTCTCGTCAGCAACTTTTGCCTGTAAGTGATTGTTTCTTTTAATAATCTCACTTTAGCTTATGTATATGTATAAGTAATTATCCTCACACTAGCAAGCGTTTCTAAACATATGCAGAAACATGATGAGACAACTCAGACGTAAAAATGACAAGGAGATTGGTTTCATCGATCTCCACGAGTGTCGTTTGCTAATCTATGACTCTCTAAGAAAACCATAAGAAGATTACCAAGATATGATAGACATTATCCGAGGGTAAATTTGATCTTTAAATATTGATTCCTGCTCTTTAACTCTGTAATAGTCAATTAACGATCCAATTATATATATTGTACTGGGTTTGGGCTTGGTTTGTTGAGAAACACTGTTCGGATCTGAAAGCGCAACTTCCTGATCCTCTACGACTAAATGTAAGTTGTACTACCTCCCTGCCTCTTTACCTTAATTAGCATCACTCAGCAGACGCACGCTCAGCCGAGAGTAATCTTTTTATATCTTGTACAGTGGGTTCTACGGCAGTCACCGGGAAACAATTTATGTGCGTACTATATTTGCGAGTTCGTGACGGTGTATGAAAAAAGAACTCCTCTACAGAGTCAGGAAGTACGTAACATGTAAATAAATTCATTTCATTTTTTTGTTGCTATTACATAAATTTTATGTATGTTAATACTTTCTTTTTTTTAATCCAAATTGAAGGAGACATGATTGAAGAACCAAGTGATGGATAAGGTCCGCGTCAAAGTAATTCAAGATACCATCGCTGGCTTCCTTAATGACCATGCCCTTAAGTCCGGCACCGAGTATTGGTTTAACAAAGACGAACCAATGAAGCCAAACCAAGACGAACACTTGACCTCTAAGTCAGGAACAATATTTGTGTTGTAAATATCAAGTTAAGGATGCATGATGGATAATGTTGTATATTTTATGTACATATGAAAAGCTAGCTCTATAATATATATAGTTTCATATTTTATTTGTGTGTAATTGTAAATTTTATGTGTATATATATATATTATAGGTACGCGCATACATACATACATTAGCAGTGAAGAATACATATTTGAAACCCTAATACAATATATTAGCAGCAAAGAATACGTATTAGAAAACCTAATGTAATTGTAAAACCGAAAACAATAACCAATTGAAAAGAAAAGAAAAAGAAAAAAGAAAAAAGAAAAAAAGAGACGACCTCTTTAGTCCCGGTTGGTAATACCAACCGGGACTAAAAAAGCCAGCCAGCGTGCTTCTTTAGTCCCGGTTGGTATTACCAACCGGGGCTAAAGGTCCCCCTAGCCCCGGGCCAGGGAACCGAGGCTAAAGGTCGGGCCTTTAGTCCCGATTCCTTAGCCCCGGCTCCATGTCCAGGGCTAAAGGCTAGAATAGACCAGGGCTAAAGGCCCATTCTCCAGTAGTGTGTGCACCTAACCCGTTGCCTTCACAACTGGAAACTTGAAATTCCCTGACCAACGTCAGTGAAAACTGGAATTACCCTGTCGAGCTAGCCCTGACGGTATTTTTATTTTCCCTGACGGTAAGTGCACTGTAAGAAATTTCATGGTGATATTTTTATTTTTTATGACGATACATACATTTTCATGTCGATATTTTTATTTTCCCTGACGGTAGTGCACCGTGAGGGAATTTCAAGTTTCCAGTAGCTGTCCTTAGCCAAATGTGGAGAGCATCGTTTTGAGCTCAGCACTTTGAACTATAAGTATGTATGATGTCGGAAAACATTTTGCTGCAGGGCTGCATGTGGGTGGCTCTCAGCTCTCTGTCTGTGTCCTGTTGGAATTGGAATGATTGATGATGTGCAGCTTCTGGTGCGTGCGTGTGGACATCACAAAAAAAGTTTGGCATTTGGCAGATGAATGATCGTAGTGAGCCTGCGTGGGGCCAGATGGTCATCGCGAGTTTTTTTTTCCCTCGAACATGACTTCACGTGTGTTTTCCATTAAAAAGAAGAGGTCAAGACCGGCTAATATACAACACAACACGACAATATATAGAGTGGTAAGAAGTTGTGGACAATGTAACAAGGCAACCAAGATATATATATATCGTCACGACTCGACACGATAACAGCTGGGAAATGAACAAAACTCAAAGGACCTCACGAACTATAGCTGGTAAACGAAAACCAACACCAACATGGTAGCACATGCATCATACATGCAAATGGCTAGCTCTTTATTCGGAAAACACTAAAACACTGACGACGACGATGACACATTTATTCATTATTTCTTCTCCGACGAAGCTCGACAGAAGCAAACTCGACATGCCATGCATGGACGCTAGCTTGCAGCAGATCGACGGGGACGTCCCATCGATGCCATCAGAAGACCTCGCCGAGGAACGCCGCAGCCGGCACCGGCGTGCAGCGGTTCTTGCAGAACTTTGTGATCATATCCGCGCAGTGGTAGGCGTGGACGGGGCTGCCGCCGGCGCCATCGTCGTCGTCGGCGGTGAGCGTGTTCCTGACGCACTTCTTGCACTTGGGGTGGCACCCGTGCACCGAGATGTCATTGCACCGGCACTTCGGCGGGATCATCCGATCCTGTTGCACATACCGCAGTCGTCGCAGCACGGCCACGCGCCTGGCCGGTATGCCAAGCATACGTTTAGTCAAAACGTGTAGTACTGTGCATACATGTATCGTAGCAATTAAGTGACCGATGTACAAATCTAGATGAAAATAAAACAAATAAACGGCAAAAAAGATTCTCGTCATCGTCACCTTGGCCGAGCGGCAGAGCTGCGAGGACGCCGAGAAGAGCCAGAGTGACGACGAGTATCATCACCTGAGGCCTCATCTTTAATTTGTTTTCTCCCTTGCAAGAACAGGCTAGCTACAATGCCGAGATTGTTACTTGGATTTCCTTGCTACGTATGCTCTCTATGAGGCTGTGAAGGTCTTCTTATAGGAGAGCCGAGGGGAGGGAAGGCTGCTTCCACCTCTTGTCGCAGGTTCTCAACTTGATGCTGAAGACAATCTAACGCCTCCTGGAGTTCGGGGCGGTCGGCCACGGTGTTACGGATCTGTACGCGCGGGCGACGGCGATGTTGGCACTAGGCGTGTTCTGGACTGGTTTGCCGTCGACGAGGGCGAAGCTCAGTTGACATTAGGGTGCAAATGCATCCCCCAAAATTTTAAAAAATAGTAGATTTACTTAAAATTTCACTATATATGCACCCCTACAACACATGTATATGCACCCACAAGCCAACTGCCCGTCGACCTAGTTGAACTCCGCTGCGAGCACCGTTGGCGTTGGCCTGTTGCTGCTGCTGCTCGGCCAAGCGCTGTTGAGCCCTTCTCAGGTTACGGGCGATCCGATCGTTCTTCGCCTGCTCGTCTTCACCCTCGGCTGACCATGCAGACCATGTTGAACACAGGCGGGGATTGCTTAGAAGCTTCCCTCATGGAATCATCCGACGGTTCTAGCCCGGCCAGAGTTTGATACGCACCTCGGTCTTTAGATGTGACATCGGCCATATCCTGATCTGAGTCAGTGGCCGTTCGAGCTGTTCCTTCAGGCGTACCCTGCTCGGAGGTGACATCCGGGTATTCCTGCTCCATTATTCGGAGTTCAGACTCCGTGTATGAGTATGTCGAGCCGTTGAGGCCGGAGACGATTGCGGACTCGGCTTCCTTGGCCTGGTCGGCGGACCCAGATGGATCTTTCGGCAGATCTAGATCTGATTCGCGTCCGAGCACTTCAGGACGAATGAACCGATTTGAGAATTTCCTTGCATAGTGCGAGGCTGCGTTCGTCAGTCCGTGAGGGAACGTAGCCGATCTATTCGACGCCACGGCGCTTGGGCTAAACCGAGCGCCCGTTGTGGTCGGCGGCGTAGCCTGCACTCGGGGGGTGAGGCTGATCGGATCTGAGTCCGGGCGATCGGATCTGAGTCCGAGTGACGAGATCTGTCGGCGCGGTTTCGGCGACCACGATGACGCTGGACCAAGGTGAAATCCTGCTCGGCATTGAGGGCACGAGTAGATTCAACCAAGGTAAGGGTTTCGGTGAGCCCTTTTCCGAGCCGATCGATGAATTCGAGCAGATCGGAGTTGTCGATCTTCTTCCCCTCGTAACGAGGGAGAACCCGACGAGTTGGTGGAGATGATCCCGGGTTGGAACCCGAGACCAGGCTTGTTGGTGATGACGATGCAGGAGCGGGCTGCACCTCCTCCACGGCTCCGGCGGTGGTCGCTTCTCGGGTGGTCCAGGTGACCGACCCGATGGTGAACGTGACCCCCACCTCGAGATCCATGGAAGCTAGGGAGGAAACCATCTTGATCGCCCAAAAATCTTCGTGCACACCCCCTACCTGGCGCGCCACTGTCGACGAAATATCGACGGCAGTCTACCACGGGGGTACCCGAGGTAGTAGATTTGTGGTGGAGGCGCGCGTAGACTACGAGCAAGATGTGAAACGCAAGACAAACAACCAGGGTTTTTCCAGGTTCAGGACGCTCAGTGGCGTAATACCCTACGTCCTGCGTCTCAGATTGATATGAGTATGAGTACAAGGTTACAATGACCAGGGGTCAGAGTAGATGCTATGAGATGTAAGATGTTTTGAGAGGGGGTCCCTGCTCGTCTTATATAGTCGGGGAGCAGGGTTATAGATATGGAATCTAATCTGATCGGTAGAGAATAACGCGCATCCTAATGATACGATAGGATCCCTAACCGACTAAGCTTCTTGTACGCCAAGTAGCCTCCGGTTGCCCTACGACGGCCGCCGATCAGGTCGGGCGCCCCATCATGGGCTTAGTATTCTGTTCCGGGTCGTCCTGTCGAGCAGCCCAAAGTCAGCCCTGGAGGTATACGGGTCTATACCTCCACAGGTGCCCCCTGCATGTTGCTCTGTGCATGTTGCCCTCTGCATGTTGCCCTCTGCTCGTATTTTCAGTTTCGGCTATGGATCTTGTAGTTAGGGTTATAGAAGATAATGCAGATTGCCCTCTGCATGTTGATCTGTTGAATCTTGCATACATGCATGTTGATGTATGGCTTTGTGCACAGAGAGTCTTCCTAGACCAGGATCAGTTGAAATCTTAGGCTTTCATCTACACAAAATTGCAGTAGTAGTAAATCTGTTTGAGAACTACTTGATAACTGAAATATGAGGTTTGGAAGTGAGAATGGTTGCTATGTATTAATGCACTATAATAAGTACCTTATTATTACCATCGTCTATCGATTTTGATTGTGCCTAACTTAGATTTGCTTCAAATTGGGTGTTGTTTATTATCCAGGCATATAAACTTAATCGTGTCATTGCCTCATTGGCCCCTTGTTCCAGTTCCCTTTTCTGTACTTGTCATTGTCCTGTCCTTGTGGTGAACTGGCTAGTGGTTTGCAGCTGGTGCACATGTTTTTCCTTTTGATTGACAAGCTTATCAGGTGAAGTGTGTCGCTCGTTTTAGTGTACTTTGTCTGTTATGTTTATGTCTGACAAAGCTTTTTTCAGTTTACAAATTGAAATATGTTCAGTCCTATCCAAAATTCCAAATGATGTGCAAGCCTTACCCAGATTGTTCTGAACCAAATGATGTGCCTAGTTTCCCACAATGTGTATGTTCTTGGTCCAATGGCTGGCTGAGTAAATGAAGTCCTCTGTATCATTCTCTTCCTGTGGGTTGGAAACCTTGCATTGTAATGTGGATCTGTAGGGTTTATGTTGAGGCCAAAAGCTGAGGACCTTTAGCTTACGACATTCAATCTTATCGGGTATTTCACTGTAGAAAATGTCACAATTAATTCCTTCCTCTCGTGTGCATGTTTTGTGAATGTCTATTTAGCATGCATCTGTACTATAAATAATGTGCTTTGATTAGTGGGTCTTGTTTGTTTTGGAGCCATTTCCAAATCTAGAAATGGTGTTTGAGTTTCCATGTCTGCGCGAGTTCAGTCTTCTCATGCCTAACTTCTCTACTGTTTTCTCATACTGTAATAATCTATCTTGTTTCAGTTGATCTAGATGGTTTAGTAAGCTCATTAAGTTATTTTGTTTAGTTTTGTATATCCTTGATCTATGAAACCTTGCAACAAAAATCCTTTCTTGTCAGTCTAGGTTCATTGAATCTGTTATTTTACTGATTTTATGCTATTATTGCTGGTTTTTTTAGGTGCAATTTCTATTGGTGCAATGTGCAAATAGTTGAAATCTGGAACTATGCATTGGGCATTTGGTATTGGGTACGTTTTAAATCTGGAATTATAGGAATGAGTTACTGAAACTGTTAATAGAAGCTTACAATAAGAGGCCATTTGTGGTTTCAAGATAGTGGTTTATAACCTTCTATTTTTGATTTGTGGTACAACGGTACTTGCATTCTAATTTGTATTCAGTTTGACTCCTGTTGTTGCTAGATGTTCTCAGTGCCCCTTGTGCTAAGAATCTTGATGATGCAAGTTGCTCACACTAGTATAGAACGATACTATATAGGCGGTTGTAGGTCGATTTGTACAGGCTGGGGGCCAGTAGAAATAGGACCACAGCACAGGCGGTTGCTTATGAACCGCCTGTGGAAAGAATTTTCACAGGCGGTTGACTTAGCGAACCGCCTGTGAAAATGGGTATTTCCACATGCGGTTCGCTACGTGAACCGTCTGTGAAAAAAATTCTGAAAAAAACCGTAAATAAATATTTTAAATAGGGAGAAGAGCCCCTAGCCAACGTCCGCCCGTCTCCGTGCAAGTCGCGGCATTTTTCGCGCAAAATCCGCGGCTAACGCGGTCGGTGGGATTTGAACTCATGACCTCGGCCTCGCGCGGAACCTCCTCTATCACTGCACCACACACTCACATGTGTTGAAATACCCCTTCGGTTCGCCACATATTATACAAACCCGAGTGTAATTTGCTTGTTTGAGGTCCTAAACGATTTTAAATCAAAAAATTGTCAACTACAAAGTTTCATAACTTTTTGAGATGAACAACTTTTATATTGGTCATTTTTCCATCCGAGGTCGTTTACAAAATTTGAATTTCAAATTTAAGACCATTCAAACATATTTTTCGATGACAAGATGACTTCAAATTAAAAAGTTGTAATTTATAAAGTTTCATAACTTTCCGAGATGAACAACTTTTATTTTGGGTGTTTTCTCATCCGAGATAGTTCGAAAAAATCAAATTTAAAAAAACGCATCTATTTCTACTGGTTGTTGTCTTAACGAACCGCCCGTAGAAATGGATTTCTACAAGCGGTTTGTTAAGACAACCGCCTGTAGAAATAAGACATTTCTACAGGCGGTTGTTTTAACAAACCGCCTGTAGAAATTCATTTCTACAGGCGGTTCAAGACTTGAGGTCCACCGGTTCATTTCTACAGGCGCGTGGTAACTCAAACCGCCAGTAAAAAAAAAATTAAGGCGCTAGGAAAAATCATCATTCTACTAGTGTCATTTCCTTTTACCCAGGTGATAAATTCTCTGATGTCGTTGGAAGCCCTTACTATGTCGCACCAGAGATATACTTCAGAAATGCTATGATCAAGAAGCTGATAAATTCTGTACATTTTTTTGCTTTTTTTTTGGTGTGCCCCCATTTTGCACTACAGCAGAATCGCTCTTTATCAAGTGTTGGCAGCACTCGGCAAAGAGTCTTTTGCACTCGGCGAAGGCTTCGCCGAGTGCCGCACTCGGTGAAGGGCACTCGGCGAAGAATTTCACGGCAAAGGGTTCTTTGCCGAGTGCCAAATATCGGGCACTCGGCGAAGGCTTCGCCGAGTCCTTCGCCGAGTGTTGACATATTTGGCACTCGGCAAAGAAAAAAATAAAAAAACCCCGAAAAAATAGGAAAATTTTTTTATTTAATTGGAGGAGGGGCCCACTGGGCAGCGCCCACTTGTCGCCCTCGAAATCGCAAGTTCTACTATTTTTCACGCAATTTTCTCTCACGCAGTCAGCAGGATTCGAACTCACGACCTCTCGTTCGCGCGGAGCCTCCTCTACCACGGCACTACACACTCGTATACGTTCCATCTCCGTTTCAATTACCCATATATTATACTAAATCATGTGTAACTTGCTTATTTGAGGCCCTAAACGAATTCAAATCAAAAAATTGTAAACTACAAAGTTTTCTAACTTTTCAAGATCTACAACTTTTATTTTGGTAGTTTTTCCATCCGAGGTCGTTTATAAAAATTTGAATTTTAAATTTTACAATTTGAAACGTAGTTTTCGTTGACAAGATGATTTCAAATCAAAAAGTTGTCAACACCAAAGTTTCATAACTTTTCGAGATCTACAACTTTCATTTTGGTCATTTCTCCATCTGAGGTACTTTGAAAAATTTGAATTTTAAAATTTTCAAATTCGACGCAGTTTTGCATAACTAGATGACTTCAAATTAAAAAGTTATCAACTACAAACTTTCATAACTTGTCAAGATCTACAAAGTTTATTTTGGTTGTTTGACTATTTGTGTATCCGACATTGTGGTTCTAATATTATTCATAAACATTATATATCACTCTTGTAGTTTTATAAACTACCGGAGAGATATATAAGATTTATGAACGAATTTATTTTAAGTTTGTCAAATGAAAAAATCACCAAAACAAAAATTGTTCATCTTGATAAGTTAACCAACTTTGTAGTTAAAAACTTTTTTATTTGGATTAATTTACTGCTTCAAAATATAATTTAAAAACTGGCTTTGCCGAGTGTCAGAAAAAAAACACTAGGCAAAGAGCTCTTTGCCGAGTGCCACGTGGCTGGCACTCGGCAAAGGCACCTCTTTGCCGAGTGCCAGCCACGTGGCACTCGGCAAAGAACCGCCCATGTGGCACAGTTCGGGGCCACATTCTTTGCCGAGTGCCACGTGGCCGGCACTCGGCAAAGGCAACTCTTTGCCAAGTGCCAGCCACGTGGCACTCGGCAAAGAACCGCCCACGTGGCACAATTCGGGGCCACATGCTTTGCCTTGTGTTTGCGCTTTGCCGAGTGCCACGTGGCCGGCACTCGGCAAAGAGGCTCTTTGCCTAGTGCCCGAAATTTGGCACTCGGCAAAGCCACAGGCACTCGGCAAAGATTGATTTTCCCGTAGTGTTGGGCAGGTTAAGTTTCTGTCATTCAAACCATCAGATTTGCTTGTCACTGGAAATTCACTTATTTCAAGCAAATTCTGTGAGGCAAACTTTGATTTTTGAATATGAATCATAGTGCTAAGGATCTGGTCTGCAATATGGTTACTTGGGATCCTAAAAATAGATTTACTGCTCATGAGCTTCTGTGTAAGTTCATTCCTTCTCTCATTTGTCTCATGTACCTGGGGTGTGGTTGGATTTTCTCTGTGGGGAAAGTTTTTTGTCTATTGTCCTACTATAGAAAAAAGTTGTTTCTTGTCTTTGTTTTTGTGGTGACATTTGGAGAGAGTATTTGTGCAGGCCTTGGGGAAAGCTTTTTGTCTATTGTCCTACCATAGAAAAAAATTTGTTTCTTGTCTTTGTTTTTGTGGTGGCATTTGGAGATCTTTCTGTGATAACGCATCCTAAATTTTATAATTTGTGATTTGGTTTAACATAGCTCACACCCATAATTTTGTCCTTGTCTTTCCATAGAAAAATTGTTAATTGTTTTCTGTGAGATCACATCTTCATCTTTGTTTTTATGTCATTGTCCTTGTCTTTTTGTGATAACGCATCCTATATTTTGTAATTTGTGATTTGGGTCAACGTAGGTCACACTCATAATTTTGTCCCTGTCATTCTATAGAAAAAAAATATTTCTTGTTTTTGTGAGATCACATCTTCAACTTTGTTATTATGTCATTGTCCTTGTCTTCTGTGAGAGCAGATCTAGGCCTTGGCATGGGTCTAAGGTGGCGGTCGCTGCTGGGTAGCACCTTAGTGTTCTTGTCTCATTGGTGTCTCATTGTTTGTCAGGTGATGGGAGATTGAGAAGAACCAGCCACAGGTTGCACTGAAGGGCTAACTCCAATAATTGATGTAAGTGGTGATCATGAGAAGCTAGTGTATCTGCTGAAAATTAGTGGTCCCTGCTATCTGAAAACTAGTGTATTAGTTATCTCCTCTTGGTGTTTTCGTTTTTTGGCTATATGATATATGAAAATGGGAGTAATACGTATGCATATTTTTGAGACAT
Source organism: Coix lacryma-jobi var. lacryma-jobi (assembly GCA_009763385.1). Lineage (NCBI taxonomy): Eukaryota > Viridiplantae > Streptophyta > Magnoliopsida > Poales > Poaceae > Coix > Coix lacryma-jobi. The sequence continues at coordinate 27,366,056 of CM019829.1, forward strand.
GTGGTTGGTTTTGCATATTCTGATTGATACAGTTACTACAATCTAGGTTTCCTGTGTTTTCATCAACCTCGGTTGTGGAAGTTACTGCTCTACTAAAAGAAGAGTGATATACTTTAAACATTAAACTGAAGTTTCAAACAGACCTTGCATAATTGCAGTCTAATATACTGTAAATTGCATTTGACGAGCAATGCAATTCATGTTGCGAGCGTATGCAATATGATTTTGTTGAACTGATTTGCCTTGTTGTTAATTTTCCTGCTAGCTGATCTAAGTTGTTGCTGATTTAACATTTTCTGTGGTAGATAAATCTTCTGTGACTTGTGATTTCATAGAAAAAAATTGTCTCTTGTGATTTGTGCTAAAACACCTTGTCCTTTGTTTATTGTGATTTGTGCTATCACACACCACACATTTGTTACTTGTGATTTGTGGCGACATGCAACTCACTTTGTTGAGGGAGCAATGTCGAGATATCATTTTCAAAATCTATCTTATTTTATTTTGCTATGCAATTGCTAAAAACCACTGACTTGCTATGATCTGATTAAGTTCCGTGTGAGTTTTAGCAGTATTTGTGCAATATGAGGCAGTACCCTAAATCAGGGCTCTGTCACAGCTCGAACCTAGTCAAGAAGCTGATCCAGGAGGACATCTCCTTCATCCTTTTCCTTGTTTGTGTTGAGTTTTTTAGCTGGTGCATGTTGACAAGGACAAGTGGCAATATTTTGTGAACACATAGGGCCCTATGATTTGATGATCCTGAGTAGATCCCACTATTTGAATTGTGTTCTGTATTATTCAAAAGGAACAGTCATAGAAAAATATATATGTTGCTTCTAACAGTTTGTATGTTAACCCCAACTTGCTGATAGTTTTGCATTTATGGGTTTCTTGTAGCAGTCATTCTATCTAGCTACTTATTTTTCTTTGTCTTTTGTTCATTTGCAGGTTGTAGTTTTGCAACAACCAAGACAAGTGAGGGACATGGTAGCTTGGCCCTTCCTGACATATTTTTTGTGAGTGCAGTTTTGCTTGAAAATTAGGGTGAGACAAGCATTAATTGTATGTTTGTTTTTCCACTTTGTAGTTAGTAGCAGCAGCAACAGTAGTAGAAGGGCTGCCTTTCTCTATCAGATCTTGTCCTTAGTATCTTCCAGCAACTATTGCCAACCAGTAGGTGTACTCATGCAGTCTGCTTGCATTTATGTAATTTTCGTACCCTAGTTTGGTTGTTGGGGGTGATAAGAACAGGCTAATGACTGATCCGCATTTGACTGATATGCTACTTTGGACCCTCTTTTGTATGTTGTGACAATGAATCATTTCTTTGGAGCATGTTTAGCAAGAACACTTACCATCATCCCTATTTGACTAGTTTTTTATCTCTTGGTCAGGCCTGAAAGCACCTTGGTTCTTGTCTTCTTTGTTTCGTTCAGTGGCGAGGGCTTTGGGAGCCTGTGCCGCCTCGCCGCTGGCCTGGCAGCTTATGGTTTTGGCGGTTCGAGCATTGTGGTGTTGATTTTGTTTTTTTTTGTGGTGCCTATGTTGGGGTAGGGGTTTGTCGTGCTAGTGGAGTGGTCTACATCTAGCCTAACTAGAGAGTCTGAGTATTTTGTACCTTATGTAATTGATCAAACTAGTTAATTGTGTTTATCTGGCTGTTCTCATCCCGTTGGTTGGCAAAAATGCTTGTGAAATAAATAAAAATTGCATTACTATTTTAAATGTGCAATTTGTCTTTCAGAATTCTGTAATCCTGATTCCTGAATTTATTTGGAGAAAATACTAGCAATTTTGGATTACATGTTTGTGAGGAAATTGGCATGCTTACCATGGCTGTTGAGGTTAGTGGGTTCCCCTTCCATCTGTTTGTTGCTAATAAGTACGTACAACAGAGTTATTTTGCTTACAATTATTCTTTGCCTGCATTTAGTAATAAAAGATAACATGTCAATAGGATAGAGTTGAATTATCATAAAGAATCTGTATATGAGATTATAGCCATTCCTAACCACCTCTATCCCCTGAACCACATGAAAACTATATTTGGCATAATTGCATTAGTAGTAAGCACAATATGCACTTTGTGAAATCTGAAATTTCCATATCTGTGTTTTGTAATTTAGTAGCTATTGGTATATAGGAAATGCATAATAGATAAGTGTTAGTGGTGTAAGGTTGTAGAATCACTTCTAGAAATTTGTCGAGAAAATTGCATTTGTGTTTGTGTTAACTCATGATGCTCTTTGTGTTTGTAGCCCTTTATCGCATCAGAACCTTCACAAGTGCTGGATGTGCTCTGTGATCCAGGAATTGGTTAACCTTCACAATTGCAGAACTTGGTGAGGTATGAATCAGACTTCTAGTGCTGCTTCTTCAAAAGTGCTTATAGAATTTGGCCAAGAAAATTGTGATTTATGTGTGTTTGTGTGTGTGTGATTGTGCAATATCTACATTATGTTCTTATCTCACTTAATCAATGATGAACCTAGGGACAGGCCTGTTGTTGGATCAAGCACAGATTCCATGGATCACAAGTGCTGAAGCTCGTGCATGTTGTCAGATGAGCAGAGCTGGAGCAGCAGCAGCCCCAGCCGAGGCAAGTCGCTAATGGTGATCTGCGCCTGCACGCGTTGTCTCATGTACTGCATTGGTAACCAAGGACTACCGATCTGGGCCTTGTTTAGATACCACAAACTTTCAACTTTTTTTCACTCTCTCCATCACATCACCATCACATCAATATTTAGACGCATGCATGGAGCATTAAAAAAGTGTTCACATTCGTTTTCTTTTGTTTGCAGCGGGAGAAAGTATTGCAGGAAGTTCATTAAATTGGCCATGTAGCCGTTTTGTACAGCCTAGTGGTTTCTTGGCCCAGTTATGTAATGCCCATTGTGTAAAGCCTAGTGTAGTAGCCCATTCATTGAATTAACGAACTCCAAATCTTATCGGGTTTTGGAGGTTGCATCCATTATTGTTTGGCAGGCCCGGTATCTGTTCATGGACCCGTTTGTACAGAGAAACGAAACAATTACAAAGACAGAACAGTAACGTGCACAGACAACAGATCTAACCCTTGGATGAAGACAGTGCTGGCCCTAGGATTTTGAGGCCCTCTGGCGAAATCATCGCGACGGTCCATCTAGACCATGCATAAAATCTTATATAAATGGTCAAATTTTAATTTAGGAGATTGTGTCATTCTAAACCGCGTCAGATAAAATGGATTGGAGAGAGTAACACCTAAATTAGAAAAAAACATGAGTATATGAGTACAAAGTAATAGAAGTCTAGAATACAATACAAATAATTAATTTGGATTAAAATGAACAAGCAAAAGTACATAGGCCTTGGACATAAAATGAAATAACTGATTAGCGATCACAATTCACAAGAAGTCAAGAACCAAGATGTCGTTGTCATGGAGCCTTGCCTGGTCGCCACAATTATACCTCATTCTCCAGCAGTGCACTCATATAATAGTTAAAATTTTATCATTAATATATGACTTACTTGTCTCTCTCATAAATTTTATTAATTTCTGTGTCTGTTTATAGTCAACTTATCTCCTCTCTCATCTCTCCTCTTTTCTCTCCTCCACCTCAATATTTAGCCAACATACAATCTGTTATTTTACTTGTTCTTAATTAGTTTGTTGATGCTTAATGAAGTATAAGACTTCATGGTTTGTATACATAGGTTTGGGCCCCTTAGCTGGTTGGGCCCTCGGCCGTCGCACCTCTCGCCCTGCCCCTAGGGCCGGCACTGGATGAAGATCCAATGGTGCAGGTCATTGCCTGGGTTTTTTCCCAAAAACCCAGGCTACTGGGATATAGCAAATCCCTAGATTAATTTGTTACAATCACCCTAACCGATTTTATACTTTCATTGTCTTATATTTGGATTGGGATCTCTGCCCTACTCAATATTCTGCATGAATGTGTCCGGACAAGACCACCTTTTTTTTCAATGTTGCAAAAAAAATAAAGATCAAGATTGAAAGTGTGTTTTGGAAACTATTGGAGAAGTTCTAGAACTATTGGCATTTTAGATTCTAATTTAAGTAGCCGGAATCAATCTTGTCCATCGGCCAAACTTCTAGCTACCGTCTTAACTCTAAAGTTTACTAACAAACATGCAGAACATCCACAAAATTTACTCATCTTATAATTTTGCTATATGGTTCTCTCTTACAGATAATTAAACTAGTATACCAAACTGTTGACGCAAAACGTGACGCCTCGCGTCAAGGCACACAGCAAGCCGAACGAGGCTAGCTTCAATCGGGAGCCCGGGGTGTATCGAACCCGGAGACGTGCCAGTCGGTTTGACCTGAAAACCAACAAGGGATAAAAGTGTGAGAATACCTTGGAACATGTTGGGTGAGACCAAGCAGTTCCACATTTACGGCTTCGAAAGCCAATCACGACGGCACACAGCTATAGAAGCTGTTTGTCGGAACAGGTTTAAAATATCATTCGGCAAGTATAAAGATAAAGCTCATAAACATGTTGAATACCGAATGCATATGTTTCAAAAAGGATAAAAGGGCAACTTGTAAATATAAATCTATTCAGATAACATATGCATAGGCTAATCCAGCTAGTCTGCCACACGTCTAGCCTTCATAAATCGGTCAGGTATAAATTCAAGCGAAGCTAATCCACCGCATGATACCACTTGCTATAAATTCATACCACTCCTTATGATTAGATTAATCCACCGCATGATACGATCTAATTATAAGAAGCTAAAAGCACACATACATCTGAATAAATCTATATGTACTCATTACTCATGTAAGCTTAACCAGGATCGGCAAACTAGCCGAACTGGGGTCCATGAAGAAGGAACATACAAGCAAAGCATGATTAAACTAATCTAAAACCTGCACCTGCCGCACGACACCCAACTCTATAAAAGCGTAAACATGGTCGACATACATGAACCCACAACATGTAACAATCTGGATTGAAAGTTAATTCGGCCATCATGATCTTATGATTAACGAAAGCACGAATAAACTCATGCAGCAAGGCCGAACAAAGATCAATCTAGATTGGGCAAAAAGTGTTATAGGAATTAAATAAATAAAACATATATAACACATGATAACTTAATGAATCTATTAGATCTGCCAAATCTAACAGAGCCGATAACTATTTTTACTCATGACTTAATCTGCCGCACGATACAAGGCATAAGCAAAAACTTCCCGTGATAAGCTTAAATCCGCCGCACGATACTAAGCTTAACATACGAGACTACTTGCATCATATCTAAAGCCACCTCATGATACTAGACATGATAGCAAGGTTGCCGGTACTTACGGAGGTCGACGGATCGATGATTCCTCTCGAAGAACTCGACGACACGACTTAGGGACTCGAAGAGGTGGCACGGGGCCGGTTGTATTGATATGGTTGTGAACAATTTTACAATGGTCGAGGGTTTATATTTATACCCTGGACGAAATATGAGTCCTAGACGATTACGATTTTACAATGAAATATGGAAAGATATCTACATTATTTGGTACCTTCCATCGTCACATGTCTTCTCGTGCAAGCCAGCCTTACTCGCAATATGTGTTTCCCGAATGGAGCCTACTGCCTTGTGAAATAGCCGACCGCATAGATAGTTACCGAAACACTGAGGACCAAACAGCTGCCGATTGCTTGCCGAATCTTTTCCTTCTGCTAGTTGGGTCCATCTGCCATACCCCTACGTGTGCGAAAATCTGGTGTTAGCACATGCCCCCTAATTTTGGGATAAATGTTTTATTCCAAAATTCTCTTTTCCTTTCGCACCGCGTGGAGCCTCTGGAAGCATCCGCCTTCACACGCCATAATTACCGTGCCTGCCGATTCGTCTCCCAATGCACTTTGGATCTTTTATAGCCTCCCCTTCACTTCGCTTCGGCTTGCGCATTCCGGACTCCTCTGCTTCAGCCCCAAAACCAGAAAACCTTCTTCTCTTTCGCTACTCTGAATCAGCTAGAAGATGTCTTCCCAAGCGAGTCGCCATAGTCTCGAGCTCGGTGCCTCCAGTTCTTCCAAGAGAAGGTTACTTCCCTCTTCTCTTCCCTCCAAAGCATCTGGCTTTATTTTATTACTTTTGCTTCAGGAGGACTAGCAACGATCTCACCGAGGACTTGACCCAGAGAATCATAAATCTTCAGCTCGACCTAGAAAGGAAGGACCAGGAAATTATCCGAATTTCCCAAGAGCGTGACATTGCTCGAAAAAGGGCCGCCGGTAAGTGTTTTCTCATCGTCTCTTTCTTTATTTTCTTTTCTGCTTTTACCGACTTCTTCTTTTCTCAGCCCTGGCGGCCAAACTCCATGCTCTCGAGGCTGCCGTCACTAAGCTTGTCGTCACGGCCGATGTAATGGACACAACACCCTTGAAGCGGATAAACAAAGTCAACCACGCCCTCCCCATCATCTCTAGAGCCGGCATGGGATACGGCGCGACACTCGCTTTTTCTGCCGTGAAGATTCACTCCGGTGCCGATTACCACAGATTCGATGTTTGTGAACAAGATCTAGAGGATAGAGTAGAACGTTCCGCAGAAGACATGAAGGTAGCTGGATCAGATCTGGCCGATACCTTCGATCATCTCCTCCCGATCAGGCGTAGGATGGAGTGGACAAACTAACCCTCTGTAATCTTGTTCCTCCTTTTGTAAATATAAAATTCCTTAGTTTGTCCTTTTGAAATTCATCTACAACTGATCCCCTGAGATCAATGCGTGTTCTATTTTTTCGCATATTGATCACTGATTTTTGTTTTCTGTTTCAATCGGCAATGCATACACACCGGTTACTGCGATAACCGCACCGAAAAACTTTGCTCCGCAGACAACTATTGCAACTGGTTATTTCAGATCTGAAGTTCTAATCCTTCTCCCTCAAATTTCCAAGAACAGCCTTCTTTAAGGAATCCTTTCGTCTTTGCTTTCAGTGCTAATTGGTAATATGAGTCCCCAATTAACCAGTTGAAAATTGAAAAAAAAAAATTAGCCGAATCCCATTGACTTCCCGATTCTGAAGTCATAACTTTTTCCAATCACCAAAAGATCCGGCCGGGCCCAACAACGGCCCATAAACTGTGCAAACCCTCATTCGAGGCTTGGTTTTCTAGTGTACAAGTCATGGCTCTATAAAGATGACTGTATACAAGCTGTTATCCCAGTCGAACAGGTCGTCTTGTAAGATTCTCACCTCTCAGCTTCTAGCTCAAGTCAGAGAAAACAATGGCAGGGAACGGCGACCACGGCAAATATTCCGTCAAAGGCGAAGCAGGAGGAAGTCGAGCACGAACTCATCGGCATCATAGGTAAGAAACCAATTTTCTGCCCCCTTGCGATAGTCCATCTCTTGATTCGCTGTTCATCTTCTTTCCAGGGTGGAGTCCTCTTCTAGCCACGCTTGGGTTCTTTCTCTAGAAACGGTAGATCTAGAAAACTCTTTTCAATCTTTCTTCAAGCCACCATATTTTGGGTCTAATGATTCTTCAACAGACCCATTTGGACGCTCTTCGTTACCGAGAGGAAAGAGATAAAGCTCAAAAGGAACTGAAAAATTCATCCAAGAAACATGATATTGAGGAAGTTGAGTGGGCAGAGCAACGGAAGCAACTCTGCAGCATCATTACAGGTTAGCAGAAGCTTGGTCTTCCCTTTCTCCTGACTGAACCTGCTCTTGCTTGTCATACCCCTGCTTCTCCTCAGCCTTGTCTGCAGAGAATGACCGCTTGAAAGCAGTAGCAGACAGAGTCGCCCTCAATGTGAATGCCCGTGGGGATTCTGTCGAAGCCCGTCTTGACGCTGTGAATGGCTGCATAGATCAGGCCGTCATCCAAGGTGTACGCGCCGGGGTTTCTTTTGGGCTAGCAACAATGAGTTCCTGGACCAAAGAAGATTACTCCTCCTTACCAGTTGGATTCGCATGCGACCCGGATGAATTTGAAGATCTTGAAGCTTATGATGGTCACGCTGCCGCTATTACCGAGATTACTGACCCGCAATCTATTGTGAACAAATTATTCCTGGGGTAGTCTCGCATCAAGACAGATCTGTGAATGAAGCTTGTAACCCATAGAACCTGTTCTTCTCTGAATATTTGCATGATTTTGATTCTTCAATTATTTTCTCGATTGCGACATCTCCTTAGAAAAGCGTTTGCCGAATGTATGATGTCATCTTTAGCCGACTAAATCTTACCTCTGATATGTCATGTCACTCGGCAATGCACTTACTGCGCTCCACCTTTCTCTTCCCCCGATAAACCTGCTAATCTGAAAAACGCTAGGGTCACCAAGGTCATGAACATCTGTACTAAAGGCGATATAATTAAAATATCAGCTATGACTTAATTCTTTGGAATATTTTTTCTGCTAAAGGCGATGCTCTCACATCGGCTGTATAAAATATTTCTCGAGTTACATAACTCTCATGCATTCGGCTTTCAATAAGTAGTGCCGAAGCTTCAACTGATAAGCAATACACACGAACCGAAAAATTATTACAGCCGAATGCCCGTCCCTGGGTCACCGTTTTCGGCTAAAGCTAGCTGCTACTTATCTTTTTTCTTTTTTTTAAACTTAAAATAAGGGCCGATCCTATTATAAGGGTTTATCGGCCGTCACGTACAACTCGAAATAATCGCCAAGTCGTAGAAGTGCCTTCATATCTCTTCACAAGCTTCTGTTGTACGTCACTTTGTATGAATCTTTTCTGAATTTCCATGAGCTCTAGTAATGAAGAAATAATCAGAATCCCCTTAAAGGTTTGCAGACTTCGAAGCATATCTGAGACCCAAACTTGTACACACTGATCCTACTTCGGCTTCATTATCCAAACTTTATTCCTCGTCAGCCGATATGAAACTTTGGCCTCAATCCTTCTCCATCACCATCAGTTAGATTCAAAAATTGCTCTGAGAGCCAATCGTTTGAATCGGCTGTTGGTCCTCGTCGAAGACATTCACAGGACCTGCTTCCCAAGCTCTTCCAGAGAAACACTCGACACCTTCGTACTCCCAGTAGATGGGCTCTGTATTAGCAATACTTACCGAATCATCAGCATGAACGATCTCAATATCATCTCCAATCCACTAGATGAGGAACTGATGCATAGTCGATGGCACACAACAGTTTGCATGTATCCAATCTCTTCCCAGCAGCAAACTGTATGCCCCCTTGCCATCAATGACGAAGAAGGTAGTGATCAAGGTTTTAGACCCAACCATTAACTCGACATGGACTGCTCCCCGAGTGTCAGAAGAATTGCCAGCAAAGTCTCTTAGCAACATGTCGGTCTTCAACAAATCTTCACTTGTCATGCCAAGCTTTCTGAAAGTGGTATATGACATGATGTTTATAGCAGCCCCTCCATCAATGAACATCTTGGTTAATGGCTTGCCATTGACATACCCTCTCATGTATAATGGCCTCAAGTGTCGGTGCCTGATTGGTTTGTCAAATACTGCCTTTTGAGCCAAGACGAGATGAGCCAACAAGTTCTGAAATTCACCTTCATCAAAGTCTGAATATGTCTCGTCTTGGACATCTTGATTCTCAGGGGCTATGAACTCTGATGGTAGAAAGAATGCCATGCACGTATCAGCCGAATGATTACCTTTACTCGGCCTTTCCTTAGGACGCCGAACTTGTTTTGTTTTGGTGCCTGCTTGCTCTAACTCTCTGTTCCTCAAGCGCTGCACTCTCCTCTTCTGGCTCTTCCTTAAACCTGGCGAACACCATTGTCCTTTTTGCTAGACATACTTACAGTATTCTTCTTCTCCAGCATGAGCCCAACTTTGATCGGCAAATTTTCCCTGCCGACTCTCAGAATTATTTATTTTTAAGCGCCGATTGTCCTCAGGGACTCGTGCCCCAAGTCTTTCATGGACAGAACGGTGGTTGACTCGAGATTGCCTGTATTCCGAGTATTGGCTACTGCATTCAGGGCAGTTGTTCTTAACAGGAAGCTTCAAGCCTTCGTTCCAACAATACTGAAAGAACGAGCATTCCCAATGAGACTGTTCATGCTCTTTCATATCTTCTCGCTCTTCTCGGTACATCTCCTCTTCATACCGTTTCTGTCTTTCTAGGAATCTTGGCTCTTCATAAAACCTCTGCTTTTGATATCGTTCCTGTTCCCGATGCCACTTGTTCAACAGAATACGCGTCGTAACCCTGGGTCTAGAAGTTTCACCCGTTACAGTTCGGCTATTCTGGAACCGAACCCTTTGCTGAAGTTCTCTATTTGTAATTTGCCGATCAGGGTCAACAGCACCGGCTTCTTTTGCTCTATCAGAAGTCAAAACTTTCATCTTGTTCTTACCCCCGAAATCGGCTGCATTGATCATATTGACAGAGAAGGATATGGTATTCTGTCCAAAAGGATTACCGTTCACTTTCATTTTTCCGTCAAACCTCAGGTGTCCGTCCTGGATGGCCTTCTGAATCCGCACTCTGAACACTCGGCAATCATTTATGGAGTGGGATTTAGTATTGTGGAAACCACAATACTTCTTGTCTTTGACGCCCTCAGGAAGCAGCATAGGATGACCTTCTGGCAACTTGATGCGTCCCTCCTTCAGCAAGTACTCAAATAATTTATCTGACTTGGACACATCAAAGTCATAAGTACCTTTATGTTGTCTCAGCCACCGTTGGTTGACTTGAGCGGCTCTTTAGACCAGGATATCTTGGCTGCAGCCACTTCATCTTCATTATCATATTCATCTGCTTCGTCTAGAAAAGCCTGATACATCCCGGCAGCCACATCACCCTTCTGGTATTGATTATTCCTTCTGAACCCCTGGGCTTGATTACTCATCATCGCCAGCCTTTATGATAATTGCCCAAGGTCATCAAACTCCATGCCGAATAGCCTCTCTTTGATACTCGGCAACATACCAGCTATGGCTATCTCCGACAATTGGTCATCTGGCAAATTCAGAGAATAGCAAAGATTCTTGGTCTCCCTGAATCGGCGCAGGTACTCTTGCGGTGTTTCGCCAGGTTTCATCCTTAAGCTCATGAGATCAACCAGCTTCTTCTCACTAGTCCCCGTAAAGAAATATGAGTGGAATTTCTGCTCTAACTCTGCCCATGTATTGATGGAATTCGCCGGCAGAGAGGCGAACCAAGAGAAGGTTGGTCCTGTCAACGACAACCGGAAGTATCGAATCCTCCAAGCTTCATCTGCCGATGCCTCGCCAAGCTGCATTAGGTAACGGCTGATATGCTCCCTTGTACTGGTATCATCTTGGCCCGAAAACTTGGTAAGGTCAGAAGGAGGCTTGACTCTCGGAGGAAGAGCCACCCGATTGTACCATTCTGGGTAAGGAGACTTGTATGTGTATGTCTGATTCTTCGGCTTTAGGCCAAACTGATTCTGCATCATATCAGCCATCTTATGCATGATGAGGTCAACATTTGAATCAGGAGTTGTTTGTGCTTGCCCCCCCAGGATGTAGTTCTGCTGAACTCCTGTAGCCGGGATTCGGAAGAGCGTTAATTGAGTTATAGTCCATAAACTCCCGATACCCATCTCCAAACATATCTTTCTGTATCCTGTTTGCTACAGGAGATACTCTAGAAGCAGATGGTGGGACGTTCCCTGTTGTGCCAAATGTGAGTTGGCCATAGGTCTGGGGAGGTTGTTGCATATCCTGAGAAATCATCCCTCCTGTGCTTGGGCCACCTCCACTGCTCTCGGCAACTTTCCGGCGTTGAGGTACTTGGAACAACAATGGCCCCCGTATTGGACCAGCAGCCTCCTCAAAGTACTTGTCTGCAGTTGGGCCGAAAGTATCGACCATGATGGCACGAAAAGTGTTCAAGAAAGCCGATTGATGACTGGTCACTGCTCCTGATATGATCCTATGCATTATTTCAGTCATCTTCTGGATATCTTCTTCTTCACCACCGTTGGGGAGCTCAGGTTGGTGATGAAGAACAACCTTCGGGAATGTTTTCTTCTGATAAACCTTGTCGCTTTTATTCTTGGAAAAGGTCTCCAAGCACTTGCGCTGGAATTCATCACAAGCTCGCTGCATCAGATCTTTTGATTCTAGCGACAAATCGTCCATGGTCACCTCGAATACTTGATCTTCGTTAATCTCAGGCATCTTGAAATGAAGTGGTCCCACCGGGCGTGCCAAAAAGTGTGTTGACGCAAAACATGACGCCTCGCGTCAAGGCACACAGCAAGCCGAACGAGGCTAGCTTCAATCGGGAGCCCGGGGTGTATCGAACCCGGAGACGTGCCAGTCGGTTTGACCTGAAAACCATCAAGGGATAAAAGTGTGAGAATACCTTGGAACATGTTGGGTGAGACCAAGCAGTTCCACATTTACGGCTTCGAAAGCCAATCACGACGGCACACAGCTATAGAAGCTGTTTGTCGGAACAGGTTTAAAATATCATTCGGCAAGTATAAAGATAAAGCTCATAAACATGTTGAATACCGAATGCATATGTTTCAAAAAGGATAAAAGGGCAACTTGTAAATATAAATCTATTCAGATAACATATGCATAGGCTAATCCAGCTAGTCTGCCGCACGTCTAGCCTTCATAAATCGGTCAGGTATAAATTCAAGCGAAGCTAATCCACCGCATGATACCACTTGCTATAAATTCATACCACTCCTTATGATTAGATTAATCCACCGCATGATACGATCTAATTATAAGAAGCTAAAAGCACACATACATCTGAATAAATCTATATGTACTCATTACTCATGTAAGCTTAACCAGGATCGGCAAACTAGCCGAACTGGGGTCCATGAAGAAGGAACATACAAGCAAAGCATGATTAAACTAATCTAAAACCTGCACCTGCCGCACGACACCCAGCTCTATAAAAGCCTAAACATGGTCGACATGCATGAACCCACAACATGTAACAATCTGGATTGAAAGTTAATTCGGCCATCATGATCTTATGATTAACGAAAGCACGAATAAACTCATGCAGCAAGGCCGAACAAAGATCAATCTAGATTGGGCAAAAAGTGTTATAGGAATTGAATAAATAAAACATATAACACATGATAACTTAATGAATCTATTAGATCTGCCAAATCTAACAGAGCCGATAACTATTTTTACTCATGACTTAATCCGCCGCACGATACAAGGCATAAGCAAAAACTTCCCATCATAAGCTTAAATTCGTCGCACGATACTAAGCTTAACATACGAGACTACTTGCATCATATCTAAATCGACTGCATGATACTAGACATGATAGCAAGGTTGCCGGTACTTACGGAGGTCGACGGATCGATGATTCCTCTCGAAGAACTCGACGACACGACTTAGGGACTCGAAGAGGTGGCACGGGGCCGGTTGTATTGATATGGTTGTGAACAATTTTACAATGGTCGAGGGTTTATATTTATACCCTGGACGAAACATGAGTCCTAGACGATTACGATTTTACAATGAAATATGGAAAGATATAAATCTACATTATTTGGTGCCTTCCATCGTCACGTGTCTTCTCGTGCAAGCCAGCCTTACTCGCAATATGCGTTTCCCGAATGGAGCCTACTGCCTTGTGAAATAGCCGACCGCATAGACAGTTACCGAAACTCTGAGGACCAAACAGCTGCCGATTGCTTGTCGAATCTTTTCCTTCTGCTAGTTGGGTCCATCTGCCATACCCCTACGTGTGCGAAAATCTGGTGTTAACACAAACCAAAACAGAAAACTAGAGCCCCTTTTGTACCTGCCTAGAACTAGAAGGTCTTCATGTTTGAGATGTAAGTTTACTAATCCATGCATCTCGTAAGGGTAGTAGTCATATAGGCCTTACTTGACGATCCACTCGATCTACTGGCATATACGCGCAAGACTGTCCATCAGGTTGACGCGTAGTTGAAAGTGTAGAGAAAGAATGGAGAACCAACAATATCTATTGATCTCTGAATGAATGTTATATATATTACAACATCAGTTGCTAAAACAGCAACTGCAGGCCCTGTACTAGTGGACGACGTGGGTGCGCTCCAGTTTGAATGAAGCCGAGTGCTCTTCCTCAACACGCCCCGCAGTCTGAGGTGTGATAGGTAGCACGCACAGACTGGAGCGGAAGCTTTCAAATGACGCCGTCGGCAGCCCCTTTGTCATGACATCAGCGAACTGTTTGCTGCTAGGAACATGAAGTACCCGGAGCTCACCTAGCTGGACTCGTTCCCGAACAAAATGAATGTCGAGTTCTATGTGCTTTGTGCGTTTGTGATGTACCGGATTCGATGACATATACACAACTGAAACATTGTCACAGAACACCACCGTCACTTTCGGAATGTGACAATGAAGTTCTCCAAGTAGTTGACGAAGCCAGATGCATTCTGCAGCTGCATTTGCCACGGCTCGATACTCAGCTTCTGCGCTTGATCGTGAGACAGTGGGTTGCCGTTTGGACGACCAAGAGACGAGGGAGTCACCAAGGTAGACGCAAAACCCGGACGTCGAGCACCTGGTGTCCAGGCAACCTGCCCAGTCTGCATCTGAGTATGCGGTGACACTGAAGTCGCTGGAGGCGCGAAGAAGCAGGACAAGGGAAGTGGTGCCACGAACATATCGCAGTATCCTCTTCAGCATAGACATGTGTGGAGCTTTCGGATTGTGCATATGAAGACATGCCTGTTGCACTGCGAAGGCAATGTCCGGCCTTGTCATTGTGAGAAACTGGAGAGCGCCTGCAAGACTTCGGTATGACGCTACATCATCAGCCGGAGGACCATCAGTGGACAGTTTGCTCTTGGCATCTATCGGCGTGGGAGCAGAGTTGCAATGGGACATTCCGGCACGGTCGAGGATGTCCTCTGCGTATCGTTCCTGTGACAAATAGAACCCATCTCTAGTTCTCTTGACATCGATTCCAAGGAAGAAACGTAGCACACCCATGTCTTTGACTGCAAACTCAGAGCGAAGGCGCGCTGTCGACAATCTGTTGGAGCAAGCTGGAGCTGGAGCCAGTGAGGACGATGTCATCAACATAGAGAAGAAGGTATGGCCACTGGCGAGATGCAGCAATGGCAAGAACAGTGCGGATAGTGGCGGGTTGAACCACCGGAGAGAAGGTTTCGCTGAAATCAACGCCAGCTCGTTGGGTGAAGCCACGGACAACCCATCGAGCTTTATAACACTCGAGCGATCCATCAGGATTCAGTTTGTGTTTGAAGACCCACTTTCCGGTGACAACATTGGCACCTGGGGCTCGCTCAACAAGACGCCATGTGCGATTGCGTTGTAGAGCATCAAATTCTAGTTGCATAGCAGTCCGCCAGTGTGGATCCTTGAGAGCAGAGCGAGCAGAGCTGGGAATCGGTGACATGGCCGGTGTTTGTGAGGAGGTGCTAGTGTTGAGGGCATAACACGGGTTGGGTTTGAATATGCCTGTTCAAGAGCGGGTCTGCATATGATGTCTGGGAGCCACAACTGTGGAGGCATCAGGGATGGGTAAAGATGGTGATGCTTGAGATGGAGAGTTTGACGGTGGCGACTGAATCGGGCGCGAGACTGATGGTATGCGTTGCTGAAGAATGACAGTATCGTCAGTTACTATAGCCGGTCCGGCTATTGTCGCTGAGGGCAGCTGCTGAGCAGAAGCAAAGGGAAACTTCGTTTCATCAAACATGACATGTCGTGAGGTGATGACTCGACGAGTCTGCAGGTCCAAACACCGATATCTCCGGTGATCAGCTGGGTAACCGAGAAGGACACACGGTGTCGACCGAGGGCTGAGTTTATGAGGAGCAGTGGAAGTTTGATTGGGAAAGCACAAACACCCGAACACACGCAGATCACCATATGATGGCGGCGCACCAAGAAGAAATTGAAAGGGAGTTAGTTGACCACTCGCCTGACAGGGGCGGCGATTCAGAAGGTGAGTGGCAGTGGACAGAGCTTCGACCCAGTAGGCGATGGGCATGGCAGCATGGAGAAGCATGCTACGAATGCAGTCGTTCAGAGTACGAATGATGCGTTCGGCCTTCCCATTTTGAGAGGAGGTGTATGAGCAGGAAAGGCGAAGAGCAACTCCATGTTGTTCAAGGTGACGACGGAAGGCATGGTTATCAAATTCCTTCCCATTGTCAGATTGAAAAGCAAGGAGAGGGAGTTGAAATTGAGTCTGAACGTAAGCATGAAAAGCAATAAGGCACTGAAAAACGTCAGACTTCGCGCGTAGAGGGAACGTCCAGACATAGTGGGTAAGATCATCGATTAACACAAGATAGTACTTAAATCCAGAGAAGCTAGACACAGGGGATGTCCAAACATCAGCATGAACAAGCTGGAACGGAACATAGCTAACTGAACTGGAAAGTGAAAAGGGTAAACGAACGTGCTTGCCAAGCTGACAAGCATCACAAGTAGACGACTTGGTGGGGGTAAACTCGACGTTGGAGAGCGTTTGTTGCATCACACGGCGTCCCGGATGACCCAAACGTTGATGCCAGAGCTCGACTGACGGCGCGACGGCGAGGAGAGCCTCCGGCTTAGGGGACGCCAGAGGGTACAAATCTCCACGGCTGTTACATCGGAGGAGCACCGTGCGCGTGGGAAGATCCTTGATAGAGAAACCAAAGGGGTCAAATTCGACACTAACATTATTGTCTTTGGTGAGAGTGCGAACAGAGATGAGATTTTTAACTAAGGATGGAGAAACAAGAACATTATGGAGGTGAAGGCGGGAATGAGCGGTGGCAATGGTAGTGGAGGCACGATGCGTGACAGGAAGAGAGGCCCCGTTCCCGACAGTGATAGGAGCAGAATTGAAGACTGGTTGAGTGGAGGGAAAGTTACCAGGGTTAGAGGACATGTGGGATGAAGCTCCGGTGTCGAGGAACCACTCCGCAGTTTGGGGTTGGGCGCCTGAGGTTGGGGCGTTCACCGTGTTCAGAGCAGCGAGCAGAGCTTGGTTGTTCCAGACATCCTGAGGTGGCGACATGTAGGCGTATGCGCTTGCATCCACGGACGGTGTACCGGCGAAGTATGCCTGATGGGGAGCAGTGCCCGGACGAGGTCCGAGAACGCCAGCAGCAGGCGCCCAGAAGGGCATCTGCCAGGCTTGGACCATGCCCATCCACGGGTGAGCGTCAAGAGTCCAGGTGGGCGGAGCGCGAGGTGGAAGGAAGGAACCGCCATAGCGTCCACGCCCACGACCACGTCCACGACCACGACGGTTGTCACCGCGCTGGGAGGTGTTGCCAGCGCCAGATGCCGGCGATGGAGGAGGAGGCGGCGTGTTGTTGGAGCTGGAGTCACCGGTAGACGGTGCGGATGCAGCAGCAGGTGGGCGGGAGCCTCCAGTGGCAAGAAGGGCATGTTGTGCGGCATTCTTGGCGTGCTCCTTATCGTAGTGTTCCTCTAGAAGCAAGTAGGAGCGCGCCGAGAGAAAGGTGTGCGTCGGTTGTTTCGCCGTGATCGCCGGAATTGAGTGGCGATAATTCAAGCTGAGGCCGCGCAACATGTTGAGAACTTGGCTTGTTTCGCCCACCGGCTGGCCAACATCACGGAGAGCATCAGAGAGCTGCTTGAGACGGCCGGTGTACTGGGTAATGTTCATGTCGCCCTGGACAAGATTGCGGAGCTCGGCCTCCAGATACACGGCGCGATGAAGTTCATTGTCACGGAATTGTTCGCGGATGGCGCTCCAGATGCGATGGGCGGTTGCTTTGGGAGCCCACACAATGTCACGGACATCCTTCGAGATGGAGTTGTAAAGCCAACTCAGGATGCACTGATCGATGACGCGCCAGTCCGGATAGTGACGCTGGATGGAGGTTGGTGAGGAAGAGACATGGGAGGTGAGGTTGAACTTGCCGAGGAACGCGTCAAAGAAGCAACGCCATTCATCGTAGTTTGGATCGGCGAGCTCGAGAACGACCGGAACATGAGACTTGATGTTCACGGTCTGAAGAACAGTGGTGGAAGGAGGGGAGGTGGGAGCTCCATTGTCGTCGATCGAGGAGTTGGAGGAAGCATCTGAGGAGGAGTTGTTGAGATCGAGATCTAATAGTGGGTTGTCATCCATGTCAGGCATGGCTGCCAGGGTTCGTCGGAGGGAGGGACAGAGGCAATTGGGGTGGACGACAGAGGCAGCGGAGGTGGAAGACGCAGGCGGATGGCGATGAGGATCAACCCGTACTAGCTGATACCATGTAGAGAAAGAATGGAGAACCAACAACATCTATTGATCTCTGAATGAATGTTATATATATTACAACATCAGTTGCTAAAACAACAACTGCAGGCCCTGTACTAGTGGACGACGTGGGAGCGCTCCAGTTTGAATGAAGTGGAGTGCTCTTCCTCAACAGAAAGCCGGCCGCTTGACAACACGATGAAGAGAGAAACCCGCTGTTTGGGCAGACCACATTCCAATATTGGGAGCCTAAGATGCCATCACCCGGTTGATTCAGTGTATCCACACGTATCAATATTGCGCTGCACAGTCCACTCCATGGCGTCGTTGAGCACCCACACCTTGATGTGGCGGTCCTGCAACGTCTGGAGCAGTGATAGACGGCCAATGCCTCACGTTGTCAGGATCAGGGTACATGGTTTAGTCTCCGTATAGAAGATTTGGCATTGACTTGGCAGCTGTGTGTCCCAATGCCCCGCCAGTGTCAATGTTGAGGCTGACTATACATGTGATATTGCATCCACCTAACCTAGGCCCGGCGAACGAGTACACGGTGTTACAGCCGACCACCGCATTCCTGTCATAAATGCGCATCCGGAGACCCTTGTCCTCCACCTCCTTGGAATACTGCAGTGGACCCCAGATCCCTGCACCGTCGCCGCCACAAGAGAAAACCTGGTAGCTAGGTCAGCATGTCGTACATCCATGCCTTGGAGAGTATCCGTACCGCTAGAGGCCGGATCGTCTCTGGTGCCAGGGCTTGGCATGTTGACGCCACTGGCGGAGGCGGCCGGTATGAGCGAAGAAAGCATCTCGGCGGTGTGTCCCGTGTCAATGGTGGTGACGGAGATAACCCCGCGTATTGCTTCTTTGTTCCTGCTGGAGTGGAAGAAACCGAGGAGGAGGAGGATGGGATTGAAGCGATCGGGGCGAGGCCGGAGGCTCGAGGCGTTGCTGATGACGGTGCGCCACCAAGGCTTCTTGCAGGCGCCGGCACATCTAATGATTGCAGTTGATTCCAGGTGGCGGAAGATGTCCAGGAGTGATAAATGAGGGATCAAAAATAGAGGGCCCAGGGCTACTAGAAACAAACTCTTCGTCAAGTGCAAATTGCTTGGCCGAATGCCAAATATCGTGCCCTCAGCTAAGGACCCCTTTGCCGAGTGCCATGGCATCCTGAAATCCCATTTGCTGAGTGTCAGGGCAAGGTGCACTTGGCAATAAATTTTATTAAACAAATTGATACTTAGCCAAGTGTTCTGGCAGACAGCACTCGGGAAAAAGATATTTACAAAAAAATAATTCTTTGCACAATGCCTGTCAGACGACACTCGGCAAAGAATTTTATAAGCAAAATAAAAAAAGGCTTTGTCGAGGGCCGTGGAGTTCGGCGCTCGGCAATGCCTCACCGGCGCCGGCGCTGTGATGGCTATTTTTCTTTGCTGAGCATCAGCTTGACCTTCAGCAAAGGCTTTGCCGAGTGCCCCACAAAAGGTACTCGGCAAAAAATCCTTTTCTGACCAAATTTTTAGCGACGGCTCTTTGTCAAGTGCGGCCCTTGGTAAAGCTTTTGCCGAATGCAAAGTAGCCTTTGCTTCACGTACTCGGCAAAGTGCCTAAATCTAGTAGTGCAAATTTTTGGTGATCTAGTACAACCAACCGTAGGACATATCTTTTTCATCAAAATCTTTAATCCAATCAATTTTAGATATGAAAAAATATAAAAAATGGTCTTTTGTACAAGATGTCCCGTGGAGTTGCCCCACACAATTAAGCTTAATTTCAAATTGTGCTGAAACTTGTAATCAATAGCAGCTAATAAAGCTTAATTGACCCGTGTTCAATTACAGGAGCGACTGAACCAAATAATCTAACAAATATGGCATGGATGCTGGGGAGAGAGTAGAGGAGCAGCTGTGATTGAGAATGAGAACGCAGAAGAAAGCGAGATAACGGTGGTGGGTAACAGTCGATGACAATGGCGGCAACTATGTCTGAAGAGCACACAGCTCCCATCTAATGGTAAACCCCAACGTACCTAGCGTAGGTTTATTTCCATCTTTGATTGGTTACAAAAATAAATCTAAGCTGAACCTCCTAAAAATCCTCCCCAATCTTGTCTTATTCTTTCTAATAACAAACCCGACTTTAGCCATGGTTGGACTCCTGGGAACGTCAATGGCGACCTACAAAAGAGTCCACAACATTTACTAAGAACAAACACCGAGATGATCATATCCCTGGAATGAATTCTTACGGAATTTGCTATACGGTTCTCTTACAAACACCAGTACTAAAGCCAATACCGAAAACTAGAACTAGAATTTCTTCATGTTTGAGATATAAGTGTTAGGATGATCTCTCCAGGGGGCCCAACGGCTCTCTGGACCCCCTGATTCTCGCGCCCTGATCGGGGGCGCCCAGCCCGAGATTGGCTGGTGGGCCCCTGTCGCGCTGCGCTATATAAAGGGTGGGGGCCGGCGGGCTCAAGGTACGAGGTTCCCCTGAGCCGCCACAACCCCACCGACAAAATCCTAGACCGATCTATAGGGCGCGCAGTAAGCGACGGGAAGATCCCGCCGGACCTGCGACGACCACGCCGTCACCGCCGTGCGGCGACCTCTTCACCAACCGTCGCTGCCCGTGCGCAGACCTTCACCACCGAACCAGCGATGGTCGGCTCCTCCTCCAACTCCGATGGTATGTGTCTCTATTCCTCTCCTTTCCCCTCTCAGATCTAGCTCTGTTCTTACCGTGTATAAGTTGATAGCCCTACTGATCTACACCTAGAAGGTCCTTGGGACATAACAATGGTATCGGAGGCCTCGATCTAGAGTGTAGATCGAGTTTTGGGGAAGAAAAGAAGGGGAAACCCTAATGTTTGACCGCCGCCGGTTTGCCGATGTTCCGATCGAAAAGAAAAGGAGGGTTTGATCCAAGGGATTCAAACTCCAAAGCGAGTCAAACCGCAAACAGAAAGGGGATCCGATCTGAGTCGGATCCCAGAGCCTAACCCTAGTATGGTTCTGGCCGGGAGAGATAACTCACCTGGCCGTATGGTTCACCGCCGTCACGCGGAAATGCGTCGCGCCGTCGCGCGGGGAGACCCGGGGCCGCCGTCGACGCGCATGAAGGAGCCGCGGGCGCGGCTCAGGGCGCCGACGCGAGGCCGTTCGACGGCGGAGCGCTCTACCAAGGGGAGCGCATCCTCCGGCGAACGGGCCCGTGGCGGCGCCAGCTTTCTTCTTGTTCTTCTCCGGCCACGGGCCACCGCCGTCGTTGCTCTGGCGCCGTCGGTGAGAGATGGGAGAGAGAAGGGGAGGAGACAGAATGAGGGTTAGGGTTTGGGAGATGTCCGTCGGCGGGTTTTTTGTCCAGGCGGCTTTTGCGGATGGCCGTCGGATGGAATCCAGCGGTCGGCGCTGGTCGGGCCACCTTTAGGCCCAGGCGGGTGGCCACTTTCCCGGCCCAGGCCCAGGTTGCGGCCTGGGCGCGGGGGAGCGCGCGCACCGCGCCAGGCTGGGCCGTCCGGGCCGCAATGGGCCATGTGGCCGTCTTAAACAGTGGCTGTACGTTTTGTTTTTTATTTTTTGTTTATTATTATTCCGTTTTCAGAAGCCAAATTTTCATAGAATTCGAATTTTGATCTCTGTAAATTTTGCACCAACGTGTTATTTTTTTCCAGAGGTTAAAATTTTATAGGTATGATGCTTCTGAAAAATAAACAAGGTCTCATGTTTCCGCTGCGTATTTACGGTTGTTATTTTCATCATTAAATTCGAACCAACGGGAGAGTTTAATTTTGAAAAAAATAGATATTGTTTTCAGATTATTATAATATTATTATTATTCTGACCAACGTTGATTAATAATAATATTATGATGTTATGTTTTTGTTTTGAATTTTGTCTATTTCTGCCCAACGGTGATGTAGATTTAATGTATAATTAATTGTATGTTTTAATTTTGACCAACGTTGAAAATAAAGCATGTAGTTATTATCGTTTATTCTATTCTCACTATATATGACTTATGGTTGTGGTTATAGGTGGTTTCTCCTTGATGAGCTGCATCAAGGATATCCCCGTACTCAAAGGAGACAACTATGGGGAATGGAGGAGGAAGATAGACCTGGCTTTCACCCTGGCTGAGGTGGACTGGGTAGTGACCGAACCGTGTCCCACAGAGCCTGTGGAACCGGTGCGGGAGGCTAATGAGGTTGATGCCGCATGGCAAACCAGACAGAGGGACTTTGCTCCCGTACGGATGTCCTATGACTTGGAGCATAGGAAATGGGTCATGGCAAACAAGAAGTGTTTGGCCGTGGTAAAGAACACGATTGAGCCAGCTATTGTGGGCTCAATCCCAGAGTGTGTCACTGTCACAGAGTATCTGGATAGGATTAAGAGTCAGTTTACTGGCTCTTCAAAGACTTATGCCACCCAGCTGATAAAGCAGCCGGTAACAGAGAGGTACCATGGAGGTGGTAGTGGCATATGAGAGCACATACTGAGGATGAGCACTTTGGCATCCAAGCTCAAACCAATGGATTTGGCACTCAAGGATGAGTTCCTTATTCATCTGATTTTTGCTTCCTTACCAAAAGAGTTTGATACTTTTGTTGTTAATTACAACATTCATCCTGAAAAGTGGGACTTAGAGAAGCTCATTGCTATGTGTGTGCAAGAGGAGGAGAGAATTAAGGCCTCACATGGTGGATCTATAAACCATGTGAGGGATAATAAGAAAAGAAATTTTAATGCTCCTTCCTCTTCAAGGTTCAAGGGAAAGACTCCATATCAGCCTCAGCCCCAGCAGTATCAGCAGTACACTGTTGATAAAGATCAGTGTCTCCACTGCAAGAAGAAGGGCCACTTCAAGAAGGATTGTCCTGACTTCTTGAAAACGTTTATGGCCAACAGAGGTGAGAATATTATTACATTTGTAAATGAATCATTGTATATACAGTATTCCAAATCTACTTGGTGGATTGACTCAGGTGCAACTGTTCATGTTGCAAATTCTTTGCAGGGGTTCACTTCGATGAGGGCTTTGCAAAGAAACAAAAGATGTATTAAAGTTGCAAATGGAGTTCGGGCAGACGTCGAAGCTGTTGGAGATCTTTCATTAGAGCTTCCAGATGGCGTAGTACTTCTGCTTAGAGATGTTTTATTTGTTCCATCTTTGATGAGAAACTTAATAAGTGTATCACGTTTGGATAATGATGGTTATGGTTGTCATTTTGGACATGGAAAATGTGTAATAATGTTTAATGATCAATGTATTGGTCTCGCCTTTCAACAAGACGAGCTTTATTTATTGTCTCTTCGTGAAAAAGCTAACTCCATATGCAATGTGAATGATAATACATCCTCGTGTGTGAATGAAAATAGAAAGCGAAAGAGAACTCTAAATGAGTCATCGAAATTATGGCACTGTCGTTTAGGCCATATTTCGAGGGGGAGAATAGAAAGATTAGTTAAGAATGAAATTCTTCCTCCATTAGAGTTCTCAGATCTAGAGCAATGCATAGATTGCATTAAAGGTAAATTTGTAAAGCAAATAAAGAAAAATGCTAAATGAAGTACAGGAATTTTATAAATCATTCACACAGATATTTGCGGTCCTTTTCCTGTAAAGAGTGTGGATGGCTATGACTCGTTCATAACATTCACAGATGATTACTCCCGATATGGTTATATTTATCCAATCAAAGAAAGATCAGAGGCATTGGATAAATTTAAGATCTTTAAGGCTGAGGTTGAAAATCAGCATGACTTAAAGATAAAGATAGTCAGATCCGACCGTGGGGGGGAGTACTATGGTCGGCATACCCCTTATGGACAAGTGCCTGGACCTTTTGCAAGGTTTCTTCAGGAGAATGGTATAGTTGCCCAGTATTCTACACCGGGCGAGCCTCAACAGAATGGAGTAGCTGAAAGGCGTAACCATACTTTGATGGATATGGTGCGCAGTATGGTGAGTTACTCCACCTTACCGTTGAGTCTGTGGATGGAGGCGCTGAAAACCGCCATTCACATTCTCAACAGAGTTCCAAGTAAGTTGGTGCCCAAAACACCGTATGAATTGTGGACAGGAAAAGTACCCTCACTAAATCACTTGCGTGTGTGGGGGAGTCCTGCTGAGTCCAAGGTCTTTAACCCAAACATTGGGAAGCTGGATCCCAAAACAGAGAGTTGCCATTTCATTGGCTATCCTGAAAAGTCAAAAGGTTTTCGTTTCTACTGTCCCGATAGATATACAAAGTTTGTAGGAACGAGACATGCTGTCTTCTTGGAAGAGCAGATGATCAGGGGGAGCACGACAGCACGAAAAATTGATCTTGAGGAGAAGCGGGTATATGTGCCCACTCCAATGATTCAGGAACCGTTTTTTGTGTTGCCTGTTCCTGCTGCACCAACAGCGCAGGACACTGTAGTGACAGCACCTGTTGTATGTCTTCCCATGGCAACAGCGAGTGAACATGTGGAAACTGTCCCTCAGGAGCCCGTGGAAACCGTTGTTGCGCATGAGGAAGAGCAGCAACAGCCCCCTGTAGAACCGGGGCCATCTGAGGTCGCCCCTAGAAGGTCTCAAAGAATTAGGAGATCTGCTATTCCTGATGATTATGAAGTATATAACACTGAGGAGTTTCAAATGGAGGATGATCCCACCTCATTTGAAGAAGCCATGAGAAGCGAACACTCATCCAAGTGGCTTGATGCCATGGAAGAAGAGATGAGATCAATGAGTACCAACAAGGTTTGGGACTTGGAGGTAATTCCCAAAGGAGCCAAAACAGTGGGTTGTAAATGGGTTTACAAGACCAAGTATGACTCCCAAGGGAATATAGAAAAGTATAAAGCGCGACTTGTGGCAAAGGGCTTTACGCAAAGGGAAGGAATTGATTACAATGAGACTTTTTCACCAGTCTCATGTAAGGATTCTTTCAAAATCATAATGGCTCTTGTAGCCCATTATGATTTAGAGTTACATCAAATCGATGTGAAGACAGCGTTTCTAAATGGGGATTTAGAAGAAAATGTTTACATGGCACAACCGAAAGGTTTTGTCATAAAAGAAAAGAACAAATGGGGTGTCGCCTAAAGAAATCCATTTATGGATTAAAACAAGCTTCAAGACAGTGGTATTTGAAGTTTGATGGCACAATAAAGAAGTTTGGGTTTAAAGAAAATGTTGAGGACAATTGCGTTTATGCAAAGTTTAAGAATGGAAAGTATATCTTCCTAATCCTGTATGTGGACGATATCTTACTAGCTAGTAATGATGTCAGTCTACTGCAGGAGACAAAGAAGTTCTTGTCCTCAAACTTTGATATGAAAGATCTTGGTGAAGCCTCATTCGTTCTTGGGATCGAGATTCATCGAGATAGAAGCAAAGGGGTATTAGGACTATCACAAAAGGCATACTTGGAAAAGGTTCTAAAGAAATTCAGTATGCACAAAAGTAAACCTTCACCTGCACCCATAGTCAAGGGCGATAGATATGGGGACTTTCAGTGTCCTAGGAACCAGTATGAGATCGATCAAATGAAAGCGGTTCCATATGCTTCAGCTGTCGGAAGCCTACAGTATGCTCAAGTTTGTACACGCCCTGACTTAGCATTTGTTACCGGGTTACTTGGCAGATTTCAAAGCAATCCAGGCCTAGAATACTGGAAACTTGTAAAGAAAGTCTTGTGTTATCTGCAAGGCGCAAAAGGCCTCATGTTGACATATAGAAAATTAGAATCCTTGCGCATAGAAGGGTACTCAGATTCTGATTATGCGGGAGATGATAGGAAGTCCACGTCTGGATATGTTTTCACTCTCGCAGGGGGAGCCATATCGTGGAAAAGCTCCAAACAAACCGTCACTACATCGTCCACAATGTATGCCGAGTTTGTTGCATGTTTCGAGGCCTCGGGGCAGGTGAACTGGCTAAAGAAGTTCATACCCGGTTTGAGAGTGGTTGACGACATCCATGGACCACTAAAGTTGTACGGTGATAATTACCCAGCAGTACAATATGCTCACAACAATAGGTCAAGTGGTGCTGCCAAACACATTGACATAAAGTACTATGTTGTGAAAGATAAAGTCCGGGATCAAACTATTAGTCTTGAGCACATCAGCACAAATAAGATGCTCGCGGATCCGCTGACAAAAGGCTTACCACCCAACGTGTTCAAGGAACATGTAGCCGGCATGGGTTTAAGGGAAAGCCTATGATTCCTGGACTATAAAGGGCCCAAAAGGGAAAGAAGCTATTTCAGAACAGAGTGATGTGTTGTAGCTGTTGAATCTATCGGGAATCAACCGTGATGATGAAGCATGCTCTATGCATTATCTGTGATGAAATAGGAAAGTCAAGTTAAAGTTAAAGGTACAAGTATAAAGTAGAGATCAAGGGGGAGATTGTTAGGATGATCTCTCCAGGGGGCCCAACGGCTCTCTGGACCCCCTGATTCTCGCGCCCTGATCGGGGGCGCCCAGCCCGAGATTGGCTGGTGGGCCCCTGTCGTGCTGCGCTATATAAAGGGTGGGGGCCGGCGGGCTCAAGGTACGAGGTTCCTCTGAGCCGCCACAACCCCACCGACAAAACCCTAGACCGATCTATAGGGCGCGCAGTAAGCGACGGGAAGATCCCGCCGGACCTGCGACGACCACGCCGTCACCGCCGTGCGGCGACCTCTTCACCAACCGTCGCTGCCCGTGCGCAGACCTTCACCACCGAACCAGTGATGGCCGGCTCCTCCTCCAACTCCGATGGTATGTGTCTCTATTCCTCTCCTTTCCCCTCTCAGATCTAGCTCTGTTCTTACCGTGTATAAGTTGATAGCCCTACTGATCTACACCTAGAAGGTCCTAGGGACATAACAATAAGTGGACCAATCCATCTCATAGGGATAGTAGTGATATGGGCCTCTCTCCTGCTGAGGGGCTGGACAGGATTATGCGCACGCCTCTGTCCAGGTTGATGCGTTGCAGCAAGGCCACTGAATGATACAAAGAACATGTACCCGCTAGCTCCTTGGGCAGACGACGACATTAGAATATAGCATATCATCGCCCCAGTGAGCTGGGGTATTATTGATATGTACGTATGTATCTTGTGTTGCACAGTCCAATCCATGTCGTCATTGAGCACCCACGTACACCTTGAGATCCCACACCTTTAGATGGTGGTCCTGCAGCGGCTGCACTAGAGAACGAAAGCCGGCCATTGCCGGACGTTGTTCGGGCACACGGTTTTGTGTGCCTGAATAGAAGAATTGGCATTGCAATTGGTAGCTCGGTGGGTCACCCATGCCAGGCCGGTGTAGTAGTCGAGACCGACTGTACATGTGTAAATATGGTGTACTCGCACTCGTCGCACTCCTCCATGATCGAAGGCAGGGGAGGCTACGGACGCATGGGCATCGCTGCTGCCCGACGAGATTCTCCTGGACATCTTCCGCCGCCAAGAAGCCACCGCCGTCATGAGCTGCGCCGGCGACTGCAAGTCGTGGCGGCGCCCCATCATGGACATCCGCTTCCCCGACGTCTTCGTTCCAAACCTTCTCCTCGGTTTCGTCCCCAACTACATCAGCGGATACAAAATGGCTGCGCGTGGATGCACCGTACGCCGGCGCCGTCACAGCCGGACGCGCACGGCTACTGCTCCTTGGCCCCAATCCCAACCAAAGGCAAATTGCCATCGTCACGCGACGGGTTCCTCCTGATCAAGCGATGCCGAGGTGGCACGTCCGACGACGATCATGGCGTAGTTCGAGAGCCAGAGTGCCAGACCTATATCTTGGTAACCGGCCGGCTATGATGATCTACAGACCGCGTGTCCACATCCAGTGAACTAGAGGTTCAGATACTTGCCGTGCCGTGCGGGTCACTAATCGCGGCGGCGTTGGGCGGCCGCAGCGGCTTCGACTACCAGCTCTTCACAGCCATGTCCGGTAGATTTCGATGGCAGCATCATCGGCACCATGGCTATGGAGGAAAGCACCGAGGTCGTTTGCCGTGCACTGGCTTGCCCTGGTTGTGCCGGTGCACTGTCGCCCTCGACATGCGCACCGGCCGAACTTGGACGACGGAGCTGCCGCTGCCGCTGAGTGGGATACCATACCATCCAGAGAGGCCATCATCCTGGCCACGTCGACGTCCAGGGAGGGCCGGCAGCTGTCCGTGATACAGTGGTTGGTGGAGCGGCAAGATCGAGATCCATGTGTGGTGTGGGTGCTCACCGCCGGCGGCGACCGGTGGGTCTCCTGCGGCGGGTGGTCGACATGCGAAAGCTGCAGGTGCCTGGGCCCATCGACTGGATGTGGCTGAACGTCTTCCGTCCGTGTTAGCGGGCAGGAGCTTCTCATTGACGTGGACAGAGGAACGTCCAGTCATATTCGCTATTAAACATGTATTAGAGGCTGCCAATCCATTAGTTTCAGGGACTCCTGCCAATCCATAATGACAACTGCAGTGTTAAGCATGTATTAGAGCCTGAAATATTTATTTATACGAGAATATAGTGAAAGTTAGTACAAAAGGTAACATATCCTAGGCTTGTGCGGCACTACTTCCCAGCAGGTTTCTTAATTAAACTTTCTATCCTCAATGATTTTTTGGAGGGAATTAAGCCTAGTTTCTCACTATCTGAATAAAACAATTTTTAGAATTACGACACACTTTTAAGAATCTATTTGTATAGGCTGTGTTACAGAGTCGTGCCAATAAATCATTGAGAAGTAGAGGCGGCGGTTGCTACAACCACATCTACAACGCGAATCCGAGTGCTACACCCATTGAGTCGGTGTAACTAGTACAGTCGGCCTTTCTACCAGCGCCACCCCCAGGAAAAAGTGGCCCCACGGGACAAACCGCCTGTGTAAACAAATCTAGACAATCGTTTTCTTTAAATTAACCGTTTGTACAATTGGGAGTTCTCCACTGGCAGTTGGTATACATAGCTAACGTTAGTGTAGACAATCGTTCTCCTAAAATTTACTCTTAAAAAGTTGAATATTAAATTTTGTGATATGTTTCATACTAAAATTTACTCTTAAAAAGTTGAATATTAAATTTTGTGATCTGTTTTACTAAAATTTACTCTTAAAAATTTGAATATTAAATTTTGTGATCTGTTTCATACTAAATTTTATACTTAGCAGCTGAATTTCATGGGATGGTTAAGTTTGTATATAAACCATGGTAAAATTGTGATCCTGGGATATACTCAAACCATGGTAAAATTGGCTTAATATAATCCGATCCATGGTAATATGTGATCCTGGGATATAACCAAACCGTGGTATAATCGGCTATACCCAAACCATGGTAAAATATAGGCTTTAACCGACGCATGGTAAAATTGCGAAGTTAGTTATATTTTCATTCCTCTAAACCATGGTAAATGCTGTTATAATGAAACTATTACCAAACCATGGTACTTCTGCTTAGTAATTAACCACGGTGCTTCTGCGTAGTTGACATTTCG
This sequence comes from Coix lacryma-jobi var. lacryma-jobi, assembly GCA_009763385.1. Taxonomy (NCBI): domain Eukaryota; kingdom Viridiplantae; phylum Streptophyta; class Magnoliopsida; order Poales; family Poaceae; genus Coix; species Coix lacryma-jobi. Next base: position 27,395,731 of record CM019829.1, read on the forward strand.
ATTTGTCCAAGGCATGGTTTAGTTGGCTATAACCTAGGCATGGCAAATATGCATAGTTAGGCACATTCTCATTAACCTAATACATGGTAAAATTTGCTATATAGCCTAGGCATGGTAAAGATGCGAAGTTAGCATATTTTCATGATACTACTAATTCATGGTAAAATAAATTTTGTTGTCCAAATCATAGTAAAATTGATTATTCCTTAGCTTAAAACTTGTCCAAACAGTCGCGCCAAATCGTTTGGCGCCGCGCCACGGTGTAAAGCTGGTTGCGCCAAATGATTTGGCGCGATGACGTGTATTTTCTGCGCCAAATTATTTGGCGCGAAAAAAGGGTTATCACATGCAAATTTTTAGATTTTTGATTAAAAATGGATTAATTTTTTTAAAAAAATCCGCAATCTTCCGCCAGTAGAAACTACTCTTGAACTGCCATTAGCTGGCTCCGTTGTACTAGTGACGTACCCATGATAAACCTGTGCCCTGGCGACCTCAACTTCAAGCTGCATAACAACCAAATCGACAGCACATGCAACAAAGAGGTTGCCCGGGCATCATTCACTACCGGAAAAACTCACTTTGCCGAGCGCCGCACTCTTTGCCGAGAGTTTTTTTTCGGGCGCTTGGCAAAGAGCTCTTTGCCGAGGGCCGAATAAAAAACTCTCGGCAAAAGAAAAACGCTCGGCAAAGAAATTCTTTGCCGAGAGCCAAAAAAACACTCGGCAAAGAAATTCTTTGCCGAGTGTTTTTTTTGGCTCTCGGCAAAGAATTTCTTTGCCGAGTGTTTTTTCTTGCTCTCGGCAAAGAAATTCTTTGCCGAGCGTTTTTTTATTGGCTCTCGGCAAAGAGCTCTTTGCCGAGAGTTTTTTTTTACACTCGGCAAAGCTAATTTTCAAATCATATTTTGAAGCAGTAAATTAATCCAAATAAAAAAACTTTCAACAAAAAAGTTGTTTCACTTATCAAGATGAATAATTTTTATTTTAGTCATTTCTTCATTTGACAAATTTAAAATAAATTTGTTCATAAATCTTACATCTCTCTCCGTTAGTTTACGAAACTACAAGAGTGATATATAATATTTGTGAATAATATGATAACCACAATTTTGGATGTATAAATGGGTAAACAACCAAAATAAACTTTGTAGATCTTGACAGGTTATGAAAGTTTGTAGTTGATAACTTTTTAATTTGAAGTCATCTAGTTATGCAAAACTACGTTCGAATTTGAAAATTTTAAAATTCGAATTTTTTAAAATACCTTAGATGGAGAAATGGCCAAAATAAAAGTTATAGATCTCGAAAAGTTATGAAACTTTGGTGTTGACAACTTTTTGATTTGAAATCATCTTGTCAACGAAAACTACGTTTCAAATTGTCAAATTTGAAATTCAAATTTTTATAAACGACCTCGGATGGAAAAACTACCAAAATAAAAATTGTAGGTCTCAAAAAGTGAGAAAACTTTGTAGTTGATTACTTTTTTATTTGAATTCATTTAGGGCCTTAAATAAGCAAGTTACACATGGTTTAGTATAATATATGGGTAATCGAAACGGAGATGGAACGTATACGAGTGTGTAGTGCAGTGGTAGAGGAGGCTCCGCGCGAACGAGAGGTCGTGAGTTCGAATCCTGCTGACTGCGCGAGAGAAAATTGCGTGAAAAATAGTAGAACTTGCGATTTCGAGGGCAACAAGTGGGCGCTGCCCAGTGGGCCCCTCCTCCAATTAAATAAAAATTTTTCTTTATTTTTTCGGGGTTTTTTTATTTTTTTCTTTGCCGAGGGTTTTTCTTTGCCGAGAGCCATCTCAGCACTCGGCAAAGGTTTTGCCGAGCGCCCGATAAAAGGCTCTCGGCAAAGAGCCCTTTGCCGATTCATTTTTTGCCGTGTGGCCTTTGCCGAGGGCTGCACTCGGCAAAGGCTTTGCCGAGTGTTAAAGGAGTTTTGCCGAGTGCCTGTGGCACTCGGCAAAGCGACCATGTCCGGTAGTGATTCCGAGTGTCTTGAGCTTCTCATTGACGTGGACAGAGGAACGCGCAGTCAAATTCTCCACTAGCACTGGTTACGCAGCCGTGCTTACCAGATGGATTGGTCATCGTATTGGGCCATGTGCATTGCAACGGGAACAACATATAATACAACAGCCTTCACTACCGGAATCTCCATCTATGCCGAGTGTAAACAATTTTACCGAGTGTTTTATATCGGGCACTCGGCAAAGAGGAGGTTTGCCGAGTGCCAACCCTAAGGCACTCGGCAAAGCAAGGACACACGGTGAATCACCTCTTTGCCGAGTGCTGTTGACAAAACACTCGGCAATCTTGTGTCTTTGCCGAGTGTCGCTGACCAGGCACTCGGCAACGAACCTGCCCGTAAGGCAGTCACGGCACCCCATCTTTGCCGAGTTCCCACCGTTAGGCACTCGGCAAAGCTTCAACCTTTGCCGAGTGTATTAGGGCAACACTCGGCAAAGGTTCCGTTTTGCCGAGTGTTTCAGTCGAGCACTCGGCAAATATTTACCAAAAAAATTGCACCTTATCTCCAATCTTTTTCCTATCCTCACATAGACTATTTGGTACATCATGTTCAAATTTGGAATTTTTTGAATTTATTTAGCATATTTCACTAGTTATTTTATTTTGTCGCATTTTTTTGACCCATGTCGAATTTGAAGTGCAGGTCATCTAAATATGTAAAAAAAGGTTACTATAAACTTGATATTCATGTTATTCAACCTATATTGAGTCCTCACATGCGATATGAGGAGATTTTTCAAAAATCTTGTTTACTAAACATGAGGTCAAACTTGTGACTACGTGGTTTTTAAATTATATAAAAACCAAACGAGGTCCAAAAATCATGAAACTTGTTGAGGTGTCATGTTATCGTATGTCGAGCCTATGATAAAAAATGAAGAACATTTCGACCAAGTTTGTGTCGATACTCCTTATAATCTAGAGAATTTGCCTGGAAGTTTATGATTTCATGTGAAGCCTCCTTGAGAATTTGGACACCATCGACACAAACTTGGTTGAAATGTTCTCAATATTTTATCATAGGCTCCACATATGATAACATGGTGGCTCGACAAGTTTCACGATTTTTGGACCTCGTTTGGTTTTTATATAATTTAAAAACCACTTAATCGCAAGTTTGACCTCATGTTTAGTAAACAAGATTTTTGAAAAATCTCCTCATATCACATGTGAGGACTCAATATAGGTTGAATAACATGAATATCAAGTTTATAGTAACCTTTTTTTACATATTTAGATGACCTGCAGTTCAAATTCGACATGGGTCAAAAAAATGCGACAAAATAAAATAACTAGTGAAATATGCCAAATAAATTCAAAAAACTTTCAAATTTTAATATGATGTATCAAATGGTCTACGTAAGGATAGGAAAAAGTTTGGATGTCAGAAAAAAAATAAAGATATGTCGAGTGCCTTATGCAGACACTCGGCAAACAGACTCTTTGCCGAGTGTCTCTGCTACGTGCACTCGGCGAAGTTCTAATTCCTTTTTTTATATATAAATTCCCTATGCCGAGTGCTAGATCGGGGCACACGGCAAAGGGTTCACCTAAGGACCCAAGCCGGCACCAGACACGAGCTCCTCTCTCGTCCTCTCAGTCTCTCAGCTCCTCTCTCAGTCGTCTCTCTCGCTCAGTTCTTCGGCTCCCCGGCGGCCTCCCTGGCCGCGCCCTCCCCGGCGGCCGCCGTCTCCGGTCGCGCCCACCGAGCCACGCCGCCGCCGTCCCTGGAGCTCGCCCGCGCCCGCCACGCCGACGTCCCCGGAGCTCTGGCCGCGCCCGCCACGCCGCCGCCGTCCCCGACCGCGGCCCGCCGAGCCACGCCGCCGCCGTCCCCGGCTCGCCCTCGGCCGCGCCCGCCACGCCGCCCTCGGCCGCGCCCGCCACGCTGCCGCCGTCCCCGGAGCTCGGCCGCGCCCGCCACGCCGCCGCCGTCCCCGGAGCTCGGCCGCGCCCGCCCCGCCTTGCCCGGCCCACAGCGGAGGTAACCCCTTCTCCTTCTCCTCAGATGGATAGCATACATAGCTCTTCAGAAACTGAAGATGGTGCTTTCAGTGAATGAACAGAGATGGTTTTTACTGCTAGGCTCAACTTCACCCTTTTTCCGTACCCAAATCAGCCATTTGGTTATGGAGTGAGTGCACAAGCACATAACTGCAGTTGGTTATGGATCTTTGGTTAGGCCAGTTCTTACATAAGTAGTATAAAATTTTCGTTCTAAGTCGTAACAGGTAGTTCTCTGAATTATATATGTGTTCTATCTACTTTCCTTTTCTTCAGGATGCTATGCTACATATTGCAATCAGTCCTTACAAAAATATGAAAATGAAGCATTGCATACAGTTCTGCAGGAAACATCTGGACATAGAAGTTGTTTGGGCCTTTAATTTGGGGTAGCATGGGATGTTGATCCATCAAACTAGGGCCTTATTTATGCACAATGAGAATTTTATATTTCCTTTTATTTATTTTAATTTTTAGAATGGTATACTCTCCAATAGGAAAACATGATCAACCGATTAGACCTAACAATAGCAAATTTGTTCTATCACCACCAGTTCATTTTTTTTGCTTCGAATGAGCTGTACCTCAGTAGTGTAACAATATGAGAAATCACAGTCTAGATATATGTTCATGCGATGGACTGGCATGAAAAGGATTAGAGAAGACCGGGACGTTTCAGTATCTAGAAGCTGCCACCTTTGATGCAAGTGCAGAGATGAGATCTCTTTCTTTTCTGCCATTTGCTATTGCAAATCTTACTAACTGTTACAAGACGATTGAGAAAGGTGAATAGGACGTGTATTTATATGTGTATCAGTACCAGTATTGATGACATAAGGTACAGCAAGAGCATCAATTAGGACGGAGGCCTCTTTCTGAAGTGAAAGGTGCAATGAAGCACACAGGTGACTGGTCGTCAGTGGTCACTTGATTATGCAGTTGGCCAGCAGCATATCAGGAATAGTGCAGTGGAAAGCCAGGATGGCAACCTCTGCATTCTGAATTATTGTATGTACACTGGCACTATTCTGTTACTATGAATGTACAGAAACTCAGAGAGAGAGAGGTGCCATATGTGAATTTATTGTAAAATGACCAATCTGAAATTCTCCTCATCACTTCATACCATAGCAGAGAGATTGTTAAAAGCCGGCCTCACTCAAATTTTGCAGGAGAGTATAACACCGCCTGAACCGAGCTGGGTCTCCCTGCACCGCCACCCAAGGTATAACATCGTTGTCCCTGTCATGGTCATGGGTCGCGTAACCTAGTTAGGCGTCTCCCGTTCGAAACAGGTACGGTCGGAAGTATGTAGGTCTCTGCATATGGACGACCGTACCTGTTTCGAATTGTCCACGTTTTTTGGACAGCCCGAGGATCCGTAGGAGGGGTTAGTTTCCATGCTCTGCTCTGATCCGAGACTGAGTTTCAGCATCACCTCCTTGTTGTTCTCCGGATACACAATCTCCCTGCTAGGACGTGTATTCGGAGAACAGCGGGGAGGTGCTGCCGAAATTCTGTCTCGGAGAGGAGCAGAGCATGGAAACTAACCCCGTCTACGGATCCTCGGGTGGGATTAGGACCTATCTTCACCTATTAGATGGTAGGAACAGTGCGTACTTGCCATGCATTCTTACGTTACGTGTATCAGTGGTAGAGGATGGATGACCGGGAGTGGATGTACACTGGGCGCCCAAGTTATGGACAGTGGTCCGATGAGTGGGTCGAGAAGACAAATGAGTTCTTGGAAACTGCATTTCGTGAGGCTCAAGGAGCGAGTAAAGTTTGGTGTCCGTGCGGCAGGTGTCAGAACAGACGTCGACAATCAAGGAGGATATGGGTAAACATCTTTGCAAGCATGGGTTCATGCCAGGCTATAGGATTTGGCACCTCCATGGTGAAGCCGATCGTTTGAGAGATGAGGTGGTGAGACAACGCGTCGATGACTTGGATGCTGATGGCGGTGTAGGAGACATGTTAGATGACTTTCATGAAGCACACTTCGGTGAAGGGCATCAGGAGGAGGAGGAGGGGGAGGAGGAGCCAGAGGCAACAACCAAGGCGTATTATGACATGTTGTCTGCGGCACAAAAACCACTTCATGCTCACACGAGGGTCTCTCAGCTAGATGCCATTGGCCGCATTATGGCCTTGAAGTCCCAGTTCAGCCTGAGTCGGGATGCCTTCGATGTTATGTTGACAGTGTTTGGGAGCATGCTTCCAGAAGGTCACATTGCTGGACCAATAGAAGATTTTGTTTTTGGAGAACACACGATGTCTGCTGCATGAATATAACAGTTTTTCCTATTTGTTTCAACTTCTACTAATGAGATGTAGTTAACACATTATTGATTTGGTGAATCCAATTTTTGAGTTCACTCATGGGATTACCGTTTACTTTTTGTGATTACTGCTCTCTGATCCTAACGACTTAGGCAATTGATTGATTGAAAACTTCATTTTCCAAACATGCATGTTAAAAATGACAGCTATTGGCCTTGCTCTGATTACATTTTTTGCCTTTTTGGGTCAATTAATAAGAAGCACAAAGCATGAAAAAAAATGTTTAGATGCATTCTAACATGTCAAGTTCATTTGTTGTAGGCCGAGCTAAGCGAGGAGAGGAGGCAGTCCGAGGAATATCGTAAGATGGCCGAGGAGAGGGCCCAGATGCAAAGCCAGCGGGTGGATGCTATCCTCGAGTGGATCCGTGGTACAGGACTCGACTTGGGTTGACCTTTGCCGGATGCTGTGGTGAACCCTCCTGCAACTAATACTCCTCTAAGCTTGCACACTCTAGCTTGTTCATGGATCTCAATTGAGTTAGAGTTATATTGTTTGGGTCGCTTGTTTAGATCTGTTTGGAACTAAAAGAACCATTACAATCAATTCCTGTTAAGCAACATTCCTAGGTAAAGAATAGAAATGTTGATTCCTTTTTTTCCCAACTATTTACTTGTCTGATGTACCCATCTGCGTGCGAAGCAAGGAAGCAATGTACGAACCCAGGAGCACTATTGAGCATGCCTGTGCTCAAAGGTTCTAGAAAGCATTTCAATTCAGGGATCCAAACGGCCTGCAAGGTAACAAGAAAAACATGAAAAATATGATATCAGCCTGCTTAGACACAAACATCACTTTACACAATTCATTCCCCGGATAATTGTGCAGCTTACTAAAATTTCATGAAAAAATGGGAAAGGTTGACCAATATAGAGAAAATATGGACACTTCTTACGGTTTGGACTAAAAAGGCACAATTATTCTAGAGTTACTGTCTAACCTGTGATGTTTGTAGCCTGTCATGATGTGCCCGAATGGCCTCATTGTTGTATAAATCATGCACAGCAAGCAGTGGCTTATTGCTATCACTCGCTTGTACCTATTTGTGTCCTCTCTTCCAATGGAGACAACGAAAAGTTGTGGAGGCATGAGCAGAAACAACAGGAAGGAGGTCGAGGCAAACTATCAGGGAGCAGTCTACAAAACACCCACTGCTCCTTGTATCAAGGGTGTCAATGGATCTGCTTCAAAAAAAAAAAGTGTGTCAGTGGATCTAAAACATAGCTCAAAGTCTGTTGACATCTAATCTAACAAAGTAGAAACATAGCCTTTGCTTGAAAAGAATTGTAGATCAAAACAGTCTAATGAGCTAAAAACTCCATGTGTAAAGGTTGACATCATGAGCACAAAAAATTAGAAATGTTGTTCCCAGACTTAACAAAAACCTTGATTCATGATGAACCAAAGTCATCATTGGTTCTTGCCTGATGGCTACGGAGATTACTCCAACCAATAAAATAATGCCTTGCTTTCTCAGCATTAACTGTCATGCAATATCTTGTCCTCAAAATCCTGGCCAGGTGGCACCTACATAATTACAAACATAAATTACTTGAATAAGTTGAACGAAGCAAGTTATCAGGAACAATGGTCAATAGTGCTCAACAACACCATACATGCAATAGACCAGTGTCAAGTCTTGAACTGGCCTACCAGGTGGAGTGTGTATATGAAGAGCAGTAAAAGGGAACGGGAGACACCGGATAGAAATTTAGAAGTTACCTTTAGCCAAAATGCAACATTTTTTTCTTGATTGATTGACTGCATTATGCTGTTAAAAAATATCAGCAAACATCCACATTCTGAATAATCAGTAAACAGGAGCAAGCAAGCATTGATACAACTGCCAGGAAGGATGCCATAATGCCATAAGTCTGAACTGGATAAATTCAACAGAAAATTGACCCATTTCAGTATTTGTTCACATATTAACACTAGCAAATGATAACAATAACAACCAGAGATATCAATTAGAAAAACCACATAACAGATTGTCTGGATGAGAAAAGTGTTATAAATTTTGGCCCAGCTCGCGCATCCACGAGGTGACAGGCCCTTTGGCCCAACGTGCACAACATATACAGAACAGGCCTTTAAGCCTAACTCAACCCAAAAGACTAGACCGATAGGTGAGGGTTGTCCAGTCTTATATGTTGTGCACTCCCAACATCAACTTCTGATGTGGGACTAAACCCAACAATCTCCCCTGTCACATATCGGACTCAGCTCTTCCCATCCGGAAGAACTCTAGCGCATGAACTCTGGTGCGGCGGCGGCAGGGCGTCGGGAAGATAGGGCATCGGGGGCGGCTCGTAAGGACGGAGGCATGATAGGTGATGCGTCGTAATGGGGATAGTACATAACGGAGACGACGTTTGGGTGTCTGGGTTGATTTTGCGCAAGAATAGATTAGATGGGATTGGTGGGAGGGTTTAAGTGCTTAATTGTTCCACCTTCATCTAAATCCATCAGATTAGAATCATATGTGGCCTTGATTCGAGTTTGCATAGCTAATCAGTTTGCATAGCATACGTTGCCTATAAAAAAATCATAGGACAATACTATATTAAGGCACAATATTATCTCTCCACGGCACGCGCGATGGGCGTCGCTCTGTCCAAACATCGATGTCTAATAGGTCCCGTCACGATCTAGGCATCGCTTCCCCTTGACCTACTCCTCGAGATCTTCAGCCGCCTAGAATCCACCGCTGTTGTACACTGCGCCGCCATCATCGGCAACGCCCCGTTCCTCCGGCAGTTCCTTCCCATCCTGCTCCTTGGCGTCTTCCACGACATCGCTTATTATAAGGACCTGTTGCTGCAGCGCACGATGGGGCCACTCCAATCTGCGCTCCCATTGAACATCGACGACGGCTACGAGGCAGCCCAATCGTTCATACTATGGATGAGGATGGTGCTTCAAATGGGTATCCGCGGTTCTCCTCTAGTTCACCATCCTCATCCTTAGTTCTCATACCGGACGCCGCCACCGCCGGCGTCATCCTGCTCGGAGGAGAGGGGTGGGTGAGGGACCTATGTCTGTGCAACCCATGACCGGGGACTACACGTTCGTCCCCAGTGTTATGTTTCTAGGATCGACTAGCAGTAGATGTTGTGGGAAAGAAACATAAATTGATTGAAAAACTCGTTACCGAATTGTTGACGTCATGTCATTCCGGCGGCGAGGGTGCAGTGGAGCCCCGAACAGTAGTATAGTGGACGTCGGCGTGACGCAAAGGCGGCGCCGATGGAGCTGCTGGTGGTGCTTCCCGTCACTGGCAGCACCTCCCTCTAGATCGGATTAGGGTTTAGGTGGGAAAACAGGACTACGGCGAACCTCGTCTCTAGTTCCTCTGACCCCCACCTCTCTCTATATATGGTGCTATGTGATAGGGGCCCACCAGCCACCTATTGGGCTGGACGCCCCCGATCAGGGCGTTGGATCAAGGCCCAGTCTGACCGTTGGGTCAGACTGGAGGAGATAAATTCTAACATTCTCCCCCTTGATCTCATCTTATACTTTAACATCTGATTCAAATTCAAATTCCAATCTTCCTTATTTCTGTTCCATTCCATTACAGATTAGTTATTGCTGTTGTTTACCATTATCAACTCCGGATATAGGTTTCTAACCATTTCGCCTGTCCTTTATGCCTCATAATAAGCTATATCATAGGTATGCATCATCAATGACACATAACTATTTCTTTGGAGCTTTTCCACAATAAAACTCTAACTGTGAGTGTTAGTTACTAATGTGGGTTTCACTACACATCTCGCCAAGATTACCATTTTGTACCCAAAACCCTTTGAGGGTACTCGAACTCAGTTACTCATCATGAGGCATAAGAAACTTTGCACAATGGCAACACTTCCATTCCAGTGATCTATATCTGGATTGGACATCTGCCAAAATCCCGGATACATGAACTATGTCAGGGTAAATACTTGTGCACTCATTAAGCTTCCAACAGCCGAAGCGAATAGGACGTCCATTTATCGATTTTCATATCTATTCTTAGAACACTGAAAGTTCCCAAAACTATTACCCTTGACCATAGGAACAGGCGTATGTTTACACACATAAATACTTTATTTCTTTAGAATCTTCTCAAGTATACACTTGAGACAATTCTAATACCCCTTTCTATTATCTCGGTAAATTTCAATTCATAGACGAATGACAATTTACCGAGATCAATATTATGTAATTTAGGGCAATGACTACTTCTCCAAAAGTAGATTAACACCACTGCCAACAAGCAAGGTGTCATCCACATATAGGGTTTAGGGAATGAATTTCCTATTCTTGAACTTTGCACAATGCCATTGTCCTTCTCATTCTCTTTAAAACCCAAACTTTCTAATCTAATGTGGCATCAAACTTTGAATACCGATGTTTAGATGCTCATTTGAATCCATAAATAGATTTCTTCAGGTGGCATCCTAAACATTCTTTTCCTTTCATAACAAAAAACCGTTAGGTTGTGCCATGTAAACTTTTCATACAAATCCCCATTAATTAGTACGGTCTTTACATCTATCATAATGTGCCATTAACACTCGTTAAAGTGTTTTCTTTCCTTTGTGGGAATCCTTTGATCATAAGTCAAACTGTATATCTTTCTATGTTGCCTCCGGAGCCACATTGTGTCTTGTAGACCCATTACAGCCTACTGTTTTGGCTCCATTAGGAATAACTTCACATCTTTTATTCTTTGAGAACTTTTAGGTCCAAAATGGCACTCTGCTACATGTGGAGCTGTTGTTGCTCTTTTATTGCCAAGAGGCAATTGATTCTTTAGGCTCCTGCATAACAAGATCCTTGTTTACATTACTCATCTTTATAGAAGAGCCAACAACAGGTGTTGTATAGGCCATACAACATCAACGGGTATGATTGTTCTTGAGTCATTGGAGTGGGCACACAGTCCCACTTCACTTCAAGTCTTAGATCTCTACATACGATGCTCCCCCAGATTATCCCATCTTTCTGTAAAGATGATGCTTCCTCAAATTTCTTATTTGGGTTTAATCTGTCAAAAGTCATATGGTGCATTAAGCACCGCTCATCCAGTACAAATACTGGCCCACTATGCTATCCTCCTATCAGAACCATAAAGGTATAGGAATTTAGCTACTTTTCTAGCTATTTCTTTCTTTGCTTAGGGTATCATTACTATGATCGTTGTACTACCTCAATGGTCACATTCATCTTTTATAGATCACTCTTGCCTTAATGCATATCATGCATTGCATTTTTGAGGCACAAGGAAATGGAGAGTATCTCTTTTAATCTTTATCTTTCTTAATGTAATCTCACCATTCCCCCCCTCGAAATATGGCACAAACTTTACTGCCATAATTTTGAAACTATTCTGAACTTTTGTGAATGAGGAGACATCTATAATTTGCTTTATTCACATGACCATGTCATGCAAACAAAGTCATCTTTTGATTCTTATGGGAGTATACTTTCCTCATTCCACTTTAAGAACTTAACGAAGTCCTTACATAACTTTACTTTTGCAAGGCATGCTTGCATGCTTTCTTTATCTGGGATTGCTCCCCTCATGGCCTTAGCCAATGACCATGTCATGGTCAACACTGTGATAGCATAAAAGCTACCCAAACTTTTCATTCTTTCTCCCGCTTTGGGATATACTTTAGGCACATGAGCCATCACAAACTTTTTTCTACCATGCAGGACAATTTCCCATAAGGGACATTAAAGCCAGAATTAGCTTTCATATTCAATCATCAAATTCAGAAATAAATCTGAATATTCTATAATATGCACATTTAATCCAACATTGGTCAGATTAAACATGCATATTTCTTATTACAACCTTTTCTCGTAATGACTGAAACAAATTCTTCTTCATAGAGAGTACATAAAAGACATTTCATCTACTAAAATCTTACTTTGGACCAATGTCCCTAAATTCTTTTCCTTTTCAAGTCATTCTCTAAAGAGAACACAATCCCTTTATGTAATAACTTTCACTTTCCATCTTCTGAGTCACAAGTACTCAACTCTTTTCTTTCTGCCTCCAAGAATGAAAGCATGAAGATCTTTTCTGAAAACATTAATCAATGGTAATCAACAACAATGAGCATGAAAATAACCCTACATTGGTCTGGTTAAAACATGCACATTAAACTTTATAACTTGTAGTTCTATTCTATATCACCGTTGGGCGGAAAATAGAATAAAACGATATTCTTTTACATTAATTCCACGTCACCGTTGGGCAAAAATAGAATTAATGTACACAAGCTCAATTAACTTAATGATAATCAAAATCATTGCAGCGGAATACTATTCATTTATCAGAGACATTTCTTGATGCCTATCTAGTCTCTTAGAAAAATTGATCACGTTGACGCAAAATTTTACCAGAGATTCAAACTTAACATTTGAACTTATAATATTGTAATCATCAACGTTGGTCAGAAAATAACAATATCATAATTCAATTTAAAACTTTATCTCAAAATTAAATTCTCTCGTTGGTTCAAATTTAATTAAAAGATATTTAACATCAACTTTGCAGCGGAAAACGTGAAAAACTTTTAAAAACAATAATTCTTAATCAGAAGCATCACTATATACTTTTATCCACTCTCTGTACAAATTATCCCGTTGGTTCAAATTTGAACAGAGATTGAATCATAATTTAAATTCATCAATTTGCTTCTGAAAAGAATAAAACAAACTTCTCTGTCCTTCGGCCCAGCGAGCAAAATGGCCCAACTGCTCACAGCCACTCCCACGTGGCCCATTTGCAGACACGCACGCTGGACGCGGCCTAGCGCTGGAAGCCGGCCCATCCAGGCGCGCGACACTCTCCTCCCCCGCGCCTAGGCCGTAACCTGGGCTTGGGCCGGGATTTGGCTCGCCCGCCTGGGCCGAAAGGAGCCCGAGCGCTCGCAGCCATCGATCTTGTTCGAACGATCATCCGCACTCTTCGCGCGGACAAAACCTCCAGTCGGCCGCCATCTCACTCCTCCCCCCAAACCCTAACCATTTCTCCCTCTCCTTCGCTCTCTCTTACACGCCGCACCTGAGCGCGCGGTGGCTGCGGTCGTCCAGAGGCGCCGTCGCGTCGGCCCCTCGCCGGAGATCCTCCTCCCCTGGCTTCCTACCTTTCTTTCCCCTCTTCTCTTTCAGCGCCACGCGGACCGAGCGGAGCTGGAGCAGCAGAGGCGGTGGCGGCGGCCTGAACCAGCCGCCGGAGAAGAAGGAGGGTGGCGGCGCCACCTCGGGGCCCCTCGCCGGCGCGCGAGCTCGCTAGAGGCTAACCTCGCCGCCGTCGAGCGGCCTTGGAGCGGTGCCCTTTGCCCTTTTCCCAAGGTGGAGGTCGCATGGCAGTGAGACCTCGCACCCACGGAGTCCGGTGGAGACGGTTGATCTCAGTGAGCCACAGGGAGGCGCTTGCCCCCTCTCAGTCCTTCTTCCTCTGTAGGGTTAGGGTTTCGATCCCGATTTGGGATTTCTTTCTTTGCCGCACGCCGATGGGCAGATGCGGTGGCTTTAGGGTTTCCCCCTCTTTCTGTTTCTTTGATTTAGGGTTCGGATCCAATCCTCCCCTTCTCTCTGTCTTTCTTTGTCGAAACCCTAACTGGTGTTGGGTTTGGCTCTGTCCCGTACGCCGGCGAGCGGCGGTGATGACACAGAGAAAGAGGGGAAGAGTTCCATTGGATGAAGGGCCTATCGTTTCTTTCTGCACGAGCACGGCAGCGGCCGTGGCAGTGGTGGCGGCTGTTGGAAGAACAACAAGTCCCGCCGGCCCTTTTCACTGTTTTTCTTTTTTGATCCGAGATCGAAATTCCTCTTTCCCATCTAGATCTACACCTAAACCTGGCTCCGATACCAATGTTATGTTTCTAGGATCGACTAGCAGTAGATCTTGCGGGGAAGAAACATAAATCGATTGAAAAACTCGTTACCGAATTGTTGACGTCCCGTCATTCCGGCGGCGAGGGTGCAGTGGAGCCCCGGACAGTATAGTGGACGTCGGCTATTGTCGGTGTTTCGACCCCGGGGGTATGACACCAACTAGTAATATGATCGCGTGCTCCCTTCCTGGATGGTGATGCAAGATGACACAAGGGTTTATCCTGGTTCGGGCAAAGGAGGCCCTACGTCCAGCGGGGGGAGGAGGTTCTTGTATTACTTGCACCTAAGTGCTTGTACAGGGGCAATACAAGCTCAACGAGCGTGGACGAGAGCCTGGACTCATGTGTGTGTCGTGTGGACTCGTGTGCGTGGAGGGCCCTGGTGTCCTCTTTTATAGAGCAAGAGGAGGCCAGGGTTACACAGGAGTGACATGTACAACGTCCAATACGATGAAGGGTTGGAATTCTGTCTTGTCGAGGTCACTGGAGCCGGCGTGGGGGTTGCTGTTGAGGCGTCCTTGAAGCATGGCTTCCATCTCGGGCGCGGACGTGGAGGCGTGGCGACGTGGAGGTCGTGCAGCGCCCATTCCGGCACGTACAGGACGTGGCAGGGTCCCTCCGGGTCTTGGGGTACCTGTCCTCCAATAGCATGAAAGCAGTCAGGGCTCGAGGGGCGCATGGCCGGCCTCGAGGTGGTGCCTACGGGGGGGCTCGAGTCCCGCAGGTATGGGCAAGTTCCGGAAAACCCAGCCGTACAGCGGGAATCCAGGTCTCGAGATGTGGCTCGAGTGTGCTACAGTGCAGGGTATGGCCTAACAGTGCTGTACTTGTGCCTTTTTGCCCATGCTTGTGGTGAAAACGAGGTTTGACTCTGGCCCCGGTTCACTGTGGCATACGTCGTGTACCAGAGGATGTGACCGGAGTAGGTGGACGCATTAAATGCGCAGTATGGGGCTGGTATCCGATGTCTGGCGCTGCTCGAGGGAGGTATGATGTGTCTCGAGGGATAGGTTACCGTGTTAGAGAGGCCCGAGGTCCCCACGTGGGGCCTCGAGGAACGGTGTACGGCTGTAGTGGGCTCGAGGCCTATGTGCCGGGGCTCGAGAGGTAGGCTACCATGAGGCGGTCGGTAAGGCTTTGGCGGGCCCGGACTTCCTAGTGGTGGGCCGGCGTTGTAGGCCTCGAGGGGTTGGTTTTTTAGAGGGTTAGACTAGTTAGGTCTCTTATTAATTGGTGCTCTAGGTTTAACTTATTTGTTTTGCATTGATTGGGGGTACTCCTTTTGTGGTCCCCCGACAGTAGCCCCCGAGCCCTTGTTCGAGTGCTAGCACTCGAGCAGAGGCTCCCTACCGGGATCTCGAGGGTTAGCTAACTGGTTCTCGAAGGTTTGGTTATTTTGATTCCGTGGGTGTCGCACGAGCGACACCCGCGGGTGTAGCCCCCGAGGCCATGGGGGAGTGGTTAGGACTCCCTCGTGGGCTTTTTCACGAGTGTGAGTGTTAGTTATGTTTTTTAGGTTCGGCAGTGTCGAGCCCCCGAGTTCTTCGACTCTCTTTCGTCGAGGGGTGCCAGGCTGAACCGACCGGCCGGCTCTTCGAGCTGTCCGGCACGCCAGTTGCCCTGGCTTGTCATCCCGCGAGTCCTTTCGATCAGATGCGAGGGGGGATGCCTCGTACTACCACGAGCGGGCGAGTATCGAGGTTCCCGGTGAGCTGGTAACGGGGGAATCCAAGTGAGACCTTGTGCCCCGTTCGATAGGGTCGACTGAAGCCCGGAGGCGATCTCATAAAGCATGGGCGCTCGGTCTGCAGGAATGCTCGGGTCCATTCGATAGGACCTGGTGGCTCGATGCCTCCCTCCGAGGGGATCTCACTGCATGTCGTGCGCCCTGCCTTGGATACACGTGAGGGGCCTCGAGGGCTTGGCCCTCGAGCGATGCTGCGAGTGGCGCCCCTTGGTGTCCCTGACTCGGGTGCTCGAAGCCGGCTGTCGAACCCTCTTCGAGGGCCAGCCTTCGCTGCCTCGAGACTTGGAAGGGTCGGGGCCCGTTTTTACCTTCTTGAAGAAGCCTCCGTCGTTTGGAATCCTTCTGTCCGTTGGGCGCACCTTTTTGGGTGGAAACTGTCAGGGAGTGGAGGTCGTGGCGCCAGGGCGACGGACATGAAGTCGGAGCGGCGGTCGTGGTGGGCCCTGGTAGTGGAGCGAATGGGGAGTTGCCGCGTGTACCTGTCAACCGGCTCGAGACGTGGTTAGGTGGGCGCATTAAATGTGTGTGGTTACTTTTCCTCTGCCGTGGGAGACCCCGCCCGTTGGGGTTTTCTTTTATAAATATCGAGTGAGGGGTGAGGGACTCTTTACTTTGCCTTTGCCTTCACAGCCGCCGTAGCTCCCACACGCTTTCTCCCCAAGCTAGCGATTGGTAATCTTCCCGGCCGTCCGTCCGCCGCTCAGATCCGCGCCGTCGCCGCCATGGCCGCCCAGACCCTGGTGCTGCCGCCCGAAGACTGGTGCCCGACGAAGACGTCGCAGCTTGAGCTGGAGTCGCTGGTGGACCAGGGGCTTCTCCGCCCCAACCCGCGGGAGGGGCCCGCGTGGTGGATTCTCCAGTCGGCGGACCACCAGGAGCCGCACCCGCCGGAGGGGTATGTGGTGAGCTTCACGCGCTACCACCGCATGGGGCTTGGCGTTCCGCCAAGCCGCTTTATGCGGGGGCTGGCTCACCACTTCGAGGTGGAATTGCAACACTTCTCCCCCAACTCAATCTCGCACGCCGCCATCTACGCCGCGGTGTGCGAGGGATACCTGAAGATCGAGCCTCATTGGGAGATGTTCGTCCACCTCTTCCGGGGCGAGCTCTTTCATAAGGCCGTGAAGCCGAGCGGGAGGAGGCTCGCGCGTGCGGGCTCCCTCACCATCACCGCAAGGACCGGTCCCTCAGTCGGCCAACGTCCCCCAGTCACTACCTCCACTACAAGCTTTCCTCCAACCAGGCGGGGTGGGACGACCACTGGTTCTACCTGCGGAACGAGGACGGGCTCCTTCCGCAGTACACCGGCAGGATCATCACCAAGCGCCCTGAGAAGTGGAATTGGGGCGTTGTGGCGGACAGGCAGCGCCACCGGATGCCGCTGATGAATACGATGTGGTCGCTGGTGGAGGAGAAGGGACTGACCGTCCAAGCGGACATTTGGGCGTTCCATCAGCGGAGAGTCCTTCCTCTAGCGGACCGCCCCCTTCTCATGTACGAGATGGGGCCAAATGCCCCGCTCGAGGCACTGAACAGGTCGAGGATGGCCGAGGAGAGGCTGCCTCGGAACGAGGGTGCCTCCCGGGTGACGGTCACGATCCACGGGCCGTTCCGCCCTGAGGAGACCAACCTGATCGCCATGGCACCCGACGCGGGGTGTCTCAACCCGATAAGCCTTCCTCAAGCTAGGCTGTTTCGAGCCTCCCCTCCTTTCTCTTTCTTCGAACCTTGTTTACCCTCCTTGTGGTTTTTCTCATCAAGTTTCTTTTTGCAGGGGGCGTTCACATATCTCGCATCGAGGCCCCCGGTGGAGGAGGACGCCGCGGAAAGACAGGTGAGGCGCTCTCTGCTCAGAAAGATAAGGAGAGTAAGGATGCAAAGAAGAAGAAAGAGAAAGAGAAGAACTTGTGTCGGGTGGACCGGGATCAGAGGCTAGCGAAGGCTCATCGTAACCGGCAGCCTGGAGAGAAGTCCCCCGAGCTCAACTACACGAGCTCGGAGGAGGAGGATGACGATGAGGAGGAGAGCGATGATGAAGGGATGGATGCACGTCTGAGGCGCGCGGGGGTCGTCGACATCAGGGCTGACTGCTCTTCTATGCAGGAGAATATCCTGGAGATCCCCCGGGCGAAGGGATCGCGAGGGACGCAGCAGCGGAAGCCACGCCAGGCCCCGCCTCGTCGGAGGCTCAGGGCACGTCGAGCTCCGTGCTGGACCTGCCCCCTGACGTGAAGAGGCCTCGAACTCGGGGCACCATCGCCGCGGCACAGAAGGAGGCCACGACCGCGTCGACCCAGGCGGGGGGTCTCGAGAAGGGCCGGACCTCGAGAAGCGGTCAACACGCCGAGAGGGACTCCGGGCCCGACCGCCGCAAGTCGTCGAGGACGACATCGAGCCCGCGGAAGAGCGGGCAACATGAGGGGGCGTCGAACCCCCGCCACCATGACCGTCGAGGGGGGAGCTCCCGGTCGTCTCGTGACGGGAGTCGCGAGCGATCCCGGAGCCCATCGCCGCACCTGTCGCCGGGAGAAGGAGGCAGACGCGGGGGGCGCGACCGCCGGCACGAGCAGCCGGAGCAGGATCCCGGAGCCCGCGCAAGGAAAGGCGCCAAGAGGACCGCTTGAAGGAGACGCGGTCGTCCCCCCGGGACAAGAGACAAAAGGAGAGCTCCCCGTCGGGGTCGAGCCACGGGAAGCACCGGGAGCCTTCCCCCCATCCGAGCCACACGGAGACGGCTCGGGGGCATGGCTCGAGCCATGGGGCGGGCTCGAAGCCCCCGAGCGGGTCCGGCGACTCGGGGAAGAAGTCCCGCCGTCACTTTGGGTAAGTAACGTTTCTCAATTCCGTTGGTAGTGAAGCTTTACCTTTTTACCTTTGGTGATGTGTGCCATTTCTGGTTTTCAGGGAAAAGTGCTCCCGGCAGGAGGTGGACCCTGCGGTGTCGAAACGGGTCAAGACCTCGAGCTCTGCTGAGGACCAAGCACCTCGAGGTATGGCTCCTTCTTCCGCTGAAATGGCCGCTTGGCTGGTGAAGGCTCGAGCAGCCATGGCTCGGGGAAGTCAGATGGCCGCCGCGGATCTTGGTGAGGCCGACGTCGTCGACCACGGGGGTCGAGGCTTTTTCCTGATTCTGACGACGTTGTTCTCTTTTTCAGCAGGGACCGCGGCTCCTGGCGCCAAGCCCGCCGCCACTGCATCCATCGCAGCACCACCTCCTCCTCCTCCTCCTCCTCCTCCTCCTCCGGTGGCGCCTACCGAGAGGGCCACTCCTCTCCCCGTCACGACGACCATCTCGGAGGGAGCACCCGAGACAGGCGTGGCTCCGTCGGCGTCTGGGGCTAAGGGGACAGCGGCCCTCGAGACCCCAGACGACGCGAGCCGGCCCGCTGGACAGGATCCCCTACCGACAGAGCCTCGCGCGCCCGCGAAGAAGGAGAAGGAGGGGGATGCATCGGTGGAGAAGATACCGACGGTGGAGGAGCTTCTGGACGAGCTGGAGAAGGAGCTGTCCCCGATCAAGGGCTCAGCGCTGGAGGGGGCGCTCGAGGCACCGGCCGGGGATGACAAGACGCCGGAAGACCCAGTGAGGGAGGAGAGGCTCGAGGGGCCGGCCGGGAACGAGGCGGAGGGGACGACCGGTCCCTCGGCCAGTGCGGAAGAGAGCATGGAGACGAGCCACCCCTCGAGCGATCCGCTACCTCTCGAGCCCCCGCCTCTACGCGATGCCGCACCGTCGCCTCGGGAAGGGACAGAGCAGCAGGAGGAGATGGCTGAGGGGCCGCACGATGACGGTGAGGGGCAGAGAGAGCCACAGCCAGTGCCGCCGGTTGGTGGGCCGCAGCTGGTGCTGCTCGAGTCGGAGGAGGAGGACCTGCTCATCGTCGAGACCGATCGATCGGTGTGGCCATACCCTGATGCTTGCGAGCCCGTGGGGGAGGGCTCGTCCGGCGCCGCTATCCCCGTCGAGCGGTCGACTCAGCAAGGGGTTCCGCGGGAGGCGCGGTCAATCTTCAAGGAGGTGACCGAGCTCATGGCGCAGGCAGAGAGGGCCTTCGTGGAGGAGGCGGACAAGTCCGCGCGGGTGGCGGCTGCCCTCGTGAGGGCGGAGGGGGAGCTCCAGGAGCTCCGCACTGAGCTAGGCCGGAACGCGCAGATGGCGGGCCGGCTCAACGACGCACAGGCGGAGACCCAGGCGGCTCGAGACGAGGCCGCCCAAGCTAAGAGGGAGGCCACCACCGCTCTGTCCGCGGTGGAGGCGTCGAGGAAGGAGGCTGCCGATGCCCGAAGCGAGGCCGCCACTGCCCGGTCTGCAGCAGAAGCGGCGAGGAAGGAGGCCGAGGAGGCCAAGAGCAAGGCCGCCACTGCTCTGGCTGCGGCGGAGGCAGCGCGGAAGGAGGCCCAGGAGGCCTTAACTGCCGCGCGCTCGAGGATCCAAGGCCTCGAGATCGACATGGATCAGGCTCTCGACAGAGCTAATGACCTGTCGCTCAAGCTCGAGGCCGCTCGGCAGGAGGTGATCAAGAAGGATCTGGGCCTTGCGCAGACGGGCAAGCTGGTCGAGGAGCTTAAGGGCCAAAAACTTGACGTGCTGTCCCAAAAGCATACACTCGAGCAGCGCGTCAGGGTCCTTACCAGCGACTTTGACGCTCTGGGCGTGCGCTGCCAAGGTACTGTCGTAATCTTCAGGCTTTGTCTTGCTTTGATTTCGAGATTCTTGCCACGCCGCGGACTTACTCTTTTCTGTTTGTTGCACAGATCTGGAGAAGACCGCCGAGGAGCTCCGCGAGACGAATTAGACTCTCGTGGAGCAACTCCAGGGTGAGACCATGGTGGCGGAGCGGGCGCGCGGCACCCTCGACAGGCTCTGCTCCACGTGGGGTGCCGACCCGGTGGCCACGGCAGAGGGCGCAGTGGCTCGAGGCGACGCCCTGGTCGATGCCTTGTGCTTCCTCGACGTGGTTGCGTGGGACCGCGTCAAGAGCGCTCTCCACCACAGCGTAAAGCAGGCGCTTGCGGCCGTCCGCTCCGGCTTCCGCTACCCGGTCAACGTCGTCGCCAAGGGCTTCGTCGAGATCGAGGGGAAGGACGAAGAGTGGAACGACCGCCGCGTCGACATGATCCTAGAGAAGGTGGAGAGGCCGGGGGCGGCGCTCGCGAAGCTCTTCGAGGAGGACGTGCTGCCTCCCATTGCAGACAATGGTGTAGATGGCTCCCCTCCTCCTGGCCCAGACGTCGAGGCTGAGCCCGCAGCAGAGGATCTTGAGGAGGAGTTCCAGACTGATGAGGAATGAGGCCTGCGTGCCAAATTTGGGCGTCGAGGCCTTTGTAAAAATTCATGTCATGACTTATGGCCCGTCGAGGCCAACATATGCGTATGACTTATTTGTTTAAAGAAGTTGTTTTCTTTTCAAATTTATTCGATCATTTCTCTTTGTCGCTAGCTCGAGTTTCTACCGGCTTGGTCTATGTTCTTTCGATACGCGTCACAAGTTCTTCGAGGGGAGGCGTAGGTAGGGTACCATAGCCCGGGGGCGTGGGTGGCCGTCTACGTCGACGCCCCCTGCCTCTTGGAGGCTCGAGGTATCTACGGACTTAGACGTTGCTAGTACGCTCGAGATACGAATCGAGATAAGGGTCGAATTTTTGAAAAGAAAAGCGCGTCTTTTCCGGAGTCTGGGGGGGTCCCCCCTGTCAGCCCTTGAGGGAGGCTCGACCCTGAGCAAGGCAGGGTCGAGGCTACCTTAAGTTGCTAAGTAAAAATGAAAGACAGTGCATGAGTTTGTTCATTCATATTTGACGTGTTTGTACAAAGCAACAAAATGTACAAGGTCTCGAGGCCCTTAAGGGTAGAAGCGACGTAGCTGAGATATGTTCCACGCATTCGCCAGGAACCTGCCTTGACCGTCGTAGAGCTTGTATGTTCCTGGCTTGAGCACCTCAGCTACGGTGTATGGGCCCTCCCATGGAGGGGTGAGCTTGTGGCGCCCTCGATTATCTTGCAGCCATCGAAGCACGAGGTCCCCCACCGCCAGGTCCCTTTTGCGCACGTGCTTGTCGTGGTAGCGTCGAAGTGTTTGCTGGTAGCGTGCGGAGTTGATGAGCGCCACGTCTCGAGCCTCCTCGAGCTGGTCCTTGGCGTTGGCGAGCCTCTCGTTGTTGGTTTGCTCGTTGTAGGCTCGAAGTCGAGGGGAGCCGTACTCGAGGTCCGTAGGCAAGACAGCCTCGGCACCGTAGGTTAGGAAGAACGGAGTGAACCCGGTGGCTCGACTCGGCGTAGTCCTGAGGCCCCACAGCACCAAGGGGAGCTCTGCAGCCCACCTCTTTCCAAAATTCTTGAGGGTCTTGAACAGCCTCGGCTTCAGCCCGTGGAGTATCATGCTGTTGGCGCGCTCGACCTGCCCGTTGCATTGAGGGTATGCGATCGAGGCCCAGTTCACGCGGATGTTGTTGTCATCGCAGAAGTTGATGAACTTTTTGCCCGCGAATTGTGTGCCATTGTCGGTGATGATGACGTTAGGCACCCGAAACCGGTACGTGATGTCAGAGATGAACTCGACGGCCTTCTCGGAGGTGGGGTTGCCTATAGACTTAGCCTCGATCCACTTGGTGAATTTGTCGACGGCCACGAGCACATGCGTGTACTTTCCATTTGTCATCTTGAGGGGACCCACGAGGTCGAGCCCCCAGATGGCAAACGGCCAAGTGATGGGGATCATCTGCAGGGCATGCGCGGGCTGGTGCGTTTGCTTGGCGTAGAACTGACACCCTTGGCAGGCTCGAATCAGGCGCTTGGCGTCTCTAATGGCGGTTGGCCAGTAGAAGCCTTGGCGGAAGGCGTTCCCCACCAAGGTCCTTGGCGCTGCGTGATGGCCGCAAGCCCCCGAGTGCATGTCGTCGAGGAGCCTGCATCCTTCCTCGAGGGGGATGCAGCGCTGAAGGATTCCTGATGGGCTTCGACGGTACAGCTTTCGTTCGTCGTCGTAGATGACGTAGGTCTTGGCCCTTCGAGCGATGCGTCGGGCCTCCGTCTTGTCTTCTGGTAGCACGCCTTGCGTCAGGTAGTCGAGGAAGGGCGTCCGCCAGTCGAGGGGTCATGATGAAGAAGAGGCGGGTGCGTCGATCTGCATTGCCTCAGCGGATGTCGAGGGGTCATTCTCAAGGGGTGGCGTTGAAGGTCGAGCCCCCGTGTCCGGCTCGAGGGGTGGCGTCGAGGGGCCAGCCCCCGGGCCGATTTTGACGGATGGCTCGAAAATGTCCCTCGAGAAGACATCTGGTAGGACGGTGTCGCGCGTGGATGCTAACTTAGCCAGCTCGTCCGCGACCTCGTTGTACTTTCGAGCGATGTGGTTGAGCTCGAGGCCGTAGAACTTGTCTTCTAGCTTGCGCACTTCTCCGCAGTATGCTTCCATCTTGGGGTCGATGCAGCTCGAGGCCTTCATGACCTGGTTGATGACGAGCTGCGAGTCCCCTCGAACGTCGAGGCGTCGGACCCCAAGCTCGAGGGCGATACGCAGCCCGTTGATGAGGGCCTCGTACTCGGCGACGTTATTGGATGCGGGGAAGTGCAAGCGCAGCAGGTAGCGCATGTGGACTCCGAGGGGTGAGATGAAGAGCAGGCCTACGCCTGCCCCTGTCTTCATGAGGGACCCGTCGAAGTACATAGTCCAGAGCTCTGCATGGATTTGTGCCAGCGGGAGCTGGGTGTCGGTCCACTCAGCAACGAAGTCCGCCAACGCTTGCGACTTGATGGCTTTTCGTGGAGCATAGGTGATGGCCTCCCCCATCAGCTCGGCAGACCACTTGGCGATGCGCCCCGTGGCCTCCCGGTTGTTGATGATCTCTCCGAGGGGGAAGGACGATACCATCGTCACGGGATGAGCGAGGAAATAATGTTGGAGCTTGCGCCTCGTGATGATGATGTCGTAGAGCAGCTTCTGGATGTGTGGGTACCGGACCTTGGCCTCAGAGAGCACCTCACTGATGAAGTACACCGACCGTTGGACTGGTAGCGCGTGACCCTCCTCGTGCCTCTCGACGACTACGACCGCGCTGACCACCTGGGTGGTTGAGGCCACGTAGAGGAGGAGAGGCTCGGGGGGATCGTCACCCTGGGCTGGTCGTGGTGGCACGAGAATTGGCGCGGAAGTCAGCAACCCCTTCAACTTCGTTAGGGCCTCCTCGGCTTCGACAGTCCACGCAAAGCGTTCTGTTTTCTTCAGCAGGCGGTAGAGGGGTAGCGCCTTTCCCCCTAGCCTCGAGATGAACCTGCTGAGAGCGGCTAGACGGCCTGTCACTTTCTGTACACCCTCGAGGTCTCGAATTGGGCCCATCCTCATGACTGCTGAGATCTTTTCGGGGTTGGCCTCGATCCCCCATTGTGAGACAATGTAGCCAAGTAGCATGCCTTGAGGCACACCAAAGACACATTTCTCGGGGTTGAGTTTCACATTCTTGGCCCGGAGGCACTCGAACGTGGTCTCGAGATCGCTGATGAGGTCCCCGACTTTCTTGGTCTTAACCACGATGTCATCGACGTAGGCCTCGACGGTTTTGCCTATGTGTTCGCCAAAGACATGCTGCATACAACGCTGATATGTTGCCCCGGCGTTTCGAAGGCCGAAGGGCATTGTAACATAGCAATACATACCAGAAGGCGTAATAAAAGAGGTAGCGAGCTCGTCGGATTCTTTCATCTTAATCTGGTGGTAGCCGGAATACGCATCGAGAAATGAAAGTACTTCACACCCCGCAGTGGAATCGACAATCTGATCAATTCTAGGTAAAGGAAATGGAACTTTTGGACATGCTTTATTCAAACCAGTGTAGTCTACACACATCCGCATTTTTCCATTCTTCTTCCTAACTAGTACAGGGTTAGCTAGCCACTCCGGGTGAAATACCTCCTTGATGAATCCAGCCGCCAAAAGCTTGTGCACCTCCTCGCCGATGATCCTACGCTTCTCTTCGTCGAAGCGGCGCAGGCGTTGCTTCACCGGTCTGGACCCGGCCTGGATCTCCAAGGCGTGCTCGGTGACTCCCCTCGGTACGCCTGGCATGTCCGAGGGGCTCCACGCAAACATGTCGATGTTCGCGCGGAGAAAGTCGACGAGCACTGCTTCCTATTTAGGCTCGAGGCTGGCACTGATGGCCAGCGTCTTGCCGTCGGACGAGGTCGGGTCGACGGGTATCTGCTTGGTGTGCTCTGCCGCCTCGAAGGTGCCGGCGTGGCGCTTTGCTTTAGGGGTCTCGATGGCCAGGGTAGCCAGGGCCTCGAGCGAGTCGACTTGGATGTTGGCCTCCCCACGCTCGATGCACTCCACGTTGCAGTGGTACGCGTGTTCGTAGGAGGTGTCGACGGTGATGACCCCTTTCGGCCCCGACATCTTGAGCTTCAAGTATGTGTAGTTGGGGACCGCCATGAACTTGGCGTAGCCAGGCCTACCGATGATGGCGTGGTAGGTCCCTTGGAACCCAACCACCTCGAAGATGAGCGTCTCCCGGCGGTAGTTGGCCGGTGTGCCAAAGCAAACAGGTAGGTCGATGCGCCCGAGGGGGTGGGCGTTCTTCCCTGGTACGACTCCGTGGAACCCCCCGACGCTGGGTCGGAGCTGGTCCCTCGAAATCCCCAGGAGGTCGAGGGTCTCGAGGTATATGATGTTGAGGCTCGAGCCCCCATCCATCAACACCTTGGAGAACCGTACGTCGACGATGACGGGGTCGACGACGAGGGGGTACGCTCCCGGATTTACGACATGGTCCGGATGGTCGTCACGGTCGAACGTGATCGGCGCATCAGACCAGTCAAGATACCGGGGGGCGTCGTGGTAGAGTGCAAAGACCTCTCGGCGCTCCTTCTTTCTCTCTCGAGCTGAGAGCCCGACGGTTGGGCCCCCATAGATCATGAAGCAGTCATGCACCGGGGGGAAGTCGTCGTCCGCGTCCCCGTCGTCGCGTCGATTGTTGTCCTTGCCCTTAGGCGCGTCTTCCTTCTTGTCGCCGAGCTTGGAGTAGAAGCCCTTCATCATTCGGCAGTCCTTCAACTTGTGATTCGTGGGACCCTTGTGATAAGGGCAGGGGTCCTCGAGCATTTTGTCGAAGACAGCCCCGTCAGGGGGGCCTCGAGGCTTCTTATGCTCGAGGGAGCCCACGAGCACTTCTTCATCGTCGTCGTCATCGGCGTCGCGCTTCGCCTTCTGACCTTTGCCTTTGTTCTTCTTCTTTTTGTTGTTGTTGTTGTGGTTCTTGATGTTGTTGCCCTTGCTCGAGCCCTCCGGCGTGGCCACCGCCTTGCCTTTGTCAGTGTAGCGGCCAAAGAAGGCCCCCACTGCCTCGTCGCCTGAGGCAAAGCTGGTGACACGATCCATCAGATCCTCGACCGTCCTGGGACGGTAGCGCCCTAGCTCATGGACTAGCTCTTGGCATGTCGTGCCCGCGAGGAACGCTGAGATGACATCCTCATCAGGCACGTGGGGGAGCTCGAGGCGCTGCTTCGAGAATCGCCGAGCGAAGTCGCGGAGGGGCTCGTCCGCTGTCTGCCTGCAACGTCGTAGATCCTAGGGGTTGCCTAGGCGCACGCAAGTCCCCTTGAAATTCCCATCGAAGACCCTGACTAGGTCGGCCCAGTCATGGATCTGATCCGGCGGGAGCCCCTCGAGCCACCGACGGGCGGTGTCCGAGAGGTAGAGTGGGTGCTGGCGTATGATCACGCGGTCATCGCTCTTCGCCCCGCCCAGTTGGCAGCCCAGGCGGAAGTCGGAGATCCATAGCTTGGGCTCGACCTCCCGTCATACTTCACGATTTTGGTCGGTGGTCGAAAGCGGTCGGGGAGGGTTGAGCTGTGGATGGCCCGGCTAAAGACCCTGGGGCCCGGGGGCTCGAGGGCTTGCCGGTCCTCGTCACTATCGTAGCGCCCCCCTCGATGGGCATTATAGCCACGCTCCTCGGCCCCTTTGTCCTTGCGCCGGCGGTTGATGTTGTTGCGGGCGTCATTGGGGTCTCGAGGTGGCCGGTTGTCGATGATCCGCTCCCGGACTAGCCTGGCTCGAGAGGCGTCCGGCTGGTGGACGGATGTCTCACGCTTGTTGCGGGGCGTGTCTGCTGGCTTCCGCGAGGCCGCTCCGCGCCGGCGTGAGGCTGAGCTCTCGGCCTGCTGCAGAGCGGCTGTCTCGAGGAGGTTCTTCATTTCCCCGAGCATGCACCTGGCGTCAGGATTGGAGATGGCGGGTAGATCATGGAGCAGCATCGCGGCCGCCACCACGTTCTGCCCGGCTCGCGGGAAGCGCACCTCGGGGCGTGCTGGTGCCCCATCCTCGAGGATCTGCCGGTGGACCTCTCGAGCGCGGCCACGAGCGCCGGCGCCTCGAGGCTGGGCTTGTTTCTGCACAAGAGTATGCTCGAGCTGCAGCAGGCGTTGTCGGTCCTCCTCAGCCTTGGTGATCACCTCCCGCAGCTGCGCGAGCTGCGCCGCCCGGTCGTCGTTGTGCTGAGGTGGTGCATCCAATGCCGGGGGTTCGTTCCTCCCCCGAACGTGTGGTCCGCCCGCCGCAGCCACGTCGTTGGGCTCTTCGAGGTTGAGCGCCGGCCTGGCGTCGTCGTTGTCGTCGTCCTCAGCATCGCCCACGACCCCCTCGAGCTGGAAGCACTCCCTGGTGGGATCCCAGAGGTTAGGGTCGTGGTAGTCGTACTCGTCGGAGTCGGAGCTGTTGATGTCGCGCCGCCCTGGATCGTGCTGGGACTGCAGCTCGCGGTACCACTCTCCGATGGTGGCTCGCCGGGGTGGCTCGACGACTCGTGAGAAGCCACGGTCGACGTGCGCGGGGTAGACGATCTCCAGGTCGGTGGTGGCTCGTAGGATCACGCCCGGACGTTCCTCCCTCTCTGCCGCCGCCCGGTCCTGACGGCGCTCGTCGAGGTGGTGGGCGTAGACAGCTGCGGAGTTGTTGAGGCCGAACGGGGGCCACTGGCGTCGAGCGCGGTACACCCCGTGCGGGAGGAAGCCAGGTGGTGTCGACGGAGCATGGCTCGGGGGCCTCTGGCCAAGCTCCCGGTCCGTGCGCATGACGAACGTGAACTCGCTGAGAGAGTGCGCGCGCGCCCTAGAAGTCTCCGGCAGCGCGCCGAGCGGGTTTCTCCTCGGGGACTCTGCGCCGGCCACGGGGAAGTGGGTGTACGCCGCGGGCACTGCCTGTGCCTGGCGACGATGGTGACGACGGCGCCGCTCACGAGGTGGCGACGCGTGGTGGTGAGGGCGACGCGCCACGCCCCCCGCGCGAGGTGGCGTGACACGCCCTCCGCTCGGGCTCTCCGTGGAGAGCAGGGTCAGCTTGTTGCCGCTGCCGGTGGCCAGGAATTCGAGGCTCCCGAACCAGATGACGGCACCAGCAAAGAACGAAGGAGTGGAAGAAGTCATCCAGAAAACAACGAGAAATCGACTCCGACACGCGAAGGCCCCTACCTGGCGCGCCAACTGTCGGTGTTTCGACCCCGGGGGTATGACACCAACTAGTAATATGATCGCGTGCTCCCTTCCTGGATGGTGATGCAAGATGACACAAGGGTTTATCTTGGTTCGGGCAAAGGAGGCCCTACGTCCAGCGGGGGGAGGAGGTTCTTGTATTACTTGCACCTAAGTGCTTGTACAGGGGCAATACAAGCTCAACGAGCGTGGACGAGAGTCTGGACTCGTGTGTGTGTCGTGTGGACTCGTGTGCGTGGAGGGCCCTGGTGTCCTCTTTTATAGAGCAAGAGGAGGCCAGGGTTACACAGGAGTGACATGTACAACGTCCAATACGGCGAAGGGTTGGAATTCTGTCTTGTCGAGGTCACTGGAGCCGGCGTGGGGGTTGCTGTTGAGGCGTCCTTGAAGCGTGGCTTCCATCACGGGCGCGGACGTGGAGGCGTGGCGACGTGGAGGTCGTGCAGCGCCCATTCCGGCACGTACAGGACGTGGCAGGGTCCCTCCGGGTCTTGGGGTACCTGTCCTCCAATAGCATGAAAGCAGTCAGGGCTCGAGGGGCGCATGACCGGCCTTGAGGTGGTGCCTACGGGGGGGGCTCGAGCCCCCGCAGGTATAGGCAAGTTCCGGAAAACCCGGCCGTACAGCGGGAATCCAGGTCTCGAGATGTGGCTCGAGTGTGCTACAGTGCAGGGTATGGCCTAACAGTGCTGTACTTGTGCCTTTTTGCCCATGCTTATGGTGAAAACGAGGTTTGACTCTGGCCCGGTTCACTGTGGCATACGTCGTGTACCAGAGGATGTGACCGGAGTAGGTGGACGCATTAAATGCGCAGTATGGGGCTGGTATCCGATGCCTGGCGCTGCTCGAGGGAGGTATGATGTGTCTCGAGGGATAGGTTACCGTGTTAGAGAGGCCCGAGGTCCCCACGTGGGGTCTCGAGGAACGGTGTACGGCTGTAGTGGGCTCGAGGCCTATGTGCCGGGGCTCGAGAGGTAGGCTACCATGAGGCGGTCGGTAAGGCTTTGGCGGGCCCGGGCTTTCTGGCGGTGGGCCGACGTTGTAGGCCTCGAGGGGTTGGTTTTTTAGAGGGTTAGACTAGTTAGGTCTCTTATTAATTGGTGCTCTAGGTTTAACTTATTTGTTTTACGTTGATTGGGGGTACCCCTTTTGTGGTCCCCCGACAGCTATGCAGAGGCGGCGCCGGTGGAGCTGCTAGTGGTGCTTCCTGTCACTAGCAGCACCTCCCTCTAGATCGGATTAGGGTTTATTAGGTGGGAAAACAGGGCTACGGCGAACCTCGTCTCTAGTTCCTCTGACCCCCACCTCTCTCTATATATGGTGCTGTGTGACAGGAGCCCACCAGCCACCTATTGGGCTGCACGCCCCCGATTATGGCGTTGGATGAAGGCTCAGTCTAACCATTGGGTCAGACTGGAGGAGATCAATTCTAACACCCATAGCCACCATATATCATCAGGTACTGCACGTATATCATGCTCACCGGCTATGATGTCTCCATCCCCACATCTGGCATTCGAAGCGACGACGACCTGGCCGTGCGGATACTCGCCTTTGACGGGAGAGACGTGATATACAACAAGGAGAACAGACTTAAGTACCAGCCCCCTCCTCTCCTTCACATCCGGCGGCAACACAGGGGCTTGGGGGCCAGTCAGGCATTCCGTGGAGATGCATGCAGCAGGGTTTCTGGGTGGACACAGATGGCCGCAGCATGGCGGTTTCCGGGGACGTCGTGTACTGGCTTGGAGGCCTAACATTCGCCGACAGGGAATCCGCACGGATGGTCGCGTTCGACGTACACACCGCCGGCCGGATATGGATCACATCATAGAGCTGCCTGAGAAAACCTCTCTGTCAACAACCTCGGATCGGATCAACACTCTAGGCTACGACTACGACTAGGGATGGCCGGCTATCTCTGATACGGTTGATCGCAGGCCGCGAGATTCGTGTCTGGTGCTAAATATAATGGCGGGGCAACCGGTGGACTCTGCAGCAGACGCTCGACGTGCATCATATATAAATTCACCTGCCCCGCCATTATCGGCAACCGGTGAAGCTCCTCGGGTTCAGTTTTCTATCAATGGTAGGCAATACAACACTGGTTATTACATAGCTGATGGAATTTACCCAGAATGGGCAACCTTTGTGAAGTCTATAAATTCACCTCAGCTAGACAAGCACAAGGTATATGCAGCAGAACAAGAAGGTGCAAGGAAAGATGTGGAGCGTGCTTTTGGCGTTCTGCAAGCTCGCTTCAACATTGTGCGTCGTCCAGCACGATCTTGGAGCACAAGGATTATTGGACTGATCATGAAAGCTTGTGTTATTCTCCACAACATGATAGTGGAAGATGAGGGAGAAATGGCTAAGGAGTCTATTGATCTGAATGCAATTCCCGGAGAATCAATTGTTCTTCCTCCTGAAGTGCAAAAGGCCACAAACAGTAGCTCATGCTTCAATGATGTTCGACGTAGAAATTCTGCCATCCGTGCTCACTCTGTCCACACTCAACTTAAAGATGATTTAATTGAGCACATTTGGCAGCATTTTGGCCATAGGGCTCCCCACTAGTATTTTTTTTATATAATAACCTCATGTAAGATCTGTCATGAAATTCTTTTTCTTATTTGCACTGTTAATTATATTGCGTAAGCTGACTTACTACTTGTTTTTTTCAGAATCGTTGGTACGAGGTTGGTTGGCATTTCTAGCAGGCTATCATGGAGGTTGACTTTTGGTTTTTGGTGCTTCTTCCTCAATGATGCAGTTAGCTGTTCAGTTTGCTTTTGTGGCCTCACATAAACATGTATGGCTAGAGTCATGGTTATCAATTAGTGCATTATGTAGTAACGTATGGATATTCTATTTTTCCATGTTTAAAACCTTTAGTTGGTCATGTAATGAATAGCTTGAGTCATGTTTATCAGTTCATCATGTCGTAACATATGGACATTTTATTTTATTGTTGTGTTCAAAAGCTTGTTCATGTGGTCATGGTTGCTACCAGTTGGTTATATTGAGATGACTTGTTTCTTCAGATGAGATGTTTACAGTTACTCTCCACATAGAGAGGCACAAAGATAATGTTCACAGCACATCCGTTCTCTCTGTGTGCATGAAAGCACTAAAAATAACAAATAGCAAGCACTATATAGATAGTTGTATAGACTGTTAGCTATTTAGTGCTGAGGTGGATGGCTCCTAGCTAGCAATTAGCTAGGACTGTTGCGGATG
Organism: Coix lacryma-jobi var. lacryma-jobi; assembly: GCA_009763385.1. Classification (NCBI taxonomy): domain Eukaryota; kingdom Viridiplantae; phylum Streptophyta; class Magnoliopsida; order Poales; family Poaceae; genus Coix; species Coix lacryma-jobi. The sequence continues at coordinate 27,427,488 of CM019829.1, forward strand.
GCCTAAGGCATAAGCTGTTGCGCAGTGCTGGCGCCTGGCGGAAAGGCGGCTACATCCGACACACAATTTTCAATGCCTTCTGCCCGAGAAGTGGATGCATACTCACTGTGTTTGCGGACCAGGAGATCCGCATTGACCTTGAGAGCGGTCCCTGCCCGCGCGTTGAGTGCATTGGGGAGAGTAGGGGGATATCATTGTGTGTGAGCCCTATGAGATGGATTGTGTGTGAGCCCTATGAGCCCTATGAGATGCATCTCCTCCACCACAGTCAGCACTATCTCCACCACAGTCGTCTCCTCCACCACAGTCAGCACCATCTCCACCACAGTCGTCTCCTCCGCCACAGTCAGCACCATCCCCGCCACAGTCATCACCTTTGCCACAGACACCACCATTGAATTCCCTACCTTCCCCACAACCCGAAGATCCTCTGCCACAAAGAAAGGAGCCACCACCACCGCCAAAAAAGAAATTTCCGGTACCCAAGTTGGTTTCCGCCTACGAGCCAAAGAAGAAAATAGCTGGGACTGCGAAATTTTTAAAAGGAATTGGACAGAAACGCACTTCAGAAGTCATTGAGTTGTCTGAGCTTCAGAAGTCAGCGAAGCTAGTGCCTAAGGTGATTCCTTGCACTATCAAGGTCCCAACTGCAGAAGATTACAAGTCTATCCCTAAAACTTTTGTGTTGGGAAGGCCTCTACTCAAGCGACAGACACTCTTAAAGATTCCAAGCAATATAAAAAGGTTGCATGACTGGTATATGAGAGCCGCTTCTGCTGGCATCGACACCATCAACGTGTGTATCCCACAAAAGGCATTTCTAAGTAAAAATATATGTGCATCATTAACTTTGAAGACATTTGGTTGATGATGAACCTCGAGAGACTGGACGTACAGATCGTAACGACGTTTGCACTGTAAGTGTTACATAGTTTAAAATGCATTATAGTTGTGTCAATGTTGAAGATCTGACTTGCACATGTGCCTTGCAGAATGCTATATGATCAGCAGGACATGTATTATGGGCAAGATTTCAATTATTGTGCCGATGAAAGGATTAGCTATCTAAACCCAATTGATATATGCGAAGAACGGCACACTTTCAGAATCGGTGACGACAACATAGAGTTACTGAGCTTAGAAGGTGAGGAACGGGAGAAGAAAATCGCAAAGTTGAAGTTGACGTATGAATCCCAGTACGCCTTCTACATTGGAATGTCATTGCTGAAGTATCAAAATAGGGAATCGGTAGTGGCCCCGTACCACTTTGGGTAAGTGTGAGTTTCCATATATAGATGCATCATGAATTTGATTCCAATACACAAATGCATCATGAATTTGATTCGTGCAGGGACCACTGGATCTGCTTTTTCATTTATCCTAGGGACGGAAGGGTGCTTGTACTAAACTCCGCAAATTACCCGCCATCAAGCTATGCAAAATTCATTGAAATGTTAGAGCTGTAAGTGGAGATATGCATTCTTACTTTTGTATTTTGAGAGTTTGTGTATAATTAACATAGTGATTCTTCTATTCGAGATCATAGGGCATATAGGTTTTATAAGATAAAAGGTGGAAAATGCGAGTCCAACATTCAAGGGCAGCCATTGCAAGTTTTTTATGACTGGCCGGTAAGTTGGTGAAAATTTACTCTTATGAATACAAAGCATATATGTACTATACATAGGACCATGGTTGCATGTATAAATATCCACTTTCCCATTATATAGTGTCACAAGCAACCACCTGGGTCCGTCCTCTGTGGATACTACGTGTGTGAGCACATGAGAGAGACTGGTCGATACATCAGCAACCCTTCCAAGGTACTACAAGTAATAGTCGTGTATGTAGTATTGACCACCATAGTATTGACAAACTATGTACATGCAGGAATATATAAGGTATTGACAAACTTTCTTTGCAGGAATATAAGGAAGACAAGGCAAAGCGCATCACCGAATCTACTTTGTACAACATAGTTGAGGACCTGAGCTTTTTCCTACTGAAGCACGTCATTTCAACGGAAGGGAGGTATCATGATCATGAGAGCGAATTATCGAAGCCAGAGTACCGAGTGCTAACAGAGATTTCTAGGCTAAAACTAACTCGGAATGGTTATTAGACCACCTGTGCAAACTTGGATGTATGTAATGTGCAAACTAGCAACTCTATGGTTGTGAGCACGAAACTTTGATGTACATTTGTGTATGTATGAAATATGTAAATTGCATGTTGTTATATTAATGTATATGCATATATTTAATTTAACAATATAATTGCATGTTCCTATATATTTAATTTTATAATATAATAATTACAATTAACAATATATATAAAACTGGTTCACCGCCTGTGGAAATCGATTTCCACAGGCGGTTCACTTAACCAACCGCCAGTGTAAATATACCATTTACACTGGCGGTTCACTTAACAACCGCTGTGCTGTTGTTCCATTTTCACTGGCCCCCAGCGCAGGCGGTGCTGGAAACCGCCTGTGAAAATGGGTTTTCAACCGACTGTATAGTATGTCTCTGTACTAGTGTATCAAAGATGAAGCACTTCTAGTTATACCATATACAGTACTAGTAGCGAATTGCTTTCAGGTGTGCCTAAAATTTTGCAATGATTCTGACAGTGATTCTTGTCCATTGGATCCAAATCAAATCAAATTGTTTTGGAGCTTCTTCTTCCTTTGTTTCTTTTATTATTCAGTTGTCACCTGTTTGTGCTTCTATATTTTCAGGCACCTGCACTATTGGTCGTGTGGAAATATATATTGCCCAGTTCCAACCGAACTTTTTGGGATTGTGAAATATGCTTGAGTAAAAGCAGCTACTGTATTAATATTTAATTTGATTGCCTTGTGCTCAATTATTGCATATTTTTTGGGGTAGTACTCTGTTTCACCGGCTTTATGTTTTTTCAAACTATATATTGCAAAACTCAAGGTGAATGTGTACCGAATATTTATGGATGAAGAGGGAAAACTTATTACGAACTTATTATCGATTAAGTGCTGCATTCAGCATTAAGTTCAAAAGGCCAGCTAATGATGGACAACCCCATTTTGGACTAGGTTATCCGTCAAGCCCAACAACCTGAGCTTGAAATTAGCACAACCTAAATCATAATATTTTCAGCAGCAATTAAGCCGACACTACAACTAGTAAAATCACACAAGAAGCAGGTACATGCCAGCACGTGAAGTGCATCGGCAAGAAGACGTCGTTGTAGACCCCACACCAGATGGATTGATCGCAGACATACATATCAAAGTTGAAGCTTTTCTATGTATACTATATACATTATTACTTGTAGCAGGCATGTTGCAATCTAACTTTTATGCAATTGTCCATGCAAAGATTCTTTTCAAGAAGGATTTCAAAGCAAAATCAATGGCATGGTGTCAGTTCTAGAAACCATCCCTGAAAATGTTCAAAACTATTTCCGCGGTAAACATTAACAAACTGCACGCATAAGTCGAAATGTGACACCAACTAATAAAAGCTACTAATACTAACCGCATATGATGTTCCTTCCTAGGCAGAGATACGTTTTAAGGACATATTCAACTCACATGTAGGTCCCTAATTGACATTTAAATAGACAGCTCATATGAAAGACTGTCTATTTGTCCATCTGATGAGCATTTAGACATGTTCAATCTTGAATTCCATTTTTGGTTGCCATGGTGTTAATATTTTCCATATCGAGCCTGGCCCATATGAAGTTTTCGGGTGTACACCTATCCACAGGACGTAAGGTAAGATGTAACCGAACTAGGGATTAGGGTAGCTAATTCGGTGGATACTCGATGAAATCGACACTCCGGCCACCGCCGAGAGCTCGCCGCCGGCACAACGGCACGGTTCAGGTTCAGATCGAGTTCAAGTCTGTTCATCCTCTCCAAGCAATACAAAAGGAGCACGGCAGGTGCTGCCCGTTACTTGATTGTGTTCATGCCAAATTCTTGTGGAGGGCGGGGCATTTTCTTTTTGGTCTGCCCCCTCCGGTTACCATGGATGACATGTTCAACACATGGTCCAGGAGAGGGGATAGACAGTTAAATGATCTTTTATTGACTGCTGCGTCATCGGTATGTTGGAGTATCTGGCTGACACGAAACGAAGTAGTTTTTGACAAAAGCAAACCAAAATCTCTTTTGCAGGTACTATTCAGGGGAACTTACTGGCTTCGGCAGTGGGCAAAGCTACAGCGGCATGAAGGCATCCGGGATAGTTTGGTCGCTGCTGCCAAAAGCTTGGAGACCGCCGCTTTGCAGTTTTTTAGATCTTTTGGAGGGTTATCTAGTAGTTTGATTTGTTTGTAATAGACTTTGCTCCTTTCGGTTCTGAGTTGCCTGTTTACAGTAGTTGCATCTGGCTTGTAATAATTGGCCTGAGTCTATCTTTTGATAGATGAAGCCGGATACTTTTTATCCATTATCTAAAAAAAAAAGGTGCTGCCCGTTACTTCTAGCACAATTGGGCTTACAAGACTTAAACCCACTCTGGCCCAGATACGCGTGGGTTGGGCTTCTTCTTTCTTTGAATCGCCTTGCCACCCACAGAAGAAGCATCCGGCTCATGATCAACAGAACGACCATTTTCAGGTTCAGCTTCAGTACCTCGATCAGGTGTGTTCTTCTGTTGGTGACATAAGAGAACAAGTAATCGTCGCTGGTGAGTTAAACGTACAGCTGAATGCTCACATACATCTGATCAAATAAGAGGGTGTGAGTTTAGAAATTGGAGAAAAGTGTGTCATCTCAGTTTTCTAAAAACAGATGGTTAGTACCAATTTTCTGAAAATAGATAGGTAGGCAACGAGTTAAAAAAAATGCACAGATGACGTATCAAATGGCTACTAGTTTGCACTAAGGTGTTCTCATTGGCCTTCTGCTAAATACAACATCCGGGCACTTAGGAGTAACAGTTAACTAAACGCAGCAAGATGTTTTAGTACTTGGAAAAGAAATATATGAATCACAAAAGAATTATATTATGTTATATGTATATTGTTGTAAGTCATGAGACTGAAGGAGCCAATAGCTGAATGATCCAGCAAACAAATAAATGGATAGATTAAAGAACACATAAAATTCAGATGTACCGTAGCCTATAGCTTTTTCAAGATATAATGGAACAAAAGGTTCCCACCTGCAATCAACCGGGTGCTTTGATTTACAAATCCCACATGAGAGAATGCATACATGAAACATAGCTCTGTTGATTCAGACTGAGAACACAAAATCCACGATCGGGTTCAGCATTCTCTACATCTCAAGCTGGTTCATTTTTGGTTTTTCCTCGGCCTTATCATTTTTTATTCATCTGAACCAGGTCCATTGTTGGTATACGAAGGATGCAACCAGCAAACCTATGCAACCTGATGTAAAATTAAAATCTAGATGCTATGGCTGGAATTCAATTCCTAGTGTGTAATGAGGCCAATAGATGAAACAAAAAACATATCGACGTATAACTACCCGGATTTGGATGGAAAACCCAAATTGTGCAACCAGGTAACATCCTCCTTCAGAAAACATATGTAGAACTAGACCATGAACTTCACATTCCTCCAAATCCAAGAAACATGAACCTACTGCAATCATGAAAGTCAATAGAGGAAACAAAGGCTGTGGCGAATCCAGGATAAAAAAATGACCTATGGCGAACTTCTACTGCTAGTTTTTTTTTCACGAAAACAATTGTATAAAATATAAGAGACTATATCATAAAAAATGACGATCTATCCATAAAGCATGTCACATTCTCATAATTCATGGTTTTTAAACTAAAATAAAACCAAAATGTATATTGTAGTGATGGGGAATGAACATACCAATTAGAGAATGCTAATTATGTCGTGGAGGTGACATGGGGACTCTGATGGACCTGGTGAGCGACGATGAGCCCAGTGCAGAGCCGTTGGGGCATGAAGTACTTTGTAGCCAGGTGTGCTGGGCTCCAGGCCCCGTGAAGCAGCACAGCGTCCGCACCAACATGGTGCACTGCAGAGGGTAGGGGGATCCATCCTGCGTGAGAAGCAAGCTGCACTTACAAGGTGTGTTGTATGGTATAGTCACATAAAAGCACCAAAATGCAGGATCCAACATGCGCCAAATGCTTCTCCCGCATGACGGATCCCATGTCTTGGTGCTTTTGTGTGACTATATACCATATAAGAGCATCTCCAACAACTTTGAAAAAATGACTTGGTATATCTTGAGTTATAGGAACTTGCTATTTTATTTGGTAAGTGAAAAAAAGGTCTATCTCCAACAATTCCCTATCCCCACTTGTAAACATGAAAAGAAGAAGGCCCACCCGGTTGGAAATTCCAATCTATCCGCATACTGGCGCTGCTGCCGGCGGCGAGGCAAGGAAACCGGCATCCCATCTTGTTCCGGTGTTTCTGCTGTGCCGTCTTCATCTTCATGCCCCGCACCTGTTCTGTTCCTCGCAGCGACGGCGGCGGAATGGCGGACAAGGGCGCGCCGCCACGGTCCACGGCGAGCGGGGCCGACCGCATCAGCGCCCTGCCGGACGGCGTCCGCGAGAACGTGCTGTCCTTCCTGCCGGCCCACGACGCCGTGCGGACGACCGTGCTTGCCCGCTCCTGGCGCGACCTCTGGATGAGATCCCCCGCGCTCCGCATCGTCGGGTGGGGGAGCATCGTCAAGTTCCCCCCGTTCGTCGAACGCTTGCTGCGCCTCCACCACCTCAGTGCCCTGGCCATCGGAGGCGAGGAAGCTCTCGCTTTCGCCTCTCTGTACTGTAGCAGTGCGAGAGAGTTCGAGAGGAGAAGAGCCCTCGGACTCAGTACCTGCTCAGCTTTTGCCGTCGCGGGAGCGAGTTCGCGGGAGGAACCGCGCGCGGAACAATACGCGCGCGAGGAAGGATTTTGCCTAAGTTAGAAAAAATAGCAAGTGAATATAGGGAGTTGTTGGAGAGGTGTTTTTGAGTTTTTTGCAAAATTATAAGAATAGCAAGTCAATATAAGGAGTTGTTGCAGATGCTGTAACACATCATTCTATTGTGACTTGGCCCCGGAGCATGAACCGTCATATTTGTCTGGCGATAAAACATCCCCGTCCATCATCCCAGCTCGTGACACTACAGGAGGTCCAGGCTTTGCCGAGTGCTGGAAGCACTAGGCGAAGGCCCTTTCGCACTCGGCGAAGCCTTCGCCGAGTGCCGCACTCGACGAAGGACACTCGGCGAAGAAAATGTCGGCAAATATTTCTTTGCCGAGTGCCAAATATCGGGCATTCGGCAAAGGCTTCGCCGAGTGCCAGGTCAGCACTCGGCGAAGCTATTTGCCGAGTGCCTAGCGGACTGGCACTCAGCAAAGGGGGCCTCTTTGCCGAGTGCCACGTGGGCCGGCACTCGGCAAAGGGGCCTCTTTGCCGAGTGCCACGTGGGCAAGCACTCGGCAAAGGGGGCCTCTTTGTCGAGTGCCACGTGGGCAGGCACTCGGCAAAGAGGGCCTCTTTGTCGAGTGTCATGGTCACGGCACTCGGCAAAGAGGCCGGCCTGGGGAAAATTTGCCCAGCTTTGCCGAGTGTCGTGGCATCTTTGCCGAGTGCGGCACTCGGCAAAGCTGGAAAAAATTGCATTTTTTTCTGTTTTCATTTTCCTTGACAGAAAACATATCACACATCCATATTCCATTTCAGACAAATATCACATGCATATATATATATATATCACACATCCATATATCACATACATATCCATTTCAAACAAATATCACACGTTCAGTCTCCATGCATCACAAGCTCACAAGTTTATCACAAGTCCATCACAAGTTCACAAGTCCATCACATCCATCTCACAAGTCCATGACAAATCTAAGTCGGCCATCACTGCTCACCTTGGTGCTCAGATTGTGAAGAACCCCCACCTTGCCACGCGTCTCATGACCCGCCCGAAGGACCACCTTGCCAACCTTGCCACCCAGGCGACGGAGGTCCAGATGGTCACCCAGTGTACCCTGACTGGTTAGGAACGTAACCTGGCCACCCATAGGGCGGAGGAGGGCCACCGGGGAGCCACCCAGGCTGCGGAGGAGGGCCACCAGTGATATGCAGAGTGTGCGGAGGAAGGCCAGGTTGAGGAGTCGGTGCCGAACCCTCCGACTGTGAGTGCACAAAGGAGAAGAAAATTCGTTAGCACTTGGAGGACAGCTGTAAAAGTTAAAGAAATATAAACAACCATATATACTCACCGGAACCTCTGTCGTAGGAGTAACAGGAGGCACAAAAGGAGTGAGCAACGAGGGAGGCACGACAACACCCGGGATGTTCAGGCTCCCAAAGAAGTGAGCTATGTCCTGCGTCCTCTGCGCCTCCCGCTGCTGGACGGCCAGTAAGTCGCGACGATGGGCCGCCGCCTCAGCCTCGTGCATGGCCTGCAACCTCTGCATCTGGTCCGCCTGGGCCTGCATCTAGGCCTGCAAAATTCGTCACGTAAGATTTAAACAATGCAAAGACAAGGTATATGTGTAAAAGCAATGAACGACGAAAAGAACAAGTACTTACCTGAAGTGCTGCCATCATCTGCTGTGAGGTCGGCTGCCGAGGTCGTATGGGGACGGAGGAGCTCATGCTGGCAGCTCGAATCTCAGTGAGGTTGGGAACAGAGGACGAGTCAACTGCGTTGTTGGCTATCCAGTACCGGTCGTGCTGCTTCCCTCCTCCCAGCCTCATCACCAGGTCTATATCTAGGGGCTGGGTGGCCGGATCGAAGTCCTCCCCATGGCGCTCGCGAGCCGCTGTGGTGTACTCGGTGACCTTGGTGTAGGCGTTCGTGTTGGTGAACGCCTCGGGCCCAGCGTTTGGGTTGTACTGGGTGCTCGCTGCAGTCGCCTTGCCCTGGTGTGACAAGTGGTACGCCTTGAAAGGGAGACACTCCTCACCACAATGCGACTGGGACTGCGAGGAAAACACAGATGATTACAAGTAATGAGTAATTGAGTGTTAGAATAAAAAAATCAGTAGAGCATACCCATCTGTCGGCGTACGCAGCGAGGCTAAGGTTGCCTTGGTGGTGTGGCACCCCAGGCATCTGCAGGCGGCAGTCTCGGCGGGCACTGTGCCTCTCGTACCACTCGTCCGATTTCCACTTGTCCACAATGGCCACCCAGCAGTCTAGGTGATTGGCGCACCAACCAGGACAGAACTGCAAGACAATAAGTATTTAATATGTTAGAAGAGCCGCTAAGTGATGGATGGATCAATCAGTATTACTGTTTTGTACGTACCTGGATGTACTGCTCCCTAGTGAGGTCGGTCTCCCTGGTGAGCATCATCTGCCTAGCATCCGTCTTCTTCACCGCCTTCCCTAACACATCGGCGTTGTAGTTGATGACGCACTGGATCCGCGCCTCGTGGTACATATCCGCGAGCCGGGACCTGCAGACCCTGTCCTGCACGTGCAACGCCTCGGCCTCTCTCCCCGCCTCGCACGCAAAGTACTCCTGCATAAAGACAACAAGTACCCTTTCATTATTTCAAGAACGTCCAACAAATACGTATCATTGAGAAATGTTGTGCGAGCAAGACTCACCCAGAACTCGGCCCTAATCCGCGCTGCAACGGTGGTGTACGTGGGGTCCGCAGCAGCACCGAAGTGGTCCCATGTCCAGGGTGGTGACCTAACCCCAGCGTAGGTGACCAAGCCAGGGTAGTTCTTTCGAATCAGAAGACTTAACATGCCATTGATATGGCGTGTCTTGCCACCTACCACAAGTTCCCAGTTCCTGCATGAGTCATTAAGAACAACTGTTAGTCGGAAGTTCAATTTTGAACATGTCATGTGAACAAGTAGTGAAAACATTAATGGTACCTTACTTGTCGCCGTAAGGTCGAATCACCGGACGATGGCTAGGTGCGAGACGCTGCTGCGGGAGCTGCGAGGGGCCGCGCAAGTACTCTGCTCGAAGCAGAGGAAGTGGAACCCCCTCCTGAGGCACCTACAATCTCGCCACCCTCCTCCCCCTGGCCCCCCTGGCCACCCACCGAGTCCGAGGAAGTGGTGTCGTCGTCCGACATCCTCCTGGTCGTCCCTCTGGCGTCCCCCTGGTCGTCGTCCGAGGAGGTCTCCGCCGGGTCGGGAGTCGGGTCAGGAGTCGGCTCCCTCCTAGGACGTCCGCGGGGGCGATCGGGCCTCGCCCTCCTCGTCAACGGCTCCTCGGCTGCGGTGGGTGGTGAGCTGGACCTCTGGTAGGGCGAGTTGACCCGCCGCTGTTGGCGCCTTTCGCCCGGCATTTTGTCGAGTGCCCGCCATTACAAAGATAAAATCAATTAGTATAAATAAACGATAAGTCTTTATAAAGAGATACAAAATGAACAAAACATAATTGCAAAATAATTATAACAATATAGCATTACATGAATTAAAAATTATCTCCGTGATTGTCAGTGGCTAGTGCCCCTCGTGTGTTGGCTCGTGGCACACGTGTGTCGTCATCACTGTCAATATTGTCGAAACAATCGGCATCGTCTCCATCATCCTCATCACCCTCGTCTTCATCAATGTCACCACCAAACTGTAATCGCTCAAGCATTCTTAAGTCCTTGGCATTGTGCACCTCATCACCCTCGTCCTCGTCAATATCATTGTCATCGTCTTCTTCCATGTCCATCAGCTCAAAAATGTCAATGTCAAACCTCCCTTCTAGCCCCTCAGGTTGAAAGAACTCTCCGCTATATGTGTTTGGGTCGAAGTTGTAATCATCATCGTTTGGGAGAGGCGCTTTACCGCGCGGCGATACTAACTGCACAAGGTACCAACCCATAAGATTGTTGTCTTCTTGACACGCCCATGGGAGATAATAAACTTGTGTGGCCTGTTGAGCCACAATATAGACATCGTCTCCCGTGTAAACGGAGTCCTGTCGAATTTCGACTAGCCCAATATCAGGGGCTCTTCTCGTGACATCAGGATCGAACCAATGACATTTGAATACCACTGGATTAATAGCTTTGGTACCCTCAAAGTTGAGCTCATATATTTCTTCGACTATGCCATAATAGTCGCGCTCATCGGTGCCGGGCGTATGAACTCCGGTATTCGTGGTCTTTCGATTGGGCCGACTCTGCTCGTAGCTGCTTGTGTGAAAGCGATAGCCATTCACATCATAAACGGTGAATGACTTGACCCTATAGTCGAAGCCATTGGCAACCTGTTTCAACTCATCCATCATTTCCGCATCTGTGCGGGCCTGTAAGTTGAGACAGGGTAGATCGTTTCATGAAATGAAACAAGAAATGATACGAAATACAAGGTTAGTTAGGTGGTACCTTCGTACTAAACCACGAAATGAAATCGGGCACACCATTTTTGAGAAGATGGTCTTGTTCTTCAGAGGAAGGTTCCCTATCCTCTCTCCAGTATTCATCAATAAATTTCCTTAAAAACAAGGAGGTCGAATCAATAGATTGAAGATAGTGACGGCGCATGTAACAAGCTCATTGAGAACTTACTGCACATAAGGAGTCACTTCGTCAAGGTTCAACAACACATACAACATGATAGTGTGCCACTCATCATGCTGCAACATCTTGGTCCTCGATGCGCTTGCTCTTCCGAGTTGGCCTTTGAAAAGGCTGAGGTTCGATAAACTCTCGTCGACGTTGTAATGAGAAGGTGGATTGTGCACGCTAGGAAGGTTATCCTTATAATATGTTGTTGTGAAGTTCGACACCTCCTCCAGAATAAATGCTTCTGCCACGGAAGCCTCTATTTTGGCTTTATTTCTACACTTTTTCCGAAGAACCTTTAGACATCTCTCGACTGGAAAGCACCAATGGCACTGCACGGGCCCCCCCATCCGTGCCTCGTACGGTAGGTGCAAAATCAGATGCTGCATTGGCAGGAAGAAGCCGGGTGGAAAGATCATCTCCAACTTGCAGATCAACACAGGTGCCACTTCCTCTAGGTTAGCAATCACGTCATAAGATAGCTCCTTGGCACAAAGCTGGCGAAAGAAATAGCTCAACTCTGCCAGCACGCGCCACACAGGCTTAGGGAGGTATCCCCGGGTCATCGCAGGAAGGAGCCGCTCGATCCATATGTGGTAGTCATGACTCTTCATCCCTAACACTCGCATAGTAGACAAGTTCACTCCCCTCCTCAGATTTGCCGCATACCGATCAGGGAACCTTAACGCCTGGATCCACTGTAGTACTTTCTTCCTATGGTCTCTTTTCAATATATAATCGGCCGGACCTCTTTTCCATTTCTTGCCAGCACCAGGAGGCCTCATCACTAGCTTTGGTCTATCGCACATCTCTTGCAGGTCCAGTCTAGCCTTAACGTTGTCCTTTGACTTTTCTGTGTCCATGAGTGTTGCAAAGAGTGCCTCAGCGATATTCTTTTCTGTGTGCATTACATCGATGTAGTGCAGACAAAGAAGGTCATTGAAATAGGGGAGTCTAGTCAAGCCCGATATATGGGTCCACATGTGTTCCTCTCCGTACCCAAAAAAATGACTGTTGTCTTTATCAAACTTCAGAGCCTCTATATCGGCACGGACCTCGGAACCGCTCTTGAACTGAGGAATGGGTTTGGTGACTTGAACACCTTTCCTGAAGTGCTTGATGTCACGTCTGAACGGATGGTCAAGAGGCAAGAATTGACGATGCTGGTCGAATGAAGAATACTTGCCTTCCTTCTTCAACCAAGTGAACTTCACAGCTGCCTTGCATATTGGGCATGGGAACTTCCCATGAACACACCAAGCGCTAAATAAGCCATATGCCAGAAAGTCATGCAGGGAGTACTGGTACCACACATGCATTTTGAAGTTCTTCATTGTTGCTCGGTCATATGTCAGTACCGGGTTTTCCCAAGCTTCGAACAATTCATCCAACAAAGGCTCCATGAACACACCCATATTATTTCCCGGGTGTCCAGGAATTATCAGCGACAAGAATACGTTCTTAGGGTCAAACATAACACCGGTTGAGAGATTGAGGGGGATCACGAACACAGGCCAACAAGTGTACGGGGCCGCCATCATTCCATACGGGTTGAACCCATCTGTCGCTTGCGCCACACGTACATTTCGAGCCTCCATAGCTTTGCCAGGATGCATGGCATCGAAGTGCTTCCATGCTTCACCATCCGATGGGTGTACCATCTTGTCAGGATTGTATCTTTTGCCATTCTTGTGCCATGTCATCTGTTTCTGTGGATACATGGGTGTATGCCGAGTCTCTGAGTGATGAGTGATTGTCAACTGGGATAATGCGCATGTTCTTTGGCTTGTGTTGTGTAGGTGTCGAGCATGGAGACAGTGATCAGAGGCAAGGTGAAAGTCAAGTAGAGACGTGCCGTGCCGATGGACCGAGAGTGGCGAAGGGCGGACGTGAGACTTGGACTGAGGGACCGGTGGCCTGAGGATCAGCTGTGGTGGCTGGCAGCCTGGGACAGCGACGAGCGAAGACTTGCGGGCACGGTGTTGCCTGTGTCGAGGACCTGGGGACATGTGTCGGTGGACGGGGTGCACGGGCGGTGCATTCCCTCTACAGCTTCGGTTTGGTGGTAGAGCCAGAGAAAAACCATCGGGTGGACGGTTTCCAGGTTTGGGCCTCAAAACCTGGGCGCTGATGATTTCCGAGTTTGCCCACAAAACTCGGGCTGAGGACGGTTTCCAGGTTTGGGCCTCAAAACCTGGGTGCTTCGGGTTTGCTGAGTTTGGGCCACAAAACTCAGGCTACGGTGGGCAGGTTTCTCGATTTTGGGCCTCAAAACCGGGGGTTGGCTGTGAAGGCTGGTTTCCCGGTTTGGGCCACAAAACCGGGGGTGCGACGTCCAGGAAAAGGACGCAGAGCGATGGCGGCACGTGGCGGCAATCGGGAGGTTGCGTCGAGGCAACACTACGAGTTGTGCGGGCATGGCCGTCGGATCCACCTACCACTGAGTTGGTCCAGAATAACCTTTGGGTTTAGCTGGTTCAGTCTGTAATTAGAGAGGGGTAGAATAGGAAATAGAATTAGGATAACTAGAGGGAGACACCCTCCTCCCTATCCATCTCAGTCATTTGCTCTTTGCTTCTAGGTTTTCCTGCTCTCCCTCTCCCCTGCTGTAGCGAATCTGAGATCCACAGAGAAGATAACAATACCTCTGTGTCCGTGAGATTTTGATGAAGTGAGACCGTAATCTCACTGTTGTAGCGTGTGGTAGCCACACGGTTGCAAATTCGTGGTTGTGATTTGCGTTTTGTTCGTGTTCTTCGCGGGTTGCTTTTCTCCATGATTTTCCCGTCGATCAATCTCTTTGTTCGTTGCATCGTTTGTGATTCCGTTTGAACAGAGATGTTCTAGATCGTGAGGCACTTCTTTCCACCGAAGAAATTCTTCTCTTACCTCACGAGCTAGTAGATCGATCGATTTTTGTTTCGGGTTAAGTTTTTCTTCCTTCCCCCGAATTTCTTTGGTTCATCGATTTGGAGATAGGTTCGAGCCATGATCTCTTAGAGATAGCTCACTATCCTCCTTGTGACTCCTCTCACCAAGTTTGATCCCTAGAGGATTCGTTTTGGGTGAGATCGAGTTGAATCGGTGGACGAACAGCTCAGTTTCGGGGTGACCTGACGTTGTCTTCGGGGCGACCGAACGCTAGGGTTTAGGGTCCGGTCGTTGAACGTGTTCTTCGTTCTTCCTAGCGACTTGACCGGACGCTGGCTTCAGGGTGTGACCGGACGCGCCTCCTTTACTGTTCATCCGGTTTTGATCTTTGTGACCGGACGCTAGGCTTCTGACGTGACGCTCTCTTACAGTGAGTCCGGTCAGGAACAGAGAGCTCTCAAAGTCGATTTTGATCGACCGGACGCGTCCGGTGGGGTTTGACCGGACGCAGGCAGAGTCCGGTCAGTGCTGGTTTTGCGCAGTCTCGTCCGCAGGTTGCTCGTTCTTTGTCGGATTTGATTTCCGTCTTGTGCGTTGAGTTTCTAGGGTTGTATAGTGTCCCCGCTGTGCTTCTCGTAGGCATCCACCCTACATCTAGGGTCGTGGACACTGGCAAGCTCTAGGTTTGCTCTTGGGGTTGATTCTTGGGACAGCGGCAACAAGTTTCCCAAAAGGAAAATTTGAGGCTCCCATTCACCCCCCCCTCTGGTCGCTTCTGAGCACTTTTTGTTCCTTCAATTGGTATCGGAGCGGGTTAAGGATCTTCCACCTTAGCCGGTTCCAGATCCATAGAAGGCGACATGTCGCGGCGTGGGCAAACCGCCATTTTTCGATGGGTGACCTATGCGTATTGGAAGATACGCATGTCGGCCTATCTGCAGAGTTTGGGTGCTTCCATTTGGGATATTTGCAACTCTGCCGATTACGTTGTCTTGGCTGCTCGTGTGACTCAGCATCTGATCGATGAGCACGATGCCAATAGCCGAGCACGTAATGCTCTTTTCTCATGTTGAGCATGAGTGAGTTTGATCGTGTTTCTCACCTCGCTACGGCTCGGGAGATTTGGGCTACCCTCATGCGTTTCCATGAGGGAAACTTCTCAAGTCAAACCCGTCTCTACGATCGTTCAAGCGAGAGTATGAGAGCTTTTGACATATGCCTGGCGAGAGCATAGAAAGTTTATTCGCTCGCTTTCAGGTGATTGTCAACAGGATGAGGGCTAACAAGGAGCTGTTGCCTTTCGACGATCATGAGAGAGCTTTGAAGCTTTTGCATACTCTCGATCGGTCGGTGTTGGGATTCCAAGGTTCAGGCGATCATCGAATCGCCTAACTATGAGACCCTCACGTGCGACGAGATCTTCAGTAAGCTCAAGTTCAGTGAGATAGATGCCATGGCGAGGGCTTCTTATGAAAATCCTTCTGGCCCGTCGATGGCTTTGCTTTCTGGCTTCTACTACTAACCCCTGGAGGCTTTGCTTTGCATCTCTTCTTTCTGTCACAGAGCAGCAGTGGAGTCCTTGGGAGACGATGATTGGCTTTGCTTGCCAACCGGTTCTCGCGGTTTCCACAACAACCGCATGAACCGTCGCCGCGGAGGAGGACGCTCGGGCTGTTTCGAGTGCGGCGACCCCGACCACTTCATCGCCAACTGTCCCAAAACGAACAAGCATTCTGGAAAGGGCGATCATGGGCACAAGTACGACTCCGGCAAGCGCAAGGAGAAGTACATCCCCGCGAAGCACAAGCGGAAGGGCGGCTTCAACAAGGAGTACATCAAGACCAAGTACTTGGAGAAGGCCCAGGCTGAGCAGCGTGCTTTCTTCGCCACGCTCAGCGACATCGACAACTCGGATGACGACTCCGCTTCCTCAAGCGACAACGAGTCCGAGAAGAAGAAGAGGATCGAGGACAAGCTCAACGGCCTCTGCTTCTTCGCCGACGACGAGGGCTTCTGTACCATGGCCCTCGGCAAGGAGGTCGGCGGGGACACTCCTCGGGACAATGACAACGACGACAACACCTCCCAGGTATCTCTGACCCCCGATGAACTTTCTGCCAAGGTCGAGAAGCTTACTGCTGCGCTCCTTAGTCAGGATAAGTTGCTTAGGCGTGCCGCTAGAGAGAGCAAGGAGTTTAGGCAGAAGTGGGAGGACACGGTGAGGAGCTTGAGTTTGCCAAGTTCACCGTGGTCGTG
This sequence comes from Coix lacryma-jobi var. lacryma-jobi, assembly GCA_009763385.1. NCBI lineage: Eukaryota > Viridiplantae > Streptophyta > Magnoliopsida > Poales > Poaceae > Coix > Coix lacryma-jobi. The sequence goes on from CM019829.1 coordinate 27,444,103, forward strand.
TCTGAGGATGCCGAGTGCGAGATGTGCACCACGCACATGACTGACCTTCTCACTTTGAGAGGTAAGTATGCTGCGTTGGTTGGAGAGGTGGATGAGCTCCGGGCTAGACCCTTGTGTTTGGGTGCGTGCAAGACTTGTCCTGGCTTGCAAACCGAATTGGCAGAGAAGAATGCCAAGATTGAGTCTCTTGAGAAGGCCAGCTCGGGTAGCACTTGTGTGGCTAGGTGCGCTTTGTGTGAAGGTTTGGAGATGGAGATAGCCAATGTGAAGCATGACAAGATGCAAACCGAGGAGGAAAACACATACCTTCGGACCATCTTGTCATGAGTGTCTTGTGGTGAGCCTCAGCTTGGGATCATGATCTCCCAATTCAAGCGAGCTGCTGGAGGTCCTGGTGTAGGTTTTGCTCCGGGTGTTGATCTTTCTGCTTTTGGCAAGATTGGAGAGTCGAGTGGTCTGAACCCATGTGAGAAGCCCAACTCCACCACTACTCCCAAACTTACCAAGCTTCCACCCAAAGAGCCTCTCAAGCCTAACACCAAGGACGGAGTGTTGAGGAACCTCCGAGAGCTCCACCCAAGAACCAAGTGTGGGCTCCCAAACCAAACCACCTGAAAAATAAGGTGGACACAATGCCACCTATCCAGGAGGAGCTTATGCCACAGAAGGGCAAAGTGATCCACACCCACAACCGTGTGTACCAACAACCCCCTTTGAGAGCGGTGAGGTACCATTGTGAGCACTGTGGGAGAGATGGACACTTGAGTGAGTTCTGCTTTTGGCGCAAGAGAGAGGCGCGCCGTGCAAGGGAGATGAACAACCCGGACATGTACCATCCTTTCCATGATGTACATGTGCCGAATGTTCAGAGGAGAGCTCCGAGGAGAGCTGCTAGGCCTAGAGGTCCAGAACCTCAAGTTCCTAGGCCTAGGCCGCGAGGAGGTCGTGCCCGGTGGGAGCCTGCAGTTGTAGGCTATGGACCCCGTGGCGGTGGCTTTGTAGTTGAGCGTTTTCCTCCACCACGTTTTGAGTATCGCGGTGAGCGCTCTTTCCCTAGCGGACCACGTTCCTCTAAACGTGGTGATCGCTTCCTCCGTAGGTGTGCTAGGAATGGTTTTTCTGCTACCGTTCTTTTGAGCAGCCGGCCCAACACTGGTTTTCCCCTTACTTCACTAACCCCAGTGTTGGACTGTATGCTCACCCTATGTCTTTTTATTGATGTAGGTAAAACAATTGGAGAACGTTTGGTTGGTGGATTCCGGTTGCTCGAGGCACATGACCGGAAACGCCAAGTGGTTCTCCAGTCTTAGTCCAGTCGCCGAAAGGAGTTTATCACCTTCGGCGACAATAGCAAAGGTAAGGTCTTGTCTCGTGGGTCGGTGCGGATTAATGAGCATTTTGTGTTGCGTGATGTTGCTCTTGTTTCTAACTTGCATTTTAACCTTCTTTCTGTTTCGCAACTTTTCGATGATGACTATGAGATTCGTTTTAAACCGAATCTCAGTCGCATTTTGGATCCTCAGGGCAATCTTGTGTGTTTGATTTTGCCCTTTGGAAAAGTCTTTCGTGCGAATTTCTCGGAGTCTTTTGGCACTTCTCATTGTCTTGTGGCTGGACCTTCCTCCTCTGATATTTGGAAGTGGCATAGGAGACTTGGACATTTGAGCTTCGACTTGCTTGCAAGGCTTAGTTCACTTGGCCTAAACCGAGGATTGGCCAAGTTGCATATGGAGAAGGATCTTGTTTGCCACTCTTGTAGACATGGGAAGATGGTTGCTGCTCCCCACCATCCAGTGACTCAGGTCATGACCAAGCACCCTGGAGAGCTTTTGCACATGGACCTTGTTGGTCCGGCTCAGGTGAGCTCGATTGGGGGGAAGTGGTATGTGCTTGTTGTTGTTGACGACTTTTCGAGATATTCGTGGGTCTTGTTTTTAGCTGAGAAGACCGAGACTTTCTCCTCCGCTCGCAATCTGATTTTGCGTCTTCAGAACGAGTTCCCTTTGAACTCGATGCGAGCTATTAGGAGTGATAATGGTTCTGAATTCAAGAATTCGGATTTTGAGAAGTTTTGTAACTCTTTGGGTTTAGAGCATCAGTTTTCTTCCCCCTACACACCACCACAGAATGGTGTTGTAGAGAGGAAAAATCGGACCCTTGTAGAGATGGCCAGGACGATGCTCGATGAGCATAGACTCATATTGGCACCGAGCTCATTGCTCACTGCATGCACTAATTCCAATCGCATTTTTCTCCGAGCTTTCTTGAAAAGACTTCTTATGAGTTGCGTTTTGGAAAACTACCCAAGGTGAGTTATTTTCGAGTTTTTGTTGCCATTGTTTTATACTCAAAAAGGGCAACTTGGACAAGTTTGAGTCTCGTTCTTCTGACAGTGTGTTTTTGGGTTATGGCACTGACACTCGAGCTTATCGTGTACTTAACCTTGACACTAACCGAGTCATGGAGACATCAGATGTCACCTTCGACGAGACCATGGTTTTGTCCTTCTTCTCGTTTTGAGCGTGCAGGTGATCACGAGGTTGGTGAGCCTCTTTTTGATGACGAGGATGAGGGTGCTGAAGGTATGGATGATCCAACAACCCCTCCACCTGCTGTGCCGCAAGGAGCGGCTTCTACTACGACTCACGGCCCCGACACTTCTTCTTCCTGGGGGTCGTGGGATCCGCCACCTCGAACGGTACCCTTTGTACCCGAGGAGGCACCAGCTGCTGTTGAGGGGGAGATCACCTCTGCACGGGAGGCGCCATGACACATCCAGTGTCAACACCCCCCGCTCAGCAGATGATCGGCAGCATCGGCGAACGCGTCACTCGGTCAAGGTCACAACAAATCTCTCACTTTGCTCATTCTGCTTTTGTTGCTAATTTTGAACCCCGAGATGTTGGACACGCTCTGATGGATCCGGATTGGGTCAATGCCATGCATGAGGAGTTAGAAAATTTTGAAAGAAATCGGGTTTGGGTTTTGGTTCCTCTTCCTCCTGAGTGTCACCCTATTGGGACAAAATGGGTGTTCAAAAACAAACAAGGAGAGGATGGCCATGTTGTGAGAAACAAGGCCAGACTAGTTGCCCAGGGGTATAGTCATAAGGAAGGTATAGACTATGAGGAGACTTTTGCTTTTGTAGCTCGTTTGGAGGCTATTAGGATACTCTTGGCTTTTGCTGCATCCAAAGGTTTCAAACTTTTTCAAATGGATGTCAAGAATGCCTTCTTAAACGGCTACATAGAAGAGGAGGTATATGTTAGACAACTCCCCGTTTTGAAAATCCCAAGTTTCCAAACCATGTCTTCAAACTCCACAAGCTTTATATGGTTTGAAACAAGCCCCTAGAGCCTGGTATGATAGGTTGAAAACCTTTTTGCTTGCTAAGGGTTTTAAAATGGGATGTGTGGATAAAACGCTTTTTCTTCTCAAGCAAGGCACTGATTCACTCTTGGTCCAGATTTACGTGGATGATATCATTTTCGGTGGTTCTTCTCACGCTTTGGTTGCCAAGTTTGCAGACACTATGAGCAGGGAGTTTGAGATGAGCATGATGGCGAGTTGACGTTTTTCCTCGGGTTGCAAATCAAGCAATCCCGAGAGGGGACGTTCGTGCACCAGGGCAAGTACACCAAGGACATCCTGAAGAAGTTCGACATGGGTGATGGCAAGCCTCTTCCAACACCCATGCCGACCACGGCGGCCCTGGATGCGGATGTGGATGGAGAAGCTGTGGACCAGAAGGAGTACCGGAGTATGATCGGGTCGCTGCTGTACCTGACGGCGACACGCCCGGACATCCAGTTCGCGGTGTGTCTGTGCGCGCGATTTCAGTCATCGCCGCGCACTTCTCACCGTCAGGCGGTCAAGCGCATTATGAGGTACTTATCCTTCACTCTAGAATTTGGGATTTGGTATTCTGCTTCCTCCACCCTCTCTCTTTGCGGTTATTCTGATGCTGATTTTGCTGGTTGTCGTATTGACCGCAAGTCCACTTCTGGGACTTGCCAGTTTATTGGCTCTTCTCTTGTATCGCGGTCTTCTCGCAAGCAGTCTAGTGTCGCCCAGTCTACCACGGAGGCTGAGTATGTTGCTGCGGCTAGCTGCTGTTCCCAGTTACTCTGGATGATGGCCACTTTGCGTGATTTTGGTCTGAGCTTTTCTCGCGTTCCTTTGCTTTGTGATAGCACGAGTGCGATTAGCGTTGCTAAGAACCCTGTGCTTCACTCGAAGACCAAACACATTGATGTGCGCTTTTATTTTCTGCGAGACCACTATGAGAAGGGTGATATCGACCTTCGCCATGTCGATACTCATCATCAGTTGGCTGATATTTTCACCAAGCCTTTGGACCAATCAACCTTTGCTAGGTTGAGAGGTGAGCTTGGTGTGTGTTTCCCCTTTTAGATGAGGGAAACATTTTGGTTTGTAAACTGACTTTTCGCTTCTCTTTGTTTCTTCAATTGGTTTCTTCTTGCATCTTTTTGCATACGCTTTTACATTCTGAGCTTCATGGATATAATCATTAGAATGTAATTATGCTCTATGTAGCATATGCTTCGATGCTTTATGTTGATGCCTGCAGCTTATGCTCCTTCTGATCACTAATCCATACTATGAGCTGAGCTATTTTGAAATGGTGAACTTGTTAATGAACTTAAAATCTGCAATGTTCACCATCGAGATGTGCAACTAGCTTGTGTAGAATATGTTGAAATCACTCTTGTGCTTTTCATATATGCTAGGTTGCTATGTCTGTATTCTGAGTTGATCATTTGCTTGGTCTGTTCATATACTGTCTTTAATTTGAACCAAGTTAAGTGAATCAGAAAGATCGAGATGGGATTGCTTGTCAACACATCACAGTTTCAAGACTGTTTCTCATTGAACTTTGAGTTAAACTTGAGCTGTGTAGTGTATGACCGAAACTGTTGCTTTAAGCTTCTGATTGCTTCTGCATAGGCTTCGCACAGTTGAAAAGTTAGGCAAGACAAGCTTTCAACCTCTCGCAATCACATGCTAAAATTTGAACTTGTGTAATTCAAACCGCTGCAACTCCGATAAAATTTGGATACACAAGTCTATGTTTCATTCTATAGCATGATGGTTGAACTTTGCTAGGGGTAGTTCACCTTGTATACATGTTTAGCACTTGTTTTTGACTTCCTGTCTATACTTGTCTAGTGCTATTTTGATGGTGACTCCTTTATGGCTAAAATTGCTCACCTTGCTCCTATGTTCATATTCCATAAGTAGTGATCAGTTTGAGCCTTTGCTAGCATGTGTGCTTCAGTTGCGTCATTGGACCTATACTGTTTAGAGCATCTTTGCATTCTCTTGACTATATTCCTGAAGCTGCTAACTTGCAACTTGACACATATGCACTTTGGAAGGGGGAGAACCTCTCTTGTTGGCACTTTTGATGGTGCATTTTCTGAGGGGGAGAAAAATTGCTTTCGGTTCCTTATGCTTGATGGTGCATTTTCAACAAAGGGGGAGAATTTGCAAATCATATGCTTCCTTGAGTCCTACTAAGGGGGAGTGTTTTAGTTGTGTGCACTATTCGAGGGGCAGTTTGACCGTAAGGGTTTTGGTATCGAGCTTTCTTGCTAGTTGTGTTGAGCCTCTGTGCCTCTGTCTTGAGGGACTAGCATTTGCTTCGATTTCTCAATTGATATTTGCTAAGCGGTGTTGAGCCTGTTCTACCTCTTCTTGAGGGCTAGCTTTGCTTTGCTTGGTTGCGTCGAGCCGTTGCCCATGTCTTTGGGGACCAAGTTGTCTTGCTCTTTCCACTTGACCTTCTTCGGCTTTGCTATGCTTTTGGGTCATTTGGTCGAGTTTTCTCTCTTTCTTTCTTCCTTCCTTCTTTTTATTATGATTTGTGTTGGTAGTTGACAATGCACTCATCAAGGGGGAGATTGCGGATACATGGGTGTATGCCGAGTCTCTGAGTGATGAGTGATTGTCAACTGGGATAATGCGCATGTTCTGTGGCTTGTGTTGTGCAGGTGTCGAGCACGGAGATAGTGATCAGAGGCAAGGTGAAGGTCAAGTAGAGACGTGTCGTGCCGATGGACCGAGAGTGGCAAAGGGCGGACATGAGACTTGGACTGAGGGACCGGTGGCCCGAGGATCAGCTGTGGTGGCTGGCAGCCTGGGACAGCGACGAGCGAAGACTTGCGGGCACGGTGTTGCCTGGGTCGAGGACCTGGGGACATGTGTTGGTGGACGGGGTGCACGGGCGGTGCATCCCCTCTACAGCTTCGGTTTGGTGGTAGAGCCAGAGAAAAACCATCGGGTGGACGGTTTCCAGGTTTGGGCCTCAAAACCTGGGCGCTGATGGTTTCCGAGTTTGGCCACAAAACTCAGGCTGAGGACGGTTTCAGGTTTGGGCCTCAAAACCTGGGTGCTTCGGGTTTGCTGAGTTTGGGCCACAAAACTCAGGCTACGGTGGGCTGGTTTCCCTGTTGTGGGCCTCAAAACCGGGGGTTGGCTGTGAAGGCTGGTTCCCCGGTTTGGGCCACAAAACCGGGGGTGCGACGTCCAGGAAAAGGACGCAGAGCGGTGGCGGCACATGGCGGCAATCGGGAGGTTGCGTCGTGGCAACGCTACGAGTTGTGCGGGCGTGGCCGTCGGATCCACCTACCACCGAGTTGGTCCAGAATAACCTTAGGGTTTAGCTGGTTCGCTCTGTAATTAGAGAGGGGTAGAATAGGAAATAGAATTAGGACAAGTAGAGGGAGACACCCTCCTCCCTATCCATCTCAGTCATTTGCTCTTTGCTTCTAGGTTTTCCTGCTCTCCCTCTCCCCTGCTGTAGCGAATCTGAGATCCACAGAGAAGAGAACAATACCTCTGTGTTCATGAGATTTTGAGGAAGTGAGACCGTAATCTCACTGTTGTAGCGTGCGGTAGCCACACGGTTGCAAATTCGTGGTTGTGATTCACGTTTTGTTCGTGCTCTTCGCGGGTTGCTTTTCTCCACGATTTTCCCGTCGATCAATCTCTTTGTTCGTTGCATCGTTTGCGATTCCGTTTGAACAGAGATGTTCTAGATCGTGAGGCACTTCTTTCCACCGAAGGAATTCTTCTCTTACCTCACGAGCTAGTAGATCGATCGATTTTTGTTTCAGGTTAAGTTTTTCTTCTTTCCCCCGAATTTCTTCGGTTCATCGATTTGGAGATAGGTTCGAGCCATGATCTCTTAGAGATAGCTCACTATCCTCCTTGTGACTCCTCTCACCAAGTTTGATCCCTAGAGGATTCATTTTGGGTGAGATCGAGTTGAATCGGTGGACGAACAGCTCAGTTTCGAGGTGACCGGATGCTGTCTTCGGGGCGACCGAACGCTAGGGTTTAGGGTCCGGTCGTTGAACGTGTTCTTCGTTCTACCCTGCGACTTGACCGGACGCTGGCTTCAGGGTGTGACCGGACGCGCCTCCTTTACTGTTCATCTGATTTTTTTCTTTGTGACCGGACGCTAGGCTTCTGACGTGACGCTCTCTTACAGTGAGTCCGGTCAGGAACAGAGAGCTCTCAAAGTCGATTTTGATCGACCGGACGCGTCCGGTGGGGTTTGACCGGACGCAGGCAGAGTCCGGTCAGTGCTGGTTTTGCGCAGTCTCGTCCGCAGGTTGCTCGTTCTTTGTCGGATTTGATTTCCGTCTTTTGCGTTGAGTTTCTAGGGTTGTATAGTGTCCCGCTGTGCTTCTCGGAGGCATCCACCCTACATCTAGGGTCGTGGACACTTGCAAGCTCTAGGTTTGCTCTTGGGGTTGATTCTTGGGACAGCGGCAACAAGTTTCCAAAAGGAAAATTTGAGGCTCCCATTCACCCCCCCCCCTCTGGTCGCTTTCTGGTAGCACTTTCGGTCCTTCAGTTTCGCATAGTCCTCTGTTATGTACAGTCGTTGGATCCTAGGTATGAAAGGAAGGTACCGTAGGACCATCTCGGGGATATTAAGTTGTTCCTTCTTGCCATCTCCATGGTCTACCTCCACATACCTAGAGGCTTTGCACTTTGGACAGTGTGTTGCTTTCTCGTGATCTTTCGTGAATAGGACGCACCCTTTTGGACAAGCATGGATCTGCTCATACGACATCTTAAGTGCACGAAGAAGTTTCTGTGACTCGTATGTGTTCTTCGGCAGAATGTGACCCTCCGGCAACAGGGTGCCCAAAATTGCCAACATGTCATCGAAGGCGTCTCGACTCAAGCTATACTGCGACTTGAACCCCATTAGGCGTCCAATGGCATCCAGTTGTGAAACCATTGTCTTTTCATGAAGGGGCTTCTGTGCCGAAGACATCATGTCGTAGAACGCCTTTGCGGTGTCCTCTGGCTCCTCCAATCCTTCACCGAATTGTGCCTCTTGAAAGTCTCCCATCATGTCTGCTACCCCGGCATCTCCATCATACTCCTCGAGGCGTTGTCTCACCACCTCCTCTCTAATCTGATCGGCTTCACCATGGTGGAACCAACAAGTATAGTTTTCAACGAATCCGTACTTGTAAAGATCTACCCCCATGTTATTCTTATATTTTCTTTTCTTGTTCCCACATTTGCTACAGGGACACGGCATCCAACTCGACCCTTTAGCAGCCGGACCAAATGCATGCTCTAAGAAAGCATTGGTCTTAGTAACCCATTCTGTGCTCTTACTTGCGTGGCCCGTGTACATCCAGTCTCGGTTATCCATCCTCTGGCATATACATATGTAAGCGAGTAATAAAACCAGCAATTGCATCTACACGGCGTTCCTACCATCTAATAGGTGAAGGATAGGTCCTAATCCCACCCGGATGCGCAGATGGGTTAGTTTCCATGTTCTACTCCTACCCGAGACAGAATTTCAGCAGCACCTCCTCGCTGTTCTCCCGATACACGTCCTGGCAGGGAGAGTGTGTATCCGGAGAACAACGGGGTGGTGCTGCCGAAACTCCGACTCCGACAAGAGCAGAACATGGAAACTAGCTCATCTACGCATCCGCGGGCTGTCCAAAATACGTGGACAATCCGAAAGAGATACGGTCGCTGATATGCAAAGGTCTGAATATCTAAGACTGTATCTCTTTCGAACAGGAGACATCTAACTAGGTTACGCGACCAAAGACCAGATACCTAAGGATACGGATAGAGGGGTTATACCTAAGGTGTCGGTGAGGTCAGGGTAGCGGGGCAGTGGTGAGTCGGGGCAGTGGCGACACGACGCGGTGCAGGCAGACCCGCAACACCGACGAAGACGATCAGGGTCGCCGAGTCCCTCCGACGGGTCCTCCTCCTGCCAAAAAAAGAGCATATGGTTAGTCTCGACAGAAAATTTTGGCAGCACCTCCCCTGCACGGGGAGGTTCCCAAAACCTGCAGAAAAGGTCGGCACGAAGGCCAACAACCACATGTATACCAGACATAGTCACGAAGGCCAACAATCACAATAGTACCAAGATGAGTCATGTACTTTACTACAATTTCCATGCAGATAACAGTATCGAAGTAGTACAACTACTACTAATACTAACACTAACACTAACACTAACACTAACACTACTACTAACTACTAAGTACTAACTACTAATTGTTAAGTACTAACTATTTACTAACTACATAGGGCATACCTTCGCGACGAGAATAGCAAGAACGAGCTTCGGCAACGTTGACGGGGACGACCGAAGCGGCTTGAGGGTCGACGGACCTAAGCTAGCACCTTCCTCCTCTCTTCTCCTTGTCCTTGTCCTTCTCCTCTCCTCTCCACTCCTCCTTTTCCTCATCTCTTCTCCACTCCTCCTCTTCTTCCTCTTCTTCCTCTCCTCCTCCACCTCCTCCTCCTCTTCCTCCTCTCCTCCTCCACCTCCTCCTCCTCCTCTCTCCTCCACTGGCCAGCCAAGGGGCAGCCCGCCGCTTAGGGACGACGGCGGGCGGGCGGGGCGGGCCGGACAGCGGCGGGCAGGGCCGACGGCGCCGGCAGGGCCGGTAAGACGCCGACGGGCGGGGCCAGGATGGCGGGGGCGACGGCGGCCGGCGGGGCGACGGCGGGCGGGGCTGGGGACGACGGTGGGCGGGGCCGGGCCGGACGGCGGCGGCCGAGGCCAGGCCCGACGGCGGCGGGCGGGGCCGGTAAGACAGCGACGGGTGGGGCCGGGATGGCGGGGGCGACGGCGGCCGGCGGGGGCGACGGCGGCCGCGGGGGCGACGGCCGCGTGCGGCGGCGCGGGGCGGTGGCGGCGTGCGAGCGGCTGTGCGTGAGTGCGTGAGTGTGTGTGTTAGTGTGTGTGTGTGTGTGGTTGTGCGGCCGGGCCGACCATTTTGTATTTTTTTTAGTTTTCGAACGGCTTTGCCGAGTGCCAGATCGGCTGGCACTCGGCAAAGAGGGGATCTTTGCCGAGTGCCAGCCGATCTGGCACTCGGCAAAGAGGGGACCTTTGCCGAGTGCCTGCAGATCTGGCACTCGGCAAAGACGGGCCACGTGGTAGCCAGGCCCGGTCAGCAGACAACACTTTGCCGAGTGCCAGCTGGCACGACACTCGGCAAAGAAGTAGCCTTTGCCGAGTGCCAGCTGGCCTGGCACTCGGCAAAGAGACTCTTTGCCGAGTGCCGCGGCTGACACTCGGCAAAGTTTTTATTTTTTTTTAATTTTGACACCAAATTTTTTTTGAGGCACTTCCACACTACCATAGACAACATGTTTAAATTTGACAGTTTTTCAAAACTTTTTGTTATATTTTTTGACTTTATTTCGTTTTCTTGAATTTTCCCGAAAGACACAAGTTTGAACTGCGGGTGCATCGAATATTGGATTTTCATGATTTAAAAAATGTTAATCTTGTTCTTAACCGTATGTTTAGGCCAAATCCAAAAACTGACCCGAGGTTTCGATCAACATGCTCACGGGGCAACGCCTCCAAATTACGTGCGGGCGATTTTTAAATTATAGAAAATGCAAATGAATTCCAAAAATCGTGAAACTTGGCGAGATGTTGTTACATCATATGCGTATGTCGTGAAAAAAAATTGAGAAAGTTTCGAGCAAGTTGTCACGTACGATGCTTACAAACCTGGACATCTCCGCATGTGATATCTGATATGCCCGAAATTTGGCACTCGGCAAACTTCCAGGCACTCGGCGAAGATCGTGTTTCCTGTAGTGTGAGGGGGCTTTTGCCAAATGCCCAAGATATCAAAGTTCTAGAACAACACAAGGTGTACATGCCCTAATCTTCTATAGTTTCTTCGCTTCTCTTGTTCCACAAGAAAAAACAATGAAATTATTGATGATTGGACATTTATGCGTAATACATTCTCTTTTCAAAAACTAATTAATATATTATAAATTCCCATGTGGAATGTGTACAAACTGTATATATATGGTCCAAGCTATAGTGGGGGAGACTTGATAAGAACTTCTTATCATTGCTTAGTGCTGCATCATTTAGCAGTAACAAAATTCAGTGGGTAACCCGATCGATCTTGATAAGCTGATTCCTCAAAAAAACTAACTTGAGGTTCCAATCAACACAACCTAAATCTTAAATTTTCACCATCAATTGATCATATAATGATTCCTACTAGTAATAAGACCGCAGAAAAACAGATGAATTCCAGTCCCCTATATCTTTTGCAGACTTTATTACATTACTACTGTGTGTTTACAGCACTGGGGCCTAACCAGGAAAGAATTGAACATCATCATACTTAATTAGAAGTGCTTCATTCTTGATATGTAAGTTGCCGAGCAATCAATCTCGTATGGGCAAGAGTCGAATCCATCGCATTTGCCGATTCGTATAACAGGTGCACGCGAAGAACCACTCCCGAGGTCAATGAGGTACTCATGGCCGCCTGGCTCTGACGATAGGGCAACCACGCACCGGCTCCGCGGACAGAAGGCACAAAAACTCAGGATCTGTGGGATGCGTGCGCCGGAGATTAGGCACTCGCTTGCAAGGAATATGGTCTGCTGCAGAGTCCACATATCATCGTTGTCGCTGGTCAGCACCCACACCTTGATCTCTGGGTTCCCTTTGAACGTCTGTGTGAGAGACAGCCGGCTGTCGCTGGAGGATGTTGCCGCCAAGATGGCTAGGGCCGAACCGTCATTCATGCGAAAGTGGCATTCTTTTGGCAGCTCCCTGATCCATGTCTTGCCACTGTCAGCGACGAGGGCAAGCACACATGTGACGACGTAACCTTGAGATTGAGACCGGCCGGCTAGCCAGTACACGGCATCTCTGCAGACCACCGTGGTCCTGACCGTGGTCCTGCAGGGATCCATCCACACGCAAAGACCGTCCTCAAAATCCCCTACAGAACGCTTTACAGATCCCCACTTTCCTGATCTGTCGCCGGACGTCGAGAAGATCTGATAGCTGAGTCCCTGATGTGCCTCCAACTTGATGACACATTCAAGATCATTGTATCTCTCTTCCGTATGCACGGCGAGTATCCGTGCCACCAACTTGTTTCTGGTGCCAGACCCAGATGGCGACAGGCCGTCGTCGTAGCTGCTTGTGAGCAAGAAGTACCTGCTTCCACTGCCGGCGGAAGCAGAACGGAGGAACTTGCAGTCGCCGGTCATTGGGTTGCACAGGCAAAGTCTGCGCTTACGGCCACTCCATGCACTAAGCAGGATGAACCCGTCGCTGGAGCACAATAGCTCCTTGTACAGAGCTCTGCCAGCGCCGCCACTTCTGGTGGCAGAGGCCGGTATCAAGGAGTGCGCTTCGGCAATCTCGCCGTCGTCTATCCACCATGGCAGCGCGGACTGGAACGGGCCTGGCGTGCGCCGCAGGCACGCTGAATCTCTGCTATGGTGGAAGACGCCGAGGAGAAGATTACGACCACCGAAGCGGTCGAGATGAGTCCCGATGATGGATGCGTTGCCGATGATGGCGCGCCGCCACGTCTTGCAGACGCTGGCGCATCTGATGACGGCGGTGGGCTCAAGGTTGAGGAGGATCACGAGGAGGAGGTCCGTCGTTAGCGATGCCCATGGGTCCATGACATCCACCTCTCGACGACGTTCTGGGATTTCTGGCAGCTCCTCCGATGGAAGAGACGACGGTGCGTGCAAGGAAGGTACTTCACCCGGCCTTAGACACTATAAATAATTCCCTATAGCATACGTTCCCATAATATTTAGTATATTTTCTGAAAGGGAATATATCATGCATGGTCTAAATATTTATAACAAAAATTCCGCCATACATGCCTCTGTCTCGCTAAATCTGTTGGGTATGTCTCCTAAAAAAAAAATCTGTTGGCGACGGTGCGTGCAAGGAAGGAAGGTACTTTACCCTTAGACACTATAAATAATAAATAATATTTAGTATATTTTCTGAAAGGGAATATATCATGGTCTAAATATTTATAACAAAAATCCCGCCATACATGCCTCTGCCTCGCTAAATCTGTTGGGTATGTTCCAGTAGGTGCTCGAGCCCCTCCGGTCTCCTAAAAAAAAAAAAATCTGTTGGGTATGTATATCCACAGAAGCTAGCTAGTTCCTATGTTCGTTGCCTTGAATGTATCAGTTTTATTATGGATTATTTGTTAGAATAGTACTTTTAATAAGGATTATTATGGATATGACTCAGCGACAATATTTTCTTTTGGAATGGGAGTTCATCAGAACACAATCATAGAAAACGATGGTTCGAACCTGTAGATTTTATATTGTTTCGATCCTGTGTTTGGTTTCGATTTCTTTCCTTATTTCGTGGCTTCCCAACATATAGAGATAGATGCTGTAACGTTAACGGCATATCCTAAACTAACTCTCTAAATACTCAAACTCAATCTCTATATAAAAAAAATACTCAAACTCGATATCATAATTTTAGTTAAAACTATTATCTATATTTCTCCAACATCCAACATCTTTTTCAGTACTCTTGAGAGTTAGCACGGCTCTCGATATATATTACAAGCAAGAAACCAGAAATAGAAGATGGTGAGATCTAGTTGATCTAACAATATTGGACACAATTTCTTTTACCAAAATCTCTGTTGCTGAGCATCTCCAACAGTTTGCTATTTGACTTTGGCATCTTAATTTTTTAGCAAAATGAGATAAAACTCTCTCCAACAGTTTGACATCATTCCTCCCTATCTTTACAGAGTTGGCAAATTGCTCTCCCGGAGCGCGCATCGCTTCCTTGGCGTTCTGATTGGTTGAGCCGGCAAAAGGACCTGCTGCTCCTGTTGTCTGCATGGTCGGCAGATGGAGCTGATGTGACTTTGACCATGGTGGAATTTAAAACTTGAGAACCTGAGCCATGCAGCCATGATCAACTGTATATATCAAGATGAAATAAACAATGAACCGATTACTGGATGGTGGTTCCATAGGTGCTCGATGAGATCTTCTTTTATTTGAAAATATTTTTCTATAGATACCGCGCAGAAAAAAAACTGTCTTGTGAGACCAACTTTTTATTTTGGCAACTTAATTATGCCAAACTGTTGGAGATTGACTCTTTTTTTCCTCCCCATATTATTTTGGGAGTTGGCAAATACTATGATTTGAAAAACAAAAAATACCAAACTCTGTTGGAGATGCTCTAAGAAGTTAAATGAAATGGCTCTTTTGGTCCAAAAAAAAAGGCTCTCGTGGTTGCTGCAATATTTTTTCTGGAGAGTCTCACTCAGTTTTACAAACAATGAAGATCTAAATTAGGAACATCAAAGTGTTAAATGAAATCATGTCATTTTGTACATCTCGATGATATGGAGTTTAATTATATGGCATACTTTCTTCTGTGCAAACGTTTGCTAGTATTATTTATAATATTAGAAGCAGGAGTATTCCTTGAATAGGCCATCCCCTCTGCTCTGCCCAATGACATAGGTCAGCTTGAACACCAGCCAAGACTCCGCCAATACTGTTCTTTTCTTGCTCATGTATTGGTGTGGATTGACTCAAATGGCTTAACCAATACACAGTAGTCTGATGATGACAAATTAGTACCTTGGGTCTATGTCCATAACTAAAGAATAATTGCTGCATCTGAATAGTGCTAATTAGCTACCGTCATAAGACATGCATCATAGGTTGTCGATGATGACAAATTGGTACCCTGGTTCTAGGTCCATAACTAAAGAATGCAAAAAAACAGAAACCGTAACAGAGGATCGGAAGTTTTTAAGACCTATTTGAACTGTTTGGCATACTTTTTTTTATATAAAAGTCTCTATTCCTATAAATAAAAAAATGGCTTTTGGAGTTGCTCTAGTTTTTCAAGATGTCTCATCTCACGATGTATACAGGGAGTTAACCTCAGAAAAACAAACAAAACTTTTACTTGCAACCAACAGTAACAATTAGTGAATCTTAATTTAAACATTCTCATTCATCTTAGCCTCTGAAAAATATCATCAAGCAAATCTCTTGAGTAATACAAACACGAAGACCTCTGTAAGGAGCGAGGTGGGGAGGGCGGCTACCGGCAGCTAGGGCTTGCCCTAGGGCTGCCGTGCGGCAGGGAAGGGGCGGCGGCGGCCTGCTGTGCTGCTGCTGCGCGCGCGTGAGAGGGAAGGAGAAGGGACGGCGGCTAGGGTTTGGGGGCTGGAGAGCTGGAGAACTAGAATAAGCCTTTCGGCTTTTTTCTTATTGATCTCAAAGGGGTACAATGTCTCTATATTTATAGTCCTGAGAAGACTTGCATCTTAATGAATTCTATCTATTTCCTTATTCTACCCCCTATCCTAATATATTTCTAATTGGATCCTTTTGCGGTGACGGCGGCGGCGCGGATGAACAGTACCCGCGTGCTACAGTACCCACGGGTACTGTTCACGTCGGCTCGGCTGCAAGGGCAGCGGCTGCTAGGGCATCGGCGTCTTGGGCGAGTTGGGCGCCGGTCCACGGGCCCAATAGGTGCCCTGCTGGCCCAATCATCCCCCTAGCCTCCATTAGGCGTATGACATCTCTCCCCCCTTCGCCAGTCAGCGCGTCCACACGCTGATATATCATCCAACTCCTTTCTCCCTGGCTCGGTAATCTGGTGCTTGGTACTAAGTTTGTGATTTGGAGAAGTATGTGTCCCAGCCTGTCGTTGGATTGGTCATAGTTGACGTCATGGTCCCTGAATAAGAAGCAATAAGTGAGGGAGCCGAAGTATCCGGAGAGGTGGTAGCTGTAGTTTGTGGCTGCTGACGAGTTGGTGTAGTTGTTCCGTGCTTCTCGGAGCATAGGTCCTGGTATGATTGCAGAAAAAGTGGAGTGTTCTTCGATCCAGTTCCGGCTGTTGATATGAGAACACTCGACCTGCATCAATTTGTCCCGGAATATGCCTCGCAAGTGTTGTAGTTGTGAATGTTGGGGGATTTGTTGTGAAATCTTCCAGTGTGCCAAAGAGGAGGTTCCCCGTCTCATAGTCTGTAGGCGAGATAATTGGGCTACCATTGGCTGGATTTCTGTGGATGTCGATGTTGTCGGCGCGAAGGAATTATTGACCGTTGCTGTCGAAGAAGATGATGGTTGCTGCTGGTAGTGTTTGCCGAGGTTGTTCTTCGAGAAAGAGGATGCTAGAGGGGAAAGCTTGTGTGGACGGTGTTGATGCTGCTATGTGAAAGCCAGCTGCAAGTAAACGTGCTTGTAACATACCTGGTGTCGTTATCAAGGTCTGGAGCAATGGTGATGTTGCTGGCACGTAGTAGCGGTTGTTGTAAAGGATCACACCATGTTGCAAGGACCAAGCTGGAGCTGCTGCTTTGAGTGCTATGGTTTCCGAGATGATTTGAAGTTCTCGCTCGTTTATTGCTGCTAGGCGGAGCTCACAGAGTATGTCGCTGTTGAAGGCATCAAGAGGTGTTGGCGCTGTTTCCTCTATGCTTGGCAGCTTCTGTTCCTAGTTGATGTTGGCTTTGTAGTCCGAGGTGATCAGAACTTTTCCTGCTTTTGAGGGGGTTTGAAGGGACTTAGCTATTGCTGCAGGAATGGTTGGCGCCGGGATCGTCGTGGTCGTCGTTGTCCACGTGGGGACGACTGCTGGTAGGAGGTTGGGGAAGCCGACGTTGGGCGAGGATGGTGGTGCCTTGGTTTGTGGTGCTGGTGTCGTCGTTGGTGATGTTGGGGTTGGAGCCGTTGTTGTTGTCGTTGGTGTAGGCGCCTGTTCTGCTACCGGGGCGGTGTTGACGACGATGTTGTTGGGTGCCGCCTGTTCCTCCAGAGCTCCGGCCAGTTGAATGGCCATATCTAGATCGTGCGGTCGGCGACGCTTGACGGTCGTCTGTAGTGGTTCACGTAGGCCTGTAATAAATAGGTCGACTTGCCTGAGGTCGCTGATGACGTCGTCTTGCAGCGTGTATGAGATGAAGGCATTGACGTAGTCGTTCAGGAGTTCGCCGTGTCGGGGTGGAATCAGGTAGCTAATATCGATGTCGTTGCTCGGCCCAAACTCGTGAATCAGTAGGTGTTTGAAGAACTCCCAATTGTGTATTGGGATTTCCTGCGACATCCGGATGTACCAGCGTTGTGCATCTCCTATGAGGTGGAAAGCTGCGTACTTGATTTGCTGAAGTTCCTCCATGTGTTGGAGCGTGAAGAGAAGCTGGAGCCATCTCAGCCATAGTGATGGATCTGACGAGCCGTCGTATGTCGGTGTTGTCAGATGAGCCCTGGTGTCGTGTCGAGGAGCGGTGGGTGCCTGTGCTGTTGGTGGTGGGGGCATCCGCTGTGCCCTAGGAAGTAATGAATCCTTCTTGTGCTTGTGGTGCTACTGGAAAGCACGCTCATCGACGTCCTCCTTGTTTACGATCAGCGTGTTAGGCGATGACCGTCGGAGCGTTGATGTTGGGGAAGCCGTCAGATTGACTTGGGGCAATGATGGCGATGAGGAGCGGGTCGCCGGGCTGGGCGCCTGCGACGGAGGTGTTGCTGGCTGCTGTCGTGGGGGTACGCCCATGCCGTCCATGGTGTTCAGGTTGATGGAGATAGCCGTGATGATTTCTGGTGTAGCAGAAGTCTGCGGTTCCTTCAACTTCTCGTCGAGGTAGGTCTTGCCGGCATTGATCATGACGCTTTTGGTCTCCGCCTCGAGGTCATTGATGGCCGCTTCCCGATCCAATCTGTTGTGGATGACGGACATGTTGGCGGCGTTGCGTATCCCACGTGCTTGCTCGATGTTGCTGAGGCGCTTGTCCACTTGGGATATCTTTAGATCGAGCTTGTCGAAGTGTTTGCTGATTCCTTCGGCGAAGTTCTTCAGCAGTTCCGCGATGGTGGAGGTGGTGGCAGCCATGGATCGATTGGTCTCGCGATACCAGATGTAAGGAGCGAGGTGGGGAGGGCGGGTACCGGCGGCTAGGGCTTGCCCTAGGGCTGCCGTGCGGTAGGGAAGGGGCAGCGGCGGCCTGCTATGCTGCTGCTGCGCGCGCGTGAGAGGGAAGGAGAAGGGGCGGCGGCTAGGGTTTGGGGGCTGGAGAGCTGGAGAACTAGAATAAACCTTTCGGCCTTTTTCTTATTGATCTCAAAGGGGTACAATGCCTCTATATTTATAGTCCCGAGAAGACTTGCATCTTAATGAATTCTATCTATTTTCTTATTCTACCCCCTATCCTAATATATTTCTAATTGGATCCTTCTGCGGTGACGGCGGCGGCGTGGATGAACAGTACCCGCGTGCTACAGTACCCGCGGGTACTGTTCACGTCGGCTCGGCTGCTAGGGCATCGGCGTCTTGGGTGAGTTGGGCGCCGGTCCACGGGCCTAATAGGTGCCCTGCTGGCCCATCCATCCCCCTAGCCTCCATTAGGCATATGACAACCTCTATGATACTTCTTGCAATATTTTGCTACAGTTTGCTTTCAGGTACTCAAATAAAGTAGCACGATACCAAACTAAAAGAGAAAATAAACTAGCCTTATCTCAGGTACTCAAATAAGGCCGCCTCCCTGACCCCAGGATCATCATCGCCCAAAAGACATTGTAGGTCAGTCGGTCATCCTTGTTGCAATGGTGGAGAACATGTCCTTCAGTGCCATGTCAAGTAGCTGTACCATCATCAAGTTGTCTCTGCTGGTGCCAGAGCGGGACAAATATATTACTACTGTTAGTGATTTTGGACCAACTCCAAGGCCATTATGGAAATCTACTAAGGCCGTCAGTCATAGCCTCATAGGCTGTGCATTATGCCTAATATGTCCATAATTTAATTTAACCAGAAAAATGCAATTTATGTTTGATGAGTGAGATGCAGAAACAGAGGATCGAAATTTTTTAAGATCCAGTCTGCAAAAGTTTTAGAAAAGCCCAATTCACCCCATCCCCCCACCCCCTCTTCTTGGGCATCTTGATCCTTTCACTTTGCATTTGAAACAACAAACTTCCAGTTACATGTGCTTATACATAGATGTGCAAGACAAATATGATCATCACATCTTAGAAAACTAATAGAGCTGAAATAATAACAATATATCATATATAGATGTAGTTGTAGGACCTGTACTAGCTAGCTCATTTCTTGCTTTAATTACTCTCTCTCCTGATTTGTCTTGATTGCAATTGTTTTCCTAATTCCTCTTTGATTCAGGGGCACATTTTTCTCTAATGTTGTGCTAGCATTCTGAAATCTGAATGGATCTAAAGAGGTTCCTGAAGATCTGCATATCTAACCTATCTTTTGCTAGGTCTGAATCCAAAATGTTTCACGATACATTCTGTAATGGTAGTCGAATATTTGGCTGGATATCTACTCCCTTTTGTTTTCCAAATGCAAGCAGCTAAAACAAATGGAGGGATGAATGATCAACAATTTGGCCTTTGTTGCATCGTAATTAAACAGAACACTGAAGAGATATATATATAGACCATGCTCTCTGCAGCCAAGTTATTAAAACCGGACCGGACATCGAACTGGCGAGGTCGTCGATTCATTGGTCCAAACGTTTAGAACCAGTTGAAGCGCCGGTTCAATTATTTTGGACCGGTTAAATTGAACCGGTCACAAATACTTTGAACCGGTATACATATAATATACAATTAATAATTAACATTATATATATATAATATAATTTAATAATTGACACATGGAACAACATAATTTTATTGTACAGCCAAAAAACAGTAAGGCAAGTCATCAGTATTCACATAATTGAAAGGTTGAATTCAGTCAAGAATTAACAATATCCGGAGTCTGGACATGCCTAATAGACTAAAACTAAACAGGTCGCTTGACAAATTAACACGATCTGGAGTTCTGGACATGTCTAAATTCTAATAGACTCTAGCATTGGACAGAAAGCTTCACGAATCATCAATTGACAGCATGTTCTTATACAACACTTAAAACTTACTTGAAATCTCAGTAGCTCACCTGCTCACCATTAGGCACGTGGAGGAGCAGATTAGCAGACCAGACACCGGAGCAGAGGTGCAGGGCAGCAGTACTGCAGCAGCCGCACTACTGGAGGATGGAGTGGCGTGGACGCGTGGAGACCTGGCCGCGTCTGAGAAGAGCTGATGTATACGGAGCGTCGCTGGCAGCCGATGCCCGCCGTCCGCCGCAGCTCGATGCGCCGTCGCCGCTCGCCTTAGGCCGTAGCGCCCTGGCCGCATCTAATGCCCACCGCAGCAGCCGCCGGCCACAGCCGCCGCAGGTCCGCAGCTGTTCCATGCGCCGCCGCCAGGCCATGGACGGTACCGCGAACGCCCAGAAAAAAATTGAAATTTTCCCTCCTGTCCCTCACGCGCCCAAAAGGGCACATTGTGCCACTTTTCCAATACTACCCCTGAATAGATAAGATTATCCTATGCACATCGAGGGGTATTTATGGATAAGCTACGAAACCATTCCGGTTCGTATGGAACCGGCCGGTTCACCGGTTCCATAAAAAACCGGCTGGTTCAACCAGTTTTCAGTGGTTCGATTGTATAGGCGGTCTTTTAAGTGAACCAGACCAGTGTAGGCTCTGGTTCGGTCTTTTACCGGTCGAACCGCCAGTCCGATCCGGTCCTAATAACTATAACTAGGCTCTGCAGTAGGGAAAAGCCTGCTGATGTTGGAAAGGACAGCCTCAATCTGGTGAACCTGGTCACAAAAAACTTCTCTGAATTCAGAACATTGATGACACTAAGCCGAGCATCAACACTAGACTAGAGGCCATGAGTGGACTTACATTGTTTTAGTGCTGCAGCTTAAACTGATGTACTACCCTTATTTTTATCTATGCTGTCATCAGTCAAAGGCCGCAAAGCCTTAAAAGCTCAAGCTCAAAGTTGAACGATGCTGCTCCCTTTACATACAAAAACAGTCCTTACTATTTTGCATCCTACTAATGAATTACAAGGAATATTAAACAACTAAATCACATGATCAATTAATAATATTTGATAGGAGTTAGCTTATTTCCTTCCCTGCTTCCATGCCAAAAGCAGAGAAGGAACATTATTTCCCACAATCATACGAAGTATTAAATTCCATGTCATACGATAATACATATAAGTTGATTTCATATTCTCATAATGAGATTGCAAACTCAAATTCCAGCACAAACTGAGTACAATCCTGATTGAGCTACCATCTTGCAGAAGAGCCCAAGACTGCATCAAACTAAGTAGCAGAAAGCTACGAGATAAATGGTACTATTAATTATTACCGATACCAGTGGTCGAGAATGCATTTAGGCCTGCAGCACAAGGCCAGCATAGCAGCAAAATCAAGAGATATCCCACCGAAAACCATGGTTCCATTCTATTAATTTCCTTCTTGACTTAGAAGCCTTGCACTTGTAATTTGAGCTTCTTATTAGGCACTTGATGCATGCCAGAAGCCCCTGGCCCCACATTTGCAGAGACGGCAACACCAGCTTCTGGTCCCTCATCTATAGAGACTGCAATACCAGCTATAGGCACCTGATCTGCAGAAATCGCAACACCAGCTCCTGGTCTATCATCTGCGGAGACTGCTCCAGGTGCTACTGCATACGAAACACAAATACAAAGTATGAGGAATTGATGGGAACAATGAACATTCGGTCTACAGAAATCCTGCAGGAGTCATCAAGTTGTCTCCTATGCATGGTTAACAATACAACACTGATTTATTATCAAGTTAACAAATTGTCACATATCCACAACATCATACACTACCGGAAAAACTCACTTTGCCGAGCGCCGCACTCTTTGCCGAGAGTTTTTTTTCGGGCGCTCGGCAAAGAGCTCTTTGCCGAGGGCCGAATAAAAAACTCTCGGCAAAAGAAAAACACTCGGCAAAGAAATTCTTTGCCGAGAGCCAAAAAAAAACACTCGGCAAAGAATTTCTTTGCCGAGTGTTTTTCTTGCTCTCGGCAAAAGAAATTCTTTGCCGAGAGTTTTTTTATTGGCTCTCGGCAAAGAATTTCTTTGCCGAGTGTTTTTTTTACACTCGGCAAAGTTAATTTTCAAATCATATTTTGAAACAGTAAATTAATCCAAAAAAAAAAACTTTCAACTAAAAAGTTGTTTCACTTATCAAGATGAATAATTTTATTTTAGTCATTTCTTCATTTGACAAATTTAAAATAAATTTGTTCATAAATCTTACATCTCTCTCCGTTAGTTTACGAAACTACAAGAGTGATATATAATATTTGTGAATAATATGATAACCATAATTTTGGATGTATAAATGGGTAAACAACCAAAATAAACTTTGTAGATCTTGACAAGTTATGAAAGTTTGTAGTTGATAACTTTTTAATTTGAAGTCATCTAGTTATGCAAAACTACGTTCGAATTTGAAAATTTTAAAATTCGAATTTTTTAAAATGCCTTAGATGGAGAAATGGCCAAAATAAAAGTTGTAGATCTCGAAAAGTTATGAAACTTTGGTGTTGACAACTTTTTGATTTGAAATCATCTTGTCAACGAAAACTACGTTTGAAATTGTAAAATTTAAAATTCAAATTTTTATAAACGACCTCGGATGGAAAAACTACCAAATAAAAGTTGTAGATCTTGAAAAGTTAGAAAACTTTGTAGTTTACAATTTTTTGATTTGAATTCGTTTAGAGCCTCAAATAAGCAAATTACACATGGTTTAGTATAATATATGGGTAATCGAAACGGAGATGGAACGTATATGAGTGTGTAGTGCAGTGGTAGAGGAGGCTCCGCGCGAACGAGAGGTCGTGAGTTCGAATCCTGCTGACTGCGTGAGAGAAAATTGCGTGAAAAAATAGTAGAACTTGCGATTTCAAGGGCAACAAGTGGGCGCTGCCCAGTGGGGCCCCTCCTTCAATTAAATAAAAAATTTTCTTTATTTTTTCGGGGGTTTTTTTTTTTTTCTTTGCCGAGAGCCATCTCAGCACTCGGCAAAGGCTTTGCCGAGCGCCCGATAAAAGGCTCTCGGCAAAGAGCCCTTTGCCGATCCATTTTTTGCCGTGTGGCCTTTGCCGAGGGCTGCACTCGGCAAAGGCTTTGCCGAGAGCAAAAGGAGCTTTGCCGAGTGCCTGTGGCACTCGTCAAAGCGACCATGTCCGGTAGTGATAATTTGTAAAGATGAACCCAAACTAATCCATATGTAGGAATGTATCCAATTTGTATTTGTACGATGTTATCAAGTGACAATAGCATACAAGAGACGGTTGAGGAACGAACATATATCTCTAAAGATTGGCATGAGGCTAACGTTTGAACATAGAAGCTCATGTATGTAGGTGTACACCTTCTATGTAGGTGTGACATGTAGGTATAGGAGTAATCTGGTTTTTACATGAGGTTCAGATATCATACTAATTACTAGGCAAAAAAAAAAAACTGGAGTCACTACCGGAGACGGGCCCTTTGTCGAGCGTCCGGTTCTTTGCCGAGGGCTAAAACACGGGCGCTCGGCAAAGAGCTCTTTGCCGAGCGCCAACCCTCGGCACAATAAGAAACTCGGCAAAGATTCCTATGCCGAGGGCCCGACTCTCGGCAAAGTCTGGCTCTCGGCAAAGAGCACCTATGCCGAGAGCCGAGCCCTCGGCATAGAATACACCCCGGCAAACGAAACCCTCGCGAACGGCTTCCCCTGCGCCGTTACCTTTGCCGAGAGCCCTAGGTTAGGCTCTCGGCAAAGGCCTGTATTTTTTTTAAAAAAATTTCTTTGCCGAGAGCCGTGGCCTGGCTCTCGGCATAGGTGCTCTGTGCCGAGGGCTTTAGGAAGCTCTCGGCAAAGAATATATATTTTTTTTATTTTTTTGCTCCCAATTTTTTTGTAACCTTGATACAGTACCACAAGCCAAGATTTCAAATTTGGAGTGTTTTCCATACTTCTTGCTATATTTTGCGTGTTTTCTTTAATTTGTTGATTTTTTCCGCGGGACGCACCTTTGAACTGCAGGTGCATGAAATAATGAAACTCAGCGCTTCGAAAAATGGTATTCATTCTTCCGAGGCTATTTCAACGCTGTATCCAGGGACAGGCGCGGAAACTCGACCGTCTCGAGTACGAGACACGGAGACCAAGTTGCGTGAGATTGGATTTAAAATTATTAAAAATACAAACGAAGTCGGAAAATCATGAAAATGGACGGGTGACCTTGACATGGCATGTAGAGACTATGAAAAAAATTTGGGAATATTTGGAGCAAGTGGTGGCGCAAGATGGTTGAAACCCTAAGATCTCCGCATATTGGAGATCTCAGGGTTTC
The DNA here is from genome assembly GCA_009763385.1 of Coix lacryma-jobi var. lacryma-jobi. Taxonomy (NCBI): domain Eukaryota; kingdom Viridiplantae; phylum Streptophyta; class Magnoliopsida; order Poales; family Poaceae; genus Coix; species Coix lacryma-jobi. The sequence continues at coordinate 27,468,714 of CM019829.1, forward strand.
AACCATCTTGCGCCACCACTTGCTCCAAATATTCCCAAATTTTTTTCATAGCCTCTACATGCCATATTAAGTCACCTCGTCCATTTTCATGATTTTCCGATTTCGTTTGTATTTTTAATAATTTTAAATCCAATCTCACGCAACTTGGTTGCCGTGTCTCGTGCTCGAGACGGTCGAGTTTCCGTGCCTGTCCCTGGATACAGCGTCGAAATAGCCTCGGAAGAATGAATACCATTTTTCGAAGCGCTGAGTTTCATTATTTCATGCACCTGCAGTTCAAAGGTGCGTCCCGCGGAAAAAATCAACAAATTAAAGAAAACACGCAAAATATAGCAAGAAGTATGGAAAACACTCCAAATTTGAAATCTTGGCTTGTGGTACTGTATCAAGGCCACAGAAAAAAATAGGAGCAAAAAAATAAAAAAATATATATATTCTTTGCCGAGAGCTTCCTAAAGCCCTCGGCACAGAGCACCTATGCCGAGAGCCAGGGCCATGGCTCTCGGCAAAGAAATTTTTTAAAAAATATCAAAAATTCAAATCCTTTGCCGAGAGCCAGATCAGGGGGCTCTCGGCAAAGGGCCGGTATATGCCGAGAGCCGAATCGCGGGCTCTCGACAAAGAAGGCAAATGAAAAAAAAAATAAAAACGGCCGCGCACCGAACGCACACGCACAACACACGCACACGCACGCCCGGCCGCCCTGCCGCCGCCGCCTCCGCCGCCGCCGCGCCCGGCCGCCCGCGCCGGCCGCCCTCGCCAGCCCCGGCCGCACGCGCCCACCCGCGCCGACCGGCCTGCCTCCGCCGCCGCCGCGCCCGGCCGCCCTGCGCCAGCCCCGGCCGCGCGTGCGGCACCGCCCAGCCGCCCGCTCACCCCGCTCGCTCCCGGCCGGCCGCCCGGCCTGCCCATCCGCGGAGAGGAGGAGGAGGAGGAGGAGGAGGAGAGGAGGAAGAGGAGGAGGAGGAGGAGGAGGAGGAGAAAGAGGAGGAGGAGAAGGAGGTGGAGGAGAGGAGAGGAGGAGGAGGAGAAAGAGGAGGAGGAGAGGAGGAGGAGGAAGAGGAGAGGAGTAGGAGGAAGAGGAGGAGGAGCCGTCCCGCTAGGCCCGGTCGCTCCGCTCGGTTGTAGAGGAGCAAGAAGAGGACGTCCCCGCTGTGCCCCCGAATTCGTTCCCTCGGTCATTGTCGATCGGCCTGCCCGTAAGTCTTCCTCGATTGCCCCATCGTCATTGCACATGTGTCACCCAGTTGTAGTAAGTAGTAGTGTAGTGGTATGTATGTGGATGTCGGCCATCGTGCCGTATATATGTGGATGTCGGCCATCGTGCCGTATATATGTGGATGTCGGCCATCGTGCCGTTGTTTCTTGCAGGTTTCGAAACCTCAGCGTGCAGGGGAGGTTCTGCCGAAATTTCTAATTGATACTATCTTTTTTGTCTTTTCTGTAGGAGGAGGACCTGTCGGGGCCAAGCCGGAGATCCTCGATGACCGCGATCGTCTTTGTCGCCGTCGCGGGTCTGCCTGCACTGCACCGACGGGCCACTGCACCGACTCGCCACTGCGCCGCTAGCCTGACTCCACCGGCACCCTAGGTATAAATAACGTCTCCTCCCAGATAAGGGTCGTAGGTCATTGAACCCAGTTAGGCGTCTCCCGTCCGAAAGAGATACGGCTAGAGGTATGCAGATCTCTGCATATCGATAACCGTATCTGTTTCGAATTGTCCACGTTACTTGGACATCCCGTAGATGCGTCGATGAGGCTAGTTCCCATGGTCTGCCCCGATTCGAGATGGAGTTTCTGCATCACCTCCCTGTTGTTCTCCGGATACACACTCTCCCTACAGGGACGTGTATCTTGAGAACATCGGGGAGGTGCTGCAGAAATTATGTCTCGACTCGGGGCAGACAATAGGAACTGGCCTCATCGACGCATTCGCGGGTGTGATTAGGACCTATCCTCACCTATTAGATGATAGTAGGATGGAAGTACTCGGAGGTAGATATGTAAGTACTCGGATGGATGACAGTAGGATGGATGACCGTCAGTGGATGTACTCGGGCCGTAGAAGCAGAAGTAATTTCACCGATGAATGGTTGCGCAAGACAGATGCTTTCGCAATCAATGCATTTGGCGCGGCTCGGCGAGGAGAGATCAAAGTGTTGTGCCCATGCAGCAGATGTGGGAACCGGAGAAGGCAAGACAAGGAGAACATGGCTAAACATCTTGTGAACAATGGATTCACGCCAGACTACACCCGGTGGATCTACCATGGTGAAGCACATCGTTTGAGAGCGGAGGCAGTGCGACCACGTCTGGAGGACTTTGATGCTGATGCGGGGGTAGCAGACATGTTAGATGACTTCCAAGAAGCACAGTACGCTGAAGGACGTACTGAGGAGGAGATGGAGAAGACCGCAAAGGCGTTTTACGAGATGATGTCTTCGGCACAGAAACCCCTTCACTATCGGACAACGATTTCTCAACTGGATGCCATTGGCCGTGTGATGGGGTTCAAGTCGCAGTTCAACCTGAGTCGAGATGCGTTCGATGGTATGTTGGCCCTATTTGGTAGCATGCTTCCAGACGGCCACATATTGCCAAAGAGCCTGTACGAGTCATAGAAACTGCTTCGTGCACTGAAGATGTCGTATGAGCAGATACATGCTTGTCCAAATGGGTGCATCCTCTTCAGGAAAGATCTCACGGATGCAGGTCACTGTCCGAAGTGCAAAGCGTCGAGATACATGGAGGTAGACGATGGTGAAGGCCCGAAGAGGCAGCTTTCTATCCTCATGAAAGTCCTGCGTTACCTGCCGTTCACATCGAGGATCCAACGTCTCTACATGACCGAGGAATCCGCGAAACAGATGACATGGCACAAACAGGGTACCCGATACAATCCTGAGAAGTTGGTACATCCCGCCGATGGTGAAGCATGGGCCCACTTCGACCGCATCCATCATGACAAAGCTAGGGAGGCTCGTAATGTTCGTGTTGCGTTTGCAACGGACAGTTTCAATCCCTATGGACTCATGGCTGTCCCGTACACCTGTTGGCCCGTCTTCGTTATCCCCCTCAATCTCCCCCCTGGCGTCCTATTTCAACGTCATACTGTCTTCTTGTCGTTGATAATTCCTGGGCACCTGGGGAATAACATGGGTGTGCACATGGAGCCTCTGATTGATGAATTGGAAACTGCTTGGAATGAAGGGGTATTGACATACGACCGAGCTTCAAGGTCTAACTTCACAATGCACATCTGGTACCAGTACTCACTGCATGACTACCTGGCATATGGGATATTCTGTGCCTGGTGTGTCCATGGCAAGTTCTCATGCCCGGTTTGTAAGACAGCTACGAGATTTATCTGGTTGAAGAAGGGTGGCAAGTGTTCGGCGTTCGACCAACATCGACAATTCCTACCTCTTGACCATCCTTTCAGACGGGACACCAAGAACTTTACCAAAGGTGTCGTGGTGAGAGATCCTCCACCTCGGATGCTGACCGGTGCCGAGGTTCATGCTCAGATAGATGCTCTCCAGTTCAACGAAACAGACGGTCGTTTTGCGGGGTATGGTCAGGAGCATATGTGGACTCATAAGTCAGGCTTGGAAAGACTCCCTTATTATGACGATCTTCTTCTGCCACATAACATTGATGTAATGCACACTGAAAAGAACATCGCTGAGTCGCTTTGGGGAACACTCATGGACACTGAAAAGTCCAAGGACAACCCTAAGGCTAGACTAGACCTGGCACTGTTGTGCGATAGACCAAAGCAAGAGATGCTGCCTCCTCAGCCCGGCAGGAGATGGACACGGCCCAAGGTCGATTTCGTCTTGGGCAGGCCACAAAGGAAAGAAATACTTCAGTGGATCCAGACATTGACCTTCCCTGATGGATATGCAGCGAATCTAACGAGAGGAGTCAACTTATCTACTCTGCGAGTCCTAGGGATGAAGAGTCATGACTTCCACGTATGGATCGAACGGCTTCTTCCGGCGATGGTTCGAGGCTATGTTCCTGAGCCTATGTGGGTTGTCCTGGCAGAGTTGAGCTATTTCTTCCGCCAGCTATGTGCCAAGGAGATATCTCGGTCCGTCATTGATGACTTGGAGAAAGCTGCACCAGTGTTGGTCTGTAAGCTGGAGAAAATCTTTCCACCAGGCTTCTTCACTCCGATGCTTCATTTGATCGTACACCTCCCAAATGAGGTTCGAATGGGAGGGCCTGTGCAATGGCATTGGTGCTTTCCAGTCGAGAGAAATATGAAGACTCTTCGCAAGAAATGTAGAAACAAAGCCAAAATTGAGGCTTCCATTGCAGAGGCATCCATTCTGGAGGAGGTGTCCAACTTCACTGAAGAATACTACTCTGAGAACCTTCCTAGCGTGCATAATCCACCCCCTCGTTACAATGCTGGAGAAAATGAATCGAGTCTTAGCCTTTTTCGAGGCCAACTCGGCACGGCAAGTGGATCCACAGTTAAGGAGTTGAACTATGAAGAGTGGCGAAAGATCATGCTATACGTGCTTACCAACCTTGATGAGCTGGACCCGTACATGGGGTAAGTTGTTATCTATCTTCATCCAATTCATCGTCACTTTCCAACACCATTCTTTTTGTTTCGTACAGTGAATTTCTTCATTTGTTCTCGAATGGACCAAGGCCTCTTTCTGATGCGGCAGCTGAAACCCTAATTGCAAATGGTGCGGGGCAAGGGAGGCCTGATTTCATTTCTTGGTTCCGACAAAAGGTACCGTCCTACCAAAGTCGTACTTAGTCTAACGTTCCAACTTGCTCTTACGTTCTGACCGTATAACGATATATCTTGCGTCGCCTTGCAGGCTCAAACCGATGCGTCTATGAGTCAAGAGCTGAGACAGGTTGCAAAAGGCTTTGACCGTAGGGTCAAGTCATTTAACGGTTACGACGTGAATGGATTTCGCTTCCACACATCAAGCTACGAGCAGAGTCGGCCCAATCGAAAGACCACAAATAGCGGTGTTTGTACTCCAGGCAATGACAACCGTGACTACTATGGAAGAATCGAAGAAATATATGAACTTTCATTTCACGGTGAAAAGCCTTTGAATCCTGTCATGTTCAAATGCCATTGGTTCGATCCTGGAAGAACGAGGCTGACACCTAATCTTGGGCTAGCCGAAATTCGATAGGATTCTGTCTATCCAGGCTCCGATGTGTATATTGTGGCTCAACAGGCCACGCAGGTTTATTACACGCCACACGCATGCAAAAGCAAAGAGCATCTCTTGGGTTGGTATATTGTGCACAAGATATCACCACATGCTAAACTACCTCTCCCCAATGATGAGGATTATAACTTCAACACAAACACGTATGACGGTGAGTTCTTTCAAGAATCTGGGTTGCAAGGGACGTTCACGATAGACTTAACCGAAGCGATGGAAATGGAAGTAGAGAATGATGACGAGGACGCTGGGGATGAGGTGGTAAATGAAAAGGACATAGAAATGCTAGAACGATTCCGTTTAGGCCAAGCAAATGAAGACAACGACCTGTCTTCGGATACTGAGGAGTACTTAGACATGGTTGACAGTGATGAGGAGACTCATGCTCCGGCTAATCCGGATGATCCAGATTATTTCTAATACATGTAATATTATGTTATATTTTAGGATCTATTGTTTTATTTATATTGCATATATTTGGTTATGTTATTTTTAATACAACATTGTTTGTTCTTTTTAAATGCAGGAGGTCGAGGCAAGATGCCGGGAGGACGTCAGAGGCGGTTGAGTTGGTTGTACCGCAGCTCGCAGGCCGACGGGCCCTCGACGAGGAGTGGCCGCCACCGGAGGGAGCCGTCTCCACAGGAGGAGGAGGAGGAGGAGGAGGTCGAGGAGGAGGTGCCGGCCATGCCCGAGGCCTAGCGGCAGGAGGAGGCACCATTGGCCGAGGAGGCAGAGGAGGAGGACGAGGCGGACGGGTGTTCGGGTGCCTCAGGGGTGTCCACGCCCTACTTGAGAGGTCCCGCCAGCCTCCCGGCGTTGCCGCCATGTGCCCGACGCCCAGTGATCACGCCCACCGGACAGAAGTACATGTTCTAACTACATGTTCGTACGATGAGACTCAAAATAGAAATAGAAGTTAATAATTTTTTTTAATCACTTGTGCAGGTCATGGGACTTTGTGGGGCCGAAAGGCCGCAAACCCAACGGCATCCTGGGTCACCTGTGCCGCGAGCACTACCCCGACATAGTACAGTATGCCGGGAGGCACGAGCCGGCCTACACCTTTGACCACTACAGCGTCGCCCCAGACCCAGACTTCCCCAACAAGGCGGCGCGCGTTAGAGCGGAGCTGTGGGTAAGTCTTCGTCAAACAATATCAAATTCATCATATTTTCTCTTTAATTACTGTCTTGCCTCATATTGTGTCTGTATGCAGAACTACTTCAAGTGCGAGCCGGGGAAGGAGGCAGTGGCGGAGGTGACGGCTACCCGGGCTTGTAGGAAGCTCGTCACCGACATGATCCACGAGGCGAGACTACAGGCCATCATTACCTACAACGCCACGGTCTTGGCCACGAGGGTGACGAAGGCCCAGGCGAGAGGCATGACGTTGGGCCGGGCGCAGTTCTTGTAGGTAAGTGATTTCTTTTGAGATTAAGCTTTTGGTACTTTTCATCTGACGCTTAGACGTGAAATACTTGATGATGTGCAGATGATCCCCCAATGGTGCCAGTCGTTTCCCGAGTGCTGGGAGATGATCGTGGACCGGTGGCTATCCGAAGAGTGGGCGGCCCACCACGCCGAGGCCCGGGAGGCGCGTCTGCAGATGCCAGGTGTACCACACCACCAGGGCAACCGCAACCTCGCCGAGTACGCACAAGCTTGGGTACGTGAAAGACTTTATCAATTCCTCGATCAAATGTTGCCTGATTGCTAATCATCTTGTTGTCTTCCTCGCAATCGGAGGCACACGGTGGCCAGCCTTGCGGCACGGTGGCGGCATACGCCATGTCCCACAAGGGCAAGGCCACGGCAGCGGAGACCTCCTATAACCCCGACGATCCCGCCGACGCGTACACCAACTCCAGCGTCCACTCCCGCCTCACTGACTACTCAGAGGCGGCAAGGGCGGTCCATGGGGACGACTTTGATCCCGCCACCGCGGACCTGGACGGGAGCATCGTCATGAGGATTGGAGGAGGGAAGAAGCACGGGCGGTTCTGGCTTGGCGACGGCGTCATCGACACGGCCTCCACTCCCACTCTGTCCCAGCTCCGAGCACAGAGCACGAGCGGGAGCGTCCCCATACGCCCACGCCCGTTGCCTGCGCAGTCGCGGGTCGCCGAGCTCGAGGTAATTTCTATTTAACTCATCGCACGACCACCGGCTTGTGCAGCACGGCCGAGCCCGAGCGGGCCTAGCTCGACCCCGTCATCGTGGGCCCCACGCGGCCAGGTGCCGCCGCTCCACCACCCAGGCCCGGCCGGAGCTCCCTTCCCAGTTTGCCCTTGCAGGTGCAGCGCACAGCACCTTCGTGGCCACTGTCCCCCCCCCCCCCCCCCCCCGAACTCCCGATGACGATGATGAAGGTTAAAGACGATGGTAATTGCAATTTTACCACTCAGCGTTAATTCTTTATCGTTTAATCATCTAATAATCTCCGTTTTAGTCTGTTCCAGTTGCATTAGTTTTGTGTCGACGTGTTCTACGCATCATTGTTAACGTTTTTCATATCATATGATTTTTCATATATAGCTAAATATTAATTTGATTAATATACCTATAATTAGTTTTATAATTAAAATCAATATAGGTTTTATACTTCGATATTTTATACACAAATATTACCATGATTAATAACTAACATAAATATATTTTTAATTTATAATTTGCTTAGGCTAAACACTGCCACATAAATTACGTTCAGATGCTCTCACATGTTTACTTTCTTTTACTAAGCTGATGTTTAACTTGATTAAATTATATGACAATATTTATGAATAAAGTATGATTAGTCTAACCCGACTTTATAATTAAAATATGTTTTTTAACTAATCTAAATTAATATTTTGTCATTACCTTGTTTAATTAAAATAAAACAAGCCGGTAGTTCTTGCTTTTATAATATAAATTTCCTGGTAGACGCGTCTTTCATCGATAGCTCCGTTTTAATCGTTTTGTGCGATCCCGCGACCATAGTAGAGAACTCTCTTTTAGTACGTTGTTTTGCCTCGTGTTGTGTTGTTCTCAGTTCTCTTTTTTGTTTGTTGTCTGTTTGCCTATGTGTGGTGCTTGCTACGAGTAGACGATGACCGGTTGTGCGCGCTGAAGATTACAAGGTGATGACCCAGATCTTAAGATGTGAAAATTGGTCAAGTGTAACAGACAAGTATATATGGGATCCTCCTTGTTACCTACGCAATTATAATTCACCAATCATGTGCATGTGTCAAATTGCAAACCATAGGTTTTTCCTAGATGTTCAACATCATAGGAGTACCTTGTCTTCTTGGGATATATGCATAAGGGTAGATCTGCTAGTGCTTAACTCCAATCTATATGAACAAACGAGATGACTAATAATATGTGCAACACATACTGATAACTTGTTTCTATGGTAATGTGAACATCTGACCCCTAAATGATCTTCTGTCGGCAAAAGCTGGGACATACAGTACAACCGTGAGGGCTACATGGCTCTAGTTTTAGTTCGGTACGAGGACCTCTCCTCGCTTGATGGTGGTTACCTGAAAGGGCACAAAAGGGGCTCGACGATACAGGTATAGGACGGCCACCTGGTCTCATGTGTATAGCCGGGAAGGAATGTGTCATCGGAAAGAGGTTCCTATATCTGATTGTCGATTGGAAACCTAGTGGCCACTGTCTTGTTAGGGAACCTTCGAAAGACTTCTTAGTGAACCTTGTCAGCCTTCCTCGGAAGTGGACTAAGAGGCTAGCTACCTCGGACGAAAGGGTAAATCACGGCTCACGGGTAAAGATGTACAACCTCTACAGAGTGTTAAAAACTGTTATAACAGCCGTGCTCACAGTCACGAGCGGCCCGGAAAACTCACAGGCTAATAACTTTAACAAAATTTACTTTATGTTCACGTTACTGTTATCTTTGATGTGGTTGCTTATAATATTATTCATGTGGTCGATGTAAGCACAAACTTGATGACTATCTAATGCTAAAATATTGACTAAACTAAAAGTGCTAAGCACAGAAAACTAGTGTTTGGCCTTTTGAGCTTTATAACCACACGTTGTATTTGCTGAGTACGACATGTGCTCACCCTTACTATTTTCCCCACACCCTAGTCTCCATCAGAGTCGCACAGCGGAAGCGTGATGAAGACACAGATGAGTTTCCTATAAGACTGATGGAAGTGCTAGGCGTATGTACCCCCAGTCAACTGTCCTGTGAAGAATAGAGCTTGAAGAGAAAGTTTAGTACCCGTTCCGCTTAACTTTGATGTAAGTTTCAGTTATAGCTATGTTTTCGATATATCTAGAACATTGTTGATGATGTCTTTTTCCTCTGTGGTTATATGTGTGGACTTTCTGAGTACATATATGACGTACTTGATTTTGTTCTTTAAAACCGGGTGTTACATCTAAGCAGGGGCGGCGGGCTCTTTAATTTTCAGCTAGTATCACTCCTGCTAGTGTCGATGATGTTATTACGTGCAGAGATCGATAGTAATCCCGGCGACCCGACCGGCCGCCTGCCCCCTGTATCTGATGATGCGACCTAGCCTGCATAACAGACAGATCATGTTAATACATGGGGCATGTAATTTCGACTGCTCCCTCTGTCCCATGTCCCATTGAGAGCGTCGCCCGGGAAGCGTGTTCATGAGGGGGACATGTTTTTCCTAACGACACTTTCAATGGGACAAAGGGAGTATATGTGTCTAGATTTCACTTCAGCCTAGATACTCTGAAATTATATTACAAAATACTAATTTTCAGACCATGAATTTATTTGTTTTTTTTTTTGCCAAATGTTTATGTCATTTTAGTGTTAATTAACTAAAGGCCTATGAGTAGTTGGACAATCCAAAGGCTGTTAGTTTTGCATTACCATGAAAGTAGAATTCAGGTACGAATTTTTTTCATTAAAATAGTAATAGTTTGAAAAAAAAACGTCCAAATTCTCCACAACTTGGACTGCTCTGTGCAAATTTGATTCTGAAAAGTGACTTCAGCACTTTTTTCACACACTGCAAAATTCTGAAAATTCGAACTTTTGTAATTATTCATCTTTGTTAGTTTGAGGTATTAGAGCAGTAATTAAACCTTAATTAATTAATCTGAGTTGGTTAATGAATACTGTGGTTCAACTTTCAAAAACAATCAAATTAATTAATCAAGTTGTTAGATATATATAAGTACTGCTTTATGGTATGACGATCACAGCGCTTTATGTAATGATCACGGTCTCCACAATCGGACCTCTAATAGATGAATGAAGTATCATAAAAAAGAAAGAATCAACGACACTCACGGTGGGATCTGCAGAGGCGATGGTCGCCACAGTTGCGCGAGGAACCGCGAGGGAGTGGCGAGGGTGATCGAGGCCGCGATGAACCTTGTCTGCGAGGGAACCGCGAGGGGCGGCGGCGGCGTACGGTGTTCGCGACGCGAAGAAGTACCGCAAGGGGGCGGCGGCACGGTACGGCGTCTCGACGCGATGAGTTCCGCGAGGAAAGAACGACGCGTCGTTTGGCCTGCTGGGGGGTGTTTTGCATAATCACAAATTAGATGGGATGGGTGGAGGGATTTAAGTGCTAAAATTACCCACCTTTAGCTCTAGCCATCGGATTAGAGTCTTGTGGTCTTGATTAGAGTTTTCATAGTTTGCACACAAACTGGTTTGCATAGCATACGCTCCCAACTTTGAAGGCCTAAGTTACAAACCTTTGATCTTTTGAGGATGAACCCTTATAAGAATGTTGTAGATCTCAAATCAGTGACCTTTTATTATAACGGTTTTTAAAGTTTGAACGTGAAATCGAGAGATAGAGAGGGATAAACAGGTTGGGTTCAGTATGCGAAGTGGTGCTCTGCTTGAGGCTGGCGCTATCATGCAGCAGCCCCTTAACAGCATTCTGCAAACAATGGGCTGTTGTGTCCTCCATCGCGGTGTCCCTCAACAGCTTGCTATGCTTGCTCATCAGTATTAGTGTCCCTTCAACCTCTTCCATATATTGCTAACACAAGCTAGAGATACTCCTAGTGATCTCTTCCATATATGTTGCCATATATATATTGCAAACAATGTACTGAGGTTCTTGGTACTTGTGCAACCGCAATGAAAACGGAGCAGCGCTTGGGACATCAACGATCATATCCAATTCCAGATGCCTCACATCCACACAAGGGGCACGGGACCACTGAAGAACAGATGCAATACTACTCTACCAGTGATTGTCCATGATGAAGCAATCAGGGTGGGGGCAGTTTCATCTAGAATGAGGAGGTAGTATGACTATAACGAGGGTATATATATACACACAAGGAGCAGATATTGAATGAGTTCGTGTTGGGGATATATATATACAAGCAACAGGTGTTGAAAGTTCTGAAGAGGATGATGGACAAGATAAGACTGCGTAGTTGATCTTGGTATGGCCTAGAGTTGATGCAATTGAGGAGGTGTTTGGATGTTGGAATGGTAACGAAAATGTAAAGGGAACTGGATTACGCGAGGAGCCGATGCGTCGGTATTTGATAACGCAAAGGGTCGGGCTGTATCACTTTTGTACAGTATGGTATCGCTTAACGTCGGGACTCGATTACATGGTGCCGCAAACAAACAATAAATAATTGAATTGGATAACGGCAGTAATCAAATACCGTTACATGGATGTGAACCAAACGGTACGTGAGTATATTACACAGGTAAAGAGTACAACCAACCATACAAAGTGAACAATTTATTAGGAGTACAAGCAAATTAACCAAACATGAAGTAATATAGAGGCATGAATTTCTTTGTTTTTCAGGAAACGTACGTGAGTTAATCAGTTAATTATACTTCATTTTTTTTCGTTGAAATTCACAGCAGCAAAGTTGTGCCTAAGATGTCATATTCTTAGTATTTCAGACAGCAAAGAAAATGCACGCATGGCATGTGGGAAGACATTGAGATTAAACTCGCCAGCTAGGTCCTTGTCACATACATATACTAGTTATCTCACAGAATCCGTAATTCTAAACGGGGATAACAAAACCAGAAATGTTGGTGACCACCTCTAAATGTTATTAGTAGTATTGCATCCAAAACTACTATTGAGGCGGTTACCGCTGGTGGAACGGTGAAAGGTCTAAACTGGTTACGAGAGGGGTGGGGGGGGGGGGGGGGGGGGGTGTTTGAATAGTCTAACTAAAATTCTGCAAAATCACTTGGGCAAAATGATTAGCAACACAAATAGTGAAGTTTTTTGCACTAGTCAATGATTACGTTGCAAGTCACCTATCCATACAATTTTATTCTAATATTTCTATGTCACTCAATCTACTTGAGCTATATTAAAGTATAAGACAAAGTAATTAGCTCTAGCACGTATATAACAAAGACTAATATAAGATAACTATATCAACCACAAATAAACTTGTGAGCAAGTGAACAAACTCGCTACACAAAGTAAATAGCACAAGGAATTAAGGAACAACTAATATACATGAAGTAACTAGCTTAACTCAAATATAAATGCAATAAGTAAATAAGCTTGGGAGTGATGTATTTCATTGAACCTTCAAGATCGCCAAATACAGAGTCAATCACTGGTGAAATCCAATCAACAAGAATACCAAGAGACAATCGCCAAATGATAAGCACACAAATGACACTGTGATTTATCCCGAGGTTCACATGCTTGCCGGCACGCTAGTCCATGTTGTGTCGATCAACTCTTGGTGATCCGGTGACTAATTGACACCACACCAAGCTCCATGAGTACCATAAGAATCTTCCATAAGAGAGGTAGCTCAATGACACGAGCAATCCACTAAAGGTGCCTTACGCCACTTCGATGGGGATGAGGCCTAAATAACCCCTCACAAGCGATCGGGGGTGGCCAAGAACAATCACCAACTCTTGCCAACTACATCAAACTCCTCCAAACCGTCTATGCATCTGCAAATAGCAAGAGTAAAAAGAAACTCAAAGCCGATACGAAAAACTAGTGCCACTAGAATGAAACACTTTCAAATCTTTACATTAGATCACTCAATCTCACCTGGAATCAACAAATCAAGTCTATAGATGATTGAGGAGGATTGTCAAGGCTCACAAGGAAGCTAGAGTATCAAAATGTGCGAGAGAGATCCCCAAGTTAGCCAACCCTTTTAAGTTGGCCTTTTCTGGGAGGCATCGGACGCGTCCGCTTGGGGGCATTGACGCGCCGGGAGTGTCTGATGTTCCGATGTCGTCCACGTGTCATCCAGCTTCAAACGTGACTCACTCGATCTTGACGGCTACTTCACTTAGCGCGTTCTGTTATGTGGCATCAGACGCGACGATCCAACCCATCGAACGTGCCTGGTGTGCTTCAAACGAAATTCACGCTCTCTGGATGTGCATTGGACGCGCCCATGGGACGCGCCTGATGCAACGTCCGATATGATCTCCATGTAGAGAGGTTTCAGAACCTCCCAACAGACATCCAACGCGTCAGGTGGACTACCATCGAACGCACGGAACATCCGATGCTCCACTGTGACTCGTCTGCTCGTGCCACATCAACTGCATTGGATGCGTGCACAGTTCCACCTACGCGTTTTGGTGCAGCATCCGATGCTAGTTCAACATCAGACTGTTCCTAGAGTTTGCCATTGAACACGTCGGATACTCCCATAGAGAGTGTCCGATGCCCCTAGGATAACACGTCTCGCTTTCCAACTTCTACCCTTGCATATACCAACGCCAAAATGTTTCACCACTTTTAAACGTGTGTTTGCATTTTTTCAAAGTATTTTTCAAGAATTTTGTTAGTTACTCACTAGGTCTAATGCATCAATATGTTTCACTAGAAGCGTAGAGATATTACTAAAGCAATAAACTCCGCAAGATAATGTTATTCTGAGCAACTGTACATAGAAGCCAGGATAGTAACGTACTACATACATAGAATACCATGAGACGATTCGGTTTCCACATGCGAGGTATCATCAATCACCTGATTGGATGTCAAGTGATGACACATAAGAGTTTCCTATCTAACCTGTAGCAACTGACAAGTTGGTTAATTAGAGCTGAGATAGAGAGAGCCACATCCAAAAAAGACATGATCTTTAGCGTGGAAGTGCTGCTTTGTCCGACCGCCTATTCGTCACGTCCATCACTACAGGAAATGGGGTCTTTCCCGAGGGCTGAAAATCGGGCACTCGGCAAAGATACTCATCTTTGTCGAGAGCCTCTCCAAAAAACCCTCGGCAAAGGCCGGCCCTCGGCAAAGATAGCTTCGCCGAGGGCCTAACCCTCGGCAAAGAGACCACACTCGGCAAAATAAATCTTTGCCGAGGGCTCCCATCCACCGACCTTCGGCAAAGACTGCGCCCTTGGCAAATATGAATGAGAGCGCGACGCCGGCGTCTAGGGTTAGTCTTTGCTGAGGGCCCGCCGTCAAGCCCTCGGCAAAGGTTTAACTTTTTTTTTTAAGTTCTCTTTGCCGAGGGCCTCCTCAACTGCCCTCGGCAAAGATTTCACAATTTTTTTTACATTTTCTTTGCCGAGGGCCGTTGAGGAGGCCCTCGGCAAAGATTTCACATTTTTTTTTACATTTTCTTTGCCGAGGGCTGCAGTGGAGGCCCTCGGCAAAGTTTTATTTTTTTGCACCATGTCTTTTTTTGGAGCTACACTGCATTATTTAAAACTCAATTTTAAAATTTGGTCGAATTTTGACTTTTTTTTATGCATTTCATTATTTTATTTCTTTTCGTTGCCGACGATTTTTTTTCCCGAGGATCCTTTGCCGAGGGCGGCCCTCAGGAAAGACTTCGCCGAGGGCTTATAGGCCTTTGCCGAGGGCTTTAGGCCCTCAGCAAAGAACTTGTCTGCAGTAGGGCATGCCACATTCCTGATGCCTGCCATTCGTAGCTTGCATGGTAAAACTAATACGCGTGGGTTTGGAAGTCTGGCCAACTAAGAGCAGTGCCAAGCAGATGTGGCAGTGTCGAGCTGATCGAGGAAGAAAGAGCCTAGGCAGAGTGACTGAATAGGGTATACACATGGTGCAGATGTGATGGGGGAAGATGAGATAACCAGGATATATGGAAAGTGACATAATTTATAAGATATATGCATGTCTAACTGATCTGAAAATTTGTCTTCATAACTGGCTGTTTGTTGGTGAGCAAAGGTCATTGGAAATTAAACTCTATTCATGAACTAATAAAAGCTGGAAAAAAGGAATAGACAGTCAACCTCTCATCAACTAATGTTTCCAGTGTCGTAATAATGCTCGTAAAAATGAAAAACTAACCGTACCATGCAAGTCTCATGCTGTCGCTTTGTGCACATAGTAGTGAGAGATATAAAAACTCTAGTATTATACAATTGAAAGAAATACTACAATGAGATTATTAACGAAGTTACAAAAAGCAAAACTAACAAACGTGCAAACATATACATACATGTTGTCGAATCATTTTTCTTTGTTGAACAGGTGGCACCGTATATGTTAGTAATAATACTACTAAATTTCAGTTGATAAAGCATATAGAGCTAATGGAAGTACGTGGTAATACATTTGCTGTTTATTGCTGAATGAGCTACTATCAATATGCCTGAACTGCTGCTCTTGAATAAACACATAAGAAGTACAAGACTGAGGAGGCTTAAACAAGATTTTTACAAACCCTATGCCTTCTTCAGGTGCCACACTGCATACATACTCACCCGCGTTCCAGAAATGGAAGGCAAAAACAACACTCATGACTGACTCATGTGGTGGGTCCATATATTCGATCTCTTCAAACACCACTGTGTGTTGTAACCCTGCACCAACGCAAACTCCAGCACTCATCACGCCTACTATACGATTTATGATAGTCAAGCGACTGCGCCCGAGACAAAAGTTGTTCTTCATTACTATTGACCACATCGATCATGTCTCCCATCCTTACTCCATAGAACGGAGACTACTACTGTTTCCAAGCACCAGAACCTGGCACACTTACTTATTACATGGTTTGGTGGTGTGGCCAAATATACTGGAAAGGAAATGTGAGAGACATCAAAAAGTACAAAAAAAAAACAGCTAGCTAGGCTAGGTCGACAAATAATATGTGTCAATGGAGAAATATTCTGTCCAACAGAACTATATATTTAGCAAAAGTGAAACGGGCTATGAGTTCAGAGAGTACGTGAGGACCCAAACATATGAACATTTGGTTGATAACCTTACATACACGGAGTGCCCTGTTACATGTTTATTAATTTGGTTGTTTCAATGTGTATATATGTATGTACACATTTGTTTTTTTTATAATACATATGTACACATTTTTTTAGATAAATCATAGTTAATATAATATCCGGCTTCATCTACATAATGTAGAATCAGGAGATTATTACAGAGTTGCAGCACCCAAACACACAAAAGTTTAGAATAATGAAGACCAATCCCACTAGTAGATAAAAGATAGTTAATATATTTGGCATCATGTACATAATGTAGAATCAGGCGATTATTACAAAGTTGCAGCACTGAAGCACATCAAAGTTTACAAAAATGAAAGACTAATCAGATCGTGACCTTACGCATTTGATGCGATGAACTTTTCAATTCTGTATGTGTGTACGTTCACTACTACAGTAATCATAACTGAGACGGTTAGGGCACGTACAACGCGCGTTGATTTCCCGTCGATTTGGGGTGTTTTTTTTTGCAAAAACCCCCTCAACCGGACGCGACGCCCTCCTCCCGTCGCCTCGCGAGGCGACACGCTCGTCCCGTTCTCCAAAGCTTCGTCGCTCCTTCGGCTCGCGCTGTACGATCTCGTCGTCTTCACCGTCGTCGACGAGGATCCGGGTGTGGCAACGCCTCCCGCGCGCGCGAAAAGGGGAGAGGTCCGACCATTTTCTTCCTCCCGGTCCCACCTTCTTCTACTCCCGTTCAATCTCCCGCGAAATTTCTAGGTTTTCGTCTCCCCTGCAGATGGCGTCGAAGAAGGGGAGTGGCCTCCCCGGCGGCAGAGGCGCAAGTAAACGGCGCGGCGGCGTTGGGGCTCCTGCTCTAGGACGCGGCGGCGTTGGGGCGCCTGCTCTAGGACGCGGCGGCAGTGGGGCTCCTGCTCTAGGACGCGACGGCGGTGGGGGTCCTGCTCTAGGACATGGCGGCGGTGGAAGCATGGGCGACGGCGGCGTCCTTGGTGGCCAGGGACACGGCGGCAACGGCAACTTCTTCGGAACTCCACCGTTTTCTTCATCTGAAGGTTTGTGGGAAGGAGTAGAATCAATTTCTCCTTCCTACATGCATTCCTGGGATCCTTCAAGGTACAAACTCTATCCAATTTCATGTCTGGAGAAATTGATTGTCACCCGGGCTTCTTGTTTACCTGGGGCTGTTCGCAAGACTGAAAAGCAGAGGCATAAGACTGAAACAAAGTGTCTGCCATAAGAATATTTACGCTGAACCCATGCAAATGCATCTTCTGTCAACTGAAAATTGATGTGAAGTTGCTATAAGATATATGTCCCCTGTTTTCTTGTCAACTGAGGTTAACTCCTTTATTTTTATTTTTATAGCAGCCCACGCCCACCTGGTGGTTTCATGAGCTACATTTGTAGCCAACCACAAAATTTGCATTTTGTTGGTACAACTAGTCACAGTGTTCCAGTTAGCACACCTGCATCTACTCATATTGATGCTTCAGGAAGTTTAAACAACCAACAGGCTGAAGTAGTTGATAGTGATGATGAAAGTGTTAGGACTGAAAAGCGTATACTATGGTCCGTGGATGAGGATGTTAGATTAATGAGCGCTTGGATAGAAAATTCTACGGACTCGACTTGTGGAGCTGACAGGGGTGGTAATCAATATTGGGGTCAAGTGTGTGAAGCATACAACAAAAATACACCAACTAATAGAAGAAGAAATCAGAAGCAATGCAAGGATCGTTGGCACAAGATTAATAAATTGGTTGACCTCTTTGAAAGTGCTCACGCAAAGGCTCGTAATACTTTTACAAGTGGATATTCAGATGTGATGTGGCTTGAGGCGGCTCATAAATTCTATTTAGAGGACAACAACAGTGATGATGGTCCTAAATTAGGCCCCTTTGTACTTACAGAAGTTTGGAAAATATGTCGTGAGGTTCCAAAATGGAAAACATACAATGACGACCTAAAAAATGCAAGAAAAAGGAAACACAATCCTAGTACAGGAGACGAGGACAAAGATGAGTCAGTTCCTGAAATGCCTCGCCGACCCATAGGTCAAAGGGCAGCTAAAAGGCTTGCTGCTCTAGCTGCTCAGGGCACTGAAAAAGGTACTAGTTCAGAAGCTGAAAATGAAATAGATGTAGAGACCCTTGAGAGAGTGAATGAAATCCAAGAAAATGCAAGGGCAGGCCGCATTCAGTTATTACAAATGCAAGAAAAGGTGTCATCTCAAAAGCTTGAGGCCTCAGAACTTAACCATCTCACAGCGCAAGAGACAAAAGAGGGGAAAAGGCTTGAAGTAGAGGCTAAAAAACTCGAGAAGGAGTCTAAAATGATGGAAGCTTATAACAATCTCATTGCACAAGACACAAGTACTATGAGTAATGAGGAAAAGGCAGAGAGAATGACAGCCTTGAAGTGCTTTAGAAAAATGCTATTTCCAGATTTGGATTGATGAAGTATGTACAATCTCACATGTAATTCATTTCCAGATTTTGTATTATTTGTTTTGTTTTCAGATTTCTAATAATATTGTTTTGTTTGGTGTCAAATGCAGGTTTGTTGCTATGGTCTGAACATTATACCAGGCTAAAGGAGGTTGAAGAAGGAAGCCATCGTGAGCTTATGGACAGCAAGGAACCCATCTTAGTTGGAACCTGTTAGTCGGGAACTGTCTTTTTGGAAAACCTACTACTGTATTGAACTTTTTGTCATTCACTCGTACCTGCTGTTGTTGGAACCTACTGTCTGCATTCACTCGGCAATGCACTAGCAATTATATTGAGTCCTTTTAAAGTTCACACTGTCTGATTTGTTTTCTGTAATGTGAATTGAGTCCTTTTAAAGTTCAGAGAATATCTACCCAATGGCTCTGAGAAAGTTTGGTGCAGGCTTTGGATACAATTATTTTAGTGGAATTTTAGTGGAACTTTATTTGGCTGGCATGTGAACTGAACCATGCAATTATTTTAGTCGGTTTTGGCATGTCCATGTGAACTGACGCATGAAGTAGTGGAATGTGAATTGAACCATGCATCTGAACTGCGGCTGTGCATGTGAACTGAACCATGGATGTGAACTGAACCATAGAATGTTAGCCCATATCAATTATAAAAAGCCTAGGAGGTGGACTCTCTCTGCGGCTATCAGCATTTCGTTGGTTCTGGGAGGTGGGCGACTGGTTACAAGAAAGTGCATTTCGTTGGTTCTCTCTGCGGCTATCAGCATTGTTTTTTGCAAACATTCCTGGTTAGTCTCTGTTTTTTGTCTTCTATTTTCGTCTCTGTTTTGGCAGTACAAGAAAGTGGATTGTTTTTGCAAATAGAATGATTCTTGATTCATCTTGAATTATAGCTATGGATCATGTACCCGTTGACGACCATGATGACATAGAAGAAGATGACCTTCTTGACCCGGCTGAAGTATATACTATGGAAGATCTGATAGCAGAAGAAGAAATTTTACAAGGTTGCATCGACAATGTTCTAGAAAAGATGAAAACGAAGCTCAAGGGGGAAACGTCAAATGCACCAGTGAGGCGCCGTCGACAAAGTGGCCCTAGAAGGTACATTCCAAGAGACCGTGAAAGAGCTCATGACGATCTCGTTGCGAATTACTTTTCTGCAAATCCTATTTACACCGATGAGATGTTCAGAAGGAGATTTAGGATGAACAGACCATTGTTTCTTCGTATTGTTCACGCGCTAAGTGATTGGTCTCCGTATTTTACCCAAACAGTTGATGCAACGGGCAGGGTTAGCCTTTCTCCTCTTCAAAAATGTACCGCTGCTATTAGGATGCTTGCTTACGGGACATCAGCTGATCAACTTGATGAGGTGTTGAAGATAGCCGCAAGCACAAATCTAGAAATTTTGGGTAAATTTGCTGAAGGAGTGATTGAATGTTTTGGTCCTGAGTACCTACGACCTCCAAGGCCCGATGAGATAGAAAAAAATCCTACAAGAAAATGAAGCTCGTGGTTTTCCAGGAATGTTGGGTAGCATAGATTGTATGCATTAGGCTTGGAAGAATTGTCTGAAAGGTTGGGCAGGCATGTTTACACGTGGTGACAAAGGCATTCCAACTATGATACTCGAAGCAGTTGCAACTAAAAATCTTCGTATTTGGCATGCTTTTTTTGGTACGGCTGGGTCTCAAAATGATATCAACGTCCTAAACAAGTCACCATTATTCATTCAAGCAATAAAAGGTGAAGCCCCTCGAGTTCATTATGTGGTAAATGGAAACCAATATGATATGGGCTACTACCTTGGTGATAGAATTTATCCCGAATGGGCTGTTTTTGTTAAGACCGTTACGGCACCTCAGTCCGAAGAAGACAAGTTATTTTCAAAAATGCAAGAAGCTGCAAGAAAAGATGTTGAGTGCGCGTTTGGCGTCTTGCAGTCTCATTTCGATATTGTTCGTCGACCGGCACGATTGTGGAAGCAAGCAGATGTTATGAACATAATGCAAGCTTGTGTTATCCTTCACAACATGATAGTTGAAGATGAGAAAGATTTGGCTATAATGCCTTTGGATGTGAATGCGACCGCAAGTGCAACAATAGTTCTTCCACCTGAAGTAAGTACAAGCAACAACCCGAATCCATGTTTTGCGGAGGTGCTTCGGAGGAATTCTGCTATAAGAGCGAGGCCAACACATAGGCTGTTAAAGAAGGACTTGATTGCTCACATATGAGAACGATTTGGAAATAAGGAAAGTTAGAATATATGCATGCATTTACATTTTATATATTATGTACTCATATTATATAATATATATTATTTCTCGATTTACTATCATTGTTCAGCTAAAGTATAGATTTTAGAAGTGCAACATAGTGGTATACAAAGTACTATTGCATCATTGATCCTAGCCATCTGTACAACATTAAACATCATACAGACAGGGAAATAGACAGCCCATTGTATGGACTGTCTGTGCATTAAATTTTGACTGTTTACAGACGGGACACCGTCTGTGGGTTGTACGTGCCCTTAAGGTCCGATTAACCATGATTGCTGGGTTGGAGGCGGTTGCCTGAACATGCACACATACAAGCCGCCGCCGAATGTTTTTTTCTTTGTTGGACGAGTGGCACCATATACAATAGTAATAATACAACTAATTACAATGAATAAAGCAAGAATTATGGGTTGTATACCCGATAACATTTCACTTTTTGACAGTGGCGGATCTAGAAACACATTACAGGAGGGGCTAAACTAGTGTAAATAAATTTTAGACCGTGTCAGATAGGGCTAAATGTAGTTTTTATAGGTAAAATTGGATTAAAAAAAAGAACTGCTAAAGAGTTTTTTTTTGTCCACGCCCCGGGCTGCAGCCCGGGGCCTGGATCCGCCCCTGCTTTTTGACGAGTAGTCAAACGATTTGAAGTTTGACCAATGGGAAGTTACACAAAAAAGCGCTAACATTTATGAGAAAAGATAAGTACCATTAAATTAATTATGGAATAGTGTCCATTACAAATTTGTTCAAATTTAAGCTAGTTTGATTTGCACAAGTATTTTCCTGCAGGGTGATTGTTTATTGAAATTAGTTGTTGTTTTTGGATGGAGGGAGTATGTAACCTTTGCTATTGAAGGGTGATTGTTCTACAATTCTTTTTCTATTAATTGGATGTTGTAGGGTTTGACATTCGGGTAATTCGATTGGGAAAAAAGTTCAGCATCTGTGATCTGATAATGTGGTTGAGATTAATAAGCTCGTATGCTGATCTGATGATTGGCAGCGATCGATCTCCAATCAACCCTGTGATGGGAGAAATTAGCTAGAGAAAAAATTGAATTGATGCATCAAAGGATAGGTTATTATATGATTGCACATTGAAGGACCGAAAATGCTAAAACAAGGCGACCAGAGGGGGATGAATGGGAGCCTAAAAATTTCTTTCGAAATTCCGGCCTCTCTCCCAACAAATCAACCCCAAAAGCTTCGGACTCAAACGCGATGCCCACGACCCTTAGAAAGAGGGTGGATGATCTCTAGGATCACAGCGAGGCACCACACAAGAGAGCAAACCAAAACTCCCAAAACTTCGAGTCAAGTTCTTACCTAAAAGACCCACTCCCAAACGTAGATGGAGGGCTACGTCGGGAAATCTCTAAATACCTATGCTAACACGTAGCAAAGATAGGTAGAGAGGTTCCTAGGTGAACTCTAGGAGCAAACGAGAATTCCGGAAATGAAGCCAAAAAGCCGGGAGAGCAAACACACTAAAAGCACTAAAACACAACGTAGAGCAGGTTACCGGACTGTCTGGGCTACTGGTGCCGGACTGTCCGCGCCAGGGGCGGACTATCCGCGAAGCCCTGGCGGACTATCCGTCGGCCAAGATGCAAAAACAGCAACACTGCTGGACCCTCTCTGCGCGACTCCCGGACTGTCCGTGCCTTATACGGCGGACTGTCCGCCGGTCACCAGACAGCACACAGAGCTCGCTGTGCAGAATTGTTCAGACCGAGCCCCGATGGCCGGACAGTCCGCCACCAAGGGGCGGCGGACAGTACGCCACTGTCCAGAATGCCCAAAAACCGCACGGGACAAAACCAAAATCGATTGGGTCTTCACCAAAACGAACGGGGCTGCAACCAAACTTCTCCCAAGTGTTCTTCTACGTGTTGGGAAGCTAATCCTAGGATATCGTCGCTTCAAACCAACTAATCCATGAGAAATCCGAAAAACACTAGAAAAGGGGAAGAACGAAGAACGAACGCGATTTCGACCCGATCTATGTGCCCGTGAGGTTAGAGAAGAAATCCTTCGGTGGAAAGAAGGAGCTCACGACATAGAACAATTTGATTCAAACAGAATCGCAAATCGTCGCTCGGAGAGGGAGAACGAAGCAAATCTCCGAGAGGGGAAAAACCAAAACGCGAAGAACAAAAACGTGAATCGATCTAAATTTCAGCCAACACAAGAGGAGTAAGAAATTGATCCTTGGATTGCTACGGGATGATGAATTGTGTAGCACACCGTGTTGGGTTACAAGCCACTCCTCGCAATACAAAACGCGGATTGCGAAAAGCTCAAGAACAAGAGTCGGTCTCTCCTCCTAACCCTAGCCTCCTCTCAAATGAACAAAATGAGAGTGACACCTCCAAGGATGGCTGCTTTAGCAGCCCCTTCACATATATATAGGCGCACG
Source organism: Coix lacryma-jobi var. lacryma-jobi (assembly GCA_009763385.1). Classification (NCBI taxonomy): domain Eukaryota; kingdom Viridiplantae; phylum Streptophyta; class Magnoliopsida; order Poales; family Poaceae; genus Coix; species Coix lacryma-jobi. Next base: position 27,492,276 of record CM019829.1, read on the forward strand.
TCCAAAGACAAAAATGCCCCTACATGAAGCACTCAACCCAAATACCCCCTAGGGGTAAAACCGTCCAACTCGGTCATTGTTCATCCGACGGCCACGCGCCTTCTCATCCTTCGCTTCGCCTCGACGCAAGCTCTAGGATGCTGCCACGTACCGTCACGTTGACCACCACGCCTAACTCGTGGATAGCCTCGCCGCTGCGCCAGCCTCTCCACGACGCCATGCGTCGACCGTTCCGCATGGGAACCTCTGTCCGGTTTTGAGGCCCAAACCGGTAAACCCGCCAGCCCAGGTTTTGAGGCCCAAACCTGGAAACCGTCCACCCCGAGTTTTGAGGCCCAAACTCGAAAACCCGCGAGCCTAGGTTTTGAGGCCCAAACCTGGAAACCGTCCACCTGGAAACCTGGAAATGCATTCATGTTGGAGCATTTGAGTTTTTGTGCTGAGTGATTTCTGTCAAAATCTAAATTGAGTTCAAAATGGTTCGAAAACAATTTTTAAATGAATTTCATAGAAAGGGTATTGAAAATAAAGGTTTCTTTTGTCTTTCAAAAAGTTTGGAAAAAGTTTAAAAATGTCAAAACTTATCGTCTCTCTCAAAGGTCTTTATCAAAAGTTTGAAAGGATTTCAAATTTGGATTTGAAAATGCATTTGGAAAGCCAAAACAGAAAATAAAAAGGATTTTCTTTCTCCTCTTCCCTCTCCTTTCAAACTGGCCCAAAGGCCCTTTCCCCGGCGCCTTTTCCCTCCCTCCATTCTTTGGCCCGAGCGGCCCGCTCTCCCTCCCTTGGTTTCGGCCCAGCCTGGCCAGCTCTCTCTCTCATTCCTTCCATCCCGCGTGGGCCGATCCACGCTGAGGCCCAACTAGGGCAAAGCCCGTGCGGGAGCTCCCTCCTCTCCCCTTGTCCGACTGGCGGGTGGGCCCTGCGTTTCCTCTCGATGACAGGTGGGCCCGCATTGTCAGTGTCATCCCTCACCTCGGGTCGTGTCCGCCATGGACTCTGCTTCGACCCGAAGCTCCGGCGCCGTCCGAATCCGACCTGGCCACGTCCTGCGGGCTATAAAAGGCTAGCCCTTGTATTCCCCGCTTCCACCCAAACCCTAAAACGCTAGCCGCCATCGTGGCCAGAGCTCGCGCCGCCGCCTGAAACCCTAGAGCATCGTCGCCTTGTTGAGTTCCCCTCTCTGCTCCTTCTCCATCAAATAGACTCGGTCTTCAAGGTTCGTTTGAAGGCAAGGAAGGCGCTGATGCCCCGCCTGAGCTCTCTCTCTCGCTGTACTGTCCGTTTGAGTTCGCCAGTGATGTCCGAGCCGCCAAGACTCGTCTCCCGTCGCTCCCGTTCATTCTCCGTTGCAATCAATAGCTCAGACGCATTCGCCTTGGTCTATTCTACCTTCCTGTGCCATCCTTGTAGCTTGGGGTCGCCGGAATCGCCATCTTCTTGAACTCCGGCGAGGTTCGGGCCTCACCGGCCATGGCAGTCGCCGAGGTTTCCTTTTGCGCCGGCAACAGTACTGTTTTCCCCTCCCCGATCTAATCTGAGCACTCCATCTTGAATCGGACGTCCAGGAAAGCCCGATACCCCTTCGTGAGGCAATCTTGCACAAAAACCCTTACATGTTTTTGGTCTCAACCCGCGCTCCACCTTGACCTATTCCTTGAGTCTGCGGAAACTTGCTCCCAAGCCCCTGCGTTTTCTTCTAAACGAGGCGCAGTCCATCCGAATTTCAATTTCGTTTTATTTATTTAAATCTGCAAATTCGAAGTTTGAGTTATTTACAAAACTGCCACTGACTTCAAAAGCCTATAACTTCTTTGTTTTAACTCCGATTTGATCCATTCAACTTGCGTTAGATTCATTTCAAAAAGATCTTTCAAAATAAATAACTTTACCTACTGTCTTTTATAATTAAAATTTGAGTTACATCTAATCTAGAAATAAGTGTCTTTAATCTTGTTCAGTTTATATCTTTTTGGTTATAACTCTGTTTAGTGTGATCTACACGTCTGTGTGACCGTAGTGACACGTAGATCAGTTTTCAAAACTCTTTATCTTGTTTTTTTATGATTGATGTACTGTTCTAATTATAGGCCTTGTTTTGCTTTGCATGATTGATATTGGATGCATGTGTGGTGTTCTATGATCGTATGTCCAGTCGGTGAGTTTACGTTGGTGATCAAGAAGAAGATCGTGATCAAGAGTCAACCCTTGGGAGTCTACGAGTCAACAGAAGAAGGATCTTGAGTTTAAGGCAAGTATAGCAATCGGGATTTCTTTTCACAATCATGATCATGTTACTTAATTAATGTATGCATCGAATGATAAAAATGACTTATTAGCAACTTAAGAAAATATCTGTACGAGCACCTTCGGGATTTACAGTGCAACTGTTGGGGGTTATATGGCTCTGGCTTTAGCTCAGTATGAGGACCTTTTCTAGCTTGTTAGTGGACACCTGTATAGGCGCGTTGGGACTTGCCGAGACGGGTATAGTGCGGCTTCTGTCCACGTGTGTATAAGCTGCGTGTTATTGTGCCACCTGGAAGGAGGGCTCTACATCCCCTTGCCTTAAGACCTAGCGGCCCTAACTTGTTAGACGAACCTTTGAAAGGCTTCATCCTGAACCCTGCCGACCTTCCTTGGAAGTGGGTTAAGAGGTTGGCTCCCTCGGGCAAAAGGGCAATTCACGTCTCGCAGTGAAAGTGTACACCTTTGCGCAAAGTTTATTAAACTGATATATCAGCCTTGCTCAAGGACACGAGCGGCCTTGAAGACTTTTACATTTATGACTTATGTTGGTTAACATGTTCATTATTTACCGTTTTATGCTATTCATTATTTATGTTACATTGATCATGAAACTTGGGATCTATATCACTTGTTGCTATACTTGTGGAGTTCGACATGGACTCACTCTTGCTTTTCCCCCACACCTCAGAGAGTTAAGCTTTGGAGAAGCTTAGGCTTGTGATCAACCAGTCAGTTGTCCCTGTGAAGTTGGTGTCTCCATCTGAAGATCGGAGTGTCTTTCCGCTGTCTGCTTCTTAAGGTTATGTTCTTTGTGTTTATACGTTATATATGAGCATTGTCTTTCGATATTACCCTTTATTTGTAGCTATATGTGAGATTTGACTTCCTGGGCTCACATATGGTGTATACCTGGTTTTGTTTTTAAAACCGGGTGTGACAAAGTGGTATCAGAGCAATGCTGACTGTAGGACGCAAGCCTAGTTAGAAACTGGTCGTTTTAAGGTTTTGAAAATTGCTAGAGAACCCTTGTTCTATCAACCTTGATATTTTCTCCCTATTGTATTTTTCTACCCTTGTTATTTATCTCCTCCTTGTTGCTCAAATTTTAAATTTTGCTCTCACCTTCACTCCTTGCCTTGAATTGCTCTTGAAAACTTCCCTCTGTCTAAGTAGATGGAACGTTGACCAAGCTATATCATCTCTGACCGCAGTTGACAAACAGAAGTTGATCGCTATGCAAAGTCAAGACCTGGGAAGAATGACGCAACACCAAGACGCAACACACAGACCAACCAACATGGAAGGAAGCCATAAAGAACAGTTACAAGGTGATGAAGTGGAGCAAGATTACATTTACGGAAAATTGAGGCATGTGGATATGACCACTATTCATGGAGCAAAGAAAGTTGTGTATGGCATGATCCCAGTCAATTCAGTAACTGCCATGGTTCTTTTTGACCCTAGTGCCTCGCACTCGTTCATCTCTGCCAAGTTTGTAGCTCGCCTGAAGATAAGGGAATGGCCAACAAAGAAGCTCATAGTAGTTCGCACACCCACTGGAGAAATTGAGACAAACCATGAATGCCGAGATGTTAGAGTCCAGATAAAAGAGAGTGAGTTCATAGTGAAGCTGAATGTTTTGGAACTCTCTGGAATCAATGTTATCCTTGGACATGGATGGTTAAGGAGTCGTAAAAGTGAGGTCAATTATTCCCGACGTTCAGTGTTTTTAAGAACACCATCAGGCGAAAGGATTGAATATCGAGGTATGCCATTATCACCCAATGAATGTCAAGCAAGTCTGTTGGGAGATAGCGGCAGTAAGATGCAAGAGGTTCAAGATCGATGTCTATGTTGCAAGCATTATGGGAATTCTTGTCTTCAAGAGAAGTCAACCAAGGATGAGGTCAAAGTGAACCCAAGTGGTGTAGTCAAGGAAGATAAGAAAAGGAAAGCAAATTCATTCGAGTCACTGTTAATACATCACCAACAGTTGAGTTCTACTCCAGTATCACATCCAGTTTCAACCTTTAGTCAGACAAGCCTAGATCAGAAGCATGTAGAAGCACCTCCAGTGAAGAACTTTCCACATGAGGTTTGCATAGATGGATGGACAATCACCTACAAAGAATTCCCACCACGGAAGCGAGTTAAGAAGCAGAATAAACTGGTAAAAGTCAATCCTCTGAGTCAGCAAGATGGCAGCACATCAAACAACACTTCTACCACAACAGATCCAGCCAAAGGAAGATGTTATCATTGTCAACAAGAAGGACATTATGTCAGATCCTGCCCCAAAAAGATCAACAGTCAACTCATGGAAGTAGCCAGAGCCCAGTCACTACAGAGTAGCCATCAACATGTGATGTCAGCGCCTGATGCAAAGGAAGTCTCTGATAGCAGATGAGAAATGAAGAGTGTACAAGAAAAGCTGCCCTTGATGTTCTTGCAGATGTATCGTGTTCTAGTTCTTGAGCCCTTATGTAATAAGACGTTAGTAACGAAGTTAAGTCAAGTCCTTGGCCCATGTGTGGCTTGTGAACCTGTGATGTTTGTTGTTTGTCCTTATGATGATGTTTGTTTTGCATCTTTGTAATGAGTGCAATGATTTTGTGGGTTTCCTCATAATCTCATTTAGGTTTAGTTGATAGGTTTCATGCATAGAAGGTTGGGTTTCTGTTTCTTCTGTTCCCTCTAACCTATCCTTCCGGAGCAATCTGTCTTTATCAGCTTATATCTCTGTTTTTGGATGTTCAAAAATCATGGAACAATTCTGGACACAATTAGATTTCATGATCTTTCTCTGAGCGCAAGAACCACCCTGATAGCTGTTATGGTTTTGGAGTTATGAAATTCACAAGTTGATACATCCGTGCTGTCTGGAATCTGGAATAGTTTCTGTTGTCTGCTATTTTCGAAGACTTTAACTACAGAATCTGGAAAAGTGTTCTACATGAAAGTTGTAGAGGATTTCATAAGCTTTCTAGAAAGGCAAACCGAAACTTCATTGGATGAACAGAACTCGAGTTATGGCTGTTTTACTGCACTGCTGTTTTGCTACTCGCGAGAAATTTCAGAATTCCTGTTCTTACCTTTACATATGAATTTTTCCGGGATATGAGAAGTTGGTTATGCCTGTCAACATGCTGGAAATAATATGCAAGCTACCCTTATATGTTCTCTAGTTTGTCCTTTCTTAAGGGGGGTAGTGTTTTGATCAACAGATGTTAAAGTTGTGAGTTGTCTCTCATGGTACTTCATGAGTAAGATCATCTATCCTTGCTCATGTTGTTTTTGTTGGTCACCTGATGACAGGAAATGTGGCACACCATGAATCAGGATCCCTATATGCCACCTCTCTCTGATGATCACGAGTACAATGAAGCCGAGCACTATCAAAACAACAATGTTGAAGTTCGAGTTGGGAGTGATCCGAGCTAGAATCCACAACAACGAAAGCGAAAAAGGAAAGCCAAAAAGAAGCTTACTGAAGCAAGTAGAGCACAGCGCAACTATGTCAATGGAAGGTTGAGCAATATGAATATAGATAACATTCAAGGAGCTACAAAAATGGTTGGTGGTTACATTCAAGCGAGCACAACACAAGCTTTTGCTCTGTTTGATCCCAGTGCTTCGCACTCTTTCATCTCCGTTGAATGGTTAGAGAGGAACAAGATGGCGAAGTGTCCAACAAAGAGGCCCTTGATAGTTCATACCCCAGTTGGAGAAATACAGACAGATCAGATATGCCCGAATGTCAGTCTCGTCATAAACAAGGAAAACTTTACCGTAGCCTTCATTGTTTTGGAGTCACTCGATATTCCTATGGTTTTTTGGTAATGGATGGTTGTGTGCGCACAAAGGAGTAATTCATGGTACTCAGTGCACAATGTTTCTAACTGCAGCGTCAGGGAAAAGAATTGAGTATCGCGGTTGTCAACTTCAATCTGAGAAAGCTGATGACCTGTACAATGGAGTGCAGACTAAAGATGCTATCATGGATAATGATGAGCATATAGCTAAGAACACAGATGGGCAAACATCTTCAGTGGAAGTCGATACACCAGACCATCTGGCAAATGTAGGATATCCGGTCAAGATTCTAGGAACAGTCTGGAGAACTTTTAATGGAAGAATGTTTAAAGTGTGTAAGGTTCAGTGGAGTAACCTAAGTGAAGAAGAAGCAATGTGGGAAACTGAGGAACGACTGCAAATCAAGTTTCCATATCTCTTTGAGTTGTAAGCCAATCAAGTTAGCGATCAAGACAAGATTGGGATAATCAAGTGTAATAGTCTTTTCATGGAATCTTTGTATACAAGTTATGATCATGAAACACCAGTGGTTTGATAAGCTTGGTATACAAGTGTGAAGCGAAAGTGTTATCAAGATCTTTTCTTGTTTCTCTCCTGTGCTTTGAGTCTCTTCCGAATCTCGGGACGAGATTCTCTTAAGGGGGGTAGATTTGTCACACCCTGAAATTTGCATTTCTTTGTGCATTCATGTTGGAGCATTTGAGTTTTTGTGCTGAGTGATTTCTGTCAAAATCTAAATTGAGTTCAAAATGGTTCGAAAACAATTTTTAAATGAATTTCATAGAAAGGGTATTGAAAATAAAGGTTTCTTTTGTCTTTCAAAAAGTTTGGAAAAAGTTTAAAAATGTCAAAACTTATCGTCTCTCTCAAAGGTCTTTATCAAAAGTTTGAAAGGATTTCAAATTTGGATTTGAAAATGCATTTGGAAAGCCAAAACAGAAAATAAAAAGGATTTTCTTTCTCCTCTTCCCTCTCCTTTCAAACTGGCCCAAAGGCCCTTTCCCCGGCGCCTTTTCCCTCCCTCCATTCTTTGGCCCGAGCGGCCCGCTCTCCCTCCCTTGGTTTCAGCCCAGCCTGGCCAGCTCTCTCTCCCATTCCTTCCATCCCGCGTGGGCCGATCCACGCTGAGGCCCAACTAGGGCAAAGCCCGTGCGGGAGCTCCCTCCTCTTCCCTTGTCCGACTGGCGGGTGGGCCCTGCGTTTCCTCTCGATGACAGGTGGGCCCACATTGTCAGTGTCATCCCTCACCTCGGGTCGTGTCCGCCATGGACTCTGCTTCGACCCGAAGCTCCGGCGCCGTCCGAATCCGACCTGGCCACGTCCTGCGGGCTATAAAAGGCTAGCCCTTGTATTCCCCGCTTCCACCCAAACCCTAAAACGCTAGCCGCCATCGTGGCCAGAGCTCGCGCCGCCGCCTGAAACCCTAGAGCATCGTCGCCTTGTTGAGTTCCCCTCTCTGCTCCTTCTCCATCAAATAGACTCGGTCTTCAAGGTTCGTTTGAAGGCAAGGAAGGCGCTGATGCCCCGCCTGAGCTCTCTCTCTCGCTGTACTGTCCGTTTGAGTTCGCCGGTGATGTCCGAGCCGCCAAGACTCGTCTCCCGTCGCTCCCGTTCATTCTCCGTTGCAATCAATAGCTCAGACGCATTCGCCTTGGTCTATTCTACCTTCCTGTGCCATCCTTGTAGCTTGGGGTCGCCGGAATCGCCATCTTCTTGAACTCCGGCGAGGTTCGGGCCTCACCGGCCATGGCAGTCGCCGAGGTTTCCTTTTGCGCCGGCAACAGTACTGTTTTCCCCTCCCCGATCTAATCTGAGCACTCCATCTTGAATCGGACGTCCAGGAAAGCCCGATACCCCTTCGTGAGGCAATCTTGCACAAAAACCCTTACATGTTTTTGGTCTCAACCCGCGCTCCACCTTGACCTATTCCTTGAGTCTGCAGAAACTTGCTCCCAAGCCCCTGCGTTTTCTTCTAAACGAGGCGCAGTCCATCCGAATTTCAATTTCGTTTTATTTATTTAAATCTGCAAATTCGAAGTTTGAGTTATTTACAAAACTGCCACTGACTTCAAAAGCCTATAACTTCTTTGTTTTAACTCCGATTTGATCCATTCAACTTGGGTTAGATTCATTTCAAAAAGATCTTTCAAAATAAATAACTTTACCTATTGTCTTTTATAATTAAAATTTGAGTTACATCTAATCTAGAAATAAGTGTCTTTAATCTTGTTCAGTTTATATCTTTTTGGTTATAACTCTGTTTAGTGTGATCTACACGTCTGTGTGACCGTAGTGACACGTAGATCAGTTTTCAAAACTCTTTATCTTGTTTTTTTATGATTGATGTACTGTTCTAATTATAGGCCTTGTTTTGCCCTGCATGATTGATATTGGATGCATGTGTGGTGTTCTATGATCGTATGTCCAGTCGGTGAGTTTACGTTGGTGATCAAGAAGAAGATCGTGATCAAGAGTCAACCCTTGGGAGTCTACGAGTCAACAGAAGAAGGATCTTGAGTTTAAGGCAAGTATAGCAATCGGGATTTCTTTTCACAATCATGATCATGTTACTTAATTAATGTATGCATCGAATGATAAAAATGACTTATTAGCAACTTAAGAAAATATCTGTACGAGCACCTTCGGGATTTACAGTGCAACTGTTGGGGGTTATATGGCTCTGGCTTTAGCTCAGTATGAGGACCTTTTCTAGCTTGTTAGTGGACACCTGTATAGGCGCGTTGGGACTTGCCGAGACGGGTATAGTGCGGCTTCTGTCCACGTGTGTATAAGCTGCGTGTTATTGTGCCACCTGGAAGGAGGGCTCTACATCCCCTTGCCTTAAGACCTAGCGGCCCTAACTTGTTAGACGAACCTTTGAAAGGCTTCATCCTGAACCCTGCCGACCTTCCTTGGAAGTGGGTTAAGAGGTTGGCTCCCTCGGGCAAAAGGGCAATTCACGTCTCGCAGTGAAAGTGTACACCTTTGCGCAAAGTTTATTAAACTGATATATCAGCCTTGCTCAAGGACACGAGCGGCCTTGAAGACTTTTACATTTATGACTTATGTTGGTTAACATGTTCATTATTTACCGTTTTATGCTATTCATTATTTATGTTACATTGATCATGAAACTTGGGATCTATATCACTTGTTGCTATACTTGTGGAGTTCGACATGGACTCACTCTTGCTTTTCCCCCACACCTCAGAGAGTTAGGCTTTGGAGAAGCTTAGGCTTGTGATCAACCAGTTAGTTGTCCCTGTGAAGTTGGTGTCTCCATCTGAAGATCGGAGTGTCTTTCCGCTGTCTGCTTCTTAAGGTTATGTTCTTTGTGTTTATACGTTATATATGAGCATTGTCTTTCGATATTACCCTTTATTTGTAGCTATATGTGAGATTTGACTTCCTGGGCTCACATATGGTGTATACCTGGTTTTGTTTTTAAAACCGGGTGTGACAAAGTGGTATCAGAGCAATGCTGACTGTAGGACGCAAGCCTAGTTAGAAACTGGTCGTTTTAAGGTTTTGAAAATTGCTAGAGAACCCTTGTTCTATCAACCTTGATATTTTCTCCCTATTGTATTTTTCTACCCTTGTTATTTATCTCCTCCTTGTTGCTCAAATTTTAAATTTTGCTCTCACCTTCACTCCTTGCCTTGAATTGCTCTTGAAAACTTCCCTCTGTCTAAGTAGATGGAACGTTGACCAAGCTATATCATCTCTGACCGCAGTTGACAAACAGAAGTTGATCGCTATGCAAAGTCAAGACCTGGGAAGAATGACGCAACACCAAGACGCAACACATAGACCAACCAACATGGAAGGAAGCCATAAAGAACAGTTACAAGGTGATGAAGTGGAGCAAGATTACATTTACGGAAAATTGAGGCATGTGGATATGACCACTATTCATGGAGCAAAGAAAGTTGTGTATGGCATGATCCCAGTCAATTCAGTAACTGCCATGGTTCTTTTTGACCCTAGTGCCTCGCACTCGTTCATCTCTGCCAAGTTTGTAGCTCGCCTGAAGATAAGGGAATGGCCAACAAAGAAGCTCATAGTAGTTCGCACACCCACTGGAGAAATTGAGACAAACCATGAATGCCGAGATGTTAGAGTCCAGATAAAAGAGAGTGAGTTCATAGTGAAGCTGAATGTTTTGGAACTCTCTGGAATCAATGTTATCCTTGGACATGGATGGTTAAGGAGTCGTAAAAGTGAGGTCAATTATTCCCGACGTTCAGTGTTTTTAAGAACACCATCAGGCGAAAGGATTGAATATCGAGGTATGCCATTATCACCCAATGAATGTCAAGCAAGTCTGTTGGGAGATAGCGGCAGTAAGATGCAAGAGGTTCAAGATCGATGTCTATGTTGCAAGCATTATGGGAATTCTTGTCTTCAAGAGAAGTCAACCAAGGATGAGGTCAAAGTGAACCCAAGTGGTGTAGTCAAGGAAGATAAGAAAAGGAAAGCAAATTCATTCGAGTCACTGTTAATACATCACCAACAGTTGAGTTCTACTCCAGTATCACATCCAGTTTCAACCTTTAGTCAGACAAGCCTAGATCAGAAGCATGTAGAAGCACCTCCAGTGAAGAACTTTCCACATGAGGTTTGCATAGATGGATGGACAATCACCTACAAAGAATTCCCACCACGGAAGCGAGTTAAGAAGCAGAATAAACTGGTAAAAGTCAATCCTCTGAGTCAGCAAGATGGCAGCACATCAAACAACACTTCTACCACAACAGATCCAGCCAAAGGAAGATGTTATCATTGTCAACAGGAAGGACATTATGTCAGATCCTGCCCCAAAAAGATCAACAGTCAACTCATGGAAGTAGCCAGAGCCCAGTCACTACAGAGTAGCCATCAACATGTGATGTCAGCGCCTGATGCAAAGGAAGTCTCTGATAGCAGATGAGAAATGAAGAGTGTACAAGAAAAGCTGCCCTTGATGTTCTTGCAGATGTATCGTGTTCTAGTTCTTGAGCCCTTATGTAATAAGACGTTAGTAACGAAGTTAAGTCAAGTCCTTGGCCCATGTGTGGCTTGTGAACCTGTGATGTTTGTTGTTTGTCCTTATGATGATGTTTGTTTTGCATCTTTGTAATGAGTGCAATGATTTTGTGGGTTTCCTCATAATCTCATTTAGGTTTAGTTGATAGGTTTCATGCATAGAAGGTTGGGTTTCTGTTTCTTCTGTTCCCTCTAACCTATCCTTCCGGAGCAATCTGTCTTTATCAGCTTATATCTCTGTTTTTGGATGTTCAAAAATCATGGAACAATTCTGGACACAATTAGATTTCATGATCTTTCTCTGAGCGCAAGAACCACCCTGATAGCTGTTATGGTTTTGGAGTTATGAAATTCACAAGTTGATACATCCGTGCTGTCTGGAATCTGGAATAGTTTCTGTTGTCTGCTATTTTCGAAGACTTTAACTACAGAATCTGGAAAAGTGTTCTACATGAAAGTTGTAGAGGATTTCATAAGCTTTCTAGAAAGGCAAACCGAAACTTCATTGGATGAACAGAACTCGAGTTATGGCTGTTTTACTGCACTGCTGTTTTGCTACTCGCGAGAAATTTCAGAATTCCTGTTCTTACCTTTACATATGAATTTTTCCGGGATATGAGAAGTTGGTTATGCCTGTCAACATGCTGGAAATAATATGCAAGCTACCCTTATATGTTCTCTAGTTTGTCCTTTCTTAAGGGGGGTAGTGTTTTGATCAACAGATGTTAAAGTTGTGAGTTGTCTCTCATGGTACTTCATGAGTAAGATCATCTATCCTTGCTCATGTTGTTTTTGTTGGTCACCTGATGACAGGAAATGTGGCACACCATGAATCAGGATCCCTATATGCCACCTCTCTCTGATGATCACGAGTACAATGAAGCCGAGCACTATCAAAACAACAATGTTGAAGTTCGAGTTGGGAGTGATCCGAGCTAGAATCCACAACAACGAAAGCGAAAAAGGAAAGCCAAAAAGAAGCTTACTGAAGCAAGTAGAGCACAGCGCAACTATGTCAATGGAAGGTTGAGCAATATGAATATAGATAACATTCAAGGAGCTACAAAAATGGTTGGTGGTTACATTCAAGCGAGCACAACACAAGCTTTTGCTCTGTTTGATCCCAGTGCTTCGCACTCTTTCATCTCCGTTGAATGGTTAGAGAGGAACAAGATGGCGAAGTGTCCAACAAAGAGGCCCTTGATAGTTCATACCCCAGTTGGAGAAATACAGACAGATCAGATATGCCCGAATGTCAGTCTCGTCATAAACAAGGAAAACTTTACCGTAGCCTTCATTGTTTTGGAGTCACTCGATATTCCTATGGTTTTTTGGTAATGGATGGTTGTGTGCGCACAAAGGAGTAATTCATGGTACTCAGTGCACAATGTTTCTAACTGCAGCGTCAGGGAAAAGAATTGAGTATCGCGGTTGTCAACTTCAATCTGAGAAAGCTGATGACCTGTACAATGGAGTGCAGACTAAAGATGCTATCATGGATAATGATGAGCATATAGCTAAGAACACAGATGGGCAAACATCTTCAGTGGAAGTCGATACACCAGACCATCTGGCAAATGTAGGATATCCGGTCAAGATTCTAGGAACAGTCTGGAGAACTTTTAATGGAAGAATGTTTAAAGTGTGTAAGGTTCAGTGGAGTAACCTAAGTGAAGAAGAAGCAATGTGGGAAACTGAGGAACGACTGCAAATCAAGTTTCCATATCTCTTTGAGTTGTAAGCCAATCAAGTTAGCGATCAAGACAAGATTGGGATAATCAAGTGTAATAGTCTTTTCATGGAATCTTTGTATACAAGTTATGATCATGAAACACCAGTGGTTTGATAAGCTTGGTATACAAGTGTGAAGCGAAAGTGTTATCAAGATCTTTTCTTGTTTCTCTCCTGTGCTTTGAGTCTCTTCCGAATCTCGGGACGAGATTCTCTTAAGGGGGGTAGATTTGTCACACCCTGAAATTTGCATTTCTTTGTGCATTCATGTTGGAGCATTTGAGTTTTTGTGCTGAGTGATTTCTGTCAAAATCTAAATTGAGTTCAAAATGGTTCGAAAACAATTTTTAAATGAATTTCATAGAAAGGGTATTGAAAATAAAGGTTTCTTTTGTCTTTCAAAAAGTTTGGAAAAAGTTTAAAAATGTCAAAACTTATCGTCTCTCTCAAAGGTCTTTATCAAAAGTTTGAAAGGATTTCAAATTTGGATTTGAAAATGCATTTGGAAAGCCAAAACAGAAAATAAAAAGGATTTTCTTTCTCCTCTTCCCTCTCCTTTCAAACTGGCCCAAAGGCCCTTTCCCCGGCGCCTTTTCCCTCCCTCCATTCTTTGGCCCGAGCGGCCCGCTCTCCCTCCCTTGGTTTCGGCCCAGCCTGGCCAGCTCTCTCTCCCATTCCTTCCATCCCGCGTGGGCCGATCCACGCTGAGGCCCAACTAGGGCAAAGCCCGTGCGGGAGCTCCCTCCTCTTCCCTTGTCCGACTGGCGGGTGGGCCCTGCGTTTCCTCTCGATGACAGGTGGGCCCACATTGTCAGTGTCATCCCTCACCTCGGGTCGTGTCCGCCATGGACTCTGCTTCGACCCGAAGCTCCGGCGCCATCCGAATCCGACCTGGCCACGTCCTGCGGGCTATAAAAGGCTAGCCCTTGTATTCCCCGCTTCCACCCAAACCCTAAAACGCTAGCCGCCATCGTGGCCAGAGCTCGCGCCGCCGCCTGAAACCCTAGAGCATCGTCGCCTTGTTGAGTTCCCCTCTCTGCTCCTTCTCCATCAAATAGACTCGGTCTTCAAGGTTCGTTTGAAGGCAAGGAAGGCGCTGATGCCCCGCTTGAGCTCTCTCTCTCGCTGTACTGTCCGTTTGAGTTCGCCGGTGATGTCCGAGCCGCCAAGACACGTCTCCCGTCGCTCCCGTTCATTCTCCGTTGCAATCAATAGCTCAGACGCATTCGCCTTGGTCTATTCTACCTTCCTGTGCCATCCTTGTAGCTTGGGGACGCCGGAATCGCCATCTTCTTGAACTCCGGCGAGGTTCGGGCCTCACCGGCCATGGCAGTCGCCGAGGTTTCCTTTTGCGCCGGCAACAGTACTGTTTTCCCCTCCCCGATCTAATCTGAGCACTCCATCTTGAATCGGACGTCCAGGAAAGCCCGATACCCCTTCGTGAGGCAATCTTGCACAAAAACCCTTACATGTTTTTGGTCTCAACCCGCGCTCCACCTTGACCTATTCCTTGAGTCTGCAGAAACTTGCTCCCAAGCCCCTGCGTTTTCTTCTAAACGAGGCGCAGTCCATCCGAATTTCAATTTCGTTTTATTTATTTAAATCTGCAAATTCGAAGTTTGAGTTATTTACAAAACTGCCACTGACTTCAAAAGCCTATAACTTCTTTGTTTTAACTCCGATTTGATCCATTCAACTTGCGTTAGATTCATTTCAAAAAGATCTTTCAAAATAAATAACTTTACCTACTGTCTTTTATAATTAAAATTTGAGTTACATCTAATCTAGAAATAAGTGTCTTTAATCTTGTTCAGTTTATATCTTTTTGGTTATAACTCTGTTTAGTGTGATCTACACGTCTGTGTGACCGTAGTGACACGTAGATCAGTTTTCAAAACTCTTTATCTTGTTTTTTTATGATTGATGTACTGTTCTAATTATAGGCCTTGTTTTGCTCTGCATGATTGATATTGGATGCATGTGTGGTGTTCTATGATCGTATGTCCAGTCGGTGAGTTTACGTTGGTGATCAAGAAGAAGATCGTGATCAAGAGTCAACCCTTGGGAGTCTACGAGTCAACAGAAGAAGGATCTTGAGTTTAAGGCAAGTATAGCAATCGGGATTTCTTTTCACAATCATGATCATGTTACTTAATTAATGTATGCATCGAATGATAAAAATGACTTATTAGCAACTTAAGAAAATATCTGTACGAGCACCTTCGGGATTTACAGTGCAACTGTTGGGGGTTATATGGCTCTGGCTTTAGCTCAGTATGAGGACCTTTTCTAGCTTGTTAGTGGACACCTGTATAGGCGCGTTGGGACTTGCCGAGACGGGTATAGTGCGGCTTCTGTCCACGTGTGTATAGGCTGCGTGTTATTGTGCCACCTGGAAGGAGGGCTCTACATCCCCTTGCCTTAAGACCTAGCGGCCCTAACTTGTTAGACGAACCTTTGAAAGGCTTCATCGTGAACCCTGCCGACCTTCCTTGGAAGTGGGTTAAGAGGTTGGCTCCCTCGGGCAAAAGGGCAATTCACGTCTCGCAGTGAAAGTGTACACCTTTGCGCAAAGTTTATTAAACTGATATATCAGCCTTGCTCAAGGACACGAGCGGCCTTGAAGACTTTTACATTTATGACTTATGTTGGTTAACATGTTCATTATTTACCGTTTTATGCTATTCATTATTTATGTTACATTGATCATGAAACTTGGGATCTATATCACTTGTTGCTATACTTGTGGAGTTCGACATGGACTCACTCTTGCTTTTCCCCCACACCTCAGAGAGTTAAGCTTTGGAGAAGCTTAGGCTTGTGATCAACCAGTCAGTTGTCCCTGTGAAGTTGGTGTCTCCATCTGAAGATCGGAGTGTCTTTCCGCTGTCTGCTTCTTAAGGTTATGTTCTTTGTGTTTATACGTTATATATGAGCATTGTCTTTCGATATTACCCTTTATTTGTAGCTATATGTGAGATTTGACTTCCTGGGCTCACATATGGTGTATACCTGGTTTTGTTTTTAAAATCGGGTGTGACAGAAGCCCAGAGGTGTTACTGAAGCAATAAACATGTGCAAATAAAGATCATTTCGTCTATTATTCAGCAAAGCTACCAGGAAGCCAGTCTAGTCACTTCATAGAAGATCCTTAGAGGACACTATTTCCTCATGTCATGAGACGTGCCAATGATGATCCAGTTGCAAATCTAGTTTTGCAAAATCATTTTCCGGCACGAGCCCATGGGAAAACATCCAAGCAACTATCTAACATGTCGTCCAAGACAAGACGGTTTAAGTGCTGAGATAGAGAAAGCCCCACCGGTGAGGCTAGGGAGACATGACCATGGAACTGCTGCTTTCTCCCACCACAAGGACTTGACCACGCCACATTCGTGATGCCTGCTATTCACACAACGCATAGGACTCAGTACTAGATATTCCGTTGAGAAGAAGAATAACTAAACTCATATAGCTGCAACAAAGTGAAATTTTTTCACTTGTATGAAAACGATATTGGAGGCACCATGATTTTTTCAAGAAACATTTGTCCCTTTGGGTGTCCCTATATATGGCTTCAAAGATAGACCACCCGTGGGGACGATCATCTTTTAGAGTTGCAACTGCCCATAGAAGTGCAATTTCCTATAGAAATATCATTTTTCGACGAATGGCTGGAAACAACAATGGTCTCTGCGAATGGTCTCCTGATGACCTCACCCAGCGCCTTTCATGGTGATATATCTGTTATATATGTTCCAAATTCAGTTGGTCATTATATTGGCCGACTTCTGACGGAGCGAAGCGGAGGCCCGTCGAGGCTTGGGCCGAAGCGGAACGGTATACATACCCGTCGTTAGGGTTTTATCTTGATTGATTCGCTTGTAAGCCCCCATACGGTGTTGTAACCCGACTCTTGATTATAGTGAGGACTGTTTGATGGCTAGCGCCCGTGGTTTTTACCTTCCGCATTGGGAGAGTTTTCCACGTTAAATCTTGTGTCTCTCTGTGGTTTGATCTTGTGTTCTTCCTCGTTTACCGTCGTCATTCACAACAATATCAGGCCTGTGGGTCACACCATATCAAAGATGAACCAATGATTATTAACAGTTCTAATAAACGAATAGAGTTGAACAATTTTGTTTGTCGATCAATATGATTAACCTAGCTATGCGATGGTTCACCTTCTTAAGATAACAAATTAAGTTCCTTCTTTACACCTCTTCATAGAAGGGGTAGTCATTTGTCATTATTATAAACACAATACACGTTCCCTACAAAAGAACATAATTACCTATCAATCCCAACAGTATAGGGTCTTCCACCAGAAACAAAGAACATAAGGCTTTGGACTTGCCTAGACATACAAGAGCAGCAATCCAACCATGGACACAGATGGCCTAATCTTTTCTTCTGTAATCCAATCAATGCCATGCCAATCAACGGCGCAGTGGACGATGAGCGGCAGCCAACCTAGGAGACTTCAAGGTTTGGAGCAAATCCCACACCAGCCTGGCCAGTGCGCATACGTCCTTGCCTCGACGACCCTGTACACTTCGGCCCTCCGTTGTTGGTCCCTAACATTTTCAGATTCGAATTGCTGTACTCCTGATGTCTTCCATTTCTACAGTATTCTTGGTGGCTTGTAGTGCATTTGTGCAATCACATGTAGCATGCTGGAACACTTTGTAACTGCTTGAAATGACAATCTCTTGGCAAGGCTACATACACATGTATGCATTCGCATGTACACACATATTTATAGTGTGTCATCAATTGCTTTCCCCAATGCTCGGCTAATTATATATACTAATATATAGAGCAATCAAGAAGAGCGTCTCTCATCCACCAGGTACGCTGGAAGGACCTTGTTTCTATCATTTTGCAGGACTGTATAGTTATAATGTCGCTTCACCTGTTCACCAAATGCACTAGTTTAATTACAGAAGCCATGGAACCACACCATTTCCTACCAGGGAATATATAGACTGTAAGACTTGTCAGTCACACCCAGACTATTTTTTGCAAAACATTAAAGTTAAGCACTAAATTTTTCTAGTATAACCTCCAAAACTCTTTGCCGAGTGAAAAACTCTTTGCCGAGTGCTAAATATCACTATATCAGGCACTTGCAAAGCGCTTCTTTGTCGATTGCCCCACTAGGCAAAGAAAAACACTAGAGAAGAGCTCTTTGTCCAGTGCCTTTTTTTTGACAGTCGACAAAGAGCACTTTACCTAGTGTCTTTTTTGACACTCGACAAAGAGCTCTTTGTCCAGTGCCTTTTTTTGACACTCGGCAAAGAGTTCTTTGCATAGTGTGCGAACACAAGGTTGATATATGCCCTTGTGGTTCCTTCCTAAGTGATGAGCGATCGGTCAATAGGCTCACCGGAAGGGGTGAGTGTCAACATGTGTTTCTTGACTATGTTGATGTGCAGGTGTGGAGCTCGGAGACAGTGTTCGTCGATCGGGAGGCCAGAGGACCAGCTGTGGTAGGAACACGGTTTTTGGCCAGCAAGAGCACATGGGGATGTGCGATGCATCGGCCGAGTCGGGAGGAAGACGATGGCGTCGTGACACTTGGCGGGAGGTCGGACACGGACTTGCGTGCGGCGCAAGTGCCGCCAGCCGAGTCAAGGAGGAAGGCGAAGACATTGTGCCCGACGTGGAGGCTGAACATGCATCGGCATCGGTGCCGGTGGTCGGGGTGTGCGAACCACACTCCGTCTACAGCGCGAGTTTGGTAGTTGAGCCTCAAAAAAATTATCCTCGACGGTTTCTGAGTTTGGGCCTCAAAACTCGGGGTGGCTAGTTTCCGAGTTTGGGCCTTAAAACTCGGGGTGGACGGTTTTCCAGGTTTGGGCCTCAAAACCTAGGCTGACGGGTTTCTGAGTTTGGGCCACAAAACTCAACCGAGGACACAGGTTTCCTGGTTTCGGCCTCAAAACCGGGGGCGGATCCAAAAGGAACGATCGACGCGTGGTGGCGCCGAGAGGCTTGTGTTGCGGTGAAGCTATCGGTGAGGAAGGCGCGGCGGTCGACGGGACGACACGTGGCGGGATCCTGGAGCTTGCGTCGAGGCGAAGCGAAGGATGAGGAAGGCGCGTGGTCGTCGGATGAAGACCTAATGGAGTTGGACTGTAATACCCCTAGGGTTAGCCTGTTCGCTCTCTATGTATCTAGGGGTAGAAGGGGAATAAGTGTATTAGGCTATAAATAGAGATGGCAGCCCCTCCATCCATTCTATCATGGCAGCAATTCATTCTCGTAGCCTCGATTAGGTTTTCTTCCTCTAGCTGCCTGTGATCCGCAGAGAGAACTGCAATACCTCTGTGTACTTGTGATTTTGAGGAAACGAGACCGTAATCCCGTTGTCTCCTCGTGGGGACGAGTTCCGGCTGAAATCGAGATCGAATTCGCGTTTTGTGATTATGTTCTTCGCGTTTCGTTCTTTGCCTCTCTCGGAGATTTGCTTCGTTCTTCCAATCCGAGGGATGGTTTTTGATTTCGTTTGAATCACTTTGTGCTAGGTCGTGAGTGTCATCTTTCCACCAAAGGATTTCCTCTCAAGCCTCACGAGCACATAGATCCGGCGATTTCCCTTCTGGTTCGAGTTTCTTCTCCCTTGCCCCAAAATTCTTCGATTCATCGATTTGCAGTTAGGAGAGAACCATGATCTCGTAGGAGTAGCACACTAACTTGCTTTGGACTCCCCTCACAAAGTCTAAGCCTTAGTGCTATCGTTCTGAGGGAGATCAGGTCGAATCGGTGAATGAGCAGTGTTGTTTCAGATTGACCGGATGCTGGCTCATTGGTGATCAGACACACCTAGTCAGAGTCCGGTCGTTGAATGTCACGTTGACCAGCTCGGCTAACTTGACCGGACGCTCAGTACAGGAAGTGACCGGACGCATCACTCGCACTGTTCATCGAGTGGGTGTGACTCTTCTATTCAGACCAGACGCTCTTCTGTTCAGACCGGACGCTCCCAGTGCAGAGTCCGGTCACGAACAGTAAGGTTCTAGACCTGACCATACGCGTCCGATCGTGTCTGACCGGACGCACCTCTGAGTCCGGTCAGTGCTGTTTCGCACGTTTTCGTCCGCAGTTTCTTCGGTGTTCATCCAATTTGCGTTCCGTCTTTTGCGTTGAATTTCTGACTCCGTACTCTACTGAAATTGGGCTTCACGCTTTGCAAAAAGTCCTGAATCACTAGTTACCCCAAGATTTATCCTGTCACTGATTGACTTGCATAAACTTGGGTGAGGGAGTTCGTGTGGTGTCCCGCTGTGTTCTTAGGAAACATCCACCCAATCACTTGGGTCGTTGACATCAGGTGTGGTGGTTTTGCTCTTTGGGTGATTTTCTAGGACAAGGGTCATTTATTTCTCGAGAAGAAATTTGAGGCTCTCATTCACCACCCTCTGGTTGCCAATTCAGTCCTTCGTAGGGTTTTTTTTACATTCGACAAAGCCAATTTTTAAATCACATTTTGAGACAGTAAATTAATTCAAATAAATAAATTCAACTACAAAGTTGTTCTAAGTCATGAAGATGAATAATTTTTATTTTGGTGATTTCTTTATTTGACAAACTGAAAATAAATTTGTTCACAAATCTTACCTATCGTTCTAGTAGTTTATCAAACTACATGAGCGATATATAAGATTTATGAATAATGTTATAACAACAATGTTGGATGCATAAATGGTCAAACAACAAATATAAACTTTCTAGGTCTTGAGAAGTTACGAAAGTTTGTAGTTGACAGCTTTTTAAGTTGAACTCATCTTGTCATGCAAAAGTGCATCCAAATTTAAAAATTTAAAATTCAAATTTTTTTAAAAGACCTCGGATGGAGAAATGACCAAAATGAAAGTTGTATGTCTCAAAATATTATGAAACTTTGTAGTTGATAACTTTTGAATTTGAAATCAACTCATCATGCAAAACTGCATTTGAATTTAAAAATTTTGAAATCTGAATTTTTCAAAATACTTCAGTTGGAGAAATTTCCAAGATAAAAGTTGTAGATCTCAAAAAGTTATGAAAATTTGTAGTTGACAACTTTTAAATCTGAAATCATCTTGTTAATGAAAACTATGTTTCAAATTCTCAAATTTGAAATTAAAATTTTTGTAAACGACCTCGGATGGAAACACTACCAAAATGAAAGTTGTACATGTCAAAAAGCTATGAAACCTTGTTGTTGACAACTTTTTGATTTGAAATCGTCTTTTTAATGAAAACTATGTTTCAAATTCTCAAATTTAAAATTAAAATTTTTGTAAACAATCTCGGATGGAAAAAATACCAAAATGAAAGTTGTAGGGCTCGAAAAGTTACGAAACTTTGTAGTTGATAACTTTTTTATTTGAATTTATTTAGGGTCTCATATAAGTAAATTATAATCAGTTTAGTATAATACGTTGGGAACCGCAACATAGTAAACATATGTGATTGTGTAGTGCAGTGGTTGAGAAGGCTCTGCACGAGAGAGTGGCCATGGGTTTGGATCACGCCGACCACAAAATTTGCATGAAAAATGTTGCGACTTACGACAGAGGTGGAGACAGCCTGCGCTAGCTGGTGGGGGACCCTCCCAAGTTTAAAAAAATTGCTAATTTTTGGGTTTTTTTGGTTAAGTTTTTTGCCTAATATTTTTTTTACCAAGTTCTTTTCGAGCACTCGACAAAGGCTTTGCCGAGTGCCCGACAAATAACACTCAACAAAGAGTTTTTTACCGATCATTTTTTTTGTCAAGAACCGTTTGCCTAGTGCAATGCTCGGTAAAGGTTTTGCCTAGTCCAATTGGTCATTTGCCGAGTGCTTTTAGTACTAGGCAAAGTGCCGAAGTCGAGTAAAGTATGCTCTCTCAGTGAACGCCACACCATAGAAAAGCTCGGCAACGAAGTAGACTTCAACCTCCTTAAATGTTTTTGTAGAGTCGATTTTTTATAGAAAACGATGTACATACTACGCACATGTAATTGGTTCTAGCTGCCACTTTGTGTGTGCAAATTACATCACCCATTACTACAAAATAGATTTTTAGTCGATCTGCAAATAAGCTTTAGTCTTAGCAAAAATTGCATCCGGGACAAAACACCTCTTTAGTCCCGGTTGGTAAGTCAACCTTTAATCCCGGGTGCTCCCAACCGGGACTAAAGGCTCCAACGAGAAACAAATAATGTGAGTCTGTAACATTCGAACTCAACACCTATCGCCTCACGCATAACTCAGCTACCAACATTCCTAATTACGTAGCACTGTAAATCGTGAGATGAATTTTTTAAGCCTAATTAATCCGTCATGAGCACATGTGTTACTGTAGCACTTTAGTGTCAAATGATGAACTAATTAGGCTTAAAAGATTCGTCTCTCAAATTACGTATAAATTGTGTAATTAGTTATTTTTTAATCTATATTTAGTACTTTGTGCATATGTCGAGAGAAACCGTGGAACTGCAGCTTTGTGCGCGCGATCCACCACAAGAACTCGACCACACAACATTCCTGATGCCTGCTATTCGTACCTTGCATGGGACTCAGTACTAGATATTCTATTGAGAAGCATAATTAAACCTAATAACTGCAACACAGTACTACTGTGCTCTGAAGATCAATTGGCCATTTAATGGGGCGGCTATTATATATTGACGGCAAGTGGAAGCAACCAGCTAGCTATGACAGTAATGAGGCACTGCACATATATATATATCATGGAGTAGTGGAGTTCGAGCCAGCAGTAGCATCAGCCAACCTTTAGGCCAAAAACATGTACAATTCAAGGACCAGTTTCAAAAGATGAATGACAGTGAATATACAACACGGATTTGAAAGCTACTCTGTAATAAGGCCAATCTCAATGAGAGTTTCATATGAATTTCATTTGCATTAAATAGGTTGCTACATAGGCATATTTGATGACATGACGCTGTATTTAATAAGTGAGAGAAGAAATGAGTTTCATCTAGATGAAACTCTCTTAACACGATTGCCAACTCTCTATGAGTCATGATATTAAATACATATAAAACTATAGAATGAAACTCTCACTCTCAATGGAGAGTTTCATTCAAGTTTCATTTTATTTCATATAACATGGTAGTCTTGAAAACAACAAAATGAAACCTACCCTTGAGATTGGCCTAATGGGAGTGTAGTTATACACTCATTACTCATGTGTGTTAACACCGGTAGCAAGCATATAAATTAGCACGGCCTTAAATAGATATAATACTAGCTTAATATGTACAATATTTAGTGATGGAATTTGTCACAAATAAATATATTATCAACTATAAAGTTGTAGATCATTGAGCTCTAGAATTCTGAAAAAAAAACAAATTGTTTACATTCGAACTCCCTCAGATAAAAAAATAGAGAATTTATTTTCCTGTCAACTATAATTTGTATGCCCTTCGTGTGACATCGAAATAGCTTTCATGATCATGATACAGGCTGTAACGTGTTCTGGGGCCCATGTCCATTATAGGCACATTCCATTGTTCCATTGTCAACTATAATTTCTATAGAGGATTGGTCAGATACTATGTCCTCGCCCATCCTTTCGTGGTGATACATCAGGCTTGTGGGTCACACCATATCAAAGATGATCCAATGAGTTGTAAATGAATAGAGTTGGTAATTTTGTTTCTTGATATGACTAAACCAAGCTATATGCGATGATTCACCTTCTTAAAATAACAAAATAAGTTCCTTCTTTACACCTATTCATAGAAGAGGTAATCATTTGTGATTATTACAAACACAATGCAAGTTCCATACAAAAGCCATGGAACCACACCATTTGCTACCAGGGAATATATAGACTGCAAGCCTTGTCAGTCAATGGCATGCCAGCAACACTTGATGGCATGACCAAAATGAAAAGTTGTATGTCTCAAAATTTTATGAAACTTTGTAGTTGACAACTTTTGAATTTGAAATCAACTCATCATGCAAAACTGCATTTGAATTTAAAAATTTTGAAATCTGAATTTTTCAAAATACTTCAGATGGAGAAATTTCCAAGATAAAGTTGTAGATCTTAAAAAGTTATGAAAAATTTGTAGTTGACAACTTTAAAATTTGAAATCATCTTGTCCATGAAAACTATGTTTCAAATTCTTAAATTTGAAATTAAAATTTTTTAAACGACCTCGGATGGAAACACTACGAAAATGAAAGTTGTACTGTCAAAAAGTTTGAAACCTTGTTGTTGACAACTTTTTGATTTGAAATCGTCTTTTTAAATGAAAACTATGTTTCAAAATTCTCAAATTTAAAATTAAAATTTTTGTAAACAATCTCGGATGGAAAAATACCAAAATGAAAGTTGTAGGTCTCGAAAAGTACCGAAACTTTGTAGTTGATAACTTTTTTATTTGAATTTATTTAGGGTCTCAAATAAGTAAATTATAATCGGTTAGTATAATACGTTGGGAACCGCAACAGAGTAAACACATGTGATTGTGTAGTGCAGTGGTTGACAAGGCTCTGCACGAGAGAGTGGCCATGGGTTTGGATCACGCCGACCACAAAATTTGCATGAAAAATGTTGCGACTTACGACAGAGGTGGAGACAGCCTGCGCTAGCTGGTGGGGGACCCTCCCAAGTTAAAAAAAATTGATAATTTTTTGGTTTTTTTTTGGTTAAGTTTTTTGCCTAATCTATTTTTTACCAAGTTCTTTTCGAGCACTCGACAAAGACTTTGCCGAGTGCCCGACAAATAGCACTCAACAAAGAGTTTTTTACCGATCATTTTTGTTGTCAAGAACCGTTTGCCTAGTGCAACGCTCGGTAAAGGTTTTGCCTAGTCCAATTGGTCATTTGCCGAGTGCTTTTAGTACTAGGCAAAGTGCCGAAGTCCAGTAGTAGGTAGTTGGATCGAGTGGCTTGTGGAACACTCATTCAGCAACCAGTAAAGTATGCTCTCTCAGTGAACGCCACACCATAGAAAAGCTCGGCAACGAAGTAGACTTCAACCTCCTTAAATGTTTTTGTAGAGTCGATTTTTTATAGAAAACGATATACATACTACACACATGTAATTGGTTCCTAGCTGCCACTTTGTGTGTGCAATTACATCACCATTACTAAAATTATTTTTAGTCGATCTGCAAATAAGCTTTATCTTAGCAAAAATTGCATCCGGGACAAAACACCTCTTTAGTCCCGGTTGGTAAGTCAACCTTTAATCCCGGGTGCTCCCAACCGGGCTAAAGGCTCCACGAGAAACAAATAATGTGAGTCTGTGAGATTCGAACTCAACACCTATCGCCTCACGCACGCATAACTCACCTACCACATTCCTAATTACGTAGCACTGTAATCGCGAGATGAGTTTTTAAGCCTAATTAATCCGTCATAAGCACATTGTGTTATTGTAGCACTTTAGTGTCAAATGATGACTAATTAGGCTTAAAAGATTCGTCTCTCAAATTACGTATAAATTATGTAATTAGTTATTTTTTATCTATATTTAGTACTTTGTGCATATGTCGAGAGAAACCGTGGAACTGCAGCTTTGTGCGCGCGATCCACCACAAGAACTCGACCACACAACATTCCTGATGCCTGCTATTCGTACCTTGCATGGGACTCAGTACTAGATATTCTTTTGAAAGCATAATTAAACCTAATAACTGCAACACAGTACTACTGTGCTCTGAAGATGTCACACCCCAACTTTAAGGATAAAGTTGAGTCAACATTCTCATGTGTGCCCAGGAAATAATCACACACATAAGTACAAATTATAAGAGTGACATCATCACATTGTTTATTACTCACGATAGTATTAAAACGAGAGTCTTACAGCAAACTGAACAACAGATCACTGAGCTGCTAACAACACTAACTAACTCCACAGGGAAACGTTGGCTGGGGGAACAGCTAGCCTAGAAGTCTTCAGGAAAGTCGCCAACTGCACCTTCATCTGTTACCCATCCGGGATTTTGCCCAAAAAGAAGATAAATAACAAGCGTAAGTACTTCACGTACTTAGCAAGCTAACACAGGTTCATGAGGCTCAGAAAGGCTGACACTGTCTGACTGCAGTTAGCTTTTAAGTTGGCAAAGTTTTATCATTAAGATAAACGAATATGGTGCTTAACCCTTAACCCATGATCCATTTGTCCATCAAGATAAATATAACATCATAAGGTACCAACAATATAAAGTAAACAGTTATTCAAGTATCAAAGTTCTGCTAGTTTTCCGGGCCGCTCGTGACCGTGAGCACGGCTGTTATAACAGTTTTACACTCTGCAGAGGTTGTGCATCTTTACCCACAAGCCGTGTTACCCTTGTGCCCGAGGCGGCCAACCTCTTGATCCACTTCCGAGGTAGATCGGCGGGGCACACTATGAAGCCTTTCGTTGGTTCGTCTAACATGTTAGGGCCGCTAGGTTTCCTTGGCAGGCAGATGTAGTAACCCCCCTTTCCTATGGCACAAGGCCATCGCAGCTATACACTAGGAACAGGAGCAGCCCTACACCCAAGTGGCAAGCCCTTATGCGCCCTTTCGGGTCACCGCTAACAAGTTACAAAAGGTCCAGTGTACTGAGCTAAACCAGAGCCATATAGCACTCATGGTAGCACTGTCAATCCTAGCTTTTGCTAACAACAAGTTTTTATTAACCGTTTAACAACATATCATCATGAGAACAAATTCATCATTGGACTGGATCAGTATAAGTCAGTTAGCACTAGCATTCTACCCATATGCATATATCCACGGAAACAAGAACATCACAGATAACAAAGCTAAGTGGGTTTTCTAAGGTTGCTCAATTGGACACATGCACAAATGAGTGATTAAAGTAAAGTGTATAGGTAAACAAGGAGGTCCCATGCTAACTTGCCTTGGTTGTCGAAAAACTGATCTTCCTG
Organism: Coix lacryma-jobi var. lacryma-jobi; assembly: GCA_009763385.1. Lineage (NCBI taxonomy): Eukaryota > Viridiplantae > Streptophyta > Magnoliopsida > Poales > Poaceae > Coix > Coix lacryma-jobi. The sequence goes on from CM019829.1 coordinate 27,518,994, forward strand.
CTGGTCACTGAACGAGGGGGTCCTGATCGCACCACACCGACTCACCGTCTACTCGAACACAAAACATCACCACGCATTCCAGGTGCAAACATACACGATGCAAACAAGGCTATTATTAGAACAATACACCAACCAGTAATAACTGAAATAAACTTTGGTAAAACTGAAGTACGCATTTCTATGATCACAACAAGTTTTGGTTCATCGAAAACGGAGTTACGGCGCGAGAGCTACGATTGAAACGGTATATATATAAAGCCCTAAACAAGATTAACTTGGACCCTACATCTAACCTGTCCAAAACAACTAACAGGGACATAAACGGATAGAGCACTAAATTACGAAGCTAACGCAATTTGAACGATCAAATCGGAGCTAAAACGTGGATTTTATAAGCAAAACAGTGTAGTGGCATTTCTGTAAATAGAGTGAAATCAATTTGAATTTAAATCGGAATTTAAACTGAATTTTAAAAAAACAATTTGACGGCCGGCTGGACTGCGCCTCAATCAAAACAACCGAAACGCAGGGGCCTGGTTGAAAGATTTTCAAGACACAAGAACAGTGCCGTAAAGAAGTGCGGGTTGATTCCGCAAATCCTCAGGGGCTCTTATGCAAAATGGCACCCGAAAGGGTACCGGCTGATTCGAGCCACCGGATCAGAGATGGACGGCGCGGATTAGATCCAGGGTACGGCGCGGGGCAAGCCGACGGCGTGCACAGGCCGCGGCGTCGCGGCGCTTGGCGCGACGTCGCGCGCGGTTCCGCCATGGATGGCACGCGGAGCCCGCGGACTCGACCGCGGAGCCTACCCTGGGCTAAACCAAGCGGACAAGGAGATAGGGGAACCAAGGGGGGTGCTCACCGGGGTGAAACGGACGGAGGAGTGGCTCGAGGTGGCGATCCGCGGCGAACGGCGGACGGCGGCGGACTGCACGGACGAACGCGGCGGTTAGGACTAAACCGAGCGAAGAAAGGAAGGAGGGGGTTCGGCAACTTCACCCGGACGCGGCGGAGCTCGGGGGAGGTCGCGACGGCCGGAGCGGTGCCGAATCGGCGACTCGACTGCGGCGGCGGCGGCGATGGCACGGAGATGCTCTCGGCGCGTTTGCTTGGGTGCTCTGCTGTGCGGCGCTGCGGGAGAGAAAGAGGAGAAAGAGTGGGGTGAGACCGCGTCCACTTAAAGGACGAGGGAGTACGGGGTCGTGGGAAGCGCGCGGGAGAAGCGGGGGCGTGCGGCCGCGGCGGTTGCGCTCGCGGCGACGCAGAGAAGGAGGGAGGAGGGAGCTGACACGCGGGCCCGGGTTGCCAGCGAGAGAGAGGGAAGAAGGTGCGGCGGCGCCGCTGGCGCGGGCGGGCCGGCCTGCTGGGCCGCGCGGAGGAGAGAAGAGAAGGAGGGAGGGAGGCCCAGCGCGGGGGGGGGGGGGGGGGGGCCCGGCTTCTGGGTCGCGCGGAGGAGAAAGAAGAAGAGCGCCGGCGGATTGGGCCGCCAGGCCGCTTGGGCCAGATGCAAGGGAGGGAGGAGAAAAGAATAAAAGCCCTTTCCCTTTTTATTTTCAGCACATTTCAAAACCTTTTCAAAAGAAGTTTGAATTCATTTTGAATTTTGGCAAAAACCAGTCACTTCAATAAATATAATGCACCAGCATGAATGCATAAACATGTTGCCACTATTATTTATTCAACAAAATTATTTAACCCCTAGGTTAAATGCTCACAAAAATCATAATTAAATCATTTTCACCTATTTTGTTTTGGAGAAAATTTTTTAGGGTGTTACAACTCTACCCCCCTTAAGATGAATCTCGTCCTCGAGATTTGACTGGAGCTTACTCAACAACTGCGGATAGGATTTCCGAAGATCTTCTTCTCTTTCCCAGGTAGCCTCTTCTTCTGTATATCTGTTCCACTGTACTTTGCACATCTTGATAACTCGGCTCCTGGTAACTCTTTCTTTCTACTGTCTCTAAGATCTTTACAGGGTACTCTTCATAAGTGAGATCTTCTCCTATCTTGATCTCTTCCAGGGGAACTTGCTCTTCAGGCACCCTCAGACATTTCTTTAGTTGAGAGACATGGAACACATCATGAACGCCTGACAGCCTCTCAGGTAACTCAAGCTGATAGGCCACTTCTCCACGTCTGGCCAAGATCCGGAAAGGACCTATGTATCTGGGTGCCAACTTTCCTTTCATGTTGAACCTCTTTACGCTTCTCGTGGGTGACACTTTCAAATACACATAGTCTCCCACTTTGAAAACTAAGTCCCTCCTGCGAGTCTTATCTGCATAACTCTTTTGTCGGGACTGAGCTATCCTCAAGTTATCCCGGATCATCCTTACTTGTTCCTCAGCATTTCTAAGGACATCCGGTCCGAACACTTGAGTTTCTCCTGTCTGATTCCAGAACAAAGGAGTTCTACACTTCCTCCCATACAAAGCTTCAAAGGAGCCATTTTGAGACTCTCCTGATAACTATTGTTGTATGAGAATTCAGCATATGGAAGGCTTTTATCCCAACTCATTCCATGCTGAAGGGCACATGCTCTCAGCATGTCCTCCAAGATCTGATTTATCCTTTCAGTCTGCCCATCAGTTTGAGGGTGATATGCGGAACTGAAATTCAGCTTGGTTCCCAAAGATTGATGAACCTGATGCCAAAAGTGAGAAGTGAACTGTGTTCCTCTGTCAAATACTATTTTCTTTGGTACACCATGTAAGGACACAATTCTCTCCATGTACAGTTCTGCTAACCTTGCTCCACTATAAGTAGTTTTTTAACTGGTAGGAAGTGAGCGACCTTAGTGAGACGGTCAACTATTACCCATATAGAGTCATAGCCTCTTTGCGTGCGGGGTAATCCAGTGATAAAGTCCATTCCCACTTCTTCCCATTTCCACTCGGGTATCTGCATAGGTTGTAACAATCCTGCTAGTCTTTGATGTTCAGCTTTGACCTTCTGACAGGTGTCACATAGAGCCACATATTCTGCTACATCTCGTTTCAAACCATACCACCAGTATTTTTCTTTCAGATCCAAGTACATTTTGGTGCTGCCGGGGTGTATGGAGTAGCAGATTCATGTGCATCCCGCAAGATGGCATCACGGATAGCTTTCACTTCGGGCACACATATCCTTTTTCCAAACCAAAGAGTCCCATTATCATCCATCCTGAATCCTGGTGCCTTTCCAAGCACTATGTTCTCTGCTATCTCTTTCAATTTCTCATCTTTCAACTGACCCTCACGGATTTCTTTCTCCAAAGTAGGTTCAACTGACATTTCCACCACATTGTTGGCAAGACATAGATTAAGGTATGCCATTTCAGCTCTCAACTCTGCTGACATGTATTCCACTTGCAGATTGTTTGCATAGGTTTTTCTGCTCAAGGCATCGGCCACGACATTGGCCTTTCCTGGGTGATAATGTACCTCCAGGTCGTAGTCGTTGATCAATTCTAGCCAACGGCGTTGCCTCAAATTCAGATCTCTGAGTAAATATGTACTTCAGACTTTTATGATCTGTGTACACATCACACTTATGCCCAACTAGATAATGTCTCCATATTTTCAGAGCATGGACCACAGCTGCTAACTCCAAATCATGAGTAGGATAGTTCACCTCGTGTTTTCTCAGCTGTCTAGATGCATAGGCAACTACTCTTCCTTCCTGCATTAGAACACATCCAAGTCCAAGACGAGATGCATCACAATAGATGGAGAAGCTTTTGTTCAAGTCTGGCAGAACTAGGACTGGTGCTGAGGTTATCTCTCTTTTAACTCTTCAAAGTTTGCTTGGCATTTATCAGACCACACAAACTTAGCATTCTTTTCTAACAAGGCAGTCATAGGCTTTGCGAGCTTGGAGAATCCTTCAATGAACCTCCTATAATACCCACCCGGCCAAACCCAGAAAGCTTCGGATTTCACTGGCATTGGTTGGCGGGTTCCAGTCCAACACATCCTGCACCTTGCTAGGATCAACGGATATACCTCCGTTAGAGACTACATGCCCCAAGAAAGAGACTTCTTTCAACCAAAACTCGCATTTGCTCCTCTTGGCATAGAGTTGATGCTCTCTCAACTTCTGCAGAACCATCCTTAGATGTTCAGCATGTTCCTCTTCTGTTTTAGAGAACACTAGAATGTCATCTATGAACACCACCACAAACTTATCCAGGTACTCCATGAACACTTTATTCATCAGATACATGAAGTAGGCTGGGGCATTGGTCAGTCCAAAGACATTACTTTACTGTATACTCATACAATCCATACCGCGTTGTGAAAGCAGTCTTAGGAATGTCTGAGTTCCGGATTTTCAACTGGTGATATCCAGACCTGAGATCTATTTTGGAGAACACACATGCTCCCCTAAGCTGGTCAAATAGATCGTCTATCCGGGGTAGAGGGTATTTGTTTTTAATGGTAACCTCATTTAAAGACCTATAGTCCACACACATCCTCTGGCTACCATCTTTCTTATCCACAAAGATTACCGGTGCTCCCCAAGGAGAAGCACTAGGGCGTATATACCCTTTCTCTAACAACTCCTTAAGCTGTTTCTTAAGTTCTTCTAATTCATTTACCCCTATCTATAAGGTCTTTTAGCTATTGGTGCAGTTCCAGGCAGTAATTCAATAATGAACTCAACATCGCGATCAGGTGGCATACCTGGCAGATCATCCGGAAAGACATCAGGGAACTCGTCCACCACCCGATCTTGCTCTGCACCACTAGCATCCATCTGGTTGACCGTGGCAGTTGGCTGCTCTTTTATCACCACTTGCACACAGATTCTGTCTCCCTTAGGTGTAGATATAACAACTGGCCTTTCTTGGCACTGAATGACAGCCCCATGTTGCTTCATCCAGTCCATACCCAAGATGAGATCTATACCTGCTGTTCTTAGCACTATAGGCTTTACTTTAAAGTCTACCCCCCTTAGGTTGACACTAGAGGTGGGGCTCCAGAAATTTGCAGGCATACTACCCCCTGGTGAGTTTACTATGATTGTTTCTTTCATTGCACATAAAGGCACCCCATGCATTCTAACAAGACTGAGATATGAAGGAATGCGAAGCACCAGAATCAAAAAGTATGGTTGCTGGGATTGAGTTGATGCTGAACGTACCCATCATGACATCCGGTGCATCCAGGGCAGTATCGGCAGCTACATGGTTCACCCGCCCAGTGTTAGAGGGTTGGGTGTTCTGCTTTGGGTTCCCCACTTGGTTCCGCGGGGCTTGAGGGTTCTGCTTCTTAGGACACTGATGAGCATAGTGCCCTGTCTCCCCGCAGCGGTAGCAAGCGTTAGGGTTCTGCTGAGCTGCATTCTTCATGGGGGCGGGGTTGGGTGCTCCCTGGCGTGAGGCTTGACTGCTCTGCTGTGGGAACCTCTGCCCTCCTGGCTGCTGCTGATAGCGCTGACCACCTGACTGCTGTTGGTGGGGAGGGCGCTGCTGGTTCTAGTTGCCTTGGGGTTGCTGTCCCCTGTTCCACTGGTTGGAGGAACCTTGATTCCTCTGGGGGTAGCCTTGATGGGGTTTGGTTCGGGGGCGAGTGTTGCTCCCCGAAGACTGACCTTGAAAGCTTCTCTTCTTTGCTTCCATCTCTTTCCGCTTGTTGTCAATAACAATCGCCCTATTGACCAAGGCCTGATAGTTAGGATAAGTGTTTGACATAAGCTGGAGCTGCAACCCATCGTAAAGACCCTTCATTAAAGACGGCGGGTGCTTGTCTTTGTCTTGGGCCACATCCTGTGGGGCATAGCGCGACAGTTGGGCAAACTTGTCGCGGTACTCCGCCACTGACATAGACCCTTGCTTCAAGGAGCGGAACTCCTCTTGCTTCAACTCTACGAGACCATCAGGGATATGATAGGATCTGAAGTTCTCCCTGAACTCCTGCCATGTAACAACTGGAGCATCTTGGGGACGGGCAAACATGAACGCGTCCCACCAATCTTGGGCTGCTCCCTGCAGTTGCCCAAAAGCGTAGAGCACTTTCTCATAATCTGTGCACTGGGCAATGTTCAGCTGTTTCTCCACTGCACGGAGCCAGTCATCCGCCTCCAGTGGTTCAGAGGCGTGAGTGAACACAGGTGGATGGCCCTTCAGGAACTCTCCTCGACGGTCCCTGACTTGAAGAGGTTGAGGTGCTGCAGCGGGCGCCTGATCCAGGCGGTTCATCATGGCGTGCATAAGCTGATTCTGCGTGGCCATCAACTGTTCGATGGTCACTGGCGCGGTGGCGGTGGCGGGTCCATAGGAACACCACGCCCACGGCCACGGCCCTCTTCCGCGTCCCCCCCTTGCTGCCATCTGCTTACCAACAAATGTGCAAGAGTTAGACCTTTATATCCAACAAAGAATGTATATATGAACATAAATAAACATTGCTGAAAATTTCTGTGCACATCCTTGTCACAGCAGCACACTAAAACGGCATAACTCGAGCTACAGAAATCCAACAGGGATGAACCAGACATCGTTGGAAAGCTTAAGAAACCAGCTACAACTTTCGTATAGAACACGTTTTCAGATTCGGTCATATTCTGGGTCAAAAACAGCATTGAACAGAACCTGTTATGGGTGACAGACTGCGCAGAAACATCACTTCTTTAAACAGGCATATCTCCCAGATCCGAACAGATAGACTTGGTTCCAGATTTGTTTTAAAGATACATCAGTCTAGATCTCGCACAAAAATTTCATAATTTTTGGGGACATGGGTTAAGAGATACACAGATTTAACCACGGGCTGCTCCAGAAAACAGCAACACAGGCATAGGAGATAAGCACCTTTATACATCACATGAAGATGTTTCAAACTTGGAGAAGCACGACAACCCATACTTCACTACACACAAGCAAAGATCCATTCACACATAGTTCACCACATAAACAATACATCCACACAAGATTCATCAAACACGAACTGAAACTGAAACAACACGTGTAAACGAGATAACTGATCATGGTAGGCAAGCTACTGGGCTCCACCGGGGGCGTCGTTGGGTCTGTACTTCTTCATGTAGCAGCAGCTGCATAGTCTAGCTCACCGCGAAGGTAGTCCACTTCGCGCTCCAAACGCCTTATCACCTTCTGAGCAGCACGCAGGTCATCCTGCACCTTGTCGGCCTTCCTATGCACCTCATAGGCATGCTGGGCGGTAGAGACCAGAACCGGGTACTCCATTGGTGGAAGCAGGGTTCGCCACGAGCCCTCCATGTCACTTTGGGGCAGGTAGCGGTAGCGGTCGTTCCTCATCATCTGGAAGCGAAGGCCATGGTAGTGCAGGTAAGCATCCTGCGCTGCGTCCTCCATACTGGCGAGAGCATCACCACGCTTGATGGTGGTCCTGTGAACCGTCTCTACGACGTGGGCTTGATCCGCAGCTTTCCAACCTGTAACCATCAGGTCAGACTTCCAGTACGCAGCCTCCAAAGGGTGGGTGTACTCGCCACAGTGGTACTGGAGCTTAGCCTCCATCTCAGGGTAGTACTCCTCCAGCAGACGAACCAGCATATATGGTAGTATGCTGTCTCGTCGGGCTTCTTGAACATGAAGCGACGATCCCAACCAAGGTCTTCCACCACCTGCGCTGCTGGAGCGGCAGGGGTGCTGGTGCCGAAGCTGACGAGGCGGCGGGAGAGTGTACCACCGGGTACACTGGCACGAAGGCTGGTGCCGCAGGAGCTGGTGGAGCGGCAGGTGCTGCAGGGACTGCTGGGACGGCGGGGTTCCCACGACTGGTGGAGCGACAGGCGCCACAGGAGCGGGTGCCTCTGGAGCAGGGACCTCAGGCGCTGGCGCCTCAGGAGCTGGCACCTCCGGAGCTGGACACTCAGGAACTTCTCAGCAGGGGCGGTGGTGGCGCTGCTAGCTCCTCAGAGACAGTCGGGGTAGAGGTCAACTCTTCATCGTCCACGATGAGGCGGTGTGGAGGAGCTAGAGGAACCGTCACTGTCGGGGATGTGGACCACAGGGGGAGCAGGCTGGCTGGCGCTGGCGGTGAAAAGGGCACGATACGCGCGGGTGTTCATGCGAGGCATCCTGACGTATATGGTTAAAGACAAGATAAGCGGAAACAATTAGTTTTACATAATAGAATAGATAAGAAGCATATAATTTTAATAAAGTAACAAGATATAAAATAAGCATGAACAGGTAACAAAAGGTGTTAGAACGGCCATTTCCTAGCTAGCTCGCGTCCTACAGTCAACAAAGCTTTGATATACCATTTGTCACACCCCAACTTTAAGGATAAAGTTGAGTCAACTTCTCATGTGTGCCCAGAAAATAATCACACACATAAGTAGACAAATTATAAGATGGCATCATCACATGTTTATACATCACGATAGTATTAAAACGAGAGTCTTACAGCAAACTGAACAACAGATCACTGAGCTGCTAACAACACTAACTAACTCCATAGGGAAACGTTGGCTGGGGGAACAGCTAGCCTAGAAGTCTTCAGGAAAGTCGCTGTGACGGAACCGACCCTAATCCCATGGCCCACGTGTCCCTGTCAACCTCTGACAGCCGAACCCATGTTCCATGTGATTAAGACCTGTTCGCCACCGGGCTACATCAGTGCCCAATGTCCGCAGGATCATCTCACAATTCGGTTACAGCATTTCACATTTTCACAGATAACAGAGATAACAGAGCGGAAGACTTAAATAACATTAGTTTTACAAACTGAGGTTTCAAATGAGGTAAGGAGTACGATTATTACAAACCATTGTTCGGGAAATTCAAAGTAGACAACGTAGCGGAAACAATAACATAAAGATACATGTAACACCCTGCCCGAGGGTGCACATTTACTCAACGGCCTCATCGGCCTCTTCCTGGATGAAGGTCACGCAAGAGGGTGTAAGACACATCGGGGTCTCAGGCATACCTGCAACATGGGTAACAAACCCTGAGTACGGGGTACTCAACAAGACTTACCCGACTAAAGAAAAAGGGAGAAGACTCAGGAATGAGAGGCTTAGGGTAGTCAAGGTAAGGCTTAAGCAAGATCAAGTATTTTGCAGAAAAGCATTTTTGTAAACCTTATTTTATTTTGAAAGATTCAGTATTCCTCAATTCTTCATCGTTCATGATTCATTTTACATTTCAAAACATTCCTAGTTGAGAACCACTCTCCGTTGACAGTCAGTGGACCAAGTCTCCATAACCGAGGAGCAACGTTAATCCGGATAAATAATACTCAGCTGAGGATCCCTATCCACACTGCATATGTAGCACCCAAGCTTGCATATGCCAACTCGTCTACCACGATTCCTCCAAGATTGGGCCCGGTCCTACGCCACCCGGAAGTACAGTACACCACTCCAATCCGGGACTTTAACCCACGTGGGTACATGCTACTTCCGCCATCTCTCCACTCCCAGTGCGCGGTTGTCGGTCCAATAAAGGATTCCTCGGAGCCAGAGCTTTCCGTAGTATGTGAATAGTTACAAGTCTTGACCAGCAGGCCCCCATACGGATGGTCCCTAATTTTCCAGCCAGAACTATACCTTGGTCATATCTCACCCAAGCGTAATAGTCCTGTCAGTTTTTCAACCCTGTCCCGGTCGGTGTCAACTGTTGAGTCCCGGACTACAACATGACGGCACCGTACGCTCGGACAACCTCTCCACGCTATTGACTAGGTACGGATCAGGTAACTAGCCAGTAGACGGGAGTAAAGCCAAATTCCCACAAACATTCTTAAAGTGATCACACTTTTGAAATTGGCATTTTTATTGCAAATCTATTGAATAGCATTGCTAAGCACTTTGCAAATAGTTTTGAAACAAGGGTATGTGTATCTTTTGGTGGGGGTAGATAATGCAAGTAATAGGTCATCACAACAACTCCTATTACCTAATGCAATAGTTTAACTCAAAACATTTAAAGAAACATTTATAAAAGCAAGGTAGGGTTAAATGCACCGGGGCTTGCCTTGGATGGCAAAAAGAGCAGACTCGGGGTAGGAGTAGGTGTCGGAGCTCGGGGTCGCCTCGGGAGTTGGTTTGTCAACAGCGGCCTCGACTCTGGTACCTTCTTCGTCAACTATACGGATGCAATGATGAATGCTCATGAGAATGATGATATGGACTTAAGGTACAAGACAATTCCACTGATTCTAGATTACTCTTAAACAAGGCATAAACGATCCTAGGTTGAGCATAAAAGGTAACCATTTCTTCTTAAGCAATATTGATTAAAGCTAGGCCTAATTATGATTATCCTAAGCATCAACCAATCATAGCATCACAACCATCATAGACCAAAGGGTAGGGGTCTATGAACATCAATCAATCCCAAGATCACATCATCAAACACTTATTACCAACCTAATCCATCCTTTCTATTTTTCTTAATTTATTTAAAAGGTCATTTTATGAAGTTGCTCCAAAATTACCAAATTAATCACATAAGTTCATTATGACTTAAATAGATGGCAAAACAAATTTCATAATTTTTGGAGGTCATTAAGGTGCTCAATTAAATCTAGACATTTATTAACAAAAGGCACTATTCAAGAATAAAATAAATGCTCAAAATCAACTTGCTCCAAATGACTTCAAAATTTTACCAGAGGTTCAGCATGTCATAAAAGGTCACAAAAATTTATCTCAAGATTTTTGGAGTTATAGATCACTCTCCAAAAATACCAAAACCTTCATTTTTCAATTAAAAGGGGAATTTTACATTTTCAAATTTTTGCACAAAACTCAAGTTTCATATTTTTATAAAATACTTCAGAGCATAAAGAGTCTACCACAAAAATTTCAGAATTTTTGGATGCACACAGAAAATCATACAAAAAAGATAAAACAGAAACACTGTTCACATTCTCAGAAAAAGAAAAGAGCACTGTGCTCCTTCTAAGCAGGGCTCGGCGAATCGCGCGGGGCTCGGGCGAATCGCGCGGGCTCGGTCGAGACGGGCTCGGTCGAGACGGAAGCGACAGCTTCGTCCGAGGCCTGGCCCGGAGGCTCGGGCGAGACGGAAAAGCAAGCCTCCGTCCGAGGCCTGACTCGGGCGAAGCGGAGAGCATGCGCTCGCCGAGGCTTGGGCTCGGGCGAAGCGGAGGGCATGCGCTCGCCGAGGCTTGGGCTCGGGCGAGACGGAAAACAAGCCTCCGTCCGAGGCCTGACTGGGAGGCTCGGGCGAAACGGAGTGGAAGCAGAGCCGGAGGCTTCGGGTGCTTACCACGGGTCGGAGGCAGGGCTCGAGGGTGAGGCTCGACACGTGCTCGAGGGTGAGGCTCGAGGTTGAGGGTGGCCTCGGGTGCTTCGAGGGGCGCGGCACGAAGGCGTGCTCGAGGGTGGAGACGACCGCGGCGGCGCTCCGGTGATCCGGCGATCCTGCGCAACACACGAGACCGCAAGGGCCTGGTTAGAGTCGCGCGGACCAAGGAAGCTGACACAGGGGTCAGGGGAAGGTATCCGTGACCGGAGAGGGAGTATTTGACGAACCCGAGTTCCCGTGTTCCGTCGGAGTTTGGGAAGATGGAGTTACGCCGGGCGATTGGAGGCGGTAGAGATGAAATTGAGGGGTGGGAAAGCTTCACGAGCTCAAGGCGGAGCTTTCGGGCTAGGTGGTTGAGCGGCGGAGGGTCTGGAGTGGGCTGGCCACGGTGGCGGAGGTGAGTGCGGAGGTCCGGCTCCGGCGGGCCTTTTATAGCCGCGGCCAGGGGACGGTAGAGAGCTCGAGGTGGGTGGATAAGCTCGGCGGACGCGTGCGCTCTCGATTGCGCGCAGGCGGAGGACGGCGTGCAGCCGGGGCTCGGGCAGCAGCGCCGGCAATGGCCACGCGGCGGCGGCGAGCAGGAGCAGTAGGGGACGGGGCGGAAGTCAGCGCTTCGCGCGTGCGGGTGCGGAAAGATGTCGCGGGCGCGACAAGTCGGGGCAGACGAGCGGCTGCCAAACGCGTGGCGCGCGCAACGCCGGAGGCTCGGCCACGCCGGGGCCCCCTAGCTGTAGGTGGAAGATGAACAGGGCTAGGTCTTAGGGTTTGACTTTTGGCTGATCTCTGTATTTTGCAAATTACTTCCAAAAATTGAACTGTGCGTAAAAACTCAAATACCAAAGTTGCTCAGAAAAATGAGATCTACAACTTTGTCAATAACATTTTTTAAATTCCAAATAGTTTTTGAACTACATTCAAAACAGAAAAGGGAACACTTTTCAAATTTGATTCAAATCAAAATTACTTTGGATTTCAAACTGAAACTTGAAAATCTTTATATATGAAAGTTGTCCATTTGTCAAAACCTACAACTTTTCTAATATACACTTTTTCTGAAACTCAATAGTTTTTGAATAAATTTTTAAAACTGAAAAGGGACAAAAACTGGAATTTGAATGAATTTGAAATTACTTCAAATTTTATATAGAAACTTGGAAATCTGTAAATACCAAAGTTGTTCCTCTAGGTCAGATTCACAACTTTGCTTTTTGAACCAACTCAAAATTTTGAATTTTGAAAAAGTTATCAGAAAGGAATAAATCCAGGATTTGGAATTTAGGGTTTTGCAAAAACAATCAAATCAAATCTGATTTTTGAATTTTGATCAATGCAACAAACATCAGGGCACTAAATTTGAACAAGAATTTACATAGAACTAGGCACAGAGGTGAAATTACCATTTTGCCCTTATAGGAAGAATTGGGCTTTTAGGGTTTTTAAAAAGGGACTTAAGCATAGCAATTAAACAATCCAAATGCATCACAAAATGATTAATGCTTAAGATGATGACATGTCAAGTTAATTACATTAGTAACACCAGGGGTGTTACAACCCTCCCTCCTAAAAGAAATCTCGCCCCGAGATTCCGCGTCGTTTAAAGAACAAAGAGGAAACTCACACCTATAGAGATTCGAGAAAGTCCGGATAGTTCTTTGCCAAGAAATCTTCAGATTCCCAAGTGGCTTCTTCTTCAGAGTGCTGGTTCCACTGGATCTTATACCATCTTGTGGTGGTTCTTCGGGTAACACGATCCTTGTGATCCAACACACGGACAGGATATTCCGAGTATGACAGATCAGGTTCTAACTCAACACCTTCAACTTCAACCACATGTTCAGGTACTCGAAGACACTTCTTGAGTTGGGAGACATGAAACACATTATGAACTGCTGAAAGATGATCGGGCAAACTCAGCTGTAGCTACCCCTTGCCACAACGATCCAGAATCTCAAACGGACCAATATAGCGGGGTGCTAACTTTCCTTTTACCCCGAAACGAGTGAACTCCTTTAGTGGGGTGAGACCTTCAGGTACACATAATCCCCGATCTCGAACTGCAGAGGTCGACGTCTCTTATCAGCATAACTCTTCTGTCGAGACTGCGCAATCTTCATATTCTCTTGGATCTGTTTGACTTTTTCTTCCATATCCTTTACTAAGTCAACTCCAAAGAATTCTCTTTCTCCGGGCTCAGACCAATTGAGAGGTGTATGACAACGACGACCGTACAGTGCTTCAAAGGTGCCATTTTGATGCTCTCTTGTAACTGTTATTATAAGAGAATTCTGCCAAGGGCAAACACTGATCCCAAGTATCTGCGAAGGTAAGCACACAGGCTCTCAACATATCTTCTAACACTTGGTTGACTCTCTCAGTCTGTCCATCAGTCTGCGGATGATAAGCCGTGCTATACAATAGCTTGGTTCCAAGTGAGGCATGGAACGCTTTCCAAACTTGGCGACAAACTGAGTACCACGATCTGAGATGATGGTCTTGGGTATACCATGGAGCTTCACTATGTTGTTCTTGTACAAGGTGGCATAAGTTGGGGCGGTATAACTTGTTTTGACCGGTAGGAAGTGAGCTTGCTTCGTGAGATGGTCCACTATCACCCAAATGGAATCGAATCCCTTTTGAGTCTTGGGTAATCCATTGATAAAATCCATGCTGATATCCTCCCACTTCCAACCAGGTACTGACAAAGGTTGCAGCTCTCCTCCGGGCTTCATATGCACAGCCTTGACTTTCTGACATGTATCACAACGCGACATGTTGAGCGATTTCGATCTTCATCTTTGTCCACCAGAATTTCTGCTTCAAGTCTTGGTACATCTTGTTGCTGCCAGGATGGATGGCAAACCTAGTTGAGTGTGCTTCGTCAAGGATTAGCTGTCTCAACTCAGGCACTTTGGAACTACCCGACGGTTCTTGAACCAAACCACTCCTTCATCATCAATCCTGAAACAGTCAGCTTTTCCAGCTTGAATCTTTCGATGATGTGCTTGATTCCGGGGTTATCTTTCTGTGCAGCTATGATCTGTTCTCTGATAGAGGTTTCTACTCTAACATGCTCAGACTCCCTTGTGGCACTATTTCAATACCCAGCTTCTCTAGTTCATAGCATAGGGAAGATTCATAGGATTTCATAACCAGGCAGTTACAGTATGACTTGCGACTGAGTGCATCGGCGACCACATTCGCCTTACCCGGATGGTAATGCACTTCGATATCATAGTCCTTGATTAACTCAACGCCATCTTCGCTGCCTCATTCAGTTCAGCTCTTCTTGGGTGAAGATATACTTCAGACTCTTGTGATCTGTGTACACATTGCAGGTACTGCCCAACAGATAATGACGCCATATCTTCAAGGCATGAACCACTGCTGCTAACTCAAGATCATGAGTTGGATAATTTTCCTCATGTCGCTTAAGCTGCCGCGAGGCATAAGCGATCACTCTTCCTTCTTGCATCAACACGCAACCCAAACCAGTACCAGATGCATCACAGTAGACATCAAAGGGCTTCTCGACGTTCGGCTGAGCTAGCACTGGTGATGTGGTTAACAACTTCTTCAAAGTCTGAAAAGCTTGTTCGCAAGCTGGTGACCAAAAGAACTTCACAGAATTCTTCAGCAACTCGGTGATAGGCTTGGCGATTCTGGAGAAATCTGGGATGAATCGACGATAATATCCAGCCATTCCCATAAAACTGCGGACCTTGTGAACAGAGGTAGGTGGCTTCCAATCCAGGATATCTGACACTTTTCCGGGGTCGACTGACACACCTCTTCGGATAGGATATGACCAAGAAACTGTATCTGATCCAACCAGAATTCACACTTACTGAACTTAGCATAGAGCTGATGGTCTCTGAGACGGGATAGAATGATACGAAGATGCTCGGCATGCTGTTCAGGGGTTTTTGAGTAGACAAGGATGTCGTCAATGAATACGACCACGAATTTATCAAGCTCTGGCATGAACACAGAGTTCATGAGGTACATGAAATGAGCAGGGGCATTGGTCAAACCGAAGGACATGACCAAATACTCATATAGGCCGTACCTGGTGGTGAAAGCTGTTTTAGGAATATCTTCAGGACGAATCTTTATTTGGTGGTAACCAGATCTGAGGTCAATCTTAGAGAATACCTTGGCCCCAGCTAACTGGTCAAACAGAAGATCGATGCGAGGCAAGGGGTATTTGTTTTTGATGGTGACTTCGTTGAGTGGGCGATAATCAACGCAAAGTCTGAGACTCTTGTCTTTCTTCTTTACAAAGATTGCAGGACAGCCCCAAGGAGACGAGCTTGGGCGGATATAGCCCTTGTCCAACAAATCTTGTAACTGGATTTTTAACTCTGCCAACTCTTTGGGAGGCATTCGATAAGCTCTGCGGGATATAGGAGCAGTCCCGGGCTTTAGCTCTATGGCAAACTCAACATCACGGTCAGGAGGTAGACCAGGTAAGTCTTCAGGAAAGACATCAGGGAACTCACAGACTACAGGGATGTCTCGGATCCCTTGATCATAGGTAGCATTTAGCTGTGTGGTAGCTGGTTTTGAAGGCATAGGAAGTTGGAGAAGGAGTTCGAGGTACTGTTAGGAATATCCACTCTCACAACTCTATTCAAGATGTCGATCATGGCTTTATACTGACACATCCATTCATGCCTAGGATGACATCTATCTCCTGATCTTTTAACACTATCATGGTGGTAGGAACGCATGATTTCCCAACATCACTGGTATACTGCGAACCACCTCTTGGTGTTTATACGCCCTCCAGGCGATAAAATGCAAAAACTTTCTTTCAACTCTCCAATTGATATGTCATGCTTAGAGGCGAAGGTACGACTGATGAAAGAATGCGATGCACCAGAATCAAACAACACAACTGCAGGATGATTGGCAACGGGAAACCTACGATCATGACGGGCTCCCCTTCTGGAATATCGCTGACAGTGGTGTAGTAGACTTGCCCGTGCTTCTTGATGAACTTGCCCTTCTGCACTTGCTGCTGTGGAGCACGGTGTTGTTGCTGCTGTGGTCCTCCGGGACCCTTCTGAAAGTTCTGAGCAGGCTTCTTGGGCTTTGGGCACTCACGAGACCAGTGGCCAAGTTGACCACAGTTGAAGCAGGGATGGTTATAGGCGTTTGTGGGTGGTGATACGAACACCTGGGGCGTTCGGCTGGGTGGCCCTTTGCGTGTGGTTGGTGGCAGCTTTGTGCTCGGTTGGCTTGCGGTTACGCCCTCTGGCTTGAGGGTCCACTGGCCTTGCTGTGTGCTATAGTGACGTTGTTGTGATCCTCTGTCACTTACTGATGCGCGCGATGCCTTGCTAGAAGCTGCTAGATCCATCCTGCTTTCTTCTTCCTCTTTCTCTCTTGGTACTGACGGTTACTCTCTTCAAAAGCAACTGCCCGGTCAACAGCCTCATGATAAGAACGGTCAGGTGTTGGACATGCTTCGCGATCTTAGGGTGCAATCCCCTAAGGAAACAGTCTCTCTTCTCTCATCCGTGTTGACATATTCTGCTGCATACTGACTCAGATGGTTGAATTGACCCATACTGCATCACTGTGGAGTCCTTCTGCTGCAGGGCTAGAACTGATCAAGCTTCATCTTCATCAGACCTGATGGGATGTGGTGTGCACGGAAAGCGGTGCGGAACTCTTCCCAGGTCAACTCGTGACTTCAGGCTGGGCAGCCAAGAGGTTGGCATACCAAGCACTTGCTGGGCCACGAAGCTGTGCGAAGCAAACCGGGGCTTCTGGATTTCAGTGCATCGGATGAGACCAAACTTCTGCTCCATGGTGCGAAGCCAATCATCAGCTTCGAGGGTTCATCGGCTCTGGTGAAAACGGTGGGACGGGTTTCAGTGAAATCCACATAGGTGGTCTCTTGGTTGTGACGACCACGGTGAACCAACATTCTGCTGTCCTTGATTCTGAGCCATCAGGGGCAGCGGCGGCCAGGGCTGCAATGGCATCTGCTAGGGTGGTGGTACAGGTGGAGGGTTTGGGAGACGGTCATCTCCAGCACCTCCGGCTCCGGTACGGGTGTTCACAGGCATCTGTATAAGGAACTCGGAACTCAGCATATATGGACAAAGGGTTCTGAAATGACCGATTGATAACTTCACTGATACAAAGATAGCTGACTTGATAAAGATGACAACAGACTGATAAGGGGAAAAGGTACGAAAAGAAAGATACATGCCAGACTTGGCAACAGACAGACTAACGCCCCCAAACCTAGTCTAAGGTTTTAGGTAAGCAGATGGACAGACACAAGGAGTCTAGTCGTCATCGATGAAGATCAACTCTTCGTCATCATCATCATCCTCGATGATAAGCTCAGGCTCTCCTCCTCATCTTCATCTTCAACGTGGACATCTTCAGCATGTTCCACTTCCTCATTCTGATCGGGCTCGTGTTCCACTTCAGGTTCCTCCACGACTCCGTCTTCGGGGTCCTCAGCAACTGGTGAATCACGGGGTGGAGCTGGTTGTGCAGCTGGTGTACTTCCTCATGAAGCATATCATTGAACTGCTCGATCTGGGCGGTGTACTGCTGCAGTCCATGGAGCTGGGCTCTGGTAACGTCCTCGCGGGTCCAAGCATCATTGCGCTGCTCGATAGCGCGAACCGTGTTTCGGTTGGCCTGCTCCAGGGAAGCTCGTGCCTCATAAAACTCCAGCGGGGGAAGATAGAAGTCATGCTCCATGTTCTCGATCTCAGCCTTCAGATTCTTGATTTCCTCCTTCAGCTGTTTGCGGGTACGACGGGGAAAAACGACGACATTGGAGGATTCTCCAGTCTCTTCTCCGGTGCGTGGCGCCAGCTGGTGACGCGGCACACCGTTCGGTCCAGTCGACTTGCGGGCGGTCAGCTTGATGCGAGCCATATCTGGACAAGAGGTTATAGATGAGAAAGGCTAGCAAGAAAAGGTATGGGTACACTATCCCAACGAACTCATGTATATACTTAAGTGAATATGACATGATGCATGAATCGTTCCTACGGAACAAGGCAATGCAATACTTAACAATATATAGGGCTTAATATAATGTTACCATTGTCCTGCTACTAGTGTTGCCAATTAAAGACAAGCTGAGATAAGCAATTTGGACAAAATAGTCAAGTTTAAATTTTGTTTGGACTCAAAAGAACTTTTGAAGTTTTCGCAAAAGAAACACTGCAACGTTAAAGTGAGATGCTCCGATACCACTCTGTGACGGAACCGACCCTATCCCATGGCCCACGTGTCCCTGTCAACCTCTGACAGCCGAACCCATGTTCCATGTGATTAAGACCTGTTCGCCACCCCGGGGCTACATCAGTGCCCAATGTCCGCAGGATCATCTCACAATTCGGTTACAGCATTTCCACATTTTCACAGATAACAGAGATAACAGAGCGGAAGACTTAAATAACATTAGTTTACAAACCGAGGTTTCAAATGAGGGTAAGGAGTACGATTATTACAAACCATTGTTCGGGAAATTCAAAGTAGACAACGTAGCGGAAACAATAACATATAAGATACATGTAACACCCTGCCCGAGGGTGCACATTACTCAACGGCCTCATCGGCCTCTTCCTGGATGAAGGTCACGCAAGAGGGTGTAAGACACATCGGGGTCTCAGGCATACCTGCAACATGGGTAACAAACCCTGAGTACGGGGTACTCAACAAGACTTACCCGACTAAAGAAAAAGGGAGAAGACTCAGGAATGAGAGGCTTAGGGTAGTCAAGGTAAGGCTTAAGCAAGATCAAGTATTTTGCAGAAAAGCATTTTTGTAAACCTTATTTTATTTTGAAAGATTCAGTATTCCTCAATTCTTCATCGTTCATGATTCATTTTACATTTCAAAACATTCCTAGTTGAGAACCACTCTCCGTTGACAGTCAGTGGACCAAGTCTCCATAACCGAGGAGCAACGTTAATCCGGATAAATAATACTCAGCTGAGGATCCCTATCCACACTGCATATGTAGCACCCAAGCTTGCATATGCCAACTCGTCTACCACGATTCCTCCAAGATTGGGCCCGGTCCTACGCCACCCGGAAGTACAGTACACCACTCCAATCCGGGACTTTAACCCACGTGGGTACATGCTACTTCCGCCATCTCTCCACTCCCAGTGCGCGGTTGTCGGTCCAATAAAGGATTCCTCGGAGCCAGAGCTTTCCGTAGTATGTGAATAGTTACAAGTCTTGACCAGCAGGCCCCCATACGGATGGTCCCTAATTTTCCAGCCAGAACTATACCTTGGTCATATCTCACCCAAGCGTAATAGTCCTGTCAGTTTTTTCAACCCTGTCCCGGTCGGTGTCAACTGTTGAGTCCCGGACTACAACATGACGGCACCGTACGCTCGGACAACCTCTCCACGCTATTGACTAGGTACGGATCAGGTAACTAGCCAGTAGACGGGAGTAAAGCCAAATTCCCACAAACATTCTTAAAGTGATCACACTTTTGAAATTGGCATTTTTATTGCAAATCTATTGAATAGCATTGCTAAGCACTTTGCAAATAGTTTTGAAACAAGGGTATGTGTATCTTTTGGTGGGGGTAGATAATGCAAGTAATAGGTCATCACACAACTCCTATTACCTAATGCAATAGTTTAACTCAAAACATTTAAAGAAAACATTTATAAAAGCAAGGTAGGGTTAAATGCACCGGGGCTTGCCTTGGATGGCAAAAAGAGCAGACTCGGGGTAGGAGTAGGTGTCGGAGCTCGGGGTCGCCTCGGGAGTTGGTTTGTCAACAGCGGCCTCGACTCTGGTACCTTCTTCGTCAACTATACGGATGCAATGATGAATGCTCATGAGAATGATGATATGGACTTAAGGTACAAGACAATTCCACTGATTCTAGATTACTCTTAAACAAGGCATAAACGATCCTAGGTTGAGCATAAAAGGTAACCATTTCTTCCTTAAGCAATATTGATTAAAGCTAGGCCTAATTATGATTATCCTAAGCATCAACCAATCATAGCATCACAACCATCATAGACCAAAGGGTAGGGGTCTATGAACATCAATCAATCCCAAGATCACATCATCAAACACTTATTACCAACCCTAATCCATCCTTTCTATTTTTCTTAATTTATTTAAAAAGGTCATTTTATGAAGTTGCTCCAAAATTACCAAATTAATCACATAAGTTCATTATGACTTAAATAGATGGCAAAACAAATTTCATAATTTTTGGAGGTCATTAAGGTGCTCAATTAAATCTAGACATTTAATTAACAAAAGGCACTATTCAAGAATTAAAATAAATGCTCAAAAATCAACTTGCTCCAAATGACTTCAAAATTTTACCAGAGGTTCAGCATGTCATAAAAAGGTCACAAAAATTTATCTCAAGATTTTTGGAGTTATAGATCACTCTCCAAAATACCAAAACCTTCATTTTTCAATTAAAAGGGGAATTTTACATTTTCAAATTTTTGCACAAAACTCAAGTTTCATATTTTTATAAAATACTTCAGAGCATAAAGAGTCTACCACAAAAATTTCAGAATTTTTGGATGCACACAGAAAATCATACAAAAAAGATAAAATAGAACACTGTTCACATTTCTCAGAAAAAGAAAAGAGCACTGTGCTCCTTCTAAGCAGGGCTCGGCGAATCGCGCGGGGCTCGGGCGAATCGCGCGGGCTCGGTCGAGACGGGCTCGGTCGAGACGGAAGCGACAGCTTCGTCCGAGGCCTGGCCCGGATGCTCGGGCGAGACGGAAAAGCAAGCCTCCGTCCGAGGCCTGACTCGGGCGAAGCGGAGAGCATGCGCTCGCCGAGGCTTGGGCTCGGGCGAAGCGGAGGGCATGCGCTCGCCGAGGCTTGGGCTCGGGCGAGACGGAAAACAAGCCTCCGTCCGAGGCCTGACTGGGAGGCTTGGGCGAAACGGAGTGGAAGCAGAGGCCGGAGGCTTCGGGTGCTTACCACGGGTCGGAGGCAGGGCTCGAGGGTGAGGCTCGACACGTGCTCGAGGGTGAGGCTCGAGGTTGAGGGTGGCCTCGGGTGCTTCGAGGGGCGCGGCACGAAGGCGTGCTCGAGGGTGGAGACGACCGCGGCGGCGCTCCGGTGATCCGGCGATCCTGCGCAACACACGAGACCGCAAGGGCCTGGTTAGAGTCGCGCGGAGCCAAGGAAGCTGACACAGGGTCAGGGGAAGGTATCCGTGACCGGAGAGGGAGTATTTGACGAACCCGAGTTCACCGGTGTTCCGTCGGAGTTTGGGAAGATGGAGTTACGCCGGGCGATTGGAGGCGGTAGATATGAAATTGAGGGGTGGGAAAGCTTCACGAGCTCAAGGCGGAGCTTTCGGGCTAGGTGGTTGAGCGGCGGAGGGTCTGGAGTGGGCTGGCCACGGTGGCGGAGGTGAGTGCGGAGGTCCGGCTCCGGCGGGCCTTTTATAGCCGCGGCCAGGGGACGGTAGAGAGCTCGAGGTGGGGTGGATAAGCTCGGCGGACGCGTGCGCTCTCGATTGCGCGCAGGCGGAGGACGGGCGTGCAGCCGGGGCTCGGGCGCAGACAGCGCCGGCAATGGCCACGCGGCGGCGGCGAGCAGGAGCAGTAGGGGACGGGGCGGAAGTCAGCGCTTCGCGCGTGCGGGTGCGGAAAGATGTCGCGGGGCGACAAGTCGGGGGCAGACGAGCGGCTGCCAAACGCGTGGCGCGCGCAACGCCGGAGGCTCGGCCACGGCCGGGGCCCCCTAGCTGTAGGTGGAAGATGAACAGGGCTAGGTCTTAGGGTTTGACTTTTGGTTGATCTCTGTATTTTGCAAATTACTTCCAAAAATTGAACTGTGCGACAAAAACTCAAAATACCAAAGTTGCTCAGAAAAATGAGATCTACAACTTTGTCAATATCAACATTTTTAAATTCCAAATATTTTTTGAACTACATTCAAAAACAGAAAAGGGAACACTTTTCAAATTTGATTCAAATCAAAATTACTTTGGATTTCAAACTGAAACTTGAAAATCTTTATATATGAAAGTTGTCCCATTTGTCAAAACCTACAACTTTTCTAATATACACTTTTTCTGAAACTCAATAGTTTTTGAATAAATTTTTAAAACTGAAAAGGGGACAAAAACTGGAATTTGAATGAATTTGAAATTACTTCAAATTTTATATAGAAACTTGGAAATCTGTAAATACCAAAGTTGTTCCTCTAGGTCAGATTCACAACTTTGCTTTTTGATCCAACTCAAAATTTTGAATTTTGAAAAAGTTATCAGAAAGGGAATAAATCCAGGATTTGGGAATTTAGGGTTTTGCAAAAAGACAATCAAATCAAATCTGATTTTTGAATTTTGATCAATGCAACAAACATCAGGGCACTAAATTTGAACAAGAATTTACATAGAACTAGGCACAGAGGTGAAATTACCATTTTGCCCTTATAGGAAGAATTGGACTTTTAGGGTTTTTAAAAAGGGACTTAAGCATAGCAATTAAACAATCCAAATGCATCACAAAAATGATTAATGCTTAAGATGATGACATGTCAAGTTAATTACATTAGTAACACCAGGGGTGTTACAGTCGCCAACTGCACCTTCATCTGTTACCCATCCGGAATTTTGCCCAAAAAGAAGATAAATAACAAGCGTAAGTACTTCACGTACTTAGCAAGCTAACACAGGGTTCATGAGGCTCAAAAAGGCTGACACTGTCTGACTGCAGTTAGCTTTTAAGTTGGCAAAGTTTTATCATTAAGGTAAACGAATATGGTGCTTAACCCTTAACCCATGATCCATTTGTCCATCAAAGATAAATATAACATCATAAGGTACCAACAATATAAAGTAAACAGTTATTCAAGTATCAAAGTTCTGCTAGTTTTCCGGGCCGTTCGTGACCGTGAGCACGGCTATTATAACAGTTTTACACTCTACAGAGGTTGTGCATCTTTACCCACAAGCCGTGTTACCCTTGTGCCCGAGGCGGCCAACCTCTTGATCCACTTCCGAGGTAGATCGGCGGGGCACACTATGAAGCCTTTCGTTGGTTCGTCTAACATGTTAGGGCCGCTAGGTTTCCTTGGCAGGCAGATGTAGTAACCCCCTTTCCTATGGCATAAGGCCATCGCAGCTATACACATAGGAACAGGAGCAGCCCTACACCCAAAGTGGCAAGCCCCTTATGCGCCCTTTCGGGTCACCGCTAACAAGTTAGAAAAGGTCCAGTGTACTGAGCTAAAACCAGAGCCATATAGCACTCATGGTAGCACTGTCAATCCTAGCTTTTGCTAACAGCAAGTTTTATTAACCGTTTAACAACATATCATCATGAGAACAAATTCATCATTGGACTGGATCAGTATAAGTCAGTTAGCACTAGCATTCTACCCATATGCATATATCCCACGGAAACAAGAACATCACAGATAACAAAGCTAAGTGGGTTTTCTAAGGTTGCTCAATTGGACACATGCACAAATGAGTGATTAAAGTAAAGTGTATAGGTAAACAAGGAGGTCCCATGCTAACTTGCCTTGGTTGTCGAAAAACTGATCTTCCTGCTGGTCACTGAACGAGGGGTCCTGATCGCACCACACCGACTCACCGTCTACTCGAACACAAAACATCACCACGCATTCCAGGTGCAAACATACACGATGCAAACAAGGCTATTATTAGAACAATACACCAACCAGTAATAAACTGAAATAAAACTTTGGTAAAACTGAAGTACGCATTTCTATGATCACAACAAGTTTTGGTTCATCGAAAACGGAGTTACGGCGCGAGAGCTACGACCGAAACGGTATATATATAAAGCCCTAAACAAGATTAACTTGGACCCTACATCTAACCTGTCCAAAACAGACTAACAGGGACATAAACGGATAGAGCACTAAATTACGAAGCTAACGCAATTTGAACGGATCAAATCGGAGCTAAAACGTGGATTTTATAAGCAAAACAGTGTAGTGGCATTTCTGCAAATAGAGTGAAATCAATTTGAATTTAAATCGGAATTTAAACTGAATTTTAAAACAATTTGACGGCCGGCTGGACTGCGCCTCAAATCAACCGAAACGCAGGGGCCTGGTTGAAAGATTTTCAAGACACAGAGAACAGTGCCGTAAGGAGTGCGGGTTGATTCCGCAAATCCTCAGGGGCTCTTATGCAAAATGGCACCCGAAAGGGTACCGGCTGATTCGAGCCACCGGATCAGAGATGGACGGCGCGGATTAGATCCAGGGGTACGCGCGCGGGGCAAGCCGACGGCGTGCACAGGCCGCGGCGTCGCGGCGCTTTGCGCGACGTCGCGCGCGGTTCCGCCATGGATGGCACGGCGGAGCCCGCGGACTCGACCGCGGAGCCTACCCTGGGCTAAACCAAGCGGACAAGGAGATAGGGGAAACCAAGGGGGGTGCTCACCGGGGTGAAACGGACGGAGGAGGTGGCTCGGAGGTGGCGATCCGCGGCGAACGGCGGACGGCGGCGGACTGCACGGACGAACGCGGCGGTTAGGACTAAACCGAGCGAAAGAAAAGGAAGGAGGGGGTTCGGCAACTTCACCGGGACGCGGCGGAGCTCGGGGGAGGTCGCGGACGGCCGGAGCGGTGCCGAATCGGCGACTCGACTGCGGCGGCGGCGGCGATGGCACGGAGATGCTCGGCGCGGTTGCTTGGGTGCTCTGCTGTGCGGCGCTGCGGGAGAGAAAGAGGGAGAAAGGAGTGGGGGTGGAGACCGCGTCCACTTAAAGGACGAGGGAGAGACGGGGTCGTGGGTGAAGCGCGCGGGAGAAGCGGGGGCGTGCGGCCGCGGCGGTTGCGCTCGGCGGCGACGCAGAGAAGGAGGGAGGAGGGAGCTGACACGCGGGCCCGGGTTGCCAGCGAGAGAGAGGGAGAGAAGGTGCGGCGGCGCACGCTGGCGCGGGCGGGCCGGCCCGCTGGGCCGCGCGGAGGAGAGAAGAGAAGGAGGGAGGGAGGCCAGCGCGGGGGGGGGGGGGGGGCGCCGGCCTGCTGGGTCGGAGGAGAAAGGAGAGAGCGCCGGCGGATTGGGCCGCCAGGCCGCTTGGGCCAGATGCAAGGGAGGGAGGAGAAAAGAATAAAAGCTCTTTCCCTTTTTATTTTCAGCACATTTCAAAACCTTTTCAAAAGAAGTTTGAATTCATTTTGAATTTTGGCAAAAACCAGTCACTTCAATAAATATAATGCACCAGCATGAATGCATAAACATGTTGCCACTATTATATTAATTCAACAAAAATTATTTAACCCCTAGGTTAAATGCTCACAAAAATCATAATTAAATCATTTTCACCTATTTTGTTTTGGAGAAATTTTTAGGGTGTCACAGAAGATCAATTGGCCATTTAATGGGGCGGCTATTATATATTGACGGCAAGTGGAAGCAACCAGCTAGCTATGACAGTAATGAGGCACTGCGCATATATATATCATGGAGTAGTGGAGTTCGAGCCAGCAGTAGCATCAGCCAACCTTTAGGCCAAAAACATGTACAATTCAAGGACCAGTTTCAAAAGATGAATGACAGTGAATATACAACACGGATTTGAAAGCTACTCTGTAATAAGGTCAATCTCAATGAGAGTTTCATATGAATTTCATTTGCATTAAATAGGTTGCTACATAGGCATATTTGATGACATGACGCTGTATTTAATAAGTGAGAGAAGAAATAAGTTTCATCTAGATGAAACTCTCTTGACACGATTGCCAACTCTCTATGAGTCATGATATTAAATACATATAAAACTATAGAATGAAACTCTCACTCTCAATGGAGAGTTTCATTCAAGTTTTATTTTATTTCATATAACATGGTAGTCTTGAAAACAACAAAATGAAACCTACCCTTGAGATTGGCCTAATGGGAGTGCAGTTATACACTCATTACTCATGTGTGTTAACACCGGTAGCAAGCATATAAATTAGCACGGCCTTAAATAGATATAATACTAGCTTAATATGTACAATATTTAGTGATGGAATTTGTCACAAATAAATATATTATCAACTATAAAGTTGTAGATCATTGAGCTCTAGAATTCTGAAAAAAAAAACAAATTGTTTACATTCGAACTCCCTCAGATAAAAAAATAGAGAATTTATTTTCCTGTCAACTATAATTTGTATGCCCTTCGTGTGACATCGAAATAGCTTTCATGATCATGATACAGGCTGTAACGTGTTCTGGGGCCCATGTCCATTATAGGCACATTCCATTGTTCCATTGTCAACTATAATTTCTATAGAGGATTGGTCAGATACTATGTCCTCGCCCATCCTTTCGTGGTGATACATCAGGCTTGTGGGTCACACCATATCAAAGATGATCCAATGAGTTGTAAATGAATAGAGTTGGTAATTTTGTTTCTTGATATGACTAAACCAAGCTATATGCGATGATTCACCTTCTTAAAATAACAAAATAAGTTCCTTCTTTACACCTATTCATAGAAGAGGTAATCATTTGTGATTATTACAAACACAATGCAAGTTCCATACAAAAGAATTATTTAGCAATACTTCTGTAATCAAACAGATGGCCTCATCTTTTCTTCTGTATCTAATCAATGGCATGCCAGCAACACTTACACCGACGATGAGCGGCAGCCAACCTTGGAGACTTCAAGGTATGGAACAAATCCCACACCAACCTGGTCGGTGTGGCCTCGACGACCCTGTACACTTCGGCGCTCCGTTGTCGGTCCCTAACATTCTCTGATACGAATTGCTGTACTCCTGATGTCCTCCATTTCTACCGTATTCGACTTTTCATGATGCCTTTCTTGGTGGCTTGTAGTTGATTTGTGCTGTCACATGTAGCATGCTGGAACACTTTGTAACTGCTTGAAATGACAATCTCTTGTTGGCAAGGCTACACACACATGTATATTTATGTGTGTCATCAATTGCTTTGCTCAATAATGCTCGGCTTAATTATATATACTAATATAGTGTTGTCAAGAAGCGTCTCATCCACTAGGTACGCTGGAAGACCTTGTTTCTTTCATTTTGCAGGACTGTATAGTTATAATGTTGCTTCACCTGTTGACCAAATGCACTAGTTTAATTACAAAAGCCATGGAACCACACCATTTGCGACCAGGGAATATATATAGACTGCAAGCCTTGTCAGTCACACCCAGACTATTTTTCGCAAGACATTAAAGTTAAGCAGCAAAATTATCTAATATAATCTCCAAAACATATTAAGTAGTAGTAGCACACATAGCAGCCTCTAAACTTTGAAAATGCATTTCTAGCCCTGGTACACCAAAAGGCCATACTTAGCATGCAGGTATTATTTGCTGATGTGGTGTTGCTATGTAAAGAAAAAACATGCACCAAACCACCTAAAATTCAATCCGTATTACTATGATCGGCACGGGAGCCACCTCCATGCAGAGATGCTTGCCGTCAAGATGGGCAATGAGGGAAGCTTCAGCGGGTGGAGGGTGAGGTCAAAGAACTCCCGTGGACCCATGGTTGGCCACTTTACGACTAGAGTCACGCGCATGCGGTTTGGCCTGCGACTAGGAGACGTATCGCCGGCCATCAGGGTTGTGCTTTTTGCGAAGCGGATCAGAATTCAAGAAGCTTTCATGCATATTTTTTTTTGACCACGTAGCAACGCCACATCGATAAAAAAAAATGCCTGGTGGCAAGTTTGGCATCTGGTGTACGAGTGAACAATTTTAGGAGGACAGAAAAGCATTTTCAAAGTTTAGAGATCTACTAGGACAAATGTCCATGCGTTGCAACGGAAAAGGAAAGAGACTATAAAAATCTTTTAGGTTGACCCAATCCCGAAAACAAATAAATGCACAAAGACCAAAGTTTAAATTGTTAATTTTGGCAGTTGGTACATGAGCCTTAATGATCTCACGTCGACCCCGTTCAGGTAAATATGGAGCAACGGGACACGGGGCGCTCTTCTTATAGCGTGAGCTCGTGGCTCCTTCGCCTTCAGCTGGTGAGGTGGTGCTAAACGCCCAGATCAAAACTGAACGAGCGCTCGTCTTTGCTCTACTGCCGCTGAGGTCTCGTGGGCTACCGAGACTGGGTCTTCAAGTTCGGGCCGATTTTGTTGCAAAGAGGACCGGGCCGAGATGAAATTCCAGCGGTCAAGAACCGTGGGCCTTTTCTTTTTGGGCCGAGCTCATCATATCCTTGCGGGATAAACAAACGAACAGGTATCAGTAACATCCTATCAGTCCCATATCGGTCCACTAATCTTACGAAAATCCTAGTTGATCAATATAAGTAGACCAGACGAAAACGGCCAGACAAAAAATAGTGGAGAAATTTTGCCTCTTTATTATTAGGTATAGATATGTATCAGTACCATTTAATAAGTTTAGGAGGCCATGATTTTTAAAGTTGAGGAGCGTATCTGACGTACACTTAAAAATTCGAGGTCTTTGGGTGCAGCGCATTTAACTAAAAAAAATATATCATATAGCAACGAGACAGATCACCAATAGTACCTACAGGCTATGGCCTATGCTGCACATCCAGTACTACATGTCTACACGAACTAAATGATCCTTTACCATTTAATGGTTGATTAACCAAAAGAAATAATTCTAACGATAACTATACTATTCTCTCTGTTCCAAATTACGAGAGAAATTTTTTGGCTTTTTAAGAGTATATATTATTTTTATTATGTATGTAGACCCAGTGTATATCTTTATACATAGCCAAACTATGTATCTAAAAAAACCAAAACCTCTTGTAATTTGAAATTAATGGAGTACAAGAGTACACGGGAGCTATCCACAAGAAACAATTCCAAGGATAATACTCCCTCCATCCAAAAATTGGGGTCATGTTGAGAGTTTGGCTGATGCTACTGCTGGCTCAAAAATAAAAAAATTGGTGTCCTCATAGTTTTAAAGCTATAAAGTAGTTTTGTAATTTTGTTCTGATTCTAAGATGAAGCCGGATGCTTTATCCAGTATCTAAAAAAAAAAAATGGCCCCTAACTCAGTAGACATTGAGATTTAGGAAATCACCATAGTGCCTGGCTTTTCATGTTGTGCCAACTCTCATGAAGGGATGCTGAGAGTTTGGTTGCAACCCTAGAGGAAAACTGCCTAGCCATCCAGTGTAGCAAGCCAAAGACCTACCTATGAAATAAATGCTTAAATGTAGTGGGACCTTGATGTCTTGCTTCGTGGGCCAGGGATAATCAAATCACTTATCTACATTCGCAGTCACCGGTACTTAACCAAGTGATGTAAATCTTATTGCCTGGGCTGGCAAAATGTAAGTTCCAGGGTGAAAGCAAAGATAGTTGCAGTCACACTCAATTCCGAGAGCCTTAACTGAAATAAAGACGAGACCCAATAATTAGTTTAGCACCATAGACAAGAGTATATGTCATCGACAGAAGTCATCTCAGTTTCCAACTAGTAGTTCAGTACACTACTAGTACACAAGAGTATGAGACAGTTACCGACAGAAGTCATCTCAAATTTTACATGCATCAGCGCATTCGCAGTTGAGTACTAGCTAGGACAAATAAGCAGACATTGTTTTATTTCTCAGATGTTTTGGGGTTCTACACAAGACATTACCTCAGATCAAGCGTTCACAACCAGTTGGAAACCCCCATCAAAACTGGTTTTCGAACCGCAAGAACCAAAATGGTTCTGATGGAATCACAACCAGCTTCCAGAAACCAGCAGTGATGGAAACTTTCACTATCGCTTTGAAAATAACCAGCTATGATCTGATCTGCTTCCACATCACTGCCGGTTCCAGGATAACCGGCAGTGATCTTCTGACCCATCACTGTCGGTTCAAAGACAACCGGCAGTGATAATCTGATCTATCACTGCTGGTTCGAGCACTAACCGGTAGTGATTGTTGAATCAACACACTGTCAGTTAGCATACAGAACCGGCTCTGATGTCGTGAGTAAGACTTGCAGTTGTTTTATTGACCTAGATGTGTTTTTTAAGGGAACCAGTTTTGGTGTGAACGGGATATGTTCTGAGCATGATTTATTTTGAATAGTTTATTTTTTATTTTTTATTTAATATAGATTATTGAAACAGGTTGCGGTAATAATATTACATTATCACTTCATTAATCCATCAAGATTTATATTACAAACGTTATTGTTACAACAAAAATGTACTTAGCGTAGATGTTACAAAAATATTACAACAATCCAGCCAACATCTCGTGACCACCATAATTCTTGAGAAGATGTGGGGATCTTGCAATAGATTACTTTCCAGCTTTACTGCACACTGCGATATCTCCTCATGGAATCATCTGACCGCCATTTCTGTAAACATGTTGTGGCCACGTTTCTTGCATTTTCATTGAAGCAACATGATATCGAAATGCACAAATGTAAGATAGAAGAGTATGTCCCCATTAATTCAAATAAGGGATAAACATAAATTGAGAAGTATATGCACCATATTATCTCCATCTCGTGTGTTGACGCCAATGTAACCGACCATTGCCCACATGACGTAGAACCCATATTCATTGTTGCCCATCAGCTGATCTAGGTGTTTAGCGATGACATATACTCAAGCACGAATAGAAATTTCTCTCCCTTAACACTGTGACACGTTATAAAGTCTGTTATGTGACATCGGAATGTGCTATGTGACTAGAAAGTAATATGTTATCAAATTCACAAACCTAGCAAGCATTCACGCTAGGGGATCAAGCTTGTTAAGATCTCTTCACTCTGACACTATGCCATGATTGAATTACCGCAGCGTGGGCCTTTGGTGCCCCGCAGTGGGCGCAGCTGGAACCCGCTGCGGTTAACATATTAACCGTTGCGGGCAACATAAAGGGCTCGCTGCGGTAAACCGCGATTAACCGCAGCGGGCTGCCTAACGCGCCCGCTGTGAAAGGATCAACTGCAGCGGGCACGTTAGGCAGCCCGCTGCGGTTAATGTCCAATTTACGCAGTGGGCTTGTTAAGTTGCCCACTGCGGTAAATGCCATCGTACAAATAGCCACCACCGCCACCATCGTCTTGCCACAACTGCTCTTCTTCCAAATCGTGGGAGGGGGGGGGGGGTTTGCCCTAATTTTTCACCACACCATTAAATTGAGTTTTAGAGCTTTGATTTAGAGAAGAGGACACAACAAGAGGTACATAAACCCTCTCCCACCCCTCTTTTCTTCTATTGCCTCACCCTTTTATCACCTTTTGTGTGTCTTGTGTAGTTGTAATCTAGATCTAGATATCCATGATTGGGAGAGATGAAGCTTGCTTTTTTTAATCTACATTCACCATTGATGCATAAAAGCTCTCTTGCACCACTCTTTTTCTCAATTTCCACTCTTGGTCTCTCTCTTTTTCTTGATTTTGGATGTAGATCATCAATTTTTTCTATTTTTTCTCTATTTTGCTGCTTGTGTCATTTATAGCTACGATGGATAGGTCTGAATGGATGTACCGGATCGATAAGGTGCTTGATCCTCGGTACCTCGCAGAATTGAGGAAGTTCATGGCCGTTGCGAAAGCTCACGGTGAGAGTCGGAAGCGAACAACAACCATATGTCCATGTGAGAGATGCGAGAACATGAAAGGCTACCCAGATGTTGTGGTGCAATCTCATTTGATTGTGAACGGTTTTATGGAGGGTTACATGGTCTGGACTTGTCACGACGAAAGGCTTGATGTGAGTGGTGGTGCATCTGGAGTGAGCTCGTCGACGACGAAGGTAAACCAAGATCCTGTTCGACCACACGTGTCACCTTTGGTGGCAGCTGCGCCAGCCGCCGACGACGATGCTCGTGATTATATCACGGTGGATGAACTACTCCAGGGCATGCCAAATGGTGCCGATGGTGGTGATGATGATCAGGAGGCTACTTTGAGGGAACCAGAGGATATGCAGCTGTTTGAGGACATGTTGAACCACATGGACGAGGATAACATCGTGTTTGGCTGCCCGAAGTGGTTGGAGAATTCTAGAGAGATGAAATAGGCAGCAATTGATCCCCTTTATCAGGACGGCGGGAAATGTTCGGATGGGTGCATGACACTTCGTTTCAATCTGCAGCTGCTGATGACGAAGGCCCAACATGGTTGGTCGGACAATAGCTTCAATGAGCTGTTAGGTTACCTTGCTAAAACGTACCCAACAGGCGGTAACAAGGTGCAAGCCAATACCTATCGGGTGAAAAAGCTGATTCGGCTAGTGGCGATGAAAGTTAGAAAGTTCAATGCCTGCCCTAACCACTGCATCATGTATCAGGGCGAGAAGTATGAGAAGCTGACCAGCTGTCCACACTGTGGCTTTAGTCGGTACAACAGGAATATCGACTGTCGCGTGGATGACGACGATGAAGCCTTGGGGGGTACCGGTGGTCCGAAGAAGAGGGAGAAGGGGGCTAAGAAGGTGGCCAAGCTGATCTTGGCTCAGTAGGACGAGGAAGAAGAGGGTTACACACAAAGGAAAAGCTTTGCGTTTTTCGTGTGGTACTTGCTTGTGGTCGACCGCCTGCGTGCACTATTCGGGAACCCAGAGGATGCAAAGCTCATGTCTTGGCATGCATCACCTGACCAGGTGAAGGACGATGGAAAGCTGCAGCACCCCTGCGATGGCCAACAGTGGAAGGATTTCAACATTGTGTACCCCGCGTTTCATGACGAGCCTAGTCACGTACGGTTCGCCCTGAGTACCTATGAGATGAAGCCGTTTGGTGAGCTTAGCAGCTTGCACAGTACTTCGCCGATCGTCCTCACAATATACAACCTACGTCCACATCTGTGTCAGAAGCGCAGGTACCTCCTGCTCACCATGCTTATCTCGGGTCTGAGGCAGCCCGATAATGGCATAGATGTTCTCCTAGAGCCGATCATGGAGGAGATGCAAATGCTATTCAATGTTGGGGTCCATATTGTGGATGCGTCCCAGAGGGAGAAGTTCATCTTAAGAGACATCATCTTTGTCACCATCACCGATTATCCCGGTCTCTTCTCACTGTCGGGGCAGATCAAAGGAAAGACTGGATGCGTAATGTGCATTGACGGGACCTGCTACACTTACCTTAAGGGATCCATCAAGATAGTGTACACTAGGCACAAGCGGTTCCTTGGGGCGAAGCACATGTATAGAAAAAGTGCTATGAACCAATACTTCGACAACCAGGATGAGGCGCAGCGTGAACCATCGACGCAGACTAAGTGGGGGCCAAATAAGGTGTATGAGATGGTGAAGGATATGGATCAGATTGAGTTCAGCAAGAAAAAGAAGCCACCAAAGGAGGGGATAAAACAAACCAGAAAGCGAAAGCGGGACACGATGGAGGCACCACCTATGGTCCCCATCAAGAAGAAGTCGATCTTCTTCAAGTACATGTCGTACCGGAGAACACTGCAATCACCTCATGCCGTCGATTACATGCACCCCGAGAAGAATGTGTTTGAAAGCACGATCGGTACCCTGCTTAACGTCCCGAGGAAGAAAAAGGATAGTCTCAAGGCACAAACAGATCTGTTCAACATGGGCATCAGGCACGACATTCACCCAGGAAATCCTCTGAACGGTAAAGTAGATATCCCAGTGACAGCCTACAATCTAACGACCGAGGAGAGGAAGACCTTTTGCAAATTAGCACTAGGTATTAAGGTGCAATCGGATTCTGTTCGAACATCAAGAGTCTGGTCTCCATGAAAGACCTCACATTGAGCGACTACAACTCACACGACTGCCACGTCATGCTTACGGTGTTCCTTCCAATATTGATTAGGGCTATCGGTCCAAAGTACGTGAAGATGATGATTACACGAATGTCATACATCTTTAACTGCATCACCCAGAAGGTCATCGATAAGCCCGAGTGTTGGGGGAAGGGACCCTCGGCAGTGACGTCACGCAGACTAACACGGAAAAGAACCCTCGCGCGTCCTGCACACCTTCGGACATACTTTCGTCGCTTGTTGAGTCCCTCGGGCCTTTGTTCTAACCTTCGGAAGTTAGCTCGACCCTCGGGATATTTTCTGCTTCTCGCAGGCAAGAGGCGTGAAGCTCAACAGACGGCAAGCGAACGCGGGCCTCGCGACTGCAGTGATGGTTCCACAAGCCCGAGGTTAGCCCTCGTGTTCCCACGAAGGGGTGCGCGATCCAGGTGGCGGCGGATGTACGGAAGGCGAGTTAGGGTTTTTACACTGTCTGTGTTTGTACAATTCTGCCCTTCTGTTGTACGGCTTTAGGGAATCTTTCTTGTACCCTTTTGTAATTTGACCAGTGTCCTTTGGTATTCCCCATAAATACCAGGGGATGAACAGTGTAAAGATGATGATTTTTGGGTAAGAGAGAAGAAACACTACTGTTCATTTATTCTGCACCCTCGCCGTTTGTTTCGACAGTTGGCCACCCTCGTCACACCCCTGCACAAGTGCGGAGGTAGGACAGGTGTGACTCCAACACCGAGCTACCTGCCCTAAAGGAGTTTGTCATGGAGACCCTATGTCAGATGGAGATGTTATTTCCATCGGCTTACATTGATATGATGCCACACCTGATGGTGCACATGGTCGACCAAATCGAGCAACTAGGCCCCGTGTACCTGCAACAGATGTGGACATACGAGCGGTTCATGTCCACCCTCAATAGATATGTCCATAACCGTGCTTACTCAGATGGCTCTATGATCGAGGCATACAGTACCGAGGAGTCCTTCAACTGGTGCATGAGGTACATAAAAGATGCGAGGGTGACTGGGCTGCCTGTCCACATGCATCAGGGCCGAACCACGGAGGTAGTGTGCACAGGCCGGAAAATACGCACCGATATACCAAATAAAGAGGTGGAACAAGCTCATTACAACATCCTTCATCACTTGGTGAGCATAGACAAATACGTTGAGAAGCACCTGGAAGAGATCTGTGCCACTCATGACGAACAACGCACAGAGGCATGGGTCCAGAAAGAGCACAAGAGAAGTTTTGTGGACTGGCTCAAAGAACAACAATTACCACTTCAAGGATGCCCTCCCGAAGATACAGAGACTGTTAAGAAGCTTGCTTGAGGCCCGTCTAGCCAAGTCATCACGTGGCAAGGGTATGACGTCCAGGGATACAGATTCCACACGAAAGCCAAGGACAAGAAGAGCGCGGTGCGGAACAGCGGTGTTCGATACGAGGGCATTGATGAGGTGACATGCAAGAGGACCTAGTTTTATGGGCAGATCGAAGAAATATGAGAGCTTGACTATGGCGAAAACTTATGCATAACTGCCTTTCGGTGCCACTGGGTCAACCCGAATATGGTTACGGTGGACAATTATGGGCTAACCACGGTGAACCTACAAAGTACCGGCTACAAAGATGACCAGTGTGTACTAGCAACCATTGTCGCGCAAGTGGCCTACTATACATATCCAGAGGACACAAAGAGGCACGTGGTCATGTCAGGAAAGCAGCAGATCATGGGAGCTGATAGGGTCCAAAGCCCTGAATAGTACGAAAACTACTCAGAGCTTCAACTTTTAACCGATCATCCAAAAAGATCAAGATCATCGAGGTCATTTGCAACAAGAGCGGTACAAAACCATGGGCCCGCACCGACGGTGAGAAGCACACCGTGAAAGTGCCAGCACCAAAATGAGATAATGTAATAATGTGTCCAAAGTTTTGTATTAAGTGTTGTGATAATGTAATAGCATATGAAACCCATATGTTATATAGTTTCATAAACTCTATGTGACATTCATGATTTTTTGACTAGTGTTTATGAAAACTTTGTCAAATTGAAAAATGCCCTATGTAAAGTTTGTAGATATTGATGAGCTTAACAAAATTGGTATTCAAAAGTTTTTCATTTTAACTCATTTATAGTCTCATTTTAACAAATTTGACTAAGTCAATATTATTATTTGGAAAAACAAAAAATTAGTAACTGCAGCGGACAACGTAAGGAGCCCGCTGCGGTAAATATTTACCATAGCGGGCATCCTAAGCCGCCCGCTGCGATAAACATTTACCGCAGCGGGCGGCATAGGTTGCCCGCTGCGGTAAATTACACCTATATAAAGCTAGGCTCCTCTCGCTGAAAGTTTCTAAGTCCTTCACGCGGGCAAAATCTCCCCGAAGGGCTACCAAAATCGCCACCCGCGCCGCCACCATAGCCACCCGTCCGCCGTGCCGCCGTCCTCGGCCTCCTCCATCGCCGGCGAGCTCCTCCTCCTCCATCTCCTCCACCGCCGAGCTCCATCTCCTCCATCGCTTCTCCTCCCCCTCGCCCGAGAAACCCTAGCTCCTCCTCTAACACCGACACCGTACGCCGTGCCACCGTCCTTGACCTCTTCCATCGCCGGCGAGCTCCTCCTCCTCCATCTCCTCCGCCGCCGAGCTCCATCTCCTCCATTCCTTCTCCTCCGCCTCGCCCGAAAAACCCTAGCTCCTCCTCTGATACCAACACCGTACGCCGTCCTCGGCCTCCTCCATCGCCGGCGAGCTCCTCCTCCATCTCCTCCGCCGCCAAGCTCCATCTCCATCGCTTCTCCTCCGCCTCGCCCGGGAAACCCTAGCTCCTCCTCTGACACCCACGCCATACGTCGTGCTGCCGTCCTTGGTCTCCTCCAACGTCGTCTCCGCCGCCATAGCCATCCTCCGCCACTGTCATCAGGTTTGCTGCAGGTCCTATCCTCGTCCTCCTCCGTGCCCATCTCATATGCTGATCCTGATCTGCCATGTGTGGCACTTTTTTTATTAGTTGAATGGCACATTCAGTAAAGACAGTTAACTCTGAATTTTCTAGAACTGAAAACTACAACTGAGATTAACACTGCCAATGATGCCATACATACATGGCATTTTAATTTGGCATTGTTCTGAGCATATATGCCACTACCAATGATGCCATACATACCATGTTGGCTTTGTTCTGAACTTTTTTGTGTAATGACAGTCGCAACATGCACTACTGGCTTTGTTCTGAATTTTTTTGTGTAATGACAGCCCCAACATGCACTTACTACTGCTACCTATTACAGCTATTTACTACTGCTACCTACACCTTTATGTACTGCTTCCTACTTACTAGCTACTGCTACCTATTACGGCTAATTACTACCGCTAACTACACCTTTATGTACTACTTCCTACTTACTACTGCTACTGTTGACACTCAAAAGTGTAATAGGTAAATAATAAGATTAAAAGAGGTATTGGACTCATAATATTTTAAAGTTGAATTTATCTTTTAATACATTGTAGTTGAGAGGTCGGATGTTCTAAGTAAGATGGATCTGATCATTCGAGATCTTCTGACCAGATGTGCTACTGCGGACCAGGTGACGCTGGTCGGAAGCTTTAAAATGGTGATGAATGCTGATTCAAGTGCCGATTCGGAGATTCTTCTTCTGTAGGGTTGATCTATTAATCGGTGTGAGCAATTTGGGAATCGGTGTGAGCAATTTGGGCTGTTGTCTACAAAGCCCATTGGACCGGTTTAATCGATTTGTGAATCAGTAAGATCAAGATTACTTTGTCTAGTCCGGATTGAACTCTTGGATTCCATATTTTGATAGAGTCCAGATAGGAAACTTGGAGATCGTATCTGGAGATGTTTTCTATTGGGATAAGACCAACCCCATCTATATATATGAGAGGATCATGACCGATTGAGGCATCCAACCCTAATCGATCAAAATCAATCTACTATCCCTTTTACCCTTTTTTCCCCTTCTACCTTGTTGTTCGGCGCGTCTCTCGGCGAGACTCGACGGCGTTCTAGGCGACCTTGCTGGTCCTAGCTAGGGAAACCTCTACATGCCTCTCCCTAATGGGTCTTCCCGGGAGGGGTTCTAGAGTTATCAACACAAGGGATCAAAAACCCTAAATCAATCTAAACCGGTCTCTAGATCGGTTTTTTCATCGGTTCAGCTGAGTCCCTTGCTGTCTCAGGTTGATTTGCAACCTCTTCGGGCGGTATAGCCCTGCTGGTGCGTGATTCAGATCACTTCCGACGTCAATAACTACCTATTACTGCTACTTACTACTATTATCAGTGGCTCTATCTACTACTTCCTACTTACTACTTCTAACTACTTCCTACTTGCTACTTACTACTATTATCACATCTGACAAAGACTATAATTATTTTCTATATAAGTACTAGCTGATTCAGCTCTTTTTCTAATAATATTAGTAGTGGTGAGTTTTGTGGCGAAGATGCCTACTTTAAGTAACAATTGTGAATGCATGATAGTGTACTGGACTACCGGCTCATAATATGCATGTCTTCTTTCAAATAAGTCTATCTATAATTGTTATGGATTTCCATCTTGACAACCTTAAAATAAATAATAATTGCATTCTGAAATAAGTGGTTTTTTTATGTCCCTTGACTCCTTATAGCCTATATATGGTCTATGGTCTATTTCAAATACAAGTCACCGTATTTTTTGCAGACCTCCTCCCACATCGAGAATGAACTTGAGCCCATAGTTCATACTATACAATCCACCAACTGCTCCTCGATGGCGAGCCAGAACTTATTTGGCACCCACATTAACAATATAGTTCTACTTATGATTTTGATTTATTCAGAATGAACTTGAGCCCATACTCATCTACAAGACGTCCCTGTATTGTATAAGTTGCTAGAGACATATCTATATTATTGTCCGTGAAACTGAATTTCATTGTTCCTCTTTGAAATGTGATACTTGATGTTATAATTGACTTTACCAGAGGCTAGTACTATATTTAATCTATGCTATTTGTCTCATAGGCAAGCCATTGGAGGTCGTTTCACTGATGTTGCTGCATAGACTCACCAAACTTTTACTGATGTACTCTTCCATCGTAGATGCCTATGATGATTACTTACAGTTAAGTTTGCGGTGGCTGTTTCTTGCAATATTTTATTACATTAGTTATGTTGCTTTGGAATAGTTCATGCCTTGTTTTCCTTCTAGACTATTCAATATGGTAGAATGAACAAAGAATTTATGACTCAGTAATAATAGTGCACGTATCAGTATTTAGATACTTAGATATGGGGACCTTCTGCAGAGACTGTTAAATATTTTTAATGCCTTTTGGCAGTGTGCTATATTTGTCAATATAGCTTCTTTAACTTTTTCTGTTAGCAAGATCTAGGATTATGCAGTAGGTTGTTGCTGTTATAGTCTGCTACTGTTGGCTATGTGTTTATCTAGTATTATTCAGTATGCTG
The DNA here is from genome assembly GCA_009763385.1 of Coix lacryma-jobi var. lacryma-jobi. Lineage (NCBI taxonomy): Eukaryota > Viridiplantae > Streptophyta > Magnoliopsida > Poales > Poaceae > Coix > Coix lacryma-jobi. Next base: position 27,558,450 of record CM019829.1, read on the forward strand.
CTGCTGTTGTATAGTTTGTCAATACTGCTATCTTAATCTCTTGGGTGCCAAGTAAGAGCTAAGGGACCATCATTTATCTTATTCTTATTATATAAGTTGGTTTGTGTTTTTTATCTCGAATATTAAGTTTTGGATTACATTTTCGATGAATGTGTACTGTTTTACAGGTGGGAGGTAGTAGTCTGATGCATGCAGCCAACGTCTGGATCAAAATGCTCATGGAGATGTGTTTTGGACATCCTAGCTAGATATAGATGAAATTTTTTGTAAGGACTTTCTAGAGGATTATTTTGTAAAGAGAGTGCAAGCAAATAATATGGGCTGTTGATCCAAACATCTTTAGTCTAGCATATTGGTCAAACATATTTTATTTTAGCTTGTTCGTCATGAATTGTATGTAAAATGACATGGCATATAATGATGAGTTTAATATAAATTATGAGTTTTGATCTGGTTTCTATGTATCTGATGACTATGTATTGTTTGAATGTCTGACATGGTTAAATTTTTTTTTTGACAACATGACATGGTTAAAATTGATTGTACGGTTAAAGTATGAACAAACGATATTATATGTTAATCTTTTGTATATGTAGCGTTGGTTAGTTGGTCGCTATAAATATATATCATCAGATAGTGTGTCGTTATAAGTTAATGAAAGGCATCAGAAAGTCTATCATTATATGTTTGACATAACGTTAGACAGTCGGTCGTTAAAAGTAGGTCGGACGTTAAAAGTTTATAACGACGCCAATATCAACGCTAGATATAAGTGTCGCTATAAGTTTATAACGACTGATCGTAGGTCGTTGAAACGGCTTATAACGTCCCACCGGGCGACACCAAATATGGGTTGTGGTATAGTGTCTAGTATGTACTATCTGCCTATTGGTTCTACTGCTCTAATATCTACTGTTTACTACTGTCTACTTATTGCTAATACTCCTATCTCTGAATTTTGCTTCCTACTTGTCTACTACTTCACTACTATGGTCTATTCACTACGGGAGACACAAAATTTCCCGAGTGTCGTAGGCTTCCCCGAGTGCCAAAAATCGGGCACTCGAGTGTTGCACTCGGGGAAGAATTGCACTCGGGAAAGAGCTCTTCCCCGAGTGCCGCAGAGTGTCTGACACTCGGTAAAGATCGACACTCTGGGAAGGCCCTCTTCCCCAAGTGCAACACTCGGGGAAAAGCGACACTCGAGGAAGAAAAGTGTAACTTGACGGCCAACCCTTCCACGCCGTTATATTTTTTTTAAAAAAAAAACTTCCCCGAGTGCCAAGCTTTGGCTCTCGAGGAAGCTAACCTCTTCCTCGAGTGCCTCTTCCTAACACTCGGGGAAGGGCCTCTTCCCCGAGTGCCAGGGAAGGCACTCGGGGAAGAATTTTTCTTTTTTTTGTTTTTTTGGCCCCATTTTTTTGTGAGCCTTTTCCACATTATTTAAAACTCTTTGTTCAAATTTAGGACAAATTTGACTTTGTTTGGTATATTTCGTTAGTTTTTTTCGTTTCGATGAATTTTTTTGCATACTTCAAATTTGAACTGCAGGTGCATGAAATAATGAAATTTGGTGATTGAGAAAATAATATTCATGATATTTGGTGTATGTTGAAGTCATATCCAGGAAGTCACATGAAATATCGAGCATCTTGTTGCCGTAACATGACGAACAACTTGCAGGAAAAGTGTATTAAATTATATAAAATTTGAACAAAGTCCAAAAATTATGAAACTTGTCGGGATCCATACTATCACATGTAGAGGATGTGGTAAAAAAATGAGAAAGTTTCGAGTAAGTTGCGACGTCGGATGCCTAAAACCCACACATCTCCACGTGTTATCACAAGTTTCTACATGTGATAGCATATGGAGATGTCTGAGTTTTAGGCATCCGACGTTACAACTTACTCGAAACTTTCTCATTTTTTTACCACAGACTCTACATGTGATAGCATGACTCCCCGACAAGTTTCGTGATTTTTGGACTTCGTTCAAATTTTATATAATTCAAATACACTTTTCTCGCAAATTGTTTGTCATGTTACGACAACAAGATGCTTGACATTTCATGTGACTTCCTGGATACGGCCTCAACATACACTAAATATCATGAATATCATTTTTTGAATCATCAAATTCCATTATTTTATGCACCTGCAGTTCAAATTTGAAGTATGCAAAAAAAATTCATCGAAACGAAAAAACTAACAAAATATACTAAACAAAGTCTTTGAACAAGAAGTTTTAAATAATGTGAGAAGGCCTCACAAAAAAATGGGGCCAAAAAAACAAAAAAAGAAAATTTCTTCCCCGAGTGTCGTCCCTGGCACTCGGGGAAGAGGCCCTTTCCCGAGTGCCAAGACGTGACACTCGGGGAGGCTGGTCTCTTCCCCGAGTGCCTCTGCCTGGCACTCGGGGAAGGGTCTCTTCCCCAAGTGCCAGGCAGAGGCACTCGGGGAAGATTTTTTGTAAAAATTTGAAATTTGAATTTTTGAAAAAAGTCTCGGATGGAAAACGCTCTAAACAAAAGTTGTAGATCTCAAAAAGTTATGAAACTTTGTAGTTGACAACTTTTTTATTTAAAATCATCTAGTTGCCGATAATTGCGTTTGAAGTTTGAAATTCGAAATTTGAAATTTGAAATTTGAAATTTTGAAAAAGCATCAGATGGAGAAACATTCTAAACAAAAGTTGTAGATCTCGAAAAGTTATGAAACTTTGTAGTTGACAATTTTTTCATTTGAATTCGTTTAGTGCCTCAAACAATCAATTTACAATCGATTTGTTATAATATGTGGGGAACCGAAATAAGTTATAGACACAAATGACGAAGTAGTGCAGTGGTAGAGGCGCGCGCATGTGAAGCTGAAGGTCTCAGGTTCAAAACTTGAGAAATGTAAAGTGTCAAAAAATGCAAAAAAAAATTGTTGAGATAATAGATGGATGGTGTGTTTAACTTGTTGGACAATCCTTGGATTAAAAAATATTTTTAGTTATTTTTTTAGGTTTCTTTTTTGCGGTTTTCGGAAAAACTGTTCGTAGATGGCTTCCCCGAGTGCAACTCTTCCCCGACTGTTGCACCCGAGGAAGAAAATTTTTAAAAAAAAAGAAAAAAGAAAACGACGTCCGCTGTCAGCAACGGTGTCAATTCTTCCCCGAGTGCGAGCACGGCACTCGGTGAAGCCTTCCCCGAGTGTACTATTTTTGGCACTCGGGGAAGGCATCTTCACCGTGAGAAGAATAGCCAGAGGCTCTTCCTCGAGTGTTGCACTCGGGGTAGGCTTCCCCGAGTGCAACTGCCCCTTCCCCGAGTGCAACTGACACTCGGGGAAGTTTGGCTCAGTGATTGTCCCATTGCTTGACATTGCTTTTGGCAGGGGGCGGGAACCGTGTGGCCATGATTGAGTCTCTCTCTCCTAGTTGTACTTCTCTACTACTTCTCTGTCTTACTACTACTTGTTTGAGCTTTTTTATGGCATTTGCAACGATGAACCTTTTTCAACTTATTAGCTGAGGCAGTGGCATATGCAGTGATGGAAACCCTTTTATGCCGAGTGTACTATTTTTGGCACTCGGGGAAGGCATCTTCACCGTGAGAAGAATAGCCAGAGGCTCTTCCTCGAGTGTTGCACTCGGGGTAGGCTTCCCCGAGTGCAACTGCATTGGAGAGTGAAGTGTCAGTGACCCCGCAGCCAAAGAAGCGTTGCATAGAGGAGGACGATGACTCGAACTGGAACCGACACAAAACATGTCCGAAAGTGCATTGCGGTCTCTGAACCGAGAAAGCACGGGCCAAGAGGTGCTTGTAGCGTGCCAAGAGCTTTTTGCCACTTTTGAAAAAGCGTGCCAATCATTCAACGCTCGTTCCTCTCAACAACAGATCCTGACATGCACTCGGATGTTGGAGTTCGGTCAAGTCAGGGAAGAAGAACAAGCTATCCAAGTCAGTCAAGAAGAAGCCCCCACCCCCTCCATGGGAACCTCCACATCCAAGTCCAAGGGCTAGAAGCAACAAGGTCCTAAGCAGAGGAGGGGGAACACAGGAGGCACAAGGTGGACACGAGCACTGAAGTCCACGAGATAACTGAGGTGGGGCCTATGGGAGAGCCGACGAATCCAATGAGTGTCATTGGCGTGTTCAGCAACCAGGTCGTGGCCATTACCAGGGACAAGGTGGAGATAACTTTGGAAAGCTAGAATGATGTCTCGGATGCGTACATGGAGCTTTTCTGGACTATGGTCAAAGCGAAGTTCAACTATCCCAAGGACACTAATTCAAACAAGTGTAGAGATTGGGTCATGCACATGCCTGGGACATCTCTCTAGAACTTCAGGTCAACGCTAACCAAAGAGTGGTTGAAGAAGGGGAAGAATCCATGTAGCAAGTACACTATGATCAAGGATCATCAGCGGGATGCTCTCAAAAAATTGAGAATGACAGAAGAAGCGAAGGAAAAGAGCGCCAAGTACAGCGCGCTCGCGAAGAAGAACAATTATCCCCACCACTTGGGGATGACTGGGTTTGCCGGTAAGAGGGAAGAGTGGAGAAGACAAGAAGAAGCTAGAAGAGCGACCGTGGAACCAGATCCGTACGAGGGGCGTCGCACCGAGGGGCAAGGACTTCCAAAGAGGCTAAAGGATGGTGCAACCAAGTTCAATGAGCTAGCCAGGGGTCGAGGAGGTCAAGAAGGCTCTCATTGAGACCTCCAAGGACAGCAGGAGCATCGAGGTTCACAGGGGACACGACCTGCTTACTGAGGTCCTAGGAACTCCTGAGCACCGCGGCCGCGTACAGGGAGTGCAGTCCAGGATGAGCTGGAGCGCGGTGGAGTCGTGGCAAGCCGATGCTACCTCATTCAAGTCGAGGCAGAGGTACAAGGATGTCATCTATAAAAAAGGCTACAATGAAGGCATGCCAGATATGATCAAGGGGTAGATAAATGTGATGTCTAAAAAAACAGTACCACAACCTTTCTTTTCCCTGTCAAAGTCGGACTCTCCCCTACCGTGTGTTTTTTCCCGTCTCCTCTGTTAGACCGTATGAAGGAACGGGAAGAGGAAGAGAGGGCCTAGGGTTTTGCCGCCGCGCCGCCGTACGTGGTGCCTGTCCCATCTCCCGCGAGAACCGATCGGAACGGCAAGACCTTCGTTGTGAGTTGGAGACTACGGGAAGGTGAAGAGAACGGGAGGAAGGAGTAGTCGCCGGGAGTTTTGGCGTCGCCCTTGCTGTTTCTTTCCTAGGTGAGAAGCCAGATATTAATCCACTTCTTTTGTTCAAGTTTTACGGATTAAAGAGTTTATCTGGAAGGGTTTGGTGGAGTAAGCCTCGAAATCAATTTCGTCCATGTTGTGAAATTTCAGTCACATGGAGCAGTTTCTGTTCATCATCAGTTTCCGGTTTTTTAGAGGCCTTAATAAATTTTGTGTCTGTGGAAGAAGTTGTAGAGGACTTCAAGATCTTTCTCTGGACGCCAAGAACGCTATCATAGCACTTATATTTTGGGAGATATCGCTGTTACAAATTGACTATTTTTCAGTGATGGAAATCTGGACAGTTTTAGATCTAAGCAGTTTTTGGCAGTCTTAATTAAACAATTAGATCTTTTGATATGAATAAGATAGTGGATCTTTTGTTAAGCTTTCCATATTGATAAGGTTTATATATTTTTGAATTAGTATATCTCCAGTTATGGATTTTTGAAGTTTCATGTCTATTTAGGATGCTAGAAATATTCAGTTAAGTTCAATGGTTAATTAAGTAATTTTAGAGACCTCGGATGCAAAACCTTATAATATGAAAGTTGTAGATAATGGAGCTTTACATAGTTTCTTAAATTCTGGGATTTTTGGGATGTGTGGTTTAACGCCTACAAAAAAGAGAAGAGTTAGCGCTGCTGTCATGTTGGTAGCTCAAACGATAGATGTTTGAATAACAGGTTTGGGGCGCTCTAGTGCGTATTTGTTGTTGTGCTTTTCTTGTGTGAATGTGTTTGTACTGAATATTGCTTGTGAGAGGTGGTAACACTTCGGAACGTCGCTAGAGCTCTAGATTTTCTTCGGTAAAGAGGCAAGTGGTTTGCTACCGTTTTGGCTTGCTATTTTCATCACCTACAACTTATTATCTAAAAGAATTTCATACCACTGTTAACCATAACTTATGAACTTGGGTTTATTCAACCTTATTCAGTTATGGTCTTATTTATTTATTCATGGTGATGTTATTGTTCCGTATTGTAAAATGGGGTTAGCCATAACCCGGAAGATGTTGAAGTGTCATTGGGGGTGTACGTTAATCTTATTGCAGCATGCCAAGTGCATTGCATCACTCATTTGCATTGGAAGTTGTATCGTTGACCTATGGTCACGATCGTACCGGTACAACATCATGGGATGCAGTTCCACACCTTATTGGGTGCGCAGGCAGGAGACATTTTGCATTGCATTCATATGCATTGACGAAGTATACCGAAGTGATATGTCTATATTATTATGAAGCTTTATCTTTTGGCTATGTTCAAGATTGGAAGTCCCTCTCTGTATATTGATATTATATCCTATTTCTTTGATAAGAGGATCTCCATGTTAAATTGATGTTTAATTCAACTTGTGGTAAATAGCTAGTGAAAACAAGTTCGCTTGCTGAGATGTTTTATCTCACTCTTGCTTTACTCAATTCAGGTACATGATGCTTGCTTATAGAAGTGAAGGGGATTAGCTGCATGTCACACACTCCTCTTAGAGACATCATGTTTAATTAAATAATAATTTGGTTACCTTCATCTGGCTCGAGAATGAATGTTTAAAGTGTGGTTGTTAACTTTCTCGTTGGAATATCTCATATTCGTGTTAGGACATTCGTTAATGCCAGTTTTGTTCTTCAATTTATATTTATATTGCTTCTATGTTTCTTTAAATACAAAGGAGGTGTTGTCCAATTTTTTTATTGGGTTGTGTGTGGCCAAGGTTGGTAATATTTAGTGGCATCCCAGGGTGTCTGTAGAATCCAGGGTGTCACAATAAAGGAGGCCTTCATGAGCAACGATCCTAATATGGTGGTGATGAGGACGAGCATGTTACGCCAGGCTGGCGTTCCCATGCTTCCACCTCCACAAGGGCAGATGCTACCTCTGCTCGAGGACCGAACAAGGTGGCCGATCGATGAGATCGAACAATTAACGCACGTCCAGCTCACTGTACCGTTCAGCAGGACCAAGAAGATTGTTGTGGCGGAGGGGCTGGTACATCCGCACACCTACGTCCCAACAATGTAACAAGGCTGGATCCCTGACAACTACACCATCGTGACCCCAACTTGGGTTCACCCAGAACATCGGGAGTATGAAATAGATCTTCCCGATATACAACATGTTGGTATGCTTGGAGCCGCGGAATGTGAAGAAATCATGTGGTGTAAGGACAACATTGAGATCATGGTTGCTACGCCAACTTCGACTCTGATGCCGACATCAGCTGCTGGGTCTTGTCCCCTAGAAGGCGATCCGGATGACGACGATGACAATAACAAAGGCGGGAATGATAAAGGCAACAAGGGCTCACCTGGAGGCATGAGCCCTCCCCCTCCTCTAGATAGTCCACCTCTAGGCCCTACCATTGAGGCAGAGGGTTCAGGGTCACCACCAAAGGGAAAGATGACACCGAGAACCCAGCCGAGCACGAGCGGGCCACCACCACCTCCCGACACTTAGCCTACGGGGCCAAATGGTTCAGAGTCACAGCTCCAGTATGCGTTTACGTTCGAAAGGTACGTTACAGTCGAGCAGAACATTCAATTCTCATTCGTACCCCATAAAATGATACTAACACTTCTATCCCTGTTTTTCTAGGCCACCTGATGATCCTCATCATCTATTTCTAGTGTCGGTTGGCTGTCCCGACCACTACGAGTGTGGCAAGTTCTTGATCACTAAGCAGCTGCTGCTCGAAGAAAACACATGGATACAAGGAAGTTCCATCTATGGTACATGGAGGCATCAAAAAGAGGAATGACTAGTTTCAATGTCAAGATCTCCGTCGAGTACTTCCACTTGCCCGATGATGATTTTGCTATCCTAGTGGACTTGAAAGACATGTACAGGCTGCTCAATGAAGATGACCTTGACATTGTCCAACTCACCCTGTTCACTTTGTAAGTCACGACTCGCGACTTAGTTTCATAGATCTATGTATTGGTATACGTCAACTCCCTAATGACTTGTGCTTCCAGGATGTCGGCTACCGTAAGCAACAAAAAGGCATATCCTGTTCTCTACCTCTCTCCAATGCATGTTAATGATCGAGACAATCATCAAGGGATACGAGATAAAGGATCCAACGATGACCGCGTGGGAGAGAGAAATGAAATATTTGGACAATATGAGAAAGGTGAAGAAGAAAGTGTCAGACTACATGTACTATGTAATGAAGAAGCTCAAACTCGATGGTCCACAATATATCATGACTGCTTATCACTTTGGGTACGTCGAAAACATGACCGTAGAGATGATAAGTCGCTAGGGACATGCTTTCTCATCGTCCGAATGTATATTTAAGTCGCTAAAGAAGATTAACTGCAGCGGGCGTTTTACGTTGCCCGCTTCGGTTATTGCTGGCTATTTAAGCCGCCGCCGGCAGCAACGAAGCCGATCATCTTCTTCCTCTGGACAAAAACAGGGGGAGAAGTTTTGCCAAATTTTTGCCCCAAATAACTTGTTTTTGAGGTTTATTTGTTTGATTTGGAGGAGAAGTACTCCACAAGAGGTACCTAGATGATCTCCACCGTCTTTCCCCTCTCTTTTTAGCCTCCTTTTTCGATCTAGTTTAATGGAGGAGAGAGAAAACTGGTATTTGTTTCTCTAAGTTCATCATGGATGCATTAATTTTATTTATCGTCATTATTTCTGTCCCTAGATTTAACATAAATGTAATAAATTATTATTTTTTCTAATTCATCTTTGTTTTGTGATTCATGATGTGTGTAATTAAGGATCATAGGTACGATGGCTGGTCGGAATGGATGTATTAGATCAATAGAGTACTTATTGTGCGGTATATCTTTGAAGTGAGAAAGTTTATTACCGCTGCGAAAGCTGACTGTGAGAGATCGAACCAGACGACAATCATATGTCTATGTCATCGTTGCAAGAATCTGACAGCCTTCAAAGACGAAGGCACACTACAATTTCATTTGATTCGTTTTGGTTTCATGGAGGATTACACGGTGTGGACTCATCATGGCGAGAGATTCGATCCGAGTGTCGGGGCGGCATCTGGAGTAAGCTCAGCGTTGACAACGACCGTGAACCAAGATCCTAGAGCGCACGTCTCATCAGCAACAGTAGCGTCAACCTTCAGTGACAGTAGTGCTCGTGACTACATCGCTGCGGTTAAGCTTTGTGCAGTTGTATACAACGCCTTTGAAGATTGCTTGAAAGTGTAAGTCACTGAGCTTTTCCATTATTTTCATAATCATACTATTCATATTGTTCTTAACACTAATACATTTCATGCAGGGCTTATAAGAAGTATGCAGAGGATCCGGAATGCTGGGACAGAAGATCTGAAAAGCGCAAGGCAAAGCTTAAGAACCGCATCAAAATTCGACGTGATTTCCTGGTATGTATTTCACAGGTTCTATCATGGTGTTCATACATATATTTTCTAAATCTTGGTGTATCGATCGTCAAGTGCGCCAAACAACCTTCTGGATCAAATGCATGTGGCTTGTACGTTGCCGAGTACCTAAGGGAGTGCAGGGAGTACACCCAAAGTTGGAACAAGCTCAAAGATGGAATCAAACATTGGAGAGAGATACCAGGCAACATCAAGACTTCCTTCAAACAAGTCAAGTCAGACCTCTGCAAATTCATCATGGACCAATGTGTGCTCGAGGGACAACAATTCTTCGATGAGGAATCTCCCTTGGCGAATGAACCCAAGTACGAGAGAGGCTTAGGAAATGGGACACCTTGCTACGTCCCTCTGATTACAAGTGGCCCATAGACCTATGAGGAGTTAGACTTTGAAAATGTAACTCAATAACTAAGAATTCGGTTTGATGTATGGAGAACAATATATCATCTTGTGTTGTGTATGGATGATGATTTATATGTGAACATTTGTTTGATATCTGAAATCTGTTTCATATCTAAATTTGAAATCTGCAAATGATTCTGTAAATGGTTCTTTTTATTTTTTTAAACCAAAATGATTGATCGCATCACGAAACTTAAAAGACCCGCCGCGGTTAATTGACTTGTCCACAGCGGGCGACTTAAAATGCCCGCTGCGGTAAAGCAATTTATCGCAGCGGGCAACATTAGTTACCATTGCGGTTAATAAGCATTAACCGCATCGGGCAGCTTAGGTTGCCTGCTGCGGTTAAGATCTGTGGCGTAGTGTGAGTCCCACACGTCGATACGTGATCCATCCATATCAATATCTAGTAGGATGAAATGGCTTCTGCAATCAGAAACTCATATTTAATGAATAATCAAGTAGCAAGGAATCAGAAGCAGTTGTAAGGTCCAAGAACACATACTCGCAGCTATAAGGTTGGAGCATGACCGATTTTCCTTCTTGCAGCAACTTTTTGAATATGTCTTTCAATTTTCTTACCAGATGACCCACGTCAGAGTGTTTATCACCTATGCAAGTTTTCTCATTCAATAAGCAAGGGTATAAGAAGCCTATATCAAGTACCCTTTTTTAATGTATAGTCTGAAAAAAGTTTTGCATGCATGAAGCAATGGATATGTTAAAATGGTGAAGCTAGACAACATAGTTGAGATAATATCATGCATGCACATATAGTACTTACAAAGTGAAGATCATCATAATTTAATTTGGACATCGAGGTCATGCCTCTGGAAAAGCTGAAGAAGGCATCATAGTACACATGGTACAACATATCTTCTTCGTGATAAAAAACTTCTCCAACAAGGATAATAATTGTGACACCGCTAGATTCCATCTTACTAGTTTTGTCCATCTAATATTTATGCAATTTACGCATATGTAGTGGCAATTCAGCAAACTCAGCTTTCAAGGCCACCAAAGGTTTGCGTACTTCATACTGGTATGCAGGAGTGGCAAACTCAAATTCACCCTGGTCATAAAAGATACTCGTGGCTCTCTCAGAGGGTAAGGGAGCTTCTCGTCGCTTGAGCGCTGCCCTCTAGCGATCAGGTTTAGGGTTTGTTAGTGGGGAAAAGGGAGCTGCACGGGTGAACCTAATACCGCGAGCGAGACTACAAAAAATTAGGCTTTCTATGATAAATCTCTTGTCATAGAAGGCCCGTCATTAAGGACCTTCTGTGACAATTACAAGCTATTTTTATAACAATTTGTGATCTATGACAATTATAATTATCACAAAAACTGTTACAGATCAAAAATTATCATAAAAATCGTCATAGAAGGTCCTTAATGACGGGCCTTCTATGACAAGATAAAAAACCTCTAATCGTCATAGAAGGCGTCATCTCTTGTGGGCCTCCATCTCCTCTTTATTATTGCGCTGCGCAATGGGGGCCCACCAGCCACGTGTACGGTTGGGCGCCTGAAGGGTCAAGATGGTGGACTAGAGGGGGTGAATAGTCCTTTCTAAAAATTAAACACGTCGGCTAACTGAAACAAATATGGAATTTAAACTATCGGTCTAGCCAAGACTACACCCGTCTACCTATCCTCTTTGACACCTTACAAAAAAAAATACTAAACAATGCAAATAAAGGTGTCGGGCAAGCTAGAGCTCACCTAACCAATTCTAGAAGCAAGGTCACACAAACCTATGCAACTAGTACTCAAACAACTGGGGAGCTCCTACACAATCTAGTAAGCAAAGAACAAAGCTCCTAAGCTCACTAGCAATGCTCAATAACAAGGCTACACAAGCCAAATTAGAGAGCTCAACTTACTTAGCTACACAAACTAAGCAATGTGACTAACAAGGCTACTCAAGCCAATTAGTCACACAAGAGAGCTACTTCTAAGCTACACAAGCAAAGAAGGTAACTAGCAAACTACACAAGCTAACTAATTACAAGAGCAACTACACAAGCACAATATATATGAAAGTAAATACAAGCTTGTGTATGGGGAATGCAAACCAACGGGATGGACAGGGTTGACACGACGATTTTATCCCGAGGTTCACTTGGTCGCCACCAAGCTAGTCCCCGTTGAGGCAAGCCCAAGGTTGCTGTCGATCCTCTCGCTAGTGGTGACCCTATGTCACACTCTCCACGATGGAGTGCTCACCAAGAGCTCTAGCTTCCAATCCGTCCGGACCACTTGGCGCTCTTCGCACCTCTCTCAACTAGAGTTTCTCTTCGCGATCTCCCGTAGGGCGAGCACAATGCCCCTCACAAAGCTTCTCCGAAGCCACGCACAATCTTCACGCGGGCTTCACGACGAAGACTCGAACACCAAGCCGTCTAGGAGGTGGCAACCTCCAAGAGTAACAAGCACCATCGGCTTGCAACTCAATCACCTAGTGCCACTTGATGCAATCTCTCAAAGCAACGCACTTGCGATCACTCACTCGCTATCAATTCGCACACTAGCAAGCACAAGCGAGTTAGAGGGCTCCCAAGCACATCCACACAAGCCACAAAGGCTCTAGAGTGCTCAGCAACCAGCCCAAGGCCGGTTACCAACGATATATATAGCCCCAACGACTAACTAGTCGTTGCCCCTTCACTAGGCAACCTACGCCACCATCGGACGCTTCGGATCAGGGGCATCGGATGCTCAAGCCAGCGTCCGATGCTCGGATGCTCGCCACGTGTCCGCCATGTTCAACGTCGGCCGAGCGATCCCAACGGCTACTTCAACTTCCTACGCCAGTTAAAGTGGCATCGGACGCGCCGATGCCAAGCATCGGACGCTCCGATGCCTCTGCTTGATTCTGCGCATAGCGGACTTACATTGGACGCGCCGGGCCATTAGCATCAGACGTTAAGGATGCCTATGCAGAGAGTTCCCCGAGAGCTCCATTCTGCATCGGACGCGTCAACTCCAACCACATCGGACGCTTCCCAGTGACCTATGCTCTTCTGAGCAAACAGACTCCTCAGGGTTTGCCATCGGACGCTCGGCCCAGCGTCCGATGCCCCTCGGACCAACGTCTGATGCTCCCAGAGCATACTACTTCATCTCCAAAAACCGCTGAATCCTGCCTGGCAAGCTCGGCAGGAGGGAGAGGGACTATACACTAGTTTCTCCCACTTCTCCACGCCTCCTCTCAACACAACTTCTTTTCAAAATAACTTCTCCTTTGCAAATGTGCCAACATTACCAAGTGTACAACATCATGTGCATGTATGTTAGCATTTTCACAATCATTTTCAAAGGACTTTCACTTGCACTCTTCACACCACTTGATCCTAGGAACATCGCAATGTTAGATCGCTCAAGTGGCACTAGATGACCGATATGCAAACAAGTTTGCTCCTCTTGATAGTACGGCCATCTATCCTAAATCCGGTCATAAACTTCTCTACACACCTATGACCGGTAAAATGAAATGCCCTACAAATATACCTTTGCCTTGCGCATTCCATTTCCATCTCGTTCGGTGTTGATGCAACACATGCACCAACCTATCATCAAATGATATGATCCACTTCATATCATCACATGGCCTCCATGGTCCATCGATCTTGACCTCTCTTGCTCTTCACCATTGCTTCGGTCCTTTGGTGCTAAGTCTTTTATCAAGCCTCCCGACACCCGGTACTAACGACTTCAAAGCCTCCAACGCCCTTCACCTTCGCAACCGGTCCATCAAGCCAATTCCTGCCTTGATCTTCACCATCTTAGCCACATGACTCCATGTCATGTCACATATGCAATAAGCTCCTCCATCACATGCATGCGCCTTGCAACATCCTCCAAGCCATTTCACCTATATGGCATATGTTGCTCACACATGGTTACCTGTGGACTAAACACCTGTGTATCTCACATAAACATCATTAGTCCACCTAAAGTTGTCACTCAATTACCAAAACCAAACTAGGACCTTTCAGCGCCCCCGATCAGGACGTGAGACGACCAAGCCTAATTGACCACTAGGTCAGTTGTGCTGGAGATAAACTCTAACAGCAACTAATTCAGCAAGGCACTTGTCCGACCTGCCACCCTACATGACAATATAATGTGATTCAGTGTTCACATAGATCTGATCTATCGGCCCCACATGTTTGCACTACCTGTCATCTCCCCTATATCCTTCATGCCAAACTAGTGGTTGCACCGACCAATATAGGAAACCTAGGCTTTGCCGAGTGCCTGGGGCTTTGCCGAGTGCCAAATTTCGGGCACTGGGCAAAGAGCCTCTTTGCCGAGTGCCGGCCACGTGGCACTTGGCAAAGCGCAAACACAAGGCAAAGGATGTTTTGTCGAGTGTCCGACACTCGGCAAAGAAAGGCACTCGGCAAAGGCACCTCTTTGCCGAGTGCCAGATGCCGGCACTCGGCAAAGATCCCCTCTTTGCCGAGTGCCAGCCACGTGACACTCGGCAAAGCATGTGGCCCCAAACTGTGCCACGTGGTCGGGTCTTTGCCGAGTGCCAGGACCTGACACTCGGCAAAGAGCTCTTTGCCTAGTGTTTTTTTGACACTCGACAAACCCAATTTTTAAATTACATTTTGAAGCAGTAAATTAATCCAAATGAAAAAGTTTTTAACTACAAAGTTGGTTAACTTATCAAGATGAACAATTTCTTCATTTGACAAACTTAAAATAAATTCGTTCACAAATCTTATATATCTCTCCGGTAGTTTATAAAACTACTAGAGTGATATATAATGTTTGTGAATAATATTAGAACCACAATGTCGAATGCACAAATGGTCAAACAACCAAAATAAACTTTGTAGATCTTGACAAGTTATGAAAGTTTGTAGTTGATAACTTTTTAATTTGAAGTCATCTAGTTATGCAAAACTGCGTCCGAATTTGAAAATTTTAAAATTCAAAATTTTCAAAATACCTCAGATGGAGAAATGACCAAAATGAAAGTTGTAGATCTCAAAAACTTATGAAACTTTGGTGTTGACAACTTTTTGATTTGAAATCATCTTGTCAACGAAAACTACGTTTTAAATTGTCAAATTTGAAATTCAAATTTTTATAAACAACCTCGGATGGAAAAACTACCAAAATAAAAGTTGTAGATCTCGAAAAGTTAGAAAACTTTGTAGTTGACAACTTTTAAATTTGAATTCATTTAGGGCCTCAAATAAGCAAGTTACATACGGTTTAGTATAATATATGGGTAATTGAAACGAAAATAGAATGTACGTGAGTGTGTAGTGCAGTGGTAGATGAGACTTCGCATGAGCGAGAGGTCGTGAGTTCGAATCGTGGGTAATTGAAACGAAAATAGAATGTATGTGAGTGTGTAGTGCAGTGGTAGATGAGACTTTGCATGAGCGAGAGGTCGTGAGTTCGAATCCTGCTTACTGCGTGAGAGAAAATTGTGCGAATCCTGCTTACTGCGTGAGAGAAAATTGTGTGAAAAATAGGAGAACTTGAGATTTCGAGGGAGACGAGTGGGCGCTGACCAATGAGCCTCTCCCCTAATTAAATAAAAAGATTTTCCTATTTTTCGGGTTTTTTTTGTTGCCGAGTGCCACGTCAGCACTCGGCAAAGCCTTCGCCGAGTGCCCGATATTTGGCACTCGGCAAAGAGCCCTTTGCCGATGTTTTCTTTGCCGAGTGCTTTTCTTTACCGAGTGCGGCACCACTACTACAAAAACGAAGTTCCGCAGCGTTGCTTTTTTGCCCTCCGTGGCGGACGTTTTTTTTGCCCGCTGCGGTAAATCCCACAATTTACCACAGCGGACACTTTTGATTTACCGTGGCGGTCAACTTTTGCCCGCTGCGGTAAATCGATTTACCGCAGCGGACATTATATAGAGCCCACCACGGTAAATCTTTCATCTTCATATATATACCCACACTTAGGGTTCCTCCGCCTCCAGCCGCAATTCTCACGCGATGTTCGACGCCGCGCGACGGCTCCTCCCTCTCTGCCTCCAGTCTTCACTCCCTCTCTATCTCCACTTCGTCTCCCTCCACTCCTCTGTCTCCCTCTCTCTCTTTCTCGGTGGCGCGTGGCTGGGGACACGGGGCGGCGGCGGCGACGGCGGGTGGCCAGATCCGGTCGCGTGCCTTCCTCCTCGGTCGGATGTGGCTGGTGGCGGAGCGAGGTGGTTGGAGCCTCCCCTGACTGCGGTGGAGCTAGGCGGTGCGCACCCCTCCCCCTCCCTGTGACGACGGCGAACCTGACCGCTATGACGACCCTTGCGCAGATCCTCCAGTATGTCCCCATTCTCTCCCTCCTCTCTCTTGGATCAAAGGTTGCTCGTCACATATCCTTCTCTCTCAGATCTGCAGCAACGATGATGGCTCCCGGTGGTGGGGCCGCACAGAGAGATGGTGCAGCCCGACTGCAGGTCTCCACGGTGGCGCGCGGCGGATCCAGCTCTTCTCGACGGCGTGCGGCGGAACGACCTCGACGTACTCTGCTCAGCGGCGGCGACGGCGGGTCGCGCGGGTAGCCTCCATGCCCCTGGCGGCGCTAGGGTTTCGGCGGCGGCGGCGATATCCAGGCCCACATCCAAGCCCATACGAGCTTTTTTTTTCTTTTTTTTTCTTTTTCTAAAATTATTTACCGCAGCGGGCATTCTAAGGTGTCCGCTGCGGTTAATGTGTATTAACCGCAGCGGGCATTCTAAGGTGTCCGCTGCGGTGCCGCCTGGATTTACCGTGGCGTTGCACTGCAAGCGGACGCTGATGCCCGCTGCGGTAAAGTGTTTTTGCCCGCTGCGGAAATTCACTACTGCAGTAGTGCACTCGGCAAAGCCTTCGCCGAGTGCAAAAGGTTCTTTGCCGAGTGCTACCAGCACTCGACAAAGAATGAATCTGCTGTAGTGGACCCAGTGTCCCCCACAGCCACCGCCATGGCCCACACACACTCGCCCTCGTTACCCTCACCGGCCATGCACTCACCCCTTGTGTATATGGCGCTCAAACCACAACCATGGCAGTCCCAACCCAAATCAGCACAGACCTATATCACCATTTGTGTGTTTCAAAGCGTGCTATAAGCATGCCATTTAGGGGGTCTCGGTAGGAACCCATTTTTATAGCAGTAATGAGACTTGGAAAAGGTTTTTTTTAGACCAAAGAAGAATTATATTAGAATATAGTTGGGTACATCATCACGTTACATGTACTCTGGAAAAAACATGTATGTAGAAACTGATTTTCATCTAAATTGTACCCACATTGTCAATGGCTCCAACTCTCAAATCCAAACTTGTTTGATGTTTCGTATGAATGACCGCCCAGGCAAAAGCTCGACAACAGATGTAGGCCTGAGAACATATGGCCAACGGACGATCAACATTTCTACAGTGAGAGTTGAAAAACCTCTTCTTCCTTGTGTATTCCAAGCGAATATTATTCCAAAGAGTGAGGACGATTGATCTGAAAATTATTCTCCCTGTTCCTTCATTGTGGCCAGATCTAACTACAACAAAAAAACAGATGTAGGTTTGAGTCATGTTGATGTTGACGTCAAAGTTGTCGCCCCCATCTTCAACGAAGCCTCCATGGAGAAGACAATTTCATCCTTCCCCTTCTTCATCGAAGATGAGAAGAAGGAGATAAATCTCCAACACCACAATACTTGGCATAGAGAGACTCAAACCCTAAGAACTCGATCTATTGGGAAAAATATTAAAAGTGATGGATACCCACTCCCTCCGGCCTCCGGCGATATGCCGGAGGAAGGGGAGAGGGGGACCAATTGAGGGACGATGGCGACGCTCGGAGTCGCAGGGTGGGAGCAACTCACAGACTTGGAAAAGATTTAGGACCCCGAAGATACATAAAAAATTGTTTCACAGACCCCGGAGAAGTCTTTGCCGAGTGCATCCCGCCTGGCACTCGGCAAAGCCTCCGTCACCGTCTCCCGCCGTGAACGGCCTCTTTTCTTTGCCAAGTGCGAAAATACACACGGCAAATCCTTTGCCGAGTGCCCGATAAAAAGCACTCGGCAAAGAACCCTTTTACCGTCTAATTCTATACCGAGCGGGCTATGCCGAGTGTGGCACACGACAAAGGTTTCGCCGAGTGTATTTGGGCCTTTGCCAAGTGCCGTGGACACTCGGCAAAGACACTGAATCCGGTAGTGATGGCACCATCCTTCATGTTTAGGGACCACAAATGAACTTCACTTTTACTCATTTTTATATATATAGTGAACCTTATGAATATTTTGTACTCCTACAAACATTTGGCACCAGCCTCTAGATATTCCTCCATCACATGTTTATTTTATAGAACATTTTATGAGAATAGCAATGCAGACGTGAGCTGGTGGCAGAACACTGGGACAAAGGGTGTGTCGCATAGGGATCTAGATTCTCGTAGAAATGTTTTGGATCCAAATTCTCTTATGAAACATTTCGAGAGATGAATAAGAGGTACTTTAACTATTTGACAAGTAGGATGAATGCTCTGATTTAGGGAATCAGAGCATTCAGCCTACTTGTCAAATAGTTAAAGTAGGCTGAATGCTGTGAATGCTCTGAATGCTCCGGCTGATATGAATGATTCCTCGTGCCTCCTATTTCTGTCACACCCCAAAATTTTTGATTTTGGGTTGTGAGTAGAAAACATTAAATAAAATAATAATTTTAATATTTGAATAAAATTTGACAAGTTTAGTCCGAGCTAGCGCCACTTTAGTCGTAGTAAAACAAGAATTTTCAAAAATTTCCTAAACTAATTTGATGGGTTATGTTTGATGTGATGGTTGGTTGTTGTTTTACCTTCTGTTGTGAGTCGGTAAAGTTTTCAAAACACGTTTGCTAGGCCGTCTATCTATATCTGGTTCGTTTCTGTCCTTTTTCCAAAATAAATTTATCGTTCCGAGCTCCATTCTTCTGTTGGACTTTTCCAAAATCCTTTCTCTTGTGTCTCAAATCACTTCTTTGAGTTCATCATCTATCAACATATCGCTACAAACTTATTGGAAATTTTTCTGGCTTTTTCCGGAATATTTTCTAGTTTTTCTGTGAGCAAATTCTAATTTTCAGATGCTTCAAAATATCTTTTCATGAGCTCCAAATACTTTATTTGAGTTCATCATATTCCAAAGTGTCTCTGAAAATTTTCCCGGAATTTTCGGAGCCATTAGAGTATTTTTCGTGGCTTAAATAGCAATTCTAGATTTTTCTGGAATTATTTTAATCCCGAAATTAATTAATTCCGAAAATAATAAAATATCTCGTTTTTCCATGTTATCCAAACCCTAACACTATATATATGCCGGTGTTCATCTCGACGCGAGGATTACAGAAGTACGATCCGTTTTCGCAGCCGTCACTCCCATCAACCCAGATCTGAAGCCGAAGTTTCGCATCTGCTCTTCTCCGGCGAACTTCCGGCGAACGTTCGGCGAGCGTTTCCGCCCATCTCCAACGTCCCCGGCGAATTCCGAGACCACCACGAGGTAGTTCTCGTCGTTCTCTACACCGTGGTGTCTTCCTTTTCACGAATCCATCACCGTTTGAGTATTCCCTAACTTTTCGTCTGTTTTCTCCGACCATGTCCACCATTACAGTGTTCGTGTTATCCATCCGCCGTGGTCTGTGGCCGCGTGCCCTTTTGTTTGGGACGCCGCCGCACGCTGCAAACCCGTACCTGACTCAGCATCTCGTTTCCCTGCCGTGTGCGCTGCTCACGCAAGCAACAGATGACCTGACTCCTCCGGCCTGGTCTGTGCAGGAGGCCGTGGCCATGGCCCGGACCTGCCCTTGGCTGCCGTCCAGCGCCCTGCACGCGGCTGTGTGCTGCCGTTGGCCGGTCTGGCCCGGCTGTCCCTAACCCTTCCCTCCAGGAGCGAGCGGCAGCAGCACCCTTCGTTCAAGACTCTGGTCACGTTCGTGAGGGAGAAGCCAGGGTTGAAGATGAGATAATTACGAGTTTGCCACCGGTTCGTAATCTCAGTTCAATCGTTCGCAGTTTAATCATCTAATCTCCGTTTTAGTCCGTTTCAGTTACATTAGTTTCGTGTCGACGTGTTCTACGCAGTAGTGTTAACGTTTTTCATCTCACATGTTTTTCCATATAAAGTTAAATATTAAATTGATTAATAAACCTACAACCGATTTATAATTAAAATCAACATAGGTTTTATATTTCGATATTTTAAACATAAGTGTTAATATGATTAATCACTAGCGTAAATATGTTTATAATTTATAATTTGATTAGGCTAATCGTTGTCATATAAATACGATTAGTTACTCTCACATGTTTATTTTCTCTTACTATAAAGTTTAACTTGATTAAATTATATGACAACATTTATGAATAACATATGATTAGTCCAACCCGACTTTATAATTAAAATATGTTTTGTCTAATCTGAATTAATATTCTATCATGATCTTATTTTATTAAAATAAAGCAAGCCAGTAGTTCTTACTTTTATAATATAAAATTTCCGGTAGACGTGTCTTTCAGTCGTTTCGTGCGATCCCGCGATCGTAGTACGACCTCTCTTTTAGTACGTTGTTTTGTCTCGTGTTATGTTGTTCTTAGTTCTCTGTTGTTTGCTTGTATGTTGCCTATGTGTGATGCTTGCTACGAGTAGACGTCGATTGGTTGTGCGCGCTAAAGATCAGAAGTTGATGACCCAGAGCTGAAGATGTGAGAATTGGTCAAGTTTAACAGGCAAGTATAACATGGGACCATCCTTGTTGCCTACTCATTTATAATTCACTATTCATGTGCATGTGTCAAATTTGCAAACCATAGGTTTATCTAGATGATTCAACTTTATACCTTGCTACCACGGGATATATGCATATGGGTAGATCTGCTAGTGCTTAACTCCAAACTATATGAACAAACGAGATGACTAATAATATGTGCAACACATACTGCTAACTTGTTTCCATGTAATGTGAACATCTGACCCCCTCTAAATGATCTTCTGCGGGCAAAAGTTGGGACATACAGTACAACCGTGAGGGCTACATGGCTCTGGTTTTAGTTGGTTCGAGGACCTCTCCTCGTTTGATGGTGGTTACCTGAAAGGGCACAAAAGGGGCTTGACGAGACGGGTATAGGACGGCCGCCTGGTCTCATGTGTATAGCCGGGAAGGAATGTGCCATCGGAAAGGGGTGTTCCTATATCCGCTTGCCGATTGGAAACCTAGTGGCCACTATCTTGTTAGGGGAACCTCGAAAGACTTCATAGTGTACCCTGCCGCACCTCCTTGGAAGAGGTGATATGGGATTTGCAACCCCTAGCATATGAGGATCACGGCTCACGGGTAAAGTTGTACAAACTCTGCAGAGTAATAAACTGATATATCAGCCGTGCTCACGGTCACGAGCGGCTCGGAAAACTTGCAGGCTAATAACTTAAACGAAATATACTTTATGTTCATATTACTATTGTTAATTTGTTAATCTTTGATGTGGTTGCTCATAGTATTATTCATGTGGTTTGAATGGGATGTAAGCATAACTTGATGACTATCTAATGCTAAAATATTGACTCAACTAAAAGTGCTAACCGCAGTAAACCAGTGTCAAGCCTTTTGAGCTTTATAACCCCATGTTGTATTTGCTGAGTACGACATGTGCTCACCCTTGCTATTTCCCCCACACCCTCAGTCTCCATCAGAGTTGCGCAGCGGAAGCGTGGTGAAGACACAGATGAGTTTCCAGAATACTGACAGAAGTGCTAGGCGTATGTTACCCCCAGTCAACTGTCCCTGTGAAGAATGGAGTCTGAAGAGAAGTTTAGTTTCTGTTCCGCTTAACTTTGATGTAAGTGTTGTTTTCGATATCTAGAACACTGTTTTTGATATCTTTTCCCTCTGTGGTTGTATGTGTGGACTTCCTGGGCACACATATAGCGTACCTGGTTTTGTTCTTTAAAACCGGGTGCTACAATTTCCAGATGCTTTTTCTTTGACGTGTTCCATCCAGCTGAAAGCAGCACACCCACGCACGCTTCCTCTTGTATTGCTTTTCATTGTGTAAGGAGATCGACCTTTCTTTTATAGCCAAGCCTCTCAATCCGATTAATTAGGTCTCTGGATACATTATTAGGTTCTAGATAGGAGTATATATTATCGTCACAGAGATTTATCTACAGCACACACATGCATAGCCACTTCAATACATAGAAATGAAGGTCGTTTCATCATTTATAGCACCCACATAGTATTTAGCCAGCTATCTACCGAAAATGTGAAAGGACCTTAACTAAGAGCATCTCCAATCGTTATGCATTTGGAGCTATGCATTTTAGGCAATTGGAGCACCCCCAAATGAAAATGGCAAGGCTAAATTCGGGTGTTCTCCAACCGTTATGCAAAATGCATAGTCCAACATGTATTTTTTTTTCCGAAAATATTTTTTTCTCGGCAAGAAAACCGCGGAGGGAAAGAGAATCGCGCGCCAGGGGAGACCGAGAAAGCCGGGATGTGTATTTGCATAGCCGGACTCCTTTGGCATATATGCCAAGTTTCCCCCTCCAAATGCATAGCTATGTAAAATGCAAAGTCCAAATGCATAACGATTGGAGGGGTTTTTTTAGAGTTTTATGCATTTTGGTAAATGCATAGCCCAAATGCATAATGATTGGAGATGCTCTAACAGCTGGAAGGCTATAACAATTTGGTAGGGAGACAAGGATTATATATGATACCAAGTCCATGTGCATGAGTGCATCCGGATACGTACTTAATTAATTTCCCTTCTCCGACATGGGGACACCCTCGGGTGCCCTGGTTTGAAAACGACCTATATACAGGTTATTGTGCAGTGTGAAGCAGACATGCCGCTTGCAGTGTTGTCAATCAGAGTGGATCGCAATCGGCTGCAGAGAGTGATGATGAGTCTCTCGGTGTAATAGATATTGGTAGTGTTGTTGTCATTGTTGTCCTCTCTAGTATTGGATGATGCTGCAGCTCGTTCTCGGTGCGAAGTTTCTTCTCAGCGAGCACGAAATCTTCGCCAAGTAAAGAATTTGTGAGGACCTGTTTTTCGTAGTTCCATCCTTCTCTTGGCCCATTCCTGTGTTGGATAACACTCGCCACTACCACAATCATGATTTAACAAGACTGCGGGCCCAATAGTTCCTTGAGGGATAATACAAAACTACCAAGGAAATTATAGTTTTCTTGGCTGCAAACATAGACCTCTAAGAAAATCGATATTCTCAAGTGATGAACCAAACCACCGAGGTAATTTCATGCTTCCTTGACTGTTATTACAAACCGCCAAGGTAAATTCTTATTTCCTTGAGTGTTATATGAAACCGTCAAGGTAATTGATATTTCTTTAAGTGCTACTAGAATCTGTCAAGGTAATTTGTATTTCCTTGAGTGCTACTTGAAACCACCAAAGTAATTCGTATTTCCTTAAGTGTAATTTGAAGCCCCAATCAAGGAAATTCATGTAACTTCAAAATTCATTTTTTTTTACCTTAGATGAGATGTGACTTAAACCAAAGCTAAAATATTCAATGAGATCTAAAATTTTTTAGTTCAAACTTTTTACATTTGAGATCATTTTGGATCTCAAATATTTCATTCAACAAAGTAAATACAAAAGAAAATTATAATTCATTTATTCACAAATTACTTTGGCGTGTAGTGGGTAAGTGCTTTTGCTGTGAAATAGTAGGTCTAAGATTTGAATCCTAGCAAGTGTAGATTTTAATGATTTATACCTTTCTTCTATGGGGCGTGTGATGCAATGGAGAATGGATATGCTCTCTGTGTTGACTAGGGGAGAGTGAATCAGATCTAAACTGACTTGTTATTGACGTAATTAATGTTAGAAATCTAACGTATGGTTAAACAAAAGGAAGGAACAAGAAAAAACTTACGAACCAGGAGTGTAATTCAGCTGACTGATGAGTTCCTTGTGGTGAACATATCCACCTATATCTAAGTTGTTAACTTGATGTGGATGCTCACATTTTTATGAAGTGCATGATTACTGAATTAAAAATTTTCTCCATTATATATTGCCAGCTTTTATATTGATTTTTAATGAGTAGAAACTCAGTGGTCCAGTACAGCAGTGTGCACTTAAAACGCTTTTTGGATTGCCATGCAGCTGAGTTATTCGTCGTTTGCATCTTGTCCACAAATGAAACAGCACACATGTGTTGATTTGCTGTTTTCATTAATTCCTCGGCCATATTCCTGAGATTGAAACTAACTTGAAGTCAAAAAAAAAAATGTCAACTTAAACTAAAGCAAAGAAGATGCTTATAAATTGCAGACGTCCTTATTAATTTGATTGAAAACCAGGAGAGCTAGGAAGTATGCATGTGTCGGTGTGCTGCTTTCAGTTCTTAGAAATGGGAGGCTTGAGGAATTGTAGATATCCTAGAAAGCGCTTAAAGACCACATATGTTAGAGAAACATCGACACCAGGCCAGCATATCATTGGAGACATAACAAATAATGATGTCACCACATGCAGTGTTGGGATGAACACTACTATTTCAGTTCATATCAATGGGTAGTGAATTCAGCTTTTTATTCAGATTGAAGCAAACAATTGGCATGCTTCTTGTGAATGTCAAATATGCAATTCATTCGTTCACTATTGTTTATACAACAAACAAACATGCAATACCATTTTACAATTTCTACAAACTGAATCTACTACTTGTATACTCAAGAGTTACGTTATAAACACTTGAAATGCATTCTTATGAATGGTTTTCTTCACTAAGTAGTATTACAAGTGCTAAACAGCAAGACGTGTTAGTTAAAGTCCCCAACTAGCACAAAACCCATTTTAAGGGACAGGCATGCAGCCTGCCTCCGTCAAGACTGCTCGAGATCTGCCGCTGCTCGCCATTGTCACGATGATATATTGTAGCTCTTTTCCGAGGACTATTTCTATATTTAATATTGAACCCAGACAATCCTTTACTAACTAAAACGATCTAACTACAGGGGTTTTCTCTACTCTAATAAACAGAGAAAAAATGAAACTGAACTATTCTAGTGCTGACAGCAGAGAAATGTGCTCCTACCTTGGGTCTGGTTTCATCAGTAGTAAATACAAGAATTCAAACGTACTCGGCCAATGATTAGCTTCTACAATTCAATGGAACGCTTAATCATCACATTGCTCTATTATCACAGTTAACTACATATATCTGCGTGCACCTCACTTTACATATATATATACTATAACTATATGGGTCAGAATATAAAATCTGACAACCGTGCTCTGGTTACAGCTGCTTCAATGATGATTGCAAGTGAATTGTCCAGCTGAACTGAATTGGAAGCAAGCAAATGTTCCATGGACTATTCACAAAACTAAGTACGAAGCCCGTACGAGTTTTTACATGAAACCCCCATCTAACTAATGCAGGATTAAAGGTATTGCCCCATCATCATATAAGGGCGGTTGGTGTGGCATCGTATTTGTAAGAGCGGTTGGTTCAACCGCTCTTAAAAATGTCCACTGTAAGGACGGTTTAGTCACCAACCGCCCTTACACCCGCCCTTACAAATGCTCACTCTAAGGGCGATTGATGATTAAACCACCCGATGCCACTATAAGGGTGGTTGGCACTACTGGAGAAAGGGCAACCCCGGTGGAGAAGGGGCTTTAGCCCCGGTTTTGCAACCGGGGCTAGCACTCCGGGACTAAAGGTCCCAGTCTTTAGTCCCGGGTGCTTCCCACCTGGGCTAAAGCCTCTCACGATAAAAAATAAATGTGCATTTGTGAGATTCGAACTCAGCACCTCTCGTCTCAGACACGCTTACCAACTGAGCTACACAACCCACGTAATGTAGTTCTGTACGTTTTCCTTTTGAATCCACTCGGGAAGCACCTTTAGCCTCGGTTGGTAATACCAACCGGGGCTAACACCAACCGGGGCTAAAGGTTCACCCTTTAGCCTCGGTTGGTATTACCAACCGGGACTAAAGGTCCAGGACCTTTAGTCCGGGTTGGTAACACCAACCGGGGCTAAGGATTCACCTTTAGTCTCGGTTGGTGTTACCAACCGGGACTAAAGGTCTTTAGCCCCGGGGACAATTTTTGGCCGAGACTATAGCTCAATTGATAGATCGTCCAAAGGCCTGTTCTCTAGTAGTGTGGATTGAACCACCATTACAGTGGGCATTTGTAAGGGCGGTTCAATCACCAACCACCCTTACAGTGACCATTTGTAATAACCGCCGGCCTGGGCACGCCACTGTAGGGGCGGCTACATCACCAACCACCCGGGCATTTGTAACAACCGCCGGTCTAGGCACGCCACTGCAGGGACAGCTACATCACCAACCACCGTACCCCTACAGTGGAATGCCTAAGTGTCCCCGGCCTTTGAGCTTTTTTTAGGTAGCGATAGACTACTTGAGATGGAGAACATAACCCATGGGCAAGCAAAGCCTGAGGACAGTCTGCCTATCACGTGTTTGTGGCATGAGGAGCAGCTTTGTTGCTAACTGCTGGTGTCTGATTTTGCACAATTATTGAATCTATAAAATAACAAGATCTAGTTATTTTATATTTTGTGTATCTTGTGTCACTAATACAGAAAGCCTGAGGACAGTCTGCCTGTCACGTGCTTGTGGCATGAGGAGCAGCTTTGTTGCTCACTGCTGGTGTCTGATTTTGCACAATTATTAAATCTATAAAATAACAAGATCTAGTTATTTTATATTTTGTGTATCTTGTGTCACTAGTACAGAAAGCCCCGGTTTCCCAACCGGGGCTAGCAATCCGGGACTAAAGGGTGTGGAACCGGTGTGGAACCTTTAGTCCCAGGTGCTCCCAACTGGGATTAGAAACTTTCACGAGAAAAATTAAGCAATGCGGACTAAAGGGTGTGGAACCATTAGTCCCGGGTGCTCCCAAGTCCCAACTGGGATTAAAAGCTTTCACGAAAAAAATAAATATGCATCTGTGAGATTCGAACTCAGCACCTCTCGCCTCGCGCACACTTACGAACTCAGCTACACAACCCACATGATATAGTTTAGGACGTTTTTCTTTTGAATTCACTCGTGAAGACCTTTAGTCCCGGTTGGTAACACCAACTGAGACTAAAAGAACCTTTAGTCCAGGTTGGTAACACCAACCGGGGCTAAAAGTCTTTAGTCCTGGATGTAATTTTTTGCCGAAACTAAAGCTCAGTTGATAGATCGTCCAAAGCCTTTTTCTGTTGTAGTGTGTGTTGCCCAAATGCTATAGTGATGGTGACCTTGCGATCTCTCCCTCCATCATGTGGCCAACATCTTTTTGTATCATATACATCACTTTTGGTTGGTGATTGGAGATTAGCCCAAGATGGATTGCTACTGTATATTTTGTTGATCCCAAAATAAAATTCATAATTCATATTTGAATTTTATAGAAAATTGAACGAAATGTTCAAAGGACAATCACTCTGGGTCATTGACTATGAGATGAAGGGCTATGTCAGCATTGTTTTGATCCTTGTGCAAGGCATGCATGTGCACACATCACTACAGGAGGTCCGGGCTTTGCCGCGTGCTAGCACCACTCGGCAAAGGGGCTTTCACACTTGGCGAAGGCTTTGCTAAGTGCCGCACTCGGCAAAGCATTCTTGGCAAAGAAAGAGTCAACAAAGAATTCTTTGTCAATGCCAAATAGTGGGTTGCCGAGTGCCAGGTCAGCACTCGGCAAAGCAAACGAGAACCGTCAACTGACGACCTCTTTGCCGAGTGCCACATGGGCCGACACTCGGCAAAGACCACTTCTTTGATGAGTGCCACGTGGGCAGGCACTCGGTAAAGACGGCCTCTTTGCCGAGTGCCACGTGGTTTGTGAGCATCGTACGTGACAACGTGCTCGAAACTTTCTCAAATTTTTTCCACAGTATACGCATATGATGTAACAACATCTCGCTATGTTTCGTGATTTTCGGAATTCATTTGTACTTTTTATAATTAAAAAACTGCTCGCACATAATTTGGAGGCGTTGCCCGGTGAGCACGTTGATCGAAACCTCGGGTCAGTTTTTGGATTTGACCTAAACATACAGTTAAGAACAAGAATAACATTTTTTCAATCATTAAAATCTATTATTCGATGCACCCATAGTTCAAACTAGCGTCTTTTGGAAAAATTCAAGAAAATAAAATAAAGTCAAAAAATATAACAAAAAGTTTTGAAAATATGTCCAATTTGAACATGTTGACCACGGTGATATGTGAAAGCTGCAAAAAAACTTTGGTGGCCAAAATAAAAAAAAAATCTTTGCCGAGTGCCGGCGCTGGCACTCGGCAAAGATTGGTTCTCTGCTGAGTGCCAGCCTGTCATCACTCAGCAAAGAGTATCCCTTTGCCGAGTGCTAGACGGCTTGCACTCGGCAAAAGATAATAGCCATGGATGTCGTTTGTCTTGGCCGACAAGATTTGCCGAGTGTTTGGCTCTGCCTATTGTCGTTCTTTGCCGAGTGCCTCGTGGCCTGACAATCGGCAAAGAGGCTATTTGCCGAGTGCCTGAAATTTGGCACTCGGCAAAATTTTAGGCACTCGGCAAAGCCTGACTTTCCTGTGGTCAAGAACATAAGTTTTATGGTTTTCAATGGTTGGAAGTACGGCATGTACATATATTATATAAATAAAATGGGGGCTAGGAAGAAGCACGAAAAGGCGTTGTGTAGATCAACATGCATGGCTTGTAGAACTGGCATCTCCAAATAGAACTGGCAGGCGTCAGGAATCCATGGAGCGTTTTAGCAATGGCACTAGTGAGTCAAAAGATGCAGGCCGCCGTGTAGAGTTGATCAGGTGCGAGACAACCTCTGCAATTTTAAGGTGAATGTGTAGAAATGTATAGTTCTACCTAGCCTTGACCATAAGCTGAGTAAAGCTACACTGGAATAGGATAGCCTTGCCTTGGAGATCATCAGTTTCATCTGCATGCGCTGGTTTGTAGCAATAAGATTGTGTTGAGCGAGCAGCAGCAACACGCTTCTCTTGCTGCAGCATTACACACTACAACAGAATTGGGCTTTAGCCCCGGTCGTCAACGGCCTTTAGCCCCAGTTGCCGAGCCGGGACTACGCTTGCAGGACTAAAGCCCCCCCCCCCCCCCCCGCTTTAGTCCCGGCTCCGGTCACCGGGGCTAAAGCCCCCCCTTTAGTCCCGGTTGGTAATACCAGCCGGGGCTAAAGGGTGGCAGCACCCTTTAGTCCCGGCTGGTAAAGGGTCCCCTGATTTTTTCTTTTTATTTTTATTTCAGTTCTGCTTTTAGTTTTGTTTATTTATTTAACAGGTTTTTCAATATGTATTCTTTGTTGTTAATATATATAATTTATATATATTAGCAGCATAACACAATAAGCTTATTGTATGCATATATCATTGAACTATAGAACTACATATATATATATATAAATATATGTACATAAAATTACAAGCAATATACATATAGGAGTTATCCAAATATCTATCTACACAAGTTGTACTCCAAAGTTAGTACTGTAAACCTATTACAAGTTGTTGTACTCCATCTAAAGATCTACAGGGCATACAAATGATCATCATTGTTTGGAATCAACTTCTCGTTGGTATTATAGTAGAACTCGCCGTTTGGATTTATGACTTGTTTCCGAAGAAATCCTGCTATTGTCTCTTGTATTGCTTTCAATTGGCCTTGTAGCATCACTTTTTGCTTCAACCAGTCAGTCTTCAATTGGAATTAAAGAAGATATTAGTTATATCTATATTATCAATATTAAGTCTATAAAAAATAAAAAGAAACATGTTACATACTTTGATGATTTCTTTAGGAATTCTATTTGATTCTATCATTATGTATTCACAAACATAGAATCCGCATAAGTTGGTACCCTGTTTTGTCTCAAAATCCACTGTAGAATGAAAAGATTCATCTCGTACTAAAGATATGATATATGACATGATATAATAAAGATACATATACATTGATGAAGGTATAAACTTACTGGTAGTCGTAGCTTTATTGTAAGTGGGGCCTTACACTGACTCATATGTTCCCGAGTAATGAATTTTTCCCAAACCCTAATCCGACCAATGAAACATTAATAGTTGGATCATTATTTAATTAGTATACATATATACAAGGTAAGTCTATACTCTAAGCATGCAAGCTAGGGATCGAAAAATTACCTTTGGAGGATGTCTATGATATCTTGGTAATCTTCTTGCGGTTTGCTCAACGAGTCATAGATTAACACATTGCTGTATTTGAGATTGATGACCATCAATATCTAGTGATAGTTGTTCATACACATGATTCACATATATATATTATTAGGGTTAAGTAAAATAAAATATGCACATACTTATTATTAACTATATATGTCTCACGCACTTAAAGTTATATGGGTAGAGAATTCTTTCTCTATCTTTTTGGTTCACGAAGAACCTCATGAGATTCGTACACGACTCATCGCTCCAAGTCGCTGAAGGGTTTGGAGCCTTGAATAAACAAACCCAACAGAATTGTCATGTTTATCTCTGAGCTGAGTCATCCGATACCTACAAAATATCGAGTCGAGTCGATACTACGTACTATATACACATACTAGAGAGTTCAATGAAAACTATAAAAGAAACACTTAGAAACAATAGTAGCTAAGGAGCGATTTGTCCATTGCGTCCATATGATATAGCTGGTGTAATTCCTCCATCTGGACTAAGATTAGGTCATCGCCACGGAAATAGTGATGGTTCTAAATTCGGACAGAAATCCAATTGACATCACCGACTTTAGAAGCCTCCATGAACCATTTGTTGATTGCAAACATCTGTGTACCAAGTACATGTAAGTGATTGAGGTGCATTAGACTCCTGCCCGGTGCAAAATTTCTCCTCCATTCATCAACTACTTCCGCTCGTGGAAACTCCAGCCCAGTAGCAATTTTGACAATCGTGTCGTACGCACTATACCACAACACCAATATAGGGTCAGTAATCTGACGCTAAAAGTGTATGTTTACCGATGGGTAGTCTGACGGTAAAAATATGTGACAGAACATGTGACGGTAAATATAACTTTATCGATTGACTGTGTGTCGGTATATCAATTTATAATTAGTGTTGGACCGTTTGTCGCTATTTTAAGCTACAGGGTCAGATGGTCTATCGGTGTCGAATCCTAGACATCTGGTGCGCAAAAGCCCACCTGTGTGACACCAAAACCCTAAGAGGCAAAAAAATTCCCCTTAGCCGCCATCAGTCTATCTTTTCCTCCTTCCTTCCCGCGCCGCCGTCTCCACCAAAATCCTTCCTTCCTGCGTCGCCATCTCCACCAAAAGCCTTCCTTCCCGCGCCACCAAAAGCTAAATCACCGTGGTTCCCTCCTCTCACCAAATCGCCTCCCCTCAATCTCGCTCCCTCTCCCTCTAAAATGTCCCCAAATCCCACGGGTCGGACTCAGGTCAAACCCTATCCTCACTGAGCTTCTCAGCTGTCACCTTGCTGGACCTCAGGCCGACGTGCTTGAGACCTTCGTCCAGGTGCGGTCGCCCTCCTGTACCCCCAGCCTATCAATCCAGGAGCCTAGTCGTCTCACTACTAGAGAACATAATGGTGTATCTGACAAGGCATTTGGACAATTATTGAAGATTATAAAACAAAAGATGCTTCCGAAGCCTAACGAATTGCCCGCCACTACGTACGAAGAAAAACAAGTCGTCTGTCCATTAGGTTTAGAAATCCAGAAGATACATGCATGTCCTAATGACTGCATCCTGTACCGTGGCAAAGAATACAAGAATTTGGATTAATGCCCTGTATGTAAAGCGTCATGATATAAGATCAGGCGAGATGACCCTGGCAATGTTGAGGGTGAAGAACGTCCCCGGAAGAAAATCTCTGCCAAGGTTATGTGGTACGCTCCTATAATACCATGCCTGGAACGTCTGTTCAGAAACAAGGACCATGCAAAGTTGGTGCGATGGCACAAAGAAGACCGTAAGGTAGACAACATGTTGAGACACCCTGCTGATGGGTCCCAGTGGAGAGCAATAGACAGAGAATTCCTGGAATTTGCAAAAGACGCTAGAAACTTAAGGTTTGGTTTAAGTACGGACGGGATGAATCCTTATGGGGAACAGAGCAGTAGTCATAGCACGTGGCTTGTTACTCTATGTACTTTATCTCGGAATTCAACGAGGAAACAAGCCAAGTACTTGGAGAACATACACAGAAATTTGTTAACCACTGTGGGTACCTTGTAAGGGATAAGATCCCGATCAGTGCTCGTGAATGGAAGGAAAAGAAAAGTGCTCCTCATATAAGTTTTGTCTCTGATCTTGATAAGGAACTGGTTTGGCAAGATGTCCTTGCACATTTCACGCTTGAAACAGAAGATAGAAATTTGAAGGAAAGAGTTCAGGAGTGGGCTATGAAGAAAATGGCAACACTATTCCAGGGCTGGAAGAAGAAGTTGTATAACACATTTATCAAGAAGGATCTAACTCCGGATTTCAACACTAAGGCCTATGTCAAGTTGAGGCCATTTTGGGATGAGTTCGTAGAATTCAAGAAATCAGAAGAGGGTGAGGCACGGGTCAGGAGGAACCAACAGAATGCCCGACAAAAACAATACCACCATCACTTGGGATCAGGTGGCTACAAGAGTGCCATTCCTAAATGGGAAAGAATGGAATGAGAGATGCTAGCCAAGGGCATTGAACCAGAATCAATAAACTGGCCTAAGCGCGCCAAGTATTGGTTTTTTGGTCATGGAGGAAGTCTGGACCTACAGACGGGAAGGATAGAGTATGGCCAAAAACTCCATAGAGCAGCAGAAAGATTTGCCTATGCTAGAGAAATAGCTCACAGTGGCAGGTGGCAGCCGAACAGAGAAAAGGGCGAGCTGACATACGCCCTAGAGAATCCTGAACATGGTGGGAGAACCAGAGGCTATGGGGAGGTGTCGTGGGAGCATGCCTTCCCTCGGGACAAAGAGACCTATAGAAGCCGCGCGAGAAAGAAGGAGAAGGAGGCAGAGCGGATGCAAAGGTTAGAGGAAATGGTTCTTCAGTCACAGGCCGCGACTCGTGAAGCAGTTGAGCGAGAAAAAGCACTTGAAGACAAAATGAGCGAGGAAATAAAAAAGCAAGTGCAGTTAGCAGTAAGTTCGATGCAAAGGCAATCTGCATCAGAGCCGGGAGTCAACATCAGTCCCCCAGATCAAATGAAAAGCAGTTGCGCTTCCACAGAGGTGCCAGACGCAGGACTGCGCTTTCCCGTGGATGACATCACCGAGCCTCTCATGACATGTGAACTGCACATTCCACAGGGGAATGCCACAGTCATGGTGGCTATAGGTGTTGTATCTCCTATCGATCCTACGAAGACACCAAGATGTCATGGGGCAATAATACCTCCTGGATATGCTAGTGTCTCGGTGGATAGGGTGGTGAAAGGTTACCACAATGTTGAACTTGACATTAAAGGAGGTGATGGCGTTGGCGCAAGCGTTATATCATAATTCCTGGTGCATCACCTCCTCCTCCTCAACAACTTAACCCTAGGTGTGTATGAAATTAGTGAATGAATGTTAATAGTATAAATGGATACTTATATACCATGTTGTTTTTGCAGCAGGACATCCCCCAACCTAAGTCCAATTATTCATTCACCACATGATCACAGTGTTGCGGGCGATGATGATCAAGATCTAACACGACGGGATCCATCACCGCCACTGGCCCCACCATCTCCTCCACGACGGGATCCAACACCGCCACCGGCCCCATCTCCCCCACGGCGTGATCCAACACCGCCACCGGCCCCACCATCTCCTCCACAGCAGGATCCAACACCGCCACCTGCCCCATCTCCATGGCGTGTTCCAACACCGCCACCGCCAACAAAAAAAGAGGCTTGTCACACAAACAAAGGCGTCAGCCCCACCACCTCCGAAGAAGATAGCCTCTGTGAGAAAACCAGCGACCATTCCCAAGATGACAAAACTTCCATATGACATGACCGATGAGGAGACTGAAGTTGTAGCGCAAAAAGACTTGAACAAGTTCTTCGACGCTGTCGTTGCTTGTAGTCGAGCAAAGCGAAACCCGGAGAAGCCGTACCTTTTTGTTCATCCTGAAAAACTAAGGCAAACTGTGGACGCTCACCAGAAAAAGGTACGTGCTGCCCGTAAGGCTTCGCCAAAATCAGACTATGATCGCACGCTCAGCAAATCAATTGAGGAGGCGAAGAAGACAAAGAAGAGAGCAGGAAAGGGTGTCCCACAGCTCGGGGAACAAACGCAACAATCAGTGCCAGATCTAACTGTTGGGAATGAATATGGTACAAACATGGACATCATACAACGAACATATGGAGACGTTGATCCTGAGCAACTGCTCAAATTTTTTGAGGAAACTGGTTTAAATATGGAAAACATACTCGATGAAGCAGGCATCATAAGTGCTCCAGAAGTTGATAAATGGCAGAGGGCATATGTATATGGTCAAAGTCTATACAACCCAGCGGCTCTGAGGGATCTTGTCACACCCTGAAATTTGCATTTCTTAAATTAGAGCTAAAATGCTTTAATTATGAATTTTTGTGCTCATAAAATATAGGGAAATAAAATTTTTCTCTAAGTTAAAACTCATCCTAGGGTTTAGCAACGTGTTTGTGCATTCATGTTGGAGCATTTGAGTTTTTATGTTGTGTGGTTTTGGCTAAAATTCAAATTGAGTTCAAAATGGTTCGAAAACAATTTTAAAATAAATCTCATAGAAAGGGTTTTAAAAATAAAGACTTTTTGTTTTCAAAAAGTTTGGAAAGTTTAAGGTTTCAAAACTTTCTGTTTCTCTCAAAAGATTCAAAATCAAATTTCAAAGAGGAATTCAAATTTTGGTTTGAAAATACTTTGAAAAGGTTGTGAAATAAAAGAAAAAGAAAAAACCTTTCTCCCCTCTCTCCTTCTTGCATTTCTGCCCGAAGGCCTGCTTCCCCCCTCTCCTCCCGCCTGGCCCAGGTGGCCTGCTCGCCTTCTCCCCGCTGCGGGCCCAACGGCCAGCCGGCCTGCCTCGGCCCGCTCCTTTCCGGCCCGAGTTTCCCCCCCCGCAGGCGCTCGCAATTCCTCTCCTCGCCCGTGTGGGCCGCCGCCCCGGCCCAGCTTGACGCCTACGCGCGCGCACCGGCCTTCTCTTCCTCCCTCTCGCTGACGTACCGTCCCCGCCTGTCAGCTCCCTCTCCGTCCTCCGACTCCGGCTCGGTTACGAGCCCGTGCACGAGTCCGCCGTGCCTACGCCCCCTCCCTACCTTGTTGAGCACTCCGAAGCCCACATATAAAGCTCGCCGAGCCCGCCGCCTTTTCTTTTCCCCGAAAACACGAACTCCTGTGCCCTAATCTGCTGTAGTCGCGAGCTCCGCCGCCCTATAGATCCCGCCGCCGTCCACTCGACGATTCGGCGAGTTTCATCATCCACCAAAGGTACCTCGAGTTCGGTCTCGATCTCCTGAAGCCATCCAAGCACTTTTCCCTCTTTTTCCCTTTTCGTTTGATGCTTTAATTGCTCGCCGGACCTTGCAGGAGCCGCCGCCGCCAAACCGAGCCACCCGCCGTCCCAGTACCCTCGCCGTCGCTATCTTCAAGTCTGGTGAGTCCGCCGCGAGCTCCTCTTTCGTTTGAGTCTGCTTCCGTGGACTCTACCGCCCGGTAGCCCAAACCCGAGCATCGCCGCCTAAGTCCGGCGATGGCGCCGCCGTAAACCCCGCGAGCCGCTGTATCTGCTCCAGCTCCGGCAAAACAGCGCCGCCTCCCCCCTCCCCGTCTAATCTTGACCGCACACTCCAGATCCAACGGCCACCGATGGCCGATACCCCTTCGGCCGATCATTTTGCAAATAAACCCTTACACGTTTTTGGTCTCAACCCGCACTCCTAGTCGCACTGTTCACTGAGTCTTGAAAAACTTCCAACCAAGCCCCTGCGCTTTCTCCTAAACGAGGCGCAGTCCATCCGAATTCCAATTTCGTTTTATTTATTTAAATTTACAAAATCTAGTTTGTTTTATTTACAGTTCTGCCATTGAATTTAAAACCCCTATAACTTCTTCGTTTTAACTCCGATTTGAACCGTTCAACTTGCGTTAGGTTCGTTTTGAAAAGTTCTTTCAAAATATATAACTTTCAGTACTATTTTCTATGGTTAAAATTTGAGTTAAATCTAATCTAGTAATTAGTGCTTCTAATCTTGTTTAAATCATATCTTTTTTGTTTCAACTCCGATTAGAGTGATCCTCGCGTCTGTGTGTTCATAGCAAATCGTAGATCAGTTTTCAAAACTCTTTATTTATTTATTTATTTATTGGTGTATTGTTCTAATCATAGGCTATGTTTGCTTTGCATGACTGCCTTTGGATGCTTGTGTGGTGTCCTATGATCGTATGTCCAGTCGGTGAGTTTACGTTAGTGATCAAGAGGAAGAGCTAGTGATCAAGACATCGTGATCAAGCGTCAATCTTGGGAAGTCTACGAGTCAACAGAAGAAGGATCTTGAGTTTAAGGCAAGTATAGCATGGGATCCTCCTTGATGTCCTAATAACCTTAATTCATCATAATTTTCATATTGCATGTGTCTACCTTGATGCCTATATAGATTTATCCTAGATGTTTGATCTTGTACCTTGATAACCATGGGTATGCATTGGATAGCTTGATGCTAGTGCTCAACTTAAACTATGATCATGTAAATTTGTTTTAATGTTATATGTGACATGTTAAAATATGATTTTTATAGCAACATGGTTTAGGAACTGCTATAAGGGATCACCCGGGACAACAGTGCAACCATGGGGGTTATATGGCTCTGACCTTAGCTCAGTATGAGGACCTTTTCTAGCTTGTTAGTGGTTACCCGAAAGGGCGCATAAGGCGCTTGCCGAGACGGGTATAGTGCGGCTTCTGTCCATGTGTGTATAGGCTGCGTGTTATTGTGCCACCTGGAAGGAGGGCTCTACATCCCCTTGCCTTAAGACCTAGCGGCCCTAACTTGTTAGACGAACCTTTGAAAGGCTGCGCAGTGAACCCTGCCGTGCACCTTGGAAGTGTGACGTGGGCCTTGCAAACCCCGGCATATGGGAATCACTACTCATCGGGTAAAGTGTACAACCTCTGCAGAGTGTAAAACTGATATATCAGTCGTGCTCACGGTTACGAGCGACCTGGAATTCTTATGGTATAGTTGTTGCTATAAATAATGGTAATAATGATGATGATATTTATTTAATGGATACATGTTTACTTGATCATATGTTTAAATTGGGATGGTTATACTTTGATGCTACTTAATGCTAAAATTATGCCAACTAAAAGCTAATGCAGTTAAACCAGTGTCAGCCTTTTGAACCTCATGAACCCCATGTTATATTTGTTAAGTACGAGATGTACTTATGCTTGTTTTACTTTTCAACGCTTTGGAAAAATCCCGGATGGGTACCAGACTACAAGAGTTGGAGAAGCTTAGGCTTGTGATCAACCAGTCAGTTGTCCCTGTGAAGTTGGTGTCTCCATCTAAAGATCGGAGTGTCTTTCCGCTGTCTGCTCTTTAAGGTTATGTTCTTTTGTTTTATATACGTTATATAAGAGCATTGTCTTTCGATATTACCCTTTATTTGTGACTATATGTGAGATTTGACTTCCTGGGCTCACATATGGTGTATACCTGGTTTTGTTCTTAAAACCGGGTGTGACAGATCTTGGTACGCAAATGCACTTGCTAAATCAGTGGTACCTCACAGCGTGTGGCAGAAAAGCTGATGACTATATTTGCGTCAGAATTAGAGACCATGATTACTTTCGTGGTGATGACATAATATATGTTCAGTTTAATGAGTTACATCAGCTCTGCCACATGGACGCTCTAGACAAATCTCTCGTCAGCTGCTTTTGCCTGTAAGTGATTGTTTCTTTTAATAATCTCACTTTAGCTTATGTATATGTATAAGTAATTATCCTCACACTAGCAAGCGTTTCTAAACATATGCAGAAACATGATGAGACAACTAAGGCGTAAAAATGACAAGGAGATTGGTTTCATCGATCTATATATCGTCTTCAAGCACCCAAGCAATACTCTCTCGGATGCATGGAAAACTCAAACAGAGAGGAATTGAATTTGCGGAGGTTCTTCGTAAACCAAAGGGACAAAAGATATATACTATTCCTCTACAACTTTAGGTGAGTTTTGTTATCATATGCACGTTTTATTATAGGTTGACATAAAGATATATGTGTTGACTTATAAATATATAAATGCAGTTTTCACTGGATACTAATTGTGATCGATCTCCACGAAAGTCGTTTGCTAATCTATGACTCTCTGAGAAAACCACAAGAAAATTACCAGGATATAATAGATATTATCAGAGGGTAAATGTGATCTTTAAATATTGATTCCTGCTCTTTAACTCTGCAATACTTAATTAACGATCCAATTATATATATTGTGCAGGGTTTGGGCTTGGTTTGTTCAGAAACACCGTCCGGATCTAAAAGCGCAACTTCCTGATCCTCTATGACCAAATGTAAGTTGTACTACCTCCCCGCCTCTTTACCTTCATTAGCATCACTCAGCAGACGCACGCTCAGCCGAGAGTAATCTTTTTATATCTTGTACAGTGGGTTCTACGGCAGTCACCGGGAAATAATTTATGTGCGTACTATGTTTGCGAGTTCCTGATGGTGTATGAAAAAGAACTCCTCTACAGAGTCAGCAAGTACGTAACACGTAAATGAATTTATTTCATTTTTTTGCTTTTAGATAAATATTATGTGTGCTAATACTTTCTTTTTCTTTTAATCCAAATTGAAGGAGACATGGTTGAAGAACCAGGTGATGGATAAGGTCCGCCTCAAAGCAATTCAAGAGACCATCGCGGGCTTCATTAACGACCATGTCCTTAAGTCTGGCACCGAGTATTGGTTTAACAAAGATGAACCAATGAAGCCAAACCAAGACGAACACTTGTATGACGTCTAAGTCAGGAACAATATTTGTGTTGTAAATATCAAGTTAAGGATGCATGATGGATAATGTTGTATATTTTATGTACATATGTATAGCTCGATCTATAATATATATAGTTTCATATTTCATCTATGTGTAATTGTAAATTTTATGTGTTTATATATATATATTTATTAGCAGCGAAGAATACGAATTTGAAACCCTAATGGAATATATTAGCAGCGAAAAATACGTATTAGAAACCCTAATGTAATTGTAAAACCGAAAACAATAACCAATTGAAAAGAAAAGAAAAAGAAAAAAGAAAAAAGAGGCGGCCTCTTTAGCCCCGGTTGGTAATACCAACCGGGACTAAAGAAGCCAGCAACCGTGGCTCGGCTGGAGACGTCTTTAGTCCCGGTTGGTATTACCAACCGGTGCTAAAGGTCCTCCTTTAGCCCCGGGGCGGGGAACCGGGGCTAAAGGTCGGGCCTTTAGTCCCGATTCCTTAGCCCCGGCTCCATGCCCGGGGCTAAAGGCCAAAATGGCCCGGGGCTAAAGGTCCGTTCTCGAGTAGTGTCTGTACGAGCGCTGGTCAGCAGGACAAGCCGCCGCCCCAGGTCAGGTTGCTATACTGCTGCCTCAGTCGAGCACGGATCTGCCCCAGGCCTTCAGGAGCACGGATCTGCGCGCCGTCCAGGAGAACAGGTTTGGATTGCTTTTCACCTCATCGGTACTAAAGTAGCAACTGCAATTTATTAGAAGGTAAAAAGTGCAAGAGTCTGACATGTAATGATTTTTCCCTTCAGATCTATTACTTTGTCACATTGGATCAGATTTATCTTGTTTTGCTTGGAGACACCTGTGAGCATCTAGGTTCTTCCAGTCAGTAGCCTATCCATTTTTATGTTTACGATTTTCTATTCTTTCCCTCCTATGTATTTTTCTTTTATTTCTGAATTTTCATTGTATTAGAAAAATTCTTTAAGTTATCTCTTGGTACCCGTTACTCATAGGGTACATGGGTATATATATGTACAGGTGACCATTATTTACAATAATTGATTTGTGTTATTTTTCATAAATATATTTGAGATGCTTGCTTGATGTTTGAAAAGCAACAGTTCTATCATGATGGTTGTCTTGCGAAAATTGGTCATATATGCAGCTTTTAAAACAGATGATGGCAATTTTCAGCTAAAAACTTATGCTAATGTAAAAAAAATTGTGGCTTGTATATTCTGATTTGAAGTAAGCTTGCTGTATAGTTCAGTTTGATGGCCATGTAGGAAGAAACTAATCTAAGGCTGCATTGATTAAACAAACCGTACAACACTAGGACTATTGGGTTGTTGGCTCCATTTCTTGATGATTTATGTCTGATGCATACTACCTTCGTAGGAGCAGAACCTGTACCCGCAAGCAGTTTGAACTTTTCTGTAGAACTACAGCGTACATTCATATTTGTTGGGCGTGTTGGAGCTTTGTGCAACGGTATGATTTCTTTTCTCGAGTTCCAATCAGTCGATGTCACATTGCTTTTTTAAAAGATTTTATTGTGGTTGTATTTTCTTTGAAAAAATATAATCTGAGCACGGGCTGACCTTCCTGTAAAGGCATATGGATAAAACATGGATCAATAATGAGCCTAGGTACAACACAACTACTTTACAAATGCTAAAAGTGTGTTGTAGTGAACATGAGATTTTACATAATACATTCCATGTAGGCACACAAAGAAATATTTACAGGGCGTGAACGGTTTCCTGGCTTTTGCATTTCGTAATTCAGCAGTAGGGGACAAGATATTATGTCCTTGCAGAAAATGTGTTAACTCATTTTGGAGAGAGGCTAGTGATGTACGTGAGCACCTAATATGTGATGGGTTTATACAAGGGTACACAATATGAAACTTACATGAGAAGAAAGTGCTTATTATGAGAATCATGGAAATGATGATGATGTTGATCTTGTAGAAGAGTCTACTGAAGAAGATGATATATCTGAATTGCTTAGAGATCTAGCTTGTGGTTTAGATGACAGAGGGGATTTTGAAGACAACAGTTTGGTTCAGCCTAGTGATGAACTACTTGCTCTTCATATGTTGGTAGATGCCAATAGTCAAGAGTTGTACCCTACTTGCAAGAAGTATACCAAACTACGCTTCCTAATTAGGTTACTTCATATCAAACTCCTTGGAGGATGGACTGATAGAAGTTTTGACCTTCTACTTGATCTATTAAATGATGCATTACCTAAGGGTTCTATGTTGCCTAGAAACTTGTATGAAGCTAAGAAATTGATCAAATCGATCCATAGGACTTGGATACATTAGCATTCATGCTTGTGAAAATGACTGCATCCTCTATCGGAAGGAGCATGAGAAATCTGAGTCATGTCCAAAATGTAAGGTTTCTAGGTGGAAATCAGTTAGAAAGAGTCTAGATGGAAAACATGTATACAAGGTCCCTAAGAAAGTTCTCCGCTACTTTCCAATAAAGAAAAGTCTCCAAAGATTATTTGTATCTTCTAAAACAGCAAGTCTAACAAGATGGCATGATGAGGAAAGAACAAG
This sequence comes from Coix lacryma-jobi var. lacryma-jobi, assembly GCA_009763385.1. Taxonomy (NCBI): domain Eukaryota; kingdom Viridiplantae; phylum Streptophyta; class Magnoliopsida; order Poales; family Poaceae; genus Coix; species Coix lacryma-jobi. Next base: position 27,600,045 of record CM019829.1, read on the forward strand.
AGATGGTGTTCTTAGGCATCCTGCAGATTCTCCTCTATGGAAAGACTTTGATGCAAATCATCCAGAGTTTTCTGCGGATAGCCGCAATATCCGACTTGCATTTGCCACTGATGGTTTCAACCCATATAGATCCCAAAATATTAGCTATAGCATTTGGCCTGGTATATGTATTCCCTATAATTTTCCACCTTCAATGTGCATGAAGCAATCAAATTTCATCCTTTCTCTATTGATTCCTGGGCGGCATGCTCCTGGTAGTGATATGGATATTTATTTTGAGCCACTTATTGATGACTTGAAAGACCTATTTGAAATAGGAGTCAAAATTTATGATGCTTCGAAGGGTGAGCACTTCCAACTACGTGCAACAGTGTTGTGGACAATTACAGATTTTCTTGGTCTAGGCTATGCATCTGGATGTGTCACATCTGATAAAGCAACATGTCCACATTGCCACTCCTATACATGTTCACTTAGACTAGGTAATGGCAGCAAGACATGTTATATGGGTCATCGTAGGTTTCTACCTGAGAATCACCCATTTAGGCTGGATGTACATAAATTTGGTTCAACTAAACTTAGGACAGCACCTACTCCTCTTTTAGGAGAAGAAATTTTGGAGTGCACTAAAGAAATTGTTACAGTTTTTGGAAAGGATCCATCTAGAAAGAAACTATCAACCAAGAAACCCAAGGTTGGGGATCCATTAGTCATTTTCAAAAGGAGATCTATTTGGTTCAAACTTCCATACTGGAAAGATTTGATGTTGCGACATAATTTTGATGTCATGCATATAGGGAAGAATGTGTATGAGAACTTTGTCAATACATTCTTGGGTACTGATGGGAAATCTAAGAATAATCTGAATTCTCGCTTAGACCCTCAAGCTCTAGGTATTAGAAATGATCTCCACCCTGTTGAACTTGAAGACCAATTGTATTTACCACCTGCACCATATTCAATGAGTCCTGATGAGAAAAAGTTATTTTGTCAAGTGCTAAAAGGGGTAAAGTTTCCTGCTGGTTATGTATCTGATATACGACCTAATGTTCATGTCAATGAAAGAAAGGTGATTGGTCTTAAGAGTCATGAGTGCCACATTGTTCTACAACATTTACTACCACTTGCTGTGAGGAAAATATTGCCAGAAGTAGTTAGTGCTGCAGTTATTCGTGTTAGTCATTTCTTCAAGAAAATTTGTGCACCTGCTTTTCGAACAAGTGATATGGATAGTCTAGAGGCTGATATTGCTGAAACTTTAAGCCTACTAGAGACTATATTTCTTCCTTCATTTTTTGACATGATGGTACACTTGATGGTTCACCTTCCTGCTCAAGCAAGAATAGCTGGTCCAGTACATTTTCGTAGCATGTGGCCTATTGAGAGGTAGGCATAGTTCAACTCAAGAGAAGAAAATAAATACCTACTGTTTAATACCATTATTATATGAACTAATTATATATGTGTATAGGTTTTTGATGAGATGTAAGGGTGATGTTCATACAAAAAGCCATCCAGAGGGATCAATTATGGAGGGTTCTTTATTTTATGATAGCCTTAAGTTGTGTGCCCGCTACTTACATGATGAGACTCAATTTAGTCAGAGACTTAGTGATGAAGCGCATCTAACAGAAATTTACAGCTCAACTCCTTTCTTTGATAGCAATGGTCGAGGTTTAGTTGGGAAGTGCACAGTGACTTTAGACCACAAGACTTGGCTTCAAGCACATAGATATGTTTTGTTCAACTATGCCGATATAGGGTCTTACTTGGAGTAAGTTATCTATTTCACTTCACATCACATTTATTGTTTACATCGCACGATAAATTGATAAATTGCTTTTTTCAGCAAGCACGCTCACTATATATCGTCACTTGGTGTTCGAAACCAACGAGATATCAACCACATGCAACATGAATTGTTCCATGAGTGGTTTAGGTCACATGTAAGCAAGAAGAACATAAAAACATATTTTCTACATTAGCTTGACATTTATCTTAAAGTTAGTGTTGCATACTAATCACAGGTGGATGGATTATTTGAGGATGCACCAAAAGAGATCCAAATTTTAGCTAAGGCACCAATGATGATTGCACGAAAGTACAGTATCTACACGATGAATGGATTTGATTTTCACACAGAATCCTATGATGTGGGTAGGTGTGTCCAGAATAGTGGGGTTGCTCTAATTGCAGAATCAACATGCTTTGAAAGGGGAAATAATGATAGAAGCATAATAGGAAACAAGACTTATTATGGTATTATAAAGGAAATTGTTGAATTGAACTATGAACACAAACGAAATGTGGTTCTTTTCAAGTGTGCTTGGGTTGACAACCGTGTGCAGGATAAATGGGTAAAAACTGATCAGTTAGGGATCACTACTGTGAACTTCAAGCATTTGTTCAATACGGGTGAAAAGGAATCTGATGAACCTTTCATACTAGCATCACAGGCCATTCAAGTCTTCTACGTTCCTGGCCTAGTTGATACTGAGTGGGTTTCTGTTCATCAATCAAAGCCAAGAGATTTCTATGACATGGATAATTTGGAGAGTGAGCACTTGGATAATGGCAATGGACTAGTTGTGCCATTGCCTGATCTAAATGCTAATGTGACTGTCGATATTATTAATCGGTCTGTTCCTGTTGTTAGAACAGAAATAGATGGTATAATTGTTCCAAAAAAAACTAAAAAAAATTCTAAGTAAGTGTTATGTGCATAATTTGGTTGCTGCTGATTTCTTGGAAGTATTTCCCCTTTTGTATTAGTGCTTATAAAAAACTAAGTGTGCTTACTTTTTGTACTTTTCAGGAGGAAAAAATGCCCCTGAGAAGGAAGAATATGGATAATCTCGTTAATGATTATGAGCTGCAGCAGCAAGCTCAGATTGCAAGAAACAAGCAGCACGCAGAATCTTTGAATATTCCTACTCTGGGCAACACAGTGCAGCCACAATCAGCTAAGAAAAGAACAAAGGTCAGCCCATCCTAATCTCCTCATGTGAGCACCATGATACATAAGAAGCATGCTTTTTTTTCTGAAACACTAATGGCTGTTGTCGTGTTATCTTTTGTAGAAAACTTGTCCTACACCCACTGGTGGTCGTAATCTGCGACCAAGGCTACAAAAAAGTGTTCTTGGTACTGCAAATGAGCAGATTGTTATGTGACAACGAGGGTAAATATTTAGCACTGCAGTCCTCAATATATTTGTTTCAATATATTTAGCATTGCGCTCCTCAACGAGGTATTTTTTCATGTGCTTCATGCTATAGTAAAGTGAAGCTTGTTGTAGAGGCATAAGTATTATATCATGATTGGGTATGTTTCTCATATTTCAAATCCATTTCTACAGATTTGCTCACTGGTACGCAACAGAAGAGGAATGGAAGAGGCATCACACAGATGAGTGACATATTTGCAAGGACTCCCGACATGCCTAAAATTAAAGTAACACTAAATGAATATGGACAGCCTGTTGGACAAACTGCTAGGAGGCTTGCTAGTGTCATTGGGACTCATGTGAGAAAGAAATTATCAGTTTGTTGTAAGGACTGGAGGCTTGTTGATCCAAAAAAGAAGTTAGCAGTTTGGAATGACATAAAGATAGAACACCTATTATTTGGCACTGATTTATTTGAACTGAGTGGCATATCAAATTGATGACAACTAAAGTGTCTTTATCAACTGAGCCAAATACAACATGATATACATGTTTATTTTTGTGCACATGATCTGTACCAAATACAACATAATCTGACCCATATTACCCTGCAAATTAGGCATTATATGACATGGATGATGATGCCATGAAATGGTTCATGGACACAGATGCAAGAAAATGGAAGGATTACAAGGCAGACTTAAAAGAGAAGTATTTTGACGAATCATTAACAGATGAAGAACTCAAGGCAAGAGTTGGTAAAACAGTAAATGCTGCTGATTGGGATTACCTTATTCGCTTTTGGAGGACTCCTGAATCTGATGTAAGTACCCAAATTATATGAATATGTTTCTAGAATTTTTGAGGGATTCCTGAATCTGAAGTACATACCAAATGCTTTCAATCTTAGGCTCGTGTAGAAAGAGGAAAGGCAAATCGTGCCAAGTTGCAGCAACTTCATACATCAGGCAGTGTGAGCCATGCTTGTTGTAGGCATGGTCTGGTAGATAAACTTATCACTCACATTACTAATTCAAAATACATTGTTTTGAGGAATTTTTATTACTTAAAATTTTGAGAAAAAAACTTGTAGGGTCAAGAACTTGGTCGTACCCCTCGAAGAGATGAAGTTTATATCAAAACTCATACAAGGAAAAATGGAGTACCTTTAATGCAAGCATCATTAACAATTGTAAGTTTTCTCTAGAAAAGTAGTAACAACATGTAATGTTATGTATAATCAAACTGATTGCTTTTTTATAGAATGAACTTAAAGCAATTGTTGAAGCTCGTCCAGAGTTGAAGGACGGATCCATTCAAGAAGGAGATGCATGTGCTGCTGTTTGTGGAGAAAAGGAACCAAAAGGTCGTGTCCGTGTTTTGGGTTTAGGACCAACACCCCAAGAGATTTGCACCCCAATGTTGAAGTCATACATGTCAACAAGGCTTCAACTAGAAGTCTTGGCTCGTAAAAACTCTGAAATTGCACAAGCAACCTTGGAACAACGTATCGCTGCACTAGAAGAGGCACTAGAACAACAAAGGATGGCACAAGAAAGGAAAAATGCTGAAACTTTGTCACAACATGGTTCTAATTCAAGACAACACATGGTAAAGTACTTTATTGATATCTTTGACTCTTATACAATGTCTTAAGGCTCCATTTTTTGTGCAATCAAAATATATCTTGAAACTCCTATGTATTATTTCAATGCATGATGTAGACCCCAAGGTCTGAAGAACATGTTGATGCACATTTTGATGTTGGGCTCGAAGAATATGACAATACTGCAGATAATGAGGATTGTGGTGAGGACATTGAAGCCCCACCAGGGTCTGCTAGCATGAATGCTATAAACACAGCAAGAAATTCCTCTCGCTTTACACATGATGGGCTTGTAATGTTCTCCATCCTCTTGTTAAGTTTATATTTGTGATTTAATATTTGTTCCTCACATTTCTGTAGTTCTCACGGATGTACCATCTACTTTAGGTTGGAAAGGAAGTGATACTATTTGGTATGTTGAGGCCTGATCTCTCTGTAGCTAAGGGAATTGTCCTTTCTGTTAATCCAAAGACCATGGTAGGAGGTCAACCTCTTGGAAAACAGTTTTGTGAAGTTATGGTGGAACATGTGATAAGAAGGGATGCAATTCTGCCTCGCCCTTATGATCATATGGAGAGTACGGCTGGGGCTTATATGATGTCAATTGTGTGGCCATACGAGCGAGTAAGAAGTTACACCTAATGTCATTTCTTTTTTGCTTTTGATGAGTGTCCAACATTCCTAATTGATGTACTTTATATAGCTGAAGCCTTGCAACGATGCATCTCAATCTTCCAAGGGTATGACAGGTATTTTGAGCCCCTTTATGACTCTTCCTTTGGGCTGTACATATGTCTGCTCGCTGCTGCTATTTTAGTTGTACATATGCTGCTGCAAGGTATAGCTGAACATATGCTCCTACTGCTAGCCATAGTTGTAATGGTATATTGTGGCAGTACATATAGCTAAAGTCATGAATTATTTCCTATAAAATATTCTCAAAGATTGCAAATAGCTAAGATTACGATGCAAATAGCTAAGATTGAAAATAGCTGTACATAAGCTACTATTTTCTAAGAATTGCTGCTGCTCATAGCTGATAGCTGAGATTGATATACTATCATTTTTTAAGAGCACATCAGTAAAAGTATCAACAAATTTCACTACACTGCTATATGAGATTGTAGCTGAGAGATATACCTCTAGTTCCTTACTATTGTACTACTTAATGATTAGGTTGATGTTAATTTTATTTTTCAGGTAGCGTTGGGCGCCACTAGCGGCTTATAAAATGGATGGGATGTTAACTTTTGCGCAACTGATGCATTTGGATCCAAGTATTTCTTTTGTTTTCTAAGTATGTAGAAGAACTTGTGGACTTGTCTCGTTGGCGGAGCAAGAACTTGTTGTTAGATCAATGCATCTTCTTTTGGTTGTTAAGTCTATCAAATTAGAGATTGTGTACTGCAAACACTCTAGTATGCTCCCATCTATGTTTTATGACTTGGTGCAAATTGGATATGTTGTTATGATGTAATTGTGTTTTTTTGACTTGGTGCAATTGTGCAAGACAGTTATATGCATATCAAATCGAGATCCATGTATTTGGGGACTAAATTTGTGGAGATGAATGTAATATGATGGACCTTCGATTAGTCAAATGCATATATAGTATGTAATGCCTGTGCTACATTAGATTTTATTTTTTTATTAGTTTTAAAATTCCTGTTGGAGAATTTGTCGGTAAATATATGTATAACATCGCACGGTCTGTCGGCATAAATGGTAACACACTGTCCGTCGGTGTTTTTTCTCCATCAGACTGTCTGTCGGTAAAAGTGTAGTTTGTCGGCAAAAGTGTAGTCTGTCGGTAAAACTTTTTACCGACAGGTCTTGCAGCGACTGACTTGGTCTGACGGTATATCTCTACATCAACGTATTGTCTGACGGTAAAAGGACTTATACCGATAGACTGTCTGACGTTATTCTGAGGTTGTGGTGTAGTGACGGGAGACCGCTGTCAATGAAATTTTTTTCCATTGAGTCCATCTCAGACAAACTACTGGTCTCTACAGATTTCCTCTGTACTCTGCTCATGTTTGAACCATACTGATTTTCCACAAATAACGGGGACAAAGGTCTTGATGTTTCCCTGAGCTGTGGAACACCCTTTATCACTTTCTTCTTGCTGGATTGTTGTTCTTTTGCAGACTTGATTAGAGAGCGTTCGTAGTCTGATTTTCGCGGAGCCTTTCAGGCTTCACGCATCTTGATACCATGCTGGTTCACCCTTTTCCTTAACTCCTGTGGGTTTAACAAGAGGTAAGGCTTCTCTGGGTTTCTCTTCGCTTTAGCAGCGGCCATTGATTCCTCTAAAAAATTTCGCACATCTTTTTTCACCGAAATTTCTAACTCCTCATCAGTCTGTTCATAAGCTAATTTCTCTTGGGCTTTTTTTCCTGATGCAACCTTCTTCTTTGGAGGTGGGTCCTTCGGTTCTTTGGCGGCGGACCGCTTCTTAGGGCCGCGCGGTGGAGGCGGGGGTGTTGGAGCCCACTGTGGATGAGATGGTGGGGCCGGTGGCGGTGTTGGAGCCCGCGGTGGAGGAGATGGTGGGCCCGGTGGCGGTGTTGGAGCCCGCGGTGGAGGTTGTGGCGTTGCAGCCCGTGGTGGAGGAGATGGTGGGGCCGGTGGCGGTGTTGGAGCCCGCGGTGGAGATCTTTGTGGACGAGATGGGGTTGAAGCCGTGTCCTCCAACACATCATCACCGCCCGCAGCACTATGATGCGCTGGGGAATGATGACGAACTGGACTATAGTTCCTGCTACGCAAAACAACGAATGATGTGAGCATCCAATTAATATATACATATAGGAAGTTAGTGTAATAAAAATTGTTTCTCGTTCACGCGCGCACTACCTATGGTGAGAATCTTGATCAGTAGGAGGAGGTTGCGGCGGTGACACTCCAGGAATAATAATGAAGCGCTTGCGCCAACAAATAAATGTCTTCTCCGCTTCACCTAAAGTCTTCTCCCCATCTCCCCCTTCGATTTCCAGTGCCACGCTGCCACAACCTGTCTCAACCCTATCCACCGAGACGCTAGCGTATCTGGCTGGCACTGGTTGACCATGGATTCTTGGTGTTCTTGTGCGGTCGGTAGGGTTTACAACACCGACAGCCACCTTTTTCGTGACATTTCCATCTGGAATGTGCAGCTGACAAGTAGTAAAAGGTTCTTTAACGTCATCCACGGGGAAGCGTAGCTTGGAGTCATCTTGAATGGTTGGTACTTTCGTGGAGGCGCAGCTGCTTTTCATCTGATCTGGGGGGCTAATGTTCACTTGAGGCTGTTGTGATGATGTACCTTGCCCACTCATCATTTGACAAAGTGTTGTTTGCACTTGCCTTTTGATTTCCTCCTGCATCCATTCTTCACGAGATTTGTCACGCTCTTGTGTTTGCAGAACATACTCCTCCAACTTGTAGATCCGCTCTGCCTCCTCGTCCTTCTTTCTCTGGCGGCTTCTGTAACTTTCTCGATCCGCTTCGAAGCAATGCAGCCACGAAACGGCCCCAAAGCCTCTCGTACGCCCACCGTGCTCAGGATTCTCCAGCGCGTACGTGAGTTCATCCATCTCTCTGTTGGGCTTGAACTCGCCAGCCAACACCGCACTTCGTGCTTGAACTAGCCTTTGTGCTGCTCTTGAAATTTCCGGGCCCCAATCAAGCTCCCTGTCATTAGGGTTTATGGTTCCCCCATGAGCGTAGAACCAATTCCTGGACCGTTCACAGCAATTTCTTCTTATTGTCTCCGGGACTACCCCCTGGGAAGCATCTCCTGTTCATGTCTCTCCCACTTTGGAAAGGCAGTCTTATAGCCACCTGATCCTAAATGATGGTGGTATTTCTTCTGAGCTGCATTCTGTTTGTTTACTCTGATACGAGCCTCGCTCTCTTGTGATCTTTTGTACTGTACAAATTCATCCCAATCGGCCCTTATCTTGACATACGCCTTAGAGTTGAAATCTGGCGTCTCATTCTTCAGCACAAACTTGTTATACAATTTCTTCTTCCAGTCCTGAAAAAGTGTGGCCATCTTCTTCATTGTCCACTCCCGAATTCGCCTCTGCAGCTCCTCATCATCCGTGTCGAACGAGAAATGAGCTTGGATGTCATCCCAGACTAGCTTCTTGTCAAGATTGGAGACATAACTGATCTCGGGAGCACTTCGCCTCTCTTTCCATTCACGGGCACTTATCGGAATCCGATCTCTCACAAGGAACCCACAGTGAAAGACATATTTCTGTGCATTGGGTCCTAGTGGTTGGCCTGTAGCCATATCGAATTCGGATATTACATGACGGCCCTTCAACGGCCTCTTCGGCCCTCGTTTTCGTCTGCTCTGCCCCGTCGCAGACGTCGATCCAGAGGGCTACATATAGGTAAAGACACGAAGATGAAACCCTAATACAAGTTGAAATAAAACCTAATCAAGTAATAAAGTAAATGTAAACCCTAACACGACATATTGTATATATACCTCGCATGTATTGCCTTCTTCCATCTCAACTTGTTGTTCAGGGGGATTTTCATCATGCATGGTCATGTCTTCGTAATTCAATAAGTATTGACTCCCGTCATCGCCGCCGGCGATGATATTCATCATTTCCTCCTCCATGTTCTCATTTGGGTCGGCCATTTCTGCGAATATTAAAATATATATACAACTTTAAAAATAACATATATTCGTAAAGAGGCAATTCAACTTTAAAATATGGTTTAGGGTTTTGGGTTTAGGGGTTTAGGGGTTTGGGGTTCGGGGTTTCGGGTTTGGGGTTAGAGTTTGGGGGTTTGGGGTTTTACATGTAATCACGAACGTTAAAAATAACATATATTTGTAAAGAGGCAATTCAACTTTAAACATATGGTTTAGGGTTTCGGGTTTAGGGGTTTGGGGTTTAGGGTTTGGAGTTAGGGTTTGGGGGTTTTTTGTTTTACATGTAATCGCGAATATTAAAAATAACATATATTCGTAAAGAGGCAATTCAACTTTAAAAATATGGTTTAGGTTTTCGGGGTTAGGGGTTTAGGGGTTTGGCGTTCGGGGTTTAGGGTTTGGGGTCAGGGTTTGGGGGTTTGGGGTTTTACATGTAATCACGAACATTAAAAATAACATATATTCGTAAAGAGGCAATTGAACTTTAAAAATATGGTTTAGGGTTTCAGGTTTAGGGGATTTAGGGGTTTGGGGTTCGGGGTTTAGGGTTTGGGGTTTTACATGTAATCGCGAACGTTAAAAATAACATATGTTTGTAAAGAGGCAATTCAACTTTAAAAATATGGTTTAGGTTTTCGGGTTTAGGGGTTTAGGGGTTTGGGGTTCGGGGTTTAGGGTTTGGGGTTAGGGTTTGGGGGTTTTGGGTTTTACATGTAATCGCGAACGTTAAAAATAACATATATTTGTAAAGAGGCAATTCAACTTTTAAAATATGGTTTAGGGGGTTTAGGGGTTTGGGGTTCAGGGTTTAGGGTTTGGGCTTAGGGTTTGGGGGTTTGGGGTTTAACATGTAATCGCGAACATTAAAAATAACATATATTCGTAAAGAGGCAATTCAACTTTAAAAATATTTCTAAGTGTTAATACATGTTTAAACACATCCAAGTGATTTTCTATGACATTCTAACATGACACATGATTTTTTATGAACACATATTTCTATGAGTAAATACATGTTTAAACATATCCTTGTCTTACACATCGTGGACGAGAACGACGACGGCTCACAGCAGCGAGGATGACGACCGTGCGGATGACAGTGGACGGCGGCGAGGTCGATGGAGCGGTCACCAGGACAACAAGTCGATGCGGCCTGTCACTTTTTATCTACATGTGTAAACATATATTTGTTAGGTTAAAAAACATATATATATATATACATATGATTTTCCTTTTTCTATAAAATATATCTATTCATATTCATTATCTGTATATATCTATTTCTATAAAAGAAGAAATGAAAAAGTTAAATAGAAAATAATATATATATAAATAGATATATATATATATTTATAGATAATGAATATGATCGTATTCATAATCTATAAATATATATCTATTTATATTTATTTTATATATATCACTTTCTATTTCTAAATACATATATATTTACTTTCTATATATATATCAATTTTCTTTTTTCTATATATCTTTTTATAGGTATATATTTCTTTTTCATTTCTTTTTTTACACTCTCACACACACTGGACACACACGCATACCACGCACACTGCACACGCACACACACACGCATAGCCGACGGCACGGAGGACGGCGGCGCGGACACGACGGCGAGGACGACGGCGGCGCGGACATGACGACGAGGACGACGTCGTACGGCGCGGAGGGCAGAGAGAGGCCGAGGGCGGAGCGGAGGCGAGGAGGACGGCGGCGCGGACACGACGGCGAGGAGGACGGCGGCGCGGGCACGACGGCGAGGATGACGCCGTACGGCGCGGAGGGTAGAGGGAGGTCGAGGGCGCGCAGCAAGGAAGACGGCGAGGGAGGCCGAGGGCGGAGCGGAGCTCGACGGCGCGGACAGAGGCTCGACGGCGAGGAGAGCTCTTTGGCGGCGGCGCGGACGGAGGTGGGGCGACTGCGTCGATCTGGGGAAGATTGGAGGGCACTGTGCCCTATATACCTGGGAGGGCCTTTAGTACCGGGTCGTATTACGCACCGGGACTAAAGACCTTTAGTCCCGGCGCGTAATACACCCCGGGACTAAAGGGTCCTTTCCCGCCATAGTTTTGGGTTTTCAGTATTTTGGATTTTGTATTGAGTTTTCACTATATAAATATGTTGTAATTCTTGTTAATTGCATAGTAAATTGAACAGTAGGCATAAAATTACTTTAAAATAACAGTTATATTTCCTTTGACCTTATTGTATAGTTGAAAATTTTGTAGCATAATTTCTTTTCTTTTTTTTATAATAACGAATATAAACATAAATAACCATTCATATTTTGTTAATGCAAAAATATAATGTTCAATTTAAATTTAAAAAATTGTTGGCTTTCAATAAAAAATTTATTTTCACATCATTTAGACGTTAATCTTTTGTTTATAACCTAAAAAATCATTGCCCAATTTCATTCTACGCGACAGATGGAGTAGTTTTAGATTTTTAAATTTAGTTTTCTTTTTAAATATATCTTAAATCTTTCTAATTTAACAGAAAATTAAATATTTGATATACTTTCTTTTAAAAATTAGTATGAGATTCTTTTTGCTTTAGTTTACAGAAGAAAATATTAAATTTTAGTATCTTCTTATATGTATTTTGTTGTTTCACATCTAGAGGAGCACATAATCAATGATCACTACTAAATATATATATATAAATCCATTATTAAATAAATGAAGTCTTAATTAATTAATTATTACATAATATCTTTACAACCCACTATTTAGCGAGTGCAACTGCGAACCTCCTCTTGACATATGTCCCTTGGTTATGATCATTCCTTAACCATGAAGTTTCCTCATTGTTTAACAAAATGCTTGGGTCTTTGTTCACTTTGAATGACGGAATTCGGTCATCTCTTTCATAATCACCTAACATGTCTGACTTGTCCTCAATTCCGATAATGTTTCTTTTCCCTGAAAGAACTATGTGGCGCTTTGGCTCATTGACGATCGAGTTGTTATCATTTTTCCCTCTTTTTGGTTTTGTAGACATGTCTTTCACATAGAACACCTGACTCACATCCGCGGCAAGGACAAATGGTTCATCTTTGTACCCAATATTGTTGAGGTCCACAGATGTCATCCTATACTCCTTGTCGACTGTTACCCCACCTCCGGTACCGGTCATCTTGACCCATTTACACCGAAACAAAGGGACTTTAAAATTAGGTGCGTAGTCTAGTTCTCATATGTCATGTATGCGGCCAAAATATGTTTGTTTGTTCGCATTTGGATCCGTGGCATCCACGCGTACACCACTATTTTGGTTGGTGCTCCTTCCGTCTTGGGCTATTGTGTAAAATGTATTCCCATTGATCTCGTACCCTTTGTATGTGCTGATATGCCACGATGGTTGTCTGGCCAATAAATAAAGTTGCTCATCTATGTTGTCATCATTCTGACATTGTTTTCGCAACCAATTGCCGAAGGTTTGCATGTGCTGACGTGTAATCCAAGATTCACCCTTCCCAGGCCACTTGGATCGAAGGAAATCCTTATGTACCTCGATATATGGATCGACCAATGAGGAGTTCTGTAGAACTGTGTAGTGTACTTTATCGAAGTAATCGTCTCCTGTACCGGCATATGTTTTCTTCCCTAGTGTTCCCTTGCCACTAAGTCTGCCCTCGTGTCCCGATTCAGGAACGCCAATCGGGTCAAGGTCTGGAATAAAGTCCACACAAAACTCTATGCCCTCCTCTGTGCCATAGTGTAACACCCTAAAAATTTCTCCAAAACAAAATAGGTGAAAATAATTTAATTATGAATTTGTGAAGCATTTAACCTAGGGGTTAAATAATTTTTATGGAAATAAAAGAGTAGTGGCAACATGTTTTTGCATTCATGCTGATGCACTGGATTTATGTGTGTGACTGGTTTTTGCCAAAATTCAAAATGAATTCAAACTTCTTTTGGAATGGATTTGAATTGCTTTGAAATAAAAAGAAAAAGGGAAATTTCACCTTCTCTCTCTCCCTTGCAACCGGCCCAAGCGGCCTGGCGGCCCAAGCCCGCTGGCGCTCTCTCCCCTCCTCCTTTTCCGCAGTGGGCCGACCCTCCTCCCCTTTCCCTTCACCCGCACGGCCCGCAGGCCGGCCCAGTCGGCGCCCGCTTGCAACCGCCGCGCCTCCTCTCCCTCTCTCTCTCTGACCTCCCGGGCCCGCCTGTCGGCGCCTTCTTCTCCCCCTCCGCGCGCGCCGTCCCGAGCACAACCGCCGCGACCCTGGGTCCTCCGTGCGTCGTGCGAGCCGCGCCCACGTCTCCGGCCCCTCCTCGTACCTATAGCGCGTGCGACCGTGCCCCCTCTCCCCGTTTCTTTCATTTGCCTCTCCCGCACTCGCATCTGAGCACCCGAGCCGCGCACAGAGCCTTCCCCGCCGCCATTGCCGCCGCCGCCGTCGACCCGTCGATTCGGCGCCGCTCCGACCGTGTACAACCTCCCCCGAGCTCCGCCGCGCCTCGGTGAAGCGGCCGGACCGTCTCCTTTCCTCTCTTTCGCCTGATCTCGCCCTAACCGCCGTGTGTGCTCGCAGTTCCGGCGCCGTCGCTCGGAGCTCCGTCGTTCCTCGCCGTGCGCCGCCACCAGAGCCTCCCCGTCCTTCCGTTCAGCGCGGTGAGAACCCCCTTGTGACCCGCTCCCTCTCTGTCCCCCCTGGTTTGGCTCGGGGTGCCCCCTGCGCCCGAGCCCGCGAGCTCCCGTGGCTCGGCCATGGCGCGAGCGCGCCCAGCGTCGCGACGTCGCGGCTGGTACCCGGCCACGGCGCGCCGTCGGCTTGCCCCGCGCGCGCACCCCCGGGATCTAATCCGCGCCGTCCATCTCTGATCCGGTGGCTCGAATCAGCCGGTACCCTTTCGGGTGCCATTTTGCTAAAGAGACCCCGGGGAATTCGTGAATCAACCCGCGCTCCTTTGAGCTCTGTTGGCTGTGCCTTTGCAAACTTCCGACCGGGCCCCTGCGTTTCTGCTGTTTTGAGGCGCAGCCCAGCCGGCCGTCAAATTGATTTAAAATTCAGTTTAAATTCCGATTTAAATTCAAGTTGATTTCAGTCTATTTACAGAATTGCCACTACATTAAAATGCTTATAAAATCCACGTTTTAGCTCCGTTTTGACCCGTTCAAGTTGCGTTAGGTTCGTAATTCAGTTTCCTACCTCTTTATGCCTCTGTTAGTCGGCGTAGATCTATTTAGTTTTAGAGTTTATGTTAATCTTGTTTAGGGCTCTAGAAACACCGTTTCGGCCGTATCTTTCGCATAGTAAGTCCGTTTTCGGTGAACCAAAACTTGTTGTGATCGTAGAAATGCGTACTTCAGTTTTATCAAAGATTTATTTCTATTTATTACTGTTTGGTGTACTGTTCTAATGATAGCCATGTGTGCATTGTGTATGTATGCGCCTGGAATGCGTGGTGATGTTTTGTGTTCGAGTAGACAGTGAGTCGGTGTAGTACGACCAGGAACCTTCTTTTGACGACCAGCAAGAGGACCAGTCTTTCAACAACCAAGGCAAGTTAGCATGGGATCTCCTTGTTACCTATTTCACTTTACCATTAAATTACTCATTTATGCATGTGTCCAATTGAGCAACCTTAGAGACCCACTTAGCTTTGTTATCTGTGATGTTCTTGACTCCGTGGGATATATGCATATGGGTAGAATGCTATTGCTAACTGACTTATAACTGATCCAGTCCAACGATGAATTTTGTTCTCATGATGATATGTTGTTAAACGGTTAATAAAACTTGCTGTTAGCAAAAGCTGGGATAGACAGTGCTACCATGAGTGCTATATGGCTCTGGTTTTTGCTCAGTACACTGGACCTTTTCTAACTTGTTAGCGGTAACCCGGAAGGGCGCAAGAGGGGCTTGCCACTTTGGGTGTAGGGCTGCTCCTGTTCCTATGTGTATAGCTGCGATGGCCTTGTGCCATAGGAAAGGGGGTTACTACATCTGCCTGCCAAGGAAACCTAGCGGCCCTAACCTGTTAGACCAACCAGCGAAAGGCTTCATAGTGTGCCCTGCCGATCTACCTCGGAAGTGGATCAAGAGGTTGGCCGCCTCGGGCACAAGGGTAACACGGCTTGTGGGTAAAGATGCACAACCTCTGCAGAGTGTAAAACTGTTATAACAGCCGTGCTCACGGTCACGAGCGGCCCGAGAAACTAGCAGAACTATGATACTTAATAATTGGTACTTTATGTTGATGGTACCTTATGATGTCGTATTTATCTTTGTTGGACATATGGATCATGGGTTAAGGGTTAAGCACAATATTCGTTTACCTAATGCTAAAACCTGCCAACTTAAAAGCTAACTACAGTCAGACAGTGTCAGCCTTTTGAGCCTCATGAACCCTGTGTTAGCTTGCTAAGTACGAGAATTACTTACGCTTGTTGTTTATCTTCTTTTTGGGCAAAATCCCGGATGGATAACAGATGAAGGTGCAGTTGGTGACTTCCCAGAGGACTTCTAGGCTAGCTGTTCCCCTAGTCAGCGTTCCCTGTGGAGTTGTTCTTTTTAGCAGATCAGTTATCTTTTGTTTCGCTTGATGTAAGACATGTGATGGTACTATCGTTATGTAATAAACAATGTGATGATGCCACCTTTTTGTAATTTGTCTAACTTATGTGTGTGATTGTTTCCTGGGCACACATGAGTATTTCGCCTCAATTTTATCCTTAAAGTTGGGGTCTGACAAATTGGTATCAAAGCTTTGTTGACTGTAGGACGCGAGCCTAGCTAGGAAATGGCCGTTCTAACACCTTTTTGTTACCTGTCATGCTTATTTTATTATCTTGTTACTTTATTAAAATTTGCATGCTTCTTATTCTTATTCTATTGTGTAAAACTAATTGTTTCCGCTTATCTTATCTTAATTTATAACGTCAGGATGCCTCGCATGAAAACCCGCGCGTATCGTGCCCTTTTCACCGCCAGCGCCAGCCAGCCTGCTCCCCTTGTGGTCCACATCCCCGACAGTGACGGTTCCTCTAGCTCCTCCAACACCGCCTTCATCGTGGAGGATGAAGAGTTGACCTCTACCCCGACTGTCTCTGAGGAGCTAGCAGCGCCACCACCGCCCCCTGCAGCAGTTCCTGAGTCTCCAGCTCCGGAGGTGCCAGCTCCTGTGGAGCCTGTGCCTGAGGCGCCAGCTCCTGAGGCGCCAGCGCCTGAGGTCCCTGCTCCAGAGGCACCCGCTCCTGTGGCGCCTGTCGCTCCACCAGTCGTGGAGGCCCCCGCCGCTCCAGCAGCCCCTGCAGCACCTGCCGCTCCAGCAGCTCCTGCAGCACCGGCCTTCGTACCAGTGTACCCGGTGGTGCACTCTCCCGCTGCTTCATCTGCTTCAGCACCAACACCCCCTGCCTCTCCAGTAGTGCAGGTGGTGGATGAAGACCTTGGATGGACTCGTCGCTTCATGTTCAAGAAGCCTGACGAGACAGCATACTACCATAGTATGCTGGTTCGTCTGCTGAATGAATACTACCCAGAGTTGGAGGCCAAGCTCCAGTATCACTGTGGCGAGTACACTCATCCTTTGGAGGCCACTTACTAGAAGTCCGACCTGATGGTTACAGGTTGGAATGATGTGGATCAAGCCCACGTCATAGAGTCGGTTCACAGGACTACCACCAAGCGTGGTGAAGCTCTCGCAAGCATGGAGGATGCAGCGCAGGATGCTTTCCTGCATTACCGTGGACTGCGCTTCCAGTCCATGAGGGCTGACCGCTACCGCTACCTGCCCCACAGTGACCTGGTGGGCTCGTGGCAAGCCCTGCTTCCACCTGTGGAGTACTCGGTTCTGGTCTCTACCGCCCAGCATGCCTAGGAAGTGCAGAGGAAGGCTGACAAGGTGCAGGATGACCTGCGCGCTTCACAGAAAGTGATGAGGCGTCTGGAGCGTGAAGTGGACCATCTTCGCGGTGAGCTGGGTCTTCCAGCTGTTTACAAGAAGAAGTTCAGGGCCAACAATGCCCCCGGTGGAGCCCAGTAGTTTGTCTACCATGTTTAGTTATCTCGTTTAGACACGTCTAAAATTTTAGTTTGTGTCTGGTGAACTTTTAGTGGATGTGTTGCTTATGTTAGTGAACTATGTTTGATGGATCTTTGCTTGTGTGTGGTGAAGTATGGTTTATGTCTATGCTTCTCCAAGTTTAAAACATATCTCTGTGTTGAATAAAGTTGTTTATCCCATATCTGTGTTGCTGTTTTCTGGAGCAGTCTGTGGTTATATCAGTATATCTCTTAATCCGTGTTCCAAAAAATTATGAAATTTTTGTGGAAGTATCTAGACTGATGTATCTTTCAAACAAATCTGGAACCAAGTCTTTATCTGTTCGGATCTGGGAGATATGCCTGTTTAAAGTTGATGTTTCTGCGCAGTCTGTCACCCCGAACAGGTTCTGTTCAACGCTGTTTTCGACCCAGAATGTGACCGAATCTGAAAATGAGTTCTGAATAAAGGTTGTAGCTGGTTTCTTAAGCTTTCCAACGATGTCTGGTTCGACCCTATTGGATTTCTGTAGCTTGAGTTATGTCAGCTTTCGTTCACTGCTGTTGATAAAGATGTGCCCAGAAATTTTTCAACAATGCTCGTTTATGTTTTAAAATAATTTCTATGTTGGATATAAAGGTCTAACTCTTGCGCATTTGTTGGTGAGCAGATGGCAGCAAGGGGTGGACGCGGAAGGGGCCGTGGCCGTGGGCATGGTGCTCCTGTGGACCCGCCACCGCCACCGCCGCCAGTAACCATCGAGCAGCTGACGGGAATGAAGAATCAGCTGATGCAAGCTATGATGAACCGCCTGGATCAGGCGCCAGCTGCAGCACCCCCACCTCTCCAAGTCAGGGACCGTCGAGGAGAATTCCTGAAAGGCCACCCACCTGTGTTCACTCATGCCTCTGAACCTTTGGAGACGGATGACTGGCTTCGTGCAGTAGAGAAACAGCTGAACATTGCCCAGTGCACAGATTATGAGAAAGTGCTCTACGCTTCTGGGCAACTGCAGGGAGCAGCCCAAGACTGGTGGGATGCATTCATGTTTGGCCGTCCCCAAGATGCTCCAGTTGTTACATGGCAGGAGTTCAAGGAGAACTTCAGATCCTATCATATCCCTGATGGTCTCGTAGAGCTGAAGCAAGAGGAGTTCCGCTCCTTGAAGCAAGGGTCCATGTCAGTGGCGGAATACCGCGACAAGTTTGCCCAACTGTCGCGCTATGCCCCACAGGATGTGGCCCAAGACAAAGACAAGCAGCGCCGTTTTCTGAAGGGTCTTTACGATGGGTTGCAGCTCCAGCTTATGTCAAACACCTATCCAAACTATCAGGCCCTGGTCAATAGGGCGATTGTTATTGACAACAAGAGGAAGGAGATGGAAGCAAAGAAGAGAAGCTTCCAAGGCCAGTCTTCGGGGAGCAACACTCATCCCCGGACCAACCCCCAGCAAGGCTATCCCCAAAGGAACCAAGGCCCCTCCAACCAGTGGAACAGGGGACAGCACCCCCAGGGCAACCAGAACCAACAGCGCCCTCCATACCAACAGCAGTCAGGTGGTCAGCGCTATCAGCAGCAGCCAGGAGGACAGAGGTACCAGCAACAGGGCAGCCAAGCGTCACGCCAAGGAGCACCCAACTCCGCTCCCATGAAGAATGCAGCTCAATCGAACCCCAATGCTTGCTACCGCTGCGGGGAGATAGGACACTATGCTCACCAGTGTCCCAAGAAGCAGAACCCCCAGGCCCCACAGAACCAGGCAGGAGGTCAGAAGCAGAATGCTCGCCCACCTCACACTGGGCGGGTGAACCATGTGGCTGCCGATAGTGCCCTGGATGCACCGGATGTTATGATGGGTACGTTCAGCATCAACTCAATCCCAGCAACCATACTTTTTGATTCTGGTGCTTCGCATTCCTTCATTTCACTGTCATTTGTTAGAATGCATGGTGTGCCTTTATGTGCAATGAAAGAAACAATCATAGTAAACTCACCAGGGGGTAGTATGCCTGGAAATTTTTGGAGCCCCACCTCTAGTGTCAACCTAAGAGGGGTAGAATTTAAAGTAAAGCCTATAGTGCTGAGAACGGCAGGCATAGATCTTATCTTGGGTATGGACTGGATGAAGCAACATGGGGCTGTCATTCAGTGTCAAGAAAGATCAGTTGTTGTATCTACACCCAAGGGAGACAGGATCTGTGTGGAAGTGGTGATGCAAGAGCAGCCGACTGCCACCATAAACCAGATGGATGCTAGTGGTGCAGAGCAAGATCGGGTGGTGGACGAGTTCCCTGATGTCTTTCCTGATGATCTGCCAGGTATGCCACCTGATCGCGATGTTGAGTTCATTATTGAATTACTGCCTGGAACTGCACCAATAGCTAAAAGACCTTATAGAATGGGGGTAAATGAATTAGAAGAGCTTAAGAAGCAACTTAAGGAGTTGCTAGAGAAGGGGTATATACGCCCCAGTGCTTCTCCTTGGGGAGCACCTGTGATCTTTGTGGATAAGAAAGATGGTAGCCAGAGGATGTGTGTGGACTATAGGTCTTTAAATGAGGTTACCATTAAAAACAAATACCCTCTACCCCGGATAGACGATCTATTTGACCAGCTTAGAGGAGCATGTGTGTTCTCCAAAATAGATCTCAGGTCTGGGTATCACCAGCTGAAAATCCAGAACTCAGACATTCCTAAGACTGCTTTCACCACGCGGTATGGATTGTATGAGTATACAGTTATGTCTTTTGGACTGACCAATGCCCCAGCCTACTTCATGTACCTGATGAATAAAGTGTTCATGGAGTATCTAGACAAGTTTTTGGTGGTGTTCATAGACGACATTCTAGTGTTCTCTAAAACAGAAAAGGAACATGCTGAACATCTAAGGATGGTTCTGCAGAAGTTGAGAGAGCATCAACTCTATGCCAAGAGGAGCAAGTGTGAATTTTGGCTGAAGGAAGTCTCTTTCTTGGGGCAGGTTGTCTCTAACGGGGGTATATCCGTTGATCCTACCAAGGTGCAGGATGTGTTGGACTGGAACCCGCCAACCAATGCCAGTGAAATCCGAAGCTTTCTGGGTTTGGCCGGGTATTATAGGAGGTTCATTGAAGGATTCTCCAAGCTTGCAAAGCCTATGACTGCCTTGTTAGAAAAGAATGCTAAGTTTGTGTGGTCTGATAAATGCCAAGCAAACTTTGAAGAGTTAAAGAGGAGATTGACCTCAACACCAGTCCTAGTTCTGCCAGACTTGAACAAAAGCTTCTCCATCTATTGTGATGCATCTCGTCTGGGACTTGGATGTGTTCTAATGCAAGAAGGAAGAGTAGTAGCCTATGCATCTAGACAGCTGAGAAAGCACGAGGTGAACTATCCAACTCATGATCTGGAGTTAGCAGCTGTTGTCCATGCTCTAAAAATATGGAGACATTATCTAGTTGGGCATAAGTGTGATGTGTACACAGATCATAAAAGTCTAAAGTACATATTTACTCAATCAGATCTGAATTTGAGGCAACGCCGTTGGCTAGAATTGATCAAAGACTATGACCTGGAGGTACATTATCACCCAGGAAAGGCCAATGTCGTGGCCGATGCCTTGAGCAGAAAAACTTATGCAAATGGACTGCAAGTGGAATACATGTCAGCAGAGTTGAGAGCTGAAATGGCATATCTTAACCTATGCTTTGCCAACAATGTTGTGGAGATGACAGTTGAACCTACCTTGGAGAAAGAAATCCGTGAGGGTCAATTGAAAGATGAGAAATTGCAAGAGATAGCAGAGAACATAGTGCTTGGGAAGGCACCAGGTTTCAGGATGGATGATAATGGGACACTATGGTTTGGAAAAAGGATATGTGTGCCTGAAGTGAAAGCTATCCGTGATGCCATCTTGCGAGATGCACATGAATCTGCCTACTCCATACATCCCGGCAGTACCAAAATGTACTTAGATCTGAAGGAAAAGTACTGGTGGTATGGATTGAAGCGAGATGTAGCAGAATATGTGGCCCTATGTGACACCTGTCAGAAGGTCAAAGCTGAACATCAAAGACCGGCAGGACTGTTGCAACCTATGCAGATACCCGAGTGGAAATGGGAAGAAGTGGGAATGGATTTTATCACGGGATTACCCCGCACACAGAGAGGCTATGACTCTATATGGGTAATCGTCGACCGTCTCACTAAGGTCGCTCACTTCCTACCAGTAAAGACCACTTATACCGGGGCAAGGTTAGCAGAACTGTACATGGAGAGAATTGTGTCTCTGCATGGTGTTCCAAAGAAAATAGTGTCTGACAGAGGGACACAATTCACATCTCATTTTTTGCATCAGATACACCAATCGTTGGGAACTAAGCTGAATTTCAGTTCTGCATATCACCCACAAACAGATGGGCAGACTGAAAGGATAAATCAGATCTTGGAGGATATGTTGAGGGCATGTGCACTTCAGCACGGGGCTAGTTGGGATAAAAGCCTACCATATGCTGAATTCTCCTACAACAATAGTCACCAGAAGAGTCTAAAAATGGCTCCTTTCGAAGCTTTGTATGGGCGTAAGTGTAGAACTCCCTTGTTCTGGAATCAGACAGGAGAAACTCAAGTGTTTGGACCGGATGTTCTTAGAAATGCTGAAGAACAAGTAAGAATGATCCAGGATAATTTGAGGATAGCTCAGTCCCGACAAAAGAGTTATGCGGATACTCGCAGGAGGGACTTAGTTTTCAAAGTGGGAGACTATGTGTATTTGAAAGTGTCACCCATGAGAATCGTAAAGAGATTCAACATGAAAGGAAAGTTGGCGCCCAGATACATAGGTCCTTTCCGGATCTTGGCCAGACGTGGAGAAGTGGCCTATCAGCTTGAGTTACCTGAGAGTCTGTCAGGCGTTCATGATGTGTTCCATGTCTCTCAGCTAAAGAAATGTCTGAGGGTGCCTGAAGAGCAAGTTTCCCTGGAAGAGATCAAGATAGGAGAAGATCTCACTTATGAAGAGTACCCTGTCAAGATCTTAGAGACAGCAGAAAGAGTTACCAGGAGCCGAGTTATCAAGATGTGCAAGGTTCAGTGGAACAGATATACAGAAGAAGAGGCTACCTGGGAAAGAGAAGAAGATCTCCGGAAATCTTATCTGCAGTTGTTTGAGTAAGCTCCAGTCGAATCACGAGGACGAGATTCATCTTAAGGGGGGTAGAGTTGTAACACCCTAAAAATTTCTCCAAAACAAAATAGGTGAAAATGATTTAATTATGAATTTGTGAAGCATTTAACCTAGGGGTTAAATAATTTTTATGGAAATAAAAGAGTAGTGGCAACATGTTTTTGCATTCATGCTGATGCACTGGATTTATGTGTGTGACTGGTTTTTGCCAAAATTCAAAATGAATTCAAACTTCTTTTGGAATGGATTTGAAATGCTTTGAAATAAAAAGAAAAGGGGAAATTTCACCTTCTCTCTCTCCCTTGCAACCGGCCCAAGCGGCCTGGCGGCCCAAGCCCGCTGGCGCTCTCTCCTCTCCTCCTTTTCCGCAGTGGGCCGACCCTCCTCCCCTTTCCCTTCACCCGCGCGGCCCGCAGGCCGGCCCAGTCGGCGCCCGCTTGCAACCGCCGCGCCTCCTCTCCCTCTCTCTCTCTGACCTCCCGGGCCCGCCTGTCGGCGCCTTCTTCTCCCCCTCCGCGCGCGCCGTCCCGAGCGCAACCGCCGCGACCCCGGGTCCTCCGTGCGTCGTGCGAGCCGCGCCCACGTCTCCGGCCCCTCCTCGTGCCTATAGCGCGTGCGACCGCGCCCCCTCTCCCCGTTTCTCTCATTTGCCTCTCCCGCACTCGCATCTGAGCACCCGAGCCGCGCACAGAGCCTTCCCCGCCGCCATTGCCGCCGCCGCCGTCGACACGTCGATTCGGCGCCGCTCCGACCGTGTGCAACCTCCCCCGAGCTCCGCCGCGCCTCAGTGAAGCTGCCGGACCGTCTCCTTTCCTCTCTTTTGCCTGATCTCGCCCTAACCGCCGTGTGTGCTCGCAGTTCCGGCGCCGTCGCTCGGAGCTCCGCCGTTCCTCGCCGTGCGCCGCCACCAGAGCCTCCCCGTCCTTCCGTTCAGCGCGGTGAGAACCCCCTTGCGACCCGCTCCCTCTCCGTCCCCCCTGGTTTGGCTCGGGGTGCCCCCTGCGCCCAAGCCCGCGAGCTCCCGTGGCTCGGCCATGGCGCGAGCGCGCACAGCGTCGCGACGTCGCGGCTGGTGCCCGGCCACGGCGCGCCGTCGGCTTGCCCCGCGCGCGCACCCCCTGGATCTAATCCGCGCCGTCCATCTCTGATCCGGTGGCTCGAATCAGCCGGTACCCTTTCGGGTGCCATTTTGCTAAAGAGACCCCGGGGAATTCGTGAATCAACCCGCGCTCCTTTGAGCACTGTTGGCTGTGCCTTTGCAAACTTCCGACCGGGCCCCTGCATTTCTGCTATTTTGAGGCGCAGCCCAGCCGGCCGTCAAATTGATTTAAAATTCAGTTTCAATTCTTATTTAAATTCAAGTTGATTTCAGTCTATTTACAGAATTGCCACTACATTAAAATGCTTATAAAATCCACGTTTTAGCTCCGTTTTGACCCGTTCAAGTTGCGTTAGGTTCGTAATTTAGTTTTCTACCTGTTTATGCCTCTATTAGTCGGCGTAGATCTGTTTAGTTTCAGAGTTTATGTTAATCTTGTTTAGGGCTCTAGAAACACCGTTTCGGCCGTATCTTTCGCACAGTAACTCCGTTTTCGGTGAACCAAAACTTGTTGTGATCGTAGAAATGCGTACTTCAGTTTTATCAAAGATTTATTTCTATTTATTACTGTTTGGTGTACTGTTCTAATGATAGCCATGTGTGCATTGTGTATGTATGCGCCTGGAATGCGTGGTGATGTTTTGTGTTCGAGTAGACGGTGAGTCGGTGTGGTACGACCAGGAACCTTCTTTCGACGACCAGCAAGAGGACCAGTCTTTCAACAACCAAGGCAAGTTAGCATGGGATCTCCTTGTTACCTATTTCACTTTACCATTAAATTACTCATTTATGCATGTGTTCAATTGAGCAACCTTAGAGACCCACTTAGCTTTGTTATCTGTGATGTTCTTGACTCCTTGGGATATATGCATATGGGTAGAATGCTAGTGCTAACTGACTTATAACTGATCCAGTCCAATGATGAATTTTGTTCTCATGATGATATGTTGTTAAACGGTTAATAAAACTTGTTGTTAGCAAAAGCTGGGATAGACAGTGCTACCATGAGTGCTATATGGCTCTGGTTTTGAGCTCAGTACACTGGACCTTTTCTAACTTGTTAGCGGTAACCCGAAAGGGCGCAAGAGGGGCTTGCCACTTTGGGTGTAGGGCTGCTCCTGTTCCTATGTGTATAGCTGCGATGGCCTTGTGCCATAGGAAAGGGAGGTTACTACATCTGCCTGCCAAGGAAACCTAGCGGCCCAAACCTGTTAGACGAACCAGCGAAAGGCTTCATAGTGTGCCCTGCCGATCTACCTCGGAAGTGGATCAAGAGGTTGGTCGCCTCGGGCACAAGGGTAACACGGCTTGTGGGTAAAGATGCACAACCTCTGCAGAGTGTAAAACTGTTATAACAGCCGTGCTCACGGTCACGAGCGGCCCGGGAAACTAGCAGAACTATGATACTTAATAATTGGTACTTTATGTTGATGGTACCTTATGATGTCGTATTTATCTTTGTTGGACATATGGATCATGGGTTAAGGGTTAAGCACAATATTCGTTTACCTAATGCTAAAACCTGCCAACTTAAAAGCTAACTGCAATCAGACAGTGTCAGCCTTTTGAGCCTCATGAACCCTGTGTTAGCTTGCTAAGTACGAGAAGTACTTACGCTTGTTGTTTATCTTCTTTTTGGGCAAAATCCCGGATGGGTAACAGATGAAGGTGCAGTTGGTGACTTCCCAGAGGACTTCTAGGCTAGCTGTTCCCCCAGTCAGCGTTCCCTGTGGAGTTGTTCTTTTTAGCAGATCAGTTATCTTTTGTTTCGCTTGATGTAAGACTTGTGATGGTACTATCGTTATGTAATAAACAATGTGATGATGCCACCTTTTTGTAATTTGTCTAACTTATGTGTGTGATTGTTTCCTGGGCACACATGAGTATTTCGCCTCCATTTTATCCTTAAAGTTGGGGTCTGACACATAGCCCTAGGCAATGCTTCCTTCAGGCCGAGAACGGTTATGAGCATATTTTTTTAGGACACTCATGAACCTCTCGAATGGGAACATGGTGTATAAGAACACAAGACCGAGAATAATGATCTCCTTGACCAGGTGAACTAGGAGGTGTGTCATGATATCAAAGAAGGATGGAGGGAACACCAACTCAAAGCTGACGAGACATTGAACGACATCATTCTGCAAAGAAGAAAGTTCCTCTGGATTGATTGCCTTTTGTGAAATTGAATGGAGGAATGCACATAGCTTCACGGTGGCTAGACGTACATGTGGAGGTAGAATTCCTCTTAGAGCAACAGGAAGCAATTGAGTCATAAGCACATGGCAGTCATGGGACTTCAAGTTTTGAAACTTCTTCTCTGGCACATTAATTATTCTCTTTATATTGGAGGAGAATCCAGATAGGACCTTGATGCTGTTAAGGCATTCAAACATGCTTTCTTTTTCTTCTCTACTAAGAGTGTAGCTAGCAGGGCTTAAGTACGGGCGCCCGTCATCTATCTTCTCCGGATGCAAGTTGTCTCGTTCTTTCATGCGCTGCAAGTCCTGTCGTGCTTCAAAGGAATCCTTAGGCTTTCCGTGGACACCCATGAATCCAAGCAGGTTCACACAAAGGTTCTTTGTCAGGTGCAACACGTCGATCGCATGGCGGACCTCTAGGACATGCCAGTAGGGTAGCTCCCAGAATATGGACATCTTCTTCCATATGGGTGCGTGTCCTGCAGCGTCTTTGGGAACAGGTTTGCTGCCCCGTCCCTTTCCAAATACTACTTTCGTATCCTTCACCATTTCGAGTATATCATCTCCGGTTCGGTTACGAGGCTTGGTTTGGTGGTCTGCCTTACCTTTAAAATGTTTGCCTTTCTTTCTTACTAGGTGGCCCATGGGAAGAAACCGACGGTGCCCAACATACACGACCTTCCGACACTTTTTCAAAAATAAACTATCAAGGTCTTTGAAACAGTGTGTGCATTGTTGACGTTTGTTAACGCAAATAGAATATGAAAGATTCCGCAAGCGCACAGAACACCATTGTAGCATTTTACCGGGAGTATTCCAAGATCGTTATTTATATTTTACCACTGGGAAGCAAGGGTCAAGAATCTGATAACTCACTATCATGCATCTACTAACTTATAGTACTAATTAGACTAAAGCAGGAGTGATTGATATATGATATATATGATAACGAAAGCACATCAAAGAGAATTCATGATAAATGTAAAGATAACTATAGTGGGAGGACAACGGGATAGATGAAGGTTCCTATATACTTCTCTATTACTTGGGTTCTAAAGTAACAAAGATGAAAAGATATAGCAGTCATAAACATTGACACTTTGGAGCAGCAGGTCCTTTCCAACTCTCGAAGAAGACTGGGAAAAAGGTAGTTGGAGAAGGCTGCTAAAAGCTCTACGAAACATCAATCCGAACGTGGTGGACTACGAAGGCCTAACAGAGCTGTCACCCCTGGGGCTACCACAACTATTCCGTGGGATTGAGCGCAACCTCAGGTAACCTATAGACTAAACACCATGTCTAATCTATCGATTACTACTCTAATTACCTAGCATAACTACAGCACTCAATACGAGCAAAGATCCCATGCCAAGATATAACAACTATACTAATCATATAATAAAGCATAAAGTAAATAGAGAAGATAAATATATTAAAGCATAAGTCTTACAAAGAAAAGATACAAAACATACCAAAACTGTGAAGACTCCTCCAGAACCGGAGCGCAGCTCCGCTCTCCCTAACTCCCGACTAAAGCTAAGCTATTACATTGGAAAATCTAAACCTAATTCTCTAGGGAGGAGAGGTTGTCCTTCGAGGGACGCCTCTACAAAGACTCCCAGATGATGATGATGATGATGATGCCTTAGGGGGGTCCTGGGTTTATTATATAGGGGCTCCTGGCCTCCCCTCCACCTTGAGCAAGCGATGTGATACTAAATCCTTAGTCATATGCACTTGGGCCTAAATGGGCCAAAACGTGTTGGAGAGGTCGGTTGGAGTGCGTCACGCAAAGGGGGCGAACTTGGGCCCTGTAGCAGACCGGTCGGCCCAGGAGGGAGACCGACCGGTCTGTCTCTATGACAGGTGGGTCCCACCTTCCGTGGGTCGCCTTCTCGTGTCTTCTGAAATGTTCCGGAATGTTCTAGAATCTTCCAAGTCGTATCCATCGAGGACTCTCGCTCCGGGACTCCAAATACAGCAAATCATATGTTCGTTTCGATCATCTCGACGAGGTCTTCGTAATGGTGTGCTCTGTTTCATCACATGAGATAATTTTATATGGTAAAAACATGGATGTCCTACAAAACAAGTGAGAGCACCAAAACTCATGGAACTTGTTAGTTTCAAATCCTACAACTATGCTTTATGGTTCATTTCATGTCATTCTATGCATTAGATGATGGTATAATATTGACATTAAGGACCGTCAACAAGTTCCCCCAAGCTTACCCTTTGCTAGTCCCTTAGCAAAGCCAAACTCAACAATGGATCATGAGTTGCTGCAATATCTGCACTTCTAACAAGTACACATGCATTCAAACAAAAGTTCTCATTTGGATTAGGAAAAGATATCATATTATTTATCATGGGGCTTAGTACTTTACCTTGATTCTTGAGTAATTGGAAGATAAAATGATCAAATCAAGCACTATGTCTCTTGCTCTTTCACTTCACCATTATCCCAGAGTTTTTATGAATTTTCAAAAAGCTTAAGAACATATGTTGCCAAATTAAACAATGGATCCAAAGAGAAAGTCAACCATACCATTGAATCGAGAAGTGCATGTGTATGGAAAATGGAGGCGGATGCTCTTTTGAATATATCATTCTCTTTTGTCTATTAGAAACACATGGCTGTCGGGCTAATTCTACTGTCGGGCACATGCCCATTTTTTCTAATATTCATTTTTTTCCTTTTATTTTCTTTTTTTTCGAGGTTCCGGACACTTGTCCCTTTTTATTTCCTCGAGATCTATCTTTTTGAGGTTTCGGACACTTGTCCTTTTTTATTTCCTCAGATTTTTTTTTCTTTTTTTTCAATAGCCATATGCTTCCAACAAACTTTTGAGAGGATAGCAATAGATAATCATGAGCATTTATGCGGAGGATGGATGAAATGTGTAAGTGATCTCAATTCAATAGTATGATAACTTCTCACAGGGTCAACAAAGCTCAATTTAACTCAATGCAATTATTGGTCATATTTATATTGAGAAATCTCCGGAACTCGAGTGTTGTTTTAGAACAAGATAACGGTAGCTCAAATCATCACATATCATATCTGTCAATTACCTAGACTCTGGATCAAGCATTTGCTACCCATGTGTTTAATTTTATTTTAAAGCATTATTAATTAGGAGAACTCATGCTTAAAGGCTAGGTACTAGAAAGAAATACAATAGAGCAACTATTCATCATTTCCATTTTAAGAAATTAGAGAGAGAGTTCTTTAGATTAGACATGCTTTATTTATTTAATCTAACACACACTATAACCTATTATTTAAAATATTAAGATAGTAGTAATACATACCTGAATCACGAAGATAACGGGGGTGCGTCTCCCCCAAGCTAATCCTTTCGATCGCATCGAGCCTTCATGTGCCCGAATTTTTTTTTCTTTTTAATTAATGGTGAGCCTTCATGTGCCCACATTTTTTTATATATATATTTTTTAGATTTATGTATAGAAAGAAAACTTAAGAGGATAAGGATACTTACCTAGATATACGGGGGTGCTTTCCCCCAAGCTGAATGTTGACGTAGTCGTTCATTCTTGCCATGTAGCGAACTCGCAGTGGAAATGTACTTCCTCTATCGAAGCTTTGATGGATATTGATGGTTGTTGAAACAGTGCTCCAACAGTGGATGAAACATCCACTTGCTCATCAGCTTTTCTTGGTCTTTCAATCCTATGAAACTCAAATAGACAACAAAACTTGTGGAATAGATTAAGCGTTAGTGGTTGGTCACTCAAGCCTTAGTTGTCCAGAGTTCAATAAGATCTCTTTCTCAATATTTTGTATTTTAATATTTTTTATGATGAAAGAGAAAATGCAACAGGATGAATGTATGCATATTTATTTTTGTTTTTATGCCACCACGGTGAATTTTTCATGTGGGTTTTTACACACCACAGAATTATTCACATGGGGATTTAAGTTTTATGATGCAGTGCAAAAAGTAAAATATTTTCCTCTCTTTTTTTTATGCAATGCTAATGTAGAAAAGTAAATATGCTATGGAGGAATAATGATGTGATGTAAACATGCAAAAGAGAAACTAATGTAGAAAAGATAAATATGGATAACTACTGATTTTACCTTTCGGCGAGGGTTCAATGTTTTAAGTCCTCTGAACAGGACTTCTCACCATGTTCATTCCTGAGGTGCGTCATTTGATCCTGATATGTAGACCTTGATAACTACACCTCTCGATATGGTGTCACTCATGTTCTTCGTCCGTCCAGCAATTTGAAGTGAAGCATTAGTTGTTGAAGCTGGCAACATTTTGCTCAGTGTGCATGTTCTTGTAGATCCAGGACCTTCACTCTGTAGAATTTGGGAGTTGACAAACTCCTCCATGTTTTGCTCAAGAGTGTGTCCTGTTCATAAAGACAAGGTAAAGATCAAGTGCATAGGCTCTGTTGGTGGAAAAACACCAACAGAACCAAAAGTTTTATTCATTCCTCTCTAACCTTAGGCACATTGCACAAGATAAACTTATTGTTTATGTGTTCTATTCAATCTTAACATGAGTGATTGGATCATCAGATGAGCATGAAAGTAGCATCTTAAAATATTTAATAGATCAGAGTACTTAACCCAAGGAAGGATAATCTATGCATAAAGTGTTAATCTTTTTATGATTGTGATATATCACCTTTCAAAGGTTAGATGCACAAAATTTTAGCTCATTTAGTTAAGATAGTGAGATTCAAGAGAGTAAAGCTAAGAACAAAGAGTAAAGAACTGAACATGTTGAGTTGACTAGGTTGGATCGAGTGACGTGCAACTTTAAACATGTTTGGTTCTTTATGTATGCGCATACCAGAAACAAGGAGAAGCTTAAAGTGATGGTTACTTACCTTGAAATGATACTTTATCATTGAAGAGTGATGGTGTCGAACCACCTTGTGGAAGCTTCTCTTGTCTAGCTAGTTGTTGTTCATGACTAGCTTGTCTTCTTTTGCCTATCTCATAGTGGGCCAACTGAGTCTTGTTCTCAACAGGTCCAGACGATGGAGACTTTGTCAACTATTCTCTTGATTTTTAGGCTCGGGAACTATCTCTCCATCTCTGAATTCTTGCAGTGCAGTGGCTTCATCCTTCATGATGTAACCCTCAATTCCTGGCAGTTGGTTCTTCGTTTGTCGGTTGAGTCAACGTCTTCTCTTGGTTTCCTTCGGCTGCTCATAAATGTGTAGATGTTGATAAAGCAGCGAACCTTTTGATCGAAGATCCAAAAGTGGACGTCTCTAGGTCCGACATAGATGACAACAATCTTCCAAGAATGAGTGATGGATAATTTTTCTTCTTCTTGATTGGGGTAGTATCTCGTGCCTTGTACTGATCAAAGTGGTGAGCAGGAGGTCAAAGTGTCTTGAAGCTGGATTTCTCCTTCCTCCTCTTGATCGTGAAGCAAATTTAGACAACGGAATTGTGTCTCCCCCAAGCTAGCGTGTGAGTCTGGTGGATGCCCAAATTTCTTCAACAACATGTTCATGAGTTGAAATTGTAGACCTTGTTGTTGTTGAAGTCGTACCACCTCGTCCACCAAACTAGCTCTTGTGTTGCAATGATTAGAAGTGAGGAGAACTTCCACTGCTTGTCTTTATAGTGAACCACCAACAAACTTCCTTCGGATGACACATAGATGTATGTTATAATGTAGTGGAATATTGTCACCCTGATATTTGTTGTTGGTGTCGGTGTTGATGTCTTCGACAATGATGAGTATAGGCACAGATTGACCCATACGGGGTGAGTTGCATCCTACTCGTCATAAGTGTCATGGCTTAGGCCTTGGGATGGCTCAAAGCTTGGCTGCCTTGGACATCACTAGTGACTTGGCTGATGATGAGTTTTGTCTATCCATGGCTTGGGTTTTGGATCTTTAAGTTCACACCATGAACAAGCAAATTTCATCTCGTACAAAAATTTAGTGGACACATACCCGAAGGATTGCACAGAATTTGAAACACGTGTTGTTATCCACAACTTATGTGTTATTCATCCATGCTAATGAAAATGATGATTTTAGGATTACTTTAGCATAGACTAGCATTTTATGTGTTGGCTGCATTTTAACATGGTTCAAGGCAAAGATACTTGCAGTAGAAGATGATTTGAAATAAACTTTAATACTCACAGTTTTTTCATCCACGATGAATGAGTTGAGTCTTCATTATGCACTTCACCGTATGCCTTGCTTCATCTCTGATGTGAATTCATCTTAGGACTTTCCCAAAGTGTATTTAGAGTTCTCTGCAGGGGTTAGTCCAACAAAATATCCAATGTCTACGCTAGCAATTTTCAGTTCAATAATGAAACTAGACTCCATGTCTAATTGGATTAAGGAAGGCATTTTAACCTAAGCACCACGCTTAATTTAAAATCCTTTGAAAGTACTCTCGAAAAGCACAACCAAACCAAAGCATACTATAGCAAACACAGGTAGAATGAGAGCATAAAAGAGATTTATTCAAAAAGAGATGATAGAGTATGATCACAGTGAGGAATATTTTATTTTTATATATTTTTTTCTATATTTTTTAATATATTTTTTCGTTTAGATGCAGATGACATGAATGCATGCAAGGAACTAAATATGATGAGGAAAACATAAACTAAATGGAGAGGATGAAAGGATGATTCAGAGTAAACATGCAGTGGAATGCAAGAAATTAAAAAGATAACTACTCATAAAGTTTAAAGTCCATGAGCAAGACTGTCTCACCTTGATCATACTTACCATGGCTCACAACTGGGATTTGTGAGTGGTGCAGCGTAAATATCCGTCACATGGGATGAGAGTTGAATTCTTGTGACGATGACCTTTTCTCCCATCTACACATGGTTAGAATAATATATATGTATGTATACACAAACCTGTGAGATGGCAGGGTTCCAGGATTAATGATGGTTCTTGAATGTTCAGGCACCCTGGGTTCTTCATTCTTGTGGAATCTTGCCATAAGGTTGAAACAACATTTGATGTCCTGTCTATTCCACACTCAACAGAACAAGAGGTAATCCTACTAAAGCTAGTGGTACAATAAATTAGCAGACATCAAGATCATTATCAAAATCTTTACACCAATTGCTTCCCCGGCAACAACGCCAAAAATACTTGTTGACGTTTGTTAACGCAAATAGAATATGAAAGATTCCGCAAGCGCACAGAACACCATTGTAGCATTTTATCGGAAGTATTCTAGGATCGTTATTTATATTTTACCACTGGGAAGCTAGGGTCAAGAATCTGATAACTCACTATCATGCATCTACTAACTTACAGTACTAATTAGACTAAAGCAGGAGTGATTGATATATGATATATATGATAATGAAAGCACATCAAAGAGAATTCATGATAAATGTAAAGATAACTATAGTGGGAGGACAACGGGATAGATCAAGGTTCCTATATACTTCTCTATTACATGGGTTCTAAAGTAACAAAGATGAAAAGATATAGCAGTCATAAACATTGACACTTTGGAGCAGCAGGTCCTTTCCAACTCTCGAAGAAGACTGGGAAAAAGGTAGTTGGAGAAGGCTGCCAAAAGCTCTACGAAACATCAATCCGAACGTGGTGGACTACGAAGGCCTAACAGAGGTGTCACCCCTGGGGCTACCACAACTATTCCGTGGGATTGAGAGCAACCTCAGGTAACCTATAGACTAAACACCATGTCTAATCTATCGATTACTACTCTAATTACCTAGCATAACTAGAGCACTCAATACGAGCAAAGATCCCATGCCAAGATATAACAACTATACTAATCATATAATAAAGCATAAAGTAAATAGAGAAGATAAATATATTAAAGTATAAGTCTTACAAAGAAAAGATACAAAACATACCAAAACTCTGAAGACTCCTCCGGAACCGGAGCGCAGCTTCGCTCTCCCTAACTCCCGACTAAAGCTAAGCTATTACATTGGAAAATCTAAACCTAATTCTCTAGGGAGGAGAGGTTGTCCTTCGAGGGACGTCTCTACAAAGACTCCCAGATGATGATGATGATGATGATGATGCCTTAGGGGGGTCCTGGGTTTATTATATAGGGGCTCCTGGCCTCCCCTCCACCTTGAGCAAGCGATGTGGTACTAAATCCTTCGTCATATGCACTTGGGCCTAAATGGGCCAAAACGTGTTGGAGAGGTCGGTTGGAGTGCGTCACGCAAAGGGGGGGCGAACTTGGGCCCTGTAGAAGACCGGTCGGCCCAGGAGGGAGACCGACCAGTCTGTCTCTATGACAGGTGGGTCCCACCTTACGTGGGTCGCCTTCTCGTGTCTTCTGGAATGTTCCAGAATGTTCTAGAATCTTCCAAGTCGTATCCATCAAGGGCTCTCGCTCCGGGACTCCAAATATAGCAAATCATATGTCCGTTTCGATCGTCTCGACGAGGTCTTCGCAATGGTGTCCTCTGTTTCATCACTTGAGATAATTTTATATGGTAAAAACATGGATGTCCTACAAAACAAGTGAGAGCACCAAAACTCGTGGAACTTGTTAGTTTCAAACCCTACAACTATGCTTTATGGTTCATTTCATGTCATTCTATGCATTAGTTGATGGTATAATATTGACATTAAGGACCGTCAACATGCATGCATTATATCCCTTGTTTGTCTGGCCTGAAAGATTACTTAGAGCCGGCCAATCATTGATTGTTACGAACAATAATGCTCGCAGGTCAAAGTGTTCCTCTTTGTACTCATCCCACACACGTGTGCCTGGTTTGCTCCATAGAAGTAGAAGTTCCTCAACTAATGGCCTCAGGTAGACATCGATGTCGTTGCCAGGTTGCCTCGGCCCTTGGATTAGCAACGGCATCATACTGAACTTCCGCTTCATGCATAACCACGGAGGAAGGTTGTAGATACATAGAGTAACTGGCCAAGTGCTATGACTACTGCTTTGCTCCCTAAAAGGATTAAAACCATCCATACTTAAAGCGAACCTCAAGTTTCTAGCCTCATCTGCAAACTCT
This sequence comes from Coix lacryma-jobi var. lacryma-jobi, assembly GCA_009763385.1. Taxonomy (NCBI): domain Eukaryota; kingdom Viridiplantae; phylum Streptophyta; class Magnoliopsida; order Poales; family Poaceae; genus Coix; species Coix lacryma-jobi. The sequence continues at coordinate 27,634,966 of CM019829.1, forward strand.
GGGAATTCTCTGTCTATCGCTCTCCACTGGGATCCATCAGCTGGGTGCCTCAGCATATTGTCTACCTTACGGTCTTCTTTATGCCACCGCAACAACTTTGCATTGTCCTTATTTCTGAACAAACGTTTCAAGCGTGGTATTATAGGAGCATACCACATAACCTTGACATGGATTTTCTTCCTACTTGGACGTTCTTCACCCTATACGTCGCCAGGATCATCTCGCCTTATCTTATACCGTGATGCTTCACATACCGGGCATACATCCAAATTCTCGTATTCCTCCCCACGGTACAGGATGCAGTCATTAGGACATGCGTGTATCTGCTGGATTTCAAATCCCAAAGGGCAGACGACCTGTTTTGCTTCGTACATAGTGGTGGGCAATTCATTCGCTTTCAGAAGCATCTTTTTCATTATCTTCAATAACTTCCCAAATGTCTTATCGGATGTACCATTCTTTGTCTTCCATTGCAGCAGTTCCAGTGTAGTACCCAGCTTTTTTGGCCATCTTCAGCAGTGGGATATAGCAATTTCCTATGATCCTCTAGCATGCGCTCGAACTTGACCTTCTCCTTGTCACTTTCACATTCTCTTTGTGCATCACGAATGGCATCACTAAGAGCATCAACATCAGCTGCCACATCTTCTGTCGCTGCCGCATCTTCTTCACCATCTCCTCCCCCCACTGCATCATCATCAAAGGCACCGTACTGAGCAATAATATCAGCGAGGGCCAATTCTTCTTCACCTTCTTTACCATCATACATTACAACCCCCTTTCTCCATGCTTCGTCCAACAAATATAGTTTGTTACGAAACCCGACTTCAACAAATGCGTATGAAGAGTCCTTGGGCATGAATATTCCTTCAAATTCTTACAGACGACGCATGGGCAGCACATGAAACCATCCTGCTTGTTTGCCTCAGCCACACCTAAGAAATAGTGCATGCCAGCAATGAACTCTTTGGAGCGGCGATCGACATTATACATCCAATTGCGTGACAACATCTGCATTAAATATTACAACCACGCACTTGGTAGTTTCTCATGTTATTGCACAACACTCATGACATCACATGATTGATTAATTCAAGCAAGCTTGACTACAACGAAGACTATCGCAGCTAGCACTAAAAAAACTAAAACTAAAATGCACTTAAGCAACATAATTAGTTCGCGTCTGATCCCAACTAAAATAGACAGATCATTCGCTTCATCAGCATGGATGGGCTGCTGCCGCTGACCCACTGCCTCATCACCTTCAGCGGCAACCTCCTGTGCAACAGAATTTCGTACATGGTGAACGTACTCTTCCTCCCAGTACCAACCTTTACATCCGCCGGTGCCCTCCCACTGCAATTAGAACAAAGAATAAGAAATTTAAACAACATCATCAAGCAAAACCGATACGAATGAACCATATTAATCAAATGCGGGTAAATAATAACCCACCTCATGATCCGGACACTTGTAGAATATATGACCCTTGTTGATTTCCTCTTTTTTCACTCGGTACTCCTTCACAATCTTCTGCTTACACTCGCCGCAAGCAATGAGAGGAAGATCCGGCCGCAAACGCTTCGAATCCCGATGATGAGAGGCTGAGGACCCCGTCACGGTTGCCATCTACTATATCCATGCTCATTTTTTAAACTATTACATGCAAATTCCTAATTTTCTAAATAATTATAAATAAAAAAGACTCTAAATTTATCTATTTGTTTAGATAATCGAAAAATATGATGTAACAATACCAATTTCCACATTTTCTACTCTCTATATTTATTGTTGCAAACTATTATAAATTCCACATTTTTCTAAAGAAAATAAACTAAAAAGACACTAAAATTCAATATTACTTGTCTTGCATAAGTATGAAATATAGAATGTATACTACCTAGCAGTAGAAAACTATCAAGTGATTGTGATGAACCAATTTAAACTACTCAACTCTCTATGCTTGTTCTTGCAAACTATATATTTTAATTAAATTCCTCTCATATATTCAAAAGACATGGTAGGAGATAAAAATAGTTACCTCTAAACGCAAAGAGACGATGACGGAGTCGAAGAAGATCACCAATTGACGCTGGAGACGAAGAACAATGAAGAACAAATGAAGAACAAGCAATAGCAACAGCAAGAACAAGCAAGAAGGTCACTGAAATTTGAATGTCTCTGGCTCGGAGGAGGAAGAAGTTGGCAGGTTATAAACCGGGGAGCTTTAGTCCCGATTTGTATTAAAAACTAGGGCTAAAAGGTGATCATTTATCCCTGGGCAAGCGACAAACCGTGGCTAAATATTTAGTCCCGGTCTGTGGCACCAACCGGGACTAAAGAGTGCCCTTTAGTCCCGGTTGGTAACACGGACCGGGACTAAAGGGTCCCTGCCCCGACAGCTCTGCGCAGTAGCCGTTGGGGCAGACCCATTAGTCCCGGTCCGTGTTACCGACTGGGACTAAAGGGTCTATTAGTCCCGGGTGGCAAAAACGCCGAGACTAATGGCGATTTTGAGAATCGGCCAAAGACCCTGTTCTGTAATAGTGACATAAGCTGATGATGGTTGATCAACACCAGTATTAGTATATGAAGTTTGAGGCTACAATAGTGTCAGGCTCATCTCTACAAGTTATAGAAACTGGCAAGTTGCATGTAGAAGTAGTAGTTGCATCCCCAAATGGAAAAGGAGCCTTGTTATTAGTTACTTTTGAAAATGATGAAACCATTTGTGTTGACGTCGGAAGTTATCCGAATCACACACCAGCAGGGCTAGAACGCCCGAGGAGGTTGCGGTTCAACCTGGGCCAGCAGGAATCCCAGCTAAACCGTCGAAAACCGATCTAGAGACCGGTTTAGATCGATCTAGGGTTTTGGACTCCTGTGTTGATAACTCTAGAACTCCTCCCGGGAAGACCCATCGGGGAGAAGCACGTAGAGATTGTTCTAGGACCAGCAAGGCCGCCTAGAACATCGTCGAGCCTCGCCAGGAGACACGTCGAACAACAAGGTAGAGGGGGAAAAGGGGTAAAAAGGGATAGTAGATTGAATTTGATCGATTGATGTTAGATGCCACAATCGGCCATGATCCTCTCATATATATAGAGGGGGCTGGTCTTATCCCAATAGAAAACATCTCTAGATACAATTTCCATGTTTCCTATCCGGACTCTTTCAAAATATAGAATCCAAGAATTCAATTCGGACGCGATAAAATAAACCTGATCTCGCCGATCCTTGAACCGACTAAATCAGTCTTAATGGGCTTTATCAACCCATACTGATAAACGAATCGTCGCCGGACTCAGCATTCATCATAACCATAAGGCCTCCGACCAGCACCACCTAGTCAGACACAAACATGACTGGTCGGAAGTCCAAAATGATCAGGCCCATTTGACTTAGAACATCTGATCCGTCAAATATGAAATAATAGAAGACAAATTCGACTCTAATATTACAGGCCGAATACCTCTTCTTAATTTACTTTTACCCATGACACTTTTGAGTGTCAACATATGTTCTCCTGTTTTTAGGTAATCTTTAATAGAACCTAAAAACAAACTGAATAACAACGATGTCCATCTCATCGGTCATTCAGTAACTAGAAATAATTGTTTCTGATTATTTTTTGTTCTAAGGGCGATACATGTATCGGCCATTTCTTGGAGAGCACTCAGGCTTCTTGCCAAACACTTGGAAAGTACTTTTTCAAATACCTCCCGTTTATTGCTCTTGAGAGACTTTCGCCGTGTAACGTCTCCAGCATATATGCGTTCCCAAATATCACTTTATAAGGACCTTCCCAACTCAGCGACCATTTACCAAATTTGTTGCTCCTCGATCCAAGTGGTAATATAGTCTTCCATACTAACTCTCTCACCTGGAACGATTCGCTTCTCACCTTTTTGTTGTAAGCTCTTGCAACTCGAGCTTTCTCTCTCTCCATCTCCTTAAAAGCCTTTAATCCTTTATCGGTCACTTCATCAATATTGTCCATCATGGCATCATGATACATAACAGGAGATAAATCATTCTGTTTAGCTAGTCTATATGCATCCAGATTTACCTCGATGGGTAACACTGCTTTTTGTCCATATACCAGCTCGAAAGGAGTGACTTTTGTAGCACCATGTCTTGACACACGATGAGCCCATACAGCTTCAGATAAAACCTCGTGCCACCTCCTTGGGTTATCCTTAATTTTTTTTTAATAAGCTTGATTAAAATCTTATTACTATACTCAGCCTGGCCATTAGCTTGAGCATAGTACGGAGATGAATTGAGCATCTTTATTTTGTATAATTCAGCAAAATCTCACACCTCTTTAGAAATAAAGGACGTCCCTTGATCTGTAGTCAACGTTTGAGGTATGCCGAATCTATGCATAATATGCTCAGTAATAAACTCAACCACTTCCTTGTGCGTTATATTCTTCAAAGGCACCGCTTCAGTCCACTTGGTAAAGTAATCTGTAGCGAACCAGAACAAAACGATGCCCCTTTGAAAATGGGGGATGAATTTGGCCAATGAAGTCTAGCCCCCAACCACGAAAAGGCCACGGTTTGATAATACGATGAAGCATGGCAACAGGCGCAAGTTGTATGTTTCCAAACCGTTGACATTCTTCGCATCCTTTGTAGTAACGAAAACAATCGGCCATCATCGTGGGCCAATAAAACCCAGCTCTTCGTAATAGCCACTTCATCTTTGGTGCTGATTGATGTGTACCACAAATACCTTCATGAACTTCTCTCATAGCCACCTTTGCTTGATCAGATCCCAAACATTTAAGTAACAAGTCTTCGGCAGTCCTTCGGTAAAGCTCATCATTGTGTAGTACATATTTAAATGCACTCCGCCGAACACCTTGATCAACCTTGGTACTTAGATCGTTAAGATATTCCAGCAAGGGAGTCCTCCAATCTTTTAAATCAGTCCCACTTTCATTAGAACTTGATTCGGACTGATTTAGAGTTCTTTCAGACAAATTAATTATTCCATGATCGACCAGGTCAATCGGACGAATTAACTGTCTTGATTCATAAGCAACCTGGTCGGCCATATCGTCTACCCAAACATGCTTAACTTGCATCTGGTCTCCGGGGTAAGGCGGTCGAACTGGTTCTAAAACAAACCGGTTGGCTATAGGAGCCGACAATACTCCTGCATACGGTTGCATCGGCTTTACGTGAAAATTATGTCTCCTGATGCTATAGCCAGATGCTTGTTGAGCTAACATGTTGGCTTTATGATTTTCATGCCTTGGTATATGCCGAATCTGGAATTCGGTAAAATGAGTAATGACATCAAGACACATGTCAAGATAAACATTCAACGATCCCTCTAGGCATTGAAACTCACCAGCGACCTGTTGTACTACTAGCAAAGAATCGCCATAAGCCTCAACATGCGTAATTTCCATGGAACATAATATTTCTAAACCGAATAACACATTTCAAATTCAACGCCACTAGGAGAAATAATGACCACACCAACACCTTGGCCCTCCTTACAAACCGATCCATCAAAATAAAGCTTCTATGGAGAAAAAGTAAAATAACTGATTTCATCCTCTAAGCTAATACCATGCTCAACAATAAAATCGGCAAGAACTTGACCCTTTAAAGTTTTCAATGGTTCATAGGTCAAGTCAAACTCAATCAATGCATACGCCCATTTACTAATCCTTCCTCTAAGGATTGGCCGATATAACATGTGCTTAATTACATCGGCCTGGCATGCAACAACACATGTACTAGATAGTAAATAATGTCTCATTTTAGCACAAGCATAGTACAAGGATAAGCATAATTTCTCAATATGGGCGTACCTTGTCTCAGGATCAAGAAGACGGCGACCAATATAAGCCATTACATACTCTTTAGCTCCATCTTCCTATGTCAAAACAGCTCCAATGACCCTTTCTTCGGCGGCGACATATAATCTGAAGGGAATTCCTCTCTTAGGCGCCCGAAGAACTGGTGAAGATGACAAATATTTCTTTATCTTCTCAAATGCCTCTTGTTGCTCTGCCCCCCAAGTGAACTCAGTGTCATTCTTCAGCTTTAATATAGGGGCAAAAGGAATAATTTTCCCAGACAAGTTTGTAATGAATCTTCTCAAGTAGTTCACTTTTCCCAAGAACTTCTGCAAGTCCTTTTTGCATGTAGGCGCTTGAACTCTCTTGATCTTTTATATCCTTTTAGGGTCAATCTCTATGCCTTTGTCGTGAATGATAAACCCTAAAAACTTCCCAGCTGATACACCAAAAGCACATGTCAGTGGGTTCATCTTCAAACCATAGCGGCACATTCTCTCAAACGCTAGACGTAAATCGGCCAGATGAGACACATGGGCAGCCAATTTAATCACAATATCATCAGTATACACTTCCATGATTATCCCAATCAAATCATGAAATATCAGACTCATAGCGCATTGATAAGTAGCACCTGCATTCTTCAAACCGAATGTCATCACGACCCACTCAAAAAGACCAACGAACCTAGGACAAACATAGGCCGTTTTGGACATATCCTCTTCGGCCATGAATATTTGATTATAACCAGCGTTGCCGTCAAGAAAACTGACGACCTGGTGTCCTGAAGCATCATTGATTAACATATCGGCTATGGGCATAGGATATTCATCTTTAGGAGTGGCTCTATTTAAATCTCTAAAATCAATACAGATCCTGATTCTTCCAGTGTCTTTCTTTTCTACGGGTACGATATTAGAGACCCACTCCGCATACCTACATGGTCGGATAAACCCCGCTTGCAATAACCGATTAATTTACTCTTTAATCCGATCATATATTGTAGAATTAAAGCGGCAAGGATGCTGCTTAAATGGTCGGAACCCCGGCTTGATAGGAAGTCGATGCTCGACAAGTTCTCGGCTTAGCCCAGGCATCTCCGTATAATTCCATGCAAAGCAATCAACGTACTCCATCAAGAGCGCGATTAATTTTAACTTGTAATCGGCTTCAAGATTTTGATTTACAAAGGTCGGCCTAGGTACAGAACCATCCCCAATATCTACCTGTTCCAAAGGGTCGGTCGATGTGAAACCTTGGCCCAACTTATTGAGCTCATCAAAATCATCAATAGCTTCACAAGTATCGGTTTTATAGGTCCAATATTGCTCAACACGATGTTTTAACCAATCAACATTAGCATCCATTAAATTACATGATAATGTTGAACCGATTGTCAATCGGCTTTAAAGATACTGGTACAAAACCTTCCCTAGTAACACTAACAAACTAAAAATTAGAAAGGCCCCGACCAGATAAACAAGCAATAGTAGCATGCCCCCCGAGCAAAGGGGCATCGGCCGTAGCTACATAGGCCGACGAATCTGAATGTACCACCTCAACATTATCCCCCACCCATTGGATAAGAAACTGATGAAGGCTAGAAGGTATGCATCGATTAGCATGAATCCAGTCACGTCCAAGTATAAAGTTGTAACTACCTTGTATGTCAGCAACGAAGAAAGCAGTAGCCAAAGTCTTGCTCCCAACAGTCAACTCCATGGACGCAACTCCTTTGGCCGAAATGGGATCTTCTCCTCTGACTCCAGTAATAGTCAAGTTGGTCTTGATCAGCTCTTCATCGATGCCACCGAGCTTCAAGTAAAGCGAGTATGGCATCAAGTTCACGATTGCCCCGCTGTCTACCAGCATCTTGTGGACTAGCGTACCATTGATGTTACCTTTTATATGCAACAGCTTAAGATGATTGACGGATTCCTCTGGCTTCTGGAACACATCAGTTTGTGTAGCGAAGTTGAACTCCGCTGCCGTCGAATCATCTCCGACCACGTAGTAGTCGGCCGATAAGTAAACTACATTAACCTCCGCCCTTTCTAGGGAAGGTTCATAGACCACCATTTCCTCATCTTGTTCTTCAGGTAATTCTTCACTGGTTGCGGCAACACCAGTGGAGAATCAGGGTTACTAAGAAGCGAGCCTAATCCCATCGGTACATCAGGAACCAATCTGATTCTGGACTCTGATTGAGTCGGCTCAATTCCTAGTTCAGTAGTAGTCGGTTTAACCTGCTCGACCGCTAAGCTGGTCGGCGCCTGTCCTGAAGTGGTCAGATTAGTGTCCGACCTGATTCGTTCCAAAGCCACTTGAGTAGTTTCGGTGTTCAGACTGGTCGGTTCAGGATCCGACCTGTTTAGTTCTACAATTGTTAAAGTCAGCTTTTGATTACAAGCCAGCTCTTCACCTCCTCGCTTGCCCTGAGGAAAAACAAGATGCGTTGAGTTAAATATTTCCTCCCTCATCCTCTCGAGCCATTCCTTCCTCTGTTTGCTGCAACGGTCCCTCTGCAGCTTCCTTCGCTGAGTTTTAGTTAAACCAGAAGGACACCACCTGGATTGCATGTACTTGGGATCACGCTCAACAGGCTTTTCTACCTCTGCCTCGACCGAAGTATCTTGAGCTTCCTAGGCCTCTTCAGCTGGTCCCTCAACCGTCATCGGCTCAGGCTCACTGGCAAGAGGAACTTCCATAGACCCGATTGTAATAGTGGGGAACGGGTCGGGTCTAGTCGGAGAGGCAATAGGGACACTTTGCACCTTCTTGGGTACATAGACCTGTCGCATCTGTGTCTTCCTTGTTTCCTGAGAGGTTAAAGTCTTTGACGCGACTAGCCGATTCTGACTAGAGCTCGGCCGATCACCCAAGCGATCGAACACTAAGACTCTTGCAGGCTGATCGGTGGGCATTCCCCATCCTGGTTGGTAATACATAGGTGCCGACATAGGGTAAGGTATCCATACCCCTTGAGGACCCCATTGTGGTGGTGGCGAAATAGGGGGAGCCCACTGATGGTAATAAGTGCCAGACTTTGGTGCCGGAGACGCTACTTGGGACACCATCATCTGTTTGAACTTCTCATCCTCATGCTTCGGAGGAGTAGACTCTCTCTTTTTTAAGGACCGAACGCTACTTGGGACACAGAGGGAGCCCACTGATGGTAATAAGTGCCAGACTTTGGTGCCGGAGACGCTACTTGGGACACCATCATCTGTTTGAACTTCTCATCCTCACGCTTCGGAGGAGTAGACTCTCTCTTTTTTAAGGACCGAACGCTACTTGGGACACCATCATCTGTTTGAACTTCTCATCCTCACGCTTCGGAGGAGTAGACTCTCTCTTTTTTAAGGACCGATTCTGAGAATTGGCCTTTTGTTGTTTGTATTTGGCCATGAGCTTGTCAAAAGTGCATGACTCTCTAGCAACTTTCCCCTTATTCTTGTCCGCATTAGTCTTCCAAGTGCCAACTTCAGGTTTCTGCGGGACAAAGGTGCGAATGACATGTACTCCGGAAGGAGTAGAGTCTTTAGAAACAGTTAAACCGACTGTATCAGTCGATTTAGTGATCCCACTAGAATTAGTAGAGACTGGCTTGACCCGGTCTGGCTCCTGCACTGGCCGCTTTGAAGATGGACCAGACTGGTCGGCTTGAGAGCCCGACCTGGTCGGTCTTTGTTGTGCTGCCCTGGTCTCAAAATACCTTTGTCTATGCAAGTGTCGTGCTGACCCTGCAGTGATTGTGAGCTTACTTTTGCCATCATCACCCTTCTTGAGCACCACCTTACGCCCCGAATCGCTCTCAGTATTCGGTGCAACCCGTGGTTCGCCGATGACGACATTCTTCCCTCTGGTCGTATCGGCTTGTTCTGGACGAATTAGAATAGTAGGATTCTCTGCTTCCACCATATGAACTGGAAAAGGGGACGTATTAATTTGCATCTCAGTAAGACTCAATCGTCCTTCATTATGGGCCGATTGGACCCGTCAACGAAAAACATTGCAATCGTTAGTGGCGTGAGAGAAAGAATTATGATATTTGCAATAAGCCCTTCTCTTCAATTCGTCGGGTGATGGCAAAGTATATATAATTAATTTTAAGATAACCGAATTTATGCAATTCATCAAATATTTGGTCACATTTAGAGAAATCAAAAGTAAATTTTACTTCCTCACCCTGATTTTTTTGAATTGGTTTAAGGGAAGGACAAATGACTAGTTTATTCTGTGCTGGCCATAAAAACTCAGTAGTGTAACAGTCTTTAGACTCATCGTCGGAACTATCAGAGTTTATCTCGGCAATATGTATGCCCGATCGATGAGCCTTATGAGGATCATAAGGTTCTTTTAGGCGCGATTCTATTGAGACGGCCTTCTGTAACAGTTGATTTACACTAAACAAATCATGATGCTCAAGTTTATCCTTGATTTCTCGACGTAGACCAGCGAGACATAAATCTGTAGGTCTCTGTCAGAAATCCTTAGATGGAAACATCGGTTCTTAATTTCTTTAAAGCGCTTAAAGAAATCAGCCACAGGCTCGCTACGTCCTTGTCGAACCGACATAAGGTGTGATAACCTAGTTTCTTGAACCCCGTCATAAAAGCGGTTATGAAACTTTTCTTCTAGCTCGGCCCAAGAACTTATGGTGCATTTTGGCAGTGACGTAAACCAGGCGAAAGCCGTACCAGTTAAAGACAAAGGAAAATGCCGCACATTCATGTAATCTAAAGTACTGGCTTCACCCATTTGTGCAAGGAACATGCTAACATGCTCCATATTTGTTCTGCTACCGTCAACGCTAAACTTATAAAAATCTGGTACCCTCCACCCATCAGGTGCTTTCATGAAATCGAAACATGAAGGGTATGGTTTTGAATATGTGGTCCTGGTAGGCTTAAATTGGACCCCTAAACTAGTCTCAAGAGACCTAGTTATTTCTTCCTTAAACCGATTTATGGCTAGTACAAAATCAGTGTCAGCAAGGTTGGTAGTGCCACCATGCATGGGATTGTGGCTCGGGGACTTTGGTGGATTGGGCAATACTGTCCCCTGTCCTCCTAAAGTCCTGTTTGTCGCTGCGCCCTGGTCGGTCTGTGTAGCCCGACTAGTGCCACGGTGGAGACTATTTGTGTATATCGACGTACTAGCTTCACCGTGAGTGGTCCTGCTATTATCGTTTCCTGATTGTGTTTGGCCAAACTCTGCGTGCGAGGTTTGACCATTGAAGAAATTAAAAGGCATGCCGAACTGTGGTTGTCCGGTAGGGCGCTCAGGTTCAACGGGCTTACCCTCTAATTTATCCATGCGATCACTAAGTAACTTAAAAGAATGCTGAATAGTATTTGTAAGAGTTTTTGAAGTATCAACCAGCATCGCAGAATAATTAGCATCTGTAGGGTAAGAATCTTCAGGTACCTTGGTGTTTACCTTGTCAGTAGCGTCTTCAGCGTTCGTAGTGGACGTAGTGGGGATGATCTCGCTGAAGTCCGGTTCCTTGTCTTGGGTGACCCAGCCGCGTCGATCCTTTGAACAGCTTTCTAGGAAAAGCCTTGAAGACGGCGTCGAGCTTGGCCTGCGCCTGTTGCATCAACTCGTCGGGGAGCTTGTCAATGCCCGCAGGACGAATGATGTTATCCTTATCGGAAGCACCGTCTTTGCCGCCCATGTTGGTAGTAGATGAGATTTCAATCTTCCCCAGCAGAGTCGCCAAAAAGTGTGTTGACGTCGGAAGTGATCCGAATCACAGACCAGCAGGGCTAGAACGCCTGAGGAGGTTGCGGTTCAACCTAAGCCAGCAGGAATCCCGGCTAAACCGTCAAAAACCGATCTAGAGACTGGGTTAGATCGATCTAGGGTTTTGGACTCCTGTGTTGATAACTCTAGAACTCCTCCCGGGAAGACCCATCGGGGAGCAGCACGTAGAGATTGTTCTAGGACCAGCAAGGCCGCCTAGAACGTCGTCGAGCCTCGCCGGAAGACACGCCGAACAGCAAGGTAGACGGGAAATAAGGGTAAAAAGGGATAGTAGATTGAATTTGATTGATTGATGTTGGATGCCTCAATCGGCCATGATCCTCTCATATATATAGAGGGGGCTGGTCTTATCCCAATAGCAAACATCTCTAGATACGATTTCCAAGTTTCCTATCTGGACTCTATCAAAATATAGAATCCAAGAATTAAATCCGGACGCGATAAAATAAACCTGATCTCGCCGATCCTTGAACCGACTAAATCTGTCTTAATGGGCTTTATCAGCCCATAATGATCAACGAATCGTCGCCGCACTCAGCATTCATCATAACCATAAGGCCTCCGACCAGCACCACCTGGTCGAACACAAACATGACTGGTTGGAAGTCCAAAATGATCAGGCCCATTTGACTTAGAACATCCGATCCGTCAAATATGAAATAATAGAAGACAAATTCGACTCTAATATTACAGGTCGAATACCTCTTCTAAATTTATTTTTACCCGTGACACTTTTGAGTGTCAACAATTTGCTTTTCGGCTATTTGAAGAGAGAAGAGAATGAACGCGTCAAGTTTTGGTCTTTGGGTCAGTATGTAACTCATGATTACTATAGAGCCAATTAATTATGTCACTAAAACTATTACGCATGCAGTGCTATATTTGTGGCTTTTTAATTAATTCGATAAATCACTGTCCATCTCAAATGAGGAAATTGGCTAACTTGAACTAATTGACTTATATTTTTGTTCTCATGCATGTTTCATTTTGTAATTTGTTATGTCAGTCATTTCCATTAACCACTACCGGAGACGGGCTCTTTGCCGAGCGTCCGGTTATTTGCCGAGCGCTAAAACACGGGCACTCGGCAAAGAGCTCTTTGCCAAGGGCCAGCTCTCGGCACCATAAGAAACTCGGCGACGATTCCTATGCCGAGGTCCAGACTCCCGGCGAAGTATGGCTCTCAGCAAAGAGAACCTATGTCGAGAGCCGAACCCTCGGCGTAGAATACTCCTCGGCAAACGGAACCCTCGCGAACGGCTCCCCCTGCACCGTTACCTTTGCCGAGAGCCTCGGCTTGGAATTTTTTTTGGTAAACTCTATGCCGAGAGCCCTGGCTCTGGCTCTCGGCATAGGTGCTCTTTGCCGAGGGCTTTAGGAAGCTCTCGGCAAAGATTATTATTTTTTTTGTTTTTTTGCTCCCAATTTTTTCTGTGGCCTTGCTACAGTACTATAAGCCAAGATTTCAAATTTGAAGTGTTTTCCATACTTCTTGCTATATTTCGCGCATTTTCTTTAATTTGATGATTTTTTCCGCGGGACGCACGTTTGAACTGCAGGTGCATGAAATAATGAAACTCAGCGATTCGAAAAATGGTATTCATTCTTCGGAGGGTATTTCAACACCGTATCTGGGGACAGGCACGGAGACTCGACCGTCTCGTGCACGAGAAACGACGACCAAGTTGCGTGATATTGGATTTAAAATTATTAAAAATACAAACAAAGTCAGAAAATCATGAAAATGGACGAGTGACCTTGACATCGCATGTAAAGGCTATGAAAAAATTTGGGAATGTTTGGAGCAAGTGGTGGCGCAAGATGGTTGAAACCCTGAGATCTCCGGATAGCCTCACATGCGATGATATGCGGAGATCTCAGGGTTTCAACCATCTTGCGCCACCATTTGCTCCAAACGTTCCCAAATTTTTTTCATAGCCTCTACATGCGATGTCAAGGTCACTCGTCCATTTTCATGATTTTCTGACTTCGTTTGTATTTTTAATAATTTTAAATCCAATATCACGCAACTTGGTCGCCGTTTCTCGTGCACGAGACGGTCGAGTCTCCGTGTCTGTCCCAGGATACGGTGTCGAAATACCCTCCGAAGAATGAATACCATTTTTTGAATCGCTGAGTTTCATTATTTCATGCACCTGCAGTTCAAACGTGCGTCCCGCGGAAAAAATCATCAAATTAAAGAAAATGCGTGAAATATAGCAAGAAGTATAGAAAACACTTCAAATTTGAAATCTTGGCTTAGAGTACTGTAGCAAGGCCACAGAAAAAATTAGGATAAAAAAAACAAAAAAAATCTTTGCCGAGAGCTTCCTAAAGCCCTCGGCAAAGAGCACCTATGCCGAGAGCCAGGGCCAAGGCTCTCGGCATAGAGTTTACCCAAAAAGAAATTAAAAAAAATGCCTTTGCCGAGAGCCTGACAGAGGGCTCTCGGCATAGGTTCCTCTTAGCCGAGGGCCGCCCGATCCGGCTCTCGGCAAAGCACGCGGACACTTAATAAAAAAAACTCGTCCGCCCGGCCCACCACACTCCACGCACGCACGCCCCACCCGCCCTGCCGCCGCCACCTCTGCCTCCTCCGCGCTGCCGCCGCTGCCGCGCCGCCACAGACGCCCCGGCCGCGCGCCCGCCCTGCCAGGCTACTCCGGCTGCGCACCGCCGCTGGCCCCAGCGCCCTTCCCCGGCCGGCCACACCACCGGCGGCCCGCCCCGCCTGCCCCGGCCGCTCCGGCTGCGCACCGCCGCCGGCCCCGCGACCCGCCCGCCGGCCGCCCGCCGCCCGCCCTGACCCCCCCCAGCAGGCCCGCCGCGCCGCCCTACCCGCCCCGGCCGGCCTGCCGCCCTTCCACGGCCGGCCGCGGCGCGCCATGCCGCTGCCGCTGGAGAGGAGGAGGAGAGGAGGAGCAGGAGAAAGAGGAAGAGGAGAGGAGGAGGAGGAGGAGGAGGAGGAGGAGGAGAAAGAGGAGAGGAGGAGGAGGAGAAAGAGGAGGAGGAAGAGGAGAGGACCAGGAGGAAGAGGAGGAGGAGCCGTCCCGCTGCGCCTCCGCTAGGGCCGTCCCGCGTCATCACTTGTAAGTCGTCCTTGATTGCCCCGTTGTCCTTGTACCTCTCAACTTAGTTGTAGTAAGTAGTAGTAAGAGTAGTTGTCCTCGATCACGGCGATATATGTGGATACATGTGAATGTGAATGTGAATGTGAATGTATGTGGCAATCGAGTATTTGTTAGTAATAGCGGTATGCATGTGAATATATGTGGATGTCGGCCATCGTGTCAAGGGTTTTGTAGGTTTTCGAAACCTCACCGTGCAGGGGAGGTTCTGCCAAAATTTCTAATTGATACTAACCTTTTTGTCTTTTCTATACGAGAAGGACCTGTCGGAGCCGAGCCAGAGTTCCTCGGCAAGCCTGCCTGCACCGCTATGCCTCGCCATTGCACCGACTCGCCACTGCGCCGCTAGCCTGACTCCACCGGCACCGTAGGTATAAATAACGTCTCCTCCCAGGAAAGGGTCGTAGGTCATTGAACCCAGTTAGGCGTCTCCCGTCCGAAAGAGATATGGCTGGAGGTATGCAGGTCTCTGCATATCAATAACCGTATCTATTTCGGATTGTCCACGTTACTTGGACAGCCCGCAGATGCGTCGATGAGGGTAGTTCCCATGGTCTGGCCTGATTTGAGATGGAGTTTCGGCATCACCTCCCTATTGTTCTCCGGATACACACTCTCCCTACAGGGACGTGTATCTTGAGAACATCGGGGAGGTGCTGCCGAAATTCTGTCTCGGCTCGGGGCAGACAATGGGAACTGGCCTCATGTACGCATCCGCGGGTGGGATTAGGACCTATCCTCACCTATTAGATGATAGTAGGATGGAAGTACTCGGAGGTAGATATGTAAGTACTCGGATGGATGACAGTAGGATGGATGACCATCAGTGGATGTACTCGGGTCGTAGAAGCAGAAGTGATTTCACCGATGAATGGTTGCGCAAGACAGATGCTTTCTTGAACAATGCATTTGGCGCGGCTCGGCGAGGAGAGATGAAAGTGTTGTGCCCATGCAGCAGATGTGGGAACCGGAGAAGGCAAGACAAGGAGAACATGGCTAAACATCTTGTGAACAATGGATTCACACTGGACTACACCCAGTGGATCTACCATGGTGAAGCACATCGTTTGAGAGCGGAGGCAGTGCGACCACGTCTGGAGGACTTTGATGCTGATGCAGGGGTAGCAGACATGTTAGATGACTTCCAAGAAGCACAGTACGCTGAAGGAGGTATGGAGGAGGAGATGGAGAAGACCGCATAGGCATTTTATGAGATGATGTCTTCGGCACAGAAACCCCTTCACGATCGGACAACGGTTTCTCAACTAGATGCCATTGGCCGTGTGATGGGGTTCAAGTCCTAGTTCAACCTGAGTCGAGATGTGTTCGATGGTATGTTGGCCCTATTTGGTAGCATGCTTCCGGACGACCACATATTGCCAAAGAGCCTGTACGAGTCACATAAACTGCCTCGTGCACTGAAGATGTCGTATGAGCAGATACATGCTTGTCCAAATGGGTGCGTCCTCTTCAGGAAAGATCTCACGGATGCAGGTTACTGTCCGAAGTGTAAAGCGTTGAGATACATGGAGGTAGACGATGGTGAAGGCCCGAAGAGGCAGCTTTCTATCCCCATGAAAGTCCTGCGTTACCTGCCGTTCACACAGAGGATCCAACGTCTCTACATGACCGAGGAATCCGCGAAACAGATGACATGGCACAAGCAGGGTACCTGATACAATCCTGAGAAGTTGGTACATCCTGCCGATGGTGAAGCATGGGCCCACTTCGATCGCATCCATCATGACAAAGCTAGAGAGGCTCGTAATGTTCGTGTTGCGTTTGCAATGGACGGTTTCAATCCCTATGGACTCATGGCTGTCCCGTACACCTGTTGGCCCGTCTTCGTTATCCCCCTCAATCTCCCTCCCGACGTCCTATTTCAACGTCATATTGTCTTCTTGTCGTTGATAATTCCTGGACACCCGAGGAATAACATGGGTGTGTACATGGAGCCTCTGATTGATGAATTGGAAACTGCTTGGAATGAAGGGGTATTGACATACGACCGAGCTTCAAGGCCTAACTTCACAATGCACATCTGGTACCAGTACTCACTGCATGACTACCTGGCATATGGGATATTCTTTGCCTGGTGTGTCCATGGCAAGTTCTCATGCCCGGTTTGTAAGACAGCTATGAGATTTATCTGGTTGAAGGGTGGCAAGTATTCGGTGTTCGACCAACATCGACAATTCCTGCCTCTTGACCATCCTTTCAGATGGGACACCAAGAACTTTACCAAAGGTGTCGTGGTGAGAGATCCTCCACCTCGGATGCTAACCGGTGCCGAGGTTCATGCTCAGATAGATGCTCTCCAGTTCAACGAAACAGACGGTCATTTTGCGGGGTATGGACAGGAGCATATGTGGACTCATAAGTCAGGCTTGGAAAGACTCCCTTATTATGATGATCTTCTTCTGCCACATAACATTGATGTAATGCACACCGAAAAGAACATCGCTGAGTTGCTTTGGGGAACACTCATGGACACTGAAAAGTCCAAGGACAACCCTAAGGCTAGACTAGACCTGGCACTGTTGTGCGATAGACCAAAGCAAGAGATGTTGCCTCCTCAGCCCGGTAGGAGATGGACACGGCCCAAGGTCGATTTCGTCTTGGGTAGGCCACAAAGGAAAGAAATACTTCAGTGGATCCAGACATTGACATTCCCTGATGGATATGCAGCGAATCTAATGAGAGGAGTCAACTTATCTACTCTGTGAGTCCTAGGGATGAAGAGTCATGACTTCCACGTATGGATCGAGCGGCTTCTTCCGGCGATGGTTCGAGGCTACGTTCCTGAGCCTATGTGGGTTGTCCTGGTAGAGTTGAGCTATTTCTTCCGCCAGCTATGTGCCAAGGAGATATCTCGGTCGGTCATTGATGACTTGGAGAAAGCAGCACATGTGTTGCTCTATAAGCTGGAGAAAATCTTTCCACCAGGCTTCTTCACTCCGATGCTTCATTTGATCGTACACCTCCCAAATGAGGTTCGAATGGGAGGGCCTGTGCAATGGCGTTGGTGCTTTCCAGTTGAGAGAAATATGAAGACTCTTCACAAGAAATGTAGAAACAAAGCCAAAATTGAGGCTTCCATTGCAGAGGCATTCATTCTGGAGGAGGTGTCCAACTTCACTGAAGAATACTACTCAGAGAACCTTCCTAGCGTGCATAATCCACCCCCTCGTTGCAATGCTGGAGAAAATGAATCGAGTCTTAGCCTTTTTCGAGGCCAACTCGGCACGGCAAGTGGATCCACAGTTAAGCAGTTGAACTATGAAGAGTGGCGAAAGATCATGCTATACGTGCTTACCAACCTTGATGAGCTAGACCCGTACATGGGGTAAGTTGTTATCTATCTTCATCCAATTCGTCGTCACTTCCCAACACCATTCTTTTTGTTTCGTACAGTGAATTTCTTCATTTGTTCTCGAATGGACCAAGGCCTCTTTCTGATGCGGCAGCTGAAACCCTAATTGCAAATGGTGCGAGGCAAGGGAGGCCTGATTTCATTTCTTGGTTCCGACAGAAGGTACCGTCCTACCAAGGTTTTACTTAGTCTGACGTTCCAACTTGCTCTTACGTTCTGACCGTATAACGGTATATCTTGCTTCACCTTGCAGGCTCAAACCGATGTGTCTATGAGTCAAGAGCTGAGACAGGTTGCAAAAGGCTTTGACCGTAGGGTCAAGTCATTTAACGGTTACGACGTGAATGGATTTCGCTTCCACACATCAAGCTACGAGCAGAGTCGGCCCAATCGAAAAACCACAAATAGCGGAGTTTGTACTCCAGGCAATGACAACCGTGACTACTATGGAAGAATTGAAGAAATATACGAACTTTCATTTCACGGTGAAAAGCCTTTGAATCCTGTCATGTTCAAATGCCATTGGTTCGATCCTGGAGTAACGAGGCTGACACCTAATCTTGGCCTAGCCGAAATTCGACAGGATTCTGTCTATCCAGGCTCCGATGTGTATATTGTGGCTCAACAGGCCACGCAGGTTTATTACACGCCATACGCGTGCAAAAGCAAAGAGCATCTCTTGGGTTGGTATATTGTGCACAAGATATCACCACATGCTAAACTACCTCTCCCCAATGATGAGGATTATAACTTCAACACAAACACGTATGACGGTGAGTTCTTTCAAGAATCTGGGTTGCAAGGGACGTTCACGATAGACTTAACCGAAGCGATGGAAATAGAAGTAGAGAATGATGACGAGGACGCTGGGGATGAGGTGGTAAATGAGAAGGACATAGAAATGCTAGAACGATTCCGTTTAGGCCAAGCAAATGAAGACGGCGGCCTGTCTTCGGATACTGAGGAGTACTTAGACATGGTTGACAGTGATGAGGAGACTCATGCTCCGGCTAATCCGGATGATCCATATTATTTCTAATACATGTAATATTATGTTATATTTTTAGGATCTATTGTTTTATTTATATTGCATATATTTGATTATGTTATTTCTAATACAACATTGTTTGTTCTTTTTAAATGCAGGAGGTCGAGGCAAGATGCCGGGAGCACGTCAGAGGTGGTTGAGTTGGGTGTACCGCAGCTCGCAGGCCGACGGGCCCTCGACGAGGAGTGGCCGCCGCCGGAGGGAGCCGTCTCCACAGGAGGAGGAGGAGGAGGAGGAGGAGGTGCCGGCCACGCCCGAGGCCCAGGGGCAGGAGGAGGCACCATTGGCCGAGGAGGCAAAGGAGGAGGACGAGCAGGAGGAGGACGAGGCGGACGGGGGTTCGGGTGCCTCGGGGTGTCCACGCCCTACTTGAGAGGTCCCGCAAGCCTCCCGGCGTTGCCGGCACGTGCCCGACGCCCAGTGATCACACCCATCAGACAAAAGTACATGTTCTAACTACCTGTTCATACGATGAGACTCAAAATAGAAATAGAAGCTAATAATCTTTTTTAATCACTTGTGCAGGTCATGGGACTTTGTGGGGCCTAAAGGCCGCAAACCCAACGGCATCCTGGGTCTCCTGTGCCGCGAGCACTACCCCGGCATAGTACAGTATGCCGGGAGGCACGAGCCAGCCTACACCTTTGACCACTACAGCGTCGCCCTAGACCCGGACTTCCCCAACAAGGCGGCGCGGGTTAGAGCGGAGCTGTGGGTAAGTCTTCGTCAAACAATATCACATTCATCATATTTTTTCTTTAATTATTGTCTCGCCTCATATTGTGTCTGTATGCAGAACTACTTCAAGTGCGAGCCGGGGAAGGAGGCAGTGGCGGAGGTGACGGCTACCCGGGCTTGTAGGAAGCTCGTCACCGACATGATCCACGAGGCGAGACTGTAGGCTATCATTACCTACAACGCCACGGTCTTGGCTAAGAGGGTGACGAAGGCCCAGGCGAGAGGCATGACGCTGGGCCGGGCGCAGTTCTTGCAGGTAAGTGATTTCTTTTGAGATTAAGCTTTTGGTACTTTTCATCTGACGCTTAGACGTGAAATACTTGATGATGTGCAGATGATCCCCCAATGGTGCCAGTCGTTTCCCGAGTGTTGGGAGATGATCGTGGACCGGTGGCTATCAGAAGAGTGGGCGGCCCACCACGCCGAGGCCCGGGAGGCGCGTCTGCAGATGCCAGGTGTACCACACCACCAGGGCAACCGCAACCTCGCCGAGTACGCACAAGATTGGGTACGTGAAAGACTTTATCAATTCCTCGCTCAAATGTTGACTGATTGCTAATCATCTTGTTGTCTTCCTCGCAGTCGGCGGCACACGGTGGCCAGCCTTGCGGCACGTTGTCGGCATACGCCATGTCCCACAAGGGCAAGGCCACGGCAACGGAGACCTCCTACAACCCTGATGATCCCGCCGACGTGTACACCAACTCCAGCGTCCACTCCTGCCTCACTGACTACTCAGAGGCGGCAAGGGCGGTCCATGGGGACGCCTTTGATCCCGCCACCGCGGTTTTGGACGGGAGCATCGTCATGAGGATTGGAGGAGGGAAGAAGCACTGGCGGTTCTGGCTTGGCGACGGCGTCATCGACACGGCCTCCACTCCCACTCTGTCCCAGCTCCGAGCATAGAGCACGAGAGGGAGCGTCCCCATACGCCCACGCCCGTCGCCGGCGCAGTCGCGGGTCACCGAGCTCGAGGTTATTTCTATTTAACTCATCGTACATTGATCTTTAAATGTTTGCATTGTCCTAACATTCACTTTGTATTATCGCAGGCCCGCCTGGAAAGAGAAAGGCAGGAGCGCCAGGTGTCCGAGACCCAGATGCGGTCACATATGTCGGCCCAGATGGAGGCTCAAGCTAAGCAGATGGCAGAGCTCATCGCCTTCATGGCCTCCCAGGGCATGGTCGTGCCCCAGACGCTCATGGCTCCTCCACCGCCGTCTCTGGACCCCAGAGCTGCTCCTGTGAGTATCAATACGTCAGTGTTTCATTTTTTTCATTTCCATGTCTGACATGACCTTTTGCAGCCTCCTCCGTCAGAAGGTTCGAACAACCGCCACGCTCCTGGATGGAACCCGGCCGGGGGTCAAGCAGGCGGCAGTTCTCAGGGGTGGCCCGGTTGGCCGGGGGTGTAGTAGATTGAACTTTGGACTATCCTCGTGTGTCACTGAACTCTCATGTTGTTGAACTATGTGATGTGAACTATGTGATTTGAGAACATATATGTTATTGAACTATGTGATGTGATATAAATATATATGTTCTGTGACGTGAAATGTGATATATATGTGATATGTGATGAATGTGATATATATATATATGTTTGATAGTGTCGGAGAAAAGAAAAAAGCAGAAATAAAAAAACAAAAATTGGGATCTTTGCCGAGGGCGGCTCTCGGCAAAGAGGCCCTTTGCCGAGGGCTTTGACCATAACCCTCGGCAAATCTGAACTCCAACGTTGTCTCCCCAGCTTTGTCGAGGGCTATGACCATAACCCTCGGCAAAGCTGAGAACCAGAACGCAATTTCCACAGCTTTGCCGAGGGCTTTGGTCATAGCCCTCGGCAAAGTTCGAGGTTTGCCGAGGGCCGGCTAACCTAGCTCTCGGCGAAGAGGTCCCAAAAAAAATTTGAAATTTCTTTGCCGAGAGTCATCCCCGGATAACTCTCGGCACAGAAAAATAATAAAAAAAAAATTTATCGCTTTGCCGACAGTCAGGTTAGCCGGCCCTCGGCAAACGTACCGTCAATAGGGACCGCCGTTAACGGCCACTTTTCTTTGCCGAGAGCCGGTCGGGACCCTCGGTAAAAGGTTTGCCGAGCGCCCGACAAATGGCCCTCGGCAAAGGCTCCTTTGCCGAAAGCTCTTTGCCGAGAGCAGCGCTCGGCATAGGCTTCGCCGAGCGTCAAATGGTCTTTGCCGAGTGCGAGAGGCACTCGGCAAAGCAGCCGTTTCCAGTAGTGAACCCAGCTGATCGAACAGAGCGCGTTTGAAGTAGCTCGTCCCAATGCATTGCATTCAGAAGAAAGTTGTTGTGCATAGGCCAAGACCAAAAGGCCAGCTGCTCTATATACGCATGCCACCATGTCGTGTTCTTGTGCCTGCGAGCTGTGACTATATATGTGCACCTCAACGAAAATGAATCAGGTGGTTAATTACACTTATAAGATGGCCATAGAGGACATCGTTGCTATACCTTGTCTTGTACACCTTGTTAGATTGATCTCCACCAGTTAGATCGATGCTCTGTGTCCTTATCAGGGATGCCCAGACCAATAGCAGGCTGGTGGCCCCCCATTGCATGGTATCTATAAAGAGAAGGTGAGGGAGGGCACAAGATAGAGCTGCAGCACCCCCGCACCCTTCCCCTCAACCCCAGGCGGTAGCACAGGCCCAAGACAATGACACACACCCTGGGCGGTGGCGTGGCACCAAGACAATGGTGGCCTGGCTCCAAGGCAGCTGCGTGCACCTCGGGCAGTGGCGGCGCACCCATCCAGCTTGCACTCGAACCAGAACTGGAGCGCCCTCCCGCTCCGCCCCCTTGGCAGTTGTGCATCTAAGCCCGAAGCTCCAACCCCTCCACAGTAGGTTCCCCTGCCTCCCTAACACTAATACTATCAATTTGGCTTTGATTTCAATTTCAATTTCAATGCTGCAGATCTGATGGAGAAGGAAGGAGCAGATCCAGTGATGAAGGTCAGTGTTGGCTCACAACAGATACACAAAAAGTTTCATGATTTTTGGACTATTATTTTGTTCCACATAAATTAAGCATTTTTCAATTAAAAAAATAAAGTATGGAGAAGCTACACGAAAATTTTCAAGATTTTACCTCATTCATATGGTTTTCTGTCCATTTCTGAAATTTCATCTCAATTTACTATTTTCTTAAAACATAAAAATGGATATAAACTTTTCACACCGACCCCTATCATCCTAACCACATCCACAGAAGGTCAATAGACTACTCTCCCGCCTTGACCACATGAGCACCAGCGGGAAGGGCACCGTTGTGGCCGGTAGCGATCTCGCGTTCGGGGGCAGTGGCACTGGCAGAATTCTAACAACGCAGCGGACCGATCTGCGAGGTTAGAAGATGGGATTAGGATACGGGAACAGCTCAGCGTGATCATGGTGGCGTTTGGGATGACGTGGCACGGTCATGCTTTGGTCGCTGCGACGGGGAAGTGACCTAGCTACGAGATGCTTCGCGCTGTGGGACTCACCGTGAGCTAGTTGGGTTACTTGGTTAGGTCGAAGATGAGGCAGACAGAGGTTGTCGGTGTAGCAAACGAGTGTGGCGGCTTGAGTGGGCGGCAACGATGGTGTTCCGACATCGGCAGTACGCACTACAAGAAAAAGTGGTATTAACAGCATGATATGTGGTCGTTAAAAGTCGATATGTGGTCGCTATTTTTTTTTAACGACCACAAAAATGTGGTCGTCCATGGTCGTTAAAAGCTCCATCGTTAATAGAATTAACGACCACATAACTTTTCCGGTCGTTAACTTTTCAACGACGGGATGACATGTGGTCATTGATATTATAGCATTAACGACCACGTTTATAGTAACAACAACCACATTTGTCATCGCTAATATCATAGTGCCATGAAGCATAATACATTAACAACCACATTTGTGGTCGCTAATTGTTTCTACAAGATACTATGGAGGGTATTATAGGATCACTTCAATAGCATTACCCACCACATGTTTATGATTGATAATTTAATATTAGAATAACACCTTTATAGCATCAACAATCAATATGCAGCCAAACAACGTCACACAATAGAGAATTTACAAATGATTTAATTTGCAACATTCCAGAAATTCAACGTCACAATGGTCCTAGATGGTTCATGTGACCAAAGGTAGAAAATACAATCCAAAACATGAAACTAAGAGTGTGTGACTTAAGACCAATCCTACAAATAACAAGGTAGCACTAGGCTATGCTTTAAGGGCGTCAAATGTCTTCTGACAAACAATTGTGAGGTCATACTGGTAATGTTGCTCTATCTTGCTCCCTGCAATATGCAAATTTCATATCAGCAACAAACAAATAAAATCGAATAAAGAGATCAGATATAAATAATCTTTCTAGGTGTAGATGCTTACAGATGATCACTATTTATTGATGAGTTAAACTTGTAGTCATATTACGCTTAAATTCTGCCCATTCATCTTCCATTCTACTGACACGATTGGTAATCATCCGATTTTCCTCATGGAGTGCTTGATTATCTTCTTGAAGTTCTTTCTTTTCCCCTGTGTAAGCTTTTCTATCAGTTCAGCTTTGGTAACAACCGGACTTCGTAAGTCTCTTGCTTTTATTCCACCACCATAACCAACAACATGGTCACGTCTATTTGATTCAAAGCATTTGTCCATAAGTTCCACATTAGAAAGGGAAGGGTTTAGTAGCCTTTCCACCTCAATCTCTGCCTGCGAACAAAGCAATTAGAATTAGGTGTTTCTACCAACACATGTGTATTTATTCTCGTGTCCCTGGCATACCTACAGATACATTTGTAACTAATCTAACATAATTCCCAACAAAATAAATCTAAAGGCAACTATAAACTTACATGCTTAGTAGAGGCTTCAGAATCCACAAAGGTGCCATCCTTCATGTGAGTGAGAGAAAATAATTTATCTAAAGTTGGAGGATTTGTTTTCCTTGCCACCCTATTACAGGTAGAATATCAGAACACAAGTAAAAAGAGCTAATAATCAAAAAAAGTCAGCACAGGATACTGTACGTACATTGTCCCATATGATTTGTCTCTATGGTTTGCTACCACTGTGATGAAGAATTTTCAAGTTGGATCTTTTGAGAATTTCTCTTGCTCTTATCCTATAGTTCCATGAAATAATTTTACTAACCATGGTCACAAGGGATAAAATGTGCAACACACAAGTTGTTACTATGTAAGTGAGAAGATTAACACTTACTATGAAACCCTTGCTGTAGAAATGTTCCTTGACAAGCCATTCCCAATCAGGTTTTTTAATCCCTTTAGGGCAATTATTAATAGCTTGCTGCATATTCCTTGCTGGCTTAACAAATTGTCGATTCAAGTCTCCACGCCAATTATTCCATAGATCTCTAGCGTGTTCCATGATCTCAGCTTTATATACATCAATTTCAATGTCCGGATTTGCATTTTCAAACTTGTCCTACATCATTAAACCAATATTTCAATATAAACACAAGATTCATGAAGAAAAAAACTGAGTACGCTGGACGTATATATGTAAGGGAGCGTGTACCTTAATTGCATCAAAAATGTGTTTTTGAGCTGCTGGACTTATATCAGTCCATTTCTTCACTCTAACTGGAGTAATATTAGAATCACGAACTATTCTACCCAACTGTCGTGGGAATGTTTTAGATAAAGCCCGATTGTTGTAGAACGTTACTTTAATTTTCTCGCCCGCCTTTAGTTTTGCAACCTTCTTACATTTGTTTCTTCCACGGCCTTGCCGTTTCTGTACTGTTTTGCCACCTAAAACATATACAGAAGAAGAGTCAAATTCATTTGAACTAAAAAAGTATTTTTTTTACTTGGTTTAGTGTCTATACCCTCTGATGTATCTGCAACTCGCTGCTGCTCTTGTACTTCCTCAGTTTCCATGTTGTCATTATCTGATAATTCATCTAAGAGTAAATGATCCAAACGGAGTATTTTAGTAAATGAGTACTATAACATGTGCGCTAAACTCTTATTCATGATTAGTATTTTTTATCACAACATGTACTGTAAAAAAATATCAATCTATAATGTGTTTAACATAAGTATTTTTTCCATACCATCTTGCATTGAATATGCAGAACTTTGTGGAATCCATCTCCTCTCGACATGAGTGTTTTCTTGATCAATGACCCTCTGATCACCGCTACTCCTTGCAGCATGTGCCTTGTACTGATCAGTAGGCATGTTGCCATCTCTGCTCCTTTCAGCAAGCATCCTATCTTGATCAACATCATCTCTAGTCAAGGTGGCTGCAACACATAAGTGCTAAATGTAAACAATGAAAAAATAGTGCAATATTGATTTTCTACTCATTTAAGATGCTAGAATCTAACATTTGAACTTCTTTATTTTCCTGTTCCATTCATGCCATTCATTTGTTGCTTCATCATCTGAATTTTCGCTAGCATCTGAAAAACAAGGCTGACTTGCATATTTGGATTTCTTTGCTTTCACTGTCCTATCAAACAAAGTATCTGATGCACCTCCATGTCCTGAGTCATCTACACAATGTTAAGTGAAACTGTTAACACCAGATTTTCGCACGCGCAGAAGTATGACAGATGGGTCCAGCCAGCCGAAAAGAGAAGGATTCGGTAAGCATTTGGGAGGCTGTTTGATCTTTAGGACTTTCGGTAAGTACCCGTGCGGTCGGCTATTTCGAGGAGCAGTGGCCCCATTCGGGAGACGGATAATGCAGTAAGGCCGGCTCGCGTGGGAAGATACGTGAAGATGGGAGGTGCCGAGAAGTTTAGGAATATGATTTGTTTTCCTTATTTTATTGTAGGTCGTAATCGTCTAGAACTTATGCTTCGTCCAGGGTATAAATATAAACCCTCGACCATTGTAAAACTGTTCACAACCACATCAATACAAACCGGCCCCGTGCCACCTTCAAGTCCCTAGTCGTGTCGTCGAGTTCTTCAAGAGGAATCATCGATCCGTCGACCTCCGTAAGTACCGGCAACCTTGCTATCATGTCTAGTATCATGCGATGGATTTAGATATGATGCAAGTAGTCTGGTACGTTAAGCTTAGTATGGTGCGGCGGATTTAAGCTTATGACGGGAAGTTTTTTGCTTATGCCTTGTATCGTGCGGCGGATTAAGTCATGAGTAAAAATAGTTATCGGCTCTGTTAGATTTGGCAGATCTAATAGATTCATCAAGTTATCATGTGTTATATGTTTTATTCATTTAATTCGTACAACACCTTTTGCCCAATCTAGATTAATCTTCGTTCGGCCTTGTCGCACGAGTTTGTTTGTGCTTTGCTGATTATAAGATCATAATGGCCGAACTGACTTTCAATCTAGGTTGTTACATGTTGTGGGTTCATGCATGCCGATCATGTTTAGGCTTTGATAGAGCTGGGTGCCGTGCGGCAGGTGCAGGTTTTAGATTAGTTTAACCATGCTTGGCTTGTATGTTTCTTCTTCATGGACCCCAGTTCGGCTAGTTTGCCGATTCTGGTTAAGCTTACATGAGTAATGAGTTTTTATATGTTTGTTCAGATGTATGTGTGCTTTTAGCTTCTTATAATTAGATCGTATCATGCGGTGGGTTAATCTAATTATAAGGAGTGGTATAGATTTATAGCAAGTGGTATCATGTGGTGGATTAGCTTTGCTTGAGTCTACACCTGACAGGTTTATGAAGGCTAGACGTGCGGCAGACTAGCTGGATTGACCTATGCATATGTTATCTGAATAGATTTATATTTACAAGTTGCCCTCTTCATCCTTTTGTTACCTATGCGTTCGGCATTCAACATGTCTACAAGCTTTATTTTTTATACTTGCCGAATGACATTATACATCTGTTTCGACAAACAGCTTCTATAGCTGTGTGCCATCGTGATTGGCTTTCAAAGCCGTACATATGGAACTGTCTGGTCTCACCCGACATGTTCCAAGGTATTCTCACACTTTTATCCCATGTTGGTTTTCAAGTCAAACCGACTGGCACGCTCCCGGATTCAGTATACTTCGGGCACCCGATTGAAGCTAGCTTCGTTCGGCTTGCTGTGTGCCTTGACGCGAGGTGACACGTTTTGCGTTAATACACTTTTTGGCACGCTCGGTGGGACCACTTCATTTCAAGATGCCTGAGATTAACGAAGATCAAGTCTTTGAGGTGACCATGGACGATTTGCCGCTAGAATCAAAAGATCTGGTGCAGCGAGCTTGTGATGAATTCCAGCGCAAGTGCTTGGAGACCTTCTTCAAGAATAAAAGCGGCAAAGTCTATCAGAAGCAGACATTCCCGAAGGTTGTTCCTCATCACCAACTTGAGCTACCTGACGGTAGCGAAGAAGCGGCTCTCCAGAAGATGGCGGATATGATGCATAGGATCGTATCAGGAGCAGTGACCAGTCATCAGTCGGCTTTCTTGAACACCTTTCGTGTTGTCATGGTTGATACTTTCGGTCCAAACGCAGATAAGTATTTTGAGGAAGCTGTTGGTCCAGTGCGGGGGCCATTGTCGTTCCAAGTACCTCAACGTCGAAGAGTCGCCGAAAATAGTGGAGCTGGCCCAAGCACGGGTGGGATGGTTTCTCAGGAAACACAACAACTTCCCCAGACCTATGGCCAACTCACGTTCGGCACAACAGGGAACGTCCCACCATCTGCTTCTAGAGTGTCTCCTATGGCGAACAGAATACAGAGAGATATGTTTGGAGATGGGTATCGGGAGTTTACGGACTATAACTCTATCAATGCTCTTCCGAGTCCAGGTTACAGGAGTTCGGTAGGACCATATACTAGGGGGCAAGCACAAACAACTCCTGATTCAAATGTTGACCTCATCATGCATAAAATGGCTGATATGATGCAGAATCGGTTCGGCCTAAAGCCAAAGAATCAGACGTATACATACAAGTCTCCTTACCCAGAGTGGTACAATCAGGTGGCTCTTCCTCCAAGAGTCAAGCCTCCTACTGACCTCACCAAGTTCGCGGGCCAAGATGACACCAGTACGAGGGAGCATATCAGCCGTTACCTGATGCAGCTTGGTGAAGCATCGGCAGATGAAGCTTGGAGGATTCGATACTTTCCGTTGTCGTTGACGGGACCAGCCTTTTCTTGGTTCGCCTCTCTGCCGGCAGATTCTATCAATACATGGGCAGAGCTGGAGCAGAAGTTCCACTCATTTTTCTTTACGGGGACCAGTGAGAAGAAGTTGGTTGATCTCATGAGCTTAAGGATGAAACTTGGCGAAACGCCACAAGAGTATCTGCGCCGATTCAGGGAAACCAAAAATCTTTGCTATTCTTTGAATTTACCGGATGACCAATTACCGGGAATGGCTATAGCTGGTATGTTGCCGAGTATCAAGGAAAAGCTGTTCGGCATGGAATTTGAGGATCTTGGGCAGTTATCACAAAGATTGGCGACAATGAGCAATCAAGTCCAGGGATTCAAGAGGAACAATCAACTCCAGAAAGGTGACATAGCTGCCGAGATGTATCCGGCTTTCCTAGAGGAAGCAGATGAATATGATGATGAAGATGAGGTGGCTGCGGCCGAGATGACCTGGTCTAAAGAGCCGACTCAAGTCAACCAACAGTGGCTGAGGCAACACAAAGGTACTTATGACTTTGATGTGTCCAAGTCAGACAAATTATTTGAATACATGTTGAAGGAGGGACGCATCAAGTTGCCGGAAGGTCATCCTATGCTGCTTCCTGGGGGCGTCAAAGACAAGAAGTATTGTGGTTTCCACAACACTAAGTCCCATTCCATAAATGATTGCCGAGTGTACAGAGATCGGATCCAGAAGGCTATTCAAGGCGGGCATCTGAGGTTCGATGGAAAGATGAAGATTGATGGTAGCCCTTTTGAGCAGAATACTATGTCTTTCTCTGTTAACATGATCAATGTAGCCGATCCTAGGGGTAAGGGTAAGATGAAAGTTTTAACCTCTGATAGAGCGAGGGAGGCTGGCACTATTGATCCCGATCGGCAGATTACGAAAGGAGAGCTTCAGCGGAGAGTTCGGTTCCAAGATAGCCGAATTGAGACGGGTAACACCTCCAGGCCCAGGGTCACGACGCGCATTCTGTTGAATAAGTGGCGTCGGGAACAGGAACGGTACTAGAAACAGAGGCTTTATGAAGAACGGAAGTTCCTGGGGGAGCAGAGGAGGTACGAGGAAGAGATGTACCGAAAAGGACGAGAAGATATGGGGGAGCAGGAACAATCTCATTGGGAATGCTCGTTCTTCCAGTTTTGTTGGAACGAAGGCTTGAAGCTGCCTGTTAAGGACAACTACCCTGAATGTAGTAATCAATACTCCGAGTACAGGCAATCTTGAGTCAACCGCCGTTCTGTCCATGAAAGGCTTGGGGCACGAATCCCTGAGGACGATCGACGCTTAAAAATAAATAATTCTGAGAATCGGCAGGAAAGATTTGCCGATCAAAGTTGGGCTCATACTGAAGAAGAAGAATACCGTGAATATGTCTGGCAAAAAGGGCAATGGTGCCCACCAGGTTTAAGGAAAAGCCAGAAGAGGAGAGTGCAGCGCTTAAGGAACAAAGAATTGGCACAAGTGGGCACTAGAGCAAAACAAGTATGGCGTCCTAAGGGAGGACCGAATGAAGGTAGTCGTTCGGCTGACACGTGCATGGCATTCTTTTTACCATCGGAGTTCATAGCCTCTGAGAATCAAGACGTCCAGGAGGAGGCATATTCAGACTTCGATGAAAGTGAGTTTCAGGACTTATTGGCTCATCTTGTTCTGGCTCAAAAGGCGGTATTTGATAAACCAATCAGGCATCGACATTTGAAGCCACTTTATATGAGAGGGTATGTCAATGGCAAGCCACTGACCAAGATGTTCATTGATGGAGGGGCTGCTATAAACATCATGTCGTATACCACCTTCAGAAAGCTCGGCATGACAAGTGAAGATCTATTGAAGACCGACATGGTATTAAGAGACTTTGCAAGCAATTCTTCTGATACACGAGGGGCAGTCCATGTCGAATTAATGATTTGATCTAAAACCTTGATCACTACCTTCTTCGTCATTGATGGCAAGGGGGCATACAGTTTGCTGCTGGGAAGAGATTGGATACATGCAAATTGTTGTGTGCCATCGACCATGCACCAGTTCCTCATCCAGTGGATTGGAGATGATATTGAGATCGTCCATGCTGATGATTCCGTAAGTATTGCTAATACAGAGCCCATCTACTGGGAGTATGAAGGTGTCGAGTGTTTCTCTGGAAGAGCTTGGGAAGCAGGTCCTGTGAATGTCTTCGACGAGGACCAACAGCCGATTCAGATAGTCGGCTCTCAGAGTAATTTTTAGAATCCAACTGATGGTAATGGAGAAAAGGATTGAGGCCAAAGTTTCATATTGGCTAACGAGGAATAAAGTATTAATAATGAAGCCGAAGTAGGATCAGTGTGTACAAGTTTGGGTCTCAGATATGCTTCGAAGTCTGCAAACCTTTAAGGGAATTCTGATTGTTTCTTCATTACCAGAGCTCATGGAAGTTCAGGAAAGATTCATACAAAGTGACGTACAACAGAAGCTTGTGAAGAGATATGAAGGCACTTCTATGACTTGGCGATTATCTCAAGTTGTACGTGACGGCCGATAAAGCCTTATAATAGGATCGGCCTTTATTTTAAGTTTTAAAAAAAAAGAAAAGAAAAAAAGATAAGTAGAAGCTAGCTTTAGCCGAAAACGGTGACCCAGGGACTGGCATTCGGCTGTAATAATTTTTCGGTTCGTGTGTATTGCTTATCAAGCTTCGGCACTATTTATTGAAAGTCGAATGCATGGGAGTTGTGTAGCTTGAGGAACATTTTATACAGTCGATGTGAGGGCATCGCCTTTAGCAGAAAAAATGTTCCAAAGAATTAAGTCATGGCCGATATTTTAATTACATCTCCTTTAGTACAGATGTTCATGACCTTGGTAACCCTAGCGTTTTTTAGATTAGCAGGTTTATCGGGGGAAAAGAAAGGTGGAGCGCAGTAAGTGCAATGCCAAGTGACATGACATATCAGGGATAAGATTTAGTCGGCTAAAGATGACGTCATACATTCGGCAAACGCTTTTCTAAAGAAATGTTGCGAACGAGGAAAGTTATTGAAGAATCAAAAATAAACATTATTCAGAAAAGAGCAAGTTCATCTGCTGCAAAATTCAATTACAGAATCTGTCCTAAAATACAAGCTACTCTTGAAATGGTTTATTCAGGCGAACTAAGAATCGGTGATTTCAGCAAAGGATGATGGTGTGACCAACAGGAGCTTTGGAATCTTCGAAGTCGTCCGGAAGTACATCTGCAGAGTCGATTGATAAAAGGGTAGTCTTCTTGAGTCGGGAACTCATCACCACCAGTTTGAGGAAAAACCCCGGCATACGCACCTTGGATGATGGTCTGATCTATATGGCCATCCAAAGCATCAAGACATATACCTTCGATGACGGCCTGATCTATGCAACCATCAGTAACATCAAGGAAGAACTAGCAAAAGAAGGTGTGTTAGGCAAATACGAAGCTCAATCAGAGAAAGGGTGTCTAGTCAGGATTTCATTAACCTATGGTGGCATTGTGGATCTGTTTCCATTGATATGTTTGTTCAGCTTCCTCGATGTCATATCTCCTGGGCAAGCCTTCTGGAAGAGAGCCTGAGCATTGTTGGACATAGGCCTCACCCTGAAGGGAAGGGAAACAGAGAGTTAAGAGTAGATGAGTAAGAAGGGCCACGACAAGGGGGCAGGAAATTGGTTTTTCCCCATAACACCAATAGGTTGATGTTTGATTTTCCTCCTACTTTGTCCCCGTTGGATGTCCGGTGTGATCGCTGTTGCCTGCCACAATTGGAAATGCAGGCGAGGAAATTTTTTCTCTGGCTTGAGCCTAGAAGCCGAGAAGGGGAAAAGGTTTGCAGGGCGAGCTATTTGGTTGAAGTCAAGAGGAATGGCCTGCTAAGGTCAAATTTATAGCTATGGCTTGCACACTAGAAGATCAAACATTGGTTAGGGTTTTTCACGGCTTATGGGCCGTTATCGGGTCGGATCGAATCCTTGCCTAACCTAAGGAGTTCGAAGAGCCGATAAGACTCGGCTAAAAGTGTTTGCTATAAAAATGCTCAAGTTCGGCTGAAAGACAATTGCGGCTATAAGGTGTTCATTTTCGGTTGGTTATTTGGAAGATTCAAGTCGCCGGTTGGCACTAAAAACAGGGGAACTGAAAGGATACTATCCTAGTACCGTCGTGAACCGAAAAGACTGAGAGGATGGCTCAAAGGACTCCAGGTCTGGGATAGTCAATTACAATGATTGCTTACAAGGCGAAGATGATTGAGCACAGTTATTAACAACAGCCGATGAAATGTACATCACTGCTAAAATGGGAAGAGAATCAATGGCCGATGCATGGAACAGAGCGCATATTGATCTCGAAGGATCAATCACAAGTTGATGGGCGAATAAAGAAAAGGCCTCTTATTTACTGGGAGAGAAACAAGTTACGATAGAAAGTCAGTTCGTCCATTCTATTCTATTCCTAATCGGGAGATCAAAGTCAAAGGAATCGGCCAGATTTGTTCCAGCTTCTTTCATGTCATCAACAGAGTGTGCCACCCTGAATTCTAGTCCTCGCTCACAAACATCAAAATGACGGTAGTCAGCGCCGGAGTGGATCCGAACAGCGTTGAAGGCGAGCGCTGCACCGTAACCCATGCCAGCCCTAGAGATGTCGGGGAGAACCCGGTTGACCTCGTTCACCCGTCTCAGAGCTGTCGTGCCTGGTACGTTGGCCGTGACAGCAAGATCGGCAATAGCGGCTTCAAGGGAATGAAGCTTAGCCTCCAGAGCTAAGAGGGAGAAAGAATCAATAAAACAGGGAAGAAGAATAGGAAAAGTACAGCGGGAGGATATTTACCGGTAGCCTGTTCTTGAGCGGCGTCACGTTCTTGAGAGATTCAGATAATCTCCCGATTCCTCCTTTTCAGATCAAATTGAAGATCTGTGACCTTTTGAGTCAGAGCCTCGGGGAAATCATCATCAATCCTCCTGAATAGGAACAATAATGTAAAGACAGCTGGTTCATCTTCAAGCAAAAATGATTAGGAGATAACCTTCTCCTAGAAGTACTGGAAGTCCCAAGCTCGAGGTTATTGTGGCTTGCCTCAGAAGACATTCTTGTGTCTAGTTGATGTTGAGAAGAGGGGAACTTTCTGGCCTTGAGATAGGAGCAGGGGAGTTCAGAGCGCGTAAACCAAAGTGGGGAGAAAGGGGAGTTTAAAGGATTCCAAGTGCATCGGGAGGTGAATCGGTAGGTGCAGTAATTATGGCGAGTGAAGATGATGCTTCTGGAGATTCCATGTCAGTGCGAAAAGGAAAAAGAAATTTTGGAATAAAACTTTTATCCCAAAATTAGGGGGCGTGTGTTAACACCAGATTTTCGCACGCGCAGAAGTATGACAGATGGGTCCAGCCAGCCGAAAAGAGAAGGATTCGGTAAGCATTTGGGAGGCTGTTTGATCTTTAGCACTTTCGGTAAGTTCCCGTGCGGTCGGCTATTTAGAGGAGCAGTGGCCCCATTCGGGAGACGGATAATGCAGTAAGGCCGGCTCGCGTGGGAAGATACGTGAAGCTGGGAGGTGCCGAGAAGTTTAGGAATATGATTTATTTTCCTTATTTTATTGTAGGTCGTAATCGTCTAGGACTTATGCTTCGTCCAGGGTATAAATATAAACCCTCGACCATTGTAAAACTGTTCACAACCACATCAATACAAACCGGCCCCGTGCCACCTTCGAGTCCCTAGTCGTGTCGTCGAGTTCTTCGAGAGGAATCATCGATCCGTCGACCTCCGTAAGTACCGGCAACCTTGCTATCATGTCTAGTATCATGCAGTGGATTTAGATATGATGCAAGTAGTCTCGTACGTTAAGCTTAGTATCGTGCGGCGGATTTAAGCTTATGACGGGAAGTTTTTCTTATGCCTTGTATCGTGCGGCGGATTAAGTCATGAGTAAAAATAGTTATCGGCTCTGTTAGATTTGACAGATCTAATAGATTCATCAAGTTATCATGTGTTATATGTTTTATTCATTTAATTCGTACAACACCTTTTGCCCAATCTAGATTGATCTTCGTTTGGCCTTGTCGCACGAGTTTGTTTGTGCTTTGCTGATTATAAGATCATAATGGCCGAACTAACTTTCAATCTAGGTTGTTACATGTTGTGGGTTCATGCATGCCGATCATGTTTAGGCTTTGATAGAGCTGGGTGCCGTGCGGCAGGTGCAGGTTTTAGATTAGTTTAACCATGCTTGGCTTGTATGTTTCTTCTTCATGGACCCCAGTTCGGCTAGTTTGCCGATTCTGGTTAAGCTTACATGAGTAATGAGTTTTTATATGTTTGTTCAGATGTATGTGTGCTTTTAGCTTCTTATAATTAGATCGTATCATGCGGTGGGTTAATCTAATTATAAGGAGTGGTATAGATTTATAGCAAGTGGTATCATGCGGTGGATTAGCTTTGCTTGAGTCTACACCAGACGGGTTTATGAAGGCTAGACGTGCGGCAGACTAGCTGGATTGACCTATGCATATGTTATCTGAATAGATTTATATTTACATGTTGCCCACTTTATCCTTTTGTTACCTATGCGTTCGGCATTCAACATGTCTACAAGCTTTATTTTTTATACTTGCCGAATGACATTATACATCTGTTTCGACAAACAGCTTCTATAGCTGTGTGCCGTCGTGATTGGCTTTCAAAGCCGTACATATGGAATTGTCTGGTCTCACCCGGCATGTTCCAAGGTATTCTCACACTTTTATCCCTTGTTGGTTTTCAGGTCAAACCGACTGGCGCGCTCCCGGATTCAGTATACTCCGGGCACCCGATTGAAGCTAGCCTCGTTCGGCTTGCTGTGTGCCTTGACGCGAGGTGTCACGTTTTGCGTCAATAGAAACAATAGGTTATGTAAACTATTTCTTACATACATTATCATGAACTTTTAGTTAAATAGAGATAACATAGATATAACATCCTTAACCTGCTTGTAGTACTTGAGTAGGTTTCCTGACTAATGTATGGACATTATTGGTGTCTTCATTTAGACTATTGTGGATTGTTGTGGCACTACCAATGTTTGGGTAGGTTCGCCTCACTTGTTGTTGACGAAGCAATCCAGGACTTATGAATTGTGATCTCTTCAATGCCGCGGATGTGAGATTTCCATACCTGCCTCGTTGCATTATGAGAACCTGCACAAATAGAAGTCATATCAATTAATTTATAAATGGTGTGATAGCACAAGAGTAACATCTACATGGTAAGCACTGAACCTTGCAATTGCAATGAAAATTGAAGGGGATTATAGAAAAAATAAATCACTAAATATTATAATAGTTGTTGTCAAATCGGCTAGTAAAAGTTCCAAAACTAATGCAAAGGTGACAAATGCTCCTATGTCTAGTCTAGCAATGTGAAACATTGGATCATCGCAATTTTCTCTTTCTACAGAACAATATGGCTGGGGCATCTTCGGGCATGTCCTCTTCATCATCCCCATCCTTATCCTCAGGTTCAACACCTTCATCATCTGAATCTTCAGGGGGTACATCATAACTGTCACGTGGATGCATTTTGGCGACCATGTGCCATCCTTTAATTAGATTATCCTTAGCAAAAAATACTTGGGAGGCTTGGCTAGCTAAGACAAATGGCTCATCTGTTCGAAGTAAACATTTGAAGTTTACGCTAACAAGCCCATAAACATTTGTCTTTATCCCTCGGGTTGTAACACCTCTGGTGTTTTAAAATGTAATTAACCTGACATGTCATCATCATTAGTCATTAATCATTCTTGCCTTGCATTTATGTTTGCTTAGTACTGGTGTAGCAATCTCTT
The DNA here is from genome assembly GCA_009763385.1 of Coix lacryma-jobi var. lacryma-jobi. Taxonomy (NCBI): domain Eukaryota; kingdom Viridiplantae; phylum Streptophyta; class Magnoliopsida; order Poales; family Poaceae; genus Coix; species Coix lacryma-jobi. The sequence continues at coordinate 27,671,786 of CM019829.1, forward strand.
TTCAAAACCCTAAAAAAAGCCCTAACCTTCCTATGAGGGCAAAATGGTAATTTCACCTCTGTGCCTAGCTTTGTGTAATTCTTGTTCAGTTGGATGTCTTGAAGTTTTGTTGTGTTGGCCAAAGTTCAAAAATCAAAATCAGATTTGAAATCCCTTTGCAAAACCCTGATTTCCAAACCCTGGATTTTATCCCTCTTTTTGTAATTCAAAAATTATTCAAAATTTGGGGTTGGTCCAAAAAGCAAAGTTGTAGATCTGGCCAAGAGAAACAACTTTGGTATTTACAAATTTTCAAGTTTCTGTAAAAGTTTGAAGTAAATTCAAATTCATTCAAATTCCAGTTTTTGTCCCCTTTTCAGTTTTCAAAATTTATTCAAAAACTATTGAGTTTCAGAAAAAGTGTATATTAGCAAAGTTGTAGGTTTTGATAAAAGGAACAACTTTCATATTTGCAGATTTCCAACTTTTAATGTAAAATCAAAAGTAATTTTGAATTTATTCAAATCCCAAAAGTGTTCCCTTTTCTGATTTCAAATGTGGTTCAAAAACTATTTGGATTTTGAAAATGTTCATATTGACAAAGTTGTAGATCTCTTTTTTCTGCACAACTTTGGTATTTTGAGTTTTTCCTGTGCAGTTCAAATTTTGGGAGAAATTTGCAAAATACAGAAAGTCAAAACCTAGACCTAGCCCTGTTCATCCCCTACCTCTAGCCGGCACAGAGCAGGGGGGGCCGGCCATGGCGCCTCGCCGGCGCTGCGCATGCCGCGTGCCTGGCAGCCGCACGCGCGCCTCCAACCTGCCGCCGCTGACCCCGTGATCTTTTCGCACCCGCTCGCGAGCGCTGACCCTCGCCCCCGTCCCCTACAGTGCCCAGGGCGTCGCCGCCGCGTGGCCGTCACCGGCGAGCCTTCGCCCAGGCCCTGGGTGCACGCCGTCCTTCCCGCCAGCCTGCAATCGAGTGCGCACGCCTCGGCCGAGCTCATCCACACCATCCCGTGCTCTCTACCGTCCCCGACCGCGCCTATAAAAGGGACCGCCGGAGTCCGAGCTCCTCACTCGTCTCCGCCGCCGTCGCCAGCCCACTCCGAAGCTCCCGCCGCCCAACCAACTAGCCCAACAGCTCCGTCTTGAGCTCGTGGAGCTTCCCCACCCCTCAATTTGGTCTCTACCGCCTCCTATCGCCCGGCGTAGCTCGTCGTTTCCATCTCCGGCGAAAGCCCGGCGAGCTCGGGTTCGGGAAATACTACCTCTCCGGCCACGATCATCTTCCCCTGACCCCTGTGTCAGCTTCCTTGGCTCCTTGCGACTCTAACCAGGTCCTTGCGGTCTCGGATTATGCGCAGGATCGCCGGAGCGTCGGTCGCCGCCGTGAAGCTCCCGCCGGCCATCGTCGACCACCCTCCTCCGTCCATCCCCTCACCTCGCCGAGCCCCTTAATCAACGCCGGTGAGCTCCCTGAAGCCTCCCATGCCCTTGGTTTCGCCTGCCGAGCCTCGCCTTGCCCGGCGTAGCCAGCGCCGCCGCTGTCCGGCCGCCGGCGACGAGCAGGGCGAGCACTGTTTTTTTTCCCTTTTTCTTTTAAAATGTGAATAGTGTTCAGTTTTCATCTTTTTGTGTGATTTTCTGTGTTGATCCAAAAATTCTGAAATTTTGATGGTAAACTCTTTATGTCCTGAAGTATTTTAGAAAAATATGAAATTTGGTTTTTGTGCAAAAATTTGAAAATGAAAAATCTCCCTTTTAATTAAGAAATGAATGGTTTTGGATTTTTGGAGAGTTATTTATAGCTCCAAAAATCTTGAGATAATTTTTGTGAGCTAGTTATGCTATTCTGAGCCTCTGGTAAAATTTTGAAGTCATTTGGAGCAAGTTGATTTTTGAGCATTTATTTAAATAGTTGAATAGTGCCTTTTCTTAATTGAATGTCTGGAATTATTTGAGCACCTTAATGAACTCCAAAAATTATGAAATTTGTTTTGCCATCTATTTATGCCATAATGATCTTATGAGATTAATTTGGTAATTTTTGGAGCAACTGCAAAAATGACCTTTTTAAATAAATTAAAGAAAATAAAAAAAATGATTAGGGTTTATATTGATTGACCTGTGATGTGACTTTTGGAATTGTTTGCTGTTCATAGATCCCACCCTCTGGTCTATGATGTTTGTGATGCCATGTTATGATGATGCATAGTTTGGTTAATGGTTTTAACTAATATTGCTAAAAGAAAGAAATAATAACTCTATGTCCTTTATAGAAAATTCTTATATTCTTGAATCAGTAGAATTGTCTTGCACCTTATTGTTCATGTCAGCATTCTCATGAGCATACATCATTGCATCCGTATAGTGACCGACGAAGAAGGTACCAGAGTCGAGGCCGCTGTTGACGAACCTACTCCCGAGGCGACCCCGAGCTCCGACACCTACACCATCAACCCCGAGTCCGTTCTTTTTGCTCTTCAAGGCAAGCCCCGGTGCATTTAACCCCTTTCCTTGAATTTATAAAATGATTTCCTTAAACGCTTTTGAGTTAAATTATTGCATTAGGTTTATAGGAGTTGTGTGCTATCCTAATTGATGCACTATCCACCTTGACCACTGATACATCCGATACCTGCTTTTCAAAAGTATTTGAAAAATGCTTAGCAATGCTTATTGAATTAGATTTTGCAATAAAATGCCATTTTCAAAAGTGTGATCACTTAAAGAATTTTTGATGGGAAATTGGCTTTACTCCCTGACTGTTGGCTAAGTATCTGATCCATACCTAGTCAACAGCGAGGAGAGGTTGTCCGAGCGTACGGTGCCGTCATGTTGAAGTCCGGGACTCAACAGTTGACACCGACCAGGACAGGGTTGAAAAACTGACGGGACTATTACGCTTGGGTGAGATATAACCAAGGTATAGTTCTGGCTGAAAAATTAGGGACCATCCGTATGGGGGCCTGCTGGTGAAGACTTGTAACTATTCACATACTTCGGAAAGCTCTGGCTCCGAGGAATCCTTTATTGGACCGACAACCGCGCACTGGGAGTGGCGAGATGGCGGAAGTAGCTTGTACCCACGTGGTCGTCGTACCTGGAATGAGTGGTGTACTGTACTTCCGGGTGGCGTAGGACCGGGCCCAATCTTGGAGGAATCGTGGAAGACGAGTTGGCATATGCAAGCTTGGGTGCTACATATGCAGTGTGGATAGGGATTCTCAGCTGAGTATTATTTATCCGGATTAACGTTGCTCCTCGGTTATGGAGACTTGGTCACTGACTGTCGACGGAGAGTGGTTCTCAACTAGGAATGTTTTGAAATGTAAAATGAATCATGAACGATAAAGAATTGAGGAATACTGAATCTTTCCAAAGTAAAATAAGGTTTACAAAAATGTTTTCTGCAAAATACTTGATCTTGCTTAAGCCTTACCTTGACTACCCTAAGCCTCTCATTCCTGAGTCTTCTCCCTTTTTCTTTAGTCGGGTAAGTCTTGTTGAGTACCCCAGTACTCAGGGTTTGTTACCCATGCTGCAGGTATGACAGAACCCCCGATGTGTCTTGCACCCTGCTGTGTGACCATCGTCCAGGAAGAGGCCGATGAGGCCGAAGAATAGTTGTACACCCTCGGGCTGGGTGATTATAAGTACCTTTGTTGTTCTCCACTATGTTGCCTATGTCTATTCCTATTATCAGAACTTGGTTTGTAATAACTGCACCTTAATTTCTATTTAGAACCCTGCTTTGTAAAACTATTGTTATCTAAGTCTTCCGCTCTTTATTCCGATATTATTTGTAAAAGTATGCAATGTTGTAACCGAATTGTGAGATGATCCTGCGGACATCGGGCGCTAATGCAGCCCAGTGGCAAACTGTCTTAATCATATGGATCATAAGTTCAGCTGTCAGAGGTTGACAGGGACTTGTGGGCCATAGGATTAGGACCGTTCCGTCACACGGGTTTTATTGAAAATGTCAACCCACTTGCAGCGAAATAATGGCACACGCCTTCCACCTAAAAACTGAAGCTCAAGTATCTCTGTCAAGACACCATAGTAGTCTACATAGTCACCATCCGTATTTTCTTCTGAAATAACAGACACCCCACTATTCTGTGTGCACCGATTTTTATCAAGACTTTCAATGCGAAATCTATATCCATGCATGTCAAATCCAGAAAAACAAGTTATGTTTGTCATAGGGCCCCGTGACAGAGACAATAGGTCTTCCATTTGTTGACTATTATCATTTTCATGTAACTGATGTACCTACAGATTAATAATAAATCACATAAATCTACTGAAATAAATTTACAAACATTCTGTTTTTCAAACAAAAACATTGTCATGTACCTTATATTTAAACCACATAATAAAATTTTCATTCCAGCTAGGTGTAAATGGCTGCAACATAGAGCCCTCTTGACTGTTGTTGTACTCACTGCAATTCAACAGATATAAATCATAATAGTAGTAGGCAAAGAAAAAAGAGTACGCTAGAATAAGACGAACATAGCAAAAACAATACCTTATAAATGGTTGGACCTCGTCACAATTCCTGAGTACATAAATATGAGCCTGTTGTAACTCAAGCATATCAAGATCTCGTGTTTTGTGAGCCCCAAGTGGTCGTCCAGTAGAAGAGAATATTGATAAATAGAAGTTTTCTTTGTCTGATGTATCATTGATTCGTCCATCATGATTGTGCATTGTCTCTACGTCATCCAAGTACCTCGAACTCAGGTTTATAAATTCATATGCAATGTAGCCCTCTGCTATCGAACCCTTAGGGTGAGCCAAGTTGCGAATTAGAGATTTTAGAAATTTTATTTGTCTCTCAAATTGATACATCCAACGATATACTGTAGGCCCACCAATCAAAGCCTCAGTAGCCAAATGGACAGGCAAATGCACCATTGGATCAAAAAGAGAAGGAGGAAACTCCATTTCAAGCTTACATAATGTTCTTGCTATTAGAGAGTCAAGTTGTTTCAACTGTTCAACTGATAATGCTTTGGAGTTCAATGTGCAGAAGAATTGGGAAAGCTCTACCAAAGGTTCATAAATACTTGTTGGTAAAAGTCCTCGTAATGCAAAAGGAAGTATATGATTCAAAATGACATGGCAATCATGGCTCTTTAATCCAGAAAGCTTTTGCTCCTTCAAATTAACGCATCGACTAAGATTAGAAGAAAAGCTATCTGGAACTTTCAGTTCTTTGAAGAACTGTAATAGTGTTGACTTTTTTTCTAGAGGAAGAACATAAGGTGCCGGTGGAAAATTAGTTTTGCCACCATTTTCAATAGGATGCAAATGTGGCTTTAGATTCATTTGTTGCAAATCAAGACGACTATTAGCATTATCTTTTGTCTTTCCTGTTATGTTGAGAAAAGTTCCAATAATACTCTCGCAAATATTCTTTTCTATATGCATCACATCTAGATTATGACGCAACAAAAGTGTGTTGAAATAAGGTAAACGAAAAAATATGCTTTTCTTTAACCAATTATCTCCTCTTTCAATGTGTGATATCTTGGTCTTCTTACTAGGATCTTCTGATAAGACTATCCCTTCTAGATCGTTCACCTGTTGCAGCACCTCATCTCCAGTTAATGGCTCTGGTGGGTCGCGTAACTCTTTGTTACCATCAAAAGATGCTTTATTTTTTCTCCATTTATGATCTTTAGGAAGAAATCGTCGATGGCCCATGTAGCAAAATTTTTTACCCTTTGATAACCACAATGAACAAGTTTTATTCTGACAAACAGGACAAGCCAGCCGCCCCTTAGTGCTATGTCCAGATAGATTTCCATATGCTGGGAAGTCATGAACCATCCAAAGAAGGGCTGCTCGAAGCCTGAAATTAGTCTTTGTAGATGCATCATAGGTGTCAATGCCGTCCTCCCATAGCGCAATCAGTTCTTCAATCAATGGTTGCAAGTAAATATCAACTACATCCCCAGGACCATCTGGCCCAGAAATCAACACTGAGAGCAACACATTTTGCTGCTTTGTGCACATCCAAGGTGGCAAATTGAGAGGAACAAGGAATATAGGCCAAATGCTATATGAAGTTTTAGTGGTAGAAAATGGTTGGAAACCGTCACCGGCAAGGCACAGCCTTAAATTGCGAGCCTCAGATTTAAAATCGGGATGAGTCTCATCAAAATGTTTCCATGCTTTAGAATCAGCAGGATGTCGCATCACACCATCATCTACCCTGCCCTCCATATGCCATCTACAGAAAAATGCAATTTTCCTACACATATATAAACGCTGAAGTCTTGGCCCAATTGGAAAATATCGCATATTCTTTTCTGCAATCTTCTTTCCTTTGGTTGACAGTATGTCTTCACCAGAGTGCTTACTTTTCTTCCATCTTGATCTTTCGCATACTTTACAAAACTGAGCATCTATATCATTTTTCCAGTACAGCATGCAATCATTTTTGCAAGCATCAATTTTTTGGTAACTTAGTCCTAGGTCCTTCATGATTTTTTTTGCTTTACAATAAGAATTTGGCAAAGTGGAGTTTTCTGGTAGGAAGTCATTGCAGAGTAATTCCACTAACATGGTATAGGACTTGTTACTCCACTTCCCCAAATTTTTTGTGTTAAGCAACTTAACTATAGCAGACAGTTTGGAAGTACGAGACCCTTCATGAAGAGGCTGGTTCAAGTCATCCAGTAGTCTGTAGAACTTTCGTGCTTCATCATTTGGCTGTTCTTCAGATACCTCATTTGGAGGTGTATGTGTTGAACCTTCATTGATTGGCTGGTTAACATGCTGGGGAAATAAATCCATAAGCATCTCCTCCATTCCATTATAACCTTCTTCAGTTGCTCTAGGGGAATCAGGATGCTCTTCGACTTCTGAATCTGTCTCAGACTCACCCAGAACTTCTCCATGATGATACCAAAATCTATAGTTTCCTATGATTACAAAGATTTTAAGATGAGAATAAACTACATCACGAGACCTAGAGTATGTATTGCAGCATCTGACACATGGGCATTTAATTTCAACATCCCCACCAGTCCTACCGAAGGCATAGTCCACAAACTTTTTAACACCGGCCAAATAAATATCTTTTTTTGAGGAGTTTTCATCTAAAAGTTCATCACTTATACGATCATCAACTAGGTCCATCCATGCTTTATTTGGTGCCATATAGTGTTATCTGATTAACTATAAGACTACCTGTGAGAATAAATATGGAGTCAAAACTCAAAACAGAGCTATCTACCAGCCTAAGTGAGTGGAAATCAGCCAAAAGACAGCAGTTTCAGATTCCACGTTCTTTCAAATTTTCACAGGAAAGAGAACTTTATAATAAAGACCAAATACGTACTGCCTTCTTTAGGATCAGAGGATGCACAGTCGTCCAGTACACCCTACACCGTTTGCAACTGCATTGAAAAAACAAAGATCTATCAGTAATAAAGAGATAATACATAATGCATGTTTTAGAACACAAGATGCAATGTTCAGAATAATGAATTAGGTAATACAGAGAGAATACATAATGCCTTTTTTTAGGAACACAGTTTCAGAACATTCTTCCCTCTACACAACTTCAGGTTAAAAGAAAAGGACTATCATCAACCAAAATACAAATTTTTTTATCTCTACTACAAGATCGTTATCAACATACTATAGCCGATCATCTTGTATCTAAATCTGCAACACGTTCAGTTGTCTTACACCATTTAGATCAGTACAGGTAATTGCATTTGAAAAGGGGGCATCAGATCCAAACATACCATATCAATGCGGAAAACAGGATTAGGGAGATGGGAATAGAAGCTAGCTGACCCACAGGAGGTAGCGGCAGACGGTGATGGGGCGGCCACGACAGTAGGAGTAGCGAAGGGCTCCTCCAGCCTGATGACAGAGGCACCGACCAACAGTGACGGGGTAGCGGCGAGAGCAGAAGAGGGAAGGGGTACAAGGATGGCTGCGGCAGGAGACGTCGGGATGGAATGGCGGATAGGATGGCCGCCGCAGGAGGGGATGGCGACTCTAGGATCCGCGCACCTCCAGGAACCGTCCTTGCGGATCGCAAGGCTCTCGAGAGCAGAGCGGTGGACAAAGGCTAGATAGATAAGAGATTTTTTCATTTATATGTGTCTGCAAAAAAATTAGGTTTGCGCCAAAATCTGTATTAGCCATTTGTTTAGCGCCAAAACCAAAAAGATCAGCATGTCAGGACCCCACATTTTTAGCGACAAAAAAGGAGAATATAGAGGGAGATCAAAATATACGGTGGAAAAGTTTTCATTTTATAACAAAATATATGCATGTAGAAATTTAGTTCAAATCTCATTTCATACATCTGCTTGAGTTTTATTTTCTTAGGATTTTATATTGTGCACATCTTGCCAATTTTCAATTTCAAACAATGAGAAGAAAAAAATTATAAATGATAGTTTGACAATATCTCAATATTTTGATGATGAATGCGTTTATACTAGTATAATAGGTGGCCAACGGTCCATCCTGACTCGGCTTGATGGGAGTAGGACTGGCACGGCACGCCGTGCTTTCAGGTTGTGCCCAGCTGGACTTCGTCAATAGCCAACGGTCTAGTCACGACTCACGACTTGTTGGTCTATTTTTTTTTTTTTTGTTAGGTTGGCTTGAAAAGTACGGAATGTAAAGCTTCTTGGGCCGCCTAAGGCTCATTTGGCTGGGAGAGGCAGCGCCACGGTGCTAGCAAATACCCTTACGGTCATGGCCGGCGGGCACATCACCGAAGAGAATGGACGCACGGGGAAGGAGAGCGTGGAAGAGGCGATTCGACGCCGGATGCGCAGGGGGCTATGGAGGAGGAAGCCGAATGCACGAATTGCGTGGTGGAGAAGTTGGTCACCATACTTGAGGCTGGCGCGCTCGCTCCCATGGGCCAGGAGCCTAAGACAAGGCAGCCGTGAAGAGCGATGATGCATCTAAGGAACAACTATGCGGAGGTCGGCAGGTGAGACGCCGGCGGTAGCGCATCCCACGGGCCACGACGAGAGCTGAGAGAAGGGAAGGATAGAGTAACATTTTTTATATTTTTACGTGCAAGATACATAAATATTATACAAAAATATATCATAACATTAATTTTTATTTTACTTACATGTTACTACAGTGAAATACATAAACTAAAATTGATAACTTGTTTGCAAAGATAATTAAAAATGATAATTTGTTTGCATAGATAATTAACAAAAATTATAAAAATGCAGCAAAAAAAAACATGTGCCATGTTGGAATTGAACAAATCTAGAGATTGAGAAAGCCACACCCTAGCCAACTCAACCAGCACATGACTTTGTTAAACATGTGCAAATCACGTTACTTATTCTATTTCGAATGCTAACATAGTACATGACCTCGGTGCCACGTCAATTCACGCTCGTGATCTCGGCGCCAATGTTCGTACGTGATGTCGGAACGTGTAACCTTGCCGCCAATAGTGACAGCGCTGAGCTTGAGGTTTAGATTTTTAAAGGATACTGTCATAAATGTGTTTATGAAAAACTTTCAAAAAATGACTAAAATATAAAAAAAAATTCGGGCGGCCAGGCACAACCCACTTCTTCAGGCCGGGTCGGGCTAGTCCGATCCGGGCCTGCTCTTTATTGGGACAGACCATGTTTGGGCTGGGCCAAAAACAGGCTTTCATATGGGGCTGTTCGGCTTTGGCTCCATGGACATGTATAAAATTAGTATGTATGATAAGAGTTGACTTTGGTCACGTGTTGCCAGGTAGTTTTTTTACGAGAAGGGATTTTTTACGAATAATGTTGTGCTAAGTTTACAAAATATAAACTACTGAATAAGTTAAATACCTCCTTGTTTTGAATCAAATAAGCGTTGTAGCTTAGTGGTTTTGAGATGCTACTCAGGAATTCAATTCAAAAGGTAACCTCTTCGATTCGATCACATATGTCCGCAATAGAGCTTTTTAATATTTTTATTTTATTTCGTCTCTCCCAATGGTACGCAACGCGGGAAAAATTGGATATGCGAAAAAGCATATAGCCAGAAGCAAAAATAATGCAGAAAAACATAAATAAAATAAATAAAAAGGAGATGCAATCGGAGAGAAATAAATAGCGACCACGTTCTAACCCTGGACAACGACCAAGAACATTGTGGTAGTCGGGCAACATCTCAGAGGCCTTGGAAAGCCAGCTAACGCCATCTGACGACCGAACATCCTATGTGGTCGTTAAGATCTGGTTGTTGATGTCCGGTTTTCTTGTAGTGACGGTAGCGACTAAGGCAGTGGAGCAATAAGCTCCGCGGAGGCACGGCGAAGCTCAGACGAAGGCCAGGGAAGAGCGAAGCTTGCTGGAAAAGCTTGGCCACAACGAGCAGCTCGCGCTGGTGCTTCGGTCGGCCACGAAGAAGAAGGTGATGCACGGTCAAGCTCCTCCAGATTGACAGCGGCTTAACGGCTGGGTTGACCTCCACTAGTGCGCGGAGCTACGACGACAAGTGGCAAGGAGGGGAAGCGGTGGAGATGGCTGATCGCGAAAGGATGGAGCATGGTGGTGGTACAAACACGGTGATGGAGAAGAACGAGCAATGTGGTTGCTTCTAGAGTCTTGGGCTAGTGCGAGCGGGCTTATTAGGAGATGCACTATACGTTCTGGCGAAACTCAGGGCACGAGCACACGAGCGCTGATGAAGGGATGATCACTACTGGAAACTTGAAATTCCCTCACGGTGCACTACCGTCAGGGAAAATGAAAATATCGAAATCAAAATGTACGTATCGTCATAAAAAATAAAAATATCGCTATGAAATTTCTTACGGTGCACTTACCGTCAGGGAAAAGAAAAATACCGTCAGGGCTAGCTCGACAGGGTAATTCCAGTTTACACTGACGTTGGTCAGGGAATTTCAAGTTTTCAGTAGTGGATGGCGAACGAAATCGGTGTACGAAAGGAGGGAAGGGAGCAAGCATCGCAGGAGAAACGACGAGGCGTCATGGTTGATCAGGCCACGTCACGGATGGATGAGCCATGTGGCACGCCGGGTTTACAATTTCGGCGAAATTTCACCGAAATTTCCGAAATATCGCATTTTTCGCTAGGGTCCGAAATTTTTGTTATATCGGTCAAATTTTTCGGTCAAATTCATCTTTTACTCCAAAATTACATCAAAACACACTAAAATGATTCTCCATATCCTCTAACTTTATCAAACCCCTAGATTTTTCAAATTTATTTAGTTTTCTTACTCGATGGCACTAGCATACGTAGCTCGTCCACCGTCAGTCCGCTGTTTTATCCCGTCAGTCCGCTGTTTTATCGCGGCTCACTTCTATGGTATATTTTGTTATTTCATCAATATTACATAAATTTGTGATGCATGATAGATTAGAGAATTTTTCTAATAAAATAATGTAAAAAAAATTCAAATTAAATTTAAATTTATTTAAATTTGATCCGATATTTCCGAAATTTCCGAAATATCGCATTTATCAGTGAGTGCCGAATTTTTTTCTTTACCGGTATAAAAAACCTTGGTGGCACGTGACCCGTCCACGTGCGGAGAATCGATCGGTCACGAAAGAACAGCGGCGCGACGGCGAGCATGCAAACATGGTGCTCTATCCTCCCTTTTCTTCTACTATATAGCATGTTGCAAAACAACCTTCTTCGTCCAATTCCTCTCAAATCCACTAAGCAATGTGAATTTCTCCAAAGATGAAAGTTGTTCCAAAATTACACTCTTCACCTTTCATTTTAGGAGTATCCCCAAATTCTACTTAGATTTGGAAGCCAAATTTTGAATTTAAATTTGTCTTGAACTTGATTACCAAATTACTTTGAAATTTGCAAAAGAACATCAAAATTTCCCAAAATAGAAGTTGTCCATCTTGATCACCTCTTCAACTTTGCTTTCAGGATCAACAACAACAGATTTTGCATTGTTTTTTAACTAAGGAAAAGGGGGTAAAACGGGAGTTGAATTAGGGTTTCTCAAATTTTAATCTTTTCACATTTTTGGAATTTAATTAAGGTTTTAAAAATCATCACAACGACAACTAATGCCACCATTTATTAGAGACAATCTTGATCCAATCATTATTACCTTAGCTACTCCAAGTTCATTTTAGAAAAATTCATTTTAAGTTTCCTCCAAAATTGAATTCAAATTTGAGTTCCGACCCTAAAGTAGAATTGGAATCCAAATCCAAATTCAACTTTGAAGATCAAGTTTTAGTTGATGAGTTTGATCTTAACCCTACACACAAATTAAACCACTAGTGTTGGGGACCATTTTTTACCTTGGGGTTAATTAGGGTTTGCTTCCCATGTTTTAATTAACATCTCAGATTACCATTTTATGCGACATATGAAAAACTTGTGTGCTCAAAACGAAACATGGATGCACCATTGGCATGACTACATAGTGCATCACTACATGATGATCATGAATTTAATCTATCTACAAGCTTGACGCTTAGGGTGTTACATGCCTCTACCGAGATGAGTGCTATACGCAAGACACACCGTTGAAGTCTCTTATGACCCAAAATCTTACAAGCCCGGGTGGGACCCCGTCGGGGTGTGTAGCGGCTATGGGATTTCCTAGCTGGCCTACAAATATGAGCCTCGACGTCGTCGATCCACAATCCATGCTGCTGCAGCGAAGAACGAGAAGTAGAGGGGAAGAGAGAAGGTAAGAGAGAGAGGTAATAGATTGATTTTTGGAACGATTGTGTGTGTTGGGCACCTCAATCGGCCTCATCCCTTAAGGTGTCGAAATCCCTTTGAGAACACCTCAAAACGTGTTTAGATCCGTTCTGGACCTGACAAAGGCATCTAAGCTAACTCCCAGGTTGGTTAAGTCGGTTCATACAGACCCAAGGTGCTGTTTTTGGGCTGAAAACAGGGAAATCTGGCTTAGTGGGCTTGGGCACCCGGCTAAGCCGACTTGGCCATGTAAATTTCGGGTGAAATTTTTTCAAAATTCGTAATTATTTCATCCTGACTCCAAACGAGACAAACCGTATATGTTTTTCGATTAGCTCGATGAGAGGAACACAATGATGCTCCGTTCTTGCATTTGGGATGTTGACAAAATCAACTTTGCCGACTTGGGGTGCCGGCTAGGTTGGTTCCATGTGAATCAGCCCCCTGGCTACGAAAAATTGTTTTCTTCGTTCGAGCTCCAAATATGATGATCTAACTATTCTTTTTGGTCCTCTTAATGATAGAAACTTGATGGTGGAGTCTATCACTACCAGATTCAAGGACTCAGGCGCACGGCAAAGGTCCAGAAGCACACGGCGACGTTTTTGCCGTGAGCAACGCACGGCGTTGCGAACACGGCACAAAACCTGACAGTGAAGGCCCTCTTTTGCCGTGTGTCGTTTATCGGGCGCTCAGCAAAAGCATCGTTGTGAGCTCCTCCAGCGCTCAGCACACAAAAGTCGAGTAACGGCTAGGGGCACTGTGACCGCACGCTTTGCCGTGCGCCATCTACTGGGCCCATGGCAAAGTAATTCACGAAAAAAATACTTTGTCGTGTGCCACCGTACCAGGCACACGGCAAAGTAATTCACGTAAAAAAAAAGGAAAAACATACTTTGTCGTGAGCCACCGTAGCAGCCTCATGGCAAAGTCCACGCTCTTTGCCGTGAGCTATGCTCTGCTCACAGGAAAGACCACGATCTTTGTCGTGAGCTATGGTCATTGATCACGGCAAAGGCTCTTTCCAGGTGGTTCTGGAAACCCTCTTTGCCAAGTGTTATGGTCATTCCACTCGACAAAGAGAGCCTTTGTCGAGTGTTACGCACGGCGAATCCTACAAAAAAAAATCTTGTTTTGTTGCTTCACAATCATGCCAATCACATATATATCACATGTATATATCACATATCACATTTCACATTTATATCTCACAAATGACATATATATCACAAATAGGACATGTCCATCACATATATATCACAAATACGACATATAGTTCATGTCCATCACAAATGTAGTCCATAACCATCACATATAGTCGATATCCATCACAAATGGTCCACAACCATCACATATATTCCATAGGTCCCACGACAAGCAAGCATCATAAGTATCACAATCCACCTACTTCGGTCTGCTCCATGCGTCCCACCCTGCTCCTCCTTGTTGCGTAGGAGGTGGATCGTTTGATGCCGCCGATTGATGCTACACAAAGTTGAATAGGTTGCATGTGTCAGACAAAGGTTATATGGACTTAACAAAGGTTATAAATAGAAGACAAACTCACAGGAGTGTTTAGAAGAGGTACATGACGCTATAACTCAGGTGGCGGAGGAGGTTGACCCATAGCTGCTCCAAGACTTTGCATGTACTGGAACATCGCATCCATCCTCTGTCGATTTGTCTCCTGTTCTGCCTCAGCCCTTAGCCTTTCTACCTCCCTTAGCCTCTCCGATTCGGCCAGCCGCCCTACATAATTGACGACAATGTTACAATGCAAATCAAACGTATGTAGAAATCAATAAATGGCGAATAAAACAGAAATTACCTCGAGGTTTGTCACTATGTTCATCGTAGTGTTCGGTCGTTGGAGTATGGGCGCGCTCGAGCTCATGCTCCTTGCTCGGATCTGGGATAGGGTGGGAGTAGTCCTCGAGTCCAGGGAGCCATCGTCAATCATGTACCGGCCACAAACCTCTCCTCCTCCCGCCCTCATGACAACTTCTCCCTCATCAAAGTCATGGGAGGCGGGATCGTAGTCTGGCCATACATCTCCTTTGTCGTCGCTATGTACTGACTGAGGCGTGCGTGGATGGCGGGGTTGTTGTACGCCTCGTGCGGGGCATCTGGGTTGTAGCGGACGTCTGACGCATACTTGTCCTAGTGTCCCATTGTGTATGCTTGAAAGGTAGAGGCTTCCTCGCCACCATGTGTTTGCGACTGAGAAAGAAACAACACGATGATTAGAAATTATGCAAAATTGAGCATTAGAGAAAAGAAATGGATTTAGCTTACCCATTTAGCTCTGTACCCATCAAGGCTAAGACTGCCTTGATGGTGTGCTGGACCTTGCATCAGCATCCGCCGCTCCCGGCCAGCCGTGTACGACTCTAACCATTGGGGGCTCAATCACTTGTTCACAATTTGCTCTCAGCACCAGATGTCCACATTTCCACCATCACGGAGGATCCTACACGACATCAAGCATGTGACATATAAGAAGATCATATTAAGGTTACTTAATCTCAGGAAAAAAACATTATTAATGTTCCATATTTACCTTCATGTATTCTTCCTTGCTCGGCGTCATGGTTCTAGCCTCGGCTTTGGTCACCTTCTTAAAAAGGTACTGGGCGTGGTACGTCACGATAGCCTGGATGCGAACCTCATAGTGCATGTCCAGTACGAGCTTGTGGCAGGCTTTGTAAGTCACCCGCTTCGCCTCATCCTCATATCCAAGCTCGCATCTGAAGAAATCCTGCATAGAGAAACGATATATCCAATAATTATTTAAAGAATGTGCAATGAATGCGATGTACTGAGCAACGTAGGCTTACACGAAGACTTACCCATAGCTCCGACGTCAACCGATGGGCCTTGTTGTCAAACGTCCTGCCCATGCAATCCATTCTGTCGGGGCCGGCGACGTAGTGTGCAATCGTGTAGGCCGGCTCCAATGATCCGACAAATTGAACAAGTCCAGGAAAGTGGTGCTTGCACAAAATACCAAGAATGCCATTGGGCAGGCGCTTGTGGATACCGGCTTGCACAACGATGAAAGTCCTGCACAAGTGATGAAGAGTAATTATTAGTTGACTACGAGAAATGACAAAGTAGGGATAACATGTAAAATTACTTACCTCTCACCACTGGGCCGAATAATCGGACGTCTCTCTAGAGGTATGGGTCGCTTCGGGAGCCACGAGGGACCTCTCAAGTAGACAGCCGGCTGACTAGAAGAAGAGGGCTCTGCCGCCGAACCAGAAGCGGTGCCCCTGCCTCCTCCTCCACCTCCTCCTTCCACTACTGCACAAGGCTTAACCGCAACGGGCCTTTTGGCTTTACCGCAGCGGGCAACAGCGTCTGCTGCGGCGCTAAGGCCACGGTTAATCGTGGCCATAACCGCAGCGACCGCTGCTACCCGCTGCGGTAAAACGCTTAACCGCAGCGGGCAGCATAAGACGCCCGCTGCGGTAAACAATTTACCACAGCGGTCTACTTAGGCTGCCCGCTCTGGTAGATACGTTTAACCGCAACGGTCCTTTTATGTTGCCCGCCACAGTTATTAATTTTGGATTAAAAAAATAAATAATGCAGCCGGCAGGTTATGAATTCAAATCAATTGCAGTTTTCAAATCAATTCCAGATTTCAAACATATATATATATATATGCACATATAAACCATCTAGACATAACATACAAAGTCACTTAGTTCTTCTTGTCATCATATACACATTGTCTTAATTGATTTCAAATTCAAATTACAATTCATAGTTCAACTTGATGAGCGTAATCTCTAGGACGAAGCATTGTGTTCCATTTTCAGAGCTTCTCGTATTGGGGTAGCAACGCCAGCTCGGATTCATTGTCGAAGAACGTTTCTCCTTCGAGAATGCATTTCTCCATTACAAACTTGCAAATGTCCGCCTTGACTTATTTAAAGCACATCCTGCGGCTCTGCTGCTCTCCCCAATACTTGACACCTTCCTTGAGCTTCTTCCAGCTATTGGTGTACTCCTTGCTTTCCCTTAGAAACTCGCATATGTACAAGCCACATGTCTTTGATCCTAGTGGCTGTTTGGCGCACTAGGATCAAACAAGATTAACCACCGTGGTTAATTATTAACCGCAGCGGGCGCTTCGGCGGCCGGCCGCTGCAGGCCGGCAACCGAATAATCGTGGCGGGCAAAAACTATGCCCTCCACGAAGCCCATTTAGGCAACGCTGCGCATATTCAATTCTGTAGTAGTGTTCTCCTCCTCGGCGTCCTCCTCCTCCTGCTACTCCTCCTCCTGCTCCTCCTCCTCCTCCTGACGCGGTGGCGACGGTGGTGGGGTAGGATCACGACCCTGACGTCCTCCTCCTCGTCGTCGTCGTCCTCCTCCTCCTCCTTTATGTCCACCCGACACCAACCCTTTAGCTGCCGTGGCCGTTTGTTTGTACACCGCCTGTAGATTCCTCATACCGCCCGCCATCTTTATTCTCGCACCTGCCAAATGAGACAAAAAAAATTGTTAGAAATAGCTGCAACATAAATAAGACATAATTATAAAGAGATGCAAAGTAAATAAAACATAATTAGAAGGTAACATAACATTACATGTATTAGAAATATTCCTCATGATCCGGATTAGCTGGATCATAAGTGGGGTCATCACTATCATACATGTCGATATGACCCGCTGCTTCCGAAGGAGGAATGTTGGTATAATTGACATCGCCTAGTTGTAATTGCCGAAGTAACTCTATGTCCTTCGCATTTTGAACCTCATCTCCAGCGTCGTCTTCAACAACTCTTTCATCATCTACTTCCATTCCGATCGGCTCGGTTAAGTCTATTGCAAAAGTCCCTTCTAGCCCCTCTTCTTGAAAGAACTCTCCGTAATATGTGTTAGGGTTAAAGATGTAGTCATCATCGTTTGGCGCAGGTAGTTTACCGTGTGGTGATACCTTGTTCACAACATACCAACCATTAAGATGTTCTTTGGTTTGGCACGGGTATGGAAGATAATCAACTTGTGTGGCCTGTTGAGCCACGATATATACATCTTCTCCTGGTAACTCGGAATCCTGTCGAACTTCAACTAGACTAAGATTAGGGGTCTGTCTCGTTACTGCAGGATCAAACCAATGACATTTGAATATGATAGGATTAAGAGGTTTGCAGCCATAGAACGCGAGTTTGTATATTTCATCAACTCTTCCATAGTAATCCACCTCATTATCTCCGGGCGTGAAAACTCCACTATTTGTGGTTGTTCGATTGGGCCGACTTTGCTCGTGTCTTGTTGTGTGAAATCGATAGCCATTGACATCATAACCGGAAAAGACCTGACTATATATGGAAAACCATTGGCAACCTGTCTCAACTCGGCACTCATAGATGCATCGGTTCGGCCATGCAAGCTCAGGCGAGATAGTTCATTATATGATTCGCACGTATGATCGATTTGACCCGGAAACTAAATTGGACAATACCTTATGTTTGAACCACGAAATGAAATCGGGCTTTCCATTTCCCCAACCCTTTTTAAGAAGGGTCTCAGATTCTTGATTGGTAGGTTCCCTTGATAGATGCCAGAATTCATGAAGAAATTCCCTGTACCAAGGAACAAGGGGGTTTAGGGCAGAATATTGACTACTCTAGAACAAGTTTGTTGAGAATAGTGACTTACCCTATGTATGGCTTCACTCAGGGGTGGTAAAGGGCCCTAAAATTTAGCCTAGCAAATTTAAGGATCGGGCTCAATAAGGATTGGGCCGTAATACTATATGATTTTGAACTAAAAATGGAAAGGGACAAGTTGGATTGTTAAGGAGTGATAAGGGCCATGATCCATTACCACCCCTAGCTGCACTTCAGTAAGGTTGGACAATACATACAACATGAAAATGCGCCACTCATCAGATTTCAAGGTCTTCTGGGTAAAATCACTTGGACTTCCGAGTTGCCATCGGAAAAGGTTGAGGTTGGATTCATTTTCGCCAACATTATAACGAAGCGGGCGATTATGTACGCTAGGAAGGTTGTCACCATAGTATTTTGTTGTGAAGTTTGATACCTCCTCGAGAATCGATGCCTCTGCGATGGAAGCTTCAATCTTGCATTTATTTCTACATTTCTTTCTAACAACCTTTAGGGTTCTCTCAATGAAATAGCACCAACAAAACTGCACAGGTCCCTCATCTGTGCCTCATACGGGAGATGCAAAATTAAATGTTGCATCGGATTGAAGAAGCCTGGTGAGAAGATCTTCTCCAACTTACAGAGCAACACATGTGCCATTTTTCCAGGTCTTTAACCACGGACCAAGATAACTCCTTAGCACAAAGCTGTCAGAAGAAATTGCTCAATTCTGCAAGCACTTGCCAGACATGGTTTGGGACATAGCCTCGCACCATCACCGGAAGAACCCGTTCAATCCAGATGTGGTAGTCATGACTCTTAAGCCCATTGCTTCGCATAGTAGACAAGTTCACTCCCCTTCTCAGATTCGTTGAATACCCATCAGGGAACATTAACTTTTGGAACCATTCCACTACTTCTCTCCTTTGAGGCCTGGTCAACATGTAATCGGCTGGAGGTCGTCTCCAAGTCTTGCCTGCTCTAGGAAGCATCATTACTTGTTTTGGTCTATCGCATAATGTTGTCATATCGATTCTAGCCTTCACGTTATCTTTTGACTTATCCTGAATATCCATGATTGTTCCCCAGAGTGCCTCGGCAATATTTTTTCACTGTGCATTACATCAATGTTATGTGGAAGTAGCACGTCCTGATAATAGGGGAGCCTCTCCAAGCCCGATTTATGTGTCCATGCATGTTGATGACCATATCCCACAAAACCACCTTCTTCACTGACCTCAAGAGCATCTATCTGAGCACGGACCTCAGCACCCGTCATCATCTCCGATGGCGGGTCTATAACTACCACACCTTTCGTAAAAGCACCTTTCCAGAAGTTCTTGATGTCTCGTCTGAATGCATGTTCAACTGGGAGAAACTGTCAATGTTTGTCAAATGAAGAATATTTGCCTCCCTTCTTCAACCAAAGGAACTGAACATTTGTCTTGCATACTGGACATGGAAACTTCCCATGAACACACCAGCCGCAGAATATCCCATATGCCAGGAAGTCATGCAGGGAGTATTGGTACCAAACATGCATTGTGAATTTGTAGCTCGGTCGTATGTACACACCCCTTCATTCCAAGATTTGATCAATTCATCGATCAAAGGCGCCATATACACACCCATGTTATTCCCTGGATGACCAGGAATTATCAAAGACAAAAATATGTCCTACGATTGAAAGCATACACCGGGGGGAAGATTGAGTGGTATAACGAACACGGGCCAACAAGTGTACGGGGCAGCTATCATTCCATAAGGATTGAACCCATCTGTTGCAAAGGCAACACGTACATTACGAGCCTCTAGAACTTTCTCATGATGAATACTATCAAAAAAAGGTCCATGCTTCACCATCCGAAGGATGTACCATCTTATCTGGACTGTATCAACGTCCAAGTTCGTGCCATGTCATCTGTTTCGCGGACTCCTCGGTCATGTATAGCCGTTGGATCCTTGGTATGACGGGAAGGTACCGTAGGATTTTCACGGGAGTCGAAAGCTGCTCCGTGTGACCATCCGCAAAGTGTTTCTCCATGAACCTAGAGGACCCACACTTTGGACATTGCGTTGCTTCAACGTGTTCTTCCCTAGATGAGACGCACCCATGCTCACAAGCATGTATCGGCTCATATGGCATTTTAAGTGCACGAAGCAGTTTCTGCGACTCATACATGTTTTTTGGCAGCATGTGACCTTTCGGAAACATGGTGCCAAACACTGTCAGCATAGCATCGAATCCGGCTCGGCTCATGTTTAACTGCGACTTCAAGTCCATCAAACGTCCAATGGCATGAAGTGGTTTCTGTGCCGCATCCAACATGTCGCAATACGCCTTTGCGGTAGCCTTTGTCTCCTCCACATCCTCCCTACGTCGTTCACCGAAGTTTCCTTCATGAAAGTCATTTAACATGTCTGCTACCCCGCCTTCATCTTCAAACTCCGCGAAGCATTGTCTCACGACCTCATCTCGCATTCTTGGACACTTTTAAGTGCCAACTAGAGGCGATTGAAAAGCCAGCCTCTTAATATCAGTCAATGTTGGCATGGGCAATTAAGACTTCTTCCTAGAACTCGAACCCTTTAGGAAACAATTCCCAGCTGCACGCGCTTGTCTTTTCCGACGCTAGCCTCTGAGGACTACTGACAATCCCTGAAGAGGTGATAGAATTGAGGACCAGAACCATTTCCAGATGACTTGCACTCGGACCGCCCATGCCTGCCTCTGCTGCATCTTAGTTCTTAGCCACACGGTTTCTCGCACACGACATACATATGGTGTATGCATGGCCACATGACTTTGACTAAGATCTACCAGCCCTGACAGTCTGACACGGCCACAAATATAGACACTACTACAACAGGCTTAACCGCGGCGGATAGAACCGGTTAACTGAGGCGGACAAACCGTCCACCTTGGAAAAAGGCCTCGGTTAATCGAGCTTAGCTGAGGTGGACAACATAATAAAACTAATAACTTCTTCGAATTAAGTCAAATGAAGACGAACCTTATATCAAAGTTGTAAGTCTCGTAGAGATCTAAAACTTATAGTTGAAAGGTTTTTCATTTGAAATAATTTATACTCCCAAAATTCTGTTTGAAATTCATATATATTAAAATTATTTTTTTAATTGCAGCACATTTTGGTTGTCTGAAGGGTCACCTTTTAATGGCCTGATGGCCTACTGTGCTATCTGTTTCAGTGACCAGCTTGACAGAGGGTAGATGAGATAATAAATTCTGTCATTTAACAAGTGAAAGTGTACAACATATAGGGTTGTCAAGCTATTAGGATACGAAGAAAAACAAGCATGTAAGTCTACATATGTACTTAGATTGTCTAAAGCAAATAATGACAAATCTATTGTTTCTTTTCACATCCACTCTTAGCAAACATGTCTAAAGCAATGACCTCCCATGTTTCACACAGAAAATGAACCCTTGTGCTGTGTAAAATTAGCTTACAAGGCCCAACCCAATTTATTTATTTTTTATTTTGAAAACTGACTTCCAACAAAGTGGAGTACTAATACAATCTGTTTGGAAGTATTTCCATGTCTAGCTACAAGAACTTTTTTCTAATTTCCTTATTCAGAACCCCAATAACTAAATTGATGACAGATTTATAATTTCTTCTATATGGGAACCAACCGAGGATGACAAAATAAAAATATCTACTAGAGAGAAGGAATTAATAGTGGCTGCCTGTGTTAATAGAGGCGATTAAAATAGAATCTGTGGTAGTGAAACAAGACAGACTACAGCTATATGACTAGTTAATATGCTTCACTGTTGATAGGAACTATGTGCGTTGCAACCTGCTTCACGGGAACCAAAGCATAACGAGACCAAGTCTGAGGTAGGACTGCACGAACAAAGGCCATGTCTCTTCAGAACTACTCCCTCCGTCCCTAAATAACTGTCTCTAGAAAACCGTGTTTCCCTCACAGACACGCTTTCCGAACGACAGTTAAATAGGGACGGAGAGAGTAGGCCATACTTCGCTCATGCTCCATAGAAGTATGAAGATAGATGAAATCAATTGCTCGAATACCTATACAGCAGCATGCTCTTGTCCCTCATTTAGGCACAAGAGTGTCACAATCTACCAAGATGTAATGCGTACTAGCTCACTGATAGTACCTTTGCGACTACTCTAAGCAGTCAAGTGGCTGCAACTGTTACATAGTAGAAAGTTCACGGGCCACCCCAGTTTCAAGATGCCTCCCAATTCTTAGAAGACAGTATGTAGTGCGGGACCAATAAAGAACAAAATCAAGACCGCTTGTGCATGTGGACATATGGTACCCCTTATAGTTCGAAGCCAAACTTTTATATTCTAATCTCATATATACATAATGCTTGTCATATTTCTCAAAGGGCTGTAGAGTAGTAAATTGGTGTAGGTTATGTATGAATTTGGAAGCAGGCAGGCTATGAATGCTATTGAAAGTAAAACACAACAATCAGAACGAATCTAACAATTCATTGAATACATGAATTTCTTTAAATCTATTTTATTGCTGAATTGCTAAAACAACTCATTATGCTGCTGCACGTAGCTTTGAACAGGAGCATCTCTTGTTTACATAATGCTTTGCTCTAGTTAGAACTTGTGAGATTGCAAAAATCATAACAGGCTTCACACCTTAGTTTTCACAATTGATACATTTATAATTAGCCACAGTTGTTTCTCACACACTGTGCATACTATCACTACCTGAATTGGATCCGACAGTAGACACTTGGTAGCCAAGGGTCGATAGATGCTGGCTGCCAATGCAGCCTATAAGGCGAAAGCCACAGTGGCCGGGTCGTCCAAAGCAGCGGGGCGAGCAGGTACACCTTGTGGGCACCATCGACCAGAAAGGCACCCTGGACAGGAACGTTCTGGACACTGAACTCTCTTGTCTGGGATGTGCAATTACCGTACTACCCTTAGTCAAACAAAATTAACTAGAGAGATATTTTGCATAGGCACCAATGCCTGATTACCATAGAAAGATATAAGAAAAATATTATGACTCAAGGAAAAATGATAGTGGATGCCTTGTCTCAAGAAAATAGTATGACATATTTTGTGCTTGCACTTATCAACGTGGATGTCTTATCTCTAGAAAACTATATAGTTGGGATTGGGGGAGCATGATTTATAACGTCATGGTGGGGCTCAATTTCCTTATTTACCATTGCTGAGCTTTGGCTCTTTGCAAGGATGGCATATGGTCAATTTGTTGGTAGCGATTGGCGGCTCAGGCAGAGTGTAAAGAATGGGAGACAACAACAAGCGACCTTGCTCAGGGAGGAAGTGGAACAAACAATTGGTCTCTCATCTCCAGCACGTGGGCAAAGAACACTATAGGAAATGTGTTAATCCATGATGAATTATTGATGACAGATTTGAAAAACGTCACTAATAGTACACCACCACTACTCAGACCGAGTCTAGTACAATGGATATTCAGCCCAAAACCCAACACCTGCTAAGGTATATATGCTAACCATAACCTAATCCACCGATCACGATTGCCTCTCCAGTCTTCACCAGCAGCCTCCCACCCAAGCGTCGCCACCCCTACTGCGCCTCCCACCCGAGCACCACTGTCCCCTGCGAAGTCTCCCACTCTAGCGTGCCATGAGTACAAGTTCTGGCCCAATCATTTGATCTGGCCATAGTGGCATCCTATAATTACAGTAATCTCCATTGTGCATGTTATCTAATTATTTACTGTACTTTAATTAGAATGTTCCTTACTATTTTGTTACAACTTTAATTGGACTGTACATTAATTGATTACTATACTTAATTTGGACTATCCCTTTACTTCACATCATTCTTTTCTTTTTTATGTAAAAATAAGCCAGCCAATGTCGTCTTTGCTGCTCCAGATCTTTGTGACGAAGTGTGACGTAATGCCACCATGCCGAGTGGTTGGTGATTTGCTTTTTGGTGGTGTGGATAAGAATGTCACAACCTCTGAAGCAGAACCGCCTGATTCCTGGTTGATACCTATGTGCTCTATACCAAGCTGTACGGAGTGTGCGTCCCTACTCGCACACTCCCAGATATGGTGGCTCAACTGTCTTCGATCAACCGTAAGGGGACTTCACTGATTGCTTAGACCAACTAAAAAATTCCAGATGCCTCCCATACTTGCATCGTCTAGGCAACTCTCAGATTGTTATGAATAGTAGTGGGAATGATGTGAATGGAGAGTTGGTCTTCTAACAAGGAAGGGTACTTTATGTATATGGAGCATATATATGTTGACTGAGT
Organism: Coix lacryma-jobi var. lacryma-jobi; assembly: GCA_009763385.1. NCBI lineage: Eukaryota > Viridiplantae > Streptophyta > Magnoliopsida > Poales > Poaceae > Coix > Coix lacryma-jobi. Next base: position 27,696,390 of record CM019829.1, read on the forward strand.
CTGTGGGGCTCACAAAATGCACATTTATGTGCTTCCTTCGCCTGTTGTCATGCACTTACTACCCGTACTGTATATGTCAAACAATACATATATGTTTATGTGGGTAAACTATACATGTGTGTATGATGTATATATACTGAGGTTCATTCAAGATGTTACAAGATGCATTGACTTCTAGTAAATATGTGTTCATGCATGCACTGCACACTACAGGAGACGTTGGCTTTGCCGAGTGCTGGCTGCACTCGGCGAAGGCCCTTTCGCACTCGGCGAAGGCTTCGCCGAGTGCCGCACTCGGCGAAAGGCACTTGGCAAAAAAGTTGTCGGCAACGATTTCTTCGCCGAGTGCCAAATATCGGGCACTCGGCGAAGCCTTCGCCGAGTGCCAGGTCAGCACTCGGCGAAGCAAACGGGAGCCGTCACCTGACGGTCCCTTCGCCGAGTGGCCACGTGGACGGCACTCGGCGAAGAGGGACCCTTTGCCGAGTGCCACGCAAGCCGGCACTCGGCGAAGAGGGCCCCTTCGCCGAGTGCCACGCAGGCCGGCACTCGGCGAAGAGCTCCTCTTTGCCGAGTGCCACGCAGGCCGGCACTCGGCGAAGAGGGCCTCTTTGCCGAGTGTCAGGGTCAAGGCACTCGGCGAAGAGGCCGAGCTGAGCAAAAATTTGCCTAGCTTTGCCGAGTGCCATGACCTCTTTGCCGAGTGTGGCACTCGACAAAGCTGGGGAAAATGGAATTTTTTTTCCGTTTTCTTTTCCCTAAACAAAAAATATATCACACATTCATATTCCATTTCAGACAAATATCACATGCATATATCACGCATCCATAACATACATATCCATTTCAAACAAATATCACATGTTCAGTCTCCATGCATCACAAGCTAACAAGTTTATCACAAGTCCACAAGTCCGGCACTCGGCACTCCTCAACAAATCCACAAGTTCACAAGTCCATCACAAATCTAAGTCGGCCATCACTGCTCACCTTGGTGCTCAGATTGTGAAGAACCCCCACCTTGCCACGCGTCCCACGACCCGCCCGAAGGACCACCTTGCCAACCTTGCCACCCAGGCGGCGGAGGTCCAAATGGCCACCCGGTGTACCCTGACTGCGGAGGAGGGTAACCTGGCCACCCATAGGGCGGAGGAGGGCCACCGGGGAGCCACCCAGGCTACGGAGGAGGGCCACCAGTGATGTGCAGAGTGTGCGGAGGAAGGCCAGGTGCAGGAGTCGGTGCCGAACCCTCCGACTGTGAGTGCACAGAGGAGAAGCAAATTCGTTAGCACCTGGAGGACAGCCGTAAAAGTTAAAGAAATATAAACAACCATATATACTTACCGGAGTCTCTATCGTAGGAGTAATAGGAGGCACAAAAGGAGTGAGCAGCGAGGGAGGCACGACAACACCCGGGATGTTCAGGCTCCCAAAGAAGTGAGCTATGTCCTGCGTCCTCTGCGCCTCCCGCTGCTGGACGGCCAGTAAGTCACGACGATGGGCCGCCGCCTCGGCCTCGTGCATGGCCTGCAACCTCTGCATCTGTTCCGCCTGGGCCTGCATCTGGGCCTGCAAAATTCGTCCCGTAAGGTTTAAACAATGCAAAGACAAGGTATATGTGTAAAAGCAATGAACGACGAATAGAACAAGTACTTACCTGAAGTGTTGCCATCATCTGCTGTGAGGTCGGCTGCCGAGGTCGTATGGGGACGGAGGAGCTCGTGCTGGCAGCTCGAATCTCAGCGAGGTTGGGAACAGAGGACGAGTCAACTGCGCTGTTGGCTATCCAGTACCGGCCGTGCTGCTTCCCTCCTCCCAGCCTCATCACCAGGTCTGTATCTAGGGGCTGGGTGGCCGGATCGAAGTCCTCCCCATGGCGCTCGCGAGCCGCAGTGGTGTACTCGGTGACCTTGGTGTAGGCGTTCGTGTTGGTGAACGTCTCGGGCCCGACGTCTGGGTTGTACTGGGTGCTCGCGGCAGTCGCCTTGCCCTGGTGTGACAAGTGGTACGCCTTGAAAGGGAGGCACTCCTCACCACCATGCGACTGGGACTGCGAGGAAAACACAGATGATTACAAGTAATGAGTAATTGAGTGTTACAATAAAAAAAATCAGTAGAGCATACCCATCTGTCGGCGTACTCAGCGAGGCTAAGGTTGCCTTGGTGGTGTGCGATATTCTTTTCTGTGTGCATTACATCGATGTAGTGCGGACAAAGAAGGTCATTGAAATAGGGGAGTCTAGTCAAGCCCGATTTATGGGTCCACATGTGTTCCTCTCCGTACCCGAAAAAATGACCATTGTCTTCATCAAACTTCAGAGCCTCTATTTCGACACGGACCTCGGAACCGCTCTTGAACTGAGGAATGGGGTTGGTGACTTGAACACCTTTCCTGAGGTGCTTGATGTCACTTCTGAACGGATGGTCAAGAGGCAAGAATTGACGATGCTGGTCGAATGAAGAATACTTTCCTCCCTTCTTCAACCAAGTGAACTTCACAGCTGCCTTGCATATTGGGCATGGGAACTTCCCGTGAACACACCAAGCGCTGAATAAGCCATACGCCAGGAAGTCATGCAGGGAGTACTGGTACCACACATGCATTTTGAAGTTCTTCATTGTTGCTCGGTCATATGTCAGTACCGGGTTTTCCCAAGCTTCGAACAATTCATCCAACAAAGGCTCCATAAACACACCCATATTGTTCCCCGGGTGTCCAGGAATTATCAGTGACAAGAATACGTTCTTAGGGTCAAACATAACACCGGGAGGGAGATTGAGGGGGATCACGAACACATGCCAACAAGTGTACGGGGCCGCCATCATTCCATACGGGTTGAACCCATCTGTCGCCAGCGCCACACGTACATTTCGAGCCTCCATAGCTTTGCCAGGATGCATGGCATCGAAGTGCTTCCATGCTTCACCATCCGATGGGTGTACCATCTTGTCATGATTGTATCTCTTGCCATTCTTGTGCCATGTCATCTGTTTCGCAGAGTCCTCTGTCATGTACAGTCGTTGGATCCTAGGTATGAAAGGAAGGTATCGTAGGACCATCTCGGGGATATTAAGTTGTTCCTTCTTGCCATCTCCATGGTCTACCTCCACATACCTAGAGGCTTTGCACTTTGGACAGTGTGTTGCTTTCTCGTGATCTTTCCTGAATAGGACGCACCCTTTTGGACAAGCATGGATCTGCTCATACGGCATCTTAAGTGCACGAAGAAGTTTCTGTGACTCGTACGTGTTCTTTGGCAGAATGTGACCCTCCGGCAACAGGGTGCCCAAAATTGCCAACATGCCATCGAAACCGTCTCGACTCAAGCTATACTGGGACTTGAACCCCATTAGGCGTCCAATGGCATCCAGTTGTGAAACCATTGTCTTTTCATGAAGGGGCTTCTGTGCCAAAGACATCATGTCGTAGAACGCCTTTGCGGTGTCCTCTGGCTCCTCCAATCCTTCACCGAATTGAGCCTCTTGAAAGTCTCCCATCATGTCTGCTACCCCGGCATCTCCATCATACTCCTCGAGACGTTGTCTCACCACCTCCTCTCTAATCCGATCGGCTTCACCATGGTGGACCCAACAAGTATAGTTTTCAACGAATCCGTACTTGTAAAGATCTATCCCCACGTTATTCTTATATTTTCTTTTCTTGTTCCCACATTTGCTGCAGGGACACGACATCCGACTCGACCCTTTAGCAGCCGGACCAAACGCATGCTCTAAGAAAGCATTGGTCTTAGTAACCCATTCTGTGCTCTTACTTGCGTGGCCCGTGTACATCTAGTCACGATTATCCATCCTCTGGCATATACATATGTAAGCGAGTAATAAAACCAGCAATTGCATCTACACTGCGTTCCTACCATCTAATAGGAGAAGGATAGGTCCTAATCCCACCCGAGGATGCGCAGATGGGTTAGTTTCCATGTTCTACTCCTACCCGAGACAGAATTTCGGCAGCACCTCCTCGCTGTTCTCCCGATACGCGTCCTGGCAGGGAGAGTGTGTATCCGGAGAACAACGAGGAGGCGGTGCCGAAACTTTGACTCTGAGAGGAGCAGAGCATGGAAACTAGCTCATCTACGCATCCGCGGGCTGTCCAAAATACGTGGACAATTCGAAAGAGATACGGTCGCAGATATGCAAAGGACTGAATATCTAAGACTGTATCTCTTTCGAACGGGAGACGTCTAACTAGGTTACGCGACCAAAGATCAGATACCTAAGGATACGGATAGAGGGGTTATACCTAAGGTGTCGGTGAGGTCAGGGTAGCGGGGCAGTGGTGAGTCGGGGCAGTGGCGACACGACGCGGTGCAGGCAGACCCGCAACGCCGACGAAGACGATCGGGGTCGCCGAGTCCCTCCGACGGGTCCTCCTCCTGCCAAAAAAAAAGCATATGGTTAGTCTCGACCAAAAATTTCGGCAGCACCTCCCCTGCACGGCGAGGTTCCCAAAACCTGCAGAAAACGTCGGCACGAAGGCCAACAACCACATGTATAGCAGACATAGTCACGAAGACCAACAATCACAATAGTACCAAGATGAGCCATGTACTTTACTTCTATTTCCATGCAGATGATAGTATCGAAGTAGTACAACTACTACTAACACTAACACTAACACTACTAACTACTACTAACACTACTAACTACTACTAACACTACTACTAACTACTAACTACTAACTACTAACTACTAACTACTAACTACTAACTACTAACTTCTAAGTACTAACTATTTAGTAACTACATAGGGCATACCTTCGTGACGAGAATAGCAAGAACGAGCTTCGGCGACGACGACGGGCACGACCGAAGCGGCTTGAGGGTCGACGGACCTAAGCCGGCACCTTCCTCCTCTCTTCTCCTTGTCCTTCTCCTCCTCTCTTCTCCACTCCTCCTTCGCCTCCTCTCTTCTCCACTCCTCTTCCTCCTCTCCTCCTCCACCTCCTCCTCCTCTTCCTCCTCTCCTCCTCCACTCCTCCTCTCCTCCACTGCGTGGCCAGGGGGCGGCGACGCCGCCAGGGGGCGGGCGGGCAGCCGGCCGGCGCCGGGCGGGCGGCACAGCCGGGGGGCACGGCTGGGGCGGCCGGCCGGGAGGGCGGCCGAGCATGGGCAGGCGGCGCGGCTTGGGCGGGCGGCCGGCCGGGGCCGGGCGGGCGGCGCGGCCGAGGGGCGCGGCTGGGGCGGCCGGGGGCGGCCGGCGCCGGGAAGGCGGCCGGGCGGGCGGCGCGGCCGGGGGGCGCGGCTAGGGCGGCCGGGGGCGGCCGGCGGCGGCGGGCGGCGGCGGGCGGGTGGAGGCCGGTGAGGGTGTGTGCGTGTGCGTCTGCGGGTGTGTGGCGCGGCCGGGTGTTTATATATTTTTTTTATTTGTGAACGGCTTTGCCGAGTGCCAGATCGGCTGACACTCGGCAAAGAGGGGCCACGTGGCAGCCAACCCGCGCCCAGCTGGCAAATCTTTGCCGAGTGCCAGCTGGCACGGCACTCGGCAAAGAAGTACCCTTTGCCGAGTGCCAGCTGGCCTGACACTCGGCGAAGTTTTAATTTTTTTTTGATTTTGACACCAATTTTTTTGTGGGTCATCCCCACACTACCAGTGTCAATATGTTCAAATTTGACAGTTTTTCAAAACTTTTCGTTATATTTTTTGACTTTATTTCCTTTTCTTGAATTTTCCCGAAAGACGCAAGTTTGAACTGCGGGTGCATCGAATAATGGATTTTCATGATTTAAAAAATATTATTCTTGTTCTTAACCGTATGTTGAGGCCAAATCCAAAAAGTGACCCTAGGTTTCGATCAACGTGCTCACGGGGCAACGCCTCCAAATTACGTGCGGACGGTTTTTTAATTATAGAAAATGCAAATGAATTCCGAAAATCGCGAAACTTGGCGAGATGTTGTTACATCATATGCGTATGCCGTGAAAAAATTTGAGAAAGTTTCAAGCAAGTTGTCACGTACGATGCTTACAAACCTGGACATCTCAACATGTGATATGTGATATCACATGTTGAGATGTCCATGTTTATAAGCATCGTACGTGGCAACTTGCTCGAAACTTTCTCAAATTTTTTTCAAGGCATACGCATATGATGTAACAACATCTCGCCAAGTTTCACGATTTTCTAAATTAATTTGCATTTTGTATAATTAAAAAACCGTCCACACTTAATTTGGAGGCGTTGCCCCGTGAGCACGTTGATCGAAACCTAGAGTCACTTTTTGCATTTGGCCTCAACATACGGTTAAGAACAAGAATAAGATTTTTTTAAATCATGAAAATCCATTATTCGATGCACCCGCAGTTCAAACTTGCGTCTTTCGGGAAAATTCAAGAAAACTAAAGAAAGTCAAAAAATATAACAAAAAGTTTTGAAAAACTGTCAAATTTGAACATATTGACAGTGGTAGTGTGGGGATGACCCACAAAAAATTTGGTGTCCAAAATCAAAAAAAAAATACTTTGCCGAGTGCCACTTAGACTGACACTCGGCAAAGAGCATCACTTCGCCGAGTGCCAGCCATGTGGCACTCGGCAAAGCACAGCTTACGTGGCATAGCCCAGGCCCGCACTCTTCGCCGAGTGCCACGTGGGCCGGCACTCGGCAAAGAGATGGTCTTCGCTGAGCGCCAGACGGCGGGCACTCGGCAAAGCTAACGGGCCCGGATGCCGTCTGGTCAGCGAGACTTTGCCGAGTGCTCATCGTTGCCGAGTGTTCGGCACTCGGCAAAGAGGTGTCTTCGCCGAGTGCTTTTCTTTGCCGAGTGTTGGGCACTCGGCAAAGCTGGCTTTGCCTTGTGCTCATTCTTCGCCGAGTGCCATATTTCCGGCACTCGGCAAAGAGGCTCTTCGCCGAGTGCCCGAAATTTGGCACTCGGCGAACTCGCAGGCACTCGGCGAAGATCGTGTTTGCTGTAGTGGCATGTCCATCCACGAAACTCCCATTCTTACGAGAATAGAGGGAATAATGTGAATGGGGGAGTTTGTTTCTAACAACAGTACTTATACTCTGGTACAAATTATATGACATTTTGGCATTTTTCTAGGAACATATTTTTCTATAGACATAACACATATCTAGGTGTGTGGTAAAACCTATAAATCTAGAATAACCAAAACGTCCTATAATTTAATAGTACGTTTGGTTCACGGAATGGTATCAGCAGGAATCATCCCATCCTATGTCCGGACCTAAAAGCATTGTTTGGTTTGGCAAACAGAACCATCCTGTCGGTCATGATATCACAACTTGCATTGGTATTTTCTCGGCATCAACTCGTTCTTCCAGAAATCGTCGGATGAACCCACGCCGGATGTGTTGAAGTCGGACGGGGTCACTCCCTAAACCAAACAGCCTATAAGTCTACGTGCGCAGCAACAACACACACACACAAACTGGTACCACACTTTCCATCATTAAATGAAAGTTCCTTCCAAACCATACGTCTCCTTTTTAGTCCATGTTGACGGTTCTGTTATCAGTTAATGCAAAAAAAAAAAAAAACAAGATAAAACTGAACATCCGGCGTGATTTCTGTACCTTTTGGATGTCTATATCAACTTCCGAGAAGTGATTAGCAGTACATATATCAACCGCCGCGATTGTGAAATAATCAAAGTAATACCGCAACTTCCGAAAAGTGATTAGCACTACATATATCAACTTTTGCACCTGAGGGTATCTGGATTTTGAGTCGTTGAGTACTTCGTTGACGTAATAGATTGGACGCTGAACCTTGTAGGCATGTCCCTCTTCTTCATGTTCTACGACCGCGACCGTACTCACCACTCGATCTGTTGCCGCGATGTATAGCAGCAGGGTTTCGCCGTCTTTTGGTGCGGCCAGTAGTGGTGGCGTTGTGAGGAGCTGTTTTAGCTCGTGAAAGGCGGTTTCGGCTTCCTCCGACCACTCGAACTTCTCGGAAGCTTTGAGCAGCTTAAAAAATAGAAGGCCTTTTTCCCCAAGCCGTGAGATGTAGCGACTTAATGCGGCCATGCACCCTGTCAGCTTCTGCACGTCTTTTACACACTTGGGAGGCTTCATTTTTAAAACGGCTTGGATCTTCTCGGGGTTTGGCCTCAAGCCATCCTTGCTTACCACGTTGCCTAGCAGTATGCCAGACGGTACCCTGAAGGTACATTTTTAGGGTTGAGCTTCCACTAAAACTTGTTTAGCGCCTCGAAGGTTTTGCGCAGATCATCAATCAGTGTGCCGGCGAGCCTAGTTTTTAAGACGATATCATCGACATATGCGGCTACGAGCTTTGCTCGGATTTCTTCGTCTAGGCACTTTTGAATAGCCCTCTGGTACGTGGCTCCTGCATTTTTGAGTCCAAAAGACATCATAATATAGCAATACGCCCCGAAGGGAGTAATAAAGGAGGTTTTTGTCTGGTCTTCTTCTCTCAGAGAAATTTGATGATAACCAGGATAGCAATCTAAGAACGATAGTAGCTTGCAACCAGCCGTGGAGTCGACGAGCTCATCGATTCGAGGTAAAGCAAAAGAGTCTTTAGGGCAGTGTTTGTTAAGATCGGTGTAATCAACGCACATTCTCCATTCTTTATTCTTCTATTGAACTAATATCGGATTGGCGAGCCATTCCGGGTGATACACCTCTTTTATGAAACCGGAAGCTAAAAGCTGGGTTATTTCTACCCTAATAGCCTCCTTTTGTCGTGAGCGAACCGTCGTAGCTTCTGCTTGATCCCGCTTGGCGGTCTTCGAAACGTCCAAGGAATGCTCGACCAGCTCCCGAGGAACTCCGGGCATATCTATGGGTTTCCACGCAAACACGTTTACATTCTCCCTCAGGAAGCTGACGAGCGCGCTTTCCTATTTGGGGTCGAGGTCGCACCAATGCGTGTTGTCTTGCTTGGATCACCTTCGACTAACTCCACTTCCTTGAAGTCTTTGCTTCTGGTTGCCGCACGCTTGGGCTCCTTAACTGGGATGACCTGCTCCTCTAGAGCGACTTTTACTGCGTCTACCCGCGTTTCCTCCATGCGAATTGAAAGGTCATGGACTTGGGCGTTTGCGAAGCTTTCCTTCTCGCACTCGTAGGCAGTAGAGATGCTGCCTCTTATGCTCAAGACGCCATTCTCAGAAGGCATTTTTAACAATAAGTAGGTGTAGTGCGGAATTGCCATGAACTTTGTCAGGGCCGGTCGACCTAACAACGCATGGTATGGTCCCTCGAAGTCTACCACAATAAAGTTGACATAGCAGATGCGGTGGCGATCCTTTGTGCCAAATTGGACCGCTAAGGTCACCTGACCTAGTGGCTGCGAGGCTTGGGATGGAAAGATTCCCCATAACAGAACGTCATAGGGCTCTAGGTCCTCGACCCTGATGCCGAGCTCAGGCAGGGCATGTTTAAATAGTATTTCAAGGGCGCTGCCCCCGTCGATCAGTATCCTCTCGAATCTGACCCCATCAATGGTGGGATCGACGACGAGGGGAAAACGACCTGGCTCAAGGACCTTGGCCCACTGGTCAGCTCTGCTGAATGAGATATCTTGATGTGACCAGGCTAGGTACTTTGGGTCTGCTACTCTATCGTCGACTTGGTCGACGGAGTAAACTGCGCGCTCAATGAACTTACAGACTCTTTTGTTAGCCAGGATCGCCATTCCTCTGAATATGGTCTGGACGGATTTCTCGGCTTCTCTGAAGCCTCCGTGCCTAGGGTTCCTGCCCGGATCTCCATCTTCTTCACGTTGGCCTTTGCCTTCGTGATGTTTTGGCAGCTCGTCTTCACGCTCGGCCTCGGGGCGTTGCTTCTTCAAGCCATTGCGGAATATGGCTTTGAATCTCCAGCACTCCTCCATCGTGCGTCCACACCCAAATGTGCGGGGCAATCTTGCTTTAGGATCTTGGAGTAGGCCAAGTCATAGTTGCGCTTGCCTCCGGTCTTGGTGTTGTTAACCTCGTTACCAGGAGCTCGACTTCGGTTTGGCTGCCTTCTTCTCTCATCTCGGTGGTCGTTCTTGCGGCCGTTGCGGCGATCATCCCGGTATCCGTCTCGACGGTCACCATGGCCCTCATCCCGCCGATCGCTGCGAAAGTTGTCACGGGGACGGTCGTCATGTCGGGACCTCTGGTCTCGGCGATCATCCGCGAGTTCTGTGTTGTACTCCTTTGCGCGGGCCCAACTCTGAGCTATGTTGAGCAGGTCCTCCACCGTCCTTGGTTCCTTGCGTAGCAGCTTATTTCTCAAGCCTTCATGATGATGCAGGCCTTTGATTAAAGCTGAGATGGATTCATCATCAATGACGTTGGCTACACGGATCCGAGCGTCGGAGAAACAACGGATGTAATCCCACAGAAGCTCGCCAGGGCAGTCTCTGACACGCTCCAGGTCATACTTGCTGGCAGGCTGTTGACAAGTGGCCTTGAAGTTTGATATGAAAGCTTTTTTCAAGTCGGACCAGGCGTCGATGGAGTCGGATGGGAGGCTCAAAAGCCCCTGACTGGCCGCCTGGTTGAGAACCACTGGTAGGTAGTTGCCCATTACATCTCCTCCTCCGCCGGCGGTTCGTACGGCTATCTCATATAGCATGATCCATTGACGAGGATCTACTTTTACGTCGTACGACCTCAGGTCATGTATCTTAAACCCCTTTGACTAGATAACTGACCGGAGTCTCTTTGTGAATTGCTTCGGACCGATGAGGCTTTGGTCTAAAAGACCGTGTTCACGGTCCCATGTGTTGCGCCTCTCCATCTCCTGGCGTAGCCTTTTGTCTTTGGAATCTTCGATGTAGTTGCGTAAATCGGATCTTTCATTGATGTGGTCGCGCAGCCCGACACTTGGGTTGTTTCCTGCGCGCTGGCCGGCCCCGCCACCATGGCCACCTCTACGGTCATCGCGGTTGTTCCCGCGGCATTCTTGGTTACTGCTGGATTCCAGGTGCGGAGCAGGGGCCCTGTGACTCCTTCTAGAGCTAGTGGGGGCGGCATGTGATGGTCCGCTACCTGGTCTTGGACTTGCACCAGGGATGCCTTTAGATAAGCACCTAACTACTCGAGTTGCGGGGTCGCCGGGAGATTTTTGACCTGGTTCATTGCCATAGCATGGTTGGCCTGGGTGGTCTTGTGGACCTGATGGTTGTCCTTCGATGCGTTGGATAGATTGCGCTGTATGTGTTGTCCTCCGATGCCTTCGACTGTTCTCTGAGCAGCTCGATCGGCGTTTCTAGCCAAGCGTTGGGGTTTAGCCTCTTCAGTTTCGCCGTCCACTGCAGGCTCGTCATGGCTTACTGCGAACACCGAACCCCCATAGCGCGGGAGGGGTCCAAAGCCTGGCGGGTGGTCTGGAAGCTTGTCCGATGGGTTGGATCTGGTCGATCCAGCACTTGACGCCATGGTGGTAGTCGTAGCGAAAGTCAAAACCACCATGCAAGTGCTGGGACCGGAGTGCTCGGGTTTGGGCGATCGATGGCCCGGGACACGGCTGTACTCAGTACAGTCCGTGATCATTTTTGTGACTCGTTCCCCGTAAGTGGAGGCCAAGTTTGTCAATCCGTGAGGAAAGACTGAAGTAGAGAACTCCTTCCGGTGTCCCTGCTCTGCTCCGCCCGATCTAGAGACATGGGAAGGGCAAAACAGGACTGAGTGTCATGTTGGGGTGGAAGTGATGACTAGGCCGGTTCGTGGTCGTGCGTCGCTCCTGGCATGAGCCGGTCGCCGGGGCTGCTGCTATCCTTCCTCGTTGGTCCCGTGCTCAAGCAGTCGATCTCTGATCGGATCTGCCAAAGCTAGGGTTTCGGCAATGCCTGTCGTGACCCGATCGATAGACTCGATCAGATAAGAGTTGTCAATGTGCCGCCCCTGGTAGCGGGAAGCGTCGGTCTGCACGAGGGTGTCGACTTCAGAAAGGAATCTGACGCTGACGCCTTCGGTGATGGTGAAGAGGGTCTTGATGCAGGCGTCGCCTGTGATGCCTCCATGCTTTTGATGGCGGCGTCACCTCCGGTGACCCACGAAAATGATCCAACGGTGAACGCCAATCCTGCCGGGAGATCCATGGAGGTCGGGAAGGAAACCATCTGAGTCATCATGGCGTCCGTATGCACACTCCCCACGGTGGGCGCCAACTGTCGATGAAATATGGTCGATAGCCCACCTAGGGGTATGCCCAAGGTGGTAGATTAGCGGTAAAGGCGCGTAGGACGACGATCCAGACGTGACGCAAGAAAGAACTAGATGAACACCAGGGTTTATCCAGGTTCGGGCCACTAGCTTTAGCGTAATACCCTACGTCCTGCGTCGAGTTGTCTATTCTGTATGTCGATCAATATATTTTTGAGGGGGTCCCTGCTCGCCTTATATAGTGGGTCCTTATTCTCTTCAAACACCACTGTGCTGTAACCCTACACCAACGCCAACAACTCCAGCACTTATGCATCACGCCTATAGGATTCATGGTAGTTAATTAAGCGACTGCATCGGAGACCAAAGTTGTTCTTTCATTATTGACCACATCGATTTCTTGATGTCTCCCATCCTTACTCCATAGAACGCAGAGTAGCTACTGTTTCCAAGCGCCAGAACCTGGCACACTTACATGGTTGGGTGGTGTGGCCAAATATATTGGAAAGGAAATGTGAGACATCAAAAAGTACAAAAAACCCAGCAAATGTGTAGGTTAGGTCGATGAATAATATGTGTCAATGGAGAAATATTCTGTCCAACAAAACTATATATAGAGCAAATGTGGAAGGAGCCATGAGTTCAGAGTACATGGAGAGTCATACATAAGTACACATTTTTTTTAGATAAATCAGAGTTAATATCCGGCTACATCATACCTACATAATGTAGAATCAGGTGATTATTACAGAGTCGCAGCACCCAAACACACGAAAGTTTAGAATAATGAAGACCAATCTCACTAGTAGATAAAAGATAGTTAATATTCGGCTTCATTTACATAATGTAGTATCAGGCGATTATTATAGAGTTGCAGCACTGAAACACAGGAAAGTTTACAATAATGAAAGACTAATCAGACCGTGACCTTATCCGTTTGACGCGATGAACTGAAACTCCGTTTTTGTGTACGTTCACTACTACAGGCTACAGAAATTTTAACCGAGACGCTTAAGGTCCGATTAACCGTGACCTTTCGTTGGAGACGGTTACCTGAACATACGCACATACAAGCTGCTGAATGTTTTTTTCTTTATTGGACGAGTGGCACCATATACAATCTCTACTCCTAAAAAAACTCAAAGGGCATCGTCTGATTAGTCTTGATCGCTTCGCTTCTCTAATAAACGCCCGACAAACCGTCTCTCCGGTCAAATCACCGAACTCGGCCCCTCCCGTCTCCCGTCCCCGATCCCCCACGACCCCGCCTCAGCTCCGCCGCGACCGCCCGCCTCAGCTCCGCAGCGAGGCCGCCTCCCCGACGACGCGAGGCCTCTCCGTCTCCGGTCCCCGATCCCCCACGACCGCGGCGCCCGCCTCAGCTCCGCCGCGACCGCCCGCCTCAGCTCTGCAACCGTCTCCCGTCCCCGATCCCCCACGACCGCGGCGCCCGCCTCAGCTCCGCAGCGAGGCCGCCTCCCCGACGACGCGAGGCCTCTCCCGTCTCCCGTCCCCGATCCCCCACGACCGCGGCGCCCGCCTCAGCTCCGCAGCGAGGACGCCTCCCCGACGACGCGACGGTCAACGCTCGGCTCCCCGACGCCGTGAGGCCGCCACCGCCTCCCCGACGCCGCACCCGCGCTGCGCACGAGGCCGCCTCGCCGACGCCTGTCGTCCCCGATCCCCCCACGTCTGCGGCGCCCGCCTCGGCTCCGCCGCGAGGCCGCCTCCCCGACGACGCGACGGTCACAACGTCTACATCAGCGAAGCCGCGCACGAGGACGCCTCCCCAACGCCCGGCTCCCCGACGACGTGAGGCCGCCACCGCCTCCGACGCCACAACATCTGAGGAGTCGAGGAGATCCAGCCCAACGTCGTGGTGCTCGCTGACTACGCAATCATGTACGAGTGCCACCCCAGCTCGCTCCCAACTGTCGCCGTCAAGGTACGCACCCCACGACTCGTTGTTGGATGCCCTTGACACGCGGTTCCGTCTCGTTCATTCTCGTGCTTGATCTCGATCTGGGGCCGTGAACTGGTGCGTTCTGGGATCTGGGTGTAGGCAAATGGGACGCAACTGAGACACTGGACTACGCTCACTTTTCGTGCGAATTAAGCCCTGCAATTTTTTTGTTGGCTGATTGAGCTTCTACGAGTCAAAGTTGTTCTTATGAGAGATGAGGGAGTAAGTGCAACATCTGGATTCTGGAACACCTTTTTTTTTACCTCGGACAATGCTTTAGTAATGAATCTGCAGATATGTTAAGCGTCTGCCTTCACAACATTAGCATGTTTTCTGAATTGTTGTAAATGCGAAGATTGTTAATCAGTTCCTTGAATCTCTCGAAAAAAATGAATACCTTCATTCTGATTGCAAATACAGTTCTCTGAAAATTGATGCAAATTCAAATACTGTTTATATATATGGATAATCAGTTCCTTGAATTTCTAAAAATTTGAATAACTTAACTCCAATGGCAAATAATTGAAATTGTGTAACATTCAGTTTGTCAGCATACTTACTGATGAGATTAAACTGTAAGAATAGTAAATACTCACAGAATTAATGCTAAGTACGCTGAAAACCTGGAATTATTACTCGACAAATTCAAATAAACTTTAAATTTGGTGCCATATAGAAATACATGAGAATGAACACCCTATAATATTACAGTTTACTATTTGACTTCAGAGCAAAATGTAATGGACACCTTGCTTGTACCCATCCAAATTAGCATCCAAATTTTTTATTAGATTCTTCTATAAAACATTTCAAAGGGCATAACTTCCAGAAACTATCTGAGAAGTTCCAGGTCCTCTCAAATCACCAAGTCGTTCTTGTTCAAGGCACAATTACTATTTTACTAAATTTTGCTCAAAGGGAAAAAGGAATGTTTACTGATTGTGTTACTGTGCTCCATTAGTCCAATCAGCAACAAAACTTGGAGGAAAGAGATCTACCATACCTTTTGTGAATATATATAATCTGACTGCACAATTGCATGAAGACTGACTAAAATAGATGAACATTTAATCTAGAAACTGAAAGACCAAGAGCCTTGTCATTGTTTGTCAGGTCTGAAACCTTTACAGACCAGATAGTATATAAAAGTGCACTGCATATCTACACCACTAAATATTTGGAATTGGACTGGACATATGGCTTGTCTACATGCCATCTTCCTTTTTGTGAGAGATAGGGAGAGAGGAGTAGGTACTGTCCAAAGTGTATGTACTGCAGGGCGATGGTGAGCGACAGGATTAGGAAGAGCACGGCGAGTTTGGTGCCTCTCTCTCTCTCTCCCTCCTACCTGCAGGTTAGCTAGGATAGGCTCGAGCAGCGTGATTGTCTGAATGTCAATTCTGAACTTTTATGAATTTTTTGAACATTAACGCTGAACTACTTTTTTTTGTTTCAGTAGATCACTCCCTGAAGCTGTAGTGGGTTACGAGTTATTTTCACTGCACAAGTGACCATACTTTCAGTGAAGGAGGCTCAACGGTTAAGGTATAGATAAAACTTTTGTACCTGTGTTTTTAGTGCAGTAGTAGAAATAACTACAAAATTCTGTACCTGTGTGGCTAATACGTATGGGAACCGGGAATCGTTCTGATGATAGCTCCTATTGGTGACTTGTAGTGCCATTAAAAAAGAGAGTGATATTGTCTTCTGAAATACACAGTTCCTACATGTGGATTGTATGGTTTTCCTATCCAATCAGTGGTATACCTCTCATGGAGTTGGTCGTTACACAATTTACATGTCAATTCTGTTGTATTTCGCTTTTGTAGTTTTCTCCTCAGTTGAGCAATCATGAAGTTGGATCTGGGTGGATCCTGGCTAGAATCACTTGTGACATAATTACTGTTTTGCATCCTAACCACCCACTACTCTCTCGTGGCCAGATCATGACCTTTTTTTAACTGATGCCTTTGTCAATTTAAAAGAAAAAAGGAATTTGATAGAGAGATAGTTGCATTATAGTTAGGCCTCATGTATTTGCTGATTGAAATCTCATATGTTCTAAAGGTCTATTCCTGTGTGAAATCATTTTAAATGTTTTTTGTAAGCCATTTTCACTTTAGCATTGGAAAACTCCAATTTAGCATTTCACTTTTCTCTTGAGCTGTCTATTTAATACAAGATTGTGTAAAAGAATCATATCTCAGTAGAATGACTTGACTGGGAATAAATGTAAAGTGATCAGATAGTGAACTTAGGTATTTCCTAATTAGATTTTCTGGCAAACGGGCATAGAGAATAATATAAAACTTAGAATTTTCTGTTCTTCTTTTATTTGTTGAAAATAGAGCTCACTGTTCTGTTTTTATTGCTGCCATGGTATGACTATTCCAATTCTATCATGGTATAAATTTGACTTGGTTCACAAAAACATATTTGTCTTGGATTTATAGGAACTCTGAAACAAGTTGTACGTTTTGTTACCATTTGTGTTGTCATGCCTAGCTGTTTATAGAAAGCTTGAGGTCTTGATCTATAGTATAGTGAACTGTGACTTAAAAATGAAACTAGATCATATGTCGATGATGGTCCTGAAACATCTGTAGCAAGTAGGTCTGCTGCATCTCTTAGTGGAAAAATCACATGCCTATTAATTTTTGAAGAAGGTATTAACCTTGCTCTTCCATAAGGTATACATTTCATTTTTATACAGCCTCCAAGATACTGCTGAAGTTACAAGCTTACAAAAAACGATCCCAGATGTAAACATAAAATCATATCTGAATTGTCTCCAAGATAGGCTGGAGCAGCGTGATTGTCTGAATGTCAATTCTGAACTTATCTGAATTTTTTTGAATATTAGCTCTGAACTTCTATTTTTTGGTTCCAGTAGATCACTCCCTGAAGCTGTGGTGGGTTACGAGTTATTTTCGCTGCACAAGTGACCATACTTTCAGTGAAGCAGACTCAACGGTTAAGGTACAGATGAAACTCGGGCAGTAGTAAGTGGTATAAGTGGTATATTGAGAGTATTCCTGCTTCCGCCCCTGTATATTTTGGATCTCTTTCCATCGAGCTAACACACCTAGACTTGCATTGGTTCTGATAATTAGCTAGCATGTATCACTTTTTTAAGGCCAGAATTATTTGATCTAGAACTTAGAAAATTGAATCACCTATTCAAATCTTGAGATTACTTTCTGCTGGCCTAGAACTACATCCTTGCTTTGCTGTTTTTATTCTTATTCCAAGCTAAATGTTCTTCTTTCAACCCCATGAGTTTGTTGTTGGGTAATGTTTATAACAATATTTGGAATAAATGAAATGTTTTAGTTTTTTTTTTGCAAGTTTGTGCTTCACATAGAATAAATTGTTCATATGTGACATGGCTTGTTCATCATTCTGGTTCTCTGCCAATATTTATATGTTGGCTAGAAGCTAGATTAGTGGATATATTAATGACTGTGTGCAAGTACAGTCAACTAATTTGTATTATTATTCTCCCGAGTCCTATGAATCATAGAGCATTCTTTGCACAAACCTGATCATATGTTTACTTGAACGAATCATCTTGCCTGAATGTTTTCTTTGTTTGATGACATTTCTTCAAATATGGTTTGTGCTTGGCCAGGAAAACCTTTCATGCATGGGCTATGACTTGTCTGATCTTACTTCAAGCAAATTAAAGCTTGACTGGTCTTTTTCTGTGCTTATTTGAAGTAGTACAACTTTGGTCCTGATATCGCTATAGTGGTAGACTGCTACTGTGTGGGGAATCATCTTTTTTTGTGCTTATTTGAAGTAGTACAACTTTCTGTTAGTGATCACTAATTTATGCAGAAAAGATTAGCCTGAGATTAAGCAAGCTTGATCTGACTAGAGAAGGCCTTGATATGCTTGCTGTTAAGTAAAGATGTGGAGCAATTAAGAGCTGCTCTAACATGGCCTGATCAGCCTTTCGCCTCCTATTATAATAACTCAATACTTAAAAATACATAGTTGAAATTAACATAATTAGATGCTGAAATAAAAAATACGAATAAAAACCAGAATGTAAATCCCACCTAGATGTCATAGTCGTTATTGGCTCCTAGAATTGGCAAGTATGTATCCGCTATCCAGGGCATAATTATAATGAAATAGAGGAAAGGGACTGGGCATAGTTCTGTTTGGGGCTGCTGTAAGTTGTTGTTGCACCAATTTGTTCTCCAATTAACAAGTTAACATTTTGTTGGGCACAATCCTCAAATTAGTTTAGTACTTTTACATCTGTTCATATTGCACTGAACATTTTGCTGGTATATAGGGCATGCTCATGGTGAACTTAGAGGGTGATATAATACACTAGATCCAGTGTAGGCCACCAACACAGAAAAGGTGAGGGGAGAAGTTGAGTAGCCGGAAGGAAGGACAGGGAGGGTACGTCGCTGGAGTAGTTTTAGTCGCATACTTTGTAATGGTTAATTGTTTAGGGACAATACTAGCTTTAGAAAATTGCTATTATTTTTATAATCAACGAATTGTTTTTCTATATCATCTGTTTTGCTTGACTATCCATGCTGCTGCATTCAAGAGACGAATACCTGACATGTAAATAATTGGTCTTTGCAGGCTGAAAACTACTTGACATCAATTGGTCTTTGGTGGTCGAAGCAAGTTAAGCTGAGCGCTTTTCTTGAGCTGTGAATATAGAATCTCTTGATGATCACCACTTCTATAGTTTAATGTATTCTAAGTCATCTATTTGCTCCACATCAAAAGTTGTTACATATAAATGGCTTGCTTCTGTAACTTAATTAATCAAATAATCTATTTATCTGTCATTTTGATAATTTTGTTCGAGCCTGTTAATTTCATGCCTTGTTATCTTTAGCTCCTGTAGCAACGCACAGGCACTCGACTATATAGGAAATAGATGTCGTTTGGACAAGGTTTGCCTCCTGTGTTGTTTTCTTTTTTTTTCCAGAGGTCACACCAGTTTCTTCTTTGATCTGTTTTGCAGCAGGCCCTATCTTTGATCTTTTCTGCACCAGGAAATTGTTGAATAGAATTGATTCCGGTGAGTACTGACATATGTTTAGTTACTGGTTTACGTAAAAAATGAAAAAATAGATCTTGTGTATCTGTCTTTAATCTTTTCCTGAAAGAACTAATTTTATAAACAAAATAACTTTGTTTTTAGTATTACCAGTAATTGGTTACCTTGAGTAGGAATTCTCAACAACCTATGTGTATGACTTGTTGACATGTTATTGATTAGATGCACATATTATAGTTGAAACAGGTTGATTGATATATCCGTAGCAACGCATGGACACTCAACTATTTCAATAAAAAATATGGGTGATCCTGCACCATTGGATGACAAGACTCATACTAATAATGGAGGTAAACAAAGATACAAATGCATTTACCCTACATTTAGTGTATTGTTTACATATTATTATTAATGCTAATGAAATGAATAGTATATTTGTATGTGGATGAACTACTGCAGGAATCGATTCTAGGGAACGCAAGAGACAAAGAGATAATGCTCGAGCCAGAGCAATGTCTCAAGAGAAATACATATTATTATTAATGCTAATGAAATGAATAGTATATTTGTATGTGGATGAACTACTGCAGGAATCGATTCTAGGGAACGCAAGAGACAAAGAGATAATGCTCGAGCCAGAGCAATGTCTCAAGAGAAAAGAGATGAAATAAATAGAAAACGTCGGCAAGCATATAAAGGAAGAAAGGAGCAGGAGCACTGCCTACGTATCGAAACTACCAATGGTTGTATAATAGAATAGAAATGTTTGTGAATAATAATAATAATAATATATGCTATAATTTTTTCTTATATGTGATGTGTCACAATTGGTAGATGGTGAGGATGCATCAGACAAGGAAAATATGGATCCTAATAAAACAGATGATTGGTTGCATAGGAATGATTCAATCCATGCAAACAACATTGACGATAAACTTATTTCTAATCAATTAAAAGGTAATTTAATTGTTGACAATATGGCATCCACCCACTTTTTGTGTTGGTGAATCTTCAGCAACTTTACTTGCAAACATGTGGATTGTTGATGGATATTTGATGTGTTTTGGTTGTTAAGCTACTATTTTAACTCAAACACAACTATGTAGGTGGTGAGGTAATTACCGATCGCAACATACTTATGAATCATCAGATGCAGTCACAACGCACCCAAGAACAGATCATGGCTCATCGTGCGTCATCTAGGAAGAGCCATGCAAACATGACACTTGAGCAACGGGAACAAAGGCGCAAGCGACAGAGGCTTTACAATCAAACTCTGTCCCGTAAGGAGGCAATGAAAATGGCTAAAACTCGCTCTAGGGAGGTGCAGAAACAGACCTTAAACAGTGAGTCCATCGCGATGGAGAATCCACTCTTTAATCCAACGATGGAGTGGCCCACTCCAAACTCACCTGGGCCTCGTGGACCCACATTAAGCCCCAGTGATTGGGCTGTCCCAGAAACCAGTGCAACACCTATTTGCCTCCCACGAGCCACTGAGGATACAAAAGACGACGACGATGAGTGTTGTGACACATTGCCTGCTCATATCACACATAGACGGAAAGTTCCATCTGGCCAAAGACATGCATTGTTAGCCCGTCGTAATACTGAGTTTGAGTGCCGCATCGGTCAGAACACAGGAGAATCTAACAATGATGATGAATGCATGACTGGAGACTGTGTATGAAAATACATACTTACCTCAGTCAACTGTGACCAACAACGGTAATTAATGAGGCCTCACTGCCCCTATCATTGACATGAAACAACTTTATTCCTATCTCAACCATGTACATTTTGTGATTGACAGAAACCGTTGGACCAAGCAATCAAAATGCATCAGCTACACCTGAACAACCATTATTTGATGACACCGGTAATTTGCACTATTATTAACATTCTATATGTTGTATGCTTTCCTTTATTGTTACCCAACTTGTGATGTCTCATGGCACTGTGACGATACAGATGATGATAAGGGCGACATATTTGAAGATGATGAGGAAGAGGATGAGGGAAACCTATTTGCTGGGCAAGGTAAGTTACCAAATGTCGTATACCTTTCTAAACATCTACTCCAATATCTAACCTTTATTTTGTGTTATGATGTCATTTCATTAGAGGAATCAGATGATGATGTACAAAGTGATAATCCTGAGGACGATGTGGCTTCTAACCCTGAAATACCTGACCCTTACGAAAAGGTCTACAGTAACATGCCTACAGAGACACACATGCTACAACCTGTCCCTAATTGCCACCACTGTGGTGCAAAGAGATTTCCAAAAGAACCACCTGGGTTCTGTTGCCGCAATGGAAAGATCAAGCTGAGCGAACCAGTTGTACCGGACCAGTTCATGAGGCTTTATACGAGCACCACCGACGCGGATGCTAAGCACTTCCGCCAGAATATTAGGTTTTTCAATGGACACTTCTCTTTCACTTCCCTCTATTGTCGCCTCGATAGTGCTACTGCTAACATGAGGAACACCGGCATATATACCTTTCGTGCACATGGCATGATGTATCACAACATAAGGTCATTTGGGAGAGAAAATGGAGTGGAACCTAGGCATCTTGAGCTTTACTTCTATGATGGCGATCCTAGCCTTGAGTACAGGTACCGAAGGTGTCGTGAAGACAAGTACGAAAAAGATAGGGAAGTCATAGATAGACTGGTGGCCATCCTTCGTAACAACCCATACTCACAAAAATTTCGAAGAATAGGGCAGGCTGAAGATCTCGAGGACTATCGTATTGAACTTAACCTTGATCAACGATTGGACCAAAGGACATACAACGTACCGATGGCTGACGAGGTGGCTGCTGTTTGGGTCGAGGGTAGTGAACTCCTTGGTCAGTTTCAGAACAGTGTTGTCTTGCATGGGAAAGATAGGAGTAGGCATGGAATCCGATCATATCATGGATGCTATGACGCTCTTTCATACCCACTCTTTTTCCCTAACGGTGAGCTTGGATGGCATATGGATATCCCAAAGAAAGATGTCACTATGGAGGAAGTCAATGCGGCTCGTGCCCTGCGTAAGGCTCGAAGTGGTACAGAAGAAGAGGAAACAGGTTTGTTAATCTCCTTATTATTTTCATGTATACCAAACCGTTATCCTATATATAAACAAATCTAATACCATAGTGTTTTTCTGTAGAATCTTCGGGAAATTTATGTGTTTCCGTGCGTGACTACTACTGCTACAAGTTCCAGATAAGACCAGGAATCTTTAATCCCATACTTTATGGCCAGCGTCTTTTCCAACAATTTGTGGTGGACACGTACATGAAAATTGAGAGTTCTCGATTAGATTACATACGCAATCATCAAACAGAGATTAGGGCCGACCTCTACCAAGGATTGATTGATAGCTTGCATGCTGGTGAGGGTAGAACTGAAGCTATTGGAAAGCGGACGGTGATGCCTACATCGTTTATCGGAGGCCCAAGGGACATGAGGCGTAGGTACTTGGATGCCATGGCATTGGTGCGAAGGTTTGGAAAACCAGACATCTTCCTAACTATGACATGTAATCCAAAGTGGGATGAGATCACACGTGAGTTGTACCCTGGACAAACAGCTCAGGATCGTCCAGATCTTGTTGATCGGGTATTTAGGGCGAAACTAGAAGAGCTTAAGGATAAGTTGCTAAAAAAGGGTATCCTCGGAAAGGTTCGCGCACACGTGTATGTTGTAGAGTTTCAGAAGAGGGGTCTACCACACGCACATTTTCTGCTAATCATGGAGAGAAAGTACAAGATCACGTGCCCCGAGCAGTATGACCTTCTCATCTCAGCTGAGCTCCCAAACAAAAAGAAGTATCCAGAACTGTATAAA
Source organism: Coix lacryma-jobi var. lacryma-jobi (assembly GCA_009763385.1). Classification (NCBI taxonomy): domain Eukaryota; kingdom Viridiplantae; phylum Streptophyta; class Magnoliopsida; order Poales; family Poaceae; genus Coix; species Coix lacryma-jobi. Next base: position 27,719,348 of record CM019829.1, read on the forward strand.
ATGGTCACAAAGCATATGATGCATGGCCCTTGTGGAGATCTTAATCGCAATTGCCCATGCACAAAGGGTCGTAAATCATGCAAGAACCATTACCCGCGACCTTTCTGTGATGCCACATTGCAGGGCAAGGATTCGTACCCAATTTACAGACGACGTGATGATGGTAGAAAAGAAAAGGTTCGTGGGCATGACCTTGACAACAGATGGGTCGTGCCTTACAACCGATACCTCTTACGCTTGTTTAATTGCCACATCAATGTTGAGGCATGTGGGAGCATCAAGGCCGTCAAGTATTTGTTTAAGTATATTCACAAGGGTCATGACCGCGCGTCTGTTGCTGTGAGAGCGGCTGGCAACGAGGACAGTGAAGGAAACATTGACGAGATCAAATTGTATAGGGATGCTCGATGGGTAACTCCTCCGGAAGCCTTATGGAGGATATATGGTTTTGATATAAGTGATAGGTCTCCTTCGGTGTTGTCCTTGCAACTCCATCTTCCTGGCATGCACATCGTGTCATTCTATCGGCGTGAGGGTGTTCGACAAGTGCTTAATCGTCCAGGTGTTGAAAGGTCGATGCTTACAGCCTATTTTGAGAAGAACAACACGTCTGAACATGCTCGTGGTATACTGTATCGGGACTTTCCTGAGTACTATAAGTGGGACTCACGAGATAAAACATGGGTTAGGAGGGCACAAAAGAATTGTATAAGACAGATCGGAAGAGTTGTATGTGCTAATCCGGCCGAAGGGGAGCGTTACTATCTTAGGGTTCTTCTAAACCATGTTGCTGGTGCAACCTCCTTCACTGATCTAAAGACAGTTTCTGGTAGACTCATACCGACTTTTCGTGAAGCTGCAGAAAAAGGGGCCTTATTGAAGGAGACGACACATTGCATGAGTCCCTTGCTGAAGCTACTCGGTGGATGATGCCATGTGCACTACGAAGGCTCTTTGCAACAATCTTGGTATTTTGTGAGCCAAGTGGTGTGTTGGAACTCTGGGAAAAGCACAAGGAGGCAATGTCAGAGGATTACAAGCGCAGGAACCAGTCAAGCTTCGCAGTGGAACAGATGGTCCTCATAGATATTCGGAACTTGTTAAAATCAATGAACATGGACATAAAGGAATATCCGCTTCCTCATATCGACGACACATATGATCCGTCTGGGGATATTCCTAGAGAGATTTTCGAGGAGGCTAACGTTGGAGTTAGCGCTGATGACTTGGAACTATCAAATACCCTTAACGAGGAGCAGCAGGCTGCTTACAATGAGATTATGGCTGCTGTTGATAGCGAGCATGGGCGTGTGTTCTTTGTGGATGGACCTGGTGGCACCGGAAAGACTTATCTATACAAAGCCCTACTTGCGACTATACGTAATCGAAACAAGATTGGTGTGGCAACAGCAACATCTGGTGTTGCAGCCTCAATATTGCCTGGAGGCAGAACGGCACACTCGCGCTTGAAGGTTCCCCTCACCCTTGAAGATAAGGCCTTTTGCACCTTCACAAAAGAAAGTGGAACCGGCAAGTTGCTTCGGACTGCATCTCTTATTATTTGGGATGAGGTGGCAATGATGAAGAGGCAAGGTGTCGAGGCACTAGACAATAGCATTCGTGATATTATGGATTGTCCTAACCTTCCATTTGGGGGGAAGACTATCGTGTTTGGAGGAGATTTTAGGCAGGTTCTCCCAGTTGTTAGGAAAGGGTCCAGGGCTCAAATAGTCGATGCCTCGCTGCGGATGTCATACCTTTGGGATTTCATGCGACATCTCAAACTGGTGCGCAACATGAGGGCAAAGAGCGACCCATGGTTTGCGGAATACTTGCTACGCATCGGGGGAGGCTCTGAGGAGGCTAATAGTGATGGTGAAATCCGGCTTCCTGATGATATATGCATACCACAGACCGGTGAAGACAGTGATCTTGATACACTAATTGACTGCATATTTCCTGCCCTCAATGCCAATATGTCGAACAAGCACTACATCACATCACGAGCAATATTATCGCCACGGAATGACTGGGTTGATATGATTAACATGAAGATGATAAGCCATTTTCAAGGGGATGAAATGGTGTACCATAGCTTTGACAGTGCAATGGATGATCCAAACAACTACTACCCATCTGAGTTCCTCAACACTTTGAACCCCAGCGGTCTCCCCCCACATGTGTTAAAGCTCAAGATTGGGTGCTCGGTCATTTTACTAAGGAATATTGACCATGCGGCTGGACTTTGTAATGGAACACAACTGGTGGTTCGAGGGTTCCAAAGAAATACCATAGATGCAGAAATTATGGTTGGAGACCATGCCGGAAAACGAATCTTCTTACCACGGATTCCGATATGCCCCTCGGATGATGAGATGTTCCCATTCAAGTTCAAGAGGAAGCAGTTTCCTATTAGACTCAGTTTTGCCCTGACAATTAACAAGGCACAAGGGCAGACTATCCCCAATGTTGGTGTGTATTTGCCTGAACCGGTATTCTCCCATGGTCGGTTGTATGTTGCGTTATCCAGAGCCACTACCAGATCGAACATTAAGATCCTTGTCATCTCACCCAGTGATAAGAAGGATGAAAAAAAGAGGACAAACATAAATGGTAAATACACGAAAAATATTGTCTACAAGGAGGTTCTCACTTAATGATGAGGTATTGTCTTCTGTTTTGTATTTCTGTTATGATTTTACATTTATGTATTTTTGACATAAGTTGTATCTATCTGAATTTCAGGTGACAGAGGAAGTCGAATAGAAATGAGAGGCAATTAGTTATGACTTGTTGATATGTTGATTAGATGTATATATTATAATATTATTGTAACCTGTTGATTATGGTTGTAGATTAACGAGTGAGACACATTGGTTGTTGTTTAAAGAAAAAATATTACATTTTCTCTGCTTACACTAATATTTAAAATTATGAGTTTAACATACTTTCTATGTCACGCAACCTCTAACCCGTACATCGATTTTTGTGTACGTTACATGACCGTAGCAACGCACGGGCACTTAACTAGTATATAGTAATAATACAATTAATTTTAATGAATAAAGCAAGAACTATGGGTTGTATTGTTGGACGTGATCTCGCCTAATTCCGAGATTAATTACGAGATTAATTAATTATTAATTAATTAATTAGTTTTTGGTCCACCTGTCATATATATCCAACAGATTAGATCTACCGCGATCGGCGGCAACCCTTAGATCTTTTAGGGTTCGGCCCCCTGACCCGCAGCGCATCTATAAATAAGAGGAGACGCCCCTGGCGGCTCCACACACAATCCATCTACGTGATTCCAATCACGCAACCGATCATTTAGGCGCCGAAGGGTTTAGAAATTCGTCTACCCACGTTGTTCAGGTACTGGCGTTCTGCTATCGTCGACTTCTTCATCAACCGATGAGTCTCTCAGATTGGTGAAGATTAGAACCTCTACTTCGTCTACATCAACCCTGCTACACCTACGGAGACAATCATATGGCATCTACGGAGGCAATCATATGGCATCTACCGACTCTGGTCAGTATCTGAGATTAGTTTTCCGCAAAGATAAGTTAGTGATCATGTTTAGTCTAAAATTAAGATCCTTTTTAATCTAAGTTTATTTACAACAATTGGTATCAAAGCCTGCTTAGATCTAACGTGATCCTAAGTCAATCTCGTTTATGCCTCTGCTATGTAATTAGATTAGATTAGATTTATTTTCGGCTTATGTCAGATTAGTTACAATCAGTTCTAATTAAGATTGGTCTTATATGCTACGTGCATCATTAGTCACTGTGATATTTATTTTAATCTAATTACGCATATTAATGCTACTCTAAGTGCCGAATAAGATCTGTTTTATGATTAACAGTGAGTATTTAGACCTCAATTAGATGCGATCTAAGTTTAATTTTGTGATTACACTAAGTAATTAAGGGCTAGGGTTTACTATTAATCGTAATTAGTCTCGGATTAAGACAAATCTCAGATATTAGAAATGTTTTCCACGTTTTGATGACGGCCTAAACATTAAGGAGAAGATTGGACAAAATCCGAGCAAATTCCCAAAAATCCCCAAATATTTTCCCCAATCTCAGGAACCCTAACCCTAACCTAAACATCTGATGTCGAAATTAAGGCTAAGATTAGGGAGGTGCCTTAGTGGTTCGTATCCGGCTCTCAGCCCGGGTCGCCACCTCCGTGCGAGCTGCAGCTGGCGAGCGGCTCGTACACGGCGCTAAGACCGGGTCGCCGCCGCCACACCCGCATGCCCCAGGGCTGCCGTCGCCAGCGTGCCTCCAGCCGCTGTCGCGCGTGCTCTCCGGCCGACCGCGCCGAGCGCCCTTGAGACGGGCCACCACCGCGCACGCACTTGAGGGCCGGCCGCCGCCACGCGCGTAGTTGAGCCTGCCACTGCGTGCGCTGCTGCCTCGCTGTGCTGCTCCCAACAGCACACTGCGTGAGGACACCCGAGCTGCCGGGCTCGACGGCGCCGCGCGCGCATTTCCCGCACGCGAGCACGGGCGAGCTGAGCAGTAGGGTGCCGGCTGTGCTGCGCCTCCATACTGCTCTCTCTCTCTCTCCACTGTGTTGTGACGGCTGGAGAAGGGAAGGAGAAAAGTGAGACTGAGTGGCGGCGTGTGTCTGAGAAACAAGAAGAGACTGAGGACTCGTTTGGGATTCTGGACTTTATTTTATATGAGCCAAGGATGAACCACATACGTTCGATTGAAATTGATGGCTGAGATCAATTGGGCATTAGGGTTTTCTTTAATTGGGCGGTTGCAAGGCTACGGGGAAAAGCCGAGTGGGCCTATCAGGCCGTACGTGCTTTGAGCACGGTCATGGGCTCCATTGGCTAAATCCGTATTAATTATTTCAGTTAAGTTTTAAGTGAATTAATGTAAATTATTATTTATGAGTTTATTTTCTGCTCACTGATATTATGGTTTTCCATATGTGGGTATTGCACTAAGGAGCAGAAAATAAATAAGTAATTAGATATTAATATTTTGGCTGAATATTTACCATGAGCTTTTGTCTCGTTAAATCTTTTTTTTTCGAGATCATCTCGGGCACTAAATGCTTCATAAGTAGATTGTATTAATTTTTTTTAATGGGAGAGCAATTTGACATGGTATTTTTTGGGCTACTGTCCTTGAAACGCCAAACTAAGATTCATTATTTGGAATATAAGTTTCAACTACTATTCAATTTAAGTATTTTTTTAAAGTACTTTAATTTGAATTTTGAGTTTAAAGTCCTCATTACGTTTAAATTTTTATCTAAGTTTTATTCTCAGTGCCATACTTATTGCGTTAAATGTATAAATATGTTTAATGTAACTAATATATATTCTCATTGCTCTCTTATTCAGTGATATTTTAAGATAATTTTGTGTATGTCTTGGGAATATATGTTGTTGAATATTTAATTGTAAGGAATTTATTTTTATTTAGCACAATTTACTTAGTTAACTTTTATGTGCTATTTAAATAGGTTCTAAGCTTTAAATTTTATTCCAGTTTAAGTATTAATTTTATGCTTTCATAAGCATTTATTATTACTGTTATTATTGAGGCTTTAAAATTAAGTTTTGCTTTATGCAATCAATTATGTTTTTACATATATAAATTTTTATCCACCACTGTATAATAAGGTGGTCTCTGGTTAAATGGAACCAACGGGAAGTTTAATTGGAGATTACTCATAGTTAATTCCTGACCAACGTTGACTTTAATTATGAGTTATTAAGATGGTTTTTGATTTGTTTCTGCTCAACGGTGATGCAAATTAAAATCCTTAAGCATGTTGTTAATTCTGACCAACATTGATTTAATTGCATGCTTTTAAGTACATCTTATATACAGTCTACTAATTGAGACATTATTTTGCTTCAATTTTTCAGTAAATTATGCAGACTATATAAGTAATATAGAACCCTTAAGTTGCACTAATTTTCCTACTTGGAATAATCAGGTGCATGCCATTCTCAAGGAGCTGGACCTTGATTATGCGCTTAATGAGGAAAAACCACATGCTCCTTCTCCTATTTATGATTACTATAATGTGAGGATGAAGGAGTACACTCCCAAATTAGAAAAGTGGGAGAAATTCGACAGGATTGCTAAAATGATTATAAGATGCTCGCTCTCAGTTAACATGATGAGGAGGTTTCTCTCTAATGAAAAGATCATCATGGAAATAAGTGCTAAGGAGCTTCACAACTCCATAAGAGCACATTTTAGAAAGGTTTTCCTCATTGATAAGTTAATTAATTCCCGTTATGATGGGATAAGTGGTCTGGGTAACCACATTAAGAGCTTGTTTGACATGGCTTATGAGTTGAAGGCGCTTGGACTAGATCTGTCTGATGATTTTATGGTAAGCTGCCTTATGAGTTCTATGCCAGAAAATCATGACGAACATGCTCAAAATGATAAGATTCCAATAGTCTGCAAATTCTGCAAGTTACCAAATTGATGATAAGTAATAAGAATGACTTCAAAAGAAAGGTAACTAAAGTTTTTACTTAAGTTATTTCCCCAACATATGGTGGATAAACTAAGGTGCAGAAATGCACGTCTTAATTTTCTCCTCAGGTCTTGCCAACCATGAGTACAAGGGGAACTAACTGTAAGGAGCCATTAATGGAATAAAGATGAAGTCGAGCCTTGGAGCTTCGCATTTGATCAGTTTCAAATTTAGCTCTTAATGATGCTTATGTCATCTTAGTTTGAGATACTTTGTATTTTGAACTTATGTAATTTTGGAGTTTATGAATGCTTTCTATTTATTTCATTATGATTTAATATTATTATTGGCAATAAGATTTATTTTGTGTGATATGAGTTCTTTTTTATATGTCTGTTTTATTTTTAGTTAATCATTAGTCAGATGATGAGACCTCGTCGAAATTGTGTCACTGCTGTTGAGCCACATTTCGAAGGGGAGAATGGACTGTCTCATCATAAAAGAGATGCTCTATTCACCACTATTATTAAATAAATTATGGGACTTGAGAAATAAAGAAATGATACTAAGTTTTGTCCCTTAGCCCAATAATAGTCTCTAATTAAAGAAAAACTTGCTTTCACTATTTCTGGCCAAAGCTGATTAGTGTTTGCATGTTTATCAAGTTTGTTTGTTCTAGTTCATTCTGACCAACGCTGATTAAACTAATTCAATATAACTTGTAATTAGAGACTTATATGGCTTACTTTCACTATTTCTGGCCAAAGCTGACTAGTGTTTGTTTGGTCATCAAGTTTATTTGTTCAAGTTCATTCTGGCCAACGCTGATTAAACTAGTTCAATAGAACTTGTTATTAAAGACTTATATGACTTATTTTTGTCATTCTGGCCAACGCTGATTGATGAATATTTGTTCATAAAAGTTTTACTGGGCGAAACCTTAGTAAGACATAAGTACAATCTAACTAAGGATAAATATTCTAAGTAAACGAGCTATCCACATAACACCCTGATAAAATCCAAGGGATTATTGTTCTTTGAGAACACAGAAATCAGTGGGAGAAAAGTCCAAGGGCTTGCTTTTCTACTGTTATAACTGTTAAGATACGATGTGTTCCTAGAGAATGCAAGAATCAGTGGGAGCTAGTGGGAATCCACAAAGGAGGAAAATTAAATCCTGAAGAGATACAAACTTAGTTTTCTGTATCAATGATTCAGGAAGATATAAATACCCCAGTTTGTGCCATAAGTCATTTAGTATACCTCCATTCAAGTTACTACAATTTTCTATTGGGGATTTTCATGTTAATTAGTAAGCCCCAGTAGATATATGTAGTTACTATTACTTGATAATTAGGCACATAAGTAAACCTCTATTGTTATTAAACTACTTGTGATCCATGGTAAATCTATAAGTGATCACATGAAAAGAGGAAATTTTGTTATTCTAAACTAAGCAATTTTACGAGCTTAGGTCCATAAGTATACATAAAGTGTGGCTACCAACAAGTTTCCTGATGAAGTCAAAACAGTAGACTATAAATGGGTCTATAATTTTAAGCGTGATTTCAAAGGGAATTTTTTATAAGATTAACTAAGATCACATAGCCCACTATAGTTTAGAATATCATTTTAAGTAGACAATTATACAAAAGGTGGAAAAGTTTATTATCCTAATACTTTATGTGGGTGATGTTGAGTTAATATGTGGCAATGAGAATTGCACATAAGAATCTAGTCACTCAAGATATATTTTGGTGAAGCCTCTAAGTTTCTGGCTATATATTGAAATACACCAATACAAGACCAAATGAGTATTAGGATTATCACAAAAAGACATATCAAGTATATGCATAAAGTGATAATTTTTGAATATATAATGCCATGCCTGTCTGTTTTGCATAATGTAGTTGCATAACACATTAAGTTAATTTATCCTAAATATTCTAAGAATAAGTTAGTAACAGTTGAAGAGGAAGACGTTCCATATACTTTGACTGTCATTAACTTTAAGAATGCTCAAAGTCAATACTAGTTTAGACTTGGCATTGGGATACTTGGCAAAGAAATTTAAGTTTTATCCGGAAGGTCCACAGGATGGTGCTAATAAATTTTAAGATATTAAGGAGGCACCAAAAGAATCATCATGTCACTTATAAGAAATATGAATTGTTTGATTGTCAATTCTCTTGAGTATGTATAAGAAAGTGCACAATTAGATTATACCTAGTCTTGCAGAAAAGAATAATTTAATTGAAAGCTCCAAATAAGATTAATATTAAGATGAGCTCAATTAGTGATATGTTATAACGAACATGGCAGGCCATCTGGCTTAAGATAGATTATCTCAAATTGAGTATTAACATACTGCTACAGGCCTACTTTTAAATTGCAGTATTATTTCGAGTAACAACACTTCAAATGCTGATGCCAAGCACATTGATTAGCATGTTGTGAAAGAAAGAACCCAGGATCAAATTATTAAGCTCGAGAAAAGTAAAGAACTAAGTTGATGCTAGCACATCTGCTTATTTGAGGCTTAACACTAATCCCTTTTATGAGCGCGCAAATCATTTATGGTTTTAGTGCAAAGTCTCTAACTTGATTCCTGGATACAGGCCATATAATTAACTCCCAATAAGTAATAAGCGTTCTAACAAGGTATTGCAGTGAACTATGGGTAATGGGGTCCCAATGGCGATTAAATGCTGCTGATGACGCATTGGTCTGGTCTTGCTGTTATACTAAGTGTGAACATAAGTATAAAGCGAACATTAGTTGTATAAGTGTATTAGCCGTTCGATCAAGTGGGAGAATGTTGGAATGTGATCTCGGCTAATTCCGAGATTAATTACGAGATTAATTAATTATTAATTAATTAATTAGTTTTTGGTCCACCTGTCATGTATATCCAACAGATTAGATCTGCCGCGATCGGCGGCAGCCCTTAGATCTTTTAGGGTTCGGCCGCCTGACCCGCAGCGCATCTATAAATAAGAGGAGACGCCCCTGGCGGCTCCACACACAATCCATCTACGTGATTCCAATCACGCAACCGATCATTTAGGCGCCGAAGGGTTTAGGAAGTTCGTCTACCCACGTTGTTCAGGTACTGGCGTTCCGCTATCGTCGACTTCTTCATCAACCGAGGAGTCTCTCAGATTGGTGAAGATTAGAACCTCTACTTCGTCTACATCAACCCTGCTACACCTACGGAGGCAATCATATGGCATCTACCGACTCTGGTCAGTATCTGAGATTAGTTTTCCGCAAAGATAAGTTAGTGATCATGTTTAGTCTAAGATTAAGATCCTGTTTAATCTAAGTTTATTTACAACATGTATACCCGATACAATTTCGCTATTTGATGAGTAGTCAAATGATTTGAAGTTTGACCAATGCAAAGTTACACAAAAAAACGGTAACGTTTATGAGAAAAGATAAGTACCATTAAACTAATTATGGAATATAATTTCGTAGTAAACCTAGATGGAGACATAAATGTTAATAGTGTCCATTACAAATTTGTTCAAATTTAAGCTAGTTTGATTTGCACAAATAGTATAGTTGCTTTTTTGGATGGAGGGAGTATATGTAGTAGCAACCTTTGCTAATTCTTATTTTATTAATTGGAGGTTTAGGGATTGACATTCGGTAATTCGATCTGGAAAAAAAAATTCAGCTTCTGTGATCGGATAATGTGGTTGAGATTAAGCTCGTTTGCTGATGAGCTGATGATTGGCAGCGATCGATCTCCAATCAATCCTGTCATGGGAGAATCTAGCTCGAGAAAAAATGGAATTGATATCAAGCACAAACTGGACCAATTCTGCATATTGCCAACGATACCTGGAAAGCAGGCCAGCTAGTAACTGAAGAGATCGAAGGTGCTCAGTCTCCGTTTCCACATGAGAAATACTCCGTATAATATAGTGACAACGCATAAGTACGTATTTTCCTGCAGGCATTCAGCCTAAGACCTGAAGCACCTGCTACTGCTAGCTGATATATATGTGGCCCCACATCATCATGGGGCGCGACATGTGGCCCCACACTCCTGTTGTGTGCTGGCACCACAACATGATGAGACGCGACTTGTTCATCATACTCCATTCCATTCCCGTCTCCATCAGCTTCGGCCCAAGACATTACCGAACTGTTTGGTTTATCATGCGTAACGCAAAAGGAAATCAAATAAAGCTAGCAATGTTACCGTTGGGAAAGAAATCTGAACTAAATTCATTTACGTTAACGTTACCGTGTAAGGAACCAAACAGTAGGTACATGTTTAAGCGCTGAGATAGAGCCACTGCAGCTGCTGTTTTGTTACATCATCAAGACATGACCACACCAGATTCCTGATGCCTACCATTCTTATAAAATGCATGGGACTCACTAATAAATATATAGTGGATATTCAATTGATAAAAATAATATGTGGCTCTGACTGATGACGGTTGACCTGTTCATGGGGGCTATATGTTTTTTTTTTTTGCAGGTCGAGTGGAGGCAGCTAGCCATGGTTGTGACTTATGAAAGTGATGCGTGTCAGCCTGAGGCAATATAATGCACATATATATAGAGCCAATATTTATTTGTCTCGTAAACAGTTTTGGTGATGCGGGTTGTGGCTATTGGACGGCTTAACCAACTAGCTAGCAATAGAAATAAGACATTCACTAGTATATGAAGGGCTTTTATTCCCGGTTGGGAAATGGGAAACCCCCTTTGCTCCCGGTTTCCCAACCGGGAAGATATGGACCTAACTATCTTTGAGGATGGTAGGGGATATTCTTACATACAACTTGATCACGAGAGAGACCAGCAAGGTCATCAATTCTAGACAAATTGTGTAATTGCACATATTTTGTTTTTTTCCCCTACAATTACACAGTACAAATGAAGACGATGACACACGCATGTACTCACCCATATAAACACACGAGCACAAACGTCCTACCCCTATGACCACTTATGAAGGACGGATCACGAGATTCATGAAGTCACCACAAGCATTTTGCTATCGACGACAATATTGCCTACCACTAAAAGTATAACGCCGTTAAATCCTGGATTAAATTTAGAAAAATGCGAGCACCGATGTCAAGTTAGGGACTTGAACCGGAGTGTACAAATTCCACCACAAGGAACTCAACCAACTCAGGTGAGTAGTATTTGTTAATACCCAATAACTTATGGCTTGTCAAAAAAAAAAGAATTCCAATTTGAACTATACTATAGATACTTAAGACTACAATTTACTTGCAATGTTAAATAAAAGTGGTCATCAAAAGCTAAAAAGCTCCATGGAAAGGATTTTTTTTGGTTTATACACAGGTCATAAAATTTTCAACTAATTTTAAGAAAGAGGGCCTATACATCATCCGTCACAATATGCATAGACATCTAATGGCATATATAGGGGAATTCCATCTTTGAAGTTCGAACACAGCATATCAGTTTTCAATTTTGGCTTGATTGAATTTTATGGATAGAAAATTACAGCAAGGTCATAGCAAACTGGCATTGATATGAAGCATCACAGCGGTGTCTAGATCAACCAACGGTGATGTCTAGGGAAGGTCCTGAGATTTTAAATGCCTGGAGCAAATCTGGAATCAGATGCCCACACCACCTCGACCTCTGTGTGATCACTGTTTCGAACCTAGAAAAGATGGGGCGCTGCTCTCATTTTAAGGCTAATTCGTGGTGCTTGGATCTATTGAATTCATTAATTTTGCATGTCTCTCTTTTTTAGAAGATTCAACAATGAGATAAGATGTGGGAAAGAAATGGTGTGATATATAATAAGCAGCATGATGTGTCGCTCTTTATTTTCAGACTCACTTCCGCACACTACTAGAGAACAGGCCTTTGGACGATCTAACAAATGAGGTTTAGTCTCGGCAAAAAATTGTGTCCGGAGCTAAAGACCTTTAGTCCCGGTTGGTAACACCAACCGAGACTAAAGGTGAATCTTTAGCCCCGGTTGGTATTACCAACCCGGACTAAAGGTCCTGAACCTTTAGTCCCGGTTGGTGTTACTAACCGGGACTAAAGGTCCTTTTAGCCCCGGTTGGTGTTACCAACCGGGGCTAAAGGCCCTTCCGGAGTGGATTCAAAAGGGAAACGTCCAGAACTGTATCACGCGGATTGTGTAGCTTAGTTGGTACAACAGTTGTGTGGGGGCGAGAGGTGCTGAGTTCAAATCTCACATATGCACATTTATTTTTTCTGTCGTGGAAGGCTTTAACCCCGGTTATGAACACCCGGGACTAAAGGTGGGGGACCTTTAGTCCCGGATTGGTAGCCCCGGTTGGGAAACCAGGGCTAAAAGCCCTTCCCAACCGGGGCTACAGGCCGTTTCTCCAGTAGTGGCATGCTTAGTTATCTATGTGTGAAGGTGGTAATAAACACTACTACAAAGAAGCTTTTTAGGGGCGGCTCCATATGATTTGTAGTGGCGGTTGCGCCGGCCGCCTCTACGCAACCGCTTCTATAAATCATTGATTTGTAGGGGCGGTTTGCCAGCCGCCCCTAGAAATGGATTTGTAGGGGCGGTTCTACCGCCTCTACAAATAATTTTCGAAATATTGATTCCAGATTTTTAAAAAACTTGAAAAAAATAGTAAAAAAACTCAAAAAAATAGCAAAATATTTTTTTTAACAAGGGAAGAAACTCCACCCAACCCACCATTTTCAGTCATTTTTTTACAAGTCACATCTATTTTTTACGCAAATATCACACATCCGTAGACGGTGGGATTCAAACTCATGACCCCAGTCTCGCGCCACCCTCCTCTACCACTGCACCTCATAGTCACTTGTGTCTAGATTGGATTTTGGTTCTACTCATATTATACTAAAGCGAGTTTAAATTAAGCGTTTGAGACCGTAAACAAATTCGAATCAAAAAGTGGTCAACTACAAAGTTACGCAACTTTTCAAGATCTATAATTTTTATTTAGATTGTTTCTTCATCCGAGGTCATTTAAAAAATTAAATTTTAAATTTGACAAATTCAAACGTAGATTTCTATGATAATATGAAATCTAATAAAAAAGTCGTCAATTACAAAGTTGCATAACTTTTTGAGATCTATAACTTTCATTTTGGTTGTTCCTCCATCCGAGATTAGTTGAAAAAATTTGAATTTTAAATTTGATAAATTCAAACGTAAATTTCTATAATAAGATGAATTCAAATAAAAAAGTTGTAAACATCAAAGTTCTATAACTTTTCAAGATCTACAACTTTAGTTGTGGTTGTTTCTCCATTCAACGTCGTTTAAATATTTTGAATTTTAAATTTGACAAATTCAAACGTAGATTTCTATGACAAGATGAATTCAAATAAAAAAGTTGTAAACATCAAAGTTCTATAACTTTTTAAGACCTACAACTTTTGTTTTGGTTGTTTCTTCATCCGAGATTGTTTGAAAAAATAAATTTAATTACCTAATTTAATTATTCGACGTCTATTTGTACGGACGGCTAAATATACAACCGCCCCTACAAATCCTATTTGTAAGGGCGGCTAGATATTGAGCCGCATCTACAAATCCGAGCTATTTGTAGGGGCAGCTCATAACAACAGCTACCCCTACAAATGGAATTGTAGAGGCGGCTCGTCTAGGGTGCATTTGTAGGGGCTGCTCTATATAGAGCTGCCTCTACAAAAAAAAAAAAAAGGGAGGCGTTGCTACAAATGCTTTTTGTAGTAGTGAAAGAAATATCATAGAGTGAACATGTATTGTAATCACATAGATAAAGAGGCAAATGATGAGCTAGCAGAGGGCATATATCGAACAGGAATTTGTTTTAGATTAAGGTAGGCAATTCAGATTCAGCTTACATGTTGATGTTGTCTCCCCTTTTCCTTCTCTTCATTATTATGAACTCTCTATATATCACACATGCATGAACCAACAAGCGACACTTCTCGCACACCATGCGAAGTATACGCCCGACGCATATACTGGCCAACTACACTGATAATGCCTAGCAATCCGATCGCCGGGGCCTCTTATTAGCTTTAAACATCATCATGGACGATCTCTCCTGGGCTGTCTAGCAGGGGGACAGCGTCTGCACCATCCGTGTCTACTTTGACTCCGTGCACAATTTGCATAAGGGCCAGACGACATAATGTCCCTAATTAATCTTGTGTACACACGTACGTGGTAGCCATAGCATTGATGCGGATAACCTATAGTACGTAGGTGCTGTTATGGCAGTTGTGTGACTGCATCATACTTCTGAACACATACAGAACTGTGGAATGGCCTCTCCTGTTAATTCCGGATGCCTCTCCTATCCGCACCCACGTTGCTCTGTTTTCATCCTCTATATTGCCTGGTCATCAAGATTCTCTTCTCTATACTCATTTCTCCCGCATCCATCCATCCTCTATATCATCCTCTATCTACTGTAAGCCTACTTGTCATTTTATCTAAATATATTCATGAGAGATCTAGTTTTGAAGAATTAATTGCAACAAATTCAACGGTGCAATCGGAATTTAATTTGGGTTTTCGGTTTGTGAGATATAGCATTTTTTTAGTAATAGAAATCATGGGGCCCACCGCTGCTCTCTCTCCACAAGCGCTGCCCGCGTGGTGCTGCAGCCTCTCCGTACGTCCGTCAAAGAGTTGGGTGCGCGGTATATTCAGCGGACGCGGAACGATAGCGTAGCTTTTAGAGTTCGGCGCTCCAGCAAATTTAAAACTGCAGGAAAGAGTAGCGGAGTATTGCCACTACCGGTGCGGACAGTCTTAGCAGCACACTACATGATGCACGCGTGACTATCCTGACCCAAAAAGTACACCCGTGCATGGTGGCGGTGGCGGTGGACCAGTTACAGTATGCTCTTGGTGAACGCCACGCCATAGAAAAGCTCGGCAACGAGAAGTATATAGTTCAACCTCAAAAATATTTTTGAAAAAGCATTCCTGACGAGGGGGGGCTACACTTGTTCCAGCGCGTCCGGCAACGGCATCGGCGCCGGTCTGGGTGCCGTGCGGCCGCCGGTGGCCGCTCCATGCCTCGGGGCCGTCATCGTCGTCTCACAATCGCTCCGTTGGCCTCGTCTCGGGCGCGTGGTGACCCGGCCGCTGACGTGGTCGCAGAAGATGGAGATCGCGAAGGGGAGGAGGAGCGCCATCGGCGGGAAGGCAGAGAGAAACTGTCCGAGTTAGTCGAAGCCGTCGCGGCGGTAACCCGTCGTCCCGGGACGGTCCATGCCGCCTCTCCGGTGAAGTCCAGGTTCTGGGCAGTGGATGATATCTCGGAGGCTTCCGACGACGAGGCGCCGACGCCTTCGTCGGAGGACAGCCCGTCAACGGCGATCTTCGTTGCGGAAGCGCGGGAAGCCGGCTTCTCAGTCCAGGACCTCGCCGACGCGGAGCGGGCGCTCCTCTCAGGTAAGCCCGACGAGGTAAGGTGGGCTGAGTCCATTGCGGAAGTCATGGCCAGGAGGAAGCTGGTGGGCACGCCGTGGCGCGGACCCTTACCAGGGCGTCGTATCTCGCCGCCGCGTACGCTGGGGGACTGCTTAGCCGTGGCATCTCGTTCCAGTGGACACAGGCGTAGGGATTCGGATCACCGCCGGCAGGGGAGTCCGTCGTCGTCGTCTCCGCAGAATCTGGCCGGGAGGTCCGACAATTCAATTTTTTTCGAAAGGCCGAGTCCGACGGGGGGTGATCCGGATTTCCCGCTGCTTACCGATGTGGGCTCGGAGCTCCAGCGCGGTGCGAGGGAGAAATCGGATCGGCCTGAGTCGGGTTTAGCCCCTCGCCAAACCCAGGTTGCGATCCCAGAGCGCGTCAGAGTTGGGTCCGGCAATTGGTATAGGCCCACCAAGGGTCTGGTCGCTCTTTTTGCCAGGTCTGGACTCAAGCCTAGGGCTCGAGTGTTGTGTTCGCTGCCATCCCCGTTCCCCTCGGCTCGTCGGCGATCCTTCGCGGAGGTTGTGAGGAGCGATTCGATGCAAGGGGCTGGTGGTGGCGGGCGCTTTGGTGGTGGCCGGGGCTTCGGCGGCTCTGGTGATGGGCGGGGGTGGGGTTTCAACCCTGGTTTCCAGCCGGGATTCAACCCCGGATTTGGTGGCAGAGGCGATGGGCGTGACAGAGGAGATGGGCGCGGTTTCCTGCGGGGCCGTGGCCGCCGTGACCATGGCTTCGGTTTTGGCCGCGACGGTCGGAGCTCCGGTGGTCGTGGACGCTCGGGCTGGGGACCCGGACAGCGGTACCATGATGGGTACCAGATCGGTTTCTACCCTCGGGGTCCAGCCCCGGGGATCGCGGGCGCCGGCCAGACGTTCCAGGCCGGTGGTGCTGGCTACGCCGGCAGCTTCTCCGATGGTGGCATTCCTGCTGGTGGTGGGCAGGCATCGCTGCCTTGCGGCGGCGGTCTGCCAGGCGGGGGTGTCGGCACCGGCTCGACTGGTGCCGGGCAGGGGGCTCCGGGCGTGGCGGGCAGTGGCCAGGTGGCCGCGGCTGGCCAGCCCTCGGCCAGCAGCGCCTTGCCCGCTGCACCCCCTGCGTCTTCCTCGGCGGCTCCTTCGGCTGCCCTTGGCAAGGCGGCGGGGGATTCGTCAATGTCGCACGCGGGCCTCCTCAAGATCGTCTCGGCAGCCCCGTCTCCTGAGGTTTTGATGAGCACTATCCCACCAGAGCAGGTGTTTGCCCCGGAATCATCCATGCAAGGGAAGAAAAAAAATAAGGGTAAACCGTACTGCTATCGCTGTTTTACTAAGGGTCATACTATGGCCGAATGCACAGCGGTGCTAGTTTGCGAGATTTGCCTTGATGATCATGTTTTGAAAAGCTGTCCTTATGCAAAAAAATTAGGCACTACTGCTGTTCCTTGTGGTTACGCAGTAGAGGGACTGGGTTTTTATTTTATCCCAGCCACTGATGTTCCTAAGGTCGATACAGATAATAAATCAGTCATGGTACGTGTTGTAGAGGGTTCATTTACTGCTGATCTGTTGGCAGTGGAACTCACTAAACTCCTACCTGGAAAGCATAATTGGGAGATTGTGGAGAAGGGAGATAATACTTTCTCAACTAATTTCCCCTCTGCTGATCTAGTGGAATGGGTGGTTAACTGGGGTACAATGAATACTAAGACTGTTGAAGGCAAGATCAGTTTTGAGAAAGCCTTTGAAAAGGATGTGTACAAGTACGAAATTGACAAAGTATGGGTTCAGTTTCGGGGGTTACCGGATGAGCTTAGAGATTTCCCAATCATTTGGGCAGTTGGGTCTATTCTGGGTGTCCCCAAAGCTGTTGACATGAAATTCACTGAGAAGTATGACAGAGCTAGACTGAAAGTAGCAGTGCTGAATCCTAATCTTATCCCCGATTTGGTGGATGTAGTGATTGGTGATTATGTGTATGAGCTACAGTTCCGGGCTGAGCAAGATCTTGCTGATGGTGAGCCTATGCTGATTGACATGGACTCTACCACGGAGGGGGATCCGGAAGGGGGCAAAGAGGGTGATGACCCTATGCAAGAAGATAGCGGCAAGCAGGAGCCGCCACTGGGTGATAAAAAGAGTGAGACTCCAGCTTCGGGCATGGGTGAAGGCTCTGGGAACCAGCGAAACAAGCAGGTACCTATGGAGGCTTCGGCCACAAGTAATTCAAAGCATGTGGTAAAGCTAACGCAGGTAAAGCCAGTGTCTAATCCAAAAGTTGGTGACTCTGCTTCTCTCGTTGGGCACACCGGTGGGATAGTGTCTCCGCTGAGATCCAGTAAAAGGAACGCTGGGGCTGCAGATCAGGACTCCCTGGAGAGGGCGGCCAAGCTGAAAGCGCGTAAGAACCTGGATGCTGCGACGAGAAAAGGTAATGTCCCTTCCCCAGTTTCGTTCAATAAGTTTGAGGATTCTTTTTTTTAGATACGGCTGCTGTTATAGGGGTTTCTTTGGGTGATGATTCTCAGTCAGTTGCCAACTCTATTTCTATTCTTAGATCTTTAGAGACATCTAGAAAAAGTAATTCAGTTAGTAATTTACCCACAGAAAATATGCTTGTTGATGATTTATCCTCGTTGAGTTCCGCTGATGACATGTTGGATTTAGAGGCTTTGAATTTTATTTGTGCTGAAGTTTCGGAGTGCCTAGGCGAGGGGGGCTGTGACTCGGTGTGTTTGCAGTCCCCTGTCTCGCAACACAAAAAGGTTTACTCTGGAAGGCCCAAGTTAACAAAAAAACAGTGAAACCATGAATGGTATTTTCTGGAATTGTAATGGGTTTGCAGACCCAAAAAAATATAGATTTCTTTCGGACCTCTCTAAAGAGAAACACTTAGATTTTATTGCCTTATCAGAAACGGGACGACCGTCGTTTCCGCAAGTGACTTTGGATAAAATCTGCGCAGGCAGAGATTTTCTTTGGCACTGTATGGCCCCTAGGGGGCGTTCTGGTGGTATGCTACTAGGTGTCAATCTTTTAGTTTTTGATATAGGCGAGATTGAGGAGGGTGATTTTTTTATTCATTTTAAATTAAGGTGTAAAGAAGATGATTTCAAGTTCAACTTAATTTCGGTTTATGGGCCTGCGCAAGATGACCTCAAATCCAGTTTTCTGTCAGAGCTTGTTAGGGTGTGCTCTAAAGAAGCCTTACCTATCTGTATAGGTGGTGACTTTAATATCATCCGTCATCCTGATGAGAAGAACAATGATACTTTTAATAACAGATGGCCATTTATGTTCAACGCAATAATAGATACTCTTAACCTTAGAGAAATAGACATGTCTGGAAGAAAATTCACCTGGGCTAATAACTTGCCGATTCAGACCTTCGAAAAACTTGACAGGATTCTAGTGTGTACGGAGTTTTGAGGCCAGGTTCCCTCTCGTTACAGTCTGTGCTCTGTCGAGAGAAATTTCGGACCACTCTCCTCTGTTGTGTTGTACAAATAGTACCTCCACATCTTACCAGCCCCAGTTTAAATTTGAATTGGGATGGTTGATGCGTGAGGGTTTCTGTGACAGTCGTTGCGGTCTGGCAGTCTGTTCAGCCAGCAGGATCCCCAATCGAGAGATGGCAAGCGAAAATTAGAAGACTTCGCCAATATCTCAGGGGGTGGGCGAAACACACTAGCGGGGTTTATAAAAAAGAAAAAAAGAGGTTGCTAGATAAACTTGACGAGTTAGACAAGAAAGCTGAAGTCACTCCGCTTAGTGGTTTGGAAATAAATCTTAAACTGGTCCTCCGTGAGAGACTCACGGAATTATTAAGAGAGGAGGAATTGAGATCTGCTAGAAGGGGACGCAAATACAAAATACTTCCATCTCCTAGCTAATGGGCGGCACAGGAAGAACCATATTTTCCAATTGGAAAATGGGAATGAAGTAATTAGTGGTGATGCTCGCTTAAAACAACATATTACTAGTTACTACAAGACTCTGTTTGGCCCCCCAGCGACTTCGTCGATTCATTTAGACGAGTCACGTACTAGTGATATTCCTCAAGTTTCACAATCTGAGAATGATTTCCTAACTGTTGATTTTACTGAAAACGAAGTTAGGACAGCCATATTCCAAATGGAACATAACAAAGCTCCTGGGCCTGACGGATTTCCACCCGAGTTTTATCAAGTCTTCTGGGATTTAATTAAAGAAGATTTGATGGCTTTGTTTACGGATTTTCAACAAGGCACTCTACCTTTGAACAGTCTTAACTTCGACACAATTATCTTGTTGCCTAAACAAAAAGATGCTAAGATAATTCAACAATACAGGCCGATCTGTTTGTTGAATGTATCCTTTAAGATCTTCACCAAAGTTGCAACAAACAGGCTGGTGACAGTGGCTCAGAAGGTCATTCGTCCAACTCAGACTGCCTTCTTACCCGGGAGGAATATTCTGGAGGGGGCGGTGATCTTACACGAGACGCTTCACGAACTGCAGTCGCGTAAACAAGATGGGGTTATTTTTAAAATTGATTTCGAAAAAGCTTATGACAAGGTGAATTGGGAGTTTTTGCAGCAAACTCTAAGGATGAAAGGCTTTTCCCAAAAATGGAACAGTTGGATAGAAAAGTTCACCCAAGGGGGAAATGTCAACATTAAAGTAAATGATCAGCTAGGCCCTTTTTTTCAAACAAGAAAGGGGTTGAGACAAGGAGACCCGATGTCACCAATTTTATTTAATATAGTGGTTGACATGCTAGCCATATTAATTTCAAGAGCCCAGGAGGAGGACCGTGTGTCAGGGGTGATTCCCTATCTGATACAGGGCGGGCTTTCAATTCTGCAGTATGCAGATGACACAGTTATTTTCATGAGTCATGATATTGCTAAAGCCACGAATATGAAATTGATTCTAGCTACTTTTGAGGAACTATCGGGACTCAAAATTAACTTCCACAAGAGTGAGATCTTCTGCTTTGGGGAAGCAAAAGAACAGGAGAATCTCTACTCGGAGTTGTTTGGATGTAAGTTAGGAAATCTTCCTTTTAAATATTTAGGCCTTCCCATGAACGTCAGGAAACTAAATAATAAAGATTGGCGAGAACTAGAGAACAGATTGGAGAAGAAGTTGGGGGGTTGGAAAGGTAAACTCCTATCAGTCGGTGGTCGTCTAACTTTAATTAACTCGGTGCTTTCGAGCTTACCAATGTTTATGTTCTCCTTCTTCGAGGTTCCAAAAGGGGTGTTAGAGAAAATAAATTGCTTTCGTTCAAGGTTTTTTTGGCAGAGCGATGAGCATAAAAGGAAATATCGACTAGAGAAGTGGGAGATTTTGTGCCAACCGAAATCCCAAGGGGGCCTAGGTATACAAAATCTCGAAATTCAAAATAAATGTCTTCTGAGTAAATGGTTATTTAAGCTGCTAAATGAGGATGGGTTGTAGCAGCAATTAATTAGAAACAAATACCTGAAAGATAAACCGCTGGGAAAATGTGAAAAGAGGGCAACAGATTCGCATTTTTGGAAAGGCTTGATGAATGTGAAGGAAATCTTTATGAGTTTTGGTAAATTTTCAGTCAAAGATGGGTCACAAACCAGATTCTGGTTCGACACTTGGCTGGGTAATTTTCCATTAAAAGACAAATTTCCATCTCTGTTCAATATTGTGAGGCATAAACATGATTCAGTGGCAAAAGTATTAAGTTCATCCCCGTTAAATATCTCGTTTAGACGAAATTTAGTGGGTGCGAACCTTAGAAATTGGCATAGAATTGTAGCCTCTCTATTGAGTTTTCAGTTGCAGGATGGTAAGGATGCTTTTGTCTGGTCTTTACATTCGTCAGGAAAGTTTTCAGTTAGCTCGATGTATGCAGCATTAATCAATAACGGCTTGAGTGTTCCACAAAATATTTGGCAGATCAAAGTACCTTCAAAAATAAAAGTTTTTTTGTGGTATCTTAAAAAGGGTGTAATTCTTACTAAAGATAATTTAGCTAGGCGGAACTGGAATGGAGATACAAAATGTGGCTTTTGCCATTCTCCAGAAATAATTCAACACCTTTTCTTTGATTGTGTTCATGCCAAATTTTTGTGGAGGGCGGGGCATTTCCTTTTTGGTCTACCCCCTCTAGTTACCATGGATGATATGTTCAACACATGGTCCAGGAGAGGCGATAGACAGTTAAATGATCTTTTATTGACTGCTGCGTCATCGGTATGTTGGAGTATCTGGCTGACACGAAATGAAGTAGTTTTTGACAAAAGCAAACCAAAATCTCTTTTGCAGGTACTATTCAGGGGAACTTACTAGCTTCGGCAGTGGGCAAAGCTGCAGCGGTTTGATGGCGTCCGGGATAGTTTGGTCGCTGCTGCCAGAAGCTTGGAGACCGCCGCTTTGCATTTTTTTAGACCGTTTGGATGGTTATCTAGTAATTTGATTGGTTTGTAATGGACAATGCTTTTTTCGGTTCTGTGTCACCTGGGTTACTTGTGTCAGTAGTGGTGTCTGGTTTGTAATAATGGGCCTGAGTCTATCTTGTGATAGATGAAGCCGGATACTTTTATCCATTATCTAAAAAAATATAGTTCAACCTCCTTAAATGTTTGCGGAGTCTAATTTTTATGGAAAAATATATATATGCATGCTATGCACACATGTAACTGGTCCTAGCTGTCACTTCGTGTGTGTAAACTACAACTACATCACCACAACACAATCCAGACAAATAGCGTTTACATTCCATGCACTACTGGAAACTCCAATATTTCTGTGGGTGATTAATTTTTCTGTGCGTTTTTTTTCTATACGCACAGAAAAATACCAATTATTCTGTGAGTTCAAAAATATACCGACAGAAAAATATAAAAACACACAGAAAAATTAGACTATTTTTCTGAGCGTGACAATACACGCACAGAAAAATACTAAACTCACAGAAAAATAATAATTTTTGTGTCGGTTATTTGAAAACACACAGAAAAATACTACGCACGCACAGAAAAATAGTGATTATTGTGTGAGTTTCTATAAAACACACAGAAAAAGGTAAACACGCACAGAAAAATAGAACAAGCGCCTTCATACTAACTTGATATGAACAGGTGCAATTTTTCTTTTTAATCTCTCTCTAAAACTTGTAACTAGTCTTTCGTCTTCATACTAACTTCAAATTTGATGATTTTTTCTTCTAAATTTGTTACTGTTGTACCACAAATTGTCCACATCTACTGTAATCTTTCACATAATTCACTTAAACCCTATGAGAGATGCGCCCACATGTGAATCATCTACGATGCCATTTTATTGAAATTATTTCATATTTCTCCCTGGAGTTTAGGTGGCCAAGACATGACACCACACTAAATTTGAGGATTTTTTGAAAAACTAGTGAATTACTGAATTTTTTAAGTTCTAGGAGTTTTAAAGCCCGACAGCTCGGAGATAAAATTTGGAACACTTAATGACCTCTAATTAAGAAGTGTTGAGTACCAAAGTTATAGGTGACAACATCATGTACATCTTTTGTATAGGCCATCCCTTCATTTGGCGCTTTTTATATGATCAAAGATTTAAAATTCAAATTTTGAGAGAGTTTTGTGCCGCTAAGAGATTTAAAAGTGGCCTTATAAAAAAGTTTTTAATAGCAAAGTTGAAGGGGACAACATGATCTATAACTTTTGTTTTGGTCATTCCTTCATTTGAAACTGTTGTAGCACACATTGCCCACATCTACTGCAATGTTTAATAGAACTCACTTAAACTCTATAAGAGATGTGCATACTTGTGATGCATCTACGATGCTAGTTTGTTGAAACCATTTCATATTTTTTCATGGAGTTTAGGTGGCCAAGACATATCACCACACCAAATTGGAAGATTTTTTGAAAAACTATTGAATTACTGATTTTTTTTAAGTTCTACGAGTTTTAAAGGCCGACAACTCGCAGATGAAATTTGGGATACTTAACGACCTCTAATGAAGAAGTGTTGAGTACCAAAGTTTTAGGTAGCAACATCATGCACATATTTTGTATAGACCATCCCTTCATTTGGTGCTTTTTTATATGATCAAAGATTTGAAATTCAAAATTTGAGAGAGTTTTGTGCCGCTAAGGGATTTAAAAGTGGCCCTTATGAAAAAGTTTTGAATATCAAAGTTGAAGGAGACAACATGATCTACAATTTTTATTTTGGTCATTCCTTCATTTGATACTGTTATAGTACACATTGTCCACATCGACTGCAATCTTTTACAGAACTCACTTAAACTCTATAAGAGATGTGCATACTTTTGAAGCATCTACGATGCTAGTTTGTTCAAATCATTTCATATTTTTTCCTGGAGTTTAGGTGGCCAAGACATATCACCACACCAAATTTGAGGATTTTTTGAAAAACTAGTGAATTACTGATTTTTTTTAAGTTCTAAAAATTTTAAAGACCGATAACTCGCAGATGAAATTTGGGACAATAAATGACCTCTAATGAGGAAGTATATTGATGCCAAGACATATGTATTGTAACAGCTAGCGCTGCCAACCGATTGTACTACATTATTACGCACCCAGCTCCCTTTGTCATCTTATACACATCTGTCCATTCAGACGGGCACAGCCACACGCAATGGGAACATCGAACCTTTGCAGTCCTACTGTTATTCTATCAATTGAAGCTGGCTGACATTGATCTTGTTTCCTAGAGAAAACTGCAATTTAATTATATAGTATATTGATGCATTAAAGGATACTAATAATTTTATATGGCTGCACGTACGCTAGAAGCCCAGAGATGTTACTGAAGCAATAAACAGCATGTGCAAAGATCATTTCGTCTATTATTCAGCAAAGCTACCAGGAAGCCAGTCTAGTGGCTCTTCATAGAAGATCCGTAGAGGACACTATTTCCTCATGTCATGAGACGTGCCAATAATGATCCAATTGCAAATCTAGTGACGCATAATCATTTTCTGGCACGAGCCCATGGGAGAAGACATCCGAGCACCTATCTAACACTACTATAATGCCCGTGCTAACGCTACGACAATATACAACCATGCAAATCAGAGAACCAAAAAGCATATATGTGAAGTTTTTAAGTATATTGTGCATGATCTCCTGGGATCAGCAGGAACCGACGGTAAAATAAAAAAAGACTGCAGTTTCAACGAACTGACTCCAACTCTCAGCAAAGGAGTCCTTTTACTTTCTTCGAGAAGAGATAGGCAAATTGGTGAATCGATAGCTGAAGTAGAGGTTTTTGATTATTCCTCGATAGCTCAAGCAAATATATACAACTTTTGTCTAATTTCAATGTTGGTCAAACTCCCATTCTTTTACCTGCTCTCCTATCTTAAAAACTAAACAATTCCATTCACCAAACCTTAAGTATTTCAGATAACATTTCCAAATGATCATGATTCCAACTGGTTTCAAATGATCATCACACATGCAGTCATGTGTTGAACCAATGGAACCATTTGCTTGCATCCCATGTGTTGGCAACTAATCAAACTTCCATTCACCAACCTTAATTATTTCAGATAACATTTCCAAATAATCATGATTCCAACCGATTCCAAATGATCATCACACATACAATGTCATGCACTGGACCAATGGAACCATTTGCTTGCACCTCGTGTGTTGGCCGCTGCGGCAACACTTTCTGCTTGAACCTGCCACCATAAAAGGATGTTGAAACCTGCAGGTATAAGTTGCACAAAAAACACAAAATTAGATGACTATTATGAAAATATGAGCAGGTCAAAAATGGCAATTTAAAATGTTATGACTCGTGTGGATTTAGCTTGGAGAATATATGCTACTTCTCTGTCTTTGATGAAGGGTGAAAAAAATTTGCATGCAAAGTAAACACTGCCACTACCGGAGACGGGCTCTTTGCCGAGTGTCCGGCTCTTTGCCGAGAGCTAAAACACGGGCACTCGGCAAAGGGCTCTTTGCCGAGAGCCAGCCCTCGGCACCATAAGAAACTCGGCGACGATTCCTACGCCGAGGGTCCGACTCTCGGCGAAGTCAGGCTCTCGGCAAAGGGACCCTATGCCGAGAGCCGAACCCTCGGCGTAGATGCTAACGGAACCCTCACGAACGGCTCCCCCTGCGCCGTTATATTTGCCGAGAGCCCTCTGTTAGGCTCTCGGCACAGAGTTGAATTTTTTTTTTTACAATATGCTATGCCGAGAGCCCTGGCCCTGGCTCTCGGCATAGGTGGCCTTTGCCGAGGGCTTTAGGAAGCTCTCGGCAAAGCATATTATTTTTTTTTTTGTTTTTTGGCTCCCAATTTTTCCTGTGGCCTTGCTACAGTACTACAAGCCAAGATTTCAAATTTGAAGTGTTTTCCACAAATCTTGCTATATTTCGCGCATTTTTTTTAATTTGATGATTTTTTCCGCGGGACGCACGTTTGAACTGCAGGTGCATGAAATAATGAAACTCAGCGATTCGAAAAATGGTATTCATTCTTCAGAGGGTATTTCGACACCGTATCCAGGGACAGGTGCGGAGACTCGACCGTCTCGTGCACGAGAAACGGCGACCAAGTTGCGCGATATTGGATTTAAAATTATTAAAAATACAAACGAAGTCAGAAAATCATGAAAATGGACGAGTGACCTTGACATCGCATGTAGAGGCTATGAAAAAAATTTGAAAATGTTTGGAGTAAGTGGTGACGCAAGATGGTTGAAACCCTGAGATCTCCGCAAGACGTCACATGTGATCTACGCAAGATGGCTTGTAGTACATATGTTCTGTGATGTGAAATGTGATATATATGTGATATGTGATGAATGTGATATATATATGTTTGGTAGTGTGGGAGAAAAGGAAAAACAGAAAAAAATAAAAAAAATTGCTACTTTGCCGAGGGTTGCTCTCGGCAAAGGGCCTCTTTGCCGAGGGCTATGACCATAACCCTCGGCAAAGCTCGACCAGAAAACAATGTTCCCAGGTTTGCCGAGGGTTATGGTCATAGCCCTCGGCAAAGCTGGGAATGTTGTACGCAATTTCAAGGGCTTTGCCGAGAGTCAGATGATAGAGCCCTCGGCGAAGAGGCCGCAAAAAAAATCATTAGAAATTTCTTTGCCGAGAGCCGACCCTAGTTAACCGTCGGCACAGGAAAATAAAAAATAAAAAAAATATAGCTTTGCCGAGAGCCGGACTCTCGGCAAAATATAACCTTTGCCGAGGGCCAGGTTAGCCCTCGGCAAAGTGACCGTCAGTAGGGAGCGCCGTTAACGGCTACTTTTTTTTGCCGAGGGCTACACGGAACCCTCGGCGAAAAGTTTGCCGAGAGCCCGATAAATGGCCCTCGGCAAAGGATCCTTTGCCGAGAGGATTTTTGCCGAGAGTCCTATGCCGAGAGCAGCCCTCGGCATAGCCTACGCCGAGCGTCAGAGGGCCTTTGCCGAGTGCTACAGGCACTCGGCAAAGCAATGATTTCCAGTAGTGCTGAAAAGGTTCACCCCTCCATCATGTGATGTAAAAAGACCATCAGAAGTCTCACAAACTGACTGATAAGCAAATTAATTGATAGAACTGGGAACAAACAAACAGAAAAGGTGCACCCCTCACCAAAAGCCTAATAAAATGTGTAACTCTGTTAAAATTTATCCCAAATTAAGATGCACAAATTTCGTTCCATAAACCCAGATGAATCAAAATTAGAGTGAAACAGTATCCACTTTCCACATACAGTGCAAGACCACAAAAATGAAGGCGAAGATATTTATGATTATTGAAACTTTCCATGATTGGATGGTTCAAATCGGAATGATGCAGTTGCACCTACCTTGTTGCTGTGTTTGGCAGCGCAGCGAGCCATGGCGCTCACCTAGCCCGCGGGCAACGCCGGCGATCATTCCCATTATGACTCCCGATACGAACCCTATTTCTTCTGTCCTCTTCTCAATGCGACAAGAAAGAGAAGGAACCAGGGAAAAAAATATTCTTGCAAAAACAAAAAAGAGGTTATGTGTCATCAGCAGGTAAAGTAGTGTCATCATAAGATAATTAGTTCTAATCAAATTAAATAAATAAGAAACTACAGTGATGGTAATAAGTTAGCACCCACCTTCAGGAGGACAAGACCATAAGCACAATAAATGTTGCATAATTCCATCGTCCAATCCAATGATTGTTCAGACACTACAAAATACTCCCTAAAGCATTAATTCACTTGGCATTTGGAGGACTGTGTTTAAGAAAATATAACAAGTAGGGAGTTGGTGATTACCCTGTAGTGGTGATCATATCCATCAACACAGCGTTCGCAGTGCTTGCTTGGAGAAGTGTGTGTCCTGGTCAGCAGACGTCCCCTGCAGAAAAAAACATGGCACGACAAATTCTCCAGTTAAATTACTTTCAGGTATTTTGCAAGTTAGTTGATTTGTAAGTAATAAACTACCTCATAAATTACTTTCAGGTATTTTGCAAGCAAATTCTCAATTATAGCTACCTGATAAATTTACAAGTATTTTGCAGGCTAAAAATCAGTTGCATGACAGATTGTACAATTGCTTCTCACAGAAACTTATTTTCAGTATATACATGAGGAATGCACTATTTTCTTTTTTCTCATTTAGGAGGTAACTCCTATGAAAATTACAGTGCTAAAATATATAGCAAGGATATTCAGATATAAGCACCAGTTGAACTTACAAGGCTAAATATATAGCAAGGATCCTCATTTGCCATCACCAGCAGCCATCCAATTTAAGAAATGATAGAGATTGTTTCTCTGAAATAAACCTAATAGGTCAACCCTACATATACCAGCAATTGGATACTTGTAACATGAGTCTTGCTGCAAGAAAAAAAAAGCAAAACAAAGATAGTTCTCATAGCTGTATACATGTTTGGAAATAATTACTTACCACTTATCACCACTTCAACACATCGTTATATAAATAATATTTATATTCATATAATCACATTTTTTGCTATAATAACACACAAAAGTGACTTTCAGAAAAGAGGACAAGAGAAAATCTTTTTTTTATTTGAGCCTCACTTTACATGTCTTCATAGCATAAAATCATCTAAATTGACATCCGTTGTGGATTGTAATGCCAGTTCGCTAAAGATTATTAAACAATCTCTCATATAGGTACCTTCGTTTTTTTATTTTCCTACCTTGTCATGAAAAGCTTCAATGAAGAAAATACCCATTCTGTTGTTGCAGCCAACTGAATCATATCTGAATAACAAAAAAAATTGATAATTTAGCCGGTTACGTGCGAAGTCCATTAAGCCAATTTAGCTGGTTGATAGCCAATTTAGCTGGTTCGAGAATCAAGAGAATCAGGTTTATCTTCTATAATCTGGATTGGACTCTTGGATTCCATATTTTGATGGAGTCCGGGTAGGAAACTTGGAGATCGTATTTGGAGATGTTTCCTATTGGGATATGACCAACCCCTCTATATATATGAGAGGATCATGGCCGATTGAGACATCCAACCCTAATCGACAAAATCAATCTACTATCCCTTTACTCTTTTCTCCTTCTACCTTGCTGTTCGGCACGTCTCCCGACGAGACTCGACGGCGTTCTAGGCGGCCTTGCTGGTCCTAGGGCAACCTCTGCGTGCTTCTCCCCGACGGGTCTTCCCGGGAGGAGTTCTGGAGTTACCAAGACAGGGGACCAAAATCCTAAATCGGCCTAAACCGGTCTTTAGATCGGTTTTCATTGGTTTAGCCAGGTTCCTTACTGTCTCAGGTTGATCCGCAACCTCTTCGGGCATTCTAGGCCTGCTGATGTGTGATTCGGATCGCTTCGGACGTCAACAGCTCCAAATTAATGCTTCGATGACATCACTTTGTTCTCGATCAACGCAATTCGACAATAATGCTTTTGTTCACCGTGCACCTCCAGAGTAGCAGCTTGAATAGATCACGTTATTTTTGTGAGCAGTGAACATATTCACAACAGGCGGCGGCAATTGATGCTCCCTCATGGCTGCCAGACAGAGGGTCAAAAGAATGGGCGGGTGTCATTGAAGTATATAATATGTACTTTTAGCATACACAAAAGCAGACAAACATAGTACTATATGTAACAGGTTTAATTTTCTTGTTCAGTTGGTGAGAAGTAACTCCATTCTTGCTCAGTTTTTGAAGTTCAATGCTTAGGCAAGTCGCATGGGAAACTAAGGCTGCTGTGAGTATATGACAATATTTATTATTCAAAGTTGATAACAAAATACTATCATATACTGGGCTGCGTAATCATTGAATTTCGAATACATAAGAAGATCGAATATGCTGGGCTGTGTAATCATAGACTGACAGGAATATATGACAAGTAACATGGCTGCGTGTTACCATGAGCAATTAGGCATCCATCAGTCCGATCCGGTGAACAAGATAGCACTTTATACCATAAGACTTTCAACTTTCAAGAATATCCATTAGATTTGCATGCTAATCAGGCACAATAAAAAATCCGGCTACAATGGATCTGGTTACTTGGTAAATTATTGCAGCTGCACATTTTCAAGACGACAACCATCCCTGGACATCCTTGGTGTGCAAATTAATCAACATCCTAAGCAGGATATCGGAAACATTTGGTATCCTCTCTTTTATTGGTGCCACCCATTCCTACGTCTTCACTGAAATGGAGAAGTGTGGCTTGGAATGAGGAAAGTGGAAGTGGGAGAGGAGGAAGGGGAGCATCACCTCCCTTTTATGCTTCTCAGGTTCAGGATGCTCACATGGGCAGGTGGCTACTAACACCTGACAAACAGGGAGGATGCTCACATGTGCAGCATGCAGAGGCGCCAGTACGTAGAAGCGGTCATGTACAGCACGTGGCAGTGCAGAGCATGGTGAAGGCAGCGAGGGTCCTTATAAATATAAGTGATCAAAGTGGTATTTAGAAAATGCATATATGCTGGAGACGTTATAAGGTGAAAGTCTCCCGAAAGCAATAAGCAGAATGTATTTGAAAAAATACTTTCCAAGTTTTTGGCAAGAAGCCGGAGTGCCTTCCAAGCAATGTATGTATGGCCCTTAGAACAAAAATAGTCAGAATATTTATCCTTAAATATCGAATAGCTGATGAGTTGGATATCGTTGTTATTCGGTTTGTTTTTAGGTTCTACCAAATATTACCTAAAAACAGGGGGCATATGTTGACACTCAAAAGTGTCACGGATAAAGATGAATTTAGAAGAAGTGTTCGGCCTATAATATTAGGGTCAAATTTGTCTTTTGAGAGATCGGATGTTCTAAGCTGAATGGGCCTGATCATTTTGGGTTTCCGATCACTCGTGTTATGTCTGACCAGGTGGCCCTGGTCGGAGGTCTTATGGTTGTGATGAATGCTGAGTCCAACGCTAAATATGTGGATCCTTCTCTTGTAAGGATGATTTGTTGATCAGTATGGGCTGATGAAGCCCATTGATTTATTGATCAGTATGGGCTGATGAAGCCCATTAGACCGATCTGGTCGATCCAAGGATCGGCCAGATCAGGGTTATCTTGTCGCGTCCGGATTAGATTCTATACGTTGATAGAGTCCGGATAGGAAACTTGGAGATTGTATTTGGAGATGTTTTCTATTGGGATAAGACCAGCCCCCTCTATCACTATAGGAAACACAGGCTTCGCCGAGTGCCCGAAAGTTTGCCGAGTGCCAAATATCGGGCACTCGGCAAAGAGCCTCTTTGCCGAGTGCCGGACATCTGGCACTCGGCGAAGCCCAAGCACAAGGCAAAGCCTGCTTTTGCCGAGTGCCCGACACTCGGCAAAGAAAAGCACTCGACGAAGTCACCTCTTTGCTGAGTGCCGTACACTCGGCAAAGATGAGCACTCGGCAAAGTGTCACGGACCAGACGGCATCCAGGGCCGTTCGCTTTGCCGAGTGCCCGCCGTCTGACACTCGGCAAACATCCCCTCTTTGCCGAGTGCCAGCCACGTGGCACTCGGTAAAGCGTGTGGCCCCGTTCTGTGACACGTGGGCTGTTCTTTGCCGAGTGCCACGTGGCTGGCACTCGGCAAAGAGGGGATCTTCGCCGAGTGCCGGCCACGTGGCACTCGACAAAGCGTGTGGCCCCGTTCTGTGACACGTGGGTTGTTCTTTGCCGAGTGCCACGTGGCTGGCACTCGGCGAAGATCCCCTCTTTGCCGAGTGTTAGTCCACGTGGCACTCGGCAAAGTATTTTTTTTTGGGAATTTGGACACCAAATTTTTTGTGGATCATCCCCACAGTACTATGGCCAACATGTTCAAATTTCACAATTTTTCAAAGCCTTTTGTTATATTTTATGTTTTTATTGTATTTTCTTAAATTTTCTCGGTAGACGCAAGTTTGAACTGCGGGTGCATCGAATAATGGATTTCAATAATTCAAAAATTGTTATTGTTGTTCTTGAGTGTATGTTGAGGCCAAATCAAAAACTGACCCTAGGTTTCGATCAATGTGCTCACGGGGCAACGCCTCCAAATTACGTGCGGACGGTTTTTTAATTATAGAAAATGCAAATGAATTCCGAAAATCGCGAAACTTGGTGAGATGTTGTTACATCATATGCGTTTGCCGAGAAAAAAATTTGAGAAAGTTTCGAGCAAGTTGTCATGTACGATGCTTACAAACCAGTACATCTGGTCATGCTCTCACATGTGATCACATGTTGAGATTTACTAGTTTGTAAGCATCGTACGTGACAAACTTGCTCGAAACTTTGTCAATTTTTTTTTCACGGCATACGCATATGATGTAACAACATCTCGCCAAGTTTCGCGATTTTCGGAATTCATTTGCATTTTCTATAATTAAAAAACCGTCCGCACGTAATTTGGAGGCGTTGCCCCGTGAGCACGTTGATCGAAACCTAGGGTCAGTTTTTGGATTTGGCCTTAACATACGGTTAAGACACAAGAATAACATTTTTTAAATCATCAAAATCCATTATTCGATGCACCCGCAGTTCAAACTTGCGTCTTTCGAGAAAATTCAAGAAAATAAAATAAAGTCAAAAAATATAACAAAAAACTTTGAAAAAGTGTCAAATTTGAACATGTTGACAGTGGTAGTGTGGAAGTGCCTCAAAAAAATTTGGTGTCAAAATTTCAAAAAAAAAAAAAACTTTGCCGAGTGTGAGGGCTGAAAATCGGCGAAGCCTTGCCTGCTGGCCGGGGTATGTCTGCCACGTGACCCTCTTTGCCGGGTGCCAGATCTGCTGGCACTCGGCAAAGGTCCCCTCTTTGCCGAGTGCCAGCCAATCTGGCACTCGGCAAAGCCGTTCCAAAAATAAAAAAAAATATAAACACCCAGCCGCGCCACACACCCGCACACGCACCCGCACACAA
Source organism: Coix lacryma-jobi var. lacryma-jobi (assembly GCA_009763385.1). NCBI lineage: Eukaryota > Viridiplantae > Streptophyta > Magnoliopsida > Poales > Poaceae > Coix > Coix lacryma-jobi. The sequence goes on from CM019829.1 coordinate 27,752,578, forward strand.
ACACGCACCCACACACGCTGCCCGCCGCGGCGCCGCTGCCCGCCGCCGCGCCCCCGGCCCCGCCCCGCCCCGCAGCGCCCCGGTCGCGCCCCCGCCTGCCGCCGCGCCCCGACCCCGCCCCGCCCGGCCGCGCCCCCGCCCGCCGCCGCCCCCCGGCCCCGCCCGCCCCACCGCACCCCGCCTCGGGCCACGCCCCCGGCTCTGGGCCCGCCGTGCCGAGGAGGAGAGGAGGAGGTGGAGGAGGAGAGGAGAGGAGGAGGTGGAGGAGGAGAGGAGGAAGAGGAGGAGGAAGAGGAGGAGGAGGTGGATGAGGAGAGGAAGAAGAGGAGGAGTGGAGAAGAGAGGAGGAGAAGGAGGAGAAGAGTGGCCCCGCCGTCAAGCCGCTTCGGTCGTCCCCGTCGCCGTCGCCGAAGCTCGTTCTTGCTATTTTCGTCGCGAAGGTATGCCCTATGTAGTTAGTAAATAGTTAGTACTTAGTAGTTAGTAGTTAGTAGTTAGTAGTTAGTAGTTAGTAGTAGTTAGTAGTGTTAGTGTTAGTAGTAGTGTTAGTGTTAGTAGTAGTTATACTACTTCGATACTGTTATCTGCATGGAAATAGAAGTAAAGTATATGACTCATCTAGGTACTATTGTGATTGTTGGCCTTCGTGACTATGTCTGGTATACATGTGGTTGTTGGCCTTCGTGCCGACCTTTTCTGCAGGTTTTGGGAACCTCCCCGTGCAGGGAGGTGCTGCCAAAATTTTCGGTCGAGACTAACCATATGCTCTTTTTTTGGCAGGAGGAGGACCCGTCGTTGGGACTCGACGACCTCGATCGTCTTCGTTGGCGTTGCGGGTCTGCCTGCACCGCGTCGTGTCGCCACTGCCCCGACTCACCACTGCCCCGCTACCCTGACCTCACCGACACCTTAGGTATAACCCCTCTATCTGTATCCTTAGGTATCTAGTCTTTGGTCGCGTAACCTAGTTAGTCGTCTCCCGTTCGAAAGAGATACAGTCTTAGATATTCAGACCTTTGCATATCTGCGACCGTATCTCTTTCGGATTGTCCACATATTTTGGACAGCCCACGGATGCGTAGATGAGCTAGTTTCCATATTCTGCTCCTGTCGGAGTCAGAGTTTCGGCACCACCTCCTCGTTGTTCTCCGGATACACACTCTCCCTGCCAGGACGTGTATCGGGAGAACAGCGAGGAGGTGCTGTCGAAATTCTATCTCGGGTAGGAGTAGAACATGGAAACTAACCCATCTGCGCATCCTCGGGTGGGATTATGACCTATCCTTCACCTATTAGATGGTAGGAACGCTGTGTAGATGCAATTGCTGGTTTTATTACTCGCTTATATATGTATATGCCAGAGGATGGATAACCGTGACTGGATGTACACGGGCCACGCAAGTAAGAGCACAGAATGGGTTACTAAGACCAATGCTTTCTTAGAGCATGCATTTGGTCCGGCTGCTAAAGGGTCGAGTCGGATGCCGTGTCCCTACAACAAATGTGGGAACAAGAAAAGAAAATATAAGAATAACGTGGGGTTAGATCTTTACAAGTACGGATTCGTTGAAAACTATACTTGTTGGGTCCACCATGGTGAAGCCGATCGGATTAGAGAGGAGGTGGTGAGACAACGCCTCGAGGAGTATGATGGAGATGCCGGGGTAGCAGACATGATGGGAGACTTTCAAGAGGCACAATTGGGTGAAGGATTGGAGGAGCCAGAGGACACCGCAAAGGCGTTCTACGACATGATGTCTTCGGCACAGAAGCCCCTTCATGAAAAGAAAATGGTTTCACAATTTGATGCCATTGGACGCCTAATGGGGTTCAAGTCGCAGTATAGCTTGAGTCGAGACGCCTTCGATGGCATGTTGGCAATTTTGGGCACCCTGTTGCCGGAGGGTCACATTCTGCCGAAGAACACGTACGAGTCGCATAAACTTTTTCGTGCACTTAAGATGCCGTATGAGCAGATCCATGCTTGTCCAAAAGGGTGCGTCCTATTCAGGAAAGATCACGAGAAAGCAACACACTGTCCAAAGTGCAAAGCCTCTAGGTATGTGGAGGTAGACCATGGAGATGGCAAGAAGGAACAACTTAATATCCCCGAGATGGTCCTACGGTACCTTCCTTTCATACCTAGGATCCAATGATTGTACATGACAGAGAACTCTGCGAAACAAATGGCATGGCACAAGAATGGCAAAAGATACAATCCTGATAAGATGGTACACCCATCAGATGGTGAAGCATGGAAGCACTTCGATGCCATGCATCCTGGCAAAGCTATGGAGGCTCGAAATGTACGTGTGGCGCTGGCAACAGATGGGTTCAACCCGTACGGAATGATGGCACCCCGTACACTTGTTGGCCTGTGTTCGTGATCCCCCTCAATCTCCCTCCAGGTGTTATGTTTGACCCTAAGAACATATTCTTGTCGTTGATAATGCCTGGACACCCGGCGAACAATATGGGTGTGTTCATGGAGCCTTTGTTGGATGAATTGTTCGAAGCTTGGGAAAACTCGGTACTGACATATGACCGAGCAACAATGAAGAACTTCAAAATGCATGTGTGGTACCAGTACTCCCTGCATGACTTCCTGGCGTATGGCTTATTTAGCGCTTGGTGTGTTCACGGGAAGTTCTCATGCCCAATATGCAAGGCAGCTGTGAAGTTCACTTGGTTGAAGAAGGGAGACAAGTATTCTTCATTCGACCAGCATCGTCAATTCTTGCCTCTTGACCATCCATTCAGACGTGACATCAAGCATCGTCAATTCTTGCCTCTTGACCATCGTCAATTTACTTCTCCTTTGTGCACTCACAGTCGGAGGGTTCGGCACCGACTCCTCAACCTGGCCTTCCTCCGCACACTCTGCACATCACTGGTGGCCCTCCTCCGCAGCCTGGGTGGCTCCCCGGTGGCCCTCCTCCACCGTATGGGTGGCCAGGTTACCTTCCTGGCCAGTCGAGGTACACCGGGTGGCCATCTGGACCTCCGCCGCCCGGGTGGCAAGGTTGGCAAGGTGGTCCTTCGGGCGGGTCATGGGACGCGTGGCAAGGTGGGGGTTCTTCACAATCTGAGCACCAAGGTGAGCAGTGAGGGCCGACTTAGATTTGTCATGGACTTGTGAGATGGATGTGATGGACTTGTGAACTTGTGATGAACTTGTAATAAACTTGTGACCTTGTGATGCATGGAGACTGAACGTGTGATATTTGTCTAAAATGGATATGCATGTGATATATGGATGTATGATATATATGCATGTGATATTTGTCTAAAATGGAATATGGATGTGTGATATGTTTTCTGTGTAGGGAAATGAAAACAGAAAAAAAAATTCCATTTTTCCCAGCTTTGCCGAGTGCCACACTCGGCAAAAGGCCACGACACTCGGCAAAGCTGGGCAAATTTTCCCCAGCTCGGCCTCTTTGCCGAGTCCCTTGACCATGACACTCGGCAAAGAGGCCCTCTTTGCCGAGTGCCGGCCTACGTGACACTCGGCAAAGAGGCCCTCTTTGCCGAGTGTCAGTCCACGTGGCACTCGGCAAAGAGGCCCTCTTTGCCGAGTGTTAGTCCACGTGGCACTCGGCAAAGAGGTCGTCAAGTGACGGCTCCTGTTTGCTTCGCCGAGTGCTGACCTGGCACTCGGCGAAGCCTTTGCTGAGTGCCCGATATTTGGCACTCGGCAAAGAAATCGTTGCCGACAATTTCTTCGCCGAGTGCGCTTCGCCGAGTGCGGCAATCGGCAAAGCCTTCGCCGAGTACGAGAGGCCCTTTGCCGAGTGCTGCCAGCACTCGGCAAAGCCTGGATGTCCTGTAGTGTATATATATGAGAGGATCATGGACGATTGAGGCATCCAACCCTAATCGATCAAAATCAATCTACTACCCTTTTACCCCTTTTTCCCCTCTACTTTGCTATTCGGTGCGTCTCCCGGCGAGACTTGACGGCGTTCTAGGCGGCCTTGCTGGTCCTAGGACAACCTCTACGTGCTTCTCCCCGACGGGTCTTACCGGGAGGAGTTCTAGAGTTATCAACACAGGAGCCCAAAACCCTAGATCGATCTAAACCGGTCTCTAGATAGGTTTTCGTCGGTTTAGCCAGGGTTCCTGCTGTCTCAGGTTGAACTGCAACCTCTCCGGGCATTCTAGCCCTGTTGGTGTTTGATTCGGATGACTTCCGACGTCAACACCTGTGTTGCCAATGTTGAGTTCCGCGCACTAGCACAAAACTATGTCCACTAGCAGTATATATATTTTGATCTCTATAGGCGTTAGTTTTTAGCACGGGTGTGAAGATATCATATTTGCACAGGCGGTTCGGTTAAGTCTGCTGCTAGCATAAATTGATTTGTACTGGCGATCCTCTCAAGCTAACGCGGCATAAATCTCTGAACCTCAGTGTAGTTGGACAAGGAGAGATCGTACATAGTCCATTAATGGTGAGGGCTTACATGCTTCACGCTGCTTTTTCTCCACTTCAAAGACTTTTTCCGCTATGTACTGTTGAGCTATGTACTGTGGTTTGGCAGGTTTTTCAAAACTTCCTTCTTCTTTTTCTACTGATTATGCTACACTTTCCCTACAAAGGATTAGGCCTGTATGACAATTTTCATGATTATGACGTACCTTCTGTGACCATAGCATATAGTCATAAAAGAACTTTCGGCAACTACGGTATACTGACAGGAAAAAACTTGTAATTGTTACAGTCAGTTAGTCATAGAAAGTTATAGCTTTTATGACTAACTGATCGTGACAACTACAGTCTTTTCTTTGTCACTGAACCCCTTCTATGACTATATGCTACGATCATAGAATGTGTCTCATAATCCTGAAAAATTGCCGCAGCTTATCCAAATCCTTTTGTTTTGTCACTCTCGATTCCTCTTCGAACTTCTTGTAAGGCAGCTTCTCCGAAGGGGGCTTTGTTTTACGACGGTGCTGGCTTTCTTCTTCGTTCGGTAGAGACTTCAGCATGGATGCGGGGCCTCTTATGGCTCTGCGGAGCAAGAGGCGAAGGAGGGGGTAGACCGCCTTGGAGGAGATGGAGATTGAGATGCAGCCATGCCATGGAACACATCAACATCATGTTGTTCCATTTGTAACCCGGACCCGTCATGCTGAAATTTAGATCCACTACTTGTTATATATGTTCCAAATTCAGCTGGTCATTATATTGGCCGACTTCTGACGGAGCGAAACGGAGGCCCGTCGCTTGGGGGCGAAACCCATTGGACGCAACCCTGAGGACGCTTGGGGGTGCGGGGGGCGACCCCGCGCGGAACGGTATACATACCCGTGGTTAGGGTTACGCCTTGATTGATTCACTTGTAATTAAGCCGCCGTACGGCGTTGTACTCGAACTCTTGATTATAGTGAGGAGTGTTTGCTGGCTGGCGCCCGTGGTTTTTACCTTCCGCATTGGGAGGGTTTAATTTTCACGTTAAATCTTGTGTCTGCCTGTGGTTTGATCTTGTGTTCTTCCTCGTTTGTTCGTCGTCATTCACAACACTACTTACAGGAACTTTGTAAATAATCGAATTGAATGCAATCAATAATTATTGCTCTTATATTTGGTGATGAAGGGAGACATCGATCATACTATAATAAATAATAGATTTTATCTGAGCTTTTTGTGTCCAATGATGAAAGTAGAACATGATATTCTTCAATTACTTCCAAGGAGTCAGCATAATGAATGAGCACTTCTCTGCTATATAAAAATGGACTACCGTCGTTTGAGGAGGCTGAATTTATTCAGATTTGGTGTATAGACACAGAGACAAAATGAAAGGAGCAGGTCAATAGACCACGTAGTACTATATTGTTATGTTACTTTTATAGGGCTGGGAGTTCTCGGGAATTAAAGGACTGACAATGATGCAAGCAAAACCTGGGAGCACAACGTTGCAGCAGTTAGTATTACTCTAGTAATCTCATCGACAGAGCTGCCAATGACTCTCGGAGACTCTTGAGGAAAGTTGGCAGGTATGGCTAGTAGTAGTATCTCTAGCCACCACGGATACGGACGGATGCCCATGCATGTTCTGCTTACTACAAGTAGAGAGCACAATCTGCACTGCTAGTTTCTGTGCTGCATCCTGCCTGGTCGTGGAACACATCTTGAGCATTAGGGTCCGTTTGGGAGAACTGTGCTCCCTGATTCTTCAGCTGTGCTCCCAGATTCTCCGGTGAAGTGATTCTGTGGCTGAAAATAGATTCTCTTTGATTCTTTAGCCTAAACTCTCAAAATCAGGATAGAGAATCACTTCACAGAATCAGGTGAAGCTACTTTTTTTCAGCCTCTCAGCCTCCTAGTTCATTTCAGAAAATCACTTTACAGAATCAGCAAAGAATCACTTCACACTGAAAAATGCGTTTGGCAGCCAGGGAGTGATTCTCCCTGAGAATCAGCTCCGTGGAGCTCTCTCAAACGCACCCTTAGATTCAATACATATTCAGATTGTGTGGCATTGATGCGCATATCAATAGGCTGAAACATATCATGCCATATTCAAGCCTACAGTCTATGATCAACAGATCTAGGTTTCCACGATTGCATAGACATGCGTATTGGAGCTAACTATGATTTAATGTATGGTTCCCACTAGATAAAAGATGAAGACATGAACATGCTGAGTGCCACCGAGAGAGAAAAATTATGGACATGGATTGGAAAATATATTTCACTCAGTACATTATTGTAGCCTCGCTTATTGTTAAGAGTGAGAAGTCAACTTTTCAAAAAACGACAAAAGAATAGTCAAATTATATGGAAGTTTTGGGCATGAAACTTGTATCAATAGATTATAGTTTTGGGCATAAAACTTGTTTCAATAGATTATCCGTTAGATTGTTAGATTGTAGGCCGCGCCAATTTGCAAAAGGTCTTCCTCTCCTCAGTCGTTATATTGTAGGCCGCCGCTGGGATATTGACTTTACCGTTCAGAGGCTTTCCCGGGTGAATGTCGTGCCTGATGCCCATGTTGACCAGATCTGTCCGTGCCTTGAGACTATCCTTTGTCTTCCCTGGGATGTTCAGCAGGGTACCCATCGTGCTTTCGAACACATTCTTCTCAAGGTGCATGCAATCGATGGCATGAGGTGATTGCAGTGTTCTCCGGTACGCCAGGTACTTGAAGAGGATCGACTTCTTCTTGAAGGGGACCACAGGCGGTGCCTCCTCCGTCGTGTCCCGCTTTCGCTTTCTGGTTTGTTTTGTCCCCTCATGTGGTGGCTTCTTTTTCTTGCCGAACTCGACAGGGGTAGGTTTGTAACACCCCGGTTTTTAATTAATTAAAGTTAATTAGAATTCAATTAGGAAATTGGTAGAATCATAGATGGGGAAAAAGATTTTACAAATTATTGTTGTATTCATGCCGTTGCATAGTTTTATTGGGTGAAAAATAAATTTATTAAACCCGAATAAGGCGAATCGATTTTTATATTATTTAGAAAATAAATTAAAGGTTTATAAAAGTTACAAAATTTAACCCAAAGATTTATTTGCAAACCTATGAAAATATTTTCAAATTTGCAACTATTTTGATTTTCAAATTTATTTGAATTTGGTTTTTGAAAAGAGTTTACAAAAGAAAAAGAAAAGAAAAAAGGCAAAGGAAATCTCTCCCTCCTCCCATCTGCCACCAGCCCGGCCCAACTCGCCATTTTTCCCATTTCCCTCCTTCTCGTTTTTCCCAGGCCCACTCCCACTCTTGCTCGCATCGGGCCGACTGACCAAGCCCACCCCCCAGGCCACCAACCGCCTCACCCCCTCCTCCCGGCCCAGAAGGCCCGACTCCGACTTCCCCCTCAGCCACTCCCTCTCCAGGCTGCTCTCCTTCCCCTCCCTCCACACGACGTCGACACAAGCCGGAGCGCCGGCCTAGCCAGGAAACCGCAGCGGCCCGCCCAGCTCTCCCTCCACTCTCTGCCAGGCGGACCCCGCACTTCCTTGGTTGCAGCCGCTGATGGGTGGGCCCCACCAGTCAGGGGTGTCACCGACCTCTGTCCACAGAAGGAGGAAACGGCGCTGCCAGCGCCTCGCAACCACCGAGCCCCTCTGTCGACGAAATATCGCCGATAGTCCACCTAGGGGTATGCCCAAGGTGGTAGATTAGAGGGGAAGGTGCGCAAGACAATGACCCAGACGTTGACTGCAGATATAAGGGTGTATGTCGGATCTTGAGACGATGAGTGATTATCAACTGGGATGATGCGCATGTTCTTTGGCTTGTGTTGTGCAGGTGTCGAGCACGGATACGGTGACCAAAGGCAAGGTGAAGGTCAAGTAAAGACGTGTCGTGTCGATGCACCCGGAGCGGTGAAGTGCGGACGTGAGGCTTGGACTGACGGACCGGTGGCCCGAGGATCGGCCGTGGTGGCTGACAGCCTGGGACAGCGACAAGTGAAGACTTGCGGGTGGACGGGGTGCACAGGCAGTGTATCCCCTCTACGGCGTCGGTTTGGTGGTTGAGCCATAGAAAAACGACCGAGTGGACGGTTTCCAGGTTTGGGCCTCAAAACCTGGGTGCGACCGGTTTCCGAGTTTGGACCACAAAACTCGGGCTGAGGACGGTTTCCAGGTTTGGGCCTCAAAACCTGGGCGCTGGCGGGTTTCTGAGTTTGGGCCACAAAACTCAGGTGACAGACGATAGGTTTCCCGGTTTCAGCCTCAAAACTGAGGGATGGCCCAGGTTTCCTGGTTTCAGCCTCAAAACCGGGGGAGGTCCTTGAAAAGGACGAGCGGCGCAGTGGCGGCATTCGGTGAGGACGCGTCCAGGCGAAGCTACCTGATGTGTGGGCGTGGCCGTCGGATCAACATCAACCACCAGTTGGTCAGGAATACCCTTAGGGTTAGCCTGCTCGCTCATTAGCTGTAAGGGTAGAAGGGGAATAATTGTATTAGGCTATATAAGGAGAGGTCACCCCTCCCTCCTGACTATCTCAGCCATTTGCTACTTTCACTTAGGGTTTCCTGCTTTCCCTGTCCCTGCTGTTGCTACTGAGATCCGCAGAGACGGTGAATAATACCTCTGTGTATTTGGATTTTGCGGAAACGGGACCGGATTCCCGTTGTCTCCTCGTGGGGACAATTTTCGGCTGGAAATCGTGGTGGTGATTCGTGTTCTTGAATTGTTCTTCGCGTTCACTTTTTCTCCATGTTTTTCCTGTCGATCGATCTCTCTCTACGATTGTTCATTTTCGATTCTGCTTGTTGCTACTTGTTCATTTCAGTGAGGGATACATTTCCACCGAAGGAATTCAACCCTAACCACACGAGCAAGTAGATCGATCGATTTTCGTTTTGGATCGACTTTTCTCTTGTCTTCCCCCGGACTTTTTCGATTCATTGATTTGGAGATAGGTTCGAGCCATGATCTCTTAGGAGTAGCTCACTATCCTCCATGTGATTCTTCTCACCAAGTTTGATCCTTAGAGGACTCGTTTTGGGTGAGATCGAGCCAAATCAGTGAACGAACAACATGTTTCGGGGTGACCGGACGCACGAGTAGGGATGACCGGATGCTGGGTTGTGAGTCCGGTGGTTGAACACGTTCAAAGCTTTTTCATCGCGACTTGACCGGATGCTCGACTTGCTAGTGATCGGACACATAGGGGGCACTGTTCATTGCCTGTCTGTGTTGACCGGACGCTCGGCTTGTGATCGGACTCTGGTCTTGGTTTTGACCGGACGCATGTACACAGTGAGTCCGGTCTAACTCAGAGAGCTCACAAATCGGTTCTACACAGTGAGTTCGGTCTAACTCAGAGAGCTCCCAAATCAGTTTTGAACTGACCGGACGCGTCCGATCACAACCGACCGGACGCATCCCTGAGTCTGGTCAGTTCTGATCAAGCGCGTTTTTGTCTGCAGCCCATTCGTTCGTTGTCAGTTTTGGTTTTCGGCTTTTGGGTTGGGTTCTTAGAGTTGTTTAGTGTCACGCTGTGCTTCTAGGAAGCATCCACCCTACATCTAGGGTCGTGGACACTATCAAGCTCTAGGTTTGCTCTTGGGGTTAATTCTTTGGACAGAGGCGATAAGTTTCTGAAAAGAAATTTAAAGCTCCCATTCACCCCCTCTCTGGTCGCCTGTTGGTAGCACTTTCGGTCATTCAATTGGTATCGGAGCGGGTTAAGGATCTTCCACTTTAACTGGTTCCAGATCCACAGAAGGCGACATGGATTGCGGCGTGGGCAAACTGCCGTTTTTCGATGGGACGAAGTATGCGTATTGGAAGATACGTATGTCGGCCTATCTTCAGAGTATGGGTGCTTCTATTTGGGATATTTACAACTCTGCACAATGCCAATAGCCGAGCCCGTAATGCTCTTTTCTCCTGTTTGAGCATGTCTGAGTTTGATCATGTTTCTCACCTCGCTACGACTCGGGAGATTTGGGCTACCCTCATGCGTTTTCCTGAGGGAACCACTCAAGTCAAAACCCGTCTCTACGAGTCGCACAAGCGAGAGTTTGAGAACTTTTGACACATGCCTGGCGAGAGCATAGAAAGTTTATTCGCTCGCTTTCAGGTGATTGTCAACAGGATGAGGGCTAACAAGGAGTTGTTGCCTTTCGATGATCACGAGAGAGCTCTCAAGCTTTTACACACTCTTGATCGGTCGGTGTGGGACTCCAAGGTTCAGGCGATCATCGAATCACCTAACTATGAGACTCTCACGTGCGATGAGCTCTTTAGTAAGCTTAAGTCCAGTGAGATTGACGCCATGGCGAGGGCTTCTTATGAAAATCCTTCTGGCGCGTTGATGGCTTTGGTTTCTGGCTCTTCTGCTAACACCTCTAGAGGATTTGCTTTGTCATCTCTTCTTTCTGTCACAGAGGAGCAGCTGGAGTTCATGGCGGACGACGAGTTGGCCCTGCTTGCCAACCGGTTCTCGCAGTTCCACAACAACCGCATGAACCGTCGCTACGGAGGAGGACGAGGTGGCTGCTACGAGTGTGGAGGCTCGGACCACTTCATCGCCAATTGCCCGAAGAAGAACAAGCAAGTCTTCGGCAAGGCGGATCATGGACACAAGTACGACTCCGGCAAGCGCAAGGAGAAGTACGTCCCCGCCAAGCACAAGCGGAGGGGCGGCTTCAACAAGGAGTACATCAAGGAGAAGTACTTGGAGAAGGCCTAGGCCGAGCAGCATGCCTTCTTCGCCACGCTCAGCGACGTCGACGACTCGGATGACGACTCCACTGCATCAAGCGATGACGAGTCCGAGAAAAAGAAGAAGATCGAGGACAAGCTGAACGACCTCTGTTTCTTCGCCGACAATGAGGGCTTCTGCACCATGGCCCTCGACGATGAGGTCAACGGCGAGCTGGAGGAGATCCCTCGGAACGACGATGACGATGACACCTCCCAGGTATCTCAAACTCCCGACGAACTCTCTGCTGAGGTTGACAAGCTCATTGCTGCTCTCCTTAGTCAAGATAAACTGCTTAGGCTTGTCACTAGAGAGAGGAAGGAGTTTAGGAGGAAGTGGGAGGACGCGGTGAAAGAGCTTGAGTCTGTCAAGTCCACCATTGTCGTGTCTGAGGAAGATGAGTGTGAGATGTGCTCCAAGCACATGACTGACCTTCTCACTTTGAGGGGAAAGTATGTTGCGTTGGTTGGAGAGATGGATGAGCTGAAGGCTAGACTAGGGTTGCTGTAACACCTCTGGTGTTTAAAATGTAATTAACCTGACATGTCATCATCTTTAGTCATTAATCATTCTTGCCATGCATTTATGTTTGCCTAATACTTGTTTTGCTCTTACCTTTCTGAGGTTGATTTGTGTAGTGATCCTTTTTTTTTTCAAAACCCTAAAGGCCCAAATCTTCCTTGAGGGCAAAATGGTAATTTCACCTCTGTGTCTAGCTCTGTGTAAATCTTGTTCAGTTTTGTGCCTTGATGTTTTGTTGTGTTGATCAAAGATCAAAATCAAAAATAGAATTGGAATTTCTTTTGAAAAACCCTAATTTCCAAACTCTAGTTTGACCCCTCTTTTTATAATGCAAAACTATTCAAAATTTGAAGTTGGCCCTTTTAGCAAAGATGTAGATCTTGCCAAAAGGAACAACTTTGGTGTTTACAAATTTTTAAGTTTCTATACAAAAATTGAAGTAATTTCAAACTCTTTCAAACTCCAATTTTTGTCCCCTTTTTAGTTTTCAAAATTATCTCAAAAACTATTGAGTTTCAGAAAAAGTTTATTTTGACAAAGTTGTAGATCTCAGAGTTTTAAGCAACTTTGGTGTTTTGAGTTTTCTCTGTGAAGTTCAACTTTTGGGAGTAATTTCAAAAGTTTAGTAAGGGGAAGTTTTGGTTTAAATGATGTCTCTGTGCTCGAGCTTTAAAGCCAGGGGGCCCCGGCCGACGGTGCCGCAGCCTCAGCCTCGCCGAGCCCGGCTGACCCGCGTCCGTGTCGCCCGAGACCAGCGCTAAGCGCTCGACCTCCCCGAGCCCCTACCTACCGCCGCCTCGCCATCCCCTACCCTACCATCCTCTTTCCCCTACAGCCGCAAACAGCGGGCAGATGCTGGCCGCCGGCAAGCCGCCGCGCCGCGCGGGAGCTCCGCCCACGCCGAGCCGCCCTACCCTGCTCCCTACCTCCTTTAATGCCGTGCAAATGCTCCTCACCCTCGTCCGGACCCCCCCAGCATCGTTCCGCGACTATAAGAAGCCGCCGAGCTCCGCCATTACCGCCACCACGGCAACCCGAGCCACCAGCCCACCCCAGCGCCCGCCGAGCCCGCCGTTGCCTTCGCCTTGAGCTTCTCCACCTTTCCGAGCAACCAATCTCACCCCTCCGTCCCTCCTCTCGCCGGCGCAGGTGATTCGTCCCCAACTCCGGCAAACGGCCGCGTCTCGGTTAAGCGAGAAATTCGCCGCCGTGAGTGTTCCTCTCTCCCATCCGACCCCTGCCCTCTCTTCCTCACCTCAGCGCACTCCTAACCGCACCCTCGGCGACCTCTTTTGGTGGAATGAGCCGCCGGACGCCGATCGCCGCCGAAGAGATCCGCCGAAGCACCACCACCGTCGGACTCCCTCCTCCGACCCTTGCACCTCCTCGCCGAGCCTCGCTCCCGACTAACGGTGAGCTCGCGAAGTTTCCCCCAGCCTCTGCTTTCCCAGCGCAAGGCCCGAGCGGCCGGTCCGCCGTGCGCCTCGCCTGCGATTCGCCCGAGCCCTGGGGGAAGAAGCACATTGCTTCTTTCCTTTGTCTGTTTTTTTATATATAAATGAATAGTGTTCCTTTTTCATCTTTTTGTGTGATTTTCTGTGTTGCTCCAAAAATTCTGAAAATTTGATGGTAGACTCTTTATACCTTGTAGTATTTTAGAAAAATATGAAACTTGAATTTCGTGCAAAAATTTGAAAATTAAAAATCTCCCTTTTAATTAAGAAATGAATGGTTTTAGATTTTTAGAAAATCATGTATAGCTCCAAAAATCATGAGATAAATTTTTATGAGCTAGTTATGCCATGTTTAGTCTCTGGTAGAATTTTGAGGCCTTTTGGAACAAGTTGATTTTTTGGGCTTTTATTTTAATTGTTAATAGTGCCTTTTGTTAATTAATGTCTGATTTTATTTGAGCACCTTAATAATCTCCAAAAATTATGGAATTTGTTTTGTCATCTATTTATACCTTAATGAACTTATGAGTTTAATTGGGTAAATTTTGGAGCAACTGCATAATATAACCTTTCTAAATAATAGGAAAAATAGAAAAACAATTAGGGTCCCTGTTGTATGCCCTGATGTGACTTTTGGGATTGTTTGCTGTTCATAGACCCCCACCCATCTGGTCTATGATGTTTGTGATGCTATGCATGACTTGTGTTTAGGTCGGGTAGATGATACTTAATAAGTTTGTTTAATCTTGCTTAGGGACAGAGATAAGTAACTTTATGTCCACACTAAGAAGTTATTTACACGATAGAAAGTTGTACTCTAGTATCAGTGGTATTGTCATGTGCTGTTTTGTTCATGTCAGCATCCTCATAAGCATACATCATTGCATACGTGTAGTGACCGAAGGAGAAAACGTCAAAGTCGAAGCAGCCGCTGACGAACCTACCCCGAGGCGACCCCGAGCTCCGACACCTGCACTGCCAACCCCGAACCTATCCTCTTTGCTCTTTAAGGCAAGCCCCGGTGCATTTTAACCCTATCTTGCTTTTACAAAAGTTTTCTTAAAATGCTTTTGAGTTAAACTACTGCATTAGGTTATAGGAGTTGTGTGATGACCTATTACCTACACTGTTTACCTACACCAGAATATCCACCTGCCCTGTTTTAAAAACTATTTGCAAAATACTTAGTGGTGCTATATAATAGATTTGCAATAAAAATGGCAATTTCAAAAGTATGATCACTTAAAGAATTTTTATGGGAATTTGGCTTTACTCCCGACTGTTGGCTAAGTATCTAATCCATACCTGGTCAACAGTGAGGAGAGGTTGTCCGAGCGTACGGTGCCGTCATGTTGTAATCCGGGACTCAACAGTTGACACCGACCGGGACAGGGTTGAAAAACCGACAGAACCTGTACTCTTGGGTTAGAGTCCCGAGGTGCTTGTCGCTGACGGAAAAATTTAGGGACCATCCGTATGGGGGCCTGCTGGCCAAGACTTGCAACTATTCACATACTTCGGAAAGCTCTGGCTCTGAGGAATCCTTTATTGGACCGACAACCGCGCACTGGGAGTGGAGAGATGGTGGAAGTAGCATGTACCCACGTGGTCGTCGTACCTGGATAAGAGTGGTGTACTGTACTTCCGGGTGGCGTAGGACCGGGCCCAATCTTGGAGGAATCGTGGTAGACGAGTTGGCATATGCAAGCTTGGGTGCTACATATGCAGTGTGGATAGGGATCCTCAGCTGAGTATTATTTATCCGGATTAACGTTGCTCCTCGGTTATGGAGACTTGGTCACTGACTGTCAACGGAGAGTGGTTCTCAACTAGGTATGTTTTTGAAAGGTAAAATGAATCATGAACAATGAAGAATTGAGAAATACTGGAATCTTTCCAAAAATAAAACAAGGATTTCAAAATGCTTTTTCTGCAAAATACTTGATCTTGCTTAAGCCTTACCTTGACTACCTAAGCCTCTCATTCCTGAGTCTTCTCCCCTTTTTCTTTAGTTGGGTAAGTCTTGTTGAGTACCCCAGTACTCAGGGTTTGTTACCCATGTTGCAGGTATGACTGAGTCCCCGATGTGACTTGCGCCCTGTTGCATGACCATCATCCAGGAAGAGGCCGATGAGGCCGAAGAATAAGTGTACACCCTCAGGCTGGGTGATCTTGAGTATCTTTATTTCGTTGTACTCCGCTACGTTGCCTATTTTCAATTATCCGAACATGGTTTGTAATAACTGCACCTCTCATCTTATTTGGAACCTCGGTTTGTAAAACTAATGTTATTTAAGTCTTCCGCTCTGTATTCCGATGATATTTGTAAAAGTATCCAATGCTGTAACTGAAAGGTGAGATGATCCTGCGGACAATGGGCGCTGATGCAGCCCGGTGACGAACTGCCTTGGTCACGTGGAACATAGGTTCGGCTGTCAGAGGTTGACAGGGACCTGTGGGCCATGGGATTAGGACCGTTCCGCCACAGAGTGGTATCAGAGCATCTCACTTTAACGTTGCAGTGTTTTTGCGAAAACTTCAAAAGATCTTTTGAGTCCAAACAAATTAAACTTGACTATTTTGTGTCCAAACTGCTTTTCTCATCTTGTCTTTAATTGGCAACACTAGCTAGCGAGACAACATGTTTTAAGCCCTATGTACCTTATTTATTTAGTGCATTGCCTTGTTCCGTAGGAACGATTCATGCATCATGTCATATTCACTTAAGTTAAATAACTTCCTCTCTAAGTTCGTTGGGATAGTATGCCTTTACCTTTTTTTGCTAGCCTTTTTACTCCTCATCCAACTTACCTTATCTAGACATGGCTCGTATCAAGCTGACTGCTCGCAAGTCGACTGGACCCAACGGCGTGCCACGCCACCAACTGGCACCACGCACTGGAGAAGAGACTGGTGAAGCCTCCAACGGTCGTCGCTTTCCCCGTCGCTCCCGCAAACACCTAAAGGAGGAGATCAAGAATTTGAAGGCTGAGCTGGAAAACTTGGAGCATGACTTCTACCACTCACGTCTGGAGTTCTATGAGGCCTGAGCCTCCCTGGAGCAGGCCAATCGGAACGTGATTTGCGCCATCCAGCAGCGTGATGCCACCTGGATTCGCGAGGACGTCACCAGGGCCGAGCTTCATGGACTGCGGCAGTACACAATTCAGATTGAACAGTTCAATGATATGCTTCATGAGGAGGTACACCAGCTGTACGACCAACTCCACCCCGTGGTACCCCCGGTTGTCGAGGACCCTGAGAACGGAGTAATAGAAGAGCCGGATGTGGAGCAAGAGCCAGGCTTGAACGAGGAGATTGAACCCGCCGAAGACATCCATGCCGAAGACGAGGACGAGGAGGTTGAGCCTGAGCTCATCCTCGAGGAAGACGACGACGACATGATCATCATCAATGCAGACTAGACTCGTTGTGTCTGTACCACCTGCTTACCTAAACCCTTAGTCTAGGTTTGGGGGCGCTAGTCTGTCTTTTGTTTAGTCGGGTCTGTATCTTTCTTTTCGTACCTTTTCGCCTTATCAGTCTGTGGTTATCTGTCAGTGATCTACCTTTGTATCAGTGAAGTTATCAGCCAGTTGTTTTCAGAACTTAATCAATGGATGCTAAGTTCCAAGTTGCTTAACAAATGCCTGTGAACACCAGCACTGGAGCCAGAGTATTCTCCAAGTTTGACCTCAGATCTGGTTACCACCAAATAAAAATACGTCCCGAAGACATTCCTAAAACAGCTTTCACTACTAGATACGGCCTATATGAGTACTTGGTCATGTCCTTCGGTTTGACCAATGCCCCTGCCCACTTCATGTACCTCATGAACTCTGTATTCATGCCGGAGCTTGATAAATTTGTGGTCGTGTTCATTGATGACATTCTTGTCTACTCCAAAACCCCGGAAGAGCACGCCGAACGCCTTCGTATCGTTCTATCCCGCCTCAGAGATCATCAACTTTATGCCAAGTTCAGTAAATGTGAGTTCTGGTTAGATCAGATACAATTCCTTGGTCATGTCCTATCCGCTGAAGGTGTGTCAGTCGATCCCGGAAAGGTGGCAGACATTCTGGATTGGAAGCCACCTACCACTGTTCACAAAGTCCGCAGCTTCATGGGAATGGCTGGATATTATCGCCGTTTCATCCCGGATTTCTCCAGGATCGCCAAGCCTATCACCGAGTTATTAAAGAATTATGTGAAGTTTGTCTGGTCACCAGCCTGTGAGCAGGCCTTTCAAACATTGAAGAAACTGTTAACCTCGTCACCAGTGCTAGCTCAGCTGAACGTCGAAAAGCCCTTTGATGTCTACTGTGATGCATCTGGTACTGGTTTCGGCTGTGTTTTGATGCAAGAGGGTCGAGTGATCGCTTATGCCTCACGGCAGCTTAAGCGACATGAGGAGAATTATCCAACCCATGATCTTGAGTTAGCAGCAGTGGTGCATGCCTTAAAAATCTGGCGTCATTATCTGTTGGGCAGTACCTGCAATGTGTACACAGATCACAAAAGCCTGAAGTATATCTTCACTCAAGAAGAACTGAATATGAGACAGAGAAGGTGGCTTGAGTTAATTAAGGACTATGATCTCGAAGTACATTACCATCCGGGTAAGGCGAATGTGGTCGCCGATGCACTCAGTCGCAAATCATACTGCAACTGTCTGGTCATGGAATCCTATGAATCTTCCCTATGTTGTGAACTAGAGAAGCTGGGTATTGAAATGGTTCCATAAGGAACTCTGAGTAATATCAGGATAGAAACCCCTATCAGGGAACAGGTCATCGCTGCACAGAAAGATAACCCTGCAATCAAGCACATCGTCGAAAGGGTTCGAGCCGGAAAAGCTGATTGTTTCAGGATTGATGATGAAGGAGTGGTTTGGTTCAAGAACCGGCTGGTAGTTCCCAAGGTACCTGAGTTGAGACAGTTAATCCTTGATGAAGCACACTCGACTAGATTCTCCATCCACCCCGGCAGCAACAAGATGTACCAAGACTTGAGGCAGAGATTCTGGTGGACAAAGATGAAGATTGAGATCGCCCGATATGTCGCTCACTGTGATACTTACCAGAAAGTCAAAGCTGTGCACATGAAGCCCGGAGGAGAGTTGCAACCATTACCTGTACCTGCCTGGAAATGGGACGATATCAGTATGGATTTTATCAATGGGCTACCCAAGACACAAAAAGGTTTTGATTCCATCTGGGTGATCGTGGATCGCCTCACTAAGCAAGCTCATTTCCTGCCAGTCAAGACCAGCTACACCATCCCCACTTACTCCACTTTGTACAAGAACAACATAGTAAAACTCCATGGCATACCCAAAACCATTATCTCTGATCGTGGTACCCAGTTTGTCGCAAAGTTCTGGAAAGCGTTCCATACCTCACTTGGAACCAAGCTATTGCATAGCACGGCATATCATCCGCAAACGGACGGACAAACTGAGCGAGTCAACCAAGTGTTAGAGGATATGTTGAGAGCCTGCGTGCTCACCTTCGCAGATACTTGGGATGACTATTTGCCCTTGGCAGAATTCTCATATAATAACAGTTATCAAGAAAGCATCAAAATGGCACCCTTTGAAGCACTGTACGGTCGCCGTTGTCGTACACCTCTCAGTTGGTCTGAACCCGGAGAAAGGGAATTCTTTGGGGTTGATCTAGTAAAAGATATGGAAGAAAAAGTCAAGCAGATACAAGAGAATATGAAAATTGCGCAGTCTCGACAGAAGAGCTATGCTGACAAAAGACATCGACCTCTGAAGTTCCAGATCGGGGATTATGTGTACCTGAAGGTCTCACCCACTAAAGGAGTTACTCATTTTGGAGTCAAAGGGAAGTTAGCACCCCGCTATATTGGTCCGTTTGAGATTCTGGAACGTTGTGGCAAGGTAGCTTACAAGCTAAGATTGCCCGATCATCTTTCCGCGGTCCATAATGTGTTTCGCGTCTCCCAACTCAAGAAGTGTCTCCGAGTACTCGAACATGTGGTGGAAGTTGAAGGTGTTGAGTTAGAACCCGATCTGTCATACTCTGAGTATCCCGTTCGCGTGTTGGATCACAAGGATTGTGTTACCCGGAGAACCACCACAAGATGGTACAAGATACAGTGGAACCAACACTCTGAAGAAGAAGCCACTTGGGAATCCGAAGACTAAGAGCTATCCCGACTTTCTCGATACTCTGTAGATGTAAGGTTTTACCCTTGTCCTTCTTAAGACGCAGAATCTCGGGGCGAGATTTCTTTTAGGGGGAAGGGTTGTAACACCTCTGGTGTTTAAAATGTAATTAACCAGACATGTCATCATCTTTAGTCATTAATCATTCTTGCCATGCATTTATGTTTGCCTAATACTTGTTTTGCTCTTACCTTTCTGAGGTTGATTTGTGTAGTGATCCTTTTTTTTTTCAAAACCCTAAAGGCCCAAATCTTCCTTGAGGGCAAAATGGTAATTTCACCTCTGTGTCTAGCTCTGTGTAAATCTTGTTCAGTTTTGTGCCTTGATGTTTTGTTGTGTTGATCAAAGATCAAAATCAAAAATAGAATTGGAATTTCTTTTGAAAAACCCTAATTTCCAAACTCTAGTTTGACCCCTCTTTTTATAATGCAAAACTATTCAAAATTTGAAGTTGGCCCTTTTAGCAAGGTTGTAGATCTTGCCAAAAGGAACAACTTTGGTGTTTACAAATTTTTAAGTTTCTATACAAAAATTGAAGTAATTTCAAACTCTTTCAAACTCCAATTTTTGTCCCCTTTTTAGTTTTCAAAATTATCTCAAAAACTATTGAGTTTCAGAAAAAGTTTATTTTGACAAAGTTGTAGATCTCAGAGTTTTAAGCAACTTTGGTGTTTTGAGTTTTCTCTGTGAAGTTCAACTTTTGGGAGTAATTTCAAAAGTTCAGTAAGGGGAAGTTTTGGTTTAAATGATGTCTCTGTGCTCGAGCTTTAAAGCCAGGGGGCCCCGGCCGACGGTGGCGCAACCTCAGCCTCGCCGAGCCCGGCTGACCCGCGTCCGTGTCGCCCGAGACCAGCGCTAAGCGCTCGACCTCCCCGAGCCCCTACCTACCGCCGCCTCGCCATCCCCTACCCTACCCTCCTCTTTCCCCTACGGCCGCAAACAGCGGGCAGATGCCGGCCGCCGGCAAGCCGCCGCGCCGCGCGAGCTCCGCCCACGCCGAGCTGCCCTACCCTGCTCCCTACCTCCTTTAATGCCGTGCAAATGCTCCTCACCCTCGTCCGGACCCCCCCAGCACCGTTCCGTGACTATAAGAAGCCGCCGAGCTCCGCCATTACCGCCACCACGGCAACCCGAGCCACCAGCCCACCCCAGCGCCCGCCGAGCTCGCCGTTGCCTTCGCCTTGAGATTCTCCACCTTCCCGAGCAACCAATCTCACCCCTCCGTCCCTCCTCTCGCCGGCGCAGGTGATTCGTCCCCAACTCCGGCAAACGGCCGCGTCTCGGTTAAGCGAGAAATTCGTCGCCGTGAGTGTTCCTCTCTCCCATCTGACCCCTGCCCTCTCTTCCTCACCTCAGCGCGCTCCTAACCGCACCCTCGGCGACCTCTTTTGGTGGACAGAGCCGCCGGACGCCGATCGCCGCCGAAGAGATCCGCCGAAGCACCACCACCGTCGGACTCCCTCCTCCGACCCTTGCACCTCCTCGCCGAGCCTCGCTCCCGACTCACGGTGAGCTCGCGAAGTTTCCCCCAGCCTCTGCTTTCCCAGCGCAAGGCCCGAGCGGCCGGTCCGCCGTGCGCCTCGCCTGCGATTCGCCCGAGCCCTCGGGGAAGAAGCACAGTGCTTCTTTCCTTTGTCTGTTTTTTTATATATAAATGAATAGTGTTCATTTTTCATCTTTTTGTGTGATTTTCTGTGTTGCTCCAAAAAATCTGAAAATTTGATGGTAGACTCTTTATACCTTGTAGTATTTTAGAAAAATATGAAACTTGAATTTTGTGAAAAAATTTGAAAATGAAAAATCTCTCTTTTAATTAAGAAATGAATGGTTTTAGATTTTTAGAAAATCATGTATAGCTCCAAAAATCCTGAGATAAATTTTTATGAGCTAGGTATGCCATGTTTAGTCTCTGGTAGAATTTTGAGGCCTTTTGGAACAAGTTGATTTTTTGGGCTTTTATTTTAATTGTTAATAGTGCCTTTTGTTAATTAATGTCTGATTTTATTTGAGCACCTTAATAATCTCCAAAAATTATGGAATTTGTTTTGTCATCTATTTATACCTTAATGAAGTTATGAGTTTAATTGGGTAAATTTTGGAGCAACTGCATAATATAACCTTTTTGAATAATAGGAAAAATAGAAAAACAATTAGGGTCCCTGTTGTATGCCCTGATGTGACTTTTGGGATTGTTTGCTGTTCATAGACCCCCACCCATCTGGTCTATGATGTTTGTGATGCTATGCATGACTTGTGTTTAGGTCGGGTAGATGATACTTAATAAGTTTGTTTAATCTTGCTTAGGGATAGAGATGAGTAACTTTATGTCCACACTAAGAAGTTATTTACACGATACAAAGTTGTACTCTAGTATCAGTGGTATTGTCATGTGCTGTATTGTTCATGTCAGCATCCTCATAAGCATACATCATTGCATACGTGTAGTGACCGAAGGAGAAAACGTCAAAGTCGAAGCAGCCGCTGACGAACCTACCTCCGAGGCGACCCCGAGCTCCGACACCTGCACTGCCAACCCCGAACCTGTCCTCTTTGCTCTTCAAGGCAAGCCCCGGTGCATTTTAACCCTACCTTGCTTTTACAAAAGTTTTCTTAAAATGCTTTTGAGTTAAACTACTGCATTAGGTTATAGGAGTTGTGTGATGACCTATTACCTGCACTGTTTACCTACACCAGAATATCCACCTGCCCTGTTTTAAAAACTATTTGCAAAATACTTAGTGGTGCTATATAATAGATTTGCAATAAAAATGCCAATTTCAAAAGTGTGATCACTTAAAGGATTTTTATGGGAATTTGGCTTTACTCCCGACTGTTGGCTAAGTATCTGATCCATACCTGGTCAACAGTGAGGAGAGGTTGTCCGAGCATACGGTGCCGTCATGTTGTAGTCCGGGACTCAACAGTTGACACCGACCGGGACAGGGTTGAAAAACCGACATAACCTGTACTCTTGGGTCAGAGTCCCGAGGTGCTTGTCGCTGACGGAAAAATTTAGGGACCATCCATATGGGGGCCTGCTGGCCAAGACTTGCAACTATTCACATACTTCAGAAAGCTCTGGCTCTGAGGAATCCTTTATTGGACCGACAACCGCGCACTGGGAGTGGAGAGATGGCGGAAGTAGCATGTACCCACGTGGTCGTCGTACCTAGATAAGAGTGGTGTACTGTACTTCCGGGTGGCGTAGGACCGGGCCCAATCTTGGAGGAATCGTGGTAAACGAGTTGGCATATGCAAGCTTGGGTGCTACATATGCAGTGTGGATAGGGATCCTCAGCTGAGTATTATTTATCCGGATTAACGTTGCTCCTCGGTTATGGAGACTTGGTCACTCACTGTCAATGGAGAGTGGTTCTCAACTTGGTATGTTTTTGAAAGGTAAAATGAATCATGAAGAATGAAGAATTGAGAAATACTGGAATCTTTCCAAAAATAAAACAAAGATTTCAAAATGCTTTTTCTGCAAAATACTTGATCTTGCTTAAGCCTTACCTTGACTACCTAAGCCTCTCATTCCTGAGTCTTCTCCCCTTTTTCTTTAGTCGGGTAAGTCTTGTTGAGTACCCCAGTACTCAGGGTTTGTTACCCATGTTGCAGGTATGACTGAGTCCCCGATGTGTCTTGCACCCTGTTGCATGACCATCATCCAGGAAGAGGCCGATGAGGCCGAAGAATAAGTGTACACCCTCGGGCTAGGTGATCTTGAGTATCTTTATTTCGTTGTACTCCGCTACGTTGCCTATTTTCAATTATCCGAACATGGTTTGTAATAACTGCACCTCTCATCTTATTTGGAACCTCGGTTTGTAGAACTAATGTTATTTAAGTCTTCCGCTCTGTATTCCGATGATATTTGTAAAAGTATCCAATGCTGTAACTGAAAGGTGAGATGATCCTGCGGACAATGGGCGCTGATGCAGCCCGGTGACGAACTGCCTTGGTCACGTGGAACATAGGTTCGGCTGTCAGAGGTTGACAGAGACCTGTGGGCCATGGAATTAGGACCGTTCCGCCACAGTTGCTGGGTGCGTGCAAGTCTTGTGCAGGCTTGCAATCCGAGTTGGCACCGAATAATGCCAAGATTGTGTCTCTTGAGAAGGCCAGCTCGGGTAGCACTTGTGTGTCTAGGTGTGCTTTGTGTGAGGGTCTGGAGATGGAGATTGCAAACGTGAAGCATGACAAGATGCAAACCGAGGAAGAAAACACATACCTTCGGACCATCTTCTCATGGGTGTCTTGTGGTGAGACATAGCTTGGGATGATGATTGCCCAATTCAAACATGCTGCTGGAGGTCTTGGTGTTGGTTTTGCTCAGGGTGTTGAGTGTGTTACATCTTTCGGGAAGGTTGGAGAGTTTAGTGGTCTTAAGCCGAGTGAGAAGCCCAACTCCACCACTACTCCCAAACTAACCAATATTCCACCCAAAGAGCCTCTCAAGCCGAACACCAAGGATGGAGTGTTTGTGGAACCTCCAAGAGCTCCATCCAAGAAACAGACATGGGCTCCAAAACTAAACCACCTCAGGAACAAGCTAGACACTATGCCACCAATCCATGAGGAGCTCATGCCTCAAAAGAACCAAGTGATCCACACCCAATACCGTGAGTACCAACAATCCCCTATGAGAGCGGTGAGGTACCACTGTGAGCACTGTGGGAGAGATGGAAACTTGAGGGAATTTTGCTTTCGGCGCAAGAGAGAGGAGCGCCGTGCAAAGGAGATGAACAACTTGGACATGTACCATCCTTTCCATGATGTACATGCACCGAAGGTTCATAGGAGAGCTGCTAGGCCTAGAGGTCCAATGCCTCAAGGTCCTAGGCCTCAAGGAGGTCGTGCCTGATGGGATCCTACTTTTGTAGGCTATGGACCCCGTGGCGGTGGCTTTGGAGTTGAGTGTTACCCCCCCCACCGCGTTTTGAGTATCACGATGGACGCTCTTCCCTTAGCGGACCACGTTTTCATGTATGTGGTGATCGGTTTCCCCATAGGCGTGCTAGGAATGGTTTTGCTACTAACCGTTCTTTTGAGCAGCCGGGCCAACACTGGTATACTTCCCATTTTACTCACCCAAGTGTTGGACCGTATGCTCACCCTATGTCTTTCTATTGATGTAGGTAAGGCGATTAGAGAACGTTTGGTTGGTGGATTCCGGGTGCTCAAGGCATATGACCGGAAATGCCAAGTGGTTCTCGAGTCTTAGTCCAGTTGCCGGAAAGGAGTTTATCACCTTCGGTGGCAATAGCAAAGGTAAAGTGTTGTCTCGTGGGTCTGTGCGAGTTAATGAGCACTTTGTGTTGCGTGATGTTGCTCTAGTTTCTAACTTGCATTTTAATCTTCTTTCTGTTTCGCAACTCTTTGATGATGACTATGAGATTCATTTTAAACTGAATCTCAGTCGTATTTTGGATCCTCAGGGCAATCTTGTATGTTTTATTTCGCCCTTTGGGAAAGTCTTTCGTGCGAATTTCTCGGAGTCTTTTGGCATTTCTTATTGTCTTTTGGTTGGTCCTTTCTCCTCTGATCTTTGGAAGTGGCATAGGAGACTTGGTCACTTGAGCTCCGACTTGCTTGCAAAGCTTACTTCACTTGGCCTAATCCAAGGATTGCCCAAGTTGTGCATGGAAAAGGATCTTGTTTGCCATTCTTGTAGACATGGGAAAATGGTAGCCGCTCCCCACCATCCTGTGAATCAAGTTATGACCAAGCGCCCTGGAGATCTTTTGCATATGGACCTTGTTGGTCCGGCTCGAGTGAGCTCAGTTGGTGGGAAGTGGTATGTGCTTGTTGTTGTTGACGACTTTTTGAGATATTCGTTGGTTTTCTTTTTAGCTGAGAAAACTGAGACTTTTACTCTTGTTCGCAATTTGATCTTGCGACTTCAGAACGAGTTCCCTAAGAACTCGATGAGAGCTATTCGTAGCGATAATGGTTCCGAGTTTAAAAACTTGGATTTTGAGAAGTTTTGTAACTCTTTGGGTTTGGAGCATCAGTTTTCTTCCCCCTACACACCGCCAAAAAATGGTGTTGTAGAGAGGAAAATCGGACCCTTGTAGAGATGGCCAGGACGATGCTCGATGAGCATATGACTCCTAGGCGATATTGGGCCGAGGCTATAAACACTGCATGCTATATTTCCAATCGCATTTTTCTCCGTTCTTTCTTGAAGAAAACTTCTTATGAGTTGCGATTTGGGAAGCAACCCAAAGTGAGTTATTTTAGAGTTGTTGGTTGCCACTGTTTTATACTCAAGAAAGGCAACCTAGACAAGTTTGAGTCTCGTTCTTCTGATGGTGTATTTTTGGGTTATGGTAATCATACTCGTGCATATCGTGTATTTAACCTTGATACTAACCGAGTCATGGAGACATCCGATGTCACCTTCAACGTGACCGTGCTTTGTCCCTCTTCTAGTTTTGAGCGTGCAGGTGATCACGAGGTTGGACAACTTCTCTTTGATGATGAGGAAGAAGGTTCTGAGGGAATTGATGATCCAGCACTACCTGCGGTGCTGATCGGATCGACTTCGACCATGACTGCTCGTGGCCCCGACCCGTCTTCTTCCACTACATGGGGGCCGTGTGATCCACCACCTCAGGTTGTACCATTTGTACCCGAGGGAGCACCAGCTACTGTTGAGGGGGAGGTTACTTCAGTAAGGGAGGCGCCATGACATATCCAACGCCAACACCCTCCTCAACAGATGATCGGCGACATCCACGAACACGTCACTCGGTCGAGGTCACAACAAATCTCTCACTTTGCTCATTCTGCATTTGTTGCTGATTTTGAACCCCGAGATGTTGGACATGCTTTATCTGATCTGGATTGGGTAAATGCCATGCATGAGGAGCTTGAAAATTTTGAGAGAAATTGGGTTTGGGTTCTTGTTCCTCCTTCTCCTGAGTGTCACCCAATTGGGACAAAATGGGTTTTCAAAAACAAACAAGGAGAAGATGGCCATGTTGTGAGAAACAAGGCCAGACTTGTAGCCCAGGGGTATAGTTAGAAGGAAGGGATAGACTATGAGGAGACTTTTGCTCCTGTAGCTCGTTTGGAGGCAATTAGGATCCTCTTGGTTTTTGTTGCATCCAAAGGTTTTAAACTTTTCTAATGGATGTCAAGAGTGCCTTCCTAAACAGCTACATAGAAGAAGAGGTGTATGTGAAACAACCCCCGGTTTCGAAAATCCCAAGTTTCCAAACCATGTTTTTAAACTTCACAAAGCTTTGTATGGTTTGAAACAAGCCCCTGGAGCCTGGTATGATAGGTTGAAAACCTTTTTGCTTGCTAAGGGTTTTAAAATAGGATGTGTGGACAAAACTCTTTTTCTCCTCAAGTTTGGCAATGACACTTTGTTGGTTCAGATTTACGTGGATGATATCATTTTCGGTGGTTCTTCTCATGCTATGGTTGCCAAGTTTGCAGATACAATTGAAGGACCGAAAGTGCTACCAGAAAGCGACCAGAGGGGGGGGGGGGGTGAATGGGAGCTTCAATTTTCCTTTCGGATGCTTGTCGCCACTGTCCCGAGAAACACCCCAAGAGCAAACCTAGAGCTCGTATGTGTCCACGACCCTAGAGATAGGGTGGATGCTTCCAAGAAGCACAACGCGACACTATACGACTCTAGAAACCCAACGCAAAAAGCCAAAACCAAATCCGAGATAGCACGAACAAACGACGAATGAAACAGTGCACAGCTGGGTGCATCGGACGCTGACGGCAAAGCACCGGACGCGTCCGATGCAAACAGGAGCTCTCTGGAACCTTACTGGACAGGCATCGGACGCTGCTACAGTGAAACCCTAGCGTCCGATGCTTGACCCCCGGCGCGTCCGATGGCAACGAACGCTCCGATGGTCAGCGTCCGATGCTCCTTCAAATGTGCTATCAGACGACACGTGGCATCGGACGCTCCGATGGTTTGAGCTCAGCGTCCGATGCTCATGAACTCAGCGTCCGATGGTCCCGAAACAGTACAGTTCTTCCACGAAATCCACTCGATCTCCTCCGAATCAAAAGCACTAAGGCTTAGACTTGGTATGAGGAGTTCCAAGGAGGTTAGTGAGCTATCCCATGGGAATCATGGCTTGAACCTAACTCCAAATCGATGAATTGGAAGATTTCGGGACTAAGAGAGCAAAACCGATCCAAAACGAAAATCGACCGATCTACTAGCTCGTGAGGTTAGGGATGAATTCCTTCGGTGGAAAGAAGTGCCTCACGATCTAGAACAACTTGGTTCAAACGGATTTGCGAATAACGCACCGAGTTGAAAGATCGATCAACGGAAAAACGTGGAGAAAAGCAACCCGCGAAGAACAAGAACAAAACGCGAATCACAACCACGAATTTGTAACCGTGTGGCTACCACACGCTACAATAGTGAGATTACGGTCTCACTTCCTCAAAATCTCACGGGCACAGAGGTATTGTTCTCTTCTCTGTGGATCTCAGTTCGCTACAGCATGGGAGAGGGACAGCAGGAAAACCTAGAAGGCAAAATAGCAAATGGCTGAGATAGATGGGGAGGTGGGTGTCTCCCCCTACTTATCCTAAAACTAACTATTCCTAATTCCCACTCTACCCCTAACTACTTACAGAGCGAACCAGCTAAACCCTAAGGTTATTCTGGACCAACTCGATGGTAGGTGGATCCGACGGCCACGCCCGCACAACTGGTAGCGTTGCCTCGACGCAACCTCACCGATTGCCGCCACGTGCCGCCACCGCTCTGCGTCCTCCTCACGGACTCCGCCCCCGGTTTTGTGGCCGAAATCGGGAAACTAGGCCTTCACGTCCACCCCCAGTTTTGAGGCCCAAACCGGGAAACCATCCCACCAAAGCCTGAGTTTTGTGGCCCAAACTCAGCAAACCCGCAGCACCCAGGTTTTGAGGCCCAAACCTGGAAACCGTCCTCAGCCCGAGTTTTGTGGCCCAAACTCGGAAACCATCAGCGCCCAGGTTTTGAGGCCCAAACCTGGAAACCGTCCACCCGATGTTTTTTCTCTAGCTCTACCACCAAACCGAAGCTGTAGAGGGGATGCACCGCCCGTGCACCCCATCCACCGACACGTGTCCCCAGGTCCTCGACCCAGGCAACACCGTGCCCGCAAGTCTTCGCTCGTCGCTGTCCCAGGCTGTCAGCCACCACAGCTGATCCTCGGGCCACCGGCCCCTCAGTCCAAGCCTCACGTCCGCCCTTCATCGCTCCCGGTCCGTCGGCACGGCACATCTCTACTTGACCTTCACCTTGCCCTCGATCACTATCTCTGTGCTCGACACCTGCACAACACAAGCCAAAGAACATGCGATCAAACCCGTTGACAATCACTCATCACTCGAGACTCGGCATACACCCATGTATCCGCAATCTCCCCCTTGATGAGTGCATTGTCAACTATACACACAAATCATAATGGAAATAGAAGGAGGAAGAAGGAGAAGAGAGAACTCGACCAAATGACCCAAAAGCATAGCAAAGCCGAAAAAGGTCACGTGGAAAGAGCAAGACAACTTGGTCCCCAAAGACATGGG
Organism: Coix lacryma-jobi var. lacryma-jobi; assembly: GCA_009763385.1. Classification (NCBI taxonomy): domain Eukaryota; kingdom Viridiplantae; phylum Streptophyta; class Magnoliopsida; order Poales; family Poaceae; genus Coix; species Coix lacryma-jobi. Next base: position 27,781,480 of record CM019829.1, read on the forward strand.
CAACGGCTCGACGCAACCAAGCAAAGCAAAGCTAGCCCTCAAGAAGAGGTAGGATAGGCTCAACACCGCTAGCTGATAGCAATTGAAAAATCAAAGCAAGATGCTAGTCCCTCAAGACAGAGGCAAAGAGGCTCAACACAACTAGCAGAAAGCTCGATATCAACTGAACCCAACTGAAGCAAAGATGCGACAGCTAGTCCCTCAAGATAGAGGCAAAGGCTCAACACAACTAGCAAAGCGCTCCGAACCAATTGGAAATTTCAAAAATTCAGCACGAGCAAACTCCCCCTTAGTTGAACATGGGAGGCATGATTTGTCCAAATTTTCTCCCCCTTAGTTGAAAATGCACCATCAAGCAAAAGGAACTAAAAAACGATTTTCTCCCCCTTAGAAAATGCACCATCAAAAGTGCCAACAAGAGAGGTTCTCCCCCTTCCAAAATGCATATGAGTCATAATGCAAGTTAGCAGCTTCACGAATATAGTCAAGAAAAGGCAAAGATGCTCGAAAGAGTATAGCTTCAACGACTCACTGGAAAGCATACAAGCTAGCGAAGGCTCAAACTGATCACCAAATATGAAATATGAACATATGAGCAAAGTGAGCAGTCTTTAGCCAAAAAGGTATTCACCATCAAAATAGCACTACACATGTATAGACAGGAAATCAGACACGTGCTAATCATGTATACAAGGTGAACTACCCCTAGCACAATTCAATCATCATGCTATAGAATGAAACATAGACTTGTGTATTTAAATTTTATCGGAGTTGCAGCGGTTAAATTACACAAGTTTAAATTTTAGCATATGATTGCGAGAGGTTGAAAGCTTGTCATTGCCTAACTTTTCAGCTGTGCGAAGCCTATGCAGAAGCAATCGGAAGCTTAAAGCAACAGTTTCGGTCATACACTACACAGCTCAAGTTTAACTCAAAGTGCAATGAGAAACAGTCTCGAAATTGTGATGTGCTGACAAGCAATCCCTTCTCGATCTTTCTAAGTCACTTAAAACTTGGTTCAGATTTTATTGACAGAATATGAACAGACCAAGCAAGTGACAGACTCAGAACTAGAGACACAGCAACCTAGCATATATGAAAGCACGAGTGAATTCAACACATCCTATACATGCCAGTTGCATATCTCAATGGTGAACATTTTCAAGTTTTATGTTTGTTAAGCAAATTCACCATTCAAAAATAGCTCAGCTCACAACATGTATTAGTGATCAGAAAGAGCATAAGCTACTAGCATCAACAAATAGCATCAGAGCATACTAATCAGAGCATGATTACATTTTAAAGATTATATACATGAAGCTCAGAATGTAAAAGCGTATGCTGAAATACAAAAGAAAAACAAAGCAAACGAGTAAATAGTCAGTCTATGATACAAGATCCAAAATGTTTCCCCCATCTAAAAGGGGAAACACACACCAAGCTCACCCCTCAACCGATTAAAGGTTGATTCGTCTAAAGGCTTAGTGAAAATATCAGCCAACTGATGATGAGTATCGACATGGCGAAGGTCGATATCACCCTTCTCATAATGGTCTCGCAAAAAGTGAAAGCGCACATCAATGTGTTTGGTCTTCGAATGAAGCACGGGGTTCTTAGCAACGCTCATTGCACTCGTGCTGTCACAAAGCAAAGGAACACGAGAAAAGCTCAGACCAAAATCACGCAAAGTGGCCATCAGCCAAAGCAACTGGGAACAGCAGCTAGCCGCAGCAACATACTCAGCCTCTGTGGTAGACTGGGCGACACTAGAATGCTTGCGAGAGGACCAAGATACAAGAGAAGAACCAATAAACTGACAAGTCCCAGAAGTGGACTTGAGCTCAATGCGACAACCAGCAAAATTGGCATCGGAATAACCGCAAAGGGAGAGGGTGGAGGAAGCTGAATACCAAATCCCGAACTCAGGTGTGAAATGAAGGTACCTGAAAATGCGCTTGACCACCTGACGGTGAGAAGTGCGCGGCGACGCCTGAAAGCGCGCACATAGGCACACCGCGAACTGGATGTCCGGGCGTGTCGCCGTCAGGTAGAGCAGCGACCCGATCATGCTTCGGTACTCCTTCTGGTCCACAGCTTCTCCATCCTTGTCCGCATCCAGGGCCGTCGTGGTCGACATGGGTGTTGGAAGAGGCTTGGCCTCACCCATATCGAACCTCTTCAGCAAGTCCTTGGTATACTTGCCCTGGTGCACAAACGTCCCTTCTCGGGATTGCTTAATTTGCAATCCTAAAAAGAAAGTCAGCTCGCCCATCATACTCATCTCGAACTCCCTGCTCATAGTATCTGCAAACTTGGCAACCAAAGCGTGAGAAGAACCACCGAAAATGATATCATCCACGTAAATCTGGACCAAGAGAGTGTCTTTGCCTTGCTTGAGGAGAAAGAGCGTTTTATCCACACATCCCATTTTAAAACCCTTAGCAAGCAAAAAGGTTTTCAACCTATCAAACCAGGCTCTAGGGGCTCAACCACCAAACCGGAGCTGTAGAGGGGATGCACCGCCCGTGCACCCCATCCACCGACACGTGTCCCCAGGTCCTCGACCCGAGCAACACCGTGCCCCGCAAGTCTCCGCTCGTCGCTGTCCCAGGCTGTCAGCCACCACAGCTGATCCTCAGGCCAACGGTCCCTCAGTCCAAGCCTCACGTCCGCCCTTCACCGCTCCGGGTCCATCGGCATGGCACGTCTCTACTTGACCTTCACCTTACCCTCGATCACTGTCTCCGTGCTCGACACCTGCACAACACAAGCCAAAGAACATGCGATCAAACCCGTTGATAATCACTCATCACTCGAGACTCGGCATACACCCATGTATCCGCAATCTCCCCCTTGATGAGTGCATTGTCAACTACACACACAAATCATAATAAAATAGAAGAAGAAAGGAAGAAGGAGAGAACTCGAGCAAATGACCCAGAAGCATAGCAAAGCCGAAGAAGGTCAAGTGGAAAGAGCAAGACAACTTGATCCCCAAAGACATGGGCAACGGCTCGACGCAACCAAGCAAAGGAAAGCTAGCCCTCAAGAAGAGGTAGAACAGGCTCAACACCGCTACCAAAAACCAATTGACACTCAAGAATAGAAGAGCTCGACACCAATTGAAAAATCGAACAACAGAGCTTGACACCAATTGAAAATCAATCTGAAAATCAAGCAAAGCAGTGCTAGTCCTCAAGAAGAGGCAGAACGGGCTCAACACCACTAGCGAGAAAGCTCGATACCAAAACCTTACGGTCAACAAGAAGCAAACTCCCCCTCAAATAGTGCACACAACCACGAAGACTCCCCCTTAGTTCAACTCGGAAAGCACATGATTTATAAAGATTTTACCCCCTTAGTTGAATACAGAAGGGACTCATGATTTGTCAAAATTTCTCCCCTTAGTTGAAAATGCACTTATCAAGTAAAAGTTCTCCCCCCTTAGAGAATGCACCATCAAAAGTGCCAACAAGCAAATTTCTTCCCCTTCCAAAATGCATATGAGTCAAAATGCAAGTTAGCAGCTTCAGGAATATAGTCAAGAGAATGCAAAGATGCTCTAGACAGTTCTGTTCCGCTAAAATGCTAGCAAAGGCTCAAACTGATCACCAATTACGAAATATGAACATGAGAGCAAAGTGAGCAGTTTTTAGTCAAAAAGGTATTCACCATCAAAATAGCACTAAACATGTATAGACAGCAATCCAAACAAGTGCTAAACATGTATACAAGGTGAACTACCCTAGCAAAGTTCAATCATCATGCTATAGAATGAAACATACACTTGTGATTTCAAATTTTAATCGGAGCTGCAGCGGTGAAATTACACAAGTTTAAAACACAGCATGTGACCGCGAGAGGTTGAAAGCTTGTCATTGCCTAACTTTTTAACCGAGCGAAGCCTATGCATATGCAATCAGAAGCTTAAAGCATCGGTTTCGGTTATACACTACACGGCTCAAGTTTAACTCAATGTGCAATGAGAAACAGTCTCGATACCGTGATGTGTTGACAAGCAATCCCATCTCGATCTTTTCAATTCACTAAAAGCTTGGTTCAATTTTATTGACAGAATATGAACAAACCAAGCAAGTGAATGACTCAGAACTAGAGACATAGCAACCTAGCATATATGAAAAGCACGAGTGAATTTAACACATCCTACACATGCTAGTTGCATATCTCAATGGTGAACATTTTCAAGTTTTATGTTCATTAAGCAGGTTCACCATTCAAAAATAGCTCAGCTCACAACATGTATCAGTGATCAGAAAGAGCATAAGCTACGAGCATCAACACAAAGCATCAGAGCATAGTAAACAAAGCATAATCACATTCTAAAGATTATATACATGAAGCTCAGAAAGTAAAGATGCATGCTGAAAATGCAAACACTAATGAAAATAAAGACAAACGAAAAAGAGTCAGTCTATGATACAAGAACCAAAATGTTTCCCCCATCTAAAAGGGGAAACACACACCAAGCTCACCTCTCAACCGATTAAAGGTTGATTGGTCCAAAGGATTGGTGAAAATATTAGCCAACTGATGATGAGTATCGACATGGCGAAGGTCGATATCACCCTTCTCAACATGGTCTCGCAGAAAATGAAAGCGCACATCAATGTGTTTGGTCTTCGAGTGCAGCACGGGGTTCTTAGCAACGCTAATAGCACTCGTGCTGTCACAAAGCAAAGGAACACGAGAAAAGCTCAGACCAAAATCCCGCAAAGTGGCCATCATCCAAAGCAACTAAGAATAGCAGCTAGCCGCAGCAACATATTCAGCCTCTGTGGTAGACTGAGCGACACTAGACTGCTTGCGAGAAGACCACGATACAAGAGAAGAGCCAATAAATTGGCAAGTCCCAGAAGTGGACTTGCACTCCAAGCGACAACTAGCAAAATCGGCATCGGAAAAACCGCAAAGGGAGAGGGTGGAGGAAGCTGAATACCAAATCCCGAACTCAGGTGTGAAACAAAGGTACCTGAAAATGTGCTTGACCGCCTGACGGTGAGAAGTGCGCGGCGACGCCTAAAAGCGCGCGCACAGACACACCGCGAACTAGATGTCCGGGCGTGCCACCGTTAGGTAAAGCAGCGACCCAATCATGCTTCGGTACTCCTTCTGGTCCACAGCTTCTCCATCCTTGTCCGCATCCAGGGCCATTGTGGTCGACATGGGTGTTGGAAGAGGTTGGCCTCACCCATATCGAACTTCTTTAGCAAGTCTTTGGTGTACTTGCCCTGGTGCACAAACGTCCATTCTCGGGACTGCTTAATTTGCAATCCGAGAAAGAAAGTCAGCTCGCGCATCATACTCATCTCGAACTCTCTGCTCATCAAATCCGCAAACTTGGCAACCAAAGCATGAGAAGAACCACCGAAAATGATATCATCCACGTAAATCTGGACCAAGAGAGTGTCTTTGCCTTGCTTGAGGAGAAAGAGCGTTTTATCCACACATCCCATTTTAAAACACTTAGCAAGCAAAAAAGTTTTCAACCTATCATACCAGGCTCTAGGGGCTTGTTTCAAACCATATAAAGCTTTGTGAAGTTTAAAAACATGGTTTGGAAACTTGGGATTTTCAAAACCGGGGGGTTGTTCAACATAAACCTCTTCTTCTATGTAGCCGTTTAAGAAGGCACTCTTGACATCCATTTGAAAAAGTTTGAAACCTTTGGATGTTGCAAAAGCCAAGAGTATCCTAATAGCCTCCAAACGAGCTACAGGAGCAAAAGTCTCCTCATAGTCTATCCCCTCCTTCTGACTATAGCCCTTCGCTACAAGCCTGGCCTTGTTTCTAACAACGTGGCCATCCTCTCCTTGCTTGTTTTTGAAAACCCATTTAGTCCCAATAGGCTTACAGTCTGGAGGAGGTGGAACTAAAACCCAAACCCGATTTCGCTCAAAGTTCTCTAGCTCCTCATGCATGGCATTGACCCAATCCTGATCCGTCAAAGCGTGTCCAACATCTCGGGGCTCAAAATCAGCAACAAAAACAGAATGAGCAAGGTGAGAGATTTGAGACCTGGATCGAGTGACACGTTCGTCAATGTTGCCGATCATCTGCTGAGGGGGGTGTTGGCGCTAGATGTGTCGTGGCGCCTCCCGTGCAGAAGTGATCTCCCCCTCAACAACAGCTGGTGCCTCCCCGGGTACAAAAGGTACCGCTCGGGGTGGCGGATCCCACGGCCCCCAGGAAGAAGAAGTGTCGGGGTCGTGAGTCGTAGTAGAAGCCGCTCCTTGCGGCACAGCAGGTGGAGGGGGTGCTGGATCATCCATACCTTCAGCACCCTCATCCTCGTCATCAAAAAGAGGCTCACCAACCTCGTGATTACCTGCACGCTCAAAACGAGAAGAAGGACAAACCATGGTCTCGTTGAAGGTGACATCAGATGTCTCCATGACTTGGTTAGTGTCAAGGTTAACTACACGATATGCACGAGTATGAGTGCCATAACCTAAAAACACGTCGTCAGAAGAACGAGACTCAAATTTGTCCAGGTTGTCTTTCTTAAGTATAAAACAGTGGCAACCAAAGACTCTAAAATAACTCACCTTGGGCAGTTTTCCAAAACGCAACTCATAAGAAGTCTTTTTCAAGAAAGCTCGGAGAAAAATGCGATTGGAAATATAGCATGCAGTGTTCATAGCTTCGGCCCAATATCGCCTAGGAGTCCTATGCTCATCGAGCATCGTCCTGGCCATCTCTACAAGGGTCCGATTCTTCCTCTCTACAACACCATTTTGGGGCGGTGTGTAGGGAGAAGAGAATTGATGCTCTAAACCCAAAGAGTTACAAAACTTCTCAAAATCCGAATTCTTGATTTCAGAACCATTATCACTTCTAATAGCTCGCATCGAGTTCAAAGGGAACTCGTTCTGAAGACGCAAAATCAGATTGCGAGCAAAAGAGAAAGTCTCGGTCTTCTCAGACAAAAAGAAGACCCACACATACATCGAAAAGTCGTCAACAACAACAAGCACATACCACTTCCCCCAACCGAGCTCATCCGAGCCGAACCAACAAGGTCCATGTGCAAAAGCTCTCCAGGGCACTTGGTCATGACCTGAGTCACTGGATGGTGGGGAGCGGCAACCATCTTCCCATGTCTACAAGAATGGCAAACCAGATCCTTCTCCATGGATAACTTGGGCAATCCTCGGATTAGGCCAAGTGAACTAAGCCTTGCAAGCAAGTCGAAGCTCAAATGTCCAAGTCTCCTATGCCACTTCCAAAGATCAGAGGAGGAAGGTCCAGCTACCAGACAACGAGAAGTGCCAAAAGACTCTGAGAAATTCGCATGAAAGACTTTTCCAAAGGGCAAAATCATACAAACAAGATTGCCCTGAGGATCCAAAATACGACTGAGATTCGGTTTAAACGAATCTCATAATCGTCGTCAAAGAGTTGCGAAACAGAAAGAAGGTTAAAATGCAAGTTAGAAACAAAAGCAACATCGCGCAACACAAAGTGCTCATTAACTCGCACCGACCCACGAGACAAAACCTTACCTTTGCTATTGTCGCCGAAGGTGATAAACTCCTTTCCAGCGACTGGACTAAGACTGGAGAACCACTTGGCGTTTCCGGTCATGTGCCTCGAGCAACCGGAATCCACCAACCAAACGTTCTCCAATCGTCTTACCTACATCAATAAAAAGACTTAGGGTGAGCATACTGTCCAACACTGGGGTTAGTAAAGTAAGGGGAATACCAGTGTTGGGCCGACTGCTCAAAAGAACGGTTAGCAGAAAAACCATTTCTAGCACGTCTACGGGGAAAGCGATCACCATGCTGAGGAAAACGTGGTCCGCTAAAGAAGGAGCGTCCATCGCGATACTCAAAACACGGTGGTGGAAAACGCTCAACTACAAAGCCACCGCCACGGGGTCCATAGCCTACAACTACAGGCTCCCGCGGGGCATGACCTCTCCGCTGCCTAGGCCTAGGAACTTGAGGTTCTGGAACTCTGGGCCTAACAACACGCCTATGAACATTAGGCACATGTACATCATGGAAAGGATGGTGCATGTCCATGTTGTTCATCTCCTTTGCACGGCGCGCCTCCCTCTTGCACCGAAAACAAAACTTACTTAAGTGTCCATCTCTCCCACGGTGCTCACAATGGTACCTCACCGCTCTCATAGGGGGATGTTGGTACTCACGGTTGTGGGTGTGGATCACTTTGCCCTTCTGTGGCATAAGCTCCTCCTGGATGGGTGGCATGGTGTCCAACTTGTTTTTTAGGTGGTTGGGCTTGGGATGCCATGTCTGCTTTTTGGGTGGAGCTCTCGGAGGTTCAACGAACACACCATCCTTGGTGTTGGGCTTGAGAGGCTCTTTGGGTGGAATCTTGGTAAGCTTGGGAGTAGTGGTGGAGTTGGGCTTCTCACATGGGTTCAGACCACTCGACTCTCCAATCTTGCCAAACGATGACACATCAACACCCGGAGCAAAGCCTACACCTGGACCTCCAGCAGCTCGCTTGAATTGGGAGATCATCATCCCGAGCTGTGGCTCACCACAAGACACCCATGACAAGATGGTCCGAAGGTATGTGTTTTCCTCCTCGGTTTGCATCTTGTCATGCTTCATGTTGGCAATCACCATCTCCAGGCCCTCACACAAAACACACCTGGACACACAAGTGCTACCCGAGCTGGCCTTCTCAAGAGACACAATCTGGGCATTCTTCTCTACCAACTCGGTTTGCAAGCCAGCACAAGACTTGCATGCACCCAACAGCGAGGATCTAGCCTTCAGCTCATCCACTTCGCCTACCAACGCCACATACTTACCTCTCAAAGTGAGAAGGTCAGTCATGTGCGTGGTGCACATCTCACACTCCTTCTCGGTGACAACAATGGTGGACTTGACAGATTCATGTTCCTTCACCGTATCCTCCCACTTCTGCCTAAACTCCTTGCGCTCTCTAGCGGCACGCCTAAGCAACTTGTCTTGACTAAGGAGAGCGGCAGTAAGTTTCTCGACCTCAGCAGAAAGCTCGTCGGGGGTCAGAGATACCTGGGAGGTGTCGTCGTTGTCGTCGTTCCAAGGGGTCTCCTCCAGCTCACCGTCGACCTCCTTGCCGAGGGCCATGGTGCAGAAGCCCTCGTCGTCGGCGAAGAAGCAGAGGCCGTTGAGCATGTCCTCGATCCTCTTCTTCTTCTCGGACTCGTCGTCGCTTGAAGAAGCGGAGTCGTCGTCCGAGTCGTCGACGTCGCTGAGCGTGGCGAAGAAAGCACGCTGCTCAGCCTGGGCCTTCTCCAAGTACTTGGTCTTGATGTACTCCTTGTTGAAGCCGCCCTTCCGCTTGTGCTTCGCGGGGACGTACTTCTCCTTGCGCTTGCCGGAGTCGTACTTGTGCCCATGATCGCCCTTCCCAGATGTGTGCTTCTTCTTGGGACAGTTGGCGATGAAGTGGTCGGGGTCGCCGCACTCAAAGCATCCTGAGCGTCCTCCTCCACGGCGACGGTTCATGCGGTTGTTGTCAAACCGCGAGAATCGGTTGGCAAGCAAAGCCAACTCGTCATCCCCCAAAGACTCCAGCTGGTCCTCTGTGACAGAGAAGAGTGAAGAAAGTGCAAATCCTCCAGAGGGGTTAGCAGAAGAGCCAGAAACCAAAGCCATAGTCGGGCCAGAAGGATTTTCATAAGAAGCCCTTGACATGGCGTCAATCTCACTAGACTTGAGCTTGCTAAAGAGCTCGTCGCAAGTGAGGGTCTCATAGTTAGACGATTCGATGATTGCTTGAACCTTGGAATCCCACACCGACCGATCAAGGGTATGCAAAAGCTTGAGAGCCCTCTGATGATCGTCGAAAGGCAACAGCTCCTTGTTAGCCCTCATCCTGTTGACAATCACCTGAAAGCGAGCGAATAAACTTTCTATGCTCTCGCCTAGCATATGTCAAAAGTTCTCATACTCTCGCTTCAACGACTCGTAGAGACGGGTTTTGACTTGAGAGGTTCCCTCATGAAAACGCATGAGGGTAGCCCAAATCTCCCGAGCCGTAGCGAGGTGAGAAACGCGGTCAATCTCACTCATGCTCAGGCATGAGAAAAGAGCATTACGGGCTCGGCTATTGGCATCGTGCTCATCGATCTGAAGTTGAGAGACACGAGCAGCCAAGACCACGTAATCAGCAGAGTTGCAAATATCCCAAATGGAAGAACCCAAACTCTGCAGATAGGCCGACATGCGTATCTTCCAATACGCATAGTTCGTCCCATCGAAAAACGGTGGCTTGCCCACGCCGCGATCCATGTCACCTTCTGTGGATCTGGAACCGGCTAAGATGGAAGATCCTTAACCCGCTCCGATACCAATTGAAGGACCGAAAGTGCTACCAGAAAGCGACCAAAGGGGGGTGGTGAATGGGAGCTTCAATTTTCCTTTTGGATGCTTGTCGCCACTGTCCTGAGAAACACCCCAAGAGCAAACCTAGAGCTCGTATGTGTCCACGACCCTAGAGATAGGGTGGATGCTTCCAAGAAGCACAGCAAGACACTATACGACTCTAGAAACCCAACACAAAAACCCAAAACCAAATCCGAGATCGCACGAACAAACGACGAATGAAACAGTGCACAGCTGGGTGCATCGGACGTGGCAGCGTCCGATGGCAAAGCACCGGACGCGTCCGATGCAAACAGGACCTCTCTGGAACCTTACTGGACAGGCATCAGACGCTGCTACAGTGAAACCCAAGCGTCCGATGCTTGACCCCCGGCGCGTCCGATGGCAACGGACGCTCCGATGGTCAGCGTCTGATGCTCCTTCAAATGTGCTGTCAGACGACACGTGGCACTAGACGCTCCGATGGTTTGAGATCAGCATCCGATGCTCACGACCTCAGCGTCCGATGGTCCCAAAACAGTACAGTTCTTCCGCGAAATCCACTCGATCTCCTCCGAATCAAAAGCACTAAGGCTTAGACTTGGTATGAGGAGTTCCAAGGAGGTTAGTGAGCTATCCCATGGGAATCATGGCTCGAACCTAACTCCAAATCGATGAATTGAAAGATTTCGGGACTAAGAGAGCAAAACCGATCCAAAACGAAAATCGACCGATCTACTAGCTCGTGAGGTTAGGGATGAATTCCTTCGGTGGAAAGAAGTGCCTCACGATCTAGAACAACTTGGTTCAAACAGATTTGCGAATAACGCACCGAGTTGAAAGATCGATCAACGGGAAAAACGTGGAGAAAAGCAACCCGCGAAGAACAAGAACAAAACGCGAATCACAACCACGAATTTGTAACCGTGTGGCTACCACACGCTACAATAGTGAGATTACGGTCTCAGTTCCTCAAAATCTCACGGGCACAGAGGTATTGTTCTCTTCTCTATGGATCTCAGTTCGCTACAGCAGGGGAGAGGGAGAGCAGGAAAACCTAGAAGGCAAAATAGTAAATGGCTGAGATAGATGGGGAGGTGGGTGTCTCCCCCTACTTATCCTAAAACTAACTATTCCTAATTCCCACTCTACCCCTAACTACTTACAGAGCGAACCAGCTAAACCCTAAGGTTATTCTGGACCAACTCGATGGTACGTGGATCTGACGGCCACGCCCGCATAACTGGTAGCGTTGCCTCGACGCAACCTCACCGATTGCCGCCACGTGCTGCCACCGCTCTGCGTCCTCTTCACGGACTCCGCCCCCGGTTTTGTGGCCGAAACCGGGAAACCAGGCCTTCACGTCCACCCCCGGTTTTGAGGCCCAAACCGGGAAACCAGCCCACCGAAGCCTGAGTTTTGTGGCCCAAACTCAGCAAACCCGCAGCACCCAGGTTTTGAGGCCCAAACCTGGAAACCGTCCTCAGCCCGAGTTTTGTGGCCCAAACTCGGAAACCATCAGCGCCCAGGTTTTGAGGCCCAAACCTAGAAACCGTCCACCCGATGGTTTTTCTCTAGCTCTACCACCAAACCGAAGCTGTAGAGGGGATGCACCGCCCGTGCACCCAATCCACCAACACGTGTCCCTAGGTCCTCGACCCAGGCAACACCATGCCCGCAAGTCTTCGCTCGTCGCTGTCCCAGGCTGTCAGCCACCACAGCTGATCCTCGGGCCACCGGTCCCTCAGTCCAAGCCTCATGTCCGCCCTTCACCGCTCCCGGTCCGTTGGCACGACACGTCTCTACTTGACCTTCACCTTGCCCTCGATCACTGTCTCTGTGCTCGACACCTGCACAACACAAGCCAAAGAACATGCGATCAAACCCGTTGACAATCACTCATCACTCGAGACTCGGCATACACCCATGTATCTGCAACAATGAGCAGGGAATTTGAGATTAGCATGATGGGCGAGTTGACGTTTTTCCTCGGGTTGCAAATCAAGCAATCCCGAGAGGGGACGTTTGTGCACCAGGGCAAGTACACCAAGGACATATTGAAGAAGTTCGATATGGGTGAGGCCAAGCCTCTTCCAACACCCATGTCGACCACGATGGCCCTGGATGCGGACAAGGATGGAGAAGCTGTGGACCAGAAGGAGTACCGGAGTATGATCGGGTCGCTGCTGTACCAAGGACATTCAGTTCGCGGTGTGTCTTTGCGCGCGCTTTCACGCGTCGCCACGCACCTCTCACCGTCAGGCGGTCAAGCGCATTATGAGGTACTTATGCTTCACACCCGAGTTTGGGATTTGGTATTCTGCTTCTTCCACTCTTTCCCTTTGCGGTTACTCGAATGCTGATTTTCCTGCTTGCCGACTTGAGCGCAAGTCCACTTCTGGGACTTGTTAGTTTTTGGGTTCTTCTCTTGTGTCTTGGTCTTCTTGCAAGCAGTCTAGTGTCGCTCAGTCTACCACAGAGGCTGAATATGTCACTGCAGCTAGCTGTTGTTCCCAGTTGTTGTGGATGATGACCACTTTGCATGATTTTGGTCTGAGTTTTTCTCGAGTTGCATTGCTTTGTGACAGCACGAGTGCGATTAGCGTTGCTAAGAACCCCGTGCTGCATTCTAATACCAAACACATTGATGTGCGCTTTTATTTCCTGCGAGACCACTATGAGAAGGGTGATATCGACCTTCACCATGTCGATACTCATCTTCAGTTGACAGATATTTTCACCAAGCCTTTGGACCAATCAACCTTTGCTAGGTTCAGAGGTGAGCTTGGTGTGTGTTTCCCCTTTTAGTTGGGGGAAACATTTTAGTTCTTGTATCATAGACTGACCTTTTTTGTTTTGCTCTTGTTTAGTTTCTACTTTTCATCATATTGGCATCTTTATCTTTTCGAGCTTCATGTCTATAACCTGTAGAATGAATCTATGCTCTGATTAGTGTGTGCTCCGAAGATGTATGATGATGCTTGTAGCTTAGGCTCATTTTGATCACTGATACATGTTGTGAGCTGAGCTATTTTTTCAGAAATGTGAATATGCTAATTTCAACATAAAATTTGAGACATGGTCACCATTGAGATTGGCAACTAGCATGTGTAGAATATGTTGAAGTCTTTTGTGCTATTTCATATATGCTAGGTTGCTATGTCTCTAGTTCTGAGTCATTCACTTGCTTGGTGTGTTTATATTCTGTTAAAAATTTTAAACCAAGTCTAAGTGAATTGAAAAGATCAAGATGGGATCACTTGACAGCACATCACGGTATCAAGACTGTTTCTCATTGCACATTGAGTTCAACTTGAGCTGTGTAGTGTAAGACCGAAACCGTTGCTTCAAGCTTCTGATTGCTTATGCATAGGCTTAGCTCGGTTGAAAAGTTAGGAGATGTCAAGTTTTCAACCTCTCGCAATCACATGCTGAAATTTCAAACTTGTGTAATCACCGCTGCAACTCCGATAAAATTTTGAGAACACAAGTCTATGTTTCATTCTATAGCATGATGATTGAACTTTGCTAGGGGTAGTTCACCTTGTATACATGTTTAGCACTTGTGTAACTTCCTGTCTATACATGTTTTGGTGCTATGTTAATGGTGAACCCCTTTCTGGATGGTTCAAAACTGCTCACTTTGCTCATATGTTCATATTTCGTATTCTGTGATCAGTTTGAGCCTTTGCTGGCATTTTTGCTTATTGTTAAATAGTCGGTTCAGCACCTTTTAGAGCATCTATTCACTCTATGGAATATATACCTGGAGCTGCTAACCTGCATTTGTGGCTCATATGCATTTTTGCCTTGTTGTGTGCATTTTCAACTAAGGGGGAGAAAGTTTGACAAATCATGTCCCTAGTTGTATGCACTATGAAGGGGGAGTCTATGTTCAGGGGGAGCTTGCTCGATTTTTGCTCTGACGAGCTGCGTAATTGGTTTGGAGCGACTTTCAGCTTGAGTGGTTTTTCAATTGCTTCGGAGCGAGTTTGCTAGTCGTGTTGAGCCTTTGCCTCTTTCTGGAGGGACTAGCTTGTCTTTGTCTTTCTTGCTCCGATCTTCTCGCTAGCGGTGTTGAGCCTGTTCTACCTCTTCTTGAGGGCTAGCTTAGCTTTGCTTGGTTGCGTCGAGCCGTTGCCCATGTCTTTGGGAACCAAGCTGTCTCGCTCACTCCATTCGACTTCTATTGGCTTTGCTTCGCTTCTGGTCGTTTGGTTGAGTTATCCTCTTTCTTCTTCCTTCTTCTATTTCATATGATTTGTGTTGGTAGTTGACAATGCATTCATCAAGCGGGAGATTGCGGATACATGGGTGTATGCCGGATCTTGAGATGATGAGTGATTGTCAACTGGGATGATGAGCATGTTCTTTGGCTTGTGTTGTGCAGGTGTCGAGCACAGATACGGTGATCAAAGGCAAGGTGAAGGTCATGTAGAGATATGTCGTGCTGATGGACCCAAAGCGGTGAAGGGCGGACGTGAGGCTTGGACTGATGGACCGGTGGCCTGAGGATCGGCCGTGGTGGCTGACAGCCTGGGACAGTGACAAGTGAAGACTTGCGGGTGGACGGGGTGCACGGGCGGTGCATCCCCTCTACGGTGTCGGTTTGGTGGTTGAGCTACAGAAAAACCACAGAGTGAACGGTTTCTAGGTTTGGTCCTCAATGCGGATACATGGGTGTATGTCGAGTCTCTGAGTCATGAGTGATTGTCAACTGGGATAATGCGCATGTTTTTGGCTTGTGTTGTGCAGGTGTCGAGCATGGATACAGTGACCAAAGGCAAGGTGAAGGTCAAGTAGAGACGTGCCGTGCCGATGGACCGAGAGTGGCGAAGGGCGGACGTGAGGCTTGGACTGAGGGACCGATGGCCCGAGGATCAGCTGTGGTGGCTGACAGCCTGGGACAGCGACGAGCGAAGACTTGCGGGCACGGTGTTGCCTGGGTCATGGACCTGGGGACACGTGTCGGTGGACGGGGTGCACGGGCGGTGCATCCCCTCTACGGCTCGGTTTGATGGTTGAGCCACAGAAAAACCACCAAGTGGACGGTTTCCAGGTTTGGGTCTCAAAACCTGGGCGCTGATGGTTTCCGAGTTTGGGCCACAAAACTCGGGCTGAGGACGGTTTCCAGGTTTGGGCCTCAAAACCTGGGTGCTGCGGGTTTCTGAGTTTGGGCCACAAAACTCAGGCGATGGTCGGCTAGTTTCCCGTTTTGGGCCTCAAAACCGGGGGTTGGTCGTGAAGGCTGGTTTCCCGGTTTGGGCCTCCAAACCGGGGGCGAAGTCCGGGAAAAGGACGAGCGGAGCGGTGGTGGCACGTGGCGGCAATCAATGAGGTTGCGTCGAGGCAACGCTACCAGTTGTGCGGGCGTGGCCGTCGGATCACCAGCATCTTCGAGTTGGTCCAGAATAACCCTAGGGTTTAGCTGGTTCGCTCTGTAATTAGTGAGGGGTAGAGTAGGAATTATAATTAGGATAAGTAGAGGGAGACACCCTCCTCCCATTCTATCTCAGTCATTTGCTATTTTGCCTTCTAGGTTTTCCTGCTCTCCCTCTCCCCTGCTGTAGCGAACTGAGATCCACAGAGAAGACAATCATACCTATGTGTTCGTGAGATTTTGAGGAAGTGAGACCGTAATCTCACCATTGTAGCGTGTGGTAGCCACACGGTTGCAATTCCGTGGTTGTGATTCGCGTTTTGTTCGTGTTCTTCACGGGTTACTTTTCTCCACGTTTTTCCCGTCGATCGATTTCTCAACTCGGTGCTTCTTTTGCAATTCCGTTTGAATAGAGTTGTTCTAGATCGTGAGGCACTTCTTTCCACCGAAGGAATTTACCTCAAACCTCATGAGCTAGTAGATCGATCGATTTTCGTTTCGGTTCAAGTTTTTCTCCATTCCCCCGAATTTCTTCGATTCATTGATTTGGAGATAGGTTCAAGCCATGATCTCTTAGAGATAGCTCACTATCCTCCTTGTGACTCATCTCTTCAAGTTTAAACCCTAGAGTTTTCGTTTTGGGAGAGTTTGAATCGAATTGGTGGATGAACAGGGGGCTGTCGGGGTGACCGGACGCTGACCCCGTGCGTCCGGTTGTTGAATGCTCAGCGTGGTGTCTTCATGACTTGACCGGACGCTCCTGGTGTTCTGTGACCAGACTCGCTCTTGGCACTATTCATCGTGCTTGTCTCTGACTGACCGGACGGTTGAGCTGTGACCGGACTCACAAGTCACCAGAGTCCGGTCCAACTCAGTGAGTTCCGAAACTGAGGTTTACTTGACCGGACGCGTCAGGTGCCTACTGACCGGACGCACCAGTGAGTTCGGTCAGAGCTGTTTTGCGCGTTTTCGTTCGCAGTTCGTTCGTCTGTTGTCGGATTTGGTTTCTGTCTTTTCCGATTTGTTTCTAGGGTTGTATTGTGTCCTGCTGTGCTTCTCGGAAGCATCCACCCTACATCTAGGGTCGTGGACACTGGCAAGCTTTAGGTTTGCTCTTGGGGTTGATTTTCGGGACAGAGGCAACAAGTTTCCGAACGGAAAATTTGAAGCTCCCATTCACCCCACCTCTAGTCGCTTTCTGGTAGCACTCTCGGTCCTTCAATTGGTATCGGAGCAGGTTAAGGATCTTCCACCTTAGCCGGTTCCAGATCCACAGAAGGCGACATGTGTGACACCCTAGTGTCAAGCACTGCATTAGACACTGCAATTAGATACTAAGAAAGCATAAGCAATGCATTGCATCATTTCATGTGCATGAGAGTGTTTTTGTCTTTTAATTATTTATTTGGATTTGGATTTCTATTGGACTTGATGATCTAAGTGGATTTCTGTTTTGGCAAAGAGTTTTATAAAATAGAGAACATTGAGTATAGTGCTTTTCATGTTGGAGTTTTGACCTAGTTCAAAATAGTTTGTTAAATAAAAATAAGTCAAACAAAATAGTTTATATTTCAAAATTGGCTTTATTTATGTGGAGGATTTCAAAATGGTTTTCAGAAAAAGTGTCCTATATGAAAGTCGTAGAGAAAATTATTTTGAGCAACTTTTATATTTGGGTCAAAACCTAGTTTGGAGTTTTTGAAACTGTTTTTGAGTGGTCAAACATTGGAAAAATTTTTGGAAAAAGAAAAAGGAAAAGAATTCTTCCCGCTCCCTCGTTTTCAGCCCATCTGGCCTTTCGGCCCAACCCGCGCCCGCTACCGCTCGCCCGCGCAGCGCCGGCCCAGCTCTGCGCCGCGTAGCGCAGGCACCAGCCAGCACCTGCGCCGGCCCGCTCCCGCGCTGCACACCGCCGCGCCGGCCCACGCGCGCGTGCCGCTCGCCCCGCCCGCGCGCCGCGCCGCGTCAGCCGACACGGCCGCGTCGTACGCCGGCCAAAGCTGCCGCGTGGCCGGTGATGCCTGAGCAAATCCCGCGCGGTGACTCCCCTTCCGATCTTCTCCCACCGGAGCACGCCAGCGATCCTCGCCCACCAGTCACCGCTCGCCTCGCCTGCCGCACCGCCCTCGCTCGCCGCGCCATCGCGCGTCGCCCGCCGACCGTGGCCCCCGCCACCACCACCGGCCGGCCAGGGCTCGGCCAAAAACCAAGCGCACCCCACTCTCCGCTCTCTCACTCGCTCACTCGCGCACTCTCTCGCCCCCGCTCTCTCCCTCTCCTCTCCCGCGAACGCGCCGAGCACCCCACTGCTCGCCGCCGTTCGACACCGAAGACCCGCGCCGCCGTCCCGCCCGAATCAAGCCATCACCGGCAGATTCACCTCGGCCACCGCTCCGCCTTCGCCCCGCACACACGGTGCGCGCGAAGGAACCGCCGGTCGAGCTCTACCACGCCGACACCACCACTTCCCCCTTTCGGTCGCCGTCGCTGCCGAAGGAGGACAAGTTCCCGTTCTTCATCCACCAAGCCTCCGCCGAGCCCCTTTTTCCTCCTCGACCCTCACCGCACGAAGGCAAGGTGAGAACACACCTCTGTGAGGTCTCTACCGCTCCCCAACCCCTTTTCTCCTCCGACCGAGCACCGCCACCGTCCGCCATGGCCGCTCGCGTGGCCAAGCTCCTCTGGAGCCATCTGAGCCCATCCAACCCCGTAGCTTTGCTCCTTAGGGATCACACGAGCTTTTGCCTCCCCCAATTCTACCGGCGATCGCCGGAAACGGCGTAGCCGCGCGTCGCCGCCGCCGCCGCTCGCCGCCGGCACGCTCCGGCCATACGCTGGCCAAACCAACACCACCACTGGATGCGCCTCGTCGAGACGAATCTATCTAGCCTAGCCTCGCCGCCGGAAACCTCACCGCCGGCGAGCAGCCGCCGGTCAACCCTCTCCCCTGCTTCTTCTCTCTCTGACGGGTGGGTCCCGTTGACCCGTGGACCCCGCGCGTCAGCCTCTGCTTGGTCCATGGACCGCGTCCACCGAAGCCGAGCGTCGGGTGTTTTCGAAAGGATTTTTCTTTAAATGTTTTTCCTTTTTCTAGTAAATGCTTGTTATTTTTGTGTAGTTCGTTTTAAAAGTCCAAATGAAGTACTTTCGGTTTTGCTAGCTTGTTTACAAGTAGATCTATCATGGAAAAATATGAAAGTATTTTTGGTAGAAGTTTATTTTACTGTTTCTTTTTATTTCAGTTTACATGCTTTTGTTGTGATAAATGGAAATAAGTGTTTTATGGTTGAGATAATTCCTGGAAAATTTTGTGTAAGTTCATTAACCTATTTTGCACCTGTGAATAATTTAGGATGCACTATTTATGTAGAAAAAGTTACTATTACGATTAAAAGTCCTTTTTGGCTGATTTCTTAGAATAAATGTTAAGGTGTTTTATATGTCGAAATAAAATGTGGGAAAATTTTTATAGCCTCTGTTTATGATATCCAAGCTGAGAAAAATGTAGGCATGAGCTGTTATGTGCAGAAATCTGAAGTTACTTTACAAAGGTGCTTTTTTGTATTTTCCTTTGGAAATTCATGTAAGAAATAATATAATGTTTCTGTTCATGGAACTTTCTTGATAAGCATAAAATGTGAAGTAGAATATGGGAAAAATATGAAATAGAGTTTTGCACCCTTTTCCGGTAGGGTTGTAGTTCAAGTGCTTTATTTTGCAATAGATTTGTTTATTTTGTGTAGGCTTGTATGTTTATGCTCTGCCAGCAATATTCCTACAGCAGGATGTGTATGAGTAGAAGAAGTCAGGAAAATTATGAAATCTGCTGTTTGACACTTTTTGAATCAGGAGCTAGTTCAAAGCACCTTTTTGGGCAGTTTGCTTGTCATTTTTATATCTGCAGTTCTGTATTTTATTTTTGGCTGAAATTTGTTCAGTGGAGTCCAGCAACTGTTGTTTGCCTTCTGGAATTTTAGTGGATTTTTCTGAGTCCAGAAAAGTGTACTTGCAGTTCAAACCTAAGTTTCTTTTGAATTATTAAATAAGAAAAAGGTGAATAAATGAATTTTGTTTTATGAATTAAATAAGTATTTACCTCAATGTCAAAAGTGGTTCAATAAGTTGGGTTTGTTGGTTTGCAAGAAATGCTCTTTTCATACCATACATCTTGCACCCGCATTGTAATTATTTATTAATCGTCGCATGCAATAGGATCGACCCCTCCGGAGCCCAACCAGGAGCCAGAGACAAACGCCGAGCAGCAGATCCCGGAGCTCTAACAAGCCGAGGAAGCCGACCCCGCCTGCGACACTAACTTGCCTGAGTGCCCTTCCCACAAGGCCTCGGTCTTCACCCAAGGCAAGCCCCGGAGCATATTAAGCCTCCTATCTTTTGCAAATTAAATTACTTGAGTCCTTTTATATTGTGATGCATTAGGTTAGAAGTTGGAATGAATCCTACTTGCTGCATTACCATTCATTGGTTATTGATTAATATCTATCTTGTTATCCTGTTACTTATTTATTAATGTAGAATTGCTTAGCCTGCTTAATAAAAGTAGTAGTTGAGGATGTTTCCGTAATACCCTTGATGGGTAGTTATTGGATCACGGTTGGCTATATCTGCTATCGTGGAAAAGAACCTGAATAGTAATGAAATACGGTCAACTGGAAGGCAAGACACAAGTTTGGAAACTTGGGGCAGCCCGTCCGTTGGATCGTGTAGGTTTGTATCGATGTTGGCCCTCGTTCATTTTTGAACGCGCCCTTTTACTTAGGGATATGTCAGTGCCGTAATCATCGACCCCAAAGCCGGTTAGAAGCTGTTCGGGCCGGTCTCAACCCGTGTCATGCCCTCTAGTATGGAAATTGGGATCTGCCGCGTGAGGCCATCGCCAGGTTCCAATTGGGCGGTCCGTGCTTGAACCGCGACGATTACCACCACGAACAAGCGTCGAGCGGTTGCCCAATGCATGGACCCGATGGGAAAAGTGTGGGCTGGTATTAAAGGTCTTTCACCAGCTGGTTTGGAATTCGATTCGAGTCGCCGTCTCCCCCGGTTAGTGGGAAACTATGGCGAGCTTCACCACGATACAACTCCATGTGATGATTTAAGGTTCAACTAAAATGTGGATAAGTCAACTGGATATGGTTATATTATTGATTGATAGATTTAAGTGAGTGCTCTAGTATAGGTGAAAAACCTAGAATTAAGGAATAGGTCTAAAAATGGCAGCTCATCATTATCATCAATTACCTCTTATCTGAAATTGAGCTTTTCGCAACTAAAGATCCCAGATCCACCCAAAAAGGCCTTGCATACCCTTGGTGCCTTTATTTTCAGTTGGACGGGTAAGTCTAGCTGAGTACATTCCCGTACTCAGGGTTTATCCCGTTGTTGCAGATGGTCAGGTCTACTTCGGCTATTGTAAGCATTGCCTTTACCCAGTGAAGGTGATGAGGAGTAGGCTCAGGGTAGGGTCGTCCAGAAGCTCCCCTTTTTCTTTTGCTGGTCTGAGATTGTTGGTGGCACATTATCTTAAAAAGGAGGAGTGAGTCGTGTTGAGTGGGTTTTATCAAACCATGTTTATTTGGACCACACGTGTGGTGGTCGTGTTTTAAACTACTTCAGCTTCCGCACTTTTAAAATTCAGTATTGTAATAACTCCGTTTTAAATTCGCACTCTGATATTTTAAATTCGGTTTCATTTTTGCTATGATGTATCTTTACGAATATAATCCTTGAACGATGCGATCCTGTATGATGTATGGTGTTAGAAATCCTTCGAGATTTCTGGACTACCGGGGTTGTATGGGTTCAAGTATCAGTTGAAGTCAGACGGATTTGGCTAAGATAATACTTGAGCTCTTATAATCAGGACGGTTCCGCCACAACATGGATCGCGGCGTGGGCAAACCGCCGTTTTTTGATGGGACGAACTATGCGTATTGGAAGATACGCATGTCGGCCTATCTGCAGAGTATTGGTGCTTCTATTTGGGATATTTGCAACTCTGCTGATTACGTGGTCTTGGCTGCTCGTGTCACTCAGCATCAGATCGATGAGCACGATGCCAATAGCCGAGCCTGTAATGCTCTTTTCTCATGCTTGAGCATGAGTGAGTTTGATCGCGTTTCTCACCTCGCTACGGCTCGGGAGATTTGGGTTACCCTCATGCGTTTCCATGAGGGAACCACTCAAGTCAAAACTCGTCTCTACGAGTCGTTCAAGCGAGAGTATGAGAACTTTCGACATATGCCTAGCGAGAGCATAGAAAGTTTATTCGCTCGCTTTCTGGTGATTGTCAACAGGATGAGGGCAAACAAGGAGCTGTTGCCTTTCGACGATCATGAGAGGGCTTTGAAGCTTTTGCATACTCTTGATCGGTCGGTGTGGGATTCCAAGGTTCAGGCGATCATCGAATCGCCTAACTATGAGAACCTCACGTGCGACGAGCTATTTAGTAAGCTCAAGTCTAGTGAGATCGATGCCATGGTGAGGGCTTCTTATGAAAATCCTTCTGGCCCGTCAATGGCTTTGCTTTCTAGCTCTTCTGCTAACACCTCTGGAGGCTTTGCACTTTCCTCTCTTCTTTCTGTTACAGAGGAGCAGCTGGAGTTCATGAGGGATGACGAGCTGGCGTTGCTCGCCAACCGGTTCTCGTGGTTCCACAACAACCGCATGAACCGTCATCGCGGAGGAGGATGCTCAGGATGCTTTGAGTGCGGCGACCCCAACCACTTCATTGTCAATTGCCCGAAGAAGAACAAGCAAGTCTTCGGCAAGGCGGATCACGGGCACAAGTACGACTCCGGCATGCGCAAGGAGAAGTACGTCCCCGCGAAGCACAAGCGGAAGGGCGGCTTGAACAAGGAGTACATCAAGACGAAGTACTTGGAGAAGGCACAGGCTGAGCAGCGTGCATTCTTCGCCAAGCTCAGCGACGTCGACGACTCTGATGACGACTCCGCTTCCTCAAGCGACGACGAGTCCGAGAAGAAGAAGATGATCGAGGACAAGCTGAACGGCCTCTGCTTCTTCGCCGACGACGAGGGTTTCTGCACCATGGCCCTCGGCAAGGAGGTCGACGGCGAGCTGGAGGACATCCCTCGGAACGATGACGACAATGACGACACCTCCCAGGTATCTCAGACTCCCGATGAGCTTTCTGCTGAGGTCGAGAAACTTACTGCCGCTCTCCTTAGTCAAGTTAAGCTGCTTAGGCGTGCTGCTAGAGAGCGTAAGGAGTTTAGGCAGAAGTGGGAGGATACGGTGAAGGAGCTTGAGTTTGCCAAGTCCACCGTAGTTGTCTCTGAGGAGGGCGAGTGTGAGATGTGCACCATGCACATGACTGACCTTCTCACTTTGAGAGGTAAGTATGTGGCGTTGGTAGGAGAGGTGGATGAGCTTAAGGCTAGATCTTCGCTGTTGGGTGCGTGCAAGTCATGTCACTACTGGAGAACAGGCCTTTAGCCCCGGGCCATTTTGGCCTTTAGCCCCGGGCATGGAGCCGAGGCTAAGGAATCGGGACTAAAGGCCCGACCTTTAGCCCCGGTTCCCCGCCCCGGGGCTAAAGGGGACCTTTAGCCCCGGTTGGTAATACCAACCGGGACTAAAGAGGTCTCTAGCCGAGCCACGGTTGCTGGGTTCTTTAGTCCCGGTTGGTATTACCAACTGGGGCTAAAGAGGCCGCCTTTTTTTCTTTTTTCTTTTTCTTTTCTTTTCAATTGGTTATTGTTTTCGGTTTTACAATTACATTAGGGTTTTTAATACGTATTCTTCGCTGCTAATATATTCCATTACGGTTTCAAATTCGTATTCTTCGCTGCTAATAAATATATATAAACATATAAAATTTATAATTACACACAAATGAAATATGAAACTATATATATTATAGATCGAGCTATACATATGTACATAAAATATACAATCCATCATGCATCCTTAACTTGATATTTACAACACAAATATTGTTCCTGACTTAGAGGTCATACAAGTGTTCATCTTGGTTTGACTTCATTGGTTCATCTTTGTTAAACCAATACTCGGGGCCAGACTTAAGGACAGGGTCGTTAATGAAGCCCACGATGGTCTCTTTAATTGCTTTGAGGCGGACCTTATCCATCACCTGGTTCTTCAACCATGTCTCCTTTAATTTGGATTAAAAGAAAAAGAAAGTATTAGCATACATAATATTTATGTAAAAGCAAAAAAATGTAATAAATTCATTTACATGTTACGTACTTGCTGACTCTGTAGAGTTCTTTTTTCATACACCATCAGAAACTCGCAAACATAGTACGCACATAAATTATTTCCTGGTGACTGCCGTAGAACCCACTGTACAAGATATAAAAATATTACTCTCGGCTGAGCGTGCGTCTGCTGAGTGATGCTAATGAAGGTAAATAGGCGGGGAGGTAGTACAACTTACATTTAGTCATAGAGGATCAGGAAGTTGCGCTTTCAGATCCGGACGGTGTTTCTGAACAAACCAAGCCCAAACCCTGCACAATATATATAATTGGATCGTTAATTATTAACTATTGCAGAGTTAAAGAGCAGGAATCAATATTTAAAGCTCACATTTACCCTCCGCTTGTTTGCCTCGGCCACTTTTAAAAAATAATGCACGCCATCAATGAACTCTTTTGAGCGACTATCGGCATTGTACATCCAGTGACGTGTCATCGTCTGCATTATATGACATATCACATAATTATATCTCTCATTCTTATCAACAAATTTATAAACAAGTTCATGACACCCAAATTTAGTAAGCATCACTGGTGGCATATAAGTAGTAGCAGTTGAACTTGTCTAATTAATTATTATATCAAGATAACAATGCAGCCTCATCCACTTGGCCACAACCAAAGCAACTAACAACACATGCACATTTTTCCCACATTACAGTCCAACAAGATGGACTGTCTGCCAGTCCAACCAAATAGGAAGGTAAGGTAGGGGTAGGTGCTGTAGGAATTGAGTTGATTCTTGAGTTGAAAGCCTCTAGAGCTGCAGAAGCTTTCTCAAAAGACTTGTACTTTTTATGCACAGTTCCCTTAACTTTGAGGACATACTGACTGCACTCGGCCCAGCTGGTGTAAATACCTAGCTTGGTGCCCTTGAAAACGACATACCAAGCAGGCATCCTTCTGCATTTTAGTTGAGCAGTAAACTAAAGTATTATATATTTCTACTTTTTGTAAACAAATGATTTAAATGATCACTATTTCTCCAAAAAAAATAAAATAAACTAATTAAACCGGTCACATTTTGTAAACTAAAGTATTATATATTTCTAATTTCCGTAAAAAAATGATTTAACTCATCTCTATTTCTCCAAAAAATTAAAATAAACTAATTAAACCGGTCACATTTTGTAAACTATAGTATTATATATTTCTAATTTCTGTAAACAAATGATTTAACTGATCTTTATTTCTCCAAAAAATTAAAATAAACTAATTAAACCGGTCACATTTTGTAAACTAAAGTATTATATATTTCTAATTTCTGTAAACAAATGATTTAACTGATCTCTATTTCTCCAAAAAATTAAAATAAACTAATTAAACCGGTCACATTTTGTAAACTAAAGTATTATATATTTCTATTTTCTGTAAACAAATGATTTAAATGATCTCTATTTCTCTAAAAAATTAAAATAAACTAATTAAGCTGGTCATATTTTGTTTTTAGGGTACTAATTTAATCTATCAAGTGAATCAACTCAAAATAGCTTCCAAAACCACATATATATAGCAGCTAAAAGTATGAAAAACTGAAGCTAGTAACCTTTGAACGAGTTGATGTCGACGTAGATGTGATGAAATAGATCAATCGCCGGAGATATGTTAACAAACAAAAATCACCGGAGAAGAGAGCAAACAAGCAGCAAAGCAAGAACTCAATGAAAAAAATGAAGACTGAGAGAGCTCGGGCAGCTGAAGAAGGTGGAAGAACAGTTCAAATATAGGGAGGGACATTTAGTCCCGGGCCTTGGTCCTAGCTGGGGCTAATTGTTGGCATTTAGCCCCGGCTGGATACAACAACCGGGGCAAAACCTTTAGTCCCGGTTGGTGTCACCAACCGGTCTTTAGCCCCGGTTGGTGACACCAACCGACACTAAAGGTCCCTTTGACAAATGAGCCGTTGGGCAGGGGAACTTTAGCCCCAGTTGGTGTTACCAACCGGGGCTAAAGACCTTTCTAGTCCCGGACGCAAATTTTTCCGTGACTGAAGCTGATTTTGCAAATCGTCCAAAGGCATGTTCTCTAGTAGTGTGTGCTGGCTTGCAAACCGAGTTGCAAGAGAAGAATGCAAAGATTGTGTCTCTTGAGAAAGCCAGCTCGGGTAGCACTTGTGTGTCTAGGTGCGTTCTTTGTGAGGGTTTGGAGATGGAGATTGCGAATGTGAAGCATGACAAGATGCAAACCGAGGAGGAAAACACATACCTTTGGACCATCTTGTCATGGGTGTCTAGTGGTGAGCCGCAGCTTGGGATGATGATCTCCCAGTTTAAGCGTACTGCTGGAGGTCCTGGTGTAGGTTTTGCTCCGGGTGTTGATGTTTCTTCTTTTGGGAAGATTGGAGAGTCGAGTGGTCTGAACCCGTGTGAGAAGCCCGACTCCACCACTACTCCCAAGCTTACCAAGATTCCACTCAAAGAGCCTCTCAAGCCTAACACCAAGGATTGGGTGTTTGTTGAACCTCCGTGAGCTCCGCCCAAGAAACAGTCATGGGCTCCAAAATCAAACCATCTCAAGAACAAGCTAGACACCATGCCACCCATCCAAGAGAAGCTTATGCCACAGAAGGGCGAAGTGATCCACACCCACTACCGTGAGTACCAACAACCCCCTTTGAGAGTGGTGAGGTACCATTGTGAGCACTGTGGGAGAGATGGACACTTGAGTGAGTTTTGCTTTCGGCGCAAGAGAGAGGTGCGCCGTGCAAAGGAGATGAACAACACAGACATGTACCATCCTTTCCATGATGTACATGTGCTGAATGTTCAGAGGCGTGCTGCTAGGCCTAGAGGTCCAAAACCTCAAGTTCCTAGGCCTAGGCCGCGAGGAGGTCGTGCCCGGCGGGAGCCTACAGTTGTAGGATATGGACCCCGTGGCGGTGGCTTTGTAGTTGAGCGTTTTCCCCCACCGCGTTTTGATTATCGCGGTGAGCGCTCTTTCCCTAGCGGACCAAGTTTTCCTCAGCGTGGTGATTGCTTTCCCCGTAGGCGTGCTAGGAATGGTTTTTCTGCTAACCGTTCTTTTAAGCAGCCGGCCCAACAATGGTATTCTCCCTACTTCACTAACCCTAATGTTGGACCGTATGCTCACCCTATGTCTTTTTATTGATGTAGGTAAAACGATTGGAGAACGTTTGGTTGGTGGATTCCGAGTGTTCGAGACACATGACCGGAAACGCCAAGTGGTTCTCCGGTCTTAGTCCAGTCGCCAGCAAGGAGTTTGTCACATTCAGCAACAATAGCAAAGGTAAAGTGTTGTCTCGTGGGTCGGTGCGAGTTAATGAGCACTTTGTGTTGCACGATGTTGCTCTTGTTTCTAATTTGCACTTTAACCTTCTTTCTGTTTCGCAACTCTTTGATGATGACTATGAGAGTCGTTTTAAACCGAATCTCAGTCGTATTTTGGATCCTCAGGGCAATCTTCTGTGTTTGATTTTGCCCTTTGGAAAAGTCTTTCGTGCGAATTTCTCGGAGTCTTTTGGCATTTCTCGTTGTCTTGTGGCTGGACCTTCCTCCTCTGATCTTTGGAAGTGGCATAGGAGACTTGGACATTTGAGCTTCGACTTGCTTGCAAGGCTTAGTTCACTTGATCTAATCCGAGGATTGCCCAAGTTATCCATGGAGAAGGATCTTGTTTGCCATTCTTGTAGACATGGGAAGATAGTTGCTGCTCCCCACCATCCAGTGACTCAGGTCATGACTAAGCGCCCTGGAGAGCTTTTGCACATGGACCTTGTTGGTCCGGCTCGGGTGAGCTTGGTTGGGGGGAAGTGGTATGTGCTTGTTGTTGTTGATGACTTTTCGAGATATTCGTGGGTCTTCTTTTTAGCTGAGAAGACCGAGACTTTCTCTTTTGCTTGCAATCTGATTTTGCGTCTTCAGAACGAGTTCCCTTTGGACTCGATGCGAGCTATTAGGAGTGATAATGGTTCCGAATTCAAGAATTCGGATTTTGAAAAGTTTTGTAACTCTTTTGGCTTAGAGCATTAGTTTTCTCCCCCCTACACACCGCCATAGAATGGTGTTGTAGAGAGGAAGAATTGGACCCTTGTAGAGATGTCCAGGACGATGCTCGATGAGCATAGGACTCCTAGGCGATTTTGGGCCGAAGCTATGAGCACTGCATGCTACATTTTCAATCACATTTTTCTCCGAGCTTTCTTGAAAAAGACTTCTTATGAGTTGCGTTTTGGAAAAATGCCCAAGGTGAGTTATTTTAGAGTCTTTGGTTGCCACTATTTCATACTTAAGAAAGGCAACCTGGACAAATTTGAGTCTCGCTCTTATGACGGTGTGTTTCTGGGTTATGGCACTCATACTCGCGCATATCTTGTACTTAACATTGACACTAACCGAGTCATGGAGACATCAGATGTCACCTTCGACGAGACCATGGTTTGTCCTTCTTCTCATTTTGAGCGTGCAGGTGATCATGAGGTTGGTGAGCCTCTTTTTGATGATGAGGAAGAGGGTGCTGAAGGGATGGACGACCCAGCACCACCTCCACATGCTGTGCCGCAAAGAGCGGCTTCTACTACGACTCACGACCCCGATCCTTCTTCTTCGAGTTGGGGGCCGTGGGATCCGCCACCTCGAGCGGTACCCTTTGTACCCGAGGAGGCGCCAGCTGCTGTTGAGGGGGAGGCTACATCAGTTCGGGAGGCGCCACGACACATCCAGCGCCAACACCCACCTCAACAGATGATCGGCAGCATCGACGAACGTGTCACTCGGTCAAGGTCACAACAAATCTCTCACTTTGCTCATTCTGCATTTGTTGCTGATTTTGAACCCCGAGATGTTGGACACGCTTTATCTGATCCAGATTGGGTCAATGCCATGCATGAGGAGTTAGAAAACTTTGAAAGAAATCAGGTTTGAGTTTTGGTTTCTCTTCCTCCTGAGTGTCACCCTATTGGGACAAAATGGGTTTTCAAAAACAAACAAGGAGAGGATGGCCATGTTGTGAGAAACAAGGCCATACTAGTAGCCCAGGGGTATAGTCAGAAGGAGGGGATAGATTATGAGGAGACTTTTGCTCCTATAGCTCATTTGGAGGCAATTAGGATACTCTTGGCTTTTGCTGCATCCAAAGGGTTTAAACTTTTTCAAATGGATGTCAAGAGTGCCTTCTTAAACGGCTACATAGAAGAGGAAGTATATGTGAAACAACCCCCCGGTTTCGAAAATCCCAAGTTTCCAAACCATGTTTTTAAACTTCACAAAGCTTTATATGGTTTGAAACAAGCCCCTAGAGCCTGGTATGATAGGTTGAAAACTTTTTTGCTTGCTAAGGGTTTTAAAATGGGATGTGTGGATAAAACGCTTTTTCTCCTAAAGCAAGACAATGACACTCTCTTGGTCCAGATTTACGTGGATGATATCATTTTTGGTGGTTCTTCTCACGCTTTGGTTGCCAAGTTTGCAGACACTATGAGCAGGGAGTTTGAGATGAGCATGATGGGCGAGTTGACGTTTTTCCTCGGGTTGCAAATCAAGCAATCCCGAGAGGGGACGTTCGTGCACTAGGGCAAGTACACCAAGGACATCCTGAAGAAGTTCGACATGGGTGAGGCCAAGCCTCTTCCAACACCCATGCCGACTACGGCAGCCCTGGATGTGGATGTGGATGGAGAAGCTATGGACCAGAAGGAGTACCGGAGTATGATTGGGTCGCTGCTGTACCTGACGGCGACACGCCCGGACATCCAGTTCGCGGTGTGTCTTTGCGCGCGATTTCAGTCGTAGCCGCGCACCTCGCACCGTCAGGCGGTCAAGCGCATTATGAGGTACTTATGCTTCACTCCTGAGTTTGGGATTTGGTATTCTGCTTCCTCCACCCTCTCCCTTTGCGGCTATTCGGATGCTGATTTTGCTGGTTGCCGGATTGATCGCAAGTCCACTTCTGGGACTTGTGAGTTTATTGGTTCTTCTCTTGTATCGTGGTCTTCTCGCAAGCAGTCTAGTGACGCCCAATCTACCACGGAGGCTGAGTATGTTGCTGCGGCTAGCCGCTGTTCCCAGTTGCTTTGGATGATGGCCACTTTGCATGATTTTGGTCTGAGCTTTTCTCGCGTTCCTTTGCTTTGTGACAGCACGAGTGCTATTAGCGTTGCTAAGAACCCCGTGCTGCACTCTAAGACCAAACACATTGATGTGCGCTTTTATTTTCTGTGAGACCACTATGAGAAGGGTGATATCGACCTTCGCCATGTCAATACTCATCATCAGTTGGCTGATATTTTCACCAAGCCTTTGGACCAATCAACTTTTGCTAGGTTGAGAGGTGAGCTTGGTGTGTGTTTCCCCTTTTAGATGGGGGAAACATTTTGACTCTTGTATCACAAACTGACTTTCTGTTTTTCAATTGGTTTCTTCATGCATCTTTGCATTTCATCTTGCATATTTACATTCAGAGTTGCATGTATATAATCCTTAGAATGTCACTATGCTCTGTATAGTGTATGCTCCGATGCTTTATGATGATGCTTGTAGCTTATGCTCTTTCTGATCACTGATACATGTTGTGAGCTGAGCTATTTTATGAATGGTGAACTTGCTTAATGAACCTAAAATCTAAAAATGTTCACCATTAAGATATGCAACTAGCATGTGTAGAATGTGTTGAAATCACTTGTGCTTTTCATATATGCTAGGTTGCTATGTCTCTAGTTCCGTGTCATTCACTTGCTTGGTATGTTCATATTTTGCTTTAATTCTGAACCAAGTCAAGTAAATTGGAAAGATCAAGATGGGATTGCTTGTCAACACATCATAGTTTCGAGACTGTTTCTCATTGCACTTTGAGTTAAACTTGAGCTGTGTAGTGTATGACCGAAACTGTCGCTTTAAGCTTCTGATTGCTTCTGCATAGGCTTCGCACAGTTGAACAGTTAGGCAATGACAAGCTTTCAACCTCTCGCAATCATATGCTAAAATTGAACTTGTGTAATCTAACCGCTGCAACTCCGATAAAATTTGATACACAAGTCTAT
This sequence comes from Coix lacryma-jobi var. lacryma-jobi, assembly GCA_009763385.1. Taxonomy (NCBI): domain Eukaryota; kingdom Viridiplantae; phylum Streptophyta; class Magnoliopsida; order Poales; family Poaceae; genus Coix; species Coix lacryma-jobi. Next base: position 27,812,461 of record CM019829.1, read on the forward strand.
GTCTCATTCTATAGCATGATGGTTGAACTGTGCTAGGGGTAGTTCACCTTGTATACATGTTTAGCACTTGTTTGACTTTCTGTCTATACATGTTTGGTGCTATTTTGATGGTGAATACCTCTTTGGCTAAAAACTGCTCATGTTGCTCACATGTTCATATTTCGTATTTGGTGATCAGTTTGAGCCTTTGCTAGCATTATGTGCATATTGTTAAGTCACCAGATCAGCATTTTGTCGAGCATCTTCATATTCTATCGATTATATTCCTGAAGCTGCTAACTTGCATTTTGACTCATATGCATTTGGAGGGGAGTTTCTTGATAGTGCATTTTCAACTAAGGGGGAGAAAATATTGACAAATCATATGTGCTCTCTGTGTTCGACTTCTTGGTTATGTGCACTATTTGAGGGGGAGTTTTCGAGCTGGTAACAGTTGTTTCGGAGCATTTTTGGTAGCTAGTTGTGTTGAGCCTTTGCCTCTTTCTTGAGGAACTAGCACCTTTGCTGTTATGCTCTTCAGTTGGTATCAAGCTTTCTTCGTTTGGTATCGAGCTTCCTCGCTAGCGGTGTTGAGCCCGTTCTGCCTCTTCTTAAGGGCTAGCTCTGTTTTGCTTGATTTTCAGTTGATTTTCCAATTGGTATCGAGCTTTCCCGCTAGCGGTGTAGAGCCTGTTCTACCTCTTCTTGAGGGTTAGCTTTGCTTTGCTTGGTTGCGTCGAGCCGTTGCCCATGTCTTTGGGAACCAAGTTGTCTTGCTCTTTCCACTTGACCTTCTTTGACTTTGCTATGCTTTTGGGTCATTTGGTCAAGTTCTCTCTTTCTTCCTTCCATCCTCTATTCCATTATGATTTGTGTTGGTAGTTGACAATGCACTCATCAAGGGGGAGATTGCGGATACATGGGTGTATGCCGAATCTCTGAGTGATGAGTGATTGTCAACTGGGATAATGCGCATGTTCTTTGGCTTGTGTTGTGCAGGTGTCGAGCACAGATACAGTGACCAAAGGCAAGGTGAAGGTCAAGTAGAGACGTGCCGTGCCGATGGACCGAGAGTGGCGAAGGGCGGACGTGAGGCTTGGACTGAGGGGCCGGTGGCCCGAGGATCAGCTGTGGTGGCTGACAGCCTAGGACAGCGACGAGCGAAGACTTGCGAGCACGGTGTTGCCTGGGTCGTGGACCTGGGGACACGTGTCGGTGGACGGGGTACACGGGCGGTGCATCCCCTCTACGGCTCGGTTTGGTGGTTGAGCCACAGAAAAACCACCGAGTGGACGGTTTCCAGGTTTGGTCCTCAAAACCTGGGCGCTGATGGTTTCCGAGTTTGGGCCACAAAACTCGGGCAGAGGACGGTTTCCAGGTTTGGGCCTCAAAACCTAGGTGCTGCGGGTTTCTGAGTTTGGGCCACAAAACTCAGGCGATGGTCGGCTGGTTTCCCGGTTTGGGCCTCAAAACCAGGGGTTGGTCGTGAAGGCTGGTTTCCCGGTTTGGGCCTCAAAACCGGGGGCGAAGTCCGGGAAAAGGACGAGCGGAGCGGTGGCGGCATGTAACGGCAATCGGTGAGGTTGCGTTGAGGCAACGCTACCAGTTATGCGGGAGTGGCCGTCGGATCACCAGCATCTTCGAGTTGGTCCAGAATAACCCTAGGGTTTAGCTGGTTCGCTCTGTAATTAGTGAGGGGTAGAGTAGGAATTAGAATTAAGATAAGTAGAGGGAGACACCCTCCTCCCATTCTATCTCAGTCATTTGCTATTTTTCCTTCTAGGTTTTCCTGCTCTCCCTCTCCCCTGCTGTAGCGAACTGAGATCCACAGAGAAGACAATCATACCTCTGTGTTCGTGAGATTTTGAGGAAGTGAGACCATAATCTCACCATTGTAGCGTGTGGTAGCCATACGGTTGCAATTCCGTGGTTGTGATTCGCGTTTTGGTCGGCGACGTGCGAGGGCCAGGTCGATGAACCTGGTCGGCAACGGGCGAAGGCCAGGTCGATGAACCTGGTTGGCGACGGGTTGATGAAGATACGACCTTCTGCTTAGGAAACAGAAGACGGCGACGAACGATGGTGGCGGCAAGCGAAGACAGCGATGAGCGATGGCGAAGTCCCCGAGCCTGGTCGACGACGAGCGAAGGTGAAGTCCACGAGCCTGGTCGGCGACGAGCATAGGCGAAGTCCACGAGCCTGGTCGGCGATGAGCGAAGGCGAACTCTCCGAGCCTGGTCGGTGACGAGCGAAGGCGAAGTCCCCGAGCCTGGTCGGCGACGAACGAAGGCGAAGTCCCTGAGCCTGGACGGCGACGAGGGAAGGCGACGATGAGCGACGGTGGCGACGAGCGACGGCGGCGACGAGCCCGGTCGGCGATGAACGAAGGCGGTGACGAGCGTGGTCGGAGACGAGCGAAGGCAAAGTCCCTGAGCCTGGTCGGCGATGAGCGACGGCGGCGACGGGCGAAGGCGGTGACGAGCCTGGTCGGAGACGGGCGGCGAGAAGCGAAGGCAAAGTCCCCGAGCCTGGATGGCGACGAGCGAAGGCGAAGTCCCCGAGCCTGGTCGGCGATGAGCGAAGGCAACGACGAGCGAAGGCGAAATCCTCGAGCCAGGTCAGCCACGAGTGAAGGCAGCGATGAGCGATGGCGACGGCGAACGAAGGTGATGACGAGTGAAGGTGACGACGAGCGAAGGCAACGAGCCTGGTCGACGACCAACGAAGGTGAAGTCCCTGGGCCTGGTCGACGACGAGCGAAGGCAAAGTCTCCGAGCTTGGTCGACAACGAGCGAAGGCGAAGTCCCTAAAAAATAAATATGCACAGCAGTAGTACATGATGATGTACAAATAAAATATGGAGAGAAAAACCAGTGGCGAAGGATGACTGCAGCTTGACGAAGTCCCAGAGCCTGGAGTTGACATGGAGTGTCTGGAGACAGAGACGGAGCTGGCCGCGAAGGCCCAGGTCGCCGATGTACATCTTTTTGCCGCAGGGCAGTAGTAGAACGTAGCATAGGAGAATAGTCTGTAAATAGACTCTTGGGCGAATAGAGGCAAAACTTGTAGCGAGTCGGCGTGTTTTGCATATTCCCCGAATTCCGCAGACCCAATAGCCGTGAGCCGTAGCGATGAACAGTTCGGCCTTAGGTTATCCCAGGATCCGTTGCGTAGAGCACAGAGCTCGTTTGCGCGTAGGAGTCAAGGGCGTCGCCCAAGCAACCGCTGCTGGCATCCCATAGCGTAGAGGGCAGGCGCTCGTGCACGCGTATGGAGGTACCAAGGACAGAGTCTTTTCCGAGAGGCGCGATCGTGGCGTGACCTGGGCGAATGGAGACCGTTCGTCGAGCGCATGGGTAGCGCGAATGCGAGCGCTGAGCGTGTAGCCTCAGATTTTTCAGCCCAAGTTAGCCTTTCCTTCGTAGCGCAGAGGGCGGGCGCTCATGCACGTGTAGAGAGGTCGGGACGTCCATTGGGAGAGCTGTTGGCCACCGTAGCGCAGAGGGCGGGCGCTCATGCATGCGTCCGATGGTGACAACAGCCCCGACTCTGAGTTTTCGTCGGCGTCAGTCAGGCTGCTTGGAGACCGCTTGGAGAACGTGCGCATAAACGGCGCATACAGGTGTTCTCTTTGTTCGACTTCTTGGTTATGTGCACTATTTGAGGGGGAGTTTTTGAGCTGGTAACAGTTGTTTCAGAGCATTTTTGGTAGCTAGTTGTGTTGATCCTTTGCCTCTTTCTTGAGGAACTAGCACCTTTGCTGTTATGCTCTTCAGTTGGTATCAAGCTTTCTTCGTTTGGTATCGAGCTTCCTCGATAGCGGTGTTGAGCCCGTTCTGCCTCTTCTTGAGGGCTAGCTCTGTTTTGCTTGATTTTCAGTTGATTTTCTAATTGGTATCGAGCTTTCCCGCTAGCGGTGTTGAGCCTGTTCTACCTCTTCTTGAGGGCTAGCTTTGCTTTGCTTGGTTGCGTCGAGCCGTTGCCCATGTCTTTTGGAACCAAGTTGTCTTGCTCTTTCCACTTGACCTTCTTTGGCTTTGCTATGCTTTTGGGTCATTTGGTCAAGTTCTCTCTCTTTCTTCCTTCCTTCCTCTATTCCATTATGATTTGTGTTGGTAGTTGACAATGCACTCATCAAGGGGGAGATTGCGGATACATGGGTGTATGCCGAGTCTCTGAGTGATGAGTGATTGTCAACTGGGATAATGCGCATGTTCTTTGGCTTGTGTTGTGCAGGTGTCGAGCACGGATACAGTGACCAAAGGCAAGGTGAAGGTCAAGTAGAGATGCGTCGTGCCGATGGACCGAGAGTGGCGAAGGGCAGATGTGAGGCTTGGACTGAGGGGCCGGTGGCCCGAGGATCAGCTGTGGTGGCTGACAACCTGGGACAGCGACGAGCGAAGACTTGCGGGCACGATGTTGCCTGGGTCGTGGACCTGGGGACACGTGTCGGTGGACGGGGTGCACGGGCGGTGCATCCCCTCTACGGCTCGGTTTGGTGGTTGAGCCACAGAAAAACCACCGAGTGGACGGTTTCCAGGTTTTGGCCTCAAAACCTGGGCGCTGATGGTTTCCGAGTTTGGGCCACAAAACTCGGGCAGAGGACAGTTTCCAAGTTTGGGCCTCAAAACCTGGGTGCTGCGGCTTTCTGAGTTTGGGCCACAAAACTCAGGCGATGGTATGTTGGTTTCCCGGTTTGGGCCTCAAAACCGGGGGTTGGTCGTGAAGGCTGGTTTCCCGGTTTGGGCCTCAAAACCGGAGGCGAAGTCCGGGAAAAGGACGAGCGGAGCGGTGGCAGCACGTGGCGGCAATCGGTGAGGTTACGTCGAGGCAACGCTACCAGTTATGCGGGCGTGGCCGTCGGATCATCAGCATCTTCGAGTTGGTCCAGAATAACCCTAGGGTTTAGCTGGTTCGCTCTGTAATTAGTGAGGGGTAGAGTAGGAATTAGAATTAGGATAAGTGGAGGGAGACACCCTCCTCCCATTCTATCTCAGTCATTTGCTATTTTTCCTTCTAGGTTTTCCTGCTCTCCCTCTCCCCTGCTGTAGCGAACTGAGATCCACAGAGAAGACAATCATACCTCTGTGTTCATGAGATTTTGAGGAAGTGAGACCGTAATCTCACCATTGTAGCATGTGGTAGCCACACGGTTGCAATTCCGTGGTTGTGATTCGCGTTTTGTTCGTGTTCTTCGGGGGTTACTTTTCTCCACGTTTTTCCCGTCGATCGATTTCTCAACTCGGTGCTTCTTTTGCAATTCCATTTGAATAGAGTTGTTCTAGATCGCGAGGCACTTCTTTCCACCGAAGGAATTTACCTCAAACCTCATGAGCTAGTAGATCGATCGATTTTCGTTTCGGGTCAAGTTTTTCTCCCTTCCCCCGAATTTCTTCGATTCATCGATTTGGAGATAGGTTCAAGCCATGATCTCTTAGAGATAGCTCACTATCCTCCTTGTGACTCATCTCTCCAAGTTTAAACCCTAGAGGTTTCGTTTTGGGAGAGTTTGAATCGAATCGGTGGACGAACAGGGGGCTGTCGGGGTGACCGGACGCTGGGCACGGGTTGACCGACGCTGACCCCGTGCGTCCGGTCGTTGAATGCTCAGCGTGGTGTCTTCATGACTTGACCGAACGCTCCTGGTGTTCTATGATCGGACTCGCTCTTGGCACTGTTCATCGTGCTTGTCTCTAACTGACCGGACGGTTGAGTTGTGACCGGACTCACAAGTCACCAGAGTTCGGTCCAACTCAGTGAGTTCCGAAACTGAGGTTTACTTGACCGGACGCGTCCGGTGCCTACTGACCGAACACACCAGTGAGTCCGGTCAGAGCTGTTTTGCGCGTTTTTGTTTGCAGTTCGTTCGTCTGTTGTCAAATTTGGTTTCCGTCTTTTGCGATTTGTTTCTAGGGTTGTATTGTGTCCCGCTGTGCTTCTCGGAAGCATCCACCCTACATCTAGGGTCGTGGACACTTGCAAGCTTTAGGTTTGCTCTTGGGGTTGATTTTCGGGACAGAGGCAATGAGTTTCCGAAAGGAAAATTTGAAGCTCCCATTCACCCCCCTCTGGTCGCTTTCTGCTAACACTCTCGGTCCTTCACTCAAAACCTGGGTGCGACCACTTTCCGAGTTTGGACCACAAAACTCGGGCTGAGGACGGTTTCCAGGGTTGGGCCTCAAAACCTGGGCGATGGCGGGTTTTTGAGTTTGGGCCACAAAAATCAGGCGACGGACGACAGGTTTCCCGGTTTCGGCCTCAAAACCAGGGGATGGCCCAGGTTTCCCGGTTTCGGCCTCAAAACCTGGGGGAGGTCCATGAAAAGGACGAGCAGCGCAGTGGCGGCATCCGGTGAGGTCACATCGAGGCGAAGCTACCTGATGTGCGGGCGTGGCCGTCGGATCAACATCAACCTCGAGTTGGTCAGGAATACCCTTAGGGTTAGCCTGCTCGCTCATTAGCTGTATGGGTAGAAGGGGAATAATTGTACTAGGCTAAATAAGGAGAGGCCACCCCTCCCTCCAGATTATCTCAGCCATTTCCTACTTTCACTTAGGGTTTCCAGATCTCCTGTCCCTGCTGTAGCTACTGAGATCCGCAGAGACGGTGAATCATACCTCTGTGTATTTGGATTTTGCGGAAACAGGACCGGATTCCCGTTGTCTCCTCGTGGGGATGATTTTTGGCTGGAAATCGTGGTGGTGATTCGTGTTCTTGAATTGTTCTTCGCGTTCACTTTTTCTCCATGTTTTTCTCGTCGATCGATCTCTCTCTACGATCGTTCGTTTTCGATTCCGCTTGTTGCTACTTGTTCATTTCAGTGAGGGATACATTTCCACCGAAGCAATTCAACCCTAACCACACGAGCAAGTAGATCGATAGGTTTTCGTTTTGGATCGACTTTTCTCTTGTCTTCCCCCGAACTTTTTTGATTCATTGATTTGGAGATAGGTTCGAGCCATGATCTCTTAGGAGTAACTCACTATCCTCCCTGTGACTCTTCTCACCAAGTTTGATCCTTAGAGGATTCGTTTTGGGTGAGATCGAGCCAAATCAGTGAACGAACAACATGTTTCGGGGTGACCGGACGCACGAGTCGGGATGACCGGACGCTGGGTTGTGAGTCCGGTGGTTGAACACGTTCACAACTTTTTCATCGCGACTTGACCGGACGCTCGACTTGCTAGTGATCGGACGCACAGAGGGCACTGTTCATTGCCTGTCTGTGTTGACCGGACGCTCGGCTTGTGATCGGACTCTAGTCTTGGTCTTGACCGGACGCATGTACACAGTGAGTCCGGTCCAACTCAGAGAGCTCCCAAATCGGTTTTGAACCGACCGGACGCGTCCGATCACAACCGACCGGACGCATCCCTGAGTCCGGTCAGTTCTGATCAAGCGCGTTTTTGTCTGCAACTCATTCGTTCGTTGTTGGTTTTGGTTTCCGACTTTTGTGTTGGGTTCTTAGAGTTGTTTAGTGTCACGCTGTGCTTCTAGGAAGCATCCACCCTACATCTAGGGTCGTGGACACTATCAAGCTCTAGGTTTGCTCTTGGGGTTGATTCTTTGGACAGAGGCCATAAGTTTCTGAAACGAAATTTAAAGCTCCCATTCACCCCCCTCTGGTCGCATGTTGGTAGCACTTTTGGTCCTTCATTGACGCAAGACAAAACTAGATGAACACGCAGGTTTATCCAAGTTCGGGCCGCTAGCTTAGCGTAATACCCTACGTCCTGCATCGAGTTGTATTGATTGGATCTAGCTTGTAACTTCTCACCTATGACCTGTCCACTCGGAGGACCCCTGCCCCTTCCTATACATTCCGAAGGGACAGAGGTACATGATAAGTATCCGAGTTTGTATTGTATCTAGATTACAACTGTCGTGCGGTGCATGTCGTGCGTCGCATGCGTCCATCATGCGGGCCGAACGAGCCCCAGTGGTGTGGCCCATGTACCATCGTGTGGTACCCTAGGGTCTATATCCCCACAGCTAGTCCCCGAGCCTGACAGCAGCTGACTCGGTCACGTGGTGCCAGGGTCTTAGTATAATCAGACTTGTATATATGAGCGAACGAGCGCCATGTATACACGGTAGTCCCCAAGACTGCTAGAAAATGAAGAATAAATCTTATAGCAGGCTTATAAAAAAGAGAAATCTACTATGGTGAAAGCAGTATGTCGTTCGAGGAGGTTGCCGAATGACGAGTCCGAGCACCGATCAGTCCCCAGGTTAGCTGGAGACCCCTCGGTGTAGCCGTCGATGAACGTCGACAAATCTGGCTAGCTGGTCGACGATGAAGTCCGAGCGCTAGGCGGTGAGCACCGAACAATCCGACTAGCGCTGCTGACGATGTTGGCGTGAAGAACCCGAGCACCGAGGAGTCCCTAGGTCAACTGTTGAGCTCTCGATGTAGCCGTCGATGAGCGTCGAAGAGTACGATCAGCTAGTCGGCGACGAAGTCCGAGCGCCAGGTGGTGAGCACTGAGCAAAGCGACCAGGTGGTCGACGAACCTGAGCACCGAGGAGTCCCCAGGTCAACTGGTGAGCTCTCGGTGTAGCCGTCGATGAGCGTCGAAGAGTGCAGCCAGCTGGTCGGTGATGAAGTTCGAGCGCCAAGTGGTGAGCACCGAGCGAAGCGACCAGCTGGTCGGCGAGGAAGTCCGAGCGCCAGGTGGTGAGCACTGAGCGAAGCGACTAGCTGGTCGGCGACGAAGTCCGAGCGCCAGGTGGTGAGCACCGAGCGAGCCAACCAGTTGGTCCCAAGCGATCTTCTCGTCCATCATGACTGGTCCAGTCCCCGAGCGTAAAGAAGTAGCTCGCAGACCGAACATGGTTTCTGTAAAATAAACATGAAGATCGATAGTACATGACGTACAAATGAAATATAGAGAAAAACTAGCAGTGAATAAACAGCATATGCCGATCAGCGGTCAATCAGCTGGTATGAACAATCAGTATTAAATAAAATTCCCCCGAGCAATTTGTTTGTAACTGAGTTGCCAGCCCCGGCTAGCCGATAACTCCGGAGTGTGAGGCGCGGAGCCCAGGCACACGTAAGAGGACCAGCGTCACCGAGGAGCCGCTGCCGACCACCCGTAACGCAGAGCGCGGAGCTGCATTCACGTGTAGGGAGGAGCCAAAGACAGGGCCGTCTATGGAAATCACGAGTGTAAACGTGGCTACTCGGGAAAACGCATATGTCATCCTCAGGATGGTATATATGATGAAAAATAATGAAGAGTTGTTGTAAAAAATAATGTGATCATGGAGGCACATGATAAAATCCAGTGTGTCCTTGGAGGCATACGTTGATATCCAGAGATATATGACGATCGAAAGAATATTTGATTGATGTGAAAGATAATACTTAGCTTGTCATTGAAGATGTCGTTGTGGTAGCCGAGCAGTTGGGCATGGCTCGAACGGCTTGCTTGCGTCTCGACACGGCTCGCTCAGCGGCTCGCTCGACGGCTCGTCATGGCTCGCTTGACGGTTCGCCGGCGTGGTCCGCTTGATAGTTTGACATGGCTCGTTTGACTCGATTCGACGAGACGATGAGGTCGGAGCCATGCACCAGTTTTCTATTTGCTCGTTGGCTTGAGACACGTACATGTCCTGCATGCATCCGTGGATTCCAGCTAGCTTGTTTGTAGATACAGATCGATCCTCGCCTTCCTCCTTGGTCCGCTGATCAAGCTGATCCGTATAATAATGTGGTCATGAGACCCGGAGCTATATGCCGCCGATATAGGATAGATCACCCTGATGAGATCCATAACGCATATGTGCAAGACAGCACAGAACGATGATAAACACAGTTAGATTCCCGAAATAATCATGCGTATATGTAGATATTCGGATACATATTATATCATAGGATACCATAGATTGAAGATTAAAGGTTAACTTAGCTCTGCTTGGTTGCACGTGTGGTAGATCGTCGGTCCTTGTTTGCTTGTTGCCACACGTTCGTCCGTGTAGCTTGCATGGCTCTTGGCAATATTCTTGTACGTGAACGCTCCGACTCGATCTCGGGATCCTGGTCGGCAGCCTCCGCGTGCCGGTTTCCCACGCTGAACACGAGCTTCGGCAGATCAAGTTTGTGGTCGGCGGCCGAGGAACGTCGCTGGGATGTCGATTTGTCGCGGAGGTTGTTGATGAAGATTTCATCTGTCGTAGGAAGCCGAGTCGCCGTGGATTTCGTCGATGAAGAAAATTTCCATTTGGTTTGCCATAAAGTCCATACGCACATGTCCCACGGTGGGCGCCACTGTCGATGAAATATCGCCGATAGTCCACCTAGGGGTATGCCCAAGGTGGTAGATTAAGGGGGAAGGTGCGCAAGACGACGACCCAGACCTTGACGCAAGACAAAACTAGATGAACACGGAGGTTTATCCAGGTTCGGACCGCTAGCTTAGCGTAATACCCTACGTCCTGCATCGAGTTGTATGGATTGGATCTAGCTTGTAACTTCTCACCTATGACCAGTCCTCTCGGAGGACCCTTGCCCCTTCTTATATATTCCGAAGGGACGGAGTTACATGATAAGTATCTGAGTTGGTATTGTATCTAGATTACAACTGTCGTGCGATACATGTCGTGCGCCGCACGCCTTCATCATGCAGGCCGGACGACCCCCAGTGGTGCGGCCCATGTACCATCTTGGGGTCTATATCCCCACACCCTCCTCTCCGCCCTAGACTATAAACCTATAAAACCATCCCCGAGCCCCACACGTGTCACAGCCGCCCTGACCCTCCCCAAGCTTTCTCCCTCGCCGTATCGGCTCCGGCCATAGCCGCCGCCGCCATTGCCACCCAAGCCGAGCTCATCAATCTCCTCCGAGAAGCCACCTCCACCATCGTGTTGCCTCCCCTCGGCTTCGCCGTGGCGTGCCAAACCCACACAAAGACACTTCTCAATGCCGTTTCAAGACGGATGGCTCGTCTCCGACCATGCCAAGCCTCCACCACCGCCGGCGCCATCACCCCGCTACATACCACCTCCGACTCCTCACTACCATCGAATCACCCACAAGAAAGGGCGTCGTGTCTCCCTATCCGCCATCTGCCGCTCGCCGGAGTTCCCCGGTCGCCGGAGCACCGATCCAGCCATGCTCCAGTGGGGCGCCGCCGTCAGGCTCGCTGCTCGTGCCCATTGCGCGAAGCAGAGGAGCGTGATGCCCTAGCACCATCCGATCTAGAGTGGATGGCCCAGATCGGCCATTGACCAGCGGTCATCAAAAACCTACAATCCCTCCTCGTCATCCTCCTCCATCTAGTAAGGAAGCGCCACGTGTTGGTCGACATCCACATCATCACCAGGTCAATAGTGCAGTCATCGGCTCTTTTGCAGTCTAGTCCCTTAATTTTCCTAGAATCTGAACATTGTTCTCTGTGTCATAGGAAAACTCCTAGCTACCCCCAGTCGGCTACCCTTATTGCCAGTTTAGTCTAGAACAGAGAGGAGGATGAATTTATTTTGTTTTAAAATGGGTTTTATGTTTTATTTAATACAATAAATAGTTAGTGATGTTATTAGTTCAATTAATAATTTTATTAATCTCTTTTTATTCACAGAATTAAATAGTTTTATTTTGGTTTATTAAAATGATTAATGGTTTTATAAACCCTTTTCATAATAACATTAATGTGTTTTGCTTGTAAAACTAATTCTAAAAATGATTTTGTTCACACATAAATCTTTCAGCTTTTAATAAATAAATTGGTGATCCAAATGTTTTACCTTTTAGTCATTGTTTTTGAAAAGTAAATAAAATTAAGCCCTGTTTATTTACCAAATTGCCCTCCAAATTTAAAAGCTCGTAACTTTCAAACCGTAGCTCCCTTTTTAGCGGTTTTCGCGCTCACGTGATGGTAGAAACAAGCCCTACACGTTATTAACCTTTTTAGCATGTTTCCATAATGTTTGGTGTTTTGTTTTTATTTATTTATATAAGTTTGTTTATATGTTTGCGTGCCAAAGTTTGCCGCGATGGAAGGAAAGTCACCGATGGATCCAGAAGACCCCGAGTATGCGTTGTATCACGTTTTCCAGTAAAAGGAAAGTGTCCTTGAACATCTTGCTCCTGTATTTATTTTACTTTTGAGTTTAGAGTAGTTAGATGCAGTAGTTGCATGCAGTGTCATTAATTTGAATCCCATGTTAAGGTTTACTAGCACTTGATTATGTTTTCCTTGACACCTGGTTCGGGAATGTTGGGTAGATGTAAATGCTTAGCCCTGCAGTCATGGTTGAGATGGGGTGGTTTTAAATATAAATCTTGATTAATGATCTATGGAAAATTGTGGTTGGTAACTTTTGCTGTAGTATGTTGATGTGATAAATCCAGCAAGATGGACTCGTACTGGTGGTTTTGTGCCATGTGACTTGGTAGCTGAATTGGGTTTTTGGTTCTGGGCTCATGCTAGATTATCCTGCCTGGATTCCTAGGACCCGGTTCTCAGAGCATGTAACCCAACAAAACAACGCAAACCATGAGGCCTATATGGCTTTGGGACTGGCTAATTAATTAGTTTCCTCGAAGTTGAGGGTTCACACGGGGTTTGTTTTAGTGGCTCAAGAGGGCGCCCTGGGGTCGTAAACCATTGTACGGGGTGAACCTTACAGGTACGTGTGGAACGGACTTAGAGGGGGCTTTGTAAAGGCATTCGAGTGCGACCCCGCTATGCACCTTGGCAATGTGTAGCGTGATGGGGAACGCATGACTCATGGATAACGATGTGCGAACTCTGTAGAGTATTAAAACTGGTATATCAGCCGTGCTCATGGTCACGAGCGGGCTTAGACTTCTTCGGGATTAGTTGATGGTTGGTTACTGGTTCGAGTTGCCTAATGGACTTCAGGTGTGGTTTGCCTGATGGACTTCAGGTGTGGGTTGTGTTGGTGTGACTCCAAATGTGGTTGCTTAATGGACTCCAAGTGTCGGTTGTTCGGTGTGACTCCGAGTGTGGTTCTACTCGGTGTGACTCTGAGAGTTGTTACTTTTACTCTGGAGACTGTGGTTATAACCTAGTAAATAGCTGCATAGGAAAGAGGACTTAATAGGATGTGTTGCTTTAGGCGCTTGAGTCAAACAGAGTCAGCCTACCTTTGTTATTAACCTCATAAGCATATATTTTCTACACTTGCGGAGTACATTTCGATGTAGTCAACCTTCCTCTTTATCCCCTGCTACCTGTGGCGGAACCGTCCAAATTATAAGAGCTCAAGTACCGTCTTAGCCAAATTAAATGGCTCCGACTCATACTTGAACCCATATAACTCTGGTAGTCCGAAAATCTCAAAGGATTTCAAATAACTTTACAACTTACCAGGATCACATCGTTCAAGTACCACATTCATGAGGATACAACAATTTGATAATGAAATTGAAATCAGAGTGCGAAGACTCAAAGTTATTACAATACTGAGTTCAAATAGCGGACGCATAAATAAGTCTTGAAATACGACCACCACACACATGGTCCAAATAAAACATTGTTTTTGATAACTCACTCCTCCTTTTTGAGATACTGTGCCACAAGTAGTCTTAATCCCGCAAAAGCAAAGGAGAAGCTTTCAGACGGCCCTGCCCTGGGCCTACTCCTCATCACCCTCCACGGGGTAGAGGCAGTGCTTATAATAGCCGAAGTAAACCTGGTCATCTGCAACAACGGGATAAACCCTGAGTACGGGAATGTACTCAGCTATACTTACCCGTCTAACTAAAAAATAAAGACACCAAGTATATGCAAGGCTTTCTGGGTGGAGCTAGGAATTTTAGTTGCAGAAAGAGCTCAAATTGAGATGAGTAATATTTAATTAAAGAATGAGCAGTCTTCCTTTAACCTATCCTTTATTCTAGGTTTGCACCTGATCTATAACACTCACTTGATTCTATCAAGCAATAATATAATACCATATCAGGTTTGCTTTATCCACATTTTAGTTGAACCTTTAATCGTCATATGGAGTTGTATCGTGGTGAAGCTCAATATAGTTTCCCACTAACCGGGGGAGACGGCGACTCGAATCGACTTTAATCGTCACATGGAGTTGTATCGTGGTGAAGCTCAATATAGTTTCCCACTAACCGGGGGAGATGGCGACTCGAATCGAATTACAAACCAGTTGGCAAGAAACCTTTAATGCAAACCCACACTTTCCCCGTCGGATCCATGCATTGGGTCACCGCTCGATAGTGTTCGTGGTGGTAATCGTCGCGGTTCAAGCACGGACCGCCCAATTGTAACCTGGCGATGGCCATACTGAGGCAGATCACATTTCCATACTAGAGGGCACGACTCAGTTGAATCCGGCCCGAACAATGTCTAACCGGCTTTGGGGTCGGCGATTACGGCACCGACACCCTAAGTAAAAGGGCGCATTCAAAAATGAACGAGGTTCAACATCCATACAAACCTACACAATCCAATGCACGAGCTGGCCCAAGTTTTCAAACTTGTGCCTTGCCTTCCAGTTGACCGTATTTCATTACTACTCAGGTTCTTTTCTACGATAGCAAATATAGCCAACCATGATCCGGTAAATACCCACTAGGCCAACCGTCTCCGTCATAGTCGCAAGTCGTGGCATTTTTCATGCAAAATTTACAGCCGGTGAGATTCGAACCCACGATCTTGGCCTCACGCAGAGCCTCCTCTACCACTGCACCACAAACTCATATGTGTTCGTATACTCTTTCGGTTCCCCACATATTATACAAATCCGAGTGTAATTTATTCGTTTGAGGTTTTAAACGATTTCAAAGCAAAATGTTGTCAACTACAAAGTTTCATAACTTTTTGATACGAAGAACTTTTATATTGGTCATTTCTCCATCGGAGGTCGTTTACAAAATTTGAATTTCAAATTTGAGACCATTCAAACATATTTCTCGTTGACAAGATGACTTCAAATTAAAAAGTTGCAATTTACAAAGTTTCATAACTTTTCGAGACGAACAACTTTTATTTTGGGTGTTTTCACATCCGAGATCGTTAAAAAATCAAATTTTAAAAACACATGTATTTCTACAGCGGTTGTCTTAACAAACCGCCTATAGTAAGACAACCACCTATAAAATATCTTATTTCTACAGGCGGTTGTATTAATAAACCGATGTAGAAATCCATTTCTACAGGCGATTCTAGACTTGACGCCCACCGTTTCATTTCTACTGGCACGTGGTAACTAAAACTGCAAGTAAAAAAAGAGGCGCTGGAAAAAATCATCTTTCTCCTAGTGGTACTAGTCGTATACATACACAAAATGATACAAACAATATATAACATCATAATGTATCACCAAAAGTTAGGACATAAATGTGCATGTGCTTGGGGGCTACATGGAATCCTATGCATATTACTACCCCTTGGCATATGCTTCATATATATGTCATTGTTAGACAGATGAAATTCTCATCCATTACTATATCCCTACAACATTGCTCCATGGATTCTCATCCACCATTCATAGCATGTTTGAAGTTGGATATCTCGATCTTAGCATCGCACCGTGACATGCTATGGCTTTGATTTCACTATTTAGTGGTGAATGTAGTGTCCCTTCTATGTATGGGAAGCATCTGGAACTGGGTGTGCTTAATTAGTGTGATTCTAATCTGGTCGTGGCGCCCAGTGTAGTCGCGCATTGTGTTTCCTTTCAGCCAGCACATTTTCTTTAGATGGCATATACCATGCAGCTAGCTTTTGATTTTTCAAACTTTTCGATCCATTTGTCCATAATGTGGACGCGGCCTAGGGCCAAGGCAGGGGTATGGACATGGTGCGTTCCATCCGAAACCCGGACCCGTCATGCTGAATTTTTAGGTCCACTTATAGGAATTTTGTAAACAATGGAATTGAAAGCAATCAATAATTAGAGGTCCATATTTGGGGTTGAAGGGAGACATGCTGTAATAAATAAATTATTTGAGCTTTTTGCTCCAACGATGACAGTGAAACATAATACTCTTCAATTATTTGCAAGGAGTCAGCACAATGAATGAGCACTTCTCTGCTACATAAATAAGGACTAACGTCGTTTCTGTGACTCCAGAAACTATTCAACAACTCTTTTTTGAATGCTTTTATGCCATGAGGTGTTGTACACATAATGTTTCATTTACGACCTCCATATAGCATGAATGACTTATTTGTTAACTGGTTTAAAAGGGGGGTAACATGTTTCTTGTAACATTAATTTTGTGTTACTACAATTATTTTTAGTAACACATTTTTGTAGAACAAGTTTTTAGTGTTACAATCCACCCTGCAACACATAGTTTTGTGTTACTATAAAATTTCTTTGGAACCCATCGATGAATGTGTTACAATAATTTGTTACAGTATCCTTGTTTTGTAGTAGTGTAACTAGATGCAATGCTACCAGATTTCCTTCCTTCTCTGCGGTGTTTGTTCTTCACCACATACATTGCTTTCTAGCTCTATCAATGTTTTCGATCACACCTTTCGACAGTTTCAGCGTACACATGGCATAGGTCGTTGTTGAAGTGAGCACTGAATTCACCATTTCCACATGGGGTTTTGTTGTGCCCATGGGTAACCCCAGGTATGTGAAAGGAAAGGTCCTAATTTTACAACCAAAGGTGCCGGCTAGAACCCTCATTTTCTCTTGGCTCTCATTGATCGGTAGGATCTGTGATTTGGCTTAGTTAACTTCCAGGCCTGTCGAGTCTGAAAAGCTTCTAAGCAGGGCCTTCAAAAAGAACAGTTGTCTAGCGTCTGTCTGCATGATGAGTAATGTGTCGTCTGCATACTGTACTACGGGAAAGTCCTCAACACCATCAAGTATAATTGGGGGTCGGAGAAGCCCCTGGCTTGCTGCTTTGTTTACAAGAACTTGTAGCAGCCCTACTACCAACACAAAGAGAAGGGGAGAGAGAGGATCGCCTTGTCGGACACCTCTCCTACTTTTAAACATCCTTCCTAGTGCACCATTTAGGATGACTGCAGATCTACCTGTGAGAGATTTTTGGCAACCTAGCTGATCCATTTCTCCGGAAAGCCCATGTGTTGCAAAATTTGAATAATGGCTACATGTTCCACCGTATCAAATGCCTTTTCAAAATCTAGCTTTAGAATGTCAGCTTGCCGCCTAGAATGCTTACACTGATGGATGGACTGAGAGCTCCATGCAAGACAGTCTTGAATCGCTCGACTTCTAATAAGCCCATATTGGTTACTATGAACAAGCTAGAGAACAACTTCCTGTAGACGATCAACTAGGAGCTTGGTAAGAATTTGAGGCTGCTGTTAAGAAGCGAGATCGGCCTATGGTCATTGACCGCCTCTGGGTTGAGGACCTTGGGAGCCAGAGTGATCAGTGAGTGATTGATACTTTCTAAATTGGCATGACCAGCATAGAACTCAGCACAAAGCTTGTATAAATCTGATTTTTTGATGAGATGCTAGCATTTCTTCATGAAGTGTCCGTTAAAGCCGTCAGGCCAGGGGCCTTATCTGACGGCATTCTTTTCACAATGCTGCCAATCTCAGAAATTTGGAAAGGGGTGATTAGTTGGCTGAGGTCACTGTGAGGAGTGAACAAAGTGTCCAGGTTAAAAGCCATCGAAGGGCTGGTGGAGATTCCCATGCATCCTTCCTTTGAAGGTGCAAAGAAATTCAGCTTTACCTGCATGATGATCCTCAATAATCGCTCCATGTCCAATGACTAATTAATTGCAAGATAGAATTCCTTTTGGGAGACAGCGTGGCCATAGCATGAAGGAATTTAGTGCATTCACCTCCGAGCTTAACTCTATTAACTTTATTATATCTCTTTTCCCAGTATAGGTTTTTATAGTGTAAGAGCTTGGCTATTAACTCTATTGTGTCGCCACATTCCGACAAGTTAACACTGGTCTCTCTCTATCTCCTGTTCTCTCTATCACCATGGTCATTTCATGTAGGTGGAATGAGCGGCATCAAGAAAAGTGGCTCCAAGGATATTTCAAATAAATGTTTCTGCAAAAATCCAAAAGGGTTTACAGTTTACAGAAGCTCACCCCACAATCCCAACTCATTTGAAGGTTGAAAGGGCAAAACCTCCCCCTCCCCTCCATTCTTGCTATTTCTTGCCTCCAAGTGAGATGAATGAACAACAGTGTTAGCTGCTTTTGTCGCGAGCAAGAAGAAAGGGTCTTGGAGCACGTTTTTTTCCGAGACAGTTGACTAAAGAAACCGCTACCGATAACTCATTTACTGGGGCGTATCTCTTAAGAAATCATTTTTGAAAACAAGGTTCTTCAGTGTCAGTTCACCAAGGACGACCGCACCTGAAAACGATCTTTACCGGCGGTTCACTTAATAAGGAAACCGCCACTGAAAATGGGACCGTTTTCAGAGGCGGTTTTCTTAATTGAACCGCCTCTAAAGATCTTTTTTAGGGGCGGTTAATAAGTTATAGTGCCCAACAGAATGGTTAGAGGCGGTGTGCTATTTGAACCGTCTCTGTTAAAAATGGGTGGCGTCCCTGGAAACATTTTGTGTACTAGTGTAACTGCGAGATAGAATTCCTTCTCGGAGACAGCGTGGCCATAGCATGAAAGAATTCAGTGCATTCATCTCCAAGCTTAAATCTATTATCTGTATATCTCTTTTTCCGGTATAGGTTTTTTTATAGTATAAGAGCTTGGCTATTAACTCTATTGTGCCGCCGCATTCCGACAAGTTAACACTGGTCCCTCTCTATCTCCTGTTCTCTCTATCACCTTGGTCATTTCATGTATAGGTGGAAAGAGCGCCATCAACAAAAGTGGCTCCCAGGCTATTTCAGTACTCCATCGGCTCTAAATTATAAGTTATTGCAAAAATCTTGGAGAGTCAAAGTTTTTAAGATTGATCATATTTTTATAATAAGATAATAACATTTTATTATACGTACTATGCACAAGTAGGGAAAGGGCCTTTAGTCCCGGTTGGGAACGCCCTTTAGTCCCGGGTTTCCCAATCGGGACTAAGAATCCGGGACTACAGGTCCCGGGCCTTTACAACCGGGACTAAAGGTCATCCCAGGAGAAAAAATAAATGTGTTTGTGAGATTCGAACTCAGCACCTCTCGCCTTGCGCATAAACTCACGTACCAACTCAGCTACACAACCCACGTGATGTAGTTCTGGATGTTTTCCTTCTGAATTCACTCGTGAAGGACCTTTAGTCCGTGGTGTAAGGCCTTTAGTCTCGGTTGGTAATACCACTAGTCCCGGTTGGTGCATATTACCAACCGGGACTAAAGATTGGAGGACCTTTAGTCCGGGTTGGTAATACCAAACGGGACTAAAGGTTGGCCTTTAATCTCGGTTGGTGTTACCAACCGGGACTAAAAGTCTTTAATCCCGGAAACAATTTTTTGTCGAGACTAAAGCTCAGTTGACAGATCGACCAAAAGCTCGTTCTCCAATAGTGAAGTATTAGTAGATTTTTCTGATTAGTTATATTTTTTAAGTATACCTATTTGTTGTCATAAGTCTTTGTGGTTCTCTTTATAACTTTGGTCAAACATGAGATACTTCGACTCTCAATTTTTTTTAAAGTAACTTATAATTTGGAACGGTGAGAGTTCATTATAAGACATTAATTGTTTCGCAATTTACAGCATATGTGAGCACAATCTCGCATCATGGCATGGGCAGTGCACCAAGAGCAGGGCCGCACCACGATCAACAACCAAGTAAATCTGTTCACCTAGTGTACATTATGTTCCATGGAATTTCAAAGAGATTAAGATACAGGAGGATTTTGATGCCCACTATTCGTAGTCATCTATTCTATCAGTGTCTTTTAAAAATGTCTGCCCAAACTCCACCACCTAGTCTGACTATAATATTAAAGTAAAAAATAAATAAAAAGCTCATCCATGGTAGTCAAAGAACTCCATTGACAGTGTACAACGTTTTCCTTGCGTTCCGATGTGAGCTATAATTGAGCCCATAACTGAAACCGAAGCCCCATTCTACATATGTACTCCCTAGGTCCTGAAATATAAAGTAGTCAAGGTTCAATTTTTTCATAAATTATAAGGTACTCTGGATTGTACAAGCCCATTCGTAAACAGTATCTTACCCAAAATGATGCATATATTTTGATATCGAAATCAATGACATGCATGTCTCCCTTTCTAAATTTTGGCTTACTATAAATTTAAGCATGTTAGCAATCAAACTGACTAATTAATAAGGGCAAGTTAGTCTAACAAGACTCCTTATTTTGTCCTAAAATTGTGTGGATACATTTTGTTTTAGGACTGAAGGAATATGTTTAATTGCATAGCCCTCGGTATCCAGATAGAAATAAGAAGACCAATTAACATCTACCGAATTGATGAAACACAAACTCATCAGGTGTTAAAAAGGAAGAAAATGTCACTACAGGAATCCCCACCTATGCCAAGTGCTTTATATCGGACACTCGGCAAAGGCACTGTGTCCGGTAGTGTGTCACATATAACACAAGCATTAGATAGTAGTTTCTGACATGAATTGAATTGATGTCGGTTTAGGCTTATTTTGGAAGCTCCACAAAAGACATAAAATGGTGGGTTTCACATTCAGTTCTTGAGCTAAATTCATGGAGTTATCTTATTTGGCTTGCCAATTTGGCTATGCAGATGGTTTTGGTGTCATATAGCAGTTCCTAAAGGCTCTTCATGAAGTCCTGATACCTCTGGTTTCTAGTATGGTAATACAAAAGACACACCTCATTGCTATAAGCCCGCCATAACTATAGCAAGAGAACATATGTCTCATAGCTGTTACGGAAGATCACCAGCCATTAATTGATTTAGGAGTCGGTTATTTTCTAATGGCCTTGGTTAATTTTTGTGAGGCGGTTTTTTCTAACCACCTCGGTTAATAAAAAAATAACCACTATGATGGTTAGGCAGTTTGAAATGATGCCTGCCTTCAAGGCTGTTTTGAAAAGGCCTCACAAAAGATTTTTTGTAGTAATGAGTAGCCTAAAGAGGTTATAAATAAACTTAATAAGAACTAACATTAAAGAACTCCAACAAACCGAAGAAAACTATCTAGATACCGGTCATGCCAATTTGGGGCTTGATTCCTTACTTGTGTAGCTCCTGAACTTCTCCCGGGATGACCCATCACAAAGAAGTAAAGGACCCCTTGAATTTTGTAATGGGCTTCATGGGCCTGATCGATGCTGGTCCGTGTTCGAATTGTGGTGTTCTCTGGAGTGGTTAACTGCCTAACGGAATAACGGAAACAAAGCACTGGAACATGGTTAATTATTTTGAGCTACACTACACGTACATGGCTAATTAAGTAACTCATGAATCTAATTGAATACATAATTGAATACATCAAGCCACAGCCACAGCCACAGCCAGTGTCCCTAGCTTCCGGCGGCCCATTATTCACTGCTACTCCGTCGGCTTTATTTGGCCCATTATTCACTGCCACAGCCAGTGACCCTAGCTTCCGGCGGCCATTCACTGCTACTCCTGGCAAGGTGACAACAAGAGGAAAAGTAGATCTGATGAAGCAGTAATCCCTAGAAGCAGATAAACATTCTCCATACTCATGTGGAGTAAATGTTGATTCCGGTGATCCTTTAGTTACCGACATCTCCCATTCCAACCAAAGCAGTGCCACATCACAATCTCACCAACCCTTCAACTCTCTCTGCTCTAGTTTTTCATTCATTGAAATAGCATGATATATATTGGAATGAGCTGCTTCCCAGTTATCAATTTATTTGGACATGTGTTGTGCCAGCAGCATATTGCATTGTTTCGCCGTTGAATATGATCGAAGACTATTTATGGTATCCTTGTACCTATACTGCTTCATAAATGAAGACACTATAGCGTTTTCTCTGTACCCCTACACATAAATGAAGATTAGACATATATATCATGTACCCCCAATAGATTTTACTAATGCCGATGCATGTGAAAGGACAAGAGAAATGTGTCTGTGTTGAAACAAAGTGAGTACATGATATAAATACCAATGCCCGTCCCAGATTCTTTTTGTAATGCATCATCCATTCTTTAGTACAAGACCATGAAGCTATTTCTTTCTTCTAATTATTATAACTACCCATGCACCACCAAATTGATGACAAAATGCGGTGGATGGCAAGTACAATAATATAAATTTGTTCCCATGCGACATATAAACTGGGAGACCAAGTTCTATTCTATGCATTTCTGTGCATGATAAACGATAAAAGACCATGTTTTCCAAATTTGTTAGCCTTATGTCCCGTGGATATAGGAATAATCAAATGTACTTTTTGGCCAAGGGAAGTTGCGAGAACGAGATCGAGTTCTACCAATATGTGATCTCTCATTCAGTGAACGTCCACAACGTGAGCAAGCTCACCGAGCACCACAAAAACAGAATTTTTTTGCCAAATATGCAAGATGCCAGTACAAGTATTCTTGTTCTCCAATTCAGAGCTATCCTCTTCTCCAATTTCATGGCACCAGCACAAGTATTCTTGTTCAAGGTTAGCACTGGCCACACAATAAAGCTTGTCGTCCAGCACGTGCTAATGGGAAGCAAAGCTGAAGATGACGACAGTGCACGGTTCATTGTGCTCTTCATCTATGGTGGTACTGGAAGCCTTTATCCGCTATCATGAATACAATACTAGAGAATAGGCCTTTGGACGATCTATCAACTAAGCTTTAGTCTCGGCAAAAAAATGCGTCCGGGACTAGAGACTTGTCCTGGTTGGTGAAACCAACCGAAACTAAAGGTGAACCTTTAGTCCCGGTTGGTAAGTCCTGATTGGTAATACCCACCGGAATTAAAGGGTGACCTTTTAGCACCGGTTGGCGTTACCAACCGGCAGAGACGGAACCAGAACTTTTGATTAAGGGTTGATTTTCCGGGTGCTCCCAACCGGGGTTGGTAATACCAACCGAGGCTAAAGATTCACCTTTAGCCCCGGTTGTTATTACCAACCGGGACTAAAGGTCTTTAGTCCCGGACACAATTTTTGGCCGAGACTATAGCTCAATTGATAGATCGTCCAAAGGGTTGTTCTCTAGTAGTGCCTGCTAGCCCCCCTGGTTCCGTCTCTGCCAACCGGGACTAAACGTCTTTTTAGTCTCGCACTACCGGAGAGCCAAACCCGAGTGTCAGTTGCACTCGGGGAAGGGGCAGTTGCACTCGGGGAGGCTCTTCCCCGAGTGACCCGGACACAATTTTTGGCCGAGACTATAGCTCAATTGATAGATCGTCCAAAGGCCTGTTCTCTGGTAGTGCCTGCTAGCCCCCTGGTTCCGTCTCTGCCAACCGGGACTAAACGTCCTTTTAGTCTCGCACTACCGGAGAGCCAAACCCGAGTGTCAGTTGCACTCGGGGAAGGGGCAGTTGCACTCGGGGAAGCCTTCCCTGAGTACAACACTCGGGGTCCGGCTCTTCTTCTCACGGTAAAGATGCCTTCCCCGAGTGCCAAAAATCATACACTCGGGGAAGGCTTCACCGAGTGCCGTGCTGGCACTCGGGGAAGAATTGACGCCGTTGCTGATAGCGGACGCCGTTTTCTTTTTTTCTTTTTTTTTTAATTTTCCCACTTTGCATTTCTCAGGTTTTGAACCCGAGACCTCCAGCTTCACATGCGCGCGCCTCTACCACTACACCACTTCATCATTTGTGTCTATAACTCATTTCGGTTCCCCACATATTATAACAAACCGACTGTAAATTGATTGTTTGAGACACTAAACAAATTCAAATGAAAAAATTGTCAACTACAAAGTTTCGTAACTTTTCGAGATCTATAACTTTTGTTTAGAATGTTTCTCCATCCGAGGCTTTTTTCAAAATTTCAAATTTTAAACATCAAACGCAATTATCGGCAACTAGATGATTTTAAATAAAAAAGTTGTCAACTACAGAGTTTTATAACTTTTTGACATCTACAACTTTCGTTTAGAGCGTTTTCTATCCGAGACTTTTTTTCAAAATTTCAAAATTCAAAATTTTAAAAAATCTTCCCCGAGTGCCTCTGCCTGGCACTCGGGGAAGATACCCTTCCCCGAGTGTCAGGCAGAGGCACTCGGGGAAGAGGCCAGCTTCCCTGAGTGTCACGTCTTGGCACTCGGGAAAGGGCCTCTTCCCTGAGTGCCAGGGACGACACTCGGGGAAGAAATTTTCTTTTTTTGTTTTTTGGCCCCATTTTTTTGTGAGGCCTTCTCACATTATTTAAAACTTCTTGTTCAAATTTGGGACAAATTTGACTTTGTTTAGTATATTTCATTAGTTTTTTGTTTCGATGATTTTTTTTGCATACTTCAAATTTGAATTGCAGGTGCATAAAATAATGGAATTTGATGATTCAAAAAATGAAATTCATGATAGTTGGTGTATGTTGAGGCCGTATCCAGGAAGTCACATGAAATGTCAAGCATCTTGTTGCCATAACATGACGAACAATTTGTGAGAAAAGTGTATTTAAATTATATAAAATTTGAACGAAGTCCAAAAATCACGAAACTTGTCGGGGAGTCATGCTATCACATGTAGAGTCTATGGTAAAAAAAATGATAAAATTTTGAGTAAGTTGTAACGTCGGATGCCTAAAACCCAGACATCTCCACATGCTATCACATGTAGAAATTTGTGATAACACGTGGAGATATCTGGGTTTTAGGTATCCGACGTCGTAATTTACTCAAAACTTTCTCATTTTTTTTTACCACAGCCTCTACTCATGATAGTATGACTCCTCGACAAGTTTCATAATTTTCAGACTTCGTTCAAATTTTATATAATTTAATACACTTTTCCTGCAAGTTGTTTGTCATGTTACGGCAACAAGATGCTCGACATTTCATGTGACTTCCTGGATATGACCTCAACATATACCAAATATCATGAATATCATTTTTTGAATCGCCAAATTTCATTATTTCATGCACCTGCAGTTCAAATTTGAAGTATGCAAAAAAAATTCATCGAAACGAAAAAAACTAATGAAATATACCAAACAAAGTCAAATTTGTCCTAAATTTGAACAAGGAGTTTTAAATAATGTGGGAAGGGCTCACAAAAAATATGGGGCCAAAAAAACAAAAAAAAAGAAAAATTCTTCCCCGAGTGCCTTCCCTGGCACTCGGGGAAGAGACCCTTCCCCGAGTGCCAGAAAGAGGCACTCGGGAAGAGGCCCTTCCCCGAGTGCCAGGAAGAGGCGCTCAGGGAAGAGGTTAGCTTCCTCGAGAGCCAAAGCTTGGCACTCGGGGAAGTTTTTTTTAAAAAAAAATCATAACGGCGTTCTTCCTCGAGTGCCGCTCTTCCCCGAGTGTTGCACTCGGGGAAGAGGGCCTTCCCCAAGTGCCGATCTTTACCGAGTGCCAGGCACTCTGCGGCACTCGGGGAAGAAGAGCTCTTCCCCGAGTGCAATTCTTCCCCGAGTGCAACACTCGGGGAAGATTGGCTTTCCCGAGTGCCTGGTTTTGGCACTCGGGAAATTTTGTCTCTCCCGTAGTGTCGGTTGGTGTTACTAACCGGGACTAAAGGTCCTTCATCAGTGGATGAGCACCATTAGCATTGATAGCCACATCAAAAGGTTAGTTCGATGCTAGAGCATGTTGTTAATTTATTAGACCGAGATCAAGAGACGCACTAGACAGAGCTATATCATAAGAAGAACAAGTACAGTGGAGAAGAAAAAAACAAAATAAAAAATGTAAAATTAAATGGAAGTAATATAGATATTTTTTTTACTTTGTTGTATGAACACACCAACCTACCGCCATATGGGTTTATCAAGAATTTTCTCTTTTTGAAAGTTTATAGTTTATAGTTGAAAACTATTTAAATTTAAAGTCATCTTGTCATCCAAAATTACGTCTGAATTTTAAAAATTAAAAATTCGAAGTTTTCAAAAGACCTTGGATGAAGAAATGACCAAAATGAAACTTATAGATCTTGAAAAGTTACGAAACTTTGTAATTGACAACTTTTTTAATTTGAAATCATATTATCATGCAAAACTCAATTTGAATTTAAAATTTTTGAGATTCGAATTTTTAAAATACCTCAGATGGAAAAACGGCAAAAATGAAAGTTGTAGATCTCAAAAAATTATGAAACTTTGTAGTTGATAACGTTTTAATTTTAAATCATCTTGTTAATCAAAACTACATTTGAAGTTTCTGAAATTTAAAATTCAAATTTTGTAAATGACCTTGGATGGAGAAACTTCCTAAACGAAAAGTGTACATCTCAAAAAGTTATGAAACTTTGTAGTTAACAACTTTTTTACTTGAATTCGTTTAGAGCCTTAAACAAGCAATTTACACACGGTTTAGTATAATATGAGGGTAGCTGAAATAGAATATAGACACAAGTGACAAATTGGTCGAGTGGTAGTGGAGGTTATGCGTACGTGTGTGAGAGGTCGCTGGTTCGAATCTTGGTTGTTGCAAAGTGTGAAAAAATCATGAAAAAATATTGTGGAAGTAGAGATGAGGTATTCCATGACAAAATGTGTTCCTATGTCCCATATTATGCTTTACCTTAATGTAGAAGTGTTACTAGAACTAATAAGAGTGTTACAACAAAGAATCATTGTAACACTCGGCAAGTGATCCAATGGATAAAGAAATGTGTTACAAACTATGTATTGTACCTTAATGTGAAGTGTTACTAAAGTCAAAAAAAAGTGTTACAACAAAAATCACTGTAACACAAAAAAATGTTCCTATAGACAAATAAATGTGTTACAATAATCCACTCTATAGTAACATGCATGGCCAATTAGAACACAAACAAAAATGTGTTACTAAGAGAGCTAGTAATACGTTTTCCAACCTAATAATCCACTCTATAGTAACATGCATGGCCAATTGGAACACAAACAAAAATGTGTTACTAAGAGAGCTAGTAATACGTTTTCCAACCTATAGTAACACAAGTTGGTGTTACTATAACCCTGTGTTGTAGTAGTCCGTAGCAACAATTAACAAATACAGTACCTTAATTTAATGCTTAATTGTAATACAAACTTGTAAAAACATAGTACGGCATAAGATAAGTACCAAGTTAAAAGATTGTTATTAATTAAGATATAAGACTACTCCAGAAACTAGCAAACAGTGGTAAACAAAAAGATTTAAATGTCTTGGGCCTCTTTGTTATTGAGACTATAAATTTCTGAATAAAAACCAAGCAAAAAAATCATATCAATGGTTGCCCATTGCTACAAAGCGACAGACAAATGAAGTATTGAATAATGGAGTGGAACGCGAAAAAGTGAACTGAACCACCTTAGTTGCATGGCTGAGCATCTCCTGGTCTCCAGCCTCCTCGATTAACCTCACTCGGCAAACTCGCATGCGCGCATGCCTCCGCGCTCATCTTGTTTCTCCAATTGACAACCGCAGACTGAACTTTGACAGCGGACATACTAGTGGTCGTGCTTTTGATTGATTTTGTCAGTGGGCAGCGTGTTAGAATTGATGTCCTCCGGTCTGACCCAACGGTCAGACTGCGCCTTAATCCAACTCCCTAATCGGGGGCGTGCAGCCCAATAGGTGGTTGGTGGACCCCGGTCGCACAGTGTCTATAAAGAGGAGGTGGAGGCAGGGCTTTAGACACGAGGTTGACAGCACTGCTACAGTCCCCACGGTCCTAACCCTAATTCGATCCCGAGGGTGGCACTGCCAGCGGCGGGAAGCGCCACCAGCGTCTCCGTGCCACCACTGCACGGTCGCCATCGTCGGACTTCTCTGCTCCTTGCACCGAACGTCGCTGCCCGTGTGCAGGCTTCGTCAACGAAGCAGTGATGGCCGGATCTTAATCACAAAGGTATGAACCCTAACACTTCCCTATCTCTCTGTTCTTCTCTAGCTGATTCTTACCCGAATCTAAGAGGACCCCAACTGGATCTACTTCTAGCGATCATAGAAATCTAACAATGGTATCGCAGCCAGGTTTTTAGAGAGTGGATCTGGCTTGGAAAAGTCAAAGAAAAGACGTTTCGATCCGGTTGGATCCGAACCATAAAGGAGAAACGACGGAGAGGGGAGAACCTATCTGGTTTTCTACCACCGTCGCGACCGCTGTTATGCGGGTCGAGACTCCACCAACAGCTCGCCGGCGCGCGGATTGAAGGCCACCGTCGCGCGGGGGCCGAACTGAGTGGCACCCATGCGCGGGTGAGAAAGGGGAAAGAGAAAGAACAGTTGATCGGCAACCATGTCTCAAGTGAAAGGGGTTTTTCATTCAAAACCGAATGCAAACCGAGCAAACCCTAACCCTAGAAACCCGGTTGAGGGAAAGGTTTGGGGGACTAACTTGGATCTTCCTTGCCGCTGTTAATACCGTCGGTGGCTTTTCGATGCCATTGCAGGAAGACAACCAGATCCTCCGCTCGTTGGGTGCCTTGCTGTGGCAGGTGCGGGTGCTCAGGGCACCGTTGCGAGGCCTCTCGGCGGCGGAGGCACGGTGGCGCCGCCCTCTAATCCAACTCCATCGCGCGGATACCGTAGAGCCATCCTTGGTCACTTCTTGCTCAGGGCACCACCATAGGACCACTCGACGGCAGCGCACTCGGGTGAATGCGCGCACCGGCGAGGGGACCGGCGGCGACGTCGTCCACCTCGGTAGACCGCTCTGCAGGCGCTAAGGAGAAACGCGTAGAGAAGGGAGAGAGAAAGAGGAAGAAGAGGAGGAAGGGAGCCGCGCGGCCGGCGTCGTGCCGCCCCCGCCGCGCAACCGGCACCGGCACCGCGTGCGGCGCTAGAGAGAGAGAAAGGGATCGGGGAAATGAAGTTTGGGTTTGGAGAATCCGCCCGCTGCGGTTTTGTCTTGCCGAAGTGCGCGGACAATCGTCCGATCAGGATCTACGGCCGGTATCGCTCGGGCCGAAAGCGGCCTAGGTGGGAAACTACTTTCCTGGCCCAGGCCTAGGTTGCGGCCTGGGCGGGAGGTGGTAGCGGTGGCGCGGACAATTAGGCCACGGGCCGGTTTTTATCCCAGATCAGAAAAAGAAAATGCAGTGAGTGTGTGGGCTTTCGGGCCGAATTTGATCAGAACAGTTATTCTTAATCAGAAGCAATTTTTGATGAATTTAAATTAGTTTCAATCTCTGTTCAAATTTGAACCAACGAGATAATTTGTACAAAGAGTGGATAAAAATATAGAGTGATGCTTCTGATTAAGTATTATTATTTTAAGAATATTTTCATGTTTCCGCTGCAAAGTTAACAATGATTATCTTTTAATTAAATTGGAACCAACGCGAAAAAATATTTAGAGGAATAGTCACATCTTTAAGTTAAATTATGATATTGTTATTTTCCGACCAACGTTGATGATAACAATATTATAATTTTATTTATGAGTTTAAATGTAAAGTTTGAATCCCTAGTAAATTTTTTGTCAATGTGACTATTTTTTTCTAGAGACTAGATAAGAATCAAGAAATATCCGTGATAAAGTGAAAAGAATTCCGCTGCGATGTTGTTGATTATCATTGAGTTATTTGAATTTGCATACATTGATTCTATTTCTGCCCAACGGTGATGTAGAATTAATGTAAAAAGAATATTGTTTTATTCTATTTTCTACCCAACGGTGATATAGAATAGAACTGCAAGTTATAAATATTAATGTGCATGTTTAACCAGACCAATGTAGGGTTATTTTTATGCTCATTGTTGTTGATTATTGTAGATCAATGTTTTTTCAAAAAAGATCTTCATGCTTTCATTCTTGGAGGCAGAAAAGAAAAGAGTTGGGTACTTATGACCCAGAAGATGGAAAGTGAGTTTTTATATAAAGGGACGGTATTCTCTTTAGAGAATTGGCTTAAAAAGGAAAAGAATTCACGGATATTGATCCAAAGCATATGAAATGTGTTTTATGTACTATCTATGAAGAAGAATTTATTTCAGTTTCAGTCATTATGACAAAAGTTGTAATAAGAAATATGCTTATTTAATTTGACTTGGATGAAATGTGTATGTTACGGAATATTCAAATTTATTTCTGAATTTGATGATTGAATGTGAAAGCTATTCTGGCTTTAATGTCCCTTATGGGAAATTGTCCTACATGGCGGGAAGTTTGTGATGACTCATGTGTCTAAAGTATATCCCAGACCGGGAGAAAGAATGAAAAGTTTCGATAGCTTTTATGCTATCAACAGTGTTAACTGTGCACTTCTATTGTGTCATGGTCATAGGCTAAGGCCATGAGAGGAGTAATCCCAGATAAAGAAAGAATGCAAGCATGACATGCAGAAGTATAGTTAATAAAGGACTTTGTTAAGCTCTTAAAGTGGAATGAGGAAAGTATACTCCCGTATAAATCAAAAGATGACTTTGTTTGCATGACATGGTCATGCAAATAAAGCAAATTATAGATGTATCCTCATTCAGATAAGTTTTGAATAGTTTCAAAATTATGACAGTAAAGTTTGTGTCATATTTTGAGGTGGAGAATGGTGAGATTAAATTAAGAAAGATAAAAATTAAAAGAGATTCTCTCCATTTCCCTGTGCCAAAAAGGTGCAATATGCAATGCATGATATGCATTAAGGCAAGAATGATCCATAAAAGATGAATATGACCGTTGAGGGAGTACAACAGTCATTGTAACGATACCCCTAGGCAGAGAAAGCTAAATGCCTAGACCTTTATGGTTCTAATAGAAAGATGGCATAGCAGGCTAGTATTCGTACTGGACGAGGCTCTGTCAACGAAATATGGTCGATAGTCTACCGAGGGGTATGCCCAAGGTAGTAGATTAAGCGGTGGAGGCGTGCAAGACGTCTACAAATCGTAGACACAAGGTCGAGAGACAGCGATTTAGACAGGTTCGGGCCGGCAAGTCGCCGTAATACCCTACGTCCTGTGTTCTGGTGGCTGGTTTGTATTGATGGGTTGGAATATGGCGTGTGATCCGATGGGATCTGAGATGAGATGAGAAGGGGTCCCTGCTCGCCTTATATAGTCGGGGAGCAGGGTTACAGTTGTCGAGTCATAACAGATTACAAACGGTTCCTTAAGGCAAGGAATCCGGATCTAACTCTAGGATCTTCCTTGGCGGGCAAGGCTTCTGGAGAGTCCTTGATGAGCACGACGAGTTGGTCGTGTGTTGGAAGGCCTCGCGAGCTGGGCTGTCCTTGATGAAGGGCCCATGTAGGTCCATGGGGGTATACGGAGGTAATATCCCCACAGCTAGTCCCCAAGCACTTTGTATCCGTTGGCGACGCCGTCTTGAGCTTGTCCGAGCAGGCGAAGTCGATGTCGACCAGCTTGACTGGCGATCCGAGCAGGTGAAGTCGATGTCGATCAAGTAAGGCTTGCCAGTAGGATGTAAGGTGCTCAAGAATTTTTTTTTGAAGAGCTTTCTTCTGGTGAAGTGTATCCACTTGGAGCTTGCAAGACTGTAAGGAACATCGAGGTCCTAGTAGAAGTCTGTGCAAGTCCACTTTGACGAAAGCGTCCTTGAATTGTCAGAGAAAAAGAAAATACATTCATCGCAAGGTGAAGTGTATCCACTTAGTCCCCGAGCTTGGTAGTAGGTGTTGAAGACACGTGCTGCCGAGCTTGTAGAGCATTTAGCAAGTGCCCCGATAAGCTGCCCAAAATCAGCACCCTGATCCGAACAGCATGGAGCGACTTGATGCACACCGGCGACGAGTGAAGGCGATGACGAATGAAGGCAGCGACGAGTGAAGGCGGCGACAAAGGCATCGACGATCCTGGTCGACGAGGAGCGAAGGCGGCAAAGAGCCCGGTGGACGGCGGGCGAAGACGACGATGAGCGAAGGCGGCGACGAACGAAGGCGGCGACGAGCCTGGTCGGCGACAGGCGAAGACGAAGTCCCTGAGCCTGGTCGGTGACGAGCAAAGGTGAAGTCCCCGAGCCTGGTCGGTGACGAGCGAGGGCCAGGTCGATGAACCTGGTCGGCGACGGGCGAAGGCTAGGTCGATGAACCCTGTTGGTGACGGGTTGCTGAACCTACGACCTTCTGCTTAGGAAATAGAAGACGGCGACGAGCGATGGTGGCGGCGAGCGAAGACAGCGATGAGCGATGGTGAAGTCCCCGAGCCTGGTCGACGACGAGCGAAGGCGAAGTCCATGAGCCTGGTCGGCGACGAGCATGGGCGAAGTCCACGAGCCTGGTCGGCGACGAGCGAAGGCGAACTCTCCGAGCCTAGTCGGTGACGAGCGAAGGTGAAGTCCCCGAGCCTGGTCGGCGACGAACGAAGGCGAAGTCCCTGAGCCTGGACGGCAACAAGGGAAGGCGACGATGAGCGACGGTGGCGACGAGCCCGGTCGGCGATGAACGAAGGCGGTGACGAGCCTGGTCAGAGACGAGCGAAGGCGAAGTCCCCGAGCCTGGTCGGCGATGAGCGACGGTGGCGACGGGCGAAGGGGGTGACGAGCCTGGTCAGAGACGGGCGGCGAGGAGCGAAGGCGAAGTCCCCGAGCCTGGATGGCGACGAGCGAAGGCGAAGTCCCCGAGCCTGGTCAGCGACGAGCGAAGGCAACGACGAGCGAAGGCGAATTCCTCGAGCCAGGTCAGCGACGAGTGAAGGCAGCGACGAGCGATGGCGACGGCGAACAAAGGTGATGACGAGTGAAGGTGACGACGAGCGAAGGCAACGAGCCTGGTCGACGACGAACGAAGGCGAAGTCCCCGGGCCTGATCGACGACGAGCGAAGGCAAAGTCTCCGAGCTTGGTCGACGACGAGCGAAGGCGAAGTCCCTGAAAAATAAATATGCAGAGCAGTAGTACATGATGATGTACAAATAAAATATGGAGAGAAAAACCAGTGGCGAAGGATGACTGCAGCTTGATGAAGTCCCCGAGCCTAGAGTTGACATGGAGCGTCTGGAGACGGAGACGGAGCTGGCCGCGGAGGCCCAGGTCGCCGATGTAGATCTTTTTGCCGTAGGGCAGTAGTAGAACGTAACATAGGAGAATAGTCTGTAAATAGACTCTTGGGCGAATAGAGGCAAAACTTGTAGCGAGTCGGCGTGTTTTGCATATTCCCCGAATTCCGCAGACCCAATAGCCGGGAGCCGTAGCGATGAACAGTTCGGCCTTAGGTTATCCCAAGATCTATAGCGTAGAGCACAGAGCTCGTTTGCGCGTAGGAGTCAAGGGCGTCACCCAAGGAACCGCTGCTGGCATCCCATAGCGCAGAGGGCAGGCGCTCGTGCACGCGTAGGGAGGTACCAAGGACAGGGTCTTTTCTGAGAGGCTCGATCGTGGCGTGACCTGGGCGAATGGAGACCGTTCGTCGAGCGCGTGGGTAGCGCGAATGCGAGCGCTGATCGTGTAGCCTCAGATTTCTCAGCCCAAGTTAGCCTTTCCTTCGTAGTGCAGAGGGCGGGCGCTCATGCACGTGTAGAGAGGTCGGGACGTCGCTTGGGAGAGCTGTTGGCCACCGTAGCGCAGAGGGCGGGCGCTCATGCACGCGTCCGATGGTGACAACAGCCCCGACTCTGAGTTTTCATCGGCGTCAGTCAGGCTGCTTGGAGACCGCATGGAGAACGTGCGCATAAATGGCGCATACAGGCATTGGAACGTATAGCCTCCCGAGGTCTCAACCCAAGCTTAGCCTTCCCTTCGTAGCGCAGAGAGCAGACGCTCATGGACGCGTAGAGAGGTCAGGACGTCACTTGGGAGGACTACTGGCCGCCATAGCGCAGAGGGCGGGCGCTCATGCATGCGTTGGCGGTGGCAGTAGCCCCTGCTCTGAGACTCCTTCAGCGTCAGCCAGGCTATTTGGAGAGGTCGGCGAACGTCTGGAGTGGTCGGCGATCGTTTTGGAGAGGTCGGCGATCATTTTGGAGAGGTCGGCGAACGTCTGGAGTGGTCGGCGAGTCATTTGGAGAGGTCGGCGAGTCATTTGGCGAAGACGGCAACGAGCCCGGTTGATGATGCTGGACGACGACGAGCGACGGCGGCGACGAGCCTAGTCGACGACGAGCGTCGGCTACGGGCAAAGGCGGCGACGAGCGAAGGCCAAGTCCCTGAAAAATAAACATGGAGAGCAGTAGTACATGATGATATACAAATAAAATATGGAGCAAAACCAAGGCCTTCGCTCCTGGTGGACGATGAGCGACGACAGTGACGGGCGAAGGTGACGACGAAGGCGGCAACGATCCTGGTCGAAGACGAGCCACGACGGTGACGAAGGCGGTGACAATCCTTGCCGACGACGAGCCACGGCGGCGACGGGCGAAGGCGTCGACGAAGGCGGCGGCGATCCTGGTCGATGACGAGCGACGGCGACGACAAAAGCGGCGACGATCTTGGTCGATGACGAGCCACGACGGTGATGAAGGCGGCGATGATCCTGGTCGATGACGAGCCACGGCGACGACGAAGGCGACGACGAGCGAAGGTGGCAATGAGCGAAGGCAGCGACGAGCCCGGTCGACGACGAACGAAGGCGGTGACGAGCCTGGTCGGAGACGAGCAAAGGCGGCGAGGAGCAAAGGCGAAGTCCCCGAGCCTGGTCAGCGACGAGCGACGGCAGCGACGAGCGAAGGCGGCGACGAGCCCGGTCGGCGACGAACGAAGGCGGTGACGAGCCTGGTCGGAGACGAGCGAAGGCGGCGAGGAGCAAAAGCGAAGTCCCCGAGCCAGGTCGGCGGCGAGCGACGGCGGCGACAGGCGAAGGCGGCGACGAGCCCGGTCGGCGACGAACGAAGGCGGTGACGAGCCTGGTCGGAGACGAGCGAAGGCGGCGAGGAGCAAAGGCGAAATCCCCGAGCCTGGTCGGCGACGAGCGACGACAGCGATGGGCGAAGGCGGTGATGAGCGAAGACGGTGATGAGCGAAGACGGCGACGAGCGAAGTCAGCGACGAATGAAGTCCCGGAGCCTGGACGGCGATGGGCAAAGGCGGCGACGGGCGAAGGCGGCGACGAGCCTGGTCGACGACGAGCGATGGTGGCGACGGGCGAAGGCGGCGACGAGCCTGTGAAAGCCCAAGTTTGGTTTTGGATAATTGATGAAACCCATTGGACTAACCTTTGTCATTAAGTGTTTGATTAGCAAAAGGTGGTCCATGGCTCAAGTGAAGCATGATGATGGACATGTGATGCAATGATCAAGTGATTGGTCGTAAGATGGTCCATATCTTCACTAGAAGAAAAGAAGAAAGAGGAAAATAAAAGAGCTCAAGGCAAAGGTATAACCAATAGGCTCTTTTGTTTTTGGCACTCAAGACACCATAGAGGGTGTGAGTGTATTTAGGATAGATAGTCGTACTATCAAGAGGAGAAATTCATAGTATATGGTTATCAAGTTGCATTTGCATATGACATAACTAAAATGAGGCGATAAATCCTTTGAAAAATGTTTTGAAAATGCTAACACACTTGCACAAGGTGGTGTACACTTGGTGGTGTTAGCACATTTGCAAAGGAGAAGTTGTTGGAGTAGTTTTGGATCAACACAGGGAAGAAAATAAAGTTTTCTGTGTATGGTCGGTGGTACCGACCAGGGTGGCCGGTGGTACCGCCCATAGGTGCTGCGTGCAGCCCTCTCTGTGTTGGGGCGTTTTGGCCTGGCGGTAGTACCGCCATAACCTCGGTACTACTGCCGGCGGTGGTACCGACCAGAGGGTCGGTGGTACCATGGCTCTAAGGGGTTTCGCGAGGCTCTCTGTAGATTTGAAAATGGCCTGGCGGTAGTACCGCCATTACCCTCGGTACTACCGCCCGCGGTGGTACCGACGCAAGGTCGGTAGTAGCTTGTTTTTCGCAGAGCTCTCTGTTCGCGGCCGATTTTGGCTTGGCGGTAGTACCGCCATTACCTCGGTACTACCGACCTCGGAGGTACCGACCAGAGAGTCGGTGCTTCGCCTTAATCAGCGGGATGTGAGTAAACGGCTAGTTTGACTAAGCCGGTAGTACCGCCCAGGAGGGGTCGGTACTACCGACCAAGCGCAGAAAGGTGGGGGTCGGGCTGCCGTCCTCTCCTCTCTATATATAGGTCGTGGCCGCGTTTAGGGAGAGGTCTCTTGACTTTCTAACCTCTTGAACATCCTCTTGAGCAAGATCTAATCCCTCCCTCCGATCTCTTTGATTGTTAGTGCGAATCCAAGTGAGATCGAGTGAAACCAAGAGCTTGCATTGTGATCTTGCATTCTAGAGGCATCTTGGTGATTGTTGCTGCGTATTTCTTTTTACTCTTGGCACTTGCCGGTGCCTAGACGGCTTGGTGGCAGCGGAGGAGGATCGGCACGAGTTGGTGATTGTTCGTGGCCATCCCAACGACTTTGTGAGGGGCTTGTACCTCCCCGGTGAAGAGCCAAAGGTAACTCCTAGTAAATTGCGTGTGTCATTGAGTTACCATTGCTTGGGGTAGGTTCTTGAGGCGCTCTTGTGGAGAGCTCGGTGTGTGATACCGATTAGCCACCGAACCATGAAGCCTTGGTCGACACAACGAGGACGTAGCGTGCCGGCAAGCACGTGAACCTCGGGGATAAATCTCGTGTTCATATTGTGTCCCTTGGTGATTGGCATTCCATTGTGATATCAATTATCTTCACTTGCTCCGTTCGGTAAAATCACACTACCACTCTCTTGTATTCCTTTGTTCATACTTGTTATAGAGTAACTTGTTTCCCTTGTTAATAATAGTAGTAGCTTTGCTAGTGTAGCTAGTTTAGTTTTGCTAGCTCTCTTGTGTAGCTCACTAGTTTAGTAAAGTAGTGACTTAGTCCTTGTGTGCCCTAGAGATCATAATTAACTAGACTTGCAAATAGGTGGCTTGCATTTGACATAGAGCTAGAGCAACCGCATTTATCGCTTTGTTATTGTCTAACAAATTGCTCTAGTGCTTTGTAGAATTTTAAATTAGGCTATTCACCCCCCTCTAGCCAATTAGGACCTTTCAGCCTGATTGAAGACGAGCGATGGCGGCGACGGGGGAAGATGACGACGAAGGCGGCGGCGATCCTGGTGGATGACGAGCGACGGCGGCGACGGGTGAAGATGACGATGAAGGCGGCGGCGATCCTGGTTGATGACGAGCGACAGCGGCGACGGGTGAAGATGACGACGAAGGCAGCGGCGATCCTGGTCGATGACGAGCGACGGCGGCAACGGGGGAAGATGACGACGAAGGTGGCGGCCATCCTGGTAGATGACGAGCGACGGCGGTGACGGGCGAAGACGACGACGACGACGGCAGCGATCCTGGTCGATGACGAGCGACGGCAGCGACGGGCGAAGATGACAACGAAGGCGGCGACGATCCTGGTCGATGACGAGCGACGGCGTCGACGGGCGAAGACGACGACGATCCTGGTCGATGATGAGCGAAGGCGGCGACGAGTCGGGTCGGTGACGGGCGATGACAGCGATGGGCGAAGGCAAAGTCCCCAGGCCTGGTCGGCGACAAGCGAAGGCGAAGTCCCCGGGCCTGGTCGGCGACAAGCGAAGGCGAAGTCCCCGGGCCTGGTCGGCGATGGGCAAAGGCGGCGACGGGCGAAGGCGGCGACGAGCCTGGTCGACGATGAGCGATGGCGTCGACGGGCGAAGGCGGCGACGAGCATGATCGAAGACGAGCGACGGCGGCAACGATGAAGGCGGCGGCGATCCTGGTCGATGATGAGCGAAGGCGGTGATGACGTCGATGCAGTCGGTGATCCTCTTGTTGGCCCGGTCGATGGCGTCGCAGCGGATGGATCTTGGTGCGCATGGCACCGGTGTGATGACGCGATGTGTGGACGGCAAGGCATCCGGCGCAGGAAGCTGCGCGAGTTCCATGATCTCCGGAGCGAGGATGGTGGCGCCGCTGGTCCAGATCATAGATCTGATCTGGAAGGAGGCGTCGAGCTCGGAGAGGATCTGATGGCTAGCTGGTTTGTATTGATGGGTTGGAATATGGCGTGTGATACCCTACGTCCTGTGTTCTGGTGGCTGGTTTGTATTGATGGGTTGGAATATGGCGTGTGATCCGATGGGATCTGAGATGAGATGAGAAGGGGTCCCTGCTCGCCTTATATAGTCGGGGAGCAGGGTTACAGTTGTCGAGTCATAACAGATTACAAACGGTTCCTTAAGGCAAGGAATCTGGATCTAACTCTAGGATCTTCCTTGGCGGGCAAGGCTTCTGGAGAGTCCTTGACGAGCACAACGAGCTGGTCGTGTGCTGCAAGGCCTCGTGAGCTGGGCTGTCCTTGATGAAGGGCCCATGTAGGTCCATGGGGGTATACGGAGGTAATATCCCCACAGGCTCAAAGATATTAAAAGTGATGCTTAAGACACCATATATTTTTTGACAGATTAAACCTAAATAAGAAATTTGAGGAAGCATCATCTTTACAGAAAGATGCGATAATTTGGGGGAGCATGGTATGTAGAGATCTAAGACTTGAAGAGAAGTGGGATTGCGTGCCCACTCTAATGACTCAAGAACAGTCATACCTGTTGATGGTGCATGGCCTATACAACACATGTTGTTAGCTCTTCTAGAAAGATAAGTAGTGTAAAAGAGCAACAACAGCCCCATATAGAAGAAGTGTCTTAAGAGCCAAAACAGTAGGCCGTAATAGGTCTATAAGACGCAAAGTGGCTTCAGAGGAAACATAGAAAGATATATATAGTGCGACTTGTGGTGAAAGGATTCACACCAGAGAGGAAAAACACATTAACGAGTGTTAATGACACATAATATGTTTTAGAGTTACATTAGATAGACGTAAAGACAGTATTGATTGATGGAGCCAATAGTCTTGTCATGAAAGGTAAAGAACGTTTAGGATGCCACCTGAAGAAATCCATTTATGGATCAAACAAGCATCTAAACAATGGTATTCAAAGTTTGATGCCACAATAGAAAGTTTGGGTTTAAAAGAGAATGAGAAGGACAATGGCATTGTACAAAGTCCAAGAATAGGAAATTCATTTTTCTAAACCTATATGTGGATGACACCTTGCTTGGTGGCAGTGGTGTTAATCTACTATTGGAGAAGTAGTCATTGTCCTAAATTACATAAGATTGATCTCGGTGAATTGTCATTCGTCTAGGATTTGAAGATTACTGAGACAAGAGAAAGGAGTATTAGAACTATCTCAAATGTATACTTGAGAAGATTGTAAAGAAATAAAGTATGTATATGTGTAAACATATGCCTGTTCCTATGGTCAAGGGTAGTAGTTTTGGGAACTTTCAGTGTTCCAAGAACAGATGTGAGAATTGATAAAATGGACGTCTTATATGCTTCGACTGTTGGAAGCTTAATGAGTGCACAAGAATCTACCCTGACAAAGTTCATGTATCTGAGAATCTGCAGATGTCCAATCCAGATATAGATCGCTGGAATGGAATTTAAAAAAATGTCTTGCAATTGTGCAAAGTTTTATATGCCTCATGACGAATAAAAGAGAACAACTACTCTCAAATGGTTGTGTGTACAACTGATATGTTTGGGCGAGATGTGTAGTGAAATACACATTAGTAACTAACACTCGCAGTTGGAATTTTATTGTGGAAAAGCTCCAAAGAAATAGTTATGATGTCATCGATGATGCATACCTATGATATAGCTTATATGAGACATGAAGGACAGGCGAAATGGTCAAGAGACCTATACCCGGAGTTGATAATGGTTAACAACAACAATAACCATTTAAGAAGTTTGCATGATAATGGTCAAGTGTGCTGCCAAACACATTGCCAAACACATTGCCAAACACATTGCCAAACAGCAATAATCATACTTTTAGAATGTGAAAGTATTACGGATCCATTTTCAAAAGGCTTACCGCCTAGTGTGTTCAGAGAATACATAGTCGACATGTGTTGTATGGTAAGGCCTATGATTTCTGGACAATAAAGGGCCCCAAAGTTAAAGAACCTATTTCAGAACAGAAACATGTATTGTAGCTGTTGAATCTATCAAAAATTAATTGTGACGATGAGGCACGCTCTATGCATAGATCTATGATGGCATGGTAAAAGAAATGAATAAGAAGTTAAAGTATAAGATGAGATCAATGGGGAGAATGTTAGAATTGATCTCCTCCAGTCTGACCGGTCAGACTG
Source organism: Coix lacryma-jobi var. lacryma-jobi (assembly GCA_009763385.1). Taxonomy (NCBI): domain Eukaryota; kingdom Viridiplantae; phylum Streptophyta; class Magnoliopsida; order Poales; family Poaceae; genus Coix; species Coix lacryma-jobi. The sequence continues at coordinate 27,852,480 of CM019829.1, forward strand.
GGCCTTGATCCAACGCTCTGATCGGGGGTGTGCAGCCCAATAGGTGGTTGGTGGGCCCCCGTCGCACAGTGTCTATAAAGAGGAGGTGGGGGCAGGGCTCTAGACACGAGGTTGACACCCACTGCTACAGTCCTCGCTGTCCTAACCCTAATCCGATCTGGAGGGTGGCATTGCCAGCGGCGGGAAGCGCCACCAGCGTCTCTGTGTTGCCACTGCACGGTCGCCGTCATCGGACTCCTTTGCTCCCTGCACCGAACGTCGTTGCCCGTGCGCAGCCTCTGTCAACAAAGCAGTGATGGCCGGATCTTAATCACAAAGGTATGAACCCTAACACTTCCCTATCTCTCTGTTCTTCTCTGGTGGTTCCTGATTCTTACCCAAATCTAAGAGGACCCCAACTGAATCTAAGACAACGAACATTGAATCCTAGAGCTAGAGAGCGATTGGAGTTGAAAGAAGAGGGAGCCACGCCGTCGCCTCAGATTTGGTTTGGCATCCTGCGAGCGTAGCGATCCATGAGCGATTCGTGAAGAGGCAGCCGCCAACGGCCGACCACACAAGTTGTATTCTTGTTGGGCTCTGGCCTCAAGGCAATGTATACTGGGCCTTAAATTTTTAGAAGTGGTATGTAGAGATTTTGGGCCACGCCTAGGACTGTGGCCCTAGTGGCCCTAGGCCCATATCCGCCCTTGGCCGCGGAACACCTTTTGGTGTGGAACTGGCTACTCGTGGGTACAATAGGATTCAGAGCGTGCCTAGGGGACTCTATATTTGTTTAATGTAATATATATCCCTTGATCTAAAATAATATGGCACATGAAAAACTGATCCATATTTAAAACATTCTACCCGCTATTTACTAACATGTACTGAATGTGAAAAAGGAACGTAAGTAACTACTGGCTGCTTAGATACCATTGAGCATCTCCAACTCATCGAAAACCTTTCCCAAAAACATGGTTGTTTCTAACAGGAACTTTTTTTCCCAAAAACATGGTTGTTTCTAACAGGAACTTTTTTTAGAAAAATGAAAATTCCAGTCTCTGCAACCATACACAGCCCTTCTGACTGGTACGTGGAGGAGCAATTGTAATTTGATCAGGAACTGTTACAGCATGCCCGCTGCCAATACTCAAGCACGAGATGAGTAGGGCAAAATATTGTGAATCATGGCAAAATACAGGTATTTTAGGTAAGAAAGGTGATTAAAAATACCAAATGTCATGTATAACAAAGTGCCAACGTTTTAAAGATCATTTGAGCTAAGTCAACGATTGGAGTCCTGTAATAACGAAGCACATTGTTTCACGTCCTATAATTACAATTTTCTCCATGTAAACACATTCATTTTCTGACACGGGGCAAAACGGCTGCAACCTGTTTGCTTGTTGCTGTCCTTTCCATTTTATTTGAACATGTATGTAAACATGTGGTACATCCAAACAAAGAAAACCATACAAAAGTTTTGCATCCACCAATGAGGTCATGTCTGCACACAAGACTTTTTTCCTCACCCAGTCCTTACCTAAATGTCGCATTCTTTGTTTTGAGAAGTAGTGGGCTCATGTCATTTGAGCTCCATATGATCTTCCTTCTCTCCTCCACCGCATCTTGCTTCATGAATTGTTCGGCTTGTGCATTTTCAGTGTCCTTGCTCTTAGGAGAATCGTCGCTGCTGATTGCCCGTCCTCTGGACATTTTTTTTCCTACCAATTGAACCTCTAGGTTTCTTTTTTAGACATGAAAATACAATTATTGCCAATTCAACCTCTAGGTTTCTTTTTTAGACATGAAAATACAATTATTGGAAGGACACGCTAGTGCGACCCTTTAGTCTCGGCTGGGAAGGGGCTTTAGTCGGTCCCGGGGAAAAAATAAATAAAATTTTAAGGATACCTCTCTTACGGTGTGTAAGATTCAAACTCAGTACCTCTTGCCTTACACATAAACTCTTCACCAACTCAGCTGTATACCACATGTGACAAAGTCCTGTACACTCTCCTTTTGAATTGGTCCATGAGGGACCTTTAGTCCCGGCACTACGGAAAACCAATCTTTGCCGAGTGTTTTTTCTTTGTCGAGTGTTTTTTTCGGGCACTCGGCAAAGAGCTTCTTTGCCGAGTGCCAAATAAAAACACTCGGCAAAGAATTTTTTGTCGAGTGCCAAAACAACACTCGGCAAAGAAATTTTTTGCCGAGTGTTTTTTTTCTGGCACTCGGCAAAGAAAAATCTTTGTCGAGTGTTTTTTTTCTGGCACTCGGCAAAGAAAATCTTTGCCTAGTGTTTTTTTGCACTCGGCGAAGCCAGTTTTTAAATTATATTTTGAAGCAAAAAATTAATTCAAATGAAAAAAAATTTAACTACAAAGTTGTTTAACTTATCAAGATGAACAATTTTTTTTTTGGTAATTTCTTCATTTGATAAACTTAAAATAAATTCGTTCGTAAATCTTATATATGTCTCCGGTAGTTTATGAAACTACAAGAGTGATATATAATGTTTGTGAATAATATTAGAACCACAATATCAGATGTATAAATGGTCAAATAACCAAAATAAACTATGTAGATCTTGACATGTTATGAAAATTTGTAGTTGATAACTTTTTAATTTGAAGTCATCTAGTTATGCAAAACTGCATTCGAATTTGAAAATTTTAAAATTCGAATTTTTCAAAATACCTCAGATGGAGAAATGACTAAAATGAAAGTTGTATATCTCCAAAAGTTATGAAACTTTGGTGTTGACAACTTTTTGATTTGAAATCATCTTGTCAACGAAAACTACGTTTCAAATTGTCAAATTTCAAATTCAATTTTTTATAAACAACCTCAGATGGAAAAACTACCAAAGTAAAACTTGTAGATGTCAAATAAGCAAATTACACTCGGTTTACTATAATATATGGGTAACCGAAACAGAGATGGACGTATATGTGTAGTGCAGTAGTAGAGGAGGCTCCGCGCGAACGAGAGGTCATGAGTTCGAATCCCGGGAGGTCGTGATTTCGAATCCTGCTGATTGCGTGAGAGAAAATTACGTGAAAAATACCAGGACTTGCGATTTTGAGGAAGACGGGTGGGCGCTGCCCAGTAGGCTCCTCCCCCGATTTAATAAAAGGTTTCTCTATTTTTTTTTTTAGATTTTTTCGTTTTTTTCTTTGCCAAGTGCCAAATATGTCCCCCGATTTAATAAAAGTTTTTCTCTATTTTTTTAGATTTTTTCGTTTTTTCTTTGCCGAGTGCCAAATATGTCAGCACTCGGCAAAGCCTTTGCCGAGTGCCCGATATTTGGCACTCGGCAAAGAGCCCTTTGCCGACATTTTCTTTGCCTAGTGCTCTTTGCCGAGTGCCGCACTCGGCGAAGCCTTCGCCGAGTGCAAAAGGCTCTTTGCCGAGTGCTGCCAGCACTCGGCAAAGTCTGATCCTGCTGTAGTGCGGGTGGATGACCTTAAGTCCGGATTGGTAACACCAACCGGGACTGTATTACCAAGTGGGACTAGAGGTTAGGCGACCTTTAATCCGTGTTGCTAACACCAACCAGAACTAAAGGTTGGCATTTAGTCTCGGTTGGTAACCGGGACTAAAAGTCTCTCCTACAAATGTCTGTCGTGGCAAATGGGCTTTAGTCCCTGTTAGAGCCATCAACCGGGACTAAAGGTCTCTTTAGTCCACCTTTAGTCCCGGTCCCAAATTAATCCAGGATTAAAGCCAAATTTGGCCATCGGCACCAAAAGGTCTGTTCTCTGCTAGTGACATGTGCGGCTGCGGCTGTCTCTATTTTTTTCACGAACATGCCCAGGGTGCAAGTATATCATTCGCTCTTGATTAAAAACAACAAATGACACTCATATTTTTAAAGAATTCTGCAAACTGTTATTAACACCTACCTAAAATTACATACGGCACTCACAATGTAGACTCTACCATAGAGTTTGAACCTATTTATTACCCTCCTAATTATAGTGTTTTGTTGACGTAGTAGTACAAATATTAAAGAGAGGGAAAAAACTAAGACTCCAAGTTTTTTTTCATTCTCCAAGTCTACGTAATAAATAGACTTAGAATGTATCGTAGAGTCCGCATTGTGAGTGTCCTTATAGAAATCCGAGAAATTAAAAACAACAAATGATACTCTTGATTATTAATGCATGGCCGGGCACCTTAGCACTAATGGCATTAATTGTCTATCTTTCCCATGAGCATACATGTAACAATATGATGGATTGGTGGAAATGGTGCTATGATACTGCACATTTGTTCTAGAAACTAAAAGTGAATGGATCAGTACTATAATACTCAAAACTGAAATAAGCATTCACGTGTAAAAGTTATTTTCCTGTTGGACCAGTTACTACAAAACAGACCAAAAAGTTATGGTTCCTATCAGTTTTGGTTTTTTTTTTTTTTTTGAGAACATATGCTATGCAAACCAACCTTCTATGCAAACTATAGAAACTTTAATCAAGACCACCAAACCAACCTTCTATGCAAACTATAGAAACTTTAATCAAGACCACAAGAATCTAATCCAATGGTAGGTTATTTTAGCACTTAAACCCCTCCACTCATCTCGTCCTAATCCAAACAGGCGTGGGCACAGTGGGGAGTTTAAGTGCTAAAATAACTCATCTTTACCTCTAACCATCAGATTAGATTCTTATGGTCTTGATTAGAGTTTTTATAGTTTGCACACGAGACTGGTTTCTATAGCATACGTTATCATTCTTTTTTTTGTTTCTTTATTACAACTCACAGTAAAATTCTAGAGGAAAAAGGTATGGCAAGGTATAAAACCACCGAAAATGCAAGAATTTTTGGTCTTGCAGTGGAGTTGTCGCATAATTTTTTTTTTTCCACGAAGGTCAGATGGGAGCCAAGCATTGCTGATGAGTACACATGTATGTATATATATATATATATATATATATATATATATATATATATATATATATATATATATAATATTACAATCACAATGCGATTCAAATGACATTTTCCGATCCGATAAACATAGTATATGCTTGTACACAAGTGCAATCTGATAATAACACTTCTGTACTGCATCAATCATTAATAAGGCAATGGTACTGATCATAGGCATTCATTCGTGTTCTTTGTTATGCATGTCACAAGGATATTACAGCAATATATATGTGGAAGTCTTAGATCAGCCTCTATCTCTTCGCCTAGGTGAACACAATTGTGCACATTGGTTGCTCCCTTATTAGTCTGACATATTAGGTATTGGAATAGAAATGTGTGGTGTTAGAAATGAGAGGTACCAGGAAAAGCTACAAATTTTTGCCCCACCAAACGAAACGTTCGTACAACGATTCAAATCGTTGATCAGCTTAGCAAATACAAGTTTCTCATTCCGGTGGGACAGGATCAATGGCTGGATGAAAAATATTTTTTGATTTGCTAAGGGCCAAGAACAGAAGGCGACTTGGATGGTGTATTTTTCCTGCACAATGGTTTTGCTTGATGCCTCAATATTCGGTCTTTGGCTTCAGCATCCATAAAAAAAAAAGCAAAGTTGTGGGCAGCCTTACCCATAATATCAGGCGGGCATGTTGTTGGAGATCAAAATGAATCTTATTTTAGATGTTCTTAGGCCAGTCTCAGTAGGGAGTGTCAATGCACAGTTTCCAAAAATAAATCACCGTCAACGAGGTAGTGACACAACTCATGAAACGAACTCCACAGTGGGTGTGTTTCACTTCGCCATTACCAAGGCTAAGCAAAGCTTTTAATTAATATATGTTGTTGGGATCGTATACACCCTTGCAACTGTGTAGCCATTTAACTGTGTAGCCATTTCGCTATGACGCCTGGAGCAATAGCCATATGCACACAAAGCATCAGGTCTCAAGTGCACCTGGAGCATCAGAAAAATACAACAGTTGCAACACAGCCATGTGCAACGCAGACATGATAAATATTGGACTGACATGATAAATATAAGTCTCAACAGTCCAGATCACTGGAATTGATAGATAACTAAAGATGAAATATCTCTTCAACTAAGATAGAAACCTAATATACTTAAAAAAGTTCATATAGCCTCTCTGAGTTCACTTCTTCATTCAGGCCAACAACACAGGAGATTGACATGATGACTATGAAACCAGCAACACAGGAGAAACCATCACTTCCACAAGATGACTATGAATGTAGAACAGAGAAAAAATCTCAGGTTCAGACTTATGTGTAAAAGCAGTTCCAGATATAGTGACCAGTTCCAGATTCTCACCTTCCTCCACATTCACCATTTAGCCTTGCTCTTACATAGCCCTTTAGCCTTGCTTTCATCCTGCAAAATCAAAGAATAGTTCAATTTGAGCTCTCAGATCACACTAACAGAGAATAATTCAGATGAAGTGCAATTAAATTCATAAGTTAGATAACTAACTACAGTAGATAACCAGTAATGCAAAAGGGATTCTAAAGTACCAAGTATATGTGCACGACCACCAAACTTATTCCAAATATGTTCCACCAAATCATCCTTAAGTCGTCTATGAGCCGATCGATCTCGAATACTAGTATCTGTTTCTAAAGCTCTCTCTAACGGTACTTCCTGATCCGGACAGAATTCCGGTTCTTGGATCGAAGACGAACTAGGAGGTACATTTAGATCTAGATTTTCTTCAATACTGTCTAGATCCTTCTCATCCTCGACTATCATATTGTGAAGAATTATGCAAGCTAGGATGACATCATGGAGCACAGCTCTGTCATATAGACGAGCTGGTCGTTTTAAGATGCAAAATCGACGCTGCAATACACCAAAGGCTCTCTCAATGTCCTTTCTTGCCCCTTCTTGTTCCTGTGCATACAATTTCTCCTTCTCAGTAATAGGGAGTCGTATTGACTTAACAAACACAGCCCATTCACGGTATATTCCATCAGCAAGAAAATACCCAATGTTGTGCTGATTTCCATTCACCATATACTGTACTCTAGGAGCTTGTCCTTTGAGCTCCTTGATGAATACAGTAGACTGGTTCAACACATTAATATCATTGTTAGAACCAGCTGCTCTAAAGAACGCGTGCCAGATCCAAAGATCATGTGATGCCACAGCTTCAAGAATCAACATCGGCACTTTCTGATCACCCCGAGTAAACTGACCTTCCATGCAGTTGGGCATCTTTCCCAGTGCCAATGCATGCAGTCAATGCTGCCAAACATGCCAGGAAAACCACGTCTCTCACCAAGTCTCAGTAGACGTTCGGTATCTTCCATAATGGGGCGCCTCAGATACCTCTCACCAAAGACTTCTCTAACTCCTTTGACAAAATTCTTCAACGCCTCCATTGCAGTAGTCTCTCCTATCTTCAAGTAATCATCAAGTTCATCTGCCCCACTTCCAGTAGCCATTTGGCATATAGCTGCAGTACATTTCTGAAGTGGGCTGAGCCCTAGCCGATTTGCAGCATCGACTCTCTGAGTAAAATAATCAGACCATCGACCCAAGGCATCAACGATGCGCTGAAAAAGTGGCCTAGACATACGAAATCTTCGGCGGAAAATATTGGGAGGGTAAAGAGGATTTTCTGAAAAATAATCGTTCACTAGCTGTTGATGTGCATCCTCTCGTGGCCTCTTGATGTACCTCCTTGGATTGTGTCGATGGTCAGCAGCCTCTTCCATTTCGCTCAGCCTTCGCAGCTTCTCTACCAATGGGACGTTTGTGTTCTTCTGGAACATCAGATAGCTCATTCTTGTCTTTGTTCGTCTCAAATTGTGCACACCATTTGGGTTCTTCTTTTAGGATCTTCCACCAGTGCACCAATGCAAAAGGCTTTCCAAACCTATTTGCATACATCTCTTGTGCCTTTTTCTCCAACATGTCGTCCGAGTAGCCACTTGTATGCATTTGAGTGACCTTGCACCAGTAGTCGTTGAACTCACCAATCGATGTCTTGAGCCGTGACCAGTGAACCTTTAACTGGTTGAGTTCTCTTCTACGCTTCCCATCCCCTCTCTTGTTGAACAAATCAGTGACTTCGCTCCAAAATGTGTCACCTTTCTTGTCATTCCCATGAATTGGGTCTTTTGAAGCATTCAACCATGAACTGGCCTGCAAAACAGTTAATGAGTACAATTCAAATACTGTACCAAGTAATGGCAAACAAATGCTAACACAGTTCAGTGATTACCAGTCTGCATTCTTCGTCATGAGTCCAATATCTCAAACATCTTGCCTTCTTTGCTGGCCTATTTGCATCGTTGTTTTCATCATCGTCAAGGTTGACTGTATTGTTAGTTGAAGGGCCTTGTGGTGGTGTTGTGTATGCAGTTGGTGTTGTTCCAAAGGCATTTGATGGTGGTGGAGACATCTGGTGGTTGAATGGCATATTCTGACCAACCAAGTGGAAATTCTCACCATGCGGTTGTGGCTGCAGCGGAAAGTTCTGATGCATCAAATTTATAAACCCTCCAGGAGGATAGCCCCTGGAAATTTGAAGCAATCAAATTGCAATTACTAAATTATTTAGTTTAAAACTCTACAGACAAGAAATAAGCTTTCAAGCAATAAACAAAGGACTGAGTGCTATACAAGTGGACTGAAATACTACTGAAATACTACTGAAAAGGTGATGGGCTGATGGCTTTCAAATTGCAATTACTGAAATACTACTGAAAGAAATAAACACCATCAGCTAGCCACATTTCAAGCAATAAACAAAGGAGTTAATCAAGCCAAATTAACAGATAAGGTGATTGTGTTCCAGGGCCAGTATCCATGCTCAGGACAGTAGGAAATATTGCTAGTACATGGATTTGCCATGGCACACAGGCATGTCACAGATTCAAGATTATGGTTGTTCCTGTTATAATTAAAATAAAGTGAATTGACCTATTGCGTAAATAAAAAGAAAACTAATGCGCAGGTACTAACATTAGTAACTGCAACTGTTTAGGCACGGGTAGGGTAAAAAGACAGTATCAGGACTCAACTAGGATAACAGCAGGAGTGTCCAAAAGCCTGAAGAACAATCTCAACTAGACAACCATCCTGGTGCTTGCACAGATTGAACTACTTTCAGCAACCAAATCAACTACGTGCATTGAAAACAAATTCTTACCATGAATTTGGTCCTTGTTGGTTTCCATGAAAAGATGTCAAATTTGGGGGCATGGCACCCCATCCTGGTGGTTGTAGTGGCCGTGGCGGAGCTGGTGATGTTGGTGCAGCAGTGGAGAAAGTCGGGGCAGCTGGGGACGGAGTCGGGGCAGCTCCGGTCGGATTCGACTCACCAGTGGCCGAAATCGGAGGCGGCGGCGGCGGGGCAACCGGTAGCGTCGCCGGTGATGAACCGGGAGGCGGTGGTGGAGCATGCGCCGGCTTCCTCTTCAGCCCAAGGTGCCTTGCCCCGGGCGGTTTGCCTCCTTTGCCGGTAGCCTGCCGCTGGGAAACACCAGCCGCTGGCGAATCCATGGCCAGCGAATCTCTCGCTGTGCCCTAGCTCGACGGGGCGGTGGGGAACGCGGGTGAGCAAGGCGAGCTGGGCGGGCGGGAGTGAAGAGGGCGCGGGAAATCAGCGAGGACGCGCGCGGGAAGAGGCGAGGGCGAGGGCGCGCGCGGGAGGATTGGCGGCGATGGCGCGTGAGGCCACCCGCACGGGATCGGGGGAGACGAAATGAAATGCCTCAGTCCGTGTTTCATTCGGGTTTCATCACATGGGAAACAACACGAACGCGTTTCACCATGGTGAAACGTTTTTCATCTCTCTCCTCCCTGTTTCATGCAAAATGCTGATGTGTCACTGTATTAAATGTATATGAAACCCCGTGAAACACCCCACTGAGACTGGCCTTAGAGGTACCAATAATTTTCTACAAGTTGTCATCCGTTAGCTTCTGCAAATGAAAGCAGTCGCTTGAAATATCCGCCAGTGCACTGGAAATTGAACCAGGAACCAGGTGACTGTCCACCTCTTTTAATTTCTAAAAAAGAACGTTTTTGTCCAGCTAATTTAAATTTGTTGAAGAAACAGAGGCATACAGTTTGATCGTTTTCACGACAATGGGCAAGGCGGCTGCTTGGAGATTAGAGCGAGATTGCAGATTTCAGTTAGGCGGCGGTGGCCCAGGAATCAGCGTATTAGAAAAACCACAGTACGATTGCACTTCAACGCTTATCACTATATCCCGGCCTACCAAATGGCCATCCCGAACCTGGGGAGCATAAGGCCTCGTTCGGTTCGGTTGGCGGAAGCATTCCAGCCGGATGCTCGTTCCATATTTTACGCTAGGATCGGAATGGTTCCCGGCCAAATCGACCCGGAACGGCCTGGAACGCAGTAAACCGAACGCGCACTAAAGCAGATGTCCTCATTCCTCCTCCCTCACTTCAACTTTCTGCATTCCAAACCACGTTATAAATTATGCCGCTTCCTTTACCATATCATATAAATGGGTGGCATCACCAAAACAGAGCACACAACCAGATTGTATGCCTTCATCGCTTAGGTTTTCACCTTTTGCAAGGATGCACGTCAAGCAGCTGTTAGAAGATTTGGGCCTGACCCAAATAAATATTCCAAATAAATCCCAAAGGCCCATCATACATGCATGATATGGTGGGGGACTTTAGTCCCATATTGCTACTCTGGAAAGAGGGAGGCTAGCTTATATAGTTGACCTATCTCCAACTAGTTGAAGCTATTGAGAAGAGGCAAAGGAAGAAACCCACGCGCGCGCTCGCTCGCCTCGCCTCGCCGGCCTTACCCATAAAAGCAAAGTTGCATGCATGGAGAAAATTGCGCTGGCCTGTCTTAGCAAGCAATTATTCTCGTATTAATGGTGATTGATTCGTCCACTGATGGTAGATTCAATCACATTAATATTGTGATTACGCGATTGTCTCTTTCTAAAGATGAAGCCGCGGCGTGTGTATAAAGAGAGACGAGACGTCGTTCTCTAGGGTTATCACATTCTCCTCCTCCTCTGCCCTAGTGCTGCGCTGCTGCTGTCGACCCCATCCCGCCGCCGACATGCCATCGGTGCCGGGAGAGCAGGATCTCCGAAGCCTACGTCTCCTCGCGTCCCTGCACGGGGTAGGGGACGTATAAGGTTTTTGGGAAGCGCCGTCGCGACTGCTCGCTGGACGTCTTCTTCCCTCTACGCCGACTTCGCCGGTCTTCATCAACGGTCTGCGTCGTCTTCTCGCAACCCCACTGTAAGCATGTCTTCAATCTCACTGTTCCTCTATTTTATGTTCTTCGTGTTATTAGCGATACATAGTCTGGATATGTATCGGATCATACTGCTAGTGGTAGATTACATATCTACGATACATGTTGTTTATCTTTTCCTCATTGTCGGAATTACTTTATGCATCACTAAATTGCTATTATTTCCAAAAGCAGCATGGCCTTCTTCAATAAAAAGGATGTGCCTTGGGTGCAAATGATTTGGGAAAAATATTACAAAAATGGGTGGCTACCAAGCAACACCAGGAAAGGTTCTTTTTGGTGGAGGGATAATTTGAAAAACCTACAAAAGTTCAAAAGCATTGCAACTCCTAACCTGAGGAATGGAGAGTCAATACTCTTCTTTGATGATAACTGGAATGGGCAGACCTTAATGAGTCAATGCCAGAGTTATACTCCTTTGCAAAAAACAAGCTAGTGCAGACAACAAAGGTCTTGAACACTGAAGATCAATCACAGTTTTTTCATTTGCCATTGTCAACACAAGCCTTTCAACAGCTACAGCATCTGACACAACTAATCCATAGTCTGCCTCAAAGTACTGAACATGATGTCTGGAAATACAGCTGGGGGGGACAGTTTAGATCAACAAGAGTATACAAGCTGCTGATGGGGCACCAACAGGTGCATGATACTTACAAATGGATTTGGAAATCCCATTGTCAACCGAAGCACAAGGTCTTCTTCTGGTTACTAACCAAAGACAGGTTAAGTACTAGAAATCTGCTGAGAAGAAAGAGAATGGAATTGGACTCTTTTGATTGTGCCTTTTGTGTAAATAGTGCTGAAGAGACTTCCCAGCATCTGTTTTTGCAATCTCCCTTTGCAAATCAATGTTGGCAGATTATTCAGGTTGAACCACCATGGCACGCCCAGTTCCCTGAAGCAACCACTCAGATAAAGGATCAACTGCAGTCTCAGTTCTTCATGGAAAGGATAACCGTGATGTGCTGGGCCATTTGGGTGACTAGGAACAAACTGATTTTTTAAGGGATTCAACCTTCAGTTCTTGCAGTAAAAGTTTGTTTTCAGAAGGAGTTAAATCTGCTACTGCATAGAGTTAACGAAAGACTACTCCACAATCTAGAAGCATGGATGCAATGACTGTCTTAGTTGTTTCCTTCAACCTTCTTTTTTTTATTTCCTTTTTTGTTCCCTAGTTTGTATCTCTTGTTCTGTTTAACTTTTAAATTTTCAATAAAGCACTGTAGGGGCCTCGGCCCCTCCAGATTCCTCAAAAAAGCGGCATGGCCTAAATGCCTTACAAGAACAAATAATGTGGAGCTTCCATAAGCTATCAAGTCACCGTCATAGCTAGATGCTACTGTACCTCATGGGCACGCAAATTTATGGGGTGTTTGGATTGAAGAACGAGCTGGTCTGTCATCTTCTCACTCGTCACTTTTTATATTTGGTTGGTAGAATGGAATGGATTGATGCATCACCACCTCATTCCTCATAAGCCAATAATTAGTATAGAGATGAGGAATGAGTTGGTTCCACCAAAATTCATAGGATGAACTCATGATGCATCACCTCATGAAGCATGACTTGATTCCACAAACCAAACACCCTATTAATGTGTGCCCTCGTCTCTGCTAGAAGCCACAACCGGTCCAGTTGTTACTTTAGCTGCGAAGCTAGACACCACTGTTAGGTTTAGCCACACAAAGCCATGGGGGCTAAGGAAATTTAGCGATAGGTTTTTTTTGTAGTCTAGCTAAGACCTAGCTATAGTAGGCTAAAACAGCTAAACTGAACTTAAGTATAAATAGCAGCATGCTGCTATATAGAGCCGCCTATTTTTTTTACTTTGACGAAAGCGTCTGAACAATACTTGGTTCATTTTTAAGCACTGCTAACTAAGGAAAAATAAATAAATATATTGTGACGTCTTAATAACATTCTTGTAAGGCATATGTAACGTGCTATTTTAATTACCTAGCTCTTCAGTAGGATTATATTTCGTTGTTGACTTGTTACTAGTCTATATGGTATATGATGACAACATTTATGTACCATGGTATCCCACGTGCAATCTGTTTCTCTCTCTCTCTTTGGATCGAACTGCAATCTGTTTACTCCCTCCGTCCCAGAATAGAAGTCGTTCTCGCTTCCCGAGAAGTCAGCATTTTCACTTTGACCAATCATATATATTAAAATATTAATATTTATAATACATAATTAATATCATTATATAGATCGTTGAATGTACTTTTATAATAAATTTATTTGAAGATTTAAATGTTACACGTATTTTCTATAAATCTAGTCAAAATTAGAAAAATTTAACCGGCACGCATCCTATAACGACCTCCTCTCTGGGACGGAGGGAGTATGTACCATCGGCTGGACTGTCCAGCTCAATCGGGTGGCACATCGCTCGTGCAGTGGGGGCCACAAGTGTCACATATCGGTCTCGCTGTGAAGCTGTCTCATATTTTTTTTTCCACAAAGGTCAGAAGGGAGCCATGCATTGCTGAAGAGTACACAAGTTCACGGTGGGGATGGATCATCCATGGAGCGAACCGTGGCTGATCCATCGATCTAACTAATCAGCATAGGAGCACCATTTGCTCCATTTCTATAAATTGCCGACCCTACGGGCTCCAATGGATTTCACGGATCGTTCCATTTCTATTAGCTTATGACAACGACCAATAATTCGGCTCCAATGGATTTCACGGACCGTTCCACTTCTGTTAGCTTACGACAACGACCAATTCAGAGAGAACTGTTGGCCCCCTATGCCTCGTTGTTTCCACAGCAGCTTCCCTAGAGACCGCATGGACCCATGTGCTAGCGTCCGTCACCAACCCGCGCTCCACCGCAACGTGCTGCGACGCCAAGGCAAAAGCCAAGTCCCGACACCACTGGCGCAAGCCCGCATCAATCGCTGCGCTCGGCTCTGACATCGATGCCTCCGACCATCGGCAGTAGTCATTCGTCAACACCGGTCTGCCGCCAAGAAGAGGTAGACCGCCTGGCCCGCAGCTCACCGGTCGCCAACGTCAATGGCTCACTGGCCACAACGGCAAGCGAGAGAGCACGTGCAGAGGAGAGAAGGTCGTTGCCATCATCGGCTGCTGGGCAAGGTCTGAGGTACCAACATTGAGCAGAGGACGCGTCGTATGGGCTGTGAGAGGAAGGGAGACAGAGTGGATCGATCGAACCATTGGATCTTTTGGTTCTATGGTTTCTGATCCTTTGATCCCAATCCTCTACCGTACCTGATATCATAATGGAGGCATGGAGCCCATTTGGTTAGATATTATGGTGTAGTTCGATGAACCGATCCACTGAACCGAACCACACCCATTTTTAACACAAGTATATATAATATATCAGGATCACAATGCGATTGAAATGATATTTTTGGAACCGATATGCATAGTATATGCTAGTACACAAGTGCAATCTTATAATAACACTTCTGTACAACATCGATCATTAAGGCAATGGTACTGATCATAGGCATTCATTCGTGTACTTTGTATGCATGTTGCAAGGATGAATGACCTATAAATATTTCACTGCCCCAATTAAGGTACATAAATATGTGCTATATATATGTGGAAGTCTTCGGTCAGCCTCTATCTCTTCTACTAGGAACCAATTGTGCACATTGGTTGCTCTCCTAGCTAGTATGGCTTTAATTAGGTATGGGAATAGAAATGGTTGCTGCTATGAATGAGTGGCATCAGGAAAATCTACAAATTTTTGCCATTGCCAAGCGAAACGTTTGACGTTCTTTGGTACAATGATTCAAATCGTAGATGAGCTTAGGAAATACAAATTTCCCCTGCCGGCCGAACACATCTTAACACCATTGGTGGTGAGTACAAGACCAAGCATGCTCACCGTACCGAAAAGGTGTGGGTCAAGACAAATGCCCGCATCAAAAATACTTGTTTCATTTGCTATGCGCCGAGAAAAGAAGGTAACTCGGGTGGTGTACCTTTCTTTTGCTCGGCATCAGTGTGCATCATATGGTTTTGATTGATGCCTCATTAATATTTTATCTCTGATTTCACCCTCCATAAAAAAGCAAAGTTGTCGGTAGTCTTGCCCATAATATTTGGGCATTTTGTTGGAGATCAAAAGGAAGCGTAGTGTAGATGTTCTTGTAGCTAGCAACAATCACTACCGGAGACGGGCTCTATGCCGAGAGCCCGCCGTTTTGCCGAGGGCTAAAACACGGGCACTCGGCAAATAGGTCTTTGGCGAGAGTCAGCCCTCGGCAATGTACGGATCTCGGCGAAGAATTGTACGCCGAGGGCCAGACTCTCGGCGAAGTCTGACTCTCGGCGACCGGATCGTTCGCAAACGGCTCGTCCTGCGCCGTTACCTTTGCCGAGAGTCCTCTGTTAGGCTCTCGGCAAAGCCCCGAAATTTTTTTTTGGATAAACCCTACGCCGAGAGCCCTGGCCCTGGCTCTCGGCATACGTTCTCTTTGCCGAGGGTTTTAGGAAGCCCTCGGTAAAGCATTTTATTTTTTTTTTGTATTTTTTCTCTCAATTTTTTCTGTGGCCTTAATACAGTACTAGAAGCCAAGATTTGAAATTTGAAGTGTTTTCCATAAATCTTGCTATATTTCGCGCATTTTCTTGAATTTGATGATTTTTCCCGCGGGACGCACGTTTGAACTGCAGGTGCATGAAATAATAAAACTCAGCGATTCGAAAAATGGTATTAATTCTTTAGAGTGTATTTCGACACCGTATCCAGGGACAGGCGCGGAGACTCGACCGTCTCGTGCACGAGAAACGGCGACCAAGTTGGGTGATATTGCATTTAAAATTATTAAAAATACAAACGAAGTCAGAAAATCATGAAAACGGACGAGTGACCTTGGCATCGCATGCAAAGGCTACAAAAAAATTTTGGAAATGTTTGGAGGAAGTGGTGGCGCAAGATGGTTGAAACCCTGAGATCTCACTCCTGGCACCACATGTGATGATATGCGGAGATCTTAGGGTTTCAACCATCTTGCGCCACCACTTCCTCCAAACATTTCCAAATTTTTTTGTAGCCTCTGCATGCGATGCCAAGGTCACTCGTCTGTTTTCATGATTTTCTGACTTCGTTTGTATTTTTAATAATTTTAAATGCAATATCACCCAACTTGGTCGCCGTTTCTCGTGCACGAGATGGTCGAGTCTCCGCGCCTGTCCCTGGATACGGTGTCGAAATACACTCTAAAGAATTAATACCATTTTTCGAATCGCTGAGTTTTATTATTTCATGCACCTGCAGTTCAAACGTGCGTCCCGCGGGAAAAATCATCAAATTCAAGAAAATGCGCGAAATATAGCAAGATTTATGGAAAACACTTCAAATTTCAAATCTTGGCTTCTAGTACTATATCAAGGCCACAGAAAAAATTGGGAGAAAAAATACAAAAATAAAATAAAATGCTTTGCCGAGGGCTTCCTAAAACCCTCGGCAAAGAGCACCTATGCCGAGAGCCAGGGCCAGGGCTCTCGGCGTAGGGTTTACAAAAATATAATAAAAAAAACCTTTGCCGAGAGCCAGATCACGTGGCTCTCGGCAAAGGTGCCCTTTTTGCCGAGTGTCACCTGATCTGGCTCTCGGCAAAGCGTGAATATGTTAAAAAAAATCTGCCCGCCCGGTTTGGCCACAGACGCACAGACGCGCCGCCCGCCCCAGCCGCCCTCCCACAGCCGCTGCCGCCGCCCCGCCCGCGCCGCCGCCGCCGCCCCGCCCGCCCGCGCCCACCCCGCCCGCCCGCCCGCGCGCCCCGCTCCGGCCCGCACGGCCCGAGCCGCGCCGCCGCCGCCCGCCCGTCCGCGGCCCGCCAGCCTGCGCCCCGGCCCGCGACGCTCGCGCCTCGGGCCCGCCGTCCGTCCGCCGCCCCGCCCTCCCGCGTCCGCCGCCGCCCCGCCGCCCACGGCCGTCGCCCCGGCCGCGCGCCCTGCACCCACCCCGCGTCCGCAGGAGAGGAGGAGAAAGAGGAGGAGGAGGAGAGGAGGAGGAGGAGGAGGAGGAGGAGAAAGCGGAGGAGGAGAGGAGGAGGAAGAGGAGAGGAGGAGGAGCCGTCCCGCTGTGACCCCGCTCGGTCGTAGAGGAGCAAGAAGTGGACATCCCCGTTGTGCCCCCCGAGTTTGTTCCCTCGGTCGTCGTCGATCGGTCTGCTCGTAAGTCGTCCTCGATTGCCCCATCGTCATTGCACATGTATCACCCATTTATAGTAAGTAGTAGTAGTAAGTAGTTGTTACTAGTAGTGTAGTGGTATGTATGTGAATGTCGGCCATCGTGCCGTGTATATGTGGATGTCGGCCATCGTGCCGCATATATGTGGATGTCGGCCATCGAGCCGTTGTTTCTTGCAGGTTTTGAAACCTCACCGTGCAGGGGAGGTTCTGCCGAAATTTATAATTGATACTATATTTTTTGTCTTTTCTATAGGAGGAGGACCTGTCGGGGCCGAGCCGGAGATCCCGGCGACCCCGATCGTCTTTGTCGCCATCGCGGGTCTACCTGCACTGCACCGACTCTCCACTGCACCGACTCGCCACTGCGCCGCTAGCCTGACTCCACTGGCACCCTAGGTATAAATAACGTCTCCTCCCAGAAAAGGGTCATAGGTCATTGAACCTAGTTAGGCGTCTCCCGTCCGAAAGAGATACGGCCGGAGGTATGCAGGTCTCTGCATATCGATAACCATATCTGTTTCGGATTGTCCACGTTACTTGGACAGCCCGTAGATGCGTCGATGAGGCTAGTTCCCATTGTCTAGCCCGATTCGAGATGGAGTTTCTGCATCGCCTCCCTGTTGTTCTCCGGATACACTCTCCCTACAGGGACGTGTATCTTGAGAACATCGGGGAGGTGCTGCCGAAATTCTGTCTCGGCTCAGGGCAGACAATGGGAACTGGCCTCATCGACGCATCCGCGGGTGGGATTAGGACCTATCCTCACCTATTAGATGATAGTAGGATGGAAGTACTCAGAGGTAGATATGTAAGTACTCGGATGCATGACAGTAGGATGGATGACCGTCAGTGGATGTACTCGGGCCGTAGAAGCAGAAGTGATTTCACCGATGAATGGTTGCGCAAGACAGATGCTTTCGTGAACAATGCATTTGGCGCGGCTCGGTGAGAAGAGATCAAAGTGTTGTGCCCATGCAGCAGATGTGGGAACCGGAGAAGGCAAGACAAGGAGAACATGGCTAAACATCTTGTGAACAATGGATTCACGCCAGACTACACCCGGTGGATCTACCATGGTGAAGCACATCGTTTGAGAGCGGAGGCAGTGCGACCACGTCTGGAGGACTTTGATGCTGATGCGGGGGTAGCAGACATGTTAGATGACTTCCAAGAAGCACAGTACGCTGAAGGACGTACGGAGGAGGAGATGGAGAAGACCGCGAAGGCGTTTTACGAGATGATGTCTTCGGCATAGAAACCCCTTCACGATCGGACAACGGTTTCTCAACTGGATGCCATTGGCCGTGTGATGGGGTTCAAGTCCCAGTTCAACCTGAGTCGAGATGCGTTCGATGGTATGTTGGCCCTATTTGGTAGCATGCTTCCGGACGGCCACATATTGCCAAAGAGCCTGTACGAGTCATAGAAACTGCTTCGTGCACTGAAGATGCCGTATGAGCAGATACATGCTTGTCCAAATGGGTGCGTCCTCTTCAGGAAAGATCTCACGGATGCAGGTTACTGTCCGAAGTGTAAAGCGTCGAGATACATGGAGGTAGACGATGGTGAAGGCCCGAAGAGGCAGCTTTCTATCCCCATGAAAGTCCTGCGTTACCTGCCGTTCACACCGAGGATCCAACGTCTCTACATGACCGAGGAATCCGCGAAACAGATGACATGGCACAAACAGGGTACCCGATACAATCCTGAGAAGTTGGTACATCCCGCCGATGGTGAAGCATGGGCCCATTTCGATGGCATCCATCATGACAAAGCTAGAGAGGCTCGTAATGTTCGTGTTGCGTTTGCAACGGACGGTTTCAATCCCTATGGACTCATGGCTGTCCCGTACACCTGTTGGCCCGTCTTCGTTATCCCCCTCAATCTCCCCCCCCGGTGTCCTATTTCAACGTCATACTGTCTTCTTGTCGTTGATAATTCCTGGACACCCGGGGAATAACATGGGTGTGTACATGGAGCCTCTGATTGATGAATTGGAAACTGCTTGGAATGAAGGGGTATTGACATACGACCGAGCTTCAAGGTCTAACTTCACAATGCACATCTGGTACCACTACTCACTACATGACTACCTGGCATATGGGATATTCTGTGCCTGGTGTGTCCATGGCAAGTTCTCATGCCCCGTTTGTAAGACAGCTACGAGATTTATCTGGTTGAAGAAGGGTGGCAAGTATTCGGCGTTCGACCAACATCGACAATTCCTGCCTCTTGACCATCCTTTCAGACGGGACACCAAGAACTTTACCAAAGGTGTCGTGGTGAGAGATCCTCCACCTCGGATGCTGACCGGTGCCGAGGTTCATGCTCAGATAGATGCTCTCCAGTTCAACGAAACAGACGGTCGTTTTGCGGGGTATGGTCAGGAGCATATGTGGACTCATAAGTTAGGCTTGGAAAGACTCCCTTATTATGATGATCTTCTTCTGCCACATAACATTGATGTAATGCACACTGAAAAGAACATCGCTGAGTCGCTTTGGGGAACACTCATGGACACTGAAAAGTCTAAGGACAACCCTAAGGCTAGACTAGACCTGGCACTGTTGTGCGATAGACCAAAGCAAGAGATGCTGCCTCCTCAGCCCGGCAGGAGATGGACACGGCCCAAGGTCGATTTCTTCTTGGGCAGGCCACAAAGGAAAGAAATACTTCAGTGGATCCAGACATTGACATTCCCTGATGGATATGCAGCGACTCTAACGAGAGGAGTCAACTTATCTACTCTGCGAGTCCTAGGGATGAAGAGTCATGACTTCCACGTATGGATCGAACGGCTTCTTCCGGCGATGGTTCGAGGCTATGTTCCTGAGCCTATGTGGGTTGTCCTGGCAGAGTTGAGTTATTTCTTCCGCCAGCTATGTGCCAAGGAGATATCTCGGTCCGTCATTGATGACTTGGAGAAAGCTGCACCTGTGTTGCTCTGTAAGCTGGAGAAAATCTTTCCACCAGGCTTCTTCACTCCGATGCTTCATTTGATCGTACACCTCCCAAATGAGGTTCGAATGGGAGGGCCTGTGCAATGGCGTTGGTGCTTTCCAGTCGAGAGAAATATGAAGACTCTTCGCAAGAAATGTAGAAACAAAGCCAAAATTGAGGCTTCCATTGCAGAGGCATCCATTCTGGAGGAGGTGTCCAACTTCACTGAAGAATACTACTCCGAGAACCTTCCTAGCGTGCATAATCCACCCCCTCGTTACAATGCTGGAGAAAATGAATCGAGTCTTAGCCTTTTTCGAGGCCAACTCGGCACGGCAAGTGGATCCACAGTTAAGCAGTTGAACTATGAAGAGTGGCGAAAGATCATGCTATACGTGCTTACCAACCTTGATGAGCTGGACCCGTACATGGGGTAAGTTGTTATCTATCTTCATCCAATTCATCGTCACTTTCCAACACCATTCTTTTTGTTTCGTACAGTGAATTTCTTCATTTGTTCTCGAATGGACCAAGGCCTCTTTCTGATGCGGCAGCTGAAACCCTAATTGCAAATGGTGTGGGGCAAGGGAGGCCTGATTTCATTTCTTGGTTCCGACAAAAGGTACCGTCCTACCAAGGTCGTACTTAGTCTGACGTTCCAACTTGCTCTTACGTTCTGACCGTATAACGATATATCTTGCGTCGCCTTGCAGGCTCAAACCGATGCGTCTATGAGTCAAGAGCTGAGACAGGTTGCAAAAGGCTTTGACCGTAGGGTCAAGTCATTTAACGGTTACGACGTGAATGGATTTCGCTTCCACACATCAAGCTACGAGCAGAGTCGGCCCAATCGAAAAACCACAAATAGCGGTGTTTGTACTCCAGGCAATGACAACCGTGACTACTATGGAAGAATTGAAGAAATATACGAACTTTCATTTCATGGTGAAAAGCCTTTGAATCCTGTCATGTTCAAATGCCATTGGTTTGATCCTGGAAGAACGAGGCTGACACCTAATCTTGGGCTAGCCGAAATTCGACAGGATTCTGTCTATCCAGGCTCCGATGTGTATATTGTGGCTCAACAGGCCACGCAGGTTTATTACACGCCATACGCGTGCAAAAGCAAAGAGCATCTCTTGGGTTGGTATATTGTGCACAAGATATCACCACATGGTAAACTACCTCTCCCCAATGATGAGGATTATAACTTTAACACAAACACGTATGACGGTGAGTTCTTTCAAGAATCTGGGTTGCAAGGGACGTTCACGATAGACTTAACCGAAGCGATGGAAATGGAAGTAGAGAATGATGACGAGGACGCTGGGGATGAGGTGGTAAATGAGAAGGACATAGAAATGCTAGAACGATTCCGTTTAGGCCAAGCAAATGAAGACGATGACCTGTCTTCGGATACTGAGGAGTACTTAGACATGGTTGACAGTGATGAGGAGACTCATGCTCCGGCTAATCCGGATGATCCAGATTATTTCTAATACATGTAATATTATGTTATATTTTTAGGATCTATTGTTTTATTTATATTGCACATATTTGGTTATGTTATTTCTAATACAACATTGCTTGTTCTTTTTAAATGCAGGAGGTCGAGGCAAGATGCCGGGAGGACGTCAGAGGCGGTTGAGTTGGTTGTACCGGGCCTCGCAGTCCGACGTGCCCTCGACGAGGAGTGGCCGCCGCCGGAGGGAGCCGTCTCCACAGGAGGAGGAGGAGGAGGAGGAGGTCGAGGAGGAGGTGCCGGCCACGCCCGAGGCCCAGCGGCAGGAGGAGGCACCATTGGCCGAGGAGGCAAAGGAGGAGGACGAGCAGGAGGAGGACGAGGCGGACGAGGGTTCGGGTGCCTCAGGGGTGTCCACGCCCTACTTGAGAGGCCCCGCCAGCCTCCCGGCGTTGCCGGCACGTGCCCGACGCCCAGTGATCACGCCCATCGGACAAAGGTACATGTTCTAACTACCTGTTCGTACGATGAGATTCAAAATAGAAATAGAAGCTAATAATCTTTTTTAATCACTTGTGCAGGGGATGGGACTTTGTGGGGCCTAAAGGCCGCAAACCCAACGGCATCCTGGGTCTCCTGTGCCGCGAGCACTACCCCGGCATAGTACAGTATGCCGGGAGGCACGAGCCGGCCTACACCTTTGACCACTACAGCGTCGCCCCAGACCCAGACTTCCCCAACAAGGCGGCGCGGGTTAGAGCGGAGCTGTGGGTAAGTCTTCGTCAAACAATATCAAATTCATCATATTTTTTCTTTAATTACTGTCTCGCCTCGTATTGTGTCTGTATGCAGAACTACTTCAAGTGCGAGCCGGGGAAGGAGGCAGTGGCGGAGGTGACGGCTACCCGGGCCTGTAGGAAGCTCGTCACCGACATGATCTACGAGGCGAGACTGCAGGCCATCATCACCTACAACGCCACGGTCTTGGCCACGAGGGTGACGAAGGCCCAGGCGAGAGGCATGACGCTGGGCCGGGCGCAGTTCTTGCAGGTAAGTGTTTTCTTTTGAGATTAAGCTTTTGGTACTTTTCATCTGACGCTTAGACGTGAAATACTTGATGATGTGCAGATGATCCCCCAATGGTGCCAGTCGTTTCCCGAGTGCTGGGAGATGATCGTGGACCGGTGGCTATCCGAAGAGTGGGCGGCCCACCACGCCGAGGCCCGGGAGGCGCGTCTGCAGATGCCAGGTGTACCACACCACCAGGGCAATCGCAACCTCGCCGAGTACGCACAAGCTTGGGTACGTGAAAGACTTTATCAATTCCTCGATCAAATGTTGCCTGATTGCTAATCATCTTGTTGTCTTCCTCGCAGTCCGAGGCACACGGTGGCCAGCCTTGCGGCACGGTGGCGGCATACGCCATGTCCCACAAGGGCAAGGCCACGGCAGCGGAGACCTCCTACAACCCCGACGATCCCGCCGACGCGTACACCAACTATAGCGTCCACTCCCGCCTCACTGACTACTCAGAGGCGGCAAGGACGGTCCATGGGGATGACTTTGATCCCGCCACCGCGGACCTGGACGGGAGCATCGTCATGAGGATTGGAGGAGGGAAGAAGCACGGGCGGTTCTGGCTTGGCGACGGCGTCATCGACACGGCCTCCACTCCCACTCTGTCCCAGCTCCGAGCACAGAGCACGAGCGGGAGCGTCCCCATACGCCCATGCCCGTCACCTGCGCAGTCGCGGGTCGCCGAGCTCGAGGTTATTTCTATTTTACTCGTCGTACATTGATCTTTAAATGTTTGCATTGTTCTAACATTCACTTTGTATTATCGCAGGCCCGCCTGGAAAGAGAAAGGCAGGAGCGCCAGGTGTCCGAGTTCCAGATGCGGTCACAGATGTCGGCCCAGATGGAGGCTCAAGCTAAGCAGATGGCGGAGCTCATCGCCTTCATGGCCTCCCAGGGCATGGCCGTGCCGCAGACGCTCATGGCTCCTCCACCGCCGTCTCAGGACCCCGGAGCTGCTCCTGTGAGTATCAATACTTCAGTGTTTCATTTATTTCATTTCCTTGTCTGACATGACCTTTTGCAGCCTCCTCCGTCACAAGGTTCGAACAACCACCGATGGAACCAGACCGGGGGTGAACCAGGCGGCCCCTCTCAGGGGTGGCCTGGTTGGCCGGGGGTGTAGTACGTTGGACTATCGTGTGTCACTGAAGTTATGTGATGTGAACTAGATTCGAGGACGAATATGTTGTTGAACTATGTGATGTGAACTAGATTCGCGGACGTATATGTTATTGAACTATGTGATGTGAACTTTCATGATATATATATATGTTCTGTGATGTGAAATGTGATATATATGTGATATGTGATGAATGTGATATATATATGTTTGGTAGTGTGGGAGAAAAGGAAAAACAGAAAAAAATAAAAAAAATTGCTACTTTGCCGAGGGTTGCTCTCGGCAAAGGGCCTCTTCGCCGAGGGCTATGACCATAACCCTCGGCAAAGCTGGACCAGAAAACAATGTTCCCAGGTTTGTCGAGGGTTATGGTCATAGCCCTCGGCAAAGCTGGGAATATTGAACGCAATTTCAAGGGCTTTGCCGAGAGTCAGATGATAGAGCCCTCGGCGAAGAGGCCGCAAAAAAAATCATTAGAAATTTCTTTGCCGAGAGCCGACCCTAGTTAACCGTCGGCACAGGAAAATAAAAAATAAAAAAAATATAGCTTTGCCGAGAGCCGGACTCTCGGCAAAATATAGCCTTTGCCGAGGGCCAGGTTAGCCCTCGGCAAAGTGACCGTCAGTAGAGAGCGCCGTTAACGGCTACTTTTTTTGCCGAGGGCTACACGGAACCCTCGGCGAAAAGTTTGCCGAGAGCCCGATAAATGGCCCTCGGCAAAGGCTCCTTTGCCGAGAGGATTTTTGCCGAGAGTCCTATGCCGAGAGCAGCCCTCGGCATAGCCTACGCCGAGCGTCGGACGGCCTTTGCCGAGTGCTACAGGCACTCGGCAAAGCAAGCGTTTCCAGTAGTGAATTGTCTACAACTTGTCATCCAAGTTATTAGCTTCTGCCGATGAAAGCAGTCGTTTTCTTTGTCAAGCTAATTAAAAAATTCTTTCTTAATTTGCTAACGCAGGAGATGAAAGGCAAACGCGATCCTTTTCAAGGCACTAGGCAAGGATGAACTCTCCGGAGTGTATTGATGCTTAGGAGGACTTACATGATCTGGATCTCGTGTTTATTCTCTTGTATTCTTCTATTTTGGTATACATTCCATGTCCATCCAACTTGTTTGCTTCCATTGCTCATATATATACTCCCTCTATACTCATAAAACACATGTCGTTTAGGACATGATTGTGCGTACCAAGAAGTAATTAATTAGGAGGCATTTTTTCCTGTTTGCCCTTATTAAATAGGGTTACACATATTTCCTAGACAACAAACTATGGTAGCTAGATTGGTTAGGTTATTGTGTCCAACTGTATGCGGCCGCGATTCGAGTCCACTCACCAAGTTATGAAACTTTGTAAATTACAACTTTTTAATTTGAAGTCATCTTGTCAACGAAAAATATGTTTGAATGGTCTCAAATTTAAAATTCAAATTTTGTAAATGACCTCGGATGGAGAAATGACCAATACAAAAGTTGTTCGTCTCGAAAAGTTTTGAAACTTTGTAGTTAAAAACTTTTTGATTTGAAATCGTTTAGGACGTCAAACAAGCAAATTACACTCGGGTTTGTATAATATGTGCGCAACCGAAGGAGTAAATCAACACATGTAAGTGTGTGGTGTAGTGAAAGAGGAGGCTTCGCGCAAGGTCGAGGTCGTGGGTCAAATCCCACTGGTCGCGACTTGCGACGGAGACGGGTGGGCGTTGGACGGTGGGGTCCTCCCCCTAATTAATTTTTTTCCTATATATTTTTGGGTTTTTCTGAAAAAAAATTACGCAGGTGGTTCGCTATGTAAACCTTCTGTGAAAATGCTCATTTTCACAAGCGGTTTGCTAAGTCAACCGTTTGTGTTGCGGTCCTATTTCTACTGCTGTCGGGGGTCCACAAAAGGGCTACCCCCAATCAACGCAAACAAATAGGTTAAACCTAGAACACCAATTAATAAACCCAGCTAAGCTAACCTTCCAAGGAACCAGCCCCTCGGAGCCTGCAACGCTGGCACGCCGTCGGGGAGCTTGCCAAAACCGTAGCGACCGCCTCCTGGTAATCTACCCCTCGAGACCCGGTGCAGGGCCCTCGAGCCTCACTGGCCCGGCTGCCTACCCATCGAGGGCACCTCACGCCCCTCGAGCAGCGCCAAACACCGGATGCCAACCCCACACTGAGCATTTAATGCGCTCACCTACTCCGGTCACGTCCTCTGGTACACAGCACGCGCCACAGTGGACCGGAGGCGGAGTCAAACCTCCTTTTTACCATAAGCCTGGGCAAAAAGGCACAAGTACAGCACTGTTCGACCATACCCTACACTGTGGCACACTCCGGTCACGTCTCGAGACCCGGATTCCCGCCGTATGACCAGGTTCCCCGGAACTCGCCCATACCTGCGGAGCTCGAGCCTCCCGCAGGCGCCGCCTCGAGGCCGGCTCTACGCCCCTCGAGCCCTAATTGCTATTATATGATTGGAGGACAGGTACCCCAAAACCCGGAAGGACACTACCCCATCCTGTACGAGCCGGAATGGGCGCTGCACAACCTCCACGTCGCCACGCCTCCACGTCTGCACACGGGATGGAGGCCACGCTTCAAGGACGATTCAAACAGCAACCCCCACGTCGGCTACAATGTCTGCGACAAGACAGGATTCCTACCCTTCGCCATATCGAGCACTGTACCTGCCATTCCCGTGTAACCCTGGCCTCCTCTTGCTCTATAAAAGGGGACGCCGGGGCCCCTCGCGCACACGTGGACACAACTCCAAGAGACAACACACGAGTCCACACCCACACACACTCGAGTCCGGACTCCGGTCCACGCTCATTGAGCTTGTATTCGCCCTTGTACAAGCACTTAGGTGCAAGTAATACAAGAACCTCCTCCCCCGCTGGACGTAGGGCCTTCTTTGCCCGAACCAGGATAAATCCTTGTGTCATCTTGCATCACCATCCAGGAAGAGAGCACGCGATCATATTACTCGTTGGTGTCATACCCCCGGGGTCGAAACACCGACAGTTGGCGCGCCAGGTAGGGGCCTTCGCGTGTCGAGTCGGTTTCTCGCTGTTTCCTGGATGGCTGCGTCGACTCCTTCGTTCTCTGCCGGTGCCGTCATCTGGTTCGGGAGCCTCGAGTTCCTGGCCACCGGCAACGGCAACGAGCTGACCTTGCTCTCCACAGAGGGCCCGAGTGGAGGGCGTGTCACGCCACCCCGTGCGAGGAGCGTGGCACGTCGCCCACACCACCACGCGTCGCCACCCCGTGAGCGGCGCCGTCGTCACCATCGTCGCCAGGCACAGGCGGTGCCAGCGGCGTACCCCCACTTCCCTGTGACCGGCGCAGAGTTCCCGAGGAGGAGCCTGCCTGGCGCACGGCCGGAGACTTCCAGGGCGCGCTCGCGCCCACCCAGTGACTTCGCGTTCGTCACGCGCACGGACCGGGAGCCAGGCCAGAGGCCTCCGAGCCGTGCACTTTCGACGCCACCCAGCTTCCTCCCGCACGGGGTGTACCGCGCTCGACGCCGGCGGTTCCCGTTCGGCCTCGACAACTCTGCAGTAGCCTACGTCCGCCAACTCAACGAGCGCCATCGCGATCGACCGCCGGCAGAGCAGGAGGAGCGCCCGGGCGTGCTGCTACAGGCCATGGCCAACCTGGAGATCGTCCACCCCGCGCACGTCGACCGCGGCTTCTCGCGAGCCATCGAGCCACCCCGGCGAGCCACCTTCGGGGAGTGGTACTGCGAGCTGCAGTCCCGGCACGAGCCAGGGCGGCGCGCCGCCAACATCTCCGACTCCGATGAATACGACAACCACGACCCCGACCTCTGGGATCCCACCAGGGAGTGCTTCCGGCTCGAGGGGGTCGTATGCGATACCGAGGACGAGGGTGACGATGGCAGGCCGGCGCTCGATCTAGAAGACCCCAGTGCCGTGGCCGCGGCAGGCAGATCACGTGTTTAGGGAAGGAACGAACCTCCAGTCCCGGCTGCACCGTCCCGGCGCGACGACGGCCGGGCGGCGCAACTCGCGCAGGTGCAGGAGGCAATCACCAAAGCCGAGGAAGAACGGCGACGCCTGCTGCAGCTCCAGCAAACTCTGATGCAGGAACCACCCCAACCTCGAGGAGCCGGAGCTCGAGGTCGGGCTCGAGAGGTCCACCGGCGGATCCTCGAGGACGGGGCACCAGCGCGCCCCGAGGTATGCTTCCCGCGAGCCGGGCAGAACGTGGTGGCGGCCGCGATGCTGCTCTGCGGTCTACCCGCCGTCTCCAACCCTGACGCCAGGCGCATGCTCGGGGAAATGAAGAACCTCCTCGAGACGGCCGCTGTGCAGCAGGCTGAGAGCTCAGCCTCATGGCGGCGCGGGGCGGCCTCGGGGAAACCAGCAGACACGCCCCGCAACGAGCGCGAGACGTCCGTCCACCAGCCGGACGCTTCTCGAGCTAGGCCGGTCCGGGAACGGATCGTCGACAACTGGCCGCCTCGAGACCCCAATGACGCCCGCAACGACATCAACCGCCGGTGCAAGGACAAGGGGGCCCAAGAGCGTGGCTATAGCGCCCATCGATGGGGGCGCTATGACAGTGACGAGGACCGGCAAGTCCTCGAGCCCCCGGGCCCCAGAGTCTTCAGCCGGGCCGTCCGCAACTCAACCCTCCCCGACCGCTTCCGACCACCGACCAACATCATGAAGTATGACGGGGAGGTCGAACCCAAGCTCTGGCTCTCGGACTTCCGCCTAGGCTGCCAACTGGGCGGAGCGAAGAACGACGACCGTGTGATCATACGCCAACTCCCACTCTACCTCTCGGACACCGCCCGTCGGTGGCTCGAGGGGCTCCCGTCGGATCGGATCGACGACTGGGCCGACCTAGTCAGGGTCTTCGATGGGAATTTCAAGGGGACTTGCGTGCGCCCAGGCAACCCCTGGGATCTACGGCGTTGCAGGCAGGCAGCGGACGAGCCCCTCCGCGACTTTGCTCGGCGATTCTCAAAGCAGCGGCTCGAGCCCCCCCACGTGCCTGATGAGGACGTCGTCTCAGCGTTCCTCACGGGCACAACATGCCAAGAGCTAGTTCATGAGCTAGGACGCTACCGTCCCAGGACGGTCGAGGACCTGATGGACCGTGTCACCAGCTTTGCCTCAGGCGACGAGGCAGTGGGGGCCTTCTTTGGCCGCTCCACGGACAAAGGTAAGGCGGTGGCCGCGTCGGAGGGCTCGAACAAGGGCAACGACGCCAAGAGCCGTAACAACAACAACAACAAAAAGAAGAAGAACAAAAGCAAAGGTCAAAAGGTGAAGCGCGACGCCAACGACGACGGCGATGAAGAAGTGCTCATGGGCGCCCTCGACCATAAGAAACCTCGAGGCCCCCCTGACGGGGCTGTTTTCGACCGGATGCTTGAGGACCCTTGCCCTCATCACAAGGGCCCCGTAAACCACAAGTTGAAGGACTGCCGACTGCTGAAAGGCTTCTACTCCAAGCTCGGCGACAAGAAGGAAGACGCGCCCAAAGGCAAGGACAACAATCGACGCGGCGACGGGGACGCGGGTTTCCCCCTGGTGCGTGACTGCTTCATGATCTACGGGGGCCCAACCGTCGGGCGCTCAGCTCGGGAGAGGAAGAAGGAACGCCGGGAGGTCTTCGCACTCTGCCACGACACCCCCCAGTACCTCGACTGGTCCGACGCGCCGATCACATTCGACCGTAATGACCATCCAGACCATGTCGTAAATCCGGGGGCGTACCCCCTCGTCGTCGACCCCGTCATCGTCGACGTACGGTTCTCCAAGGTGTTGATGGATGGGGGCTCGAGCCTCCACATCACATACCTCGGGACTCTCGACCTCCTGGGGATTTCGGAGGGTCAGCTCCGACCCAGTGTCGGGGGGTTCCATGGAGTTGTACCGGGGAAGAAGGCCCACCCCCTCGGGCGCATCGACCTGCCTGTCTGCTTCGGCACGCCGGCCAACTTCCGCCGGGAGACGCTCACCTTCGAGGTGGTCGGGTTCCAAGGGACCTACCACGCCATCATCGGCAGGCCCGGCTACGCCAAGTTCATGGCGGTCCCCAACTACACCTACTTGAAGCTCAAGATGTCGGGGCCGAAAGGGGTCATCACCGTCGACACCTCCTACGAGCACGCGTACCAGTGCGACGTGGATTGCGTCGAGCGCGGGGAGGCCAACGTCCACCTCGACTCCTTCGAGGCCCTGGCCACCCTGGCCACAGAGGAGGACCCAGAGGCGAAGCGCCACGCCGGCACCTTCGAGCCGGCAGAGCACACCAAGCTGATACCCGTCGACCCAACCTCGACCGATGACAAGACGCTGGCCATCAGCGCCAGCCTCGAGCCTAAATAGGAAGCAGTGCTCGTTGACTTTCTCCGCGCGAACATTGACATGTTTGCGTGGGGCCCCTCGGACATGCCGGGCATACCGAGGGAAGTCGCTGAGCACGCCTTGGAGATCCAGGCCGGGTCCATACCGGTGAAGCAACGCCTGCGCCGCTTTGACGAGGAGAAGCGCAGGATCATCGGCGAGGAGGTGCACAAGCTTTTGGCGGCTGGATTCATCAAGGAGGTATTTCACCCAGAGTGGCTAGCTAACCCTGGACTAGTTAGGAAAAAGAATGGAAAATGCGGATGTGTGTAGACTACACTGGTCTGAATAAAGCATGCCCAAAAGTTCCATTTCCTTTACCTAGAATTGATCAGATTATCGATTCCACTGCGGGGTGTGAAGTACTTTCATTTCTCGATGCGTATTCCGGCTACCACCAGATTAGGATGAAAGAATCCGACCAGCTTGCTACCTCTTTTGTTACGCCCTTTGGTATGTATTGCTATGTTACAATGCCCTTCGGCCTCCGAAACGCCGGGGCAACGTATCAGCGTTGCATGCAGCATATCTTTGGTGAACACATAGGCAAAACCGTCGAGGCCTACGTCGATGACATCGTGGTTAAGACCAACAAAGTCGAGGACCTCATCAGCGACCTCGAGACCACGTTCGAGTGCCTCCGGGCCAAGAATGTGAAGCTCAACCCCGAGAAATGTGTCTTTGGTGTGCCCCGAGGCATGCTACTTGGCTACATTGTCTCACAACGAGGGATCAAGGCCAACCCCAAAAAAATCTCAGCGGTCACGAGGATGGGCCCAATTCGAGACCTCAAGGGCGTACAGAAAGTGACAGGCTGCTTAGCTGCACTCAGCAGGTTCATCTCGAGGCTGGGGGAAAAGGCGCTCCCTCTCTACCGCCTGCTGAAGAAGGCGGAACACTTTGCATGGACCCTTGAAGCCGAGGAGGCCCTAACCAAGTTGAAGGGGTTGCTGACTTCTGCGCCAATCCTCGTGCCACCACGACCGGCCCAGGGTGACGATCCCCCCGAGCCTCTCCTCCTTTACGTGGCCGCAACCACTCAGGTGGTCAGCGCGGTCATAGCCGTCGAGAGGCACGAGGGGGGACATGCGTTGCCAGTCCAACGGCCGGTGTACTTCACCAGTGAGGTGCTCTCCGAGGCCAAGGTCCTGTATCCGCACATCCAGAAGCTGCTCTACGGCATCATCATCATGAGGCGCAAGCTCCAGCACTACTTCCTCGCGCACCCCGTGATGGTAGTCTCATCCTTCCCCCTCGGTGAAATCATCAACAACCGGGAGGCCACGGGACGCATCGCCAAGTGGTCTGCCGAGCTGATGGGGGAGGCCATCACCTACGCTCCGCGGAAAGCCATCAAGTCGCAAGTGCTGGTGGACTTCGTTGCAGAATGGACCGACACCCAGCTCCCACCGGCGCAAATCCAAGCCGAGCTCTGGACCATGTACTTCGACGGGTCCCTCATGAAGACGGGGGCAGGCGCGGGTCTGCTCTTCATATCACCCCTCGGAGTCCACATGCGCTACCTGTTGCGCTTGCACTTCCCCGCCTCCAACAACGTCGCTGAATACGAGGCCCTCATCAACGGGTTGCGTATCGCCCTCGAGCTCAGAGTCCGACGCCTCAACGTTCGAGGGGACTCGCAGCTCGTCATCAACCAAGTTATGAAGGCCTCGAGCTGCGTCGACCGTAAGATGGAAGCATACTGCGGAGAAGTGCGCAAGCTGGAAGACAAGTTATGCGGCCTCGAGCTCAATCACATCGCTCGAAAGTACAACGAGGCTGCAGACGAGTTGGCTAAGTTGGCATCCACACGTGGCACGGTCCCACCAGACGTCTTCTCGAGGGACGTTTTCAAGCCATCCATCAAGATCAGCTGTGACACCCCAATTTTAAGAACAAAATTGGAGCACAATATATGTATGCCAGGATCAATTTTCATACATATATCCACATCATAGTAAATATTAAAACAATGCTTTATTAATAATATCGAACTTTATTACAAAAATGACCCTCGGGTCTGAAAGAAAAGTACAGACTCTCATGAAACTGACTCTAAAATAAACTCTGATGAAAATGCGGAAGATCTGGACTCACTCCACAGGAAGGTCGACCGGGGGTAGCGCCATCCTAGTACAGGTCGTCAGGGTCGTAGCCTCCGTCTTCTGGATACTCCTGCTCCTCGTACGCGTAGTCTCCAGCGTCTGGGTGGGGTAGCAGGGGGACAAAGAGGAAGGGTGAGTACATCGAAATGTACTCCGCATGTGTAGGAAATATATGCTTATGAGGCTTATAACAAAGGTAGGCTGACTTTGTTTGACTCAAGCGCCTAAAGCGACACACCCAATTAATCCTATTAATCCTATGCACCTATTTACTAGGTTATAGACAGACTCTGTAGAAAAGTATCAACACTCGGAGTCGCACCGAGCAAACCACACTCGGAGTCACACCGAGCAACCAACACCTGAAGTCCATCAGGCAACCGCACCTGAAGTCCATCGGATGACCCGAACCCCAAAACCAACCAGTAACCAACTAATCTCAAAGAAGTCCAAGCCGCTCGTGACCGTGAGCACGGCTGATATATCAGTTTTACACTTTGCAGAGGTTGCACATCGTTACCCATGAGTCGTGCATTACCCGTCACGCTAAACACTGCCGAGGTGTATAGCAGGTTGCACTGCAAGGCCTTTACAAAAACTCCCTCCAAGTCCGTTTTACACGTTCACTAAGGTTTCACCGCTAACAGTGGATATACGCACCACTGCAGAAGCCCCCTCTTGTGCCACAAATCCGACCCCGTGTAAACCCTCAACTTGGAGGCAATTAATTACTTGGCCAGGTCCAGCCCATCCAGATCTCATGGTTGCGCTGTCAAGCCGGGTTACATGCTCTGAGAACCGGGTCCTAGGGATCCAGGCAGGATAAATCTAGCACGAGCCCCGAACCAAAAAACCAAATAAGAGCTGCCAAGTCCATGGCACAAAACCACCAATACGGTTCCATCCTGCCGGATTTACCTAATAACCATGTTACTACAAAATTACCATCTCCACATTCGTTTCATAGTTCATTAATCAAGATTATCAACATTTTAACTCCCATCCCAATCATGACTGCAGGGATAAGCAAGACACCTACCCGAACATCCCAAAACAGGCGACAAGGATAATAGAGCAAGATCTAGTAAACCATAATATAGGATTCAAATTTGACATTGCATGCATCTTCTAGATCTAAACTACTCTAATACCAAAAGTAAAATAAAGTAGGTGCAAGATGTTCAAGGACACTTGCCTTCGGGCTGGGTCGAATCAACGGAGACGAAGGCTGGATTCTGGGGTTCCGCGTAGATCGCGCTCGCTGGATCAAACATCAAACATGGCCCAAACAAGACAAATAAATAACAGTACATCAACATTATGAAAACAGAACATAAATAGATCTACTGCGTAGAGCTCGACGAGACGAATCTAACGCAAGTTGAACGGGTCAAAACGGAGTTAAAACGCAAAAGTTATGGGCTTTTGAATGAGAGTGGCAATTCTGTAAATAAGTTGAACTTATTTTGTGATTTAAAATAAATCAAAAACTGAAAAAGACAGTCGGCTGGATTGGGCTTCAATTTGGCAAAACACCGAGGGCTAGATAGGAAGATTTCGGCAGACTCAACCCACTGTTCGAGTGGACGGCGGGTTTATTTCGCGAAAGATCAGGGGCTCTTTTGCAAACAGGCCGGAACGTGCTGCAGCTGCTGGCGTGGCGGACACGTGGCGCCGTGCCACTGGCCGGGGCGTGCCACATCAGCGGGGAGAGAGTGCCGTGGCGCGGGGATCGCGCCTCGGTTTGACGAAAACAGAGGGTCCTAGATGTAACTTTCGAGAGACACGATGCACAGTGCACAAGGAGTGCGGGTTGGTTTCCGGAAAAGGCAGGGGCTCTTTAACAAAAGGGCACCGGCGAAGGGGTATCGGCCTTTCTCGGTCGTTGATCTGGTGATGGGTGGCTGTGATTAGATCGGGGCGGACGGCTGTGAGGTGGACTGCGCCTCGATTTCGGGAAAGGTGAGGGGCTTATACGCAAGTTTTTCAAGACTCAGTGCACAGTGCCTTATGGAGCACAGGTTTGTTTCAAGGAAACTCGGGGGTTCTTTTGCAAAACGTGCGGCGCGTGGCAGAGGTGTCAGCGTGGTGCTGCGTGGCTGCTGACGCGGCGCTGCGTGGCGACAGGTGGAGTACGGGGATTGGCTGGGTGTACCACGTGACCCGTGGTCCAGCTGATGTGGCGATCTGAACCTAGTCCACGGCGCCAGTGTAGCCGGTGCATACCGGTTCGCGGTGAGTTCTAATCTAGGCCGTAGATCTAAGATCAGACGGTGCAGATGAAATCGGGGAAAGGGAGGCGGCGCCAGCTGGGCTTGGCACGGCGGCGGGGAAGGCCAGCGCGGCGGCGCCATGCCCGTGCTCGCGGCATCGCTCGGAATACGACCTAGGGCTAGTAGAGATGGCAGGGAGGGTTGGGATCGAGAGCGGAGCTCACCCTGGGTACGATGGTGGGGCGCTTGATGTTGATCGAAGGCCGGAGGGGAAGTCCGCGGCGCAATCCCTGCTGTTGCTCCGGCGAGGTCAGAGAAGAGGCGTTCCCGGGTGTTGTCTCCGCAGAAGGTGGCCTCTCCGAGCGCGGTGTGGCCTCGCGAGGTCGAGGGAGAGCAGGTGGTGGGTGGTGGCGGCCTCGGCGGGCGATACCGAGCTTCGCTCCGAGCTTGTCAATGGCGGTGGCGGCTGCGGCGTGGGTGAGAAAGAAAAGGGAGCGGGGAGGCGAGGGCGCTTTGTAGGGAGGGGGAGAGAGAGGCGGCTCGCGGTCGTTCGCAACGACTCCCCGAAGAATCGGAGGGGATGAGGGCGAGGGAGCCGCGGGGCGTTCGGCGCGGGGATCTCGCGGGGAGGTTGGGGACGGGGCTGACTGCTGGGGCCCGCGCGTCAGCGTCTGGGTGGGTGGATGTGGCGGCGGCTCAGTGCACGGCCGCGTGCGAGCTGGGTCGCGTGGTGCAGTTGGGCCAGGAGAAGAGGAAAAAGAAATGGGAGAGAAGGGAGTGGGCCGCGCGGCTCGGTTTGGGGAGAGCGGCCAAAAGGGGAGAGGGGAATGGGAGCAGGCCAGGAGAAGAGTGGTGTCGGGCTGAGTGGGGTGGGGAGGCCGTGGGCCAAGGGAGAGAGGAGGCCGGCGTGGTGGGCTGGCCGGAAGAAGAGAGGGGAGGGAGTTGGGCTGGATCAAAAGGTGAGGTTAGGGAGTTTGCCTTTTTCTTTTCCTTTTCTTTGCAAACTCTTTTCAAATTCTTTTATAAACTTCATTTGAAAACAGAGTTCAAATCCATTTGAAATCAAACTCATTTGTAAGACTTTTGAAAATGTTTCCCTAGATTTTCAAAATAAAAATTTGAGTTTGGTTTTGGAATGTTTTATAAATCTTTTATTGCTTTTTCTAAATAGAATAAATTTGATTCGCCCTATATGGGTTTAAGAAATTCTTTTTCACCCAATAAAAATTATGCAACGGCATGAATGCGACAAACATCTGGCTAGAATTTTCCTCCATCTAGGATTTTGGCCATTTTCTTATTTATTTTTAATTAATTAAACACCAGGGGTGTTACATCAGCCCAGGAGCCGACCCCTCGACGCCACCCCTCGAGCCGGGCACGGGGGCTCGGTCCTCGACGCCACCCCTCGAGCCGGACGCAGGGACCTGGCCTCCGACACCACGCCTCGAGGACGATGCCTCGGCACCCGCTGAGGCAATGCAGATCGACGCACCCGCCTCTTCTCCAACACGACCCCACGACTGGCGGACGCCGCTCCTCGACTACTTAACGCGAGGCGTGCTACCGGAAGACAAGACGGAGGCTCGACGCATCGCTCGAAGGGCCAAGACCTACGTCACCTACGGCGACGAACGGGAGCTGTACCGACGAAGTCCGACCGGGATCCTTCAGCGCTGCATCCCCCTCGAGGAAGGACGCGAGCTCCTCGATGACATGCACTCGGGGGCTTGCGGCCACCACGCAGCACCGAGGACCCTGGATGGGAACGCCTTCCGTCAAGGCTTCTATTGGCCGACCGCCATTGGAGACGCCAAGCGCTTGGTCCGAGCATGCCATGGGTGTCAGTTCTACGCCAAGCAGACGCACCAGCCCGCACATGCCCTGCAGATGATCCCAATTACTTGGCCATTCGCCGTTTGGGGGCTCGACCTCATGGGTCCCCTCAAAAGGACAAGTGGAGGGTACACACACGTGCTCGTGGCCATCGACAAGTTCACCAAGTGGATCGAGGCTAAGCCGATAGGCGACCCCACCTCCGAGAAGGCTGTCGAGTTCATCGCCAACATCATGTACCGGTTTGGGGTGCCTAACGTCATCATCACCGACAATGGCACCCAGTTCACGGGCAAAAAGTTCATCAGCTTCTGCGACGACAGCAACATCCGCATGAACTGGGCCTCGGTCGCATACCCCCAATGCAACGGGCAGGTCGAGCGTGCCAACGGCATGATACTTCACGGGCTAAAGCCAAGGCTGTTCAAGGCCCTCAAAAACTTCGGAAAGGGGTGGGCTACCGAGCTCCCCTCGGTGCTGTGGGGCCTCAGGACTACGCCGAGTCGAGCCACCGGGTTCACTCCGTTCTTCCTAACCTACGGCGCCGAGGCCGTCTTGCCTACGGACCTCGAGTACGGCTCACCTCGACTTCGAGCCTACAACAAGCAAACCAACGACGAAAAGCTCGCCAACGCCAAGGACCAGCTCGAGGAGGCCCGAGACGTGGCGCTTATCAACTCCGCGCGCTACCAGCAAACACTTCGACGCTACCACGACAAGCACGTGCGCAAAAGGGACCTAGCGGTGGGGGACCTCGTGCTTCGACGGCTGCAAGATAATCGAGGGCGCCATAAGCTCACCCCTCCATGGGAGGGCCCATACACCATGGCTAAGGTGCTCAAGCCAGGAACATACAAGCTCTACGACGATCAAGGCAGAACCCTGGCGAACGTGTGGAACATCTCTCAGCTACGTCGCTTCTACCCTTAAGGGCCTCGAGGCCCAGTACATTCTGTTGCTTTGTACAAACATGTCAAATATGAATGAACAATCTCGTGCATTGTCTTTCGTTTTACTTAGCAACTTAAGGTAGCCTTGACCCTGCCCTGCTCAGGGTTGAGCCTCCCTCGGGGGCTGACAAGGGGGACCCCCCCAGACTCCGAAAAAAGTGCGTTTTCTTTTCAAAAAAAAAATTCGACCCTCGTCTCGACTCGTGCCTCGAGTGAACTAGCGACGTCTAAATCCTAAAATACCTCGAGCCTCCAAGGGTCGGGAGGCATCGACGTAGACGGCCACCTACGCCCTCGGGCTACGGTACCCTACCTACGCCTCCCCTCGAGGAGCTCGTGACGTATCGAAGGAACACAGACTAAGCTAGCAGAAACTTGAGCTTGCAACAAAGAGAAGTGGTCAAACGCATTTGAAAAGAAAACAACTCCTTTCAACAAACAAGTCATATATACATACGGGTCTCGACGGACCCTCATTCATGTCGTAAAATTCTTACAAGGGCCTCGACGCCCAAATTTGACACGCAGGCTCTAATCTTCGTCGGTGCAATACTCCTCCCCGAGGTCTTCCACGGCGGGCTCAGCCTCGACACCCGAGCTAGAGGGAGGAGGGCCCTCGACACCGCTGCTGGCGTCAGGAGGCAGCACGTCCTCCTCGAAGATCTTCGCGAGCGACGTCCCCGGCCTCTCCATCTTCTCCAAGATTTTGTCGACCCGGCGGTTGTTCCACTCCTCGTCCTTCCCCTCGATCTCGATGAAGCCATTGGCGACAACGTGGACCGGGAAGCGGAAGCCGGAGCGGACGACCGCGAGCGTCTGCTTGACGCCATGGTGGAGAGCTTGCCGGACACGGTCCCGCGCCGCTACGTCGAGGAAGCACAAGGCATCGACCAAGGCATCGCCTCGGGCCACCGCACCTTCTGTCGCAGCCATCGGAGGAACACCCCACATGGAGCCGAGTTGGTCGAGGGAAGCGCGAGCCCGCTCCGCCACCATCGTCTCGTCTTGGAGTTGGTGCAAGAGAACCTGGTTCGTCCCACGGAGCTCCTCGACCGTCTTCTCGACCCCTGCGCAATGAACGAGGAAAAGTGAGACTGCGGCGTAACAAAAAACCTCGAGGCCCAAGCAAGGACAAGGTGTAAGCCTTACCGTCGCAATGTTGCCCCAGTTCGGCGAGGTCGCTGGTAAGGCCCTCAGCGCGCTGCTCGAGCCTGCGCTTCTCGGCCAGCATAAGGAGCTTCTCGGACCTAAGCTCCTCGACCAGCTTGCCTGTATCCACGAGGGCTAGATCCTTTCGGATCACCTCCTGCCGCGCCGCCACGCTTGCAGCTCGGGCGTCTTCAGCCTCTTTTTCCGCAACCTCCGCTGCGGATCGAGCGGTGGCGGCTTCGCGTCGGGTGTCCTCGGCTTCATTTTTCATCGCCTCCGCTGCGGCTCGGGCGGTGGCGGCTTCGCCTTGGGCATCAGCGACATCCTTCCTCGCCGCCTCCACTTCGGCCCGGGCAGAGGTGGCCTCGCTGCGGGCATCGGCGGCCTCCTTCCTCGACGCCTCGAGGGCGGCGGCGGCCTCCTCCTTGGCTCGAGCGGCCTCGCCTCCAGCCGCCCGGGCTTCCGCCTCTGCCTCGTTGAGCCGGCTCGCCATTTGGACGTTCCGGCCCAGCTCAGCGCGGAGATCTTGAAGCTCCGCATCGGCCCTCGTGAGGGCGGCCGACACCTGTGCGGACCGGCCCGCCTCCTCAGAGCAGGACCGCTCCGCCTCCGCCATGAGCTCGGCCACCTCCCGGAAGATGGACCGCACCTCGCGCGGGGCCCCCGCTGGGCCGGTTGCTCGACAAGGACCATGGCAAGGGACGGGCTCGGCGGGACGGGAAATGGCCATACTGGTTGGTCAAGCTCAATGTCGGGCAGATCCTCCTCCGCCTCGAGCTGCCCCGGCTGCGGTCCGCCGCCCGACGGCACGGGCCCCGGGTCCTTCCGTCCCTCCGCTAGCACCTCCTGTTGCTCCGCCGCCTCCCGAGGCGGCGTCACAACCTCGCGTGGGGGCGAAGGCTCGAGCTGCGACGGGTCAATCGAGAGAAGGCTCGACCCCGGGCCCTCTTCCCTGGCCGGGTCCTCCGGCGTCTTGTCAGCGCTAGCCGGCGCCTCGGGCGCCTCCACCATCGTCGAGCCCGCGGCGAGGAGCGGCCCCTGCTCCAGCTCGTTCAGGAGGTCCTCCACCGTCGGCTCCTTCTCCGCCAACGCCTCTCCCCCCTTTCCCTCCTCCGCAGCCGGGCTCGTGTCGGTCGGGGCCTCGAGGGGCGCAGTCTCCTCAGCCCCAGACACCGGCGGGGCCGTGCTCGCCCCAGGCGCTTCCCCCGGAACAGCCGTCGTGGAGGGGGGAAGGGTGGCGCTCCCAGCTGGCGCCATCGCGGGAGGAGGAGGAAGGGGAGGAGGCAGCGCCTCAGTGGACGTGGTGGTGGCGGGCTCGATGCCGTAAGCTGCGGCCCCTGCAATATGAGATGACAGTGATATCAGAACCAGGAAGGATGCCTCGACCACCGTGGTCGATGGCGACGGCCTCACCAAAATTCACGACGATCATTTGGCTTCCTCGAGCCATGGCAGCTCGAGCCTTCTCCAGCCAAGCGGCTTCTCTAGCGGAGGAAGGTGCCATACCTCGAGGTGCTTGCGCCTCGGTGGAGCTCGAGGTCTTGGCCCGCTTGGACGCAGCGAGGTCCACCTCCTGGTAGGAGCGCTTCCCCCTGAGAAACCAGAGATGGCATGCATCACCAAAAGTAAAGAGGTAAAGCCTCACTACCGGCGAGATCCGAGAAAATTACTCACCCAAAGCGGCGGCTGGGCTTCTTCCCGGAATCGCCGGACCCACTCGGGGGCTTCGAGCCCACCCCACGACTCGAGCCCTGCGCCTGGGCCGTCTCCGCAGAGCTGGGATGGGGGGAGGGCTCCCGATGCCTCCCGTGGCTCGACCTCGAGGGAGAGCCCTCCTTCCGCCCCACATCGCGGGAGGGCGACCGTACCTCCCTCGTGCTGTCGTCGTGGCGCCTGTCCCGGCGCGGGCTCCGGGACCTGCTCCGACGCTCGTGCTGGCGGTCGCGCCCTCCCGCGTCCGCTTCTGTGTCCCGGCGGCAGTGCGGCGATGGACTCCGGGGACGCTCACGCCCCTGGTCACGAGACGCCCGGGGGCTCCCTCCCCGACGCTCGTGATGGTGCGGGCTCGACGCCTTCTCCTGACGCCCGCTCCTCCGCGGGCTCGACCCTGACCTCGATGGTTCGCGGCGGTCGGACCCGGAGCCCCTCCCGGTGTGGTCACTGCCCCTCGAGGCTCGGCCCCTCTCGAGACCTCCCGCCTGGGCTGACGCGAGGGCGGCCTCCGTTGGTACTGTGGCGGAGGCGCTCCGGGTTCGGGGCTTCCTCACGACAGGGGGCGCGTCCGGCCGGGAGCTCAATGTGCCCTGGGCCTCCGACGAGGCGGAGCTGGGCGTAGCCTTCTGCTGCTTCACCCCGCGCGGTACCTTCGCCGGGGGGACCTCGTAGATGCTCTCCTGCACAGAGGAGCGGTCAGCTCTGACGTCGAAGACCCCCGCGCGTTTCAGGCGCGCGTCCATCCCCTCGTCGTCGCTCTCGTCATCATCATCGTCATCATCCTCCGAGCACGAGGAGCTGAGCTCGGGGGACTCATCCCCAGGCTGCCGATTGCGGCGAGCCTTCGCCAGCATCTGCTCCCGAGCCGAGCGACGCAAGTTTTTGTTTTTCTCTTTCTTCTTTCTGGCATCCTTGCTCTCCTTGTCTTTCTGAGCAGAGAGGCGCCTCACCTGGGTATCCGCGGCGTCCTCCCTCATCGGGGGCCTCGACGCGCAACAAGTAAACGCCCCCTGCAAAAAGAAGAAGCGTGATGAGACAAACCACAAGAAGAAGGCGCAAGGTTCGAAGAAAGAAGGAGGGGAGGCTCGAGACGGGCTAGCTCAATGGGGACCTACCAGATCGAGGCACCCCACGTCGGGCGCCATGGGGATTAGCTTGGTACTCTCCGGGGCGAACGACCCATGGATCGTGATCGACACCCGGGAGATGCCCTCGCTGCAGGGCAATCCCTCCTCGGCCATCCTCGACCCGCTCAGCGCTTCGGCCGTGGCCTTCTCCCCCATTTGGTACAGGAAGAGGGGGCGGTCCGCCAAAGGGAGGACCCTCCGTTAGTGGAACGCCCAGATGACCGCCGGGACGGTCAACCCCTCCTCATCCACCAGCTTCTTCACCAGCTTCATCAGCGACACCAGGTGGCGCTGCCTGTCTGCCGCGACGCCCCAGATCCACTGGTCCGGGCGCCGGTCGAGCACCCTGCTGGTATACTGCGGAAGGAGTCCTCCCTCATTCCGCAGATAGAACCAGTGCTCGTCCCACCCCGACTGGTTGGTTGAGAGCCGGTGGTGGAGATACTCGCGGGGGACGCCGACCGACGAAGGCCCGGTCCGCATGGTGATGGCGAGGGAGCCGGCGCGCACGAGCTGCTTCCCGCTGGGCTTCAACGTCTTGGTGAAGAGCTCGCCCCGGAAGATGTGAACGAACATCTCCCAATGCGGCTCCATCTTCAAGTACCCCTCGCACAACGCAGCGAAGATGGCGGTGTGCGAGATCGAGTTGGGGGAGAAGTGTTAAAGCTCCACCCCGTAGTGGTGGGTTAACGCCCGCATGAAGCGGCTCGGCGGGACGCCGAGACCCAAGCGGTGGTAACGGGTGAAGCTCACCACGTACCCCTCCGGCGGGTGCGGCTCCCGGTGGTCCTCCGACGGGATGACCCACCACTCAGATCCCTCCTCTGGGTTGGGACGAAGAAGCCCCTGAGCCACCAGCGAGTCCATCTCGCGCTGCGTCACCTTCGACCGTCTCTAGGCCTCGGCCGGCTGCAGCGAGGTCTTGTCAGCCATGGCAACGATGGCGTGGGTTTTGACGGCGGACGA
The DNA here is from genome assembly GCA_009763385.1 of Coix lacryma-jobi var. lacryma-jobi. Taxonomy (NCBI): domain Eukaryota; kingdom Viridiplantae; phylum Streptophyta; class Magnoliopsida; order Poales; family Poaceae; genus Coix; species Coix lacryma-jobi. The sequence continues at coordinate 27,894,913 of CM019829.1, forward strand.
ACGGCCGGGGAGGTTGCTGGCTGCGGGCTCAGGAGGGAGGGGTGCGGGAGCTGTGGCGGCTATGGAGGCAAAGGCAAAGAGAGGAGCCCTCTCCCCCTTTCCCGGTATTTATACGAAAGAACCCCAACAGGCGAGGTGTCCCACGGCGACGAAAAAGGTAACCACATAGCATTTAATGTGCCCACCTAAGTACGTCTCGAGCCGGATGCAGGGAACACGCGGCGGCTCTCCATTCGCTCCACTTCCCGGGCCCGCCACGACCGTCGCCCTGGCTTCGCGTCCGCCGCCCTCCCCGACGGTTTCCGCCTAAAAAGGCATGCCCAACGGGCAGAAGGATTCCAAGCGACGAAGGCTTCTTCAGGAAGGTAAAAACGGGCCCCGGCCCTAAGCCTCGAAGCAGCGAAGCCTGGCCCTCGAAGAGGGTTCGACAGCCGGCTTCGAGCACCCGAGTCAGGGACACCAAGGGGCGCCACTCGCAGCATCGCTCGAGGGCCAAGCCCTCGAGGCCCCTCACGTGTATCCAAGGCGGGGAGCTCGACATGCAGTGAGATCCCCTCGGAGGGAGGCATCGAGCCACCGGGTCCTATCGAATGGACCCAGCACTCCTGCAGACTGAGCGCCCATGTTTTATGAGATCGCCTCCGGGCTACAGTCGACCCCTAGCGAACGGGGCACGAGGTCTCACTTGGATTCCCCCGCTACCAGCTCACCGGGAACCTCGATACTCGCCCGCTCGTGGTAGTACGAGGCATCCCCCCTCGCATCCGATCGAAAGGACTCGCGGGATGACAAGACAGGGCAATTGGCGTGCCGGACAGCTCGAAGAGCCAGCCGGTCAGTTCAGCCTGGCAACCCTCGACGAAAGAGGGTTAAAAAACTCGGGGGCTCGACACTCCCGAACCTAAAAATCGCAACTAACACTCGCACTTGCAAAAAGCCCACGAGGGAGTTCTAACCACTCCCCTGTGGCCTCAGGGGCTACACCCGCGGGTGTCGCTCGCACGACACCCACGGAATCAAAACGACCAAACCCTCGAGACCAGTTAGCCAACCCTCGAGATCCCAGTCGGGAGCCCCTGCTCGAGTGCAAGCACTCGAACAAGGGCTCGGGGGCTACTGTCTGGGGTCCACAAAAGGGGTACCCCCAATCAACGCAAACAAATAGGTTAAACCTAGAACACCAATTAATAAACCCAGCTAAGCTAATCTTCCAAGGAACCAGCCCCTCGGAGCCTGCAACGCTGGCACGCCGTCGGGGAGCTTAGACTTGCCAAAACCTTACTGACCGCCTCCTGGTAATCTACCCCTCGAGACCCGGCGCAAGGCCCTCGAGCCTCACTGGCCCGACTGCCTACCCATCGAGGGCACCTCACGCCCCTCGAGCAGCGCCAAACACCGGATGCCAACCCCACACTGAGCATTTAATGCGATCACCTACTCCGGTCACGTCCTCTGGTACACAGCGCGCGCCACAGTGGACCGGAGGCGGAGTCAAACCTCCTTTTTACTATAAGCATGGGCAAAAAGGCACAAGTACAGCACTGTTCGACCATACCCTACACTGTGGCACACTCCGGTCACGTCTCGAGACCCGGATTCCCGCCGTATGACCAGGTTCCCCGGAACTCGCCCATACCTGCGGAGCTCGAGCCTCCCGCAGGCGCCGCCTCGAGGCCGGCTCTGCGCCCCTCGAGCCCTAATTGCTGTTATATGATTGGAGGACAGGTACCCCAAAACCCGGAAGGACACTACCCCATCCTGTACGAGCCGGAATGGGCGCTACACAACCTCCACGTCGCCACGCCTCCACGTCTGCACACGGGATGGAGGCTACGCTTCAAGGACGCTTCAAACAGCAACCCCCACGTCGGCTACAATGTCTGCGACAAGACAGCATTCCTACCCTTCGCCATATCGAGCACTGTACCTGCCATTCCCGTGTAACCCTGGCCTCCTCTTGCTCTATAAAAGGGGACGCCGGGGCCCCTCGCGCACACGTGGACACAACTCCAAGAGACAACACACGAGTCCACACTCACACACACTCGAGTCTGGACTCCGGTCCACGCTCATTGAGCTTGTATTCGCCCCTGTACAAGCACTTAGGTGCAAGTAATACAAGAACCTCCTCCCCCGCTGGACGTAGGGCCTTCTTTGCCCGAACCAGGATAAATCCTTGTGTCATCTTGCATCACCATCCAGGAAGAGAGCACGCGATCATATTACTCGTTGGTGTCATACCCCCGAGGTCGAAACACCGACAACTGCCCGCCAGCACAGGTGGTTGGGAAAAACACCAGTAGAAATAGCTTACAAACCGCCTGTGTAGTATCGTTCTGTACTTAGTGTATGGTGGAGTTCAATAAATGAAAGGAGAAAAGCCGATGCATATGCGTTCGGCTCTAAAAAAATGCAAAATTAAACTATAAATTCAGCATACATGATCTGATTCCCTGCAAGAATAGGAATAGGATGCATATATGTGTTCGGCTCTAAAAAAATGCAAAATTAAACTATAAATTCAGCATACATTATCTGATTCCCTGCAAGAATAGAAATAGGAGGCACGAGGAGATATAACACCTATGATACCATTTAGGTAACTAATTTGGCATACATTATCTGTTCCGCTACCACCCCCACCTCCACCGTTCAAATCCCAACCGCCAGTGCGGCTCAAGCAGCTCCATCCCCTTTTGCGTAGATGGGGTTGTTATGGGGGGTGCGTGATGCAGTGGAGAATGGATCTGGTCTCTGTTAATCAGCTCTAAACTGACTTGTCATTGAAGTAATTATTGCTAGAAATCTAACAGCTGACTAAACAAAAAGGAACGAACAAAAAAAACTTGCTACAAACCAGGAGTACAATCCAGCTGACTGAGTTCCTTGTGGTGAACGTGTCCACATGTATTTAAGTTCTTAACTAAAATGAGTAGAAACTCAGGATCCACTAGTGTGGGACTCAAAAAGCTTTTTGGATACAATGTTCACTTATTGCTGCCATCCACACTACAGGAAAGCCAGACTTTGCCGAGTGCCTATCCACGTGACACTCGGTAAAGACCAGCACTAGGCAAAGCCCATCTTTACGGAGTGTCCGGCTCTCGGCAAAGATAGTCACTTGGCAAAGAGGTCTCTTTGCCGAGTGCCACACACTAGGCAAAGATGGGCACTCGGCAAATCTTGCCGGGACAAGCGGCATCCATGGCCGTCATCTTTGCCGAGTGCGCGCCATCTAGCACTCGGCAAAGAGATACTCTTTGCCGAGTGCCAACAATCTTGCACTCGGCAAAGAATTTTTTGTTTTGATTTTGGCCACCAAATTTTTTTTACACCTTTCACATATCACCATGGTCAACATGTTCAAATTTGATACTTTTCCAAACTTTTTGTTATATTTTTTACTTTATTTCATTTTCTTGAATTTTCCCTAAAGACGCAAGTTTGAACTGCGGGTGCATCGAATAATGGATTTTAATGATTCAAAAAATATTATTCTTGTTCTTAACTGTATGTTTAGGCCAAATCCAAAAACTGAACCAAGGTTTCGATCAACATGCTCACAGGGCAATGCCTCCAAATTATATGTGGACGGTTTTTTAATTATAAAAATACAAATGAATTCCAAAAATCGTGAAACTTAGCGAGACGTTGTTACATCATATGCGTATGCCGTTGGGTTACACATACGTTATTTTCATCTTGTACACTCTTGTCCACAAATGAAACGCCACACATATATACGTTAACGTTGATGAGTCTTCGTGTTTTATTTGCGGTTTTCAATAATTCCCTGGCCAGATTCCTGAGATTGAAACGAACTTGAAGTTGAAAAACAAAATGTCAACACACAATAAAGCACCGGACATGCTTATAAATTGCACACGTCCTAATTTGATTTGCTGAGAGCTAGGAAGTATGCATGTGTCGGTTTGCTGCTTTCAGTTCTGGCTGGACACGACTAATATGAAATTCGACAACAAATTTTGGATAGCCCACTACAAAAATTTAACCACAACTACATAAACGAAACTGTATTTATGAATTATTCTAATTAATTATAAAACAATATAGATCTAAATATACAGGAAAACTATATTATATGTTCTACTTGTAGATTTACTTACGTGGAGTCCAACAAATTTAGATTTTCTATTTTATGATTTTTCTGTGATTTACTATGGTTTTTTGAAAATTCAGTTAAAATAAATTAAAAAGAAAATGTCAGGAACCAACTGCTCTTGGGCCTTATGGGCTGTGGACCGAGCCTGTCCAAGACCGAGCCTGATCAAGCCTGCGCAGGTGTGGCCGAGGTCGAAGTACAAACGTACAAGCAAACCCAGCGAAGAGCATCATCAAAGAAATCATCAAACAAATATTATATTTTCCTTTACTGTATTGTTCATCTTCCTTCTAGCCTCTCTCCCTGTTCGGCCTCTCTTCCCTAAGGCCTTGTATCTGGTACTTGGATTTGAGTTATTTGTGAGCAATCTATTGGGGTTGCTAACAATTGGTATCAAAGCCTTCGATTCTCGGAATCCTGCACCATGAATTCCCCTTCCATGATCTCTTCTTCTTCCTAGCTGCTCCTCGGTGAAATCCATTCGATGAGATTGAGGCTCGGTGGGAGAGTCTCGAGCCGCACGGGAGAAGCGGGTCGCCGTCGTCGGTGCCATGGTGGTCACCGACAACTGGGGTGGTCTGTTCAAGCAGTCCGCTCACCTCCCGGAGGAGTGCGACCTCAAACTCTCTAATGCGGTGGTTGCTGACAACTAGGAGGAAGGTCAGTCCGATGACCTGGAGGATCGTGGCCTCGGCCTCTCCGCCATTGACGTCTTCGGCTCCGTCTAGATCCGCGACGAGCACGACCTCACTCCCTACAAGCCCGTCGCCGCGCTCGACGCCACCTTCACCGACTCTGACAAGCTTCTCTTCGTGCCCGCACGCATCACGCTTGGGCCCATTGCATTCGCTACCGCGGTGGCAGCGTCCATGGAGACTTCCCTAGAGGAGTGCCAGAGCCAGATCCAGATCCATGAGCTCGAGAAGCAGGGTGAGGCAGACACGTCACTAGTCCCTATGCTCGGCCCGCTGCTCGGCAGCATCCCCTCACGCGCCGGTCTACAACCGCCTTTCCTCTACAGCATTCTCATCACCGATGAAGGCCAGGTTGGGGTCACAGATCCACTCCAACAACGGGTGTGTACCGCCAGTCGGCTCCTCCTCCACCATCATCAGCATCGGGGCGTTGGGCCGCGGCAACCCCGCTGGAATGCAGTTCGAGCCCGACAACCCCTGTGTTGAGGACGACGGCGCCGACGAGTCCGATCGACCCTGGCCCCAAGTTTGCTTTGCAGACCAGCTTCCGCATCCGCGAGGGCACTTGCAGCACCGCACGCTCGGACCCTCCGAACGCTGCCGTGCACCACGCCATTCATGTCCGCGACGACATGCAGTTGGCTGCCTTAGAGGGGCTGGCGGAGCAGTCCAACAAGGAGCACTTCGCCATGGCCTTTGAGCTCGTCCTCACCAGCCGTCTGCACCGCCTCGACGACTTTGTCTGGGATGCTTAGAGCTGCATGTACACGCCTACACACTGCTCGACTCAAGTCCTCAACGGCAACAACGACTACAAGACCAACCGTGTCCTCCACCACATCATCGGCGTCCCTGTCCTCGGCGCTGCTGGCTTCATGGTCGTCGAGTTTCAGTCCGTTGTCAACACTCAACAGCACCCAGGCCTCACCGTAAGGCTGGCCACCCCACACCGGCGTCTGGTTTGTATTCCAGGATGTTGCAGATACCCAGCGAAAGTGTTTCACTCTCAATTTCACTCATGCATACTCGGTGGATGGTGCTGTTGTTCGATTTTGGTTTGCAACCAATGACACAAATGTTGTTCAGAGGGTGTCTAAGGGCATGTGTGCTTAGCATCTACTGCAACTAAGGATAATATGGCCACCACCTGAGCAGTTTGGGATGCAGGGCACTGGTGTTCGACTCAGGCCAACACCCTGGCCATCTTTCGTTGGTACTACAATTTTGATGCACTTGCAACGACCACTATCATGAGTGTTCTATTGTTCTGCAAATAAAGGCCTAATGATGTCAATCCATTATGCATTCAGTATGTCGTGTTTGAAGGACAACAATGAGTTTTTCGGAAAAGCAGATCACATTGATTTATTTCGTTCATCTCTAGGCACCACCTTATATTTCTCTGAAGCCTCCAAATTGAAATGGAAATGGCCAGTGGTAAGCTTCCTGTTGACGTCGGAAGTGATCCGAATCAAACAACAACGGGGCTAGAACGTCCGGAGAGGTTGCAGATCAACCTGAGACAGTAACTCTAGAACTCCTCCCGGGAAGACCCATCGGGGAGAAGCACGTAGAGGTTGTCCTAGGACCAGCAAGGCCGCCTAGAATGTCGTCGAGCCTCGCCGGGAGACGCACCGAAAGCAAGGTAGAGAGACGAAAAGGGTAAAAGGGATAGTAGATTGATTTTGATCGATTAGGGTTGGATGCCTCAATCGGCCATGATCCTCTCATATATATAGAGGGGGTTGGTCTTATCCCAATATGAAACATCTTCAGATACGATCTCCAAGTTTTCTATCCGGACTCTATCAACATATAGAATCCAATCCGGACGTGACAAGGTAATCCTGATCTCGCTAATCCTTGGATCGACTAGATCGGTCTAATGGGCTTTATCAGCCTATTCTGATCAACAAATTGTCCTTACAAGAGAAGGATCCACATATTTAGCGCCGGACTCAGCATTCATCACAACCATAAGGCAACCGACCAGGGCCACCTGGTCGGAAACCCAAAATGATCAGGCCCATTTAACTTAGAACATCTGATCTCTCAAGAAACAAATTCAACCTTAATATTACAGGCCGAACAACTTTTAAAATTCATCTTTATCTGTGACATTTTTGAGTGTCAACATATGCCCCCTATTTTTTAGGTGATCTTTAGCAGAACCTAAAAACAAACTGAATAACAACGATGTCCAACTCATCGGTTATTCGATAATTAAAGATAAATATTCTGATTATTTTTGTTCTAAGGGCGATACATGTATCGACCATTGCTTAGAAAGCACTCAGGCTTCTTGCCAAACACTTGCAAAGTATTTTTTCAAATACCTCTCGTTTATTGCTCTCGGGAGACTTTCACCTTGTAACGTCTCTAACACATATGCATTTCCGAACACCACTTTGATCACTTTATAAGGACCCTCCCAACTCGGCGACCACTTGCCAAACTTATTGCTCTTCGATCCAAGCGGTAATATAGTCTTCCACACCAATTCTCCCACTTGGAATGATTTGATCCTCACCTTTTTGTTGTAAGCTCTGGCAACCCGGGCTTTGTCTTTTTCCATCTCCTTAAGAGCCTTTAATCTCTTATCGGCTACTTCATCAATGTTGTCCATCATTGCATCATGATACATAACAGCAGATAAATCATTCTGTTTAGCCAGTCTATATGCATCCAGATTTACCTCGACGGGCAACACTGTTTCTTGTCCATATACCAGCTCGAAAGGAGTAACTTTTGTAGCACCATGTCTTGACACACGATGAGCCCATAAAGCTTCACACAAAACCTCATGCCACCTCATTGGGTTATCCTCAATCTTCTTTTTGATAAGCTTGATCAAAGTCTTATTACTAGACTCAGCATGACCTTTAGCTTGAGCATAGTATGGAGATGAGTTGAGCATTTTTATTTTGTATAATTCAGCAAAATCTCGTACCTCTTTAGAAATAAAAGATGTCCCTTAATCTATAGTTAACGTTTGAGGTATGCCAAATCTATGTATAATATGCTCAGTAATAAACTCAATTACCTCCTTATGTGTCATATTCTTCAAAGGCACCGCTTCAGTCCACTTAGTGAAGTAATCTGTAGCGACCAGAACAAAACGATGAACCTTTGAAGATGAGGGATGAATTTGACCAATGAAGTCTAGCCCCCAACCAGGAAAAGGCCACCGTTTGATAATAGGATGAAGCATAGCAGCAGCTGCAAGTTGTATATTTCCAAACCGTTGACATTCTTCACATCCTTTGTAGTAACGGAAATAATCGGCCATCATCGTGGGCCAATAAAACCCAGCTCTACGCAATAGCCATTTCATTTTTGGTGCCGATTGATGTGTACCACAAATACCTTCATGAACTTCTCCCATAGCCACCTTTGCTTGATCAGATCCCAAACACTTAAACAACAAGTCTTCGGCAGTTCTTCGATAAAGCTCATCATTATGTAGTACTCCCTCTGTCCCTAAATAAGTGTCGCCGTTGGTGTGCGTGCCACGTGTTTGACTCAATTCGTAAAAAATATGGGCAATATTTATATCTCCAAATAATTTTGTTAAAAAAACTAGATGTAAAGATCTTCCCGATGATACTAATTACTTAGCATAAATATTAATATATTTTAATATATAATTGCCGACAACTTTTTCTCGGGAAGCGAGAACGACACTTATTTAGGGACGGGGGGAGTACAAATTTAAATGCACTCCGCCGAACACTTTGATCAACCTTAGTACCCGAATCGTTAAGATATTTTATCAAGAGAGTTCTCCAATCCCGTAAATCAGTTCCATTTAACGAGTAATGATATCAAGGCACATGTCAAGATAAACATTTAACGATCCCTCTAGGCATTGAAACTTACCAGCAACTTGTTGCACTACTAGCAAGGAATCGCCATAAGCTTCAACATGCTTGACCTCCATGGAACATAACATTTCTAAACTGAATAAAAGAGCTTCATATTCGGCTTGATTATTAGTGCACAGGTAATCTAACCGGCTCAGCATTTCAAACTCAGCACCATTAGGAGAAATGATGACCACACTAGCACCTTGGCCCTCTTTACAAGCCGATCCATCAAAGTAAAGCTTCCATGGAGTAAAAGTAAAATAACTGATCTCATCTTCTAAACTAATACCATGCTCAACAATGAAATCAGCAAGAACTTGACCCTTCAATGTTTTTAATGGTTCATAAGTCAAGTCAAACTCAATCAAAGCATACGCCCACTTACCAATCCTTCCTCTAAGGATTGGCTGATATAACATGTGCTTAATTACATCGGCTTGGCATGCAACAACACATGTACTAGATAGCAAGTAGTGTCTCATTTTAGCACAAGCATAGTACAAGGATAAGCATAATTTTTCAATATGAGCGTACCTTGTCTCGGGATCAAGAAGACGACGACCAATATAAGTAATCACCTAATCTTTACCTCCATCTTCTTGTGTTAAAACAGCTCCAATGACCTTCTCTTCGGCAGCGACACATAATCTGAAGGGAATTCCTCTCTTAGGCGCCCGAAGAACTGGTGGAGATGACAAATATTGCTTTATTTTCTCAAATGCTTCTTGTTGCTCTGCCCCCCAAGTGAACTCAGTTTCATCCTTTAGCTTTAATATAGGGATAAAAGGAATAATTTTCCCGGACAAGTTTGCAATAAATCTCCTCAAGTAGTTCAATTTTCCTAAGAACTTCTGCAAGTCCTTTTTGCATGCAGGCGCCTGAACTTTCTTGATCTTCTCTATCCTTTTAGGATCAATCTCTATGCCTTTGTCGTGAATGATGAACCCTAAAAACTTCCCAGCCGATACACCAAAGGCACATTTTAGTGGGTTCATCTTCAAACCATAGCGGCGCATCCTCTCAAACGCTAAACGCAGATCGGCTAAATGAGATACATGAGCAGCCGATTTGATCACAATATCATCAATATATACTTCCATGATTATCCCAATCAAATCATGAAAGATCATATTCATAGCGCGTTGATAGGTAGCACCTGCATTCATTAAACCAAATGTCATCACGACGCACTCAAAAAGACCAACAAACCCAGGACAAATGAAGGCCGTTTTGGACATATCCTCCTCGGCCATGAATATCTGATTATAACCAGCGTTGCCGTCAAGAAAACTGACAACCTGGTGTCCTGAAGCGTCATTGATCAACATATCGGCTATAGGCATAGGATATTCATCTTTGTGAGTGGCTCTATTTAAATCTCTAAAATCAATGCAAACCCTAATTTTCCCAGTGTCCTTCTTCTCCACAGGCACGATATTAGAGACCCACTCCGCATATCTGCATGGCTGGATAAACCCCGTGTTGACGCTCAAAAATGTCACAGATAAAGATGAATTTTAAAAGGTGTTTGGCCTGTAATATTAAGGTTGAATTTGTTTCTTGAGAGATCGGATGTTCTAAGTTAAATGGGCCTGATCATTTTGGGTTTCCGATCGCTCAGGTTATGTCCAACCAGGTGGCTCTGGTCGGAGGCCTTATGGTTGTGATGAATGCTGAGTCCGGCGCTAAATATGTGGATCCTTCTCTTGTAAGGACAATTTGTTGATCAGAATAGGCTGATTAAGCCCATTAGACCGATCTGGTCGATCCAAGGATCGGCGAGATCAGGGTTACCTTGTCACATCCGGATTGGATTCTATATGTTGATAGAGTCCGGATAGGAAACTTGGAGATCGTATCTGAAGATGTTTCCTATTGGGATAAGACCAACCCCCTCTATATATATGAGAGGATCATGGCCGATTGAGGCATCCAACCCTAATCGATCAAAATCAATCTACTATCCCTTTTACCCTTTTCCTCTCTCTACCTTGCTGTTTGGCGCGTCTCCCGGTGATGCTCGACGGCGTTCTAGGCGGCCTTGCTGGTCCTAGGACAACCTCTACGTGCTTCTCCCCGACGGGTCTTCCCGAGAGGAGTTCTAGAGTTATCAACACAGGAGCCCAAAATCCTAGATCGATCTAAACCGGTCTCTAGATTGGTTCTTGTCGGTTTAGCCAGGGATCCTGCTGTCTCAGGTTGATCTGCATCCTCTCCAGGCGTTCTAGCCCTGTTGGTGTTTGATTCGGATCACTTCCGACGTCAACACACTTTTTGGCGACTCCGCTGGGGAAGATTGAAATTTCATCAACTACCAACATGGGCGGCAAAGACGGTGCTACTGATAAGGATAACATCGTCCGTCCTACGGGCATTGACGAACTCCCCGACGAGTTGAAGCAACAAGCGCAAGCCAAGCTCGACGCCGTATTGAAGGCTTTCCATGAAAGCTGCTCGAAGGATCGACGTGGCAGAGTCACTCAAGACAAGCAGCCAGACTTCAGCGAGATCGTCCCTACCACGTCAACTACAACCGCTGAAGAAGCTACTAACAAGGTAAACGCTAAGGTACCTCAAGATTCTTACCCTACCCACACCGATTATTCCGCAATGCTGGTTGATTCTTCAAAAACTCTTACCAATGCTATTCAGCATTCGTTTAAACTACTTAGTGATCGCATGGATAAATTAGAAGGTAAAACCGTCGAACCCGAACATTCAATCGGGCAACCACAGTTCGGCATGCCTTTTAATTCTTTTAGAGGACAGACTTCACATGTCAATTATAGGCAATTAGGGTCTGTTGAGACCAGACATGGTGAAGTCGGTACCTCGGCGAATGTCAATAACGCCCATCATAACTCTGGTCGGACTACACAGACCGACCAGGGAACAACAACAAACAGAACTTCAGGAGGACAGGGAACAGTGTTGCCCAATCCACCGAAGTCTCCGAGCCATAACCCCATGCATAGTGGCACTCCTAACCTTGCTGACACCGATTTTGGACGAGCCATAAATCGGTTTAAGGAAGAAATAATTAGGTCTCTCGAGACCAGTTTAGGGGTCCAATTTAAGCCTACTAGGACCACGTATTCGAAACCGTACCCTTCGTGTTTTGATTTTATGGAAGCACCTGACGGTTGGAGGGTACCAGATTTTTATAAGTTTAGCGGTGACGATAGCAAGACAACTATGGAGCATGTCAGCATGTTCCTTGCACGGATGGGTGAAGCCAGTACTTTAGATTACATGAATGTACGACATTTTCTTTTGTCTTTAACTGGTACGGCTTTCGCCTCGTTTACGTCACTACCAGAATGCACCATAGGTTCTTGGGCCAAGTTAGAAGAAAAAATTCATAATCACTTTTATGATGGGGTTCAAGAAACTAGGTTGTCACACCTCATGTCGGTTCGACAAGGGCGTAGCGAGTCTGTGGTCGACTTCTTTAAGCGTTTTAAAGAAATTAAGAACCGATGTTTCCATTTGATGATCTCCGATAGAGATCTAACAGGTCTATGCCTAGCTGGTCTACGTCGAGAGATCAAGGATAAACTTGAGCCTCATAATTTTTTAATGTAAATCAGCTGTTGCAGAAGACCGTTTCAATAGAATCGCGCTTTAAAGAACCTTACGATCCTCATAAGACTCATCGATCGGGCGTGCATATTGCCGAGATAGATTCCGATAGTTCCGACGATGAGTCTAAGGATTCTTACGCTACCGAAGTTTTATGGCCAGCGCAGAATAAACTAGTCACTTGTCCTTCCCTTAAACCGATTCAAAAGAACCGGGGTGAGGAGGTGAAGTTTACCTTTAATTTTTCTAAATGTGACCGAATATTTGATGAATTACTTAAATTCGGTTACCTCAAAATTAATTATACTTTGCCATCACCCGACGAATTAAAAAGGAGGGCTTACTGCAAATACCATAATTCTTTTTCTCACGCCATTAACGACTGCAATGTTTTCCGTCGACAGGTCCAATCGGCCCTCAACGAAGGACGATTGAGTCTAACTGAGATGCATGCAGATCAGTACTACCCCTTTCCCAGTGCACATGGTGGAAGCAGGGAATCCTGCTGTTCTAATTCGTCCAGAGCAAGCCGATACGACCAGAGGAAAAAATGTGGTCATCGGCGAACCACGAGTTACGTCGAATGATGAGAATGATTTGGAGCACAAGGTGGTGCTCGAGAAGGGTGATGATGGCAAAAATAAACTCACAATTACTGCAGGGTCAGTACGACACCTGCATAGACAAAGATATTTCGAGACCAGGGCGGCACAACAGAGACCGACCAGGTCGGGTCCTCAAATCGACCAGTCTGGTTCATCTTCGAAGCTACCAGTGCAGTTGAAGCAGAAGGCCGACCAGGTCAAGCAGGTTTCTCCTGACTCCAGTGGAAGCAATAAGCCGACTGATGTGGTCAGCCAAGCTGGTTCTAAAGACCCTACCCCTTCCGGAGTACATGTCCTACGCACATTTGTCCCGCAGAAGCCCGAGGTCGGCACTTGGAAGACCAATGCGGATAGGAACAAGGGGAAAGTTGCTAGGGAGCCATGCACCTTTGATAAGCTCATGGCTAAGTACAAACAGCAAAAGGCCGATTCCCAGAATCGGCCCTTAAAAAATAGAGTCTACTCCTCCGAAGCGTGAGGATGAAAAGTCCAAGCAAATGATGGTGTCCCAGGCAGCATCTCCAGCACCAAAGACCGACCCTTATTGGCATCAGTGGGCCCCTCCTATTTCGCCACCGCCACAATGGGGTCCTCAAGGAGTATGGGTACCTTACCCCATGCCAGCGCATGTGTACTACCAACTAGGATGGGGAACGCCTGCCAATCAGCCTGCAAGGGTCGCGGTGTTCGATTGTTTAGGTGATCGGCCAAGATCTAGTAACGCAAACCAGAATCGGCTGATCACGTCAAGGACCTTAAATTCCCAGGAAATGGGGAAGGCGCAAGCTCGACAAATCTATGTACCTAAGAAGGAGCAAAGTGTCCCCGTTATTTCTCCGACCAGGCCCGATCCTGTGCCCACTATTACGATCGGGTCTATGGAGGTCCCTCTTGCCAATGAACCCGAGCCGATGGTGGTTGAGGAACAAACTGCAGAAAAGGTTCCAGAACCTCAAAATACTTCAACCGAGGCAGAGGTAGAAAAGCCTGTTGAGCGTGATCCCAAGTACATGCAGCCCAGGTGGCGCCCTCCTGGTTTAACTAAGACTCAGCGAAGGAAGTTGCAGAGGGCCCACTGCAACAAACAGAGGCAGGAACGGCTCGAGAAAATGAGGGAAGATATATTTAACTTGATACATCCTGTTTTCCCTCAGGACAAGCGAGGGGGTGAAGAGCCGGCTTGTAACCAAAAGCCGACTTTGACAATCGTAGAGCTGGACAGGTCGGGTCTTAAGTCGACCAGCCTGGGCACCGAATCTGCTGAAGTGGTTTCAGAACCAATCAGGTCAGACCCCAATCCGACCACCTCGGGTCAGGTGTCGACCAGTCTAGGGGTCGAGCAGGTTGGATCAGCTACTGCTGAGTTAGGGATTGAGCCGACCCGACCAGATTCCAAGACCGAATTGGTTCCTAGTACTCCGATGGAATCCGACATGTGTCTTAATGATCCTGTTTCCTCCACTGGTATTGTTGCGACCAGTGAAGAATTACCTGAAGAACAAGATGAGGAGATGGTGGATTATGACCCTTCCTCAGAAAGGGCAAAGGTCAATGTGGTTTACTTATCGGCCGACTACTACGTGGTTGAAGATGATTCGACAGCGGCGGAATTCAACTTCGCTACACAAACTGTTGTGTTCCAAAAGCCGGAGGAATCTATCAATCATCTTAAGCCATTGCATATAAAAGGTCACATTAATGGTACACCAGTTCACAAGATGTTGGTTGATAGCGGGGCGATCGTAAACTTGATGCCATACTCGCTTTACCAGAAGCTTGGTGGCACTGATGAAGAGCTGATCAAGACCAATATGACTATCACTGGAGTCGGAGGAGGAGATCCTATTCCGGCCAAAGGAGTTGCGTCCATGGAGCTGACTGTTGGAAGCAAGACTTTGGCCACTGCTTTCTTCGTCGCCGATATACAAGGTAGCTATAACCTTATACTTGGGCGTGATTGGATTCATGCTAATCGGTGTACACCTTCCAGCCTACATCAGTTTCTCATTCAGTGGGTGGGGTACGATGTTGAGGTGGTACACTCAGATTCATCGGCCTATGTAGCTACAGTCGATGCTCCTTTGCTCGAGGGCATGATACTATTGCTTGTTTATCTGGTCGGGACCTTTCTGATTTCTAGTTTGTTAGTGTTACTAGGGAAGGTTTCGTACCAGTATCTTTAAAGCTGACCGACAATCAGTTCAACATTATCATGTAATTTAGTGGATGCTAATGTTGATTGGTTAAAACATCGTGTTGAGCAATATCGGACCTGTAAGACCGATACTTGTGAGGCTATTGATGATTTTGATGAGCTCAATAAGTTGGGCCAAGGTTTCACGTCGGCCGACCCTTTAGAACAAGTAGATATTAGGGATGGTTCTATACCTAGGCAGACCATTGAAAATCAAAATCTTGAAGCCAATTATAAAATAAAGTTAATCGCGCTTCTGAAAGAGTATGTTGATTGCTTTGCATGGAGTTATACGGAGATGCCCGAGTTAAGCCGAGAACTTGTTGAGCATCGGCTTCCTATTAAGACAGGGTTCCGACCATTCAAGCAACATCCTCGCCGTTTTAATTCTACAATATATGACCGTATTAAAGAGGAAATTAATCGGTTACTGCAAGCAGGGTTTATCCAGCCATGCAGATATGCGGAGTGGCTCTCTAATATCGTGCCTGTGGAGAAGAAGGACACTGGGAAAATTAGGGTTTGCATTGATTTTTGAGATTTAAATAGAGCCACTCCCAAAGATGAATATCCTATGCCTATAGCCGATATGTTGATCAATGACGCTTCAGGACACCAGGTTATCAGTTTTCTTGATGACAACGCTGGTTATAATCAGATATTCATGGCCGAGGAGGATATGTCCAAAACGGCCTTCATTTGTCTAGGGTTTGTTGGTCTTTTTGAGTGGGTCGTGATGACATTTGGTTTAAAGAATGCAGGTGCTACCTATCAACGCACTATGAATCTGATCTTTCATGATTTGATTGGGATAATCATGGAAGTATATATTGATGATATTGTGATCAAATCGGCTGCTCATGTATCTCATCTAGCCGATCTACGTTTAGTGTTTGAGAGGATGCGCCGCTATGGTTTGAAGATGAACCCACTAAAATGTGCCTTTGGTGTATCGGCTGGGAAGTTTTTAGGGTTCATCATTCACGACAAAGGCATAAAGATTGATCCTAAAAGGATAGAGAAGATTAAGAAAGTTCAAGCGCCTGCATGCAAAAAGGACTTGCAAAAGTTCTTGGGAAAAGTGAACTACTTGAGGAGATTTATTGCAAACTTGTCCGGAAAAATTATTCGTTTTACCCCTATATTAAAGCTAAAGGATGAAACTGAGTTCACTTGGGGGCAGAGCAACAAGAAGCATTTGAGAAAATAAAGGAATATTTGTCATCTCCACCAGTTCTTCGGGCGCCTAAGAGAGGAATTCCCTTCAGATTATATGTTGCTGCCGAAGGGAAGGTCATTGGAGCTGTTTTAACACAAGAAGATGGAGGTAAAGAGTACATGATTACTTATATTGGTCGTCGTCTTCTTGATCCCGAGACAAGGTACACTCATATTGAAAAATTATGCTTATCCTTGTACTACGCTTGTGCTAAAATGAGACACTACTTGCTATCTATTACATGTGTTGTTGCATGCCAAGCCGATGTAATTAAGCACATGTTATATCGGCCAATCATTAGAGGAAGGATTGGTAAGTGGGCGTATGCTTTGATTGAGTTTGACTTGACTTATGAACCATTAAAAACATTAAACGGTCAAGTTGTTGCTAATTTTATTGTTGAGCATGGTATTAGTTTAGAAGATGAGATTAGTTATTTTACTTTTACTCCATGGAAGCTTTACTTTGATGGATCGACTTGTAAGGAGGGCCAAGGTGTTGGTGTGGTCATCATTTCTCCTAATGGTGCTGAGTTTGAAATGCTGAGCCGGTTAGATTACCTGTGCACTAATAATCAAGCCGAATATGAAGCTCTTTTATTCGGTTTAGAAATGTTATGTTCCATGGAGGTCAAGCATGTTGAAGCTTATGGCGATTCCTTGCTAGTAGTGCAACAAGTTGCTGGTAAGTTTCAATGCCTAGAGGGATCATTAAATGTTTATCTTGACATGTGCCTTGATATCATTACTCATTTTACCGAATTCCAGATTCGGCATGTACCAAGGCATGAAAATCATAAAGCCAACATGTTAGCTCAACAAGCATCTGGCTATAATGTTAGCAGATGCAATTTTCACATAAAGCCGATGCAACAGCGTGCAGAAGTATTGTCGGCTCCTATGGCCGACCAGTTTGTTTTAAAACCAGTTCGGCCACCATACCCTAGAGACCAGGTGTATGTTAAACATACTTGGGTAAACACTATGGCCGACCAGGTTGTTTATGAATCAAGTCAGTTAATTCGTCCGATTGACCTGGTCGATCATGAAACGATTAATTTGTCTAAAAGGATTCTAAATTGGTCCGAATCGAGTTCTAATGAAAGTGGAACTGATTTAGGGGATTGGAGAATTCCCTTGATAAAATATCTTAACGATCCGAGTACTAAGGTTGATCAAAGTGTTCAGCGGAGTGCATTTAAATATGTACTACATAATGATGAGCTTTATCGAAGAACTGCCGAAGACTTGTTGCTTAAGTGTTTGGGATCTGATCAAGCAAAGGTGGCTATGGGATAAGTTCATGAAAGTATTTGTGGTACACATCAATCGGCACCAAAAATGAAATGGCTATTGCGTAGAGCTGGGTTTTATTGGCCCACGATGATGGCCGATTGTTTCCGTGACTACAAAGGATGCGAAGAATGTCACCGGTTTGGAAATATACAACTTGCGCTTGCTGCTATGCTTCATCCTATTATCAAACCGTGACCTTTTCGTGGTTGGGGGCTAGACTTCATTGGCCAAATTCATCCCCCATCTTCAAAGGGACATCGTTTTGTTCTGGTCGCTACAGATTACTTCACTAAGTGGACTGAAGCGGTGCCTTTGAAGAATATGACACATAAGGAGGTAATTGAGTTTATTACTGAGCATATTATACATAGATTCGGCATACCTCAAATGTTAACTACAGATCAAGGGACATCTTTTATTTCTAAAGAGGTACGAGATTTTGCTGAATTATACAAAATAAAAATGCTCCACTCATCTCCATACTATGCTCAAGCTAAATATTAGGCTGAGTCTAGTAATAAGACTTTGATCAAGCTTATCAAAAAGAAGATTGAGGATAACCCAAGGAGGTGGCATGAGGTTTTGTCTGAAGCTTTATGGGCTCATCGTGTCTCAAGACATGGTGCTACAAAAGTTACTCCTTTCGAGCTGTTATATGGACAAGAAACAGTGTTGCCCGTCGAGGTAAATCTGGATGCATATAGACTGGCTAAACAGAATAATTTATCTGCTGTTATGTATCGTGATGCCATGATGGACAACATTGATGAAGTAACCGATAAGAGATTAAAGGCTCTTAAGGAGATGGAAAAAGACAAAGCCCGGGTTGCTAGAGCTTACAACAAAAAGGTGAGGATCAAATCATTCCAAGTGGGAGAATTGGTGTGGAATACTATATTACCGCTTGGATCGAAGAGCAATAAGTTTGGCAAGTGGTCGCCGAGTTGGGAGGGTCCTTATAAAGTGATCAAAGTGGTGTTCGGAAATGCATATATGTTAGAGACGTTACAAGGTGAAAGTCTCCCGAGAGCAATAAACGAGAGGTATTTGAAAAAAATACTTTCCAAGTGTTTGGCAAGAAGCCTGAGTGCTTTCTAAGCAATGGCCGATACATGTATCGCCCTTAGAATAAAAATAATCAGAATATTTATCTTTAATTATCGAATAGCCGATGAGTTGGACATCATTGTTATTCAGTTCGTTTTTAGGTTCTGCTAAAGATCACCTAAAAAACAGGGGGGGCATATGTTGACACTCAAAAATGTCACAGATAAAGATGAATTTTAAATGGTGTTCGGCCTGTAATATTAAGGTTGAATTTGTTTCTTGAGAGATCAGATGTTCTAAGTTAAATGGGCCTGATCATTTTGGGTTTCCGATCGCTTAGGTTATGTCCGACCAGGTGGCCCTGGTCGATAGCCTTATGGTTGTGATGAATGCTGAGTCCGGCGCTAAATATGTGGATCCTTCTCTTGTAAGGACAATTTGTTGATCAGAATAGGCTGATAAAGCCCATTAGACCGATCTAGTCGATCCAAGGATTAGCGAAATCAGGATTACCTTGTCACGTACGGATTGGATTCTATATGTTGATAGAGTCCGGATAGGAAACTTGGAGATCGTATCTGAAGATGTTTCCTATTGGGATAAGACCAACCCCCTCTATATATATATGAGAGGATCATGGCCGATTGAGGCATCCAACCCTAATCGATCAAAATCAATCTACTATCCCTTTTACCCTTTTCCTCTCTCTACCTTGATGTTCGGCGCGTCTCCCGGCGAGGCTCGACGACATTCTAGGCGGCCTTGCTGGTCCTAGGACAACCTCTACGTGTTTCTCCCCGATGGGTCTTCCCGGGAGGAGTTCTAGAGTTATCAACAAAGGAGCCCAAAATCCTCGATCGATCTAAACCGGTCTCTAGATCGGTTCTTGTCAGTTTAGCCAGGGTTCCTGCTGTCTCAGGTTGATCTGCAACCTCTTCGGGCATTCTAGCCCTATTGGTGTTTGATTCGGATCACTTCTGATGTCAACAGGGCTAGAACGCCCGGAGAGGTTGCAGATCAACCTGACATAGCAGGAACCCTGGCTAAACCGACAAGAACCGATCTAGAGACCGGTTTAGATCGATCTAGGATTTTGGGCTCCTGTGTTGATAACTCTAGAACTCCTCCCGGGAAGACCCGTCGGGGAGAAGCACGTAGAGGTTGTCCTAGGACCAGGAAGGCCACCTAGAACGCCGTTGAGCCTCGTCGGGAGACGCGCCGAACAACAAGGTAGAGAGAGGATAAGGGTAAAAGGGATAGTAGATTGATTTTGATCGATTAGGGTTGGATGCCTCAGTCAGCCATGATCCTCTCATATATATAGAGGGGGTTGGTCTTATCCCAATAGGAAACATCTTCAGATACGATCTCCAAGTTTACTATCCGGACTCTATCAACATATAGAATCCAATCCGGACGTGACAAGGTAATCCTGATCTCGCCGATCCTTGGATCGACTAGATCGGTCTAATGGGCTTTATCAGCCTATTCTGATCAACAAATTGTCCTTACAAGAGAAGGATCCACATATTTAGCGCCGGACTCAGCATTCATCACAACCATAAGGCTTCCGACCAGGGCCACCTGGTCGGACATAACCTGAGCGATCGGAAACCCAAAATGATCAGGCCCATTTAACTTAGAACATCTGATCTCTCAAGAAACAAATTCAACCTTAATATTACAGGCCAAACACCTTTTAAAATTCATCTTTATCTGTGACATTTTTGAGTCACTACTGGAGAAAGGGCCTTTAACCCCGGTGGGGAAGGAGCTTTAGCCCCGGTTTTGCAACCGGGGCTAGCACTCCGGGACTAAAGGTCCCCAGCCTTTAGTCCCGGGTGCTTCCCACCGGGGCTAAAGCCTCTCACGGTAAAAAATAAATGTGTATTTGTGAGATTCGAACTCAGCACCTCTCGCCTCAAACACGCTTACCAACTGAGCTACACAACCCACGTGATGTAGTTCTGTACGTTTTCCTTTTGAATCCACTCTGGAAGCACCTTTAGCCTCGGTTGGTAACACCAACCGGGGCTAAAAGCACCTTTAGTCCCGGTTGGTAACACCAACCGGGGCTAAAGGTTCACCCTTTAGCCTCGGTTGGTATTACCAACCGGGACTAAAGGTCCAGGACCTTTAGTCCGGGTTGGTAACACCAACCGGGGCTAAAGATTCACCTTTAGTCTCGGTTGGTGTTACCAACCGGGACTAAAGGTCTTTAGCCCTGGGGACAATTTTTGGCCGAGACTGTAGCTCAATTGATAGATCGTCCAAAGGCCTGTTCTCTAGTAGTGAGTGTCAACACTTCCTGTGGTCTTGGAATTTTTCTAGCATCAGTAGTGAGTATTCCAAGTGCAGAGAATATATATGTTGGGTGGATGCAGTAGCAGTTGCAAAACTAATGTCACCATCTTTGCTATTTGAGATCAATGACGATGGAGATAACAGCAGGTTATTTTTCAATGGACTCACTGCTCCTGTATTGAATACATCATCTGAAATGATGTTTACTGGTTCAATGACTTTCAAGCTGGGCAAGAGATGGTTAGTGGCAGACCTTATCAAGTGGCCTTACTGTAATTCAGAGTGTACAGTTGCAGGGCATCTCTTCCTTTTGCATCTCATTACAGCTATAAGAGTTAAGCTTCTGGTGGTGAACTGGCATGTACTTCTACTACTTGGATGCATGAGCAACATGATGATTCAGTTTTTGCAGTTGCATCACGATGTGCTCTTGGGAGTACTTTGGCTTGATAGCTATGATAGCGGCATGGATTATAAATGCAAAGACTGTATTTGGTTTTCAGTTAACTGGCTCATACCTGCATGGACATGTTGGATTGACAATGAAATTTCAGAGCTGACAGTGACCACAAGTTGTCATCAGCAGCTTCAAGTTGGCTTCATTCTGTCTCTTTGTTCAAACCCCACAAGCACTTGCAACATCATAGTTCTAGCAAGCAGGAAGACCTCATTTCTCAGCCAAATCAAGTGCTTGCGGTTTCCATGGGATCCCGGTCGCCTCAGTCATATGCATCGGCTTGGGGGCAAGCCGACTTTTAACAATAGCATTGCAAGTGAGCCTGTTAACACAGGTCCAGTTAATTCATTTGTGCTGCTGTGGGCTCCTGTTTTGAGATTTTTGGCAGTGGTACAAGTACTGGCCTATTACTTATTGTTATTCAGTCACCTATATCACACAGTGGGATCAGAATTGTGCTGCACAACTAGGTCCTATTATAAACAATTGTTTGGGTTCTAGAAGAACTGGGCTGCTTCTTAGTGTTGACAAATGGGGTCTGATTATACCACATGCATACTGGCACAAAGGAGTGATTATGGTGGGCGATGAACATGTTTTGGTGGCAATAACATTTGCTGAAATTGGAGTTACACTTTGGCCCTTCCCAGTACTGGTTTGGCCCTCTAGTTGGCTGTGTTCTTGCTTGATCTGGAGGCCACCATGGCAACTATCTGCATTGGTTGACTTCATAGATGTTGGCCTTGATGTTGTGGCTGATTGTGATGCCTATGAGACCCATGAGCATGAAGCTGAAGGTGTTGTCCTTGCTGAGTTAACTCTGCAGAACGCCGCAGCTCCACCTCTACTAACCAAAGATTCTAGAAGACAACTTTCCAAGAAATCGAAGCAACAAGTGATCGTCACGCTTTCTTGGGATCCTGATGGTTCCGATCTTCTCCATCCGCTTGGGGGCAAGCCGAAGACTAAGAAGCGGGGAATGTCAGGAACCAACTGCTGCTAGGCCTTATGGGCCGTGGACCGAGCCTGCCCAAGACCGAGCCTGACCAAGCCTGCGCGGGTGTGGCTGAAGTCAAAGTACAAAGGCACAAGCAAACCCATCGAAGAGCATCATCAAAGAAATCATCAAACAAATATTATCTTTTACCTTTACTGTATTGTTCATCTTCCTTCTAGCCTCTATCCATGTTTGGCCACTCTTCCTTAAGGCCTTGTATCTGGTACTTGGATTCGAGTTATTTGTGAGCAATCTATTGGGGTTGCTAATAGAAAAAGACAAAACCACGTTACTTAGCAACCACTGTCTAAAACCGCCTGAGGGGATTATTTGACCGGTTTTAAAAAGTTTAGGGGGTAAAACATCTGGTTTATAGTTTGAGGGGTGAAGTAGACGATGCTCAATAGTTGAGGGGGTTATGTAGACTTTTTTCGATAAGGAAGTAACATCAACTTTATTTGTTTGTCAAATTTCAATAATCCATAGGACATACAAAGAGGACCATGTGGTGTGATGTAACTTCTGGACTTACATATTTCAGGAGCCTTAATTACTAGATTGAGAAAGTTGATTATAAAGGGTGCCTCAGGGCCAAGTCATAGGGTGGAATTCAATAAATGAAAGGGGAAAAGCCAGAGACAATGCATATGTGTTATGTGCTCTAAAAAATGCAAAATTAAATTGTGAATTCAGCATACATTATATGTTTCCTGCAAGAATAGAAATGGGAGGCACGAGGAGGTATAACACCTATGACACCATTCAGGTATAACCTGAGACCTAGAGCTGCACTATTTCATGGATTGAAACCTTATTGTGTCCCTTGACTTGTGTGTTGAGAGTTACCTAGCAATTGAACAATCAGATACAAGCAGGTCATTGAACCTTCAGCTTTTATACGCCAACAATCCAAACTTGTCATATATGACATGCCCAACCCAAGAGACATCATCGTCCAAAAAAAAAAAGACCCAATAAGCAATACATGTAGGCATCATATATACTCCCTCCTTTTTAAATTATAAGCCGGCCCGCTTGGATTTTCTGGTACACAGATTTTACTAAGGCCTTGTTTGGGAGTTCTGTAAATATATTCGCTGGCAATTAAGATAGTGTTTGGTTCGGACGTTCGTAACGCGATTTGTTTACGGAGGGTAACAGATCCCCTTGCATGGCGTTTGTTTTAGGCGCTATGTAATCGGATCGCGCCGTTATCTGATCCGGCCCTTCAGAAAAGTGATACCGCTGCCATAACGACGGTATCCGATATCTGAGTGCTATCTCCGTTAACTTAGACACAATGGCTCGGCTTGTTGTTTGATCACGCAGCCGTAGATGAATAAAGAAAGCATAAACGACAAGATGCATGCAACATGCAAGCATGAAACGATAAGATGCATGTACTGCTGCTTTTATGTGATAACGTTACCGGAGCTATAACGAAACAAATCAAGGAAATGCTTACCATGTTTATGTAACAGTTGTTTATCCAATCCCTTCACGTTTACGTTTACTTATCTGAACCAAACACTACCTAATTGTCTTCCGATTGTAATTTGTAGTGCACAACAAAACCACTACAGAAATGTTTTACCTCTGTAAACTATTGTTTGGATGTTCTGTAAATAAAACCAACCAGTACTTGAGTTATGTATCCAATACAAAAAATGCTCTCAAAATTTTATACGCATACCTGAGGAATCGAAACAGAGAGGGAGGGGATGGGCAGGGTGACATGTGTCACCGGCTGCTATGTGCCTCTATCAGAGCATCTCCAAGAGACATGCTATCCTTATTTTCTATCCTATATTTAGATTTTTAGAGTAAAAAGTGAACTCCAACAGCTATGCTATCTTGTTTTGTAAAATAGCAAGTTTGTTATTCCTAAAATCTCGTATGGTAAATATGGCTTGCATGTACCGCTAGCTATCTAGTATTGCTATAATAGAAAGGCTGTTGGAGTTTTCTGTTTTTTTATAGAGTTTTCTATTTTAGAGACTAGCTAAATCATAGGTTTAGCCATCCATTTTTACCAACTCTCTTGGAGTTGCTCTCAGATTAGAACTGGCCATTCGTTTAGATATGAACTGATGTTGAAAATTTCTGAAATCAAAATCATAGAAAAAAGGAGAGGAAGAAATCAATCTATCATTCCTCTTCTCAACTGAACCCAGCCTCATAGTCTGGCACCAAGATATTCAGATGTCCCACATACGCAGGTGAGACAGGGGGGAAGGAAAAAGATCACCACCATGAATCATGACCAAATTCATCACGGATCCAACTTGATGATGATGGTGACCAACCTGGAGGGGGCTGGGTGATTGGTCTGAGCATCAAGCTGCATCTCGGAAGAGCATCAGCACAACCGCTAGAGAAAGGGTAGGTGCACCTCGGAAGAGCACAAACATGGTCATGTGAAAAAAGGGCAGCATCAACAGGTCTATTTATTTTCTCGATTGAACATAAACACATCTATTTGCACCGTTCCATCTATTAATATTAATGGGTCATATTTTTTTAACTATTATATTGTAAAATTTGATTAACTTCAGTATCGTTACCAAGTTGGCTACGAATATAGTTAATTTACTGGTAGACAACAATGAAATTTGTCCATATGCAAGGCTTGGTGGTGCTCCTCTATGGTCCCATATGCATCGAAGATTTGTATGATGCACAACTTCTCGAGAACGTTGCCTTCGTGTGGTTGATACAGCGATCAGTGAGATGATTGCTATGCTCTGCTTCATCTTCAACGCGTGACTGATGTTACTTTGCCGTCTGACGCTGGATATAGAGGCAAAGGGATGCAATGTATTATCAGGTTGCCCCTGCCAAGCAATTTGTCTAACACACTCCTGGTACCTCTCACGCCAACCTAAGTCCTCGATCTGCACCGTACCGATGCGTGTTCCATCATTTCAAGGTACACCGGCTTCCGCTTTAATTTGCCAAGAGGCACGCTTTTTATATGTCATGATGCAAGCTGGTCACTGAACAACCATGCATCTACAGACACTACTACAGCAGGCTTATTAACTGAGGCGGACAAAGCGTATACAGATAAAAACAAGCAGGTCACTGCACCTTCTGCTTTTATATGCCAACATGCGCACATTTCATGGACCCAAGATGAATCATATATTTTTTTTAGATAAAGGATACTATTTCATACCCGGCTTCATCTACCAACAGATAGAATCAGGCCAAATTATTACAACAGAGAAAATTAAAATAAAAGAAACTGACAGAGGGGAAAAAAATATCCCAACAAGGAACTCTAGTAGTCCTACGCGACAAATGACTTGCTCCGTGATGTCGACTCCACAAGAGTATGACCACCAACGTCAAGACAATGCCGCCACACACGTCTGTCAGACCTAATAAGGGTACTGAAAGATCGTTGGACACCGACCACCTTGAAGACACTGGATGTTGTATTCTGGCAACAGCACGAAGCACCTGGTGGATATGCAAAGGAGTCTGTCGACGAAATATGGTCGATAGTCTACCGAGGGGTATGCCCAAGGTAGTAGATTGAGCGGCGGAGGCGTGCGAAACGTCTGCAAAGCGAAAACACAGGGACAAGAGATGGCGATTTAGACAGGTTCGGGCCGGCAAGTCGCCGTAATACCCTACGTCCTGTGTTCTGGTGGCTGGTTTGTATTGATGGATTGGAATATGGCGTGGCTTTGGAGGGATCCCTGCTCGCCTTATATAGCTGGGGAGCAGGGTTACAACTTGCCGAATCCTAACAGATTACAATCGGTTCCTTTTGGCAAGGAATTCGGGTCTATCTATTTGGATCTTCCTTGTCGAGCAAGTCATCAGGAGAGTCTTTGGCGGCTGCGACGGCCTGGTCGCGGGCCGCAAGGCCTTCTAGTTGGGCCGCATCTGTAGAAGAGCCCAAGTCGTGTCATGGGGGTATACGGGTGTATTATCCCCACAGCTAGTCCCCGAGCACTTTGCATCCATTGTGCTGGACGTTGTGAAGTCTTCCGAGAAGGTTTGGTCTCGTCGTATGTCGGTGGAGGCGTTTTCCGACCAGGTCGCCTGGTCGTGGTTGCACTTGTAGTAGGCTTTCGACCAGGTTAGACTGGTCGCGAACGTAACAGCCTGAGCTATAGCCGAAGTGCATCCGTGTGGAGTATTCTGCGACGTCCTACAAAAAAGATGCAAGGTACCGCAAGAAAAATTTTGAAGATCTTTCATCTGGTGAAGTGTATCCACTTTGGACGCAGCCAGACACCAGTAGCCGATGACGTTCCGGTTGAAGTCCGAGCTAGTCCACATCAAGCTGTAAAAAAGAAAAAGATGAACAATACATTCACCGCTAGGTGAAGTGTATCCACTTAGTCCCCGAGCTTGGGAGTAGGTGCTGTAGGCACGTGGTGCCAAGCTTGTAATTTTTCTGCATGAAACAGAGTCATTTTTACGAAAGAAAAAATAACATGTGTACACGTAGTCCCCGGGTCTGCTGTAACAAGCAGCATGGTTCTTGTAGCAGGGCCGAAGAAAAAGCTTTAGTATAAATTTGAGGAGAGAGTTCCCGAGGGTGAAGTTGGAGATCTACAGTCCCCGGGAGTTACTGTAGCGCCGACCAGGAACTGTAGAGCTTACTGTTCCCCTGAAATGGACATTAGAACTAGCAGGGGTAGTCAGTCCCCGTGCATTAGAATTGCGTTTACTGGCGCAAAATAATTGAAATTGAAGAAATAAATGAGGGCAAACAGACAGGCCGTTTTGACAAACCGATGGCCCATCAGCCCATTAAAGCGGATGCGGAACGGGCACACGCGTGAGGTTGCCGAAGGCGACGTGGCGGTCGTGGGCGTGATGGGCACGGGTTCCTAGGAACCCTGGAGCCGAAGGGCCGGGCCGCACCGTATAAAAGGGGGAAACGGACGGCGGCGGTTCCTCGCTTGTTCCTTGTGCTCTCACCTCGTAGCCCTCGTCTCCTCTGCTTCCTTCGAGTGCGCGAGCGATTCCGAGCACAAAGTCGTCAATGGCGGGGGGGAGCGCACTCGCGGCGGCGCGACGAAGGCGAAGAAGGCGGCGAAGGCGAAATCCGATGACCGCATCGAGATGCCGAGCTGGACACGCGGGTGGACGCGGAGTGTTCTCCAACGGGAGAATCTGGAGGAGCTCGTCTTCGCCGGCCTGCTGCTCGACAGCGTCACCGGCGGCTGGAGGGAGGCGTACCTGGAGGACTGGCCGATGCCAAATACTTCGGAGCTCGTCGTCTTCGAAGCTTTCTTCAGGTGCGGGTTCAGAATCCCGGTCCACCCCTTCCTCCACGGGCTGCTGGAGTACTACCAGGTCGCGCTATGCAACTTGACCCCAATACAATGTTGCACATCACGGTCTTCATTCATTACTGCGAGACGTATCTGGGCATCGAGCCCCACTTCGACCTCTTCCGCCACTTCTTCTGCCGGAAGATCAATGGCACCGGAATGTCGGACATCGTCGGGTCGGTGTACCTTCAGCTGCGGGATGGGATGGCGGAGAAGTACATCATGATGCCGCTGCCTTCAAAGGCGATGGAGTACAAGCCCAAGTGGTTCTACATCCATCAAGAGGCGCCGAGGCTGCCGTGCGACCCGGCCTTCGCGCCGAAGGTGTTGCCGTCGTGGTCGGAGCGTCCCGGCGCTGTAGCAATGGAGCAGGTGGAGGAGCTCCTGAAGCTAGTCGACAAGCAGTGCGTCGACGGGTGGCGGTGGCGTCGAACTTCATCAAGAGGCGCTGCCAGCCCTGCAAGGAAAGGGCACACCCAGCGTACGAGTACGCTGGGGACGCGGAGGACCAGACACGGGAGGCGCCGAAGGCCCTGTCGTCGGAGGAGGTGTTCCTGCGGGTCGAGGCACTGTTCGACCTGTAGAAGAGGAAGAGACTATAGTACTTGCGAAAGTCGTACTCCCTGGCGTATCCTCCACCGAAGGTTAGTATCTTTGCCCTGTGTGTTCGTTAAAATGCGTAAGTAGATACTCAGTGTCGAAAAATTGTAACACAGGGTCGGGAGCGAAGGCGTGGCCGAAGGGCGTTGACCCACCGTGGGATTATGTCAACGACGATGGTCGCAGCGCGGCGGAGGTCGACATGGAGGAGATCAAAGATAGCGGGGGTGAGGGGAGCCGAGTCCCCGAGCCCCGGTCTGGTGGACGGCGGGCCTGCGCTGACCCGAAGGGAAAGCGCCAGGCCACCCCTGCAAAAAAGAAAAAGAAGGTGTTGCTGGAGACTGGTGGCACCTTCGCCATTGACGAAGAGGCGGCGAAGCGTCGCCGCGTGGTCGTCGACTGGTCGGACGACGCGTCTGACAGTGAGGATGAGGTCTCACTGAGTGCCCGCTTTGGGCAGGGGTCCTCGGCGGGTCACGGAGGCGGAGCGGCAAAGGCGAAGCCGAAGCCGAAGGAGACAGGGACGCCGCAGCAGGCATCGGAGACCCGGGAGTCGTCTGGCGGGGCGGCTGGTGCGCCCAAGCCGCAGGAGGAGTCCGCAGGCAGTGGCGCACGTCCACGCTCTCGTCACTTCTCTCGAGAGAAGAAAGTGTCGGGCCTGTAAGTATCCCCTACTCATCTTATCGTTCTTACCCTGGTCGGATCTGGGTGTTGACGACGTGTCCATGCCCTTTGCATGTCGGTGGATGCCGCAAAGGTGCCGGACACCGAGGGCGGTTGTAACACTCTGGTGTTAAGCAGACTAAAACCTGACATGTCATCATATGCACTGGAATCTAAGTTTAATTCACTAAAAATAAGTTTAATTCACTAAAAATAAGTTTAATTCATCATGCTTGTGCTTAGTTGATAAGGAGTGTTTAAGTTTGAAACCCTAGTTTATGTTTTCTTCTGTGGTGAATAACGCTTTTATGTTTTATAAGGGTATTATGGTAATTTCTAATATAGTAATGGAATCTTTACCAAATCTTGGTATTGTGTCTCAAAGGTGTATTTGGAACATGTTTCAAGTCACCATTGAGGTATAATTCAAATTTTGGTTGGAATTCATTTAAGTAATGTTATTAATTTAAAAACCCTATTTTATCCCCTTTCTTATAAATCAACATCTAAAAAGAATTTGAGTATGCTTCAAAATGCAAAGTTGCTCCATTTTTGTTAAGGATCAACTTTGATGTATAAAGTTTTTCAAGTTCTTATTCGAAATCAAAAGTAATTGTGAAAATACCCTTTTGCCTTTTTTGTCCCCTTTTGGTTTGCAAATCCCAATTCAAAATCTGAGCATATTCTGCATATGTTGCAAAAATAAAAGATGTTCAGTTTTGAATTCTGAGCATTTGATATTTTAACATATTTTCAACTTACATTCAAAAAATCAAAAGTAATTTATAATTCTGTGAAAGGGTAGAAAGGAGAAGGGGGGAGTTAAGCTTGCTTCCCTGTTCATGGCGGTCACCGACCGAGCTAGGGTCGGCAACGCCAGCGCGATGGGCACCGTTTCTTCTCGAACGAGTGCGTGCTGATCTCCGTGGCAGAGTTAACTAGCTGCTGGCGCTCTCCCTCGCATTGTGGCGCCTCCTCCTGCGCTCGCCGTCGCCATTCTGCCACCAAGGCACCGACGGGAACAATCCTAGCTCAATCCCAAATTCACCACACCCGAGCGTCCTCATCCACAATTGACCATAGCTATAAACTCCTTACCTCCTTGCGCATCTCGTGAGCCCATCCTTTCCAACTCTACTACCTCAGAGAGCTCGTGCTCGCCGTTCTTCTTCCCGCCGGGCGAAATCGCCGCCGAGCTCGACCTCGCCGTGGTCAGCTCAACCGAGCACTCCTCTTCTCTCCCTGTCTCGTGTTTCTGTTTCATCTTGATCCTAGGATGCTCATCGGCTTGATGGTTTTCCATTTGGTGCTCAGGTCTCGCCGGAACAAGACTTAACCCTAGTTTATGTTTTCTTCTGTGGTGAATAATGCTTTCTTCGCCGGAGTTTGCCGCCGCAAGCCACTGCTCCGTGGACCTTACCTCTCCGTTCCTCCTCCGCTCGAACCAACTACACAGGCAGTAGCAGGGTAAGCTACTAAAGCTTCCTAGCCCCTCTGTTCTTCTGTTGCTAGCTTAGGTTCGCCGGAACAGCTTTGCCGCGGTTCGTTCCGCCGCCGTGCGTGGCCAGACCTCTCTGGAGTGGTAGCGTTTAGGGTTAGAGGCTCTATCGGCCGCGGGTGACCTGCCGGTGATGATGCTCGCGTCCGTTAGGTCTCTACTGGCCGGAGTTGGCCGGCGTAAGGCTCGCCGGCGTTCGGTGCGCCGCCGTCCGTTCGGGCCATGGTCGGGGACCTCCCGGTTGCGAAGACGATAAGTATCAGGGTGTTGGTTGCGAAGTCCGTGTCTCAGGTTAATAGTGCTCTGGACTGCGGGTTAGTCTCGTTTAAGCCGAGGGGCTTTTCTGCAAAAGCGCCGAGGCACGCGGGCAGGAGCCAGGCCGGGCCTGTTTTCGCGTGCGCTGGGCCGCCTGGACTGGGCCGAAAGCCCACTTAGGCTTAGATTGGAGTTTTTCTTTTTATAGCTTTATGCACAGTAGCTAATTTTGTTATTTTTGCTATAATTTTTCTATAGCTCTGTTAATTGTGAAATTTGACATGTTAGCTGATAGCATGTCTGTGCTAATATAAAAATTATAAAACTTATGTTTTGAGTAATTTTTTATGTCAATTAAATCTGCACTTTAATTAATAAATGCAACCTTGATGAATTATATGATTTTCTGTGTTTCTCCAAAAATCATGAAATTTGACATGTGAGTTTATGTCATTGATAACTACCTTCATGATTAATTTCAGCTCTATTTGAACAAGTATGAGTTGTGTATAAATAAAGGGCTAATTAAAATGACTTTTAAAATAAATAGAAATTTGTTAATCCCTTTTAGATTTGTATGACTTTTGGTTTTGTTTGACAATCAGGGGATCAGTAGCATGATTTGCTCCCTGGTTATGGTTTCTTTTATAAAAATGATCTTTTGTTGCTTGTTAGTTACATAACCTTGTTAAATGAAAATAATAAAACTTGTTTAGGAATAATCTATGGTTTAGTGGCTAAGTTGGTTTTGTTGGTTTGCAACTATACCGTGATGGAAGGTTGTACAAATAAATGTTTACAGCTTAGAAAATTTCCATCTTTACCATGATCATGTCATAAGCATCTCATTGATCATGCATATGCACTTCTACGTGTAGATCTCGTTTCAGAAGGACCGGATCCTCAGTGGGTTTCTCCTGATTGTGTGGATCCTTCTACCTTTTCAGAATCTCCGGACTTCGCTGATCAACAAGGCAAGCCCCGGACATTAAACCTATCCTTGTATTTTTATAAAGTTATTTATCTCACTTGAGTTAATATGATGCATTAAGTGAGTAGGAGTTGTGTGAGCCCTATTTGATGCATTACCAACCTTGATGATTCCAATACTTAACCTTGATACCGTTTTATGAAAATGCTTAGTATGCTTAGCCATGCTTTACTACTTCAATATAGTAGGTGCTTTTAAAAATGGTTGCTATGTTATGGAAATCATGAATCTTGAGATAACATAATAATGATAGTAACTTACATCAAGAATGGAGTCTTGTTGTAAGGTTACTCAACATAGGACCTTATCGTTGTTGGCCTGCTGTGATTGAGACCTTTGAGTATAGCCCACATGCGGTGGTAAGCCTCGTCTATAGCTATTCCCATACTTGAGAACGGCCAACCGCGTACTGGGAGTGGAGACATGGCGAGAGTAGCGTGTACCCTCGGGGCTATGAGATAGTCGGGTTCGAGGTGTACTGTACTCTCGGGTGACGCTGGACCCGTTCTTGTATAGGAGGATCTATAGATAGGGTTGACATATGCAATCTTAAGTTCTACATATGTCGTGTGGTACTGAATCCCCAGCTGGGTTTAAACGATTCGAATCGCCGTGTTTCCTCGGATATGGAGCCTCAATCCACTGACCCACACCGTAGTAATGAATGGATCTTTATGAAATGAGAACAAAAGATGTGGAATGCTTATGAAAGTTTGCGAATCTTTGGATAGTTATAAGGTTTAAGCTTGAGTTAAAACTTGTAAATAGGCTTTACTTTTAGTAAGCTTTTATGCAAAAGAAATACTTTGATCTTGCTAAAGCCTTACCTTGAATCCCTATAGCCTTCATACCTGAGTCTTCTCCTCTTTTCTAGACGGTTAAGTCTTGTTGAGTACTTTTGTACTCAGGGTTTGTTAACCTTTGTTGCAGGTGAGTTCATTGATCATCCTTTTGGTGGTCAATGTTTCTTCACTCTGGTGGAGGAGAGTGATATTGATTCTGATGTTTGACCTTGGGCAAGTAACCAAAAGTTGTGTGGTAAATGTAATATGAAGTTCCGAAGCTTTTATGTAATAAGTACTTATGGGATTGTAAACTTTTAAATCTAAGTTTCAAACTATGTTATATAATCTTTCCGCTTTACTCTGATTTATCTTATCTATAAAACTGTTGTAATACTGTGATGCTTGATGAGGGAAGTCCTGAAAAGAATGTAACGTGGATGATTCGGGTTTCCCGAGGACACCCGACAGATCTCTTGAGTCATTTGGAACTCATGCACGCCAATCAGAAGTCTTTAGGACAATGATGGGTGCATGTGGGCCACTTAATTCAGGAGGTTCTGCCACAGCGGTGGTCGGAGGGAGACAAGCCCTCCGGTGGAGGCGGACATTGGCGGGTCGGCGAAGTCGGCCATGCCGGAGGAGGCGTCAGAGGTGGCGGTGGACGTCGAGGCGTCCACAGTCCCCGAGCCTCGAGGGGCGGAGCAGCCGGAGGCGTCCGAAGTCCCCGAGCCTCAGGAGGCGGAGCGACGGGCGTCCCCAACGCCTGGGGGAAGTTCTAGAGGAGGCGTCGTGGCCGGAAGTGCTGCGGCTCCGGTGGACGGGTCCTTGGGTCGTCACGCCCGGAGGACGAAGATGAAGGTGGTGTCGCCTGCCTTGCCAGAGATCGAGCGTCCGGAGGAGGACCCGCATCGGCGTTCTGTTCGTCACTTTGGCGTCAATGGCGATGAGGTCGTCGAGGTTGATGACGAGGCGGCGAGCGCAGCGACGGACGCCATCATCGGAGACGCGTCAAAGTTGCTGGAGAAGATTCAAGTATGCACATTTACCTGTTATTGTTTACCTTTAAATGGCTTTTGTTCATTCTGGTCGTCGTTTGTTTGTAGCTCTTGTTGAAAGTCGGGGAGGAGCGTATGCTCGCCCTTGACCAGATGGTGAAGGACCGAGAAGCAACCAGAAAGCGACCAGAGGGGGGGTGAATGGGAGCTTCAAAATTTCCTTTCGGAAACTAGTAGCCACTGTCCCGAGAATCACCCGAAAGACAAACCCTAGAGCTTGCTAATGTCCACGACCCTAGATGTAGGGTGGATGCTTCCCAGAAGCACAGCGGGACACTACACAACTCTAGAAAGCCAACGCAAAAGATGGAAACCAAATCCGACAACGAGCGAGCGAACTGCGAACGAAACAGCCTGAGACAGTACTGACCGGAGTCACCCTGCGTCCGGTCAACAATCACCGGACGCGTCCGGTCGACCAAACCCTGATTTGGAATCTTACTGTTCCGGACCGGACTCACGGGCAAGGAGCGTCCGGTCAACAACAGTGCGTCCGGTCAATAGAAGACAAGCACGATGAACAGTGAAGGAGGCGCGTCCGGTCACACCCTGAAGCCAGCGTCCGGTCAAGTCACGAAACAGGCCAAGCTGAGCCTTCAAGGACCGGACTCACAGGGAGCGTCCGGTCGATGAACAGCCAGCGTCCGGTCACCCCACGATTTCACAGTTCATCCACCGAATCAACTCGATCTCACCCGAAACGAATCCTCTAGGGATCAAACTTGGTGAGTAGAGTCACAAGGAGGATAGTGAGCTATTTCTAAGAGGTCATGGCTCGAACCTATCTCCAAATCAGTGAATCAAAGAAATTCGGGGGAAGGGAGAAAAGCTTGACCCGAAACCAAAATCGATCGATCTCCTAGACCATGAGGGTAGAGGTGTATTCCTTCGGTGGAAAGAAGTGCCTCACGACCTAGAACAACTTGGTTCAAACGGATTTGTAAAAGATGAACCAAGCAAAGAGATCAAGCGACGGGAAAAACGTGGAGAAAAAGGATTCCGCAAAGAACACGAACGAAACGCGAATCACAACCACCAAACTGCAACCGTGTGGCTACCACACGCTACAACAGTGAGATTACAGTCTCACTTCCTCAAAATCTCATGAGCACAGAGGTATTGTTCTCTTCTCTGTGGATCTCAGGTTCGCTACAGCAGGGATGTGAGAAGACAGGAAACCCTAGAAGCAAAAGAGCAAATGACTGAGATAGAATGGGGAGGTGGGTGTCTCCCCCTACTTATCCTAATTCTAACTATTCCTAATTCCCACTCTACCCCTAACTACTTACAGAGCGAACCAGCTAAACCCTTGGGTTATTCTGGACCAACTCGATGGTAGGTGGATCCGACGGCCACGCCCGCACAACTCGTAGCGTTGCCTCGATGCAACCTCCCGATTGCCGCCACGTGCCGCCACCGCTCTGCCGTCCTTTTCCTGGACGTCGCACCCCCGGTTTTGAGGCCCAAACAGGGAAACCTGCCTTCACAGCCAACCCCCGGTTTTGAGGTCCAAACCGGGAAACCAGCCCTCCAAGCCTGAGTTTTGTGGCCCAAACTCAGCAAACCCGCAGCACCCAGGTTTTGAGGCCCAAACCTGGAAACCGTCCTCAGCCCGAGTTTTGTGGCCAAACTCGAAAACCATCCGTGCCCAGGTTTTGAGGCCCAAACCTGGAAACCGTCCACCCGATGGTTTTTCTCTGGCTCTACCACCAAACCGAAGCTGTAGAAGGGATGCACCGCCCGTGCACCCCGTCCAACGACACGTGTCCCCAAGTCCACAACTCAGGCAACACATGACCGCAAGTCTTCGCTCGTCGCTGTCCCAGGCTGCCAGCCACCACAGCTGATCCTCGGGCCACCGGTCCCTCAGTCCAAGCCTCACGTTCGCCCTTCGCCACTCTCGGTCCATCGGCACGGCACGTCTCTACTTGACCTTCACCTTGCCTCTGATCACTGTATCCGTGCTCGACACCTGCACAACACAAGCCAAAGAACATGCGCATCATCCTAGTTGACAATCACTCATCACTCAGAGACTCGGCATACACCCATGTATCCGCAATCTCGCCCTTGATGAGTGCATTGTCAACTACCAACACAAATCATAATTGAAGGAAGGAAAGAAGAAGGAGAAGAGAGAACTCGACCAAATGACCCAAAAGCATA
Organism: Coix lacryma-jobi var. lacryma-jobi; assembly: GCA_009763385.1. Lineage (NCBI taxonomy): Eukaryota > Viridiplantae > Streptophyta > Magnoliopsida > Poales > Poaceae > Coix > Coix lacryma-jobi. The sequence continues at coordinate 27,930,610 of CM019829.1, forward strand.
GCAAAGCCGAAGAAGGTCAAGTGGAAAGAGCAAGACAACTTGGTCCCCAAAGACATGGGCAACGGCTCAACGCGACCAAGCAAAGCAAAGCTAGCCCTCAAGAAGAGGTAGAACAGGCTCAACACCGCTAGCAAATACCAATTAAAAAATCGAAGCAAAATGCTAGTCCCTCAAGATAGAGGCACAGAGGCTCAACACAACTAGCAAAGAAAGCTCGATACCAAAACCTTACGGCCAACAGGAAGCAGCAAAAACTCCCCCTTGAATAGGGCAAACAACCAGGAAGGCTCCCCCCCCTTGAATAGGGCAAACAACCAGGAAGGCTCCCCCTTAGTTCAAACGGAGGGTAATGATTTGCAAATTCTCCCCCTTAGTTGAAAATGCACTTATCAAGAACAATGCCCCCCTCAGAAAATGCACCATCAACAAGTGCCAACAAGAGAATTTCTCCCCTTCCAAAATGCATATGAGTCAAAATGCAAGTTAGGAGCTTCTAGAGTATACTCAAGAGAGTGCAAAGAGGCTCTACAGAGTTCTGACCCGATGACTCAGAAAATGCACAGAATGCTAGCAAAGGCTCAAACTGATCACTAAGTCTTGAAATGAGAGCAAAAAGAGCAGTTTTCAGCCAAAAAGGTATTCACCATCAAAATAGCACAAGACATGTATAGACAGGAAGTCAAACAAGTGCTAAACATGTATACAAGGTGAACTACCCCTAGCACAGTTCAATCATCATGTTGATACCAATTGAAAAATGAAGCATATACTTGTGATTTCAAATTTTAATCGGAGTTGCAGCGGTGAAATTACACAAGTCCAGAAATCAGCATGTGACTGCGAGAGGTTGAATGCTTGTTATTGCCTAACTTTCCAACTGTGCGAAGCCTATGCATAAGCAATCAGAAGCTTAAAGCAACAGTTTCGGTCATACACTACACAGCTCAAGTTTAACTCAAAGTGCAATGAGAAACAGTCTCGAAACTGTGAGGTGCCAACAAGCAAACCCATCTCGATCTTTTCAATTCACTTAACTTGGTTCAGATTTTAAACAGAATATGATATACCAAGCAAGTGAATGACAAAACACTAGAGACATAGCAACCTAGCATACATAAATAGCATATGTGACTTCGACACATTCTACACATGCTAGTTGCATATCTCAATGGTGAACATTTTCAAGTTTTAAGTTCATTATCAAATTTCACCATTCAAAAATAGCTCAGCTCACAGTATGTATCAGTGATCAGAAAGAGCATAAGCTACAGCATCAACATAAAGCATCGGAGCAAAGACTACACAGAGCATAGTTACATTCTTCAGACTATATTCATGAAGCTCAGAATGTAAAAGCGTATGCTGAAATGCAAAGATGCATGAAGAACCCAAAAAGGAAGCAAAAACAACTGAAAAACACAAAGTCAGTGTATCATACAAGAGTCAAAAATGTTTCCCCTCCTCTAAAAGGGGAAACACACACCAAGCTCACCTCTCAACCGATTAAAAGTTGATTGGTCCAAAGGCTTGGTGAAAATATCAGCCAACTGATGATGAGTATCGACATGGCGAAGGTCGATATCACCCTTCTCATAGTGGTCTCGCAGAAAATGAAAGCGCACATCAATGTGTTTGGTCTTCGAGTGAAGCACGGGGTTCTTAGCAACGCTAATGGCACTCGTGCTGTCACAAAGCAAAGGAACGCGAGAAAAGCTCAGACCAAAATCACGCAAAGTGGCCATCATCCAGAGTAACTGGGAACAACAGCTAGCCGCAGCAACATACTCGGCCTCCGTGGTAGACTAGGCGACACTAGACTGCTTGCGAGAAGACCATGAAACAAGAGAAGAACCAATAAACTGGCAAGTCCCAGAAGTGGACTTGCGGTCAATACGGCAACCAGCAAAATCAGCATCGGAATAACCACAAAGGGAAAGAGTGGAGGAAGCAGAATACCAAATCTCGAATTCTGGAGTGAAGGATAAGTACCTCATAATGCGCTTGACCGCCTGACGGTGAGAAGTGCGCAGCGAAGACTGAAAACGCGCGCAAAGACACACCGCGAACTGGATGTCCGGGCGTGTCGCCGTCAGGTACAGCAGCGACCTGATCATACTCCGGTACTCCTTCTGGTCCACTGCTTCTCCCTCCTTGTCTGCATCTGGGGCCGTCGTGGTCGCCATGGGTGTTGGAAGAGGCTTGGCCTCACCCATGTCGAACTTCTTCAGAATGTCACGAGTATACTTGCCCTGGTGCACGAACGTTCCTTCCCGGGATTGCTTGATTTGCAACCCGAGGAAAAACGTCAGCTCGCCCATCATGCTCATTTTAAATTCCCTGCTCATAGTATCTGCAAACTTGGCAACCAAAGCATGAGAAGAACCACCGAAAATGATATCATCCACGTAAATTTGGACCAAGAGAGTATCAGTACCTTGCTTGAGGAGAAAGAGCATTTTATCTACACATCCCATTTTAAAACCCTTAGCAAGCAAAAAGGTTTTCAACCTATCATACCAGGCTCTAGAGGCTTGTTTCAAACCATACAAAGCTTTGTGAAGTTTAAAGACATGGTTTGGAAACTTGGGATTTTTGAAACTGGGGGGTTGTCTAACATACACCTCCTCTTCTATGTAGTCGTTTAAGAAGGCACTCTTGACATCCATTTGAAAAAGTTTGAAACCTTTGGATGCAGCAAAATCCAAGAGTATCCTAATTGCCTCCAAACGAGCTACAGGAGCAAACGTCTCCTCATAGTCTATCCCCTCCTTCTGACTATACCCCTGGGCTACGAGTCTGGCCTTGTTTCTCACAACATGGCCATCTTCTCCCTGTTTATTTTTGAAAACCCATTTTGTCCCAATAGGATGACACTCAGAAGGTGGAGACACTAGAACCCAAACCCGATTTCTCTCAAAGTTCTCAAGCTCCTCATGCATGGCATTGACCCAATCCGGATCCGTTAAAGCGTGTCCAACATCTCGGGGCTCGAAATCAGCAACAAAAGAAGAATGAGCAAAGTGAGAGATTTGCCTTGACCGGGTGACGCGTTCGTCGATGTTGCCGATCATCTGCTGAGGCAGGTGCTGGCGCTGAATATGTCGTGGCGCCTCCCTTGCTGAAGTGGCCTCCCCCTCAGCAGCAGCTGGTGCCTCCCCGGGTACAAAGGGTACCGCTCGGGGTGGTGGATCCCACGGCCCCCAGGAAGAAGAGGTGTCGGGGCCGTGAGTTGTCGTAGAAGCCGCTCTTTGCGGCACGGCAGGTGCAGGAGGTGCTGGGTCATCTATCCCTTCAGCACCTTCTTCTTCATCATCGAAAAGAGGCTCACCAACCTCATGATCACATGCACGCTCAAAACGAGAAGAAGGACAAACCATGGTCTCGTCGAAGGTGACATCGGATGTCTCCATGACTCGGTGAGTGTCAAGGTTGAGTACACGATAAGCTCGAGTGTGAGTGCCATAACCCAAAAACACACCGTCAGAAGAACGAGACTCAAATTTGTCCAGGTTGCCCTTTTTGAGTATAAAACAATGGCAACCAAAAACTCTAAAATAACTCACCTTGGGGAGTTTTCCAAAATGCAACTCATAAGAGGTCTTTTTCAAGAAAGCTCGAAGAAAAATGTGATTGGAAATATAGCATGCAGTGCTCATTGCTTCGGCCCAATATCGCCTAGGAGTCCTATGCTCATCGAGCATCGTCCTGGCCATCTCTACAAGGGTCTGATTCTTCCTCTCTACAACACCATTATGAGGCGGTGTGTTGGGTGAAGAAAACTGATGCTCCAAGCCCAAAGAGTTACAAAACTTCTCAAAATCCGAATTCTTGAATTCGGAACCATTATCACTCCTAATAGCTCGCATCGAGTTCAAAGGGAACTCGTTCTGAAGACACAAAATCAGATTGCGAGCAAGGGAGAACATCTCGGTCTTCTCAGCTAAAAAGAAGACCCACGAATATCTCGAAAAGTTGTCAACAACAACAAGCACATTCCACTTCCCACCAACCGAGCTCACCCGAGCCGGACCAACAAGGTCCATGTGTAAAAGCTCTCCAGGGCGCTTGGTCATGACCTGAGTCACTGGATGGTGGGGAGCGGCAACCATCTTCCCATGTCTACAAGAATGGCAAACAAGATCCTTCTCCATGGATAACTTGGGCAATCCTCGGATTAGGCCAAGTGAACTAAGTCTTGCAAGCAAGTCGAAGCTCAAATGTCCTAGTCTCCTATGCCACTTCCAAAGATCAGAGGAGGAAGGTCCAGCCACAAGACAACGAGAAGTGCCAAAAGACTCAGAGAAATTCGCACGAAAGACTTTTCCAAAGGGCGAAACCAAACACACAAGATTGCCCTGAGGATCCAAAATACGACTGAGATTCGGATTAAAACGAATCTCATAGTCATCATCGAAAAGTTGCGAAACAGAAAGAAGGTTAAAATGCAAGTTAGAAACAAGAGAAACATCGCGCAACACAAAGTGCTCATTAACTCGCACAGACCCACGAGACACCACCTTACCTTTGCTATTGTCGCCGAAAGTGATATACTCCTTTCCGGTGATAGGACTAAGACTGGAGAACCACTTGGCGTTTCCGGTCATGTGCTTCGAGCAACCGGAATCGACCAACCAAACGTTCTCCAATCGTTTTACCTACATCAATAAAAAGACATAGGGTGAGCATACGGTCCAACACTGGGGTTAGTGAAGTAGGAAGAATACCAGTGTTGGGCCGGCTGCTCAAAAGAACGGTCAGTGTAAAAACCATTCCTAGCACATCTACGAAGGAAGCGTTCACCACGTTTAGAAGAACGTGGTCCGCTGGGGAAGGAGCGCTCACCGCGATACTCAAAACACGGTGGAGGAAAACACTCAACTACAAAGCCACCGCCACGGGGTCCATAGCCTACAACTGCAGGCTCCCGCCGGGCACGCTCTCTACGAGGCCTAGGCCTAGGAACTTGAGGCACTGCACCTCTAGGCCTAGCATCTCTCCTCGAAGCTCTCCTCTACCTAGGCCTGGGAACTTGAGGTTCTAGACCTCTGGGCCTAGCAGCACGTCTCTGAACATTTGGCGCATGTACATCATGGAGAGGATGGTACATGTTCGCATTGTTCATCTCCCTAGCACGGCGTGCCTCTCTCTTGCGCCGAAAGCAGAACTCACTCAAGTGTCCATCTCTCCCACAATGCTCACAATGGTACCTCACCGCTCTCAAAGGGGGTTGTTGGTACTCACGGTGGTGGGTGTGGATCACTTTGCCCTTCTGTGGCAAACACTCCTCCTGGATAGGTGGCATCGTATCAAGCTTGTTTTTCAGGTGGTTGGGTTTGGGATGCCACACTTGGTTCTTGGGTGGAGCTCTCGGAGGTTCTTCAAACACTCCATCCTTGGTGTTAGGCTTGAGTGGCTCTTTGGGTGGAAGCTTGGTAAGTTTGGGAGTAGTGGTGGAGTTGGGCTTCTCACAAGGGTTAAGACCACTCGACTCTCTAATCTTCCCAAAAGTAGAAAGATCAACACCCGGAGCAAATCCTACACCAGGACCTCCAGCAGCTCGCTTGAATTGGGAGATCATCATCCCGAGCTGCGGCTCACCACAAGACACCCATGACAAGATGGTCCGAAGGTATGTGTTTTCCTCCTCGGTTTGCATCTTGTCATGCTTCACGTTTGCAATCTCCATCTCCAAACCCTCACACAAAGCGCACCTAGTCACACAAGTGCTACCCGAGCTGGCCTCCTCAAGAGACACAATCTTGGCATTCTTCTCTACCAACTCGGATTGCAAGACAGGACAAGTCTTGCACGCACCCAACAGCATGGGTCTAGCCCGGAGCTCATCCACGTCTCCTACCAACACAGCATACTTGCTCCTCAAAGTGAGAAGGTCAGTCATGTGTGTGGTGCACATATCACACTCCTCCTCATCTGTAACAACCACGGTGGACTTGACTGAATCAAGTTCCTTCACCGTATCCTCCCACTTCTGCCTAAACTCCTTGCGCTCTCTAGCGGCACGCCTAAGCAGCTTATCTTGACTAAGAAGTGCGGCAGTAAGTTTCTCGACCTCAGCGGAAAGCTCATCGGGGTCAGAGATACCTGGGAGGTGTCGTCGTCATCGTTGTCGTTCCGAGGAGTGTCCACCAGCTTGCCGTCGACCTCCTTGCCGAGGGCCATGGTGCAGAGGCCATCGTTGTCGGCGAAGAAGCAGAGGTCGTTGAGCTTGTCCTCGATCCTTTTCTTCTTCTCGGACTCATCGTCGCTTGAGGAAGCGGAGTCGTCGTCCGAGTCATCGACGTCGCTGAGCGTGGCAAAGAACGCACGCTGCTCAGCTTGGGCCTTCTCCAAGTACTTCGTCTTGATGTACTCCTTGTTGAAGCCGCCCTTCCGCTTGTGCCTTGCAGGGACGTACTTCTCCTTGCGCTTGCCGGAGTCGTACTTGTGCCCATGATCGCCCTTCCCAGAATGCTTGTTCTTCTTGGGACAGTTGGCGATGAAGTGGTCGGGGTCGCCGCACTCGTAGCATCCCGAGCGTCCTCCTCCGCGGCGACGGTTCATGCGGTTGTTGTGAAACCGCGTGAACCGGTTGGCAAGCATAGCCAACTCATCGTCTCCCAAAGACTCCAACTGCTCCTCTGTGACAGAAAAGAGAGAGGATAGTGCAAAGCCTCCAGAGGGGTTAGCAGAAGAGCCAGAAACCAAAGCCATAGTCGGGCCAGAAGGGTTCTCATAAGAAGCCCTCGCCATGGAATCTATCTCACTGGACTTGAGCTTACTGAAGAGCTCGTCGCACGTGAGGGTCTCATAGTTAGGTGATACGATGATCGCCTGAACTTTGGAATCCCACACCGACCAATCAAGAGTATGCAAAAGCTTCAAAGCCCTCTCATGATCGTCGAAAGGCAACAACTCCTTGTTAGTCCTCATCCTGTTGACAATCACCTAAAAGCGAGCGAATAAACTTTCTATGCTCTCGCCAGGCATATGTCGAAAGTTCTCATACTCTCGCTTGAACGACTCGTAGAGACAGGTTTTGACTTGAGAGGTTCCCTCATGAAAGCGCATGAGGGTAGCCCAAATCTCCCGAGCCGTAGCGAGGTGAGAAACACGATCAAACTCACTCATGCTCAAACATGAGAAAAGAGCATTACGTGCTCGGCTATTGGCATCATGCTCATCGATCTGATGCTGAGTCACACGAGCAGCCAAGACAACGTAATCGGCAGAGTTGCAAATATCCCAAATGGAAGCACCCAAACTCTACAGATAGGCCGACATGCGTATCTTCCAATACGCATAGTTCGTCCCATCAAAGAACGGCGGTTTGCCCACGCCGCGATCCATGTCGCCTTCTGTGGATCTGGAACCGGCTAAGGTGGAAGATCCTTAACCCGCTCCGATACCAATTGAAGGACCGAGAAGCAACCAGAAAGCGACCAGAGGGGGGGTGAATGGGAGCTTCAAAATTTCCTTTTGGAAACTAGTAGCCACTGTCCCGAGAATCACCCGAAAGACAAACCCTAGAGCTTGCTAATGTCCACGACCCTAGATGTAGGGTGGATGCTTCCCAGAAGCACAGCGGGACACTACACAACTCTAGAAAGCCAACGCAAAAGACGGAAACCAAATCCGACAACGAGCGAGCGAACTGTGAACGAAACAGCCTGAGACAGTACTGACCGGACTCACCCTGCGTCTGGTCAACAATCACCGAACGCGTCCGGTCGACCAAACCCTGATTTGGAATCTTACTGTTCCAGACCGGACTCACGGGCAAGGAGCGTCCGGTCAACAACAGTGCGTCCGGTCAATAGAAGACAAGCACGATGAACAGTGAAGGAGGCGCGTCCGGTCACACCCTGAAGCCAGCGTCCGGTCAAGTCACGAAATAGGCCAAGCTGAGCCTTCAACGACCGGACTCACAGGGAGCGTCCGGTCGATGAACAGCCAGCGTCCGATCACCCCGCGATTTCACAGTTCGTCCACCGAATCAACTCGATCTCACCCGAAACGAATCCTCTAGGGATCAAACTTGGTGAGTAGAGTCACAAGGAGGATAGTGAGCTATCTCTAAGAGGTCATGGCTCGAACCTATCTCCAAATCAGTGAATCGAAGAAATTCGGGGGAAGGGAGAAAAGCTTGATCCGAAACCAAAATCGATCGATCTCCTAGACCGTGAGGGTAGAGGTGTATTCCTTCAGTGGAAAGAAGTGCCTGACGACCTAGAACAACTTGGTTCAAATGGATTTGTAAAAGATGAACCAAGCAAAGAGATCAAGCGACGAGAAAAACGTGGAGAAAAAGGATTCCACGAAGAACACGAACGAAACGCGAATCACAACCACCAAACTGCAACCGTGTGGCTACCACACGCTACAACAGTGAGATTATGGTCTCACTTCCTCAAAATCTCACGAGCACAGAGGTATTGTTCTCTTCTCTGTGGATCTCAGGTTCGCTACAGCAGGGATGTGAGAAGACAGGAAACCCTAGAAGCAAAAGAGCAAATGACTGAGATAGAATGGGGAGGTGGGTGTCTCCCCCTACTTATCCTAATTCTAACTATTCCTAATTCCCACTCTATCCCTAACTACTTACAGAGCGAACCAGCTAAACCCTTGGGTTATTCTGGACCAACTCGATGGTAGGTGGATCCGACGGCCACTCCCACACAACTCGTAGCGTTGCCTCGACGCAACCTCCCGATTACTGCCACGTGCCGCCACCTCTCTGCCGTCCTTTTCCTGGACGTCGCACCCCCGGTTTTGAGGCCCAAACTGGGAAACCTGCCTTCACAGCCAACCCCCAGTTTTGAGGCCCAAACCGGGAAACCAGCCCACCAAGCCTGAGTTTTGTGGCCCAAACTCAGCAAACCCGCAGCACCCAGGTTTTGAGGCCCAAACCTGGAAACCGTCCTCAGCCCGAGTTTTGTGGCCAAACTCGGAAACCATCCGTGCCTAGGTTTTGAGGCCCAAACCTGGAAACCATCCACCCGATGGTTTTTCTCTTGCTCTACCACCAAACCAAAGCTGTAGAAGGGATGCACCGCTCGTGCACCCCGTCCACCGACACGTGTCCCCAAGTCCACAACTCAGGCAACACATGACCCCAAGTCTTCGCTCGTCGTTGTCCCAGGCTGCCAGCCACCATAGCTGATCCTCGGGCCACCGGTCCCTCAGTCCAAGCCTCATGTCCGCCCTTCGCCACTCTTGGTCCATCGACATGGCACGTCTCTACTTGACCTTCACCTTGCCTCTGATCACTGTATCCGTACTCGACACCTGCACAACACAAGCCAAAGAACATGTGCATCATCCTTGTTGACAATCACTCATCACTCAGAGACTCGGCATACACCCATGTATCCGCAGATGGCGCCGATGGCCGAGGAGAACGAGCGGCTCCGGGCGGATGTAAAGCGGGTCGAGGGCCAGTTCGCTGGCTTGGAGGCGCATCTGGAGGATGCCCACGCACGTTCTCGGGGGCTTGAGGAAATCATCCAACAGCAGGGGCAGGAGAACTTCCAGCTTCAACTGCGGGCCGACAAGGCCGACGAGTTCGCCGCACGTAAGTCGACGATGCTATACTCGCTTTTGCTTAGTACGCCATCTGGTCGGAGTCCTAAATCGTGGAGTTGTCTTCACAGAGGCGATGCAGGCGGACGAGGAGAGGCCTCTCCTGGCCGAGGAGAAGGCGAAGTCCGACGAGGAGGTGTGGAAGTGGCAGGCCATGCACGTCAGTAAGTCTCCTTGGTGAAAAGTGGTCAGAGCTGGTTGTCGTCTTACCCTTTGTTTTGGCGTTTGCAGTTTACCGGGAAAACGTGAAAATGCAATTTGCAGATCTGCAGCGACACATTGATGATTACCATGAGCACTTCTCGTCGTTGGCGGAGAAGGTGGCCCCATTGGTGCAGTGCATCGATGAGGAGCCTTTCTTCCCGCCGGAGAAGGAGCGGCGAATCGGCGACCATGTCGTCCAAAAGGCGCGTTGCCTGTGGGGGCGCTTCCAGGCATACACCATGGCGGCGGCGCAAAGTGTTGCGACTCATGGCCTCGCCATTCTTCGTTCGCATTATCCGCGGATGGAGATGTCGAGGCTGGGCACAGGCTTTGCGGCGAACACGTCGGAGGCCGAGATGGAGCGTCTGGAGGAAGAAGCCAAGCCTGCCGCCGAAGCCCTCGTCAGAGGTGTAAACTTGTTCGGTGCTGGGCACCAGTAGTATGTATATTAGGATAGTCTGTAAATAGACTCTTGGGCAAACTGAATCAAAACTTGAAGCGGGTGGGCGTGTTTTGTTCGTTCCCCGAATTCCGCAGACCCAATAGTCGTGAGCCGTAGCGATGAACGTTTCGGCCTTGGGTTATCCTAGGATCCGTAGCGTAGAGCGCGAAGCTCGTTTGCGCGTGGGAGTCGAGGGCGTCGCCCAAGGAACCTCTGCTGGCATCCCATAGCGTAGAGGGCGGGCGCTCATGCACGCGTAGGGAGGTACCACGGCTAGGGTCTTTTCTGAGAGGATCGATCGTGGCGTGACATGGGCGAATGGCGACCGTTGTCGAGTGCGTGGGTGGCGCGAACGCGAGGCACTGAGCTCATAACTTCAGAATTCTCAGTCCAAAGTAGCCTTTCCTTCATAGCGCAGAGGGCGGACGCTCATGCACGCGTAGAGAGGTCAGGACGTCCCCTAGGAGAACTGTTGGCCACCGTAGCGCAGAGGGCGGGCGCTCATGCACGCGTTCGATGGTGACAACAGTCCCGGCTGTGAGTTTTCATCGGCATTAGTCAGGCTGCTTGAAGACCGAATGGAGAATGTGCGCATAACCGGCGCATACAGGCACCGAACGTATAGCCTCCGGAGGTCTCAGCCCAAGCTTAGCCTTCCCTTCATAGCGCAGAGGGCGGGCGCTCATGCATGCGTAGAGAGGTCGGGACATCACTTGGGAGGACTACTGGCCACTGTAGCGCAGAGGGCGGGCGCTCATGCACGCGTCCGGTGGTTACAGTAGCCCCTGCTCTGAGTCTCCTTTAGCATCAGCCAGGCTGTTTGGAGAAATTGGCGAGTCGTCCGAAGACGAGTTGGAGAGGTCGTCAAGCCATCCGGAGACAGGTGGAGAGGTCGGCGAGCCGTCCGGAGACGGGTGGAGAGGTCGGCGAGCCGTCCGGAGATGGGTGGAGATGTCGGTGAGCCATCGCTTAAGCGTAGAATTTTCTGAGGTGCTCGATACTCCAGGAGTTGGGCACGTCGATGCCTTTGAGGTCGGCGAGACGATAGGCGCCTGGTCAGGTGACTTCCTTCACCGTGTAGGGGCTGTCCCAAACCGAAGATAGTTTGTGCAGGCCGTCGGTCTTGAGTTTTCGCTTGAGGACGAGGTCGCCGACGATGAGGGATCGGTCTTTCACATTTCGGTTGTAGTAGCGGTGAACTCCTTCGAGATACTTGGCGGTGCGGAGGCAAGATGTCGGGCGCTCTTCTTCTAGGCGGTCGAGGTTGTCGCAGCGAGCCTGGTCGGAGGCTTCCTCATCATAGTTCTCGACGCGCGGAGAGCGGAAGGCGACATCGGCGGGGATGACGGCTTCGGAGCCGAAGACCATGAAGTATGGCGAAACATTGGTGCTATGGCTGGGTTGAGTCCGGAGACCCCAGAGTACGGAGGGGAGCTCGCGCATGCAGCGACCAGGGTTGAGTCTGGTAGAGGCGTTTCTTCAGGGCGTCGAGGATCATGCCGTTGGCACGCTCGGCCTGGCCGTTGGCTCGAGGATGGGCAACGGAGACATACTTGATGAGGATGTCGTGGCCTTGGCAGAAATCCCAGAAGACGTTGCCGGTGAAGTTGGAGCCAAGGTCGGTGATAATGGAGTTCGGGAGACCGAAGCGATGGATTATTTCGTGGATGAAGGAGACGGCGTTTTCGGCGGTCGCCTTGGTGATTGGCTTTGCTTCGATCCACTTGGAGAATTTGTCGACGACGACGTATATCCACTTGAAGCTTCCCGGAGCTGGTCGGAAAGGGCCGATCATGTCGAGTCCCCAGCAGGCGAAGGGCCACGAGGCCGGTATTGCTTGAAGCGACTGCGCAGGAACGTGGGTTTGTTTGGCGAAGAATTGGCACCCCTCACAGGTGCGGATGAGCTGTTCAGCGTCGGCGACCACTGATGGCCAGTAGAATCCTGCACGGAAAGGCTTACGTACCAACATCTTTGCGGCCGCATGGTTCCCATATTCGCTGGCGTGGATGTCGAAGAGTATTCCGAGGCCATCTTCTTTGGAGACGCATTTTTGGAGTACCTCATTTCTGGAGTTTTTGCGCATGAGCGTACCGTCGACCAGGATGTAATTGTTGATGCGGCTAATGAGGCGCTCAACTTCGGTCTTGTCAGCGGGGACAAGGTTCTCAGAGATATATTTGATGAAGTCCTCGCGCCAGTCGGACGGCGTTGGAGGAACGGCGGCGACCAGTTGTTCTGTCGGCGGAAGTGGAGTCATGGCATCCGTGGATGAGCCGAGGCCTGAGTGGTCGGCGATGGAGGGCTCGAGCAGATCATGGATGAATATGCCTGCGGGGGCCGGAGATCTTGACGACGCCAACTTGGAGAGCTCGTCGGCCGCCTGGTTCCGATCACGCGGTAGATGCTGGTATTCGATACCGAAGAATTTACCTTCAATCTTTCGGATGGCGGTGCAGTAGGTGTTCATCTTGTCGTTGGAGCAATTCCAGTCCTTGTTGAGCTGGTTGATGATGAGGGCAGAGTCGCCGTAGACCATGAGGCGTTTGACGCCTAGCTCGCTCGCGATACGGAGACCATGGAGGGCGGCTTCATACTCGGCTGCGTTGTTGGAGGCTAGAAAGAGTAGCCGTAAAGCGTAGCGGAGCTTCTCACCGGAGGGAGACGTGAAAAGAAGACCAGCACCAGCGCCATGGAGGGTGAGGGAGCCATCGAAGAAGAGGGTCCAATGTTCTGGCGCTTCTGGTGGTACTGGAGTTTGGAGGTCCGTCCATTCGGCGACGAAATCGGCGAGTGCTTGCGACTTGATGGTCTGGCGACCCTGGAAGGCGATGTCGTAGGAGCCGAGCTCGATGGCCCACTTGATGATGCGTCCCGTAGCGTCCTTGTTGCGGAGAATGTCCCCGAGGGGGAATTCTGTGACGACAGTGACCCGCTCGGAGCTTTGGAAATAGTGGCGTAGCTTGCGTGCAGTAATAAGGACCACGTAGAGGAGCTTTTGTACCTGAGGGTATCGGGTTTTGGAGTCATTCAATACCTCGCTGACGAAATAGCAGGGTCGCTGGACGGGGTAGGAGTGGCCGGCTTCCTCGTGTTCGACAACGATGACGGAGCTGACGACCCGGTTTGTGGCGGCGATGTAGAGCAACAAGGGCTCCTTCTCCTTTGGTGCGGCGAGCACAGGAGGCTGGGTAAGATACTTCTTCAGGTCAGAGAAGGCGCAATCAGCTTCGGCGTCCCATACAAACTTTTCGCCAGCCTTCAGGAGCTTGAAGAAGGGTAGCCCCTTTTCGCCGAGCCTGGAGATGAAGCGGCTGAGGGACGCCATGCACCCGGTGAGCTTCTGGATGTCCTTCACGTTGAAGGGAGCTCGCATGCGGAGAACGACCGAAGTCTTGTCGGGGTTTGGGCGAATGCCGTCGCGGCTGACGATGTTGCCGAGGAGGTTTCCAGACGACACGCCGAAGATGCACTTGTTGGGGTTGAGCTTCCACATGAACCTGTTGAGGGCCTTAAAGGTTGCCTCGAGGTCGGAGATGAGCGTGTCGGTGGTGCGAGTCTTGACGATGACGTCATCTACGTAAGCTTCGACTTTCTCCGGGATGAGGTCCTTCAGGCAATCCTGGATCGCACGCTGGTACGTGGCTCCGGCGTTCTTCAGCCCGAACGACATGGTTGTGTAACAGTAGGCACCGAAAGGCATGATGAACGCCGTTTTAATCTGGTCTTCTACCTTCAAAGCAATTTGATGGTAACCGGAATAGCAATCGAGAAAGGAGAGAAGTTCGCACCCGGCGGTAGAGTCGACGACCTCGTCAATGCGAGGGAGGAGGAAGGGGTCCTTAGGGCAATGCTTATTGAGATCGGTGTAGTCAATGCACATACGCCATTCTTTATTCTTTTTTAGTACAAGAACTGGATTGGCTAGCCAATCCGGGTGATACACCTCTTTGATGAAGCCGACAGCTAGGAGCCGGGTGAGCTCTACCCTAATTGCCTCCTTCCTATCTAGCGCAAAGCGACGGAGCTTTTGGCAAACCGGCCTGGCGGTTGAGAAGACGTTCAGGGAGTGCTCGACGAACTTTTGTGGAACTCTAGGCATGTCCGCTGGTTTCCAGGCGAACACGTCGACGTTGCTCCGTAGGAAGCTGACGAGCGTGTCTTCCTATTTAGGGTCGAGGTTGGTGCCGATGACGGCAGTCTTCTCCGGAGCGCCGTCCACCAGGGCCACCTGCTTCGTGTCCTTCGACTTCTTGTTGGAGCGCTGGTCGGAGGTCTCTGGGATCTCGAGATCGTCGGGGCGGAGCTTGGCGGTGTTGGCGATGCAGTCCTAGACGCCCTGGAGCTGTTGGCGTGTTTTGGCGGAGTTGATTGTCTCCTGCTCGCAATCGTAAGCCACTTGGAGATTTGCCCGGATGCTGTGGACGCCTTTCTTTGTTGGCATCTTGAGCACGAGGTTGGCGTAATGTGGAACAACCATGAGTTTGGAGAGCACCGGGCGACCGAGGATGGCATGGTAGGCGGTGTCGAAGTCGGCGACGATGAAGGTGATGTACTCCTCGCGGAAGTGGTCGGAGGTGCCGAACTGCACTGGGAGGGTTATCTGTCCGACGGGCATGGATGGTTTACCTGGTACGATGCCCCAGAAGGGGAAATTAGCCGGGAACAGATCCCGCTTGGAGTAGTCGAGCTCGCGGAAAGCCGATGAGAAGATGATGTTGAGGGAGCTTCCGCCATCGACGAGGACCTTGCGGTAGTGGCAGTTGGAGATCACCGGGTCGATGACGAGAGGAAAATGGCCTGGGTACTTGTCGTCCGACCACTGGTCCTCCCTGGAGAAGGTGATGGAGCGCTCCGTCCAGTCGAGGTGGCGAACGTTGGCGGGGTCGTCGGTGATGGCCGCAACAGAGGCGATGTCGCGTCGTACTTGACGCCGCTTCTGCTCGGTCTCGATGACGACGTTGCCACCGAAGATGGAGAGGGTCCTCGCCGGTGCACGGAAGGCAGGCTCATTGGTGTTGGCGTCCTTGTCCTTGTCGTTGTCGATTCGCGGTCGCTTGTCATCGCTCCCGCGGACGTTGCGGGCGATGGTGTCGCACTCGCGCATGGAGTGTCTGGCGCCTTTTTGGAGAGGACAAGGGCCGTTGAGGAGCTTCTCATAGTCGTTGTCGTAGGTGCGCCTCGGCCGAGTATTGGTGTTGGCGATGTAGCGGCAGTCGCGCCGATGGTGGTCTGTTCTCTAACGGGAAGACTCTGGCCGATCATGCCGGCGATCTCGGTCGTCGCGGTGGTCGCGTCCTTCATTGCATCGTTCATTGCGACGATCGTTCTCACGGCGACGCTCCTGGGATCGTGATCGGCGACGCGGGCGTTCATGATGGCGATGGGCGTCGTCGGCGTCGGCATAGGAGTTGGCGATCGTCATTAGTTCGGTGACCGTGGCTACCTTCTTCCGGATGATCTTGTCGCGGAGCTCCTTATGGCGCAGACCGTTGGAGAACGTGGAAATAGCTTCTGCGTCGGCGATCTCTGGAATCGTGAGGCGCATGTTGGAGAATCGTCGGATGTAGCTCCGGAGGCTTTCGTTGTGCTCCTGGTGGACGTTTTGGAGATCGTAGCGCATTCCTGGCTGAACGCAGGTGGCGTTGTATGTCTTGATGAAGACTTCCTTCAGTTGCTCCCAGGTGTCGATGGTGTTCTCGGCGAGCTTGTGGAGCCAACTATTGGCTGAAGACGACAGCATGACGGGGAGGTACTTGGCCATCACGTCAGATCCTCCTCCGGCTGCTTGGATGGCGATTTCGTACGTGGTGAGCCACTACTCCGGGTTGGCCTTTCCATCGTACTTGTCCACCGTGGTGACCTTGAAGCCCTGAGGCCGTTGGATGGCTCGGAGCCGGGAGGTGAAAGGGCGGGGCCCTGTTGAGGCGTCGAGAGCCGGAGCTTGATCGCGGGCGCGATTGCCTTGGGAGACTTCCTGGTCGCGACGTTGCGGCGATCTCCGTCGACGCGAAGGATGCGGGCTTGGTGGCGTTCCGCTGTAGGATGATCCGGAGGGTGAGGCGTAGCGGCCTCTCTTGTTGCACTGCACGGTGGCAGCCTTGACGTGGGAGACAACCTTCTGTAGCTCCGGGGTTAGCGGAAGCTTGGAGGGTTTGTTGTAGACGACAGCGAGGTTGGCGCTTGGGGTCGGGTAGACGGGCTGGTCATCGACCCTGTCAAATTCGTAGATGAGGTCGCGGCCTCCAGCATTGTCACGATCCCAACGTCGGTCGTTGTCGCGATGTTCCCGGTCTCGGCGCTCCTGGTCGCGTCGCTCGTCGTCACGTCGGCGTTGCCGGTCGATGTTGCGTTGCTCCCGATTGGCGCGTTCGCCTTCCGCTTCATTTGGCGGTGGAGGACTGTCGGCGGAGACGTTGAAGATGATGCCGCCGCGATACGGCGGGAAGTCGGCCCCGGAGTCGGTGGAGATGACGATCGTGGACCGCGTGGAGGTGGAGCCATTTGTCGTGGTAGATCTGGACGCCGAACTCTCTGAGACACTGTCGCCGAAGATCTCTTGGAGAGTCACCATGCCGACGAGTGGAGATGGAGTCATTCGGTCGCGCTTGCTGGTCGGAGCCATATCGGCGGAGCCAAAAAATTGGAGCTGGTCAGAGAGTTGTCGCAATGCCTGGTGCTGATATGTAGGAGCCACACCGCAGAGCCCAAAGGGCATGGATGTTCGAGACGAAGTGCGGCGACGTGTCGGATGCAGATCCGATCTGGGGCGGCGGGTGGGTCGAGCGCTGGAGACTTCCAATGGTGTACCTGAAAACTGCTCAAGGCAAGATTGGTCGGAAAGTTGTATACAAGCTACCTCGATGGCGTCGATGCATTCGGCAATTCCTTGGTTGGCTCGGTCGATGGCTTCGATCAGGTCATCGCAAGGGACGATTCTTGGCGGGCGGCGCGTCGGCTTGGTGACGCTGCGGATGGACGGCAGAGCGTCCGGCGCAGGAAGCTGCACAGATTCTATGATTTCCGCAGCAGAAGCATGGTCGCCCACGGTCCAGATCATAGATCCGATCTGAAAAGTGGTGCCCAACTCCAGAAGAACCATGGAGCGAGGGAAAGTGATCGCTTGGCAGATCATGGTGTCGTAGCACACGCCCCCTACCTGGCGCGCCAACTGTCGACGAAATATGGTCGATAGTCTACCGACGGGTATGCCCAAGGTAGTAGATTGAGCGGTGGAGGCATGCGAGACGTCTGCAAAGCGTTAACACAGGGACGAGAGATGACGATTTAGACAGGTTCGGGCTGGCAAGTCGCCGTAATACCCTACGTCCTGTGTTCTAGTGGCTGGTTTGTATTGATGGATTGGAATATGGCGTGGCTTTGGAGGGGATCCCTGCTCCCCTTATATAGCCGGGGAGCAGGGTTACAACTTGTTGAATCCTAACAGATTACAATCGGATCCTTTTGGTAAGGAATCCGGGTCTATCTATTCGGATCTTCCTTGTCGAGCAAGTCATCAGGAGAGTCCTTGGCGGCTGCGATGGCCTGGTCGCAGGCCGCAAGGCCTTCTAGTTGGGTCGTATCTGTAGAAGAGCCCAAGTCGTCCCATGAGGGTATACGGGCGTATTATCCCCACAGAGTCACCATCTCGTTGCCGGCACCAAAGCCGACAACCCAAGGAATCTTCCAAAAGCGATGCCTCCAACGAGAAAATGACATTTGCAAACGCCATCATCGCCCCGCTAGAGAACTGGACGTGGATTTTCACTTGGGAAGATCCGCATGAAAGACGACGCATCCAACAAAGAAAGTGGCGCCCACAGTCGTCACCGCCGTCGAAACATGATAGTACCGCCATTGCAATTGCCTCGAGCAAAGAAAGTGGCGCCCACAGTCTTCAACGCCCGACTCATGTTACTTTGCGCCGTCTGACGCTGGATATAGAGACAAAGGCTTTCAAAGTATTATCAGGCGGTAGCCCCAGTCCAGCAGGTTGTCTAACACACTCCTGGTACGTCCCATGCCTACCTAAGACCTGGATGTGAACCAATGCATGTTCCGTCATTTCAAGGCACACTGCCTCTTTAATTTGCCAACAGACAAGCTTTTTATATGTCGTGATGCAAGCTGGTCACTGAACAACCAGCTACAGTGTATACTGTATATAGAGAAATGCATGCATCAGGTCATTGCACCTTCTGCTTTTATATGCCAACATGCACACTTTTCATAGGCCCAAGATGAATCATATGTACTCCTTCCATTCTAAACTATAAGCGGTTTTGTACATTATGATACATAGATTTTACTACGAAATGGACATACCGTATATCTAGACATAGAGCGAAAGCTTGAAAAGAAAAAATGACTTAAAATATAATTTGAAATGGCGGGAGTATAATGTATTTGATTGAATAATCATAGTCGTAGATGTTGTCCTTTCTCACTCATCTGGCCGACATATTGTTAGATAAATAGGCAATTTTTATGTCATTTTAATTCCACAAATTAATGTGACGATGATGACATATAAAAGATTATCAATTATTAAGATCATGACAATAATCATATTCATGATTATGTCAAATGTGTGATCAAATAAAGCATGAACTTAATAAATAGGACATGACATGAACCATGAACAATAAAACTTATTATTTAGATGAAAAACATATGTGCATGGTTCGTATATCATAATATAAAAGGAAGCAAGACATGACATATATCTCACAACAGAAACAAACATACGACAACATATGAAATGACCTGACTGAACTACTGAAACATATACGTAGGGCATATGACTTATTGCAGAAACAGAAACAAAGAATGCATGTTATGAAACTGTATGTGTTAACTAACAAAACAGACGTAAGACATCTTATGAAACAACATGACTGAACAATCGTAACATATATGATCTGTAAAACATAAAATAGAGAGAAGACGAATCGATCATACCCTACAATGCCATACAAGCTAACTCAAGTAAAGCTCGCCAACTGTCGACGAAATATGGTCGGCAGTCCACAGAGGGGTATACCCAAGGTAGTAGATTAGATGGTGGAGGCGTGCGAGACGTCTACACAAACGTAAACACATGGACAAGAGACGGCGATCTAGACAGGATCAGGCCGGCAAGTCGCCGTAATATCCTACGTCCTGTGTTCTGGTGGTTGGTTTGTATTGCTAGATTGGAATATGACGTGAGTTTGGAGGGGTTCCCTGCTCGCCTTATATAGCCGGGGAGAAAGGTTACAGTTTACCGAATAACAGATTACAATCGGTTCCTTTTGGTAAGGAATCCGGGTCTATCTATCTGGATCTTCCTTGTCAAACAAGACTTCAGCAGAGTCCTTGGCGGTTGCGACGGCTTGGTCGCGAGCCGCAAGCGCTTCTGGTTGGGGCGTAGTTGACGTCCGGCTCAAGTAGGTTCATAGGGGTATACGGAGGTAATATATATCACCACAAGGGTGCTCTGGCCGAAATGCATGTCAGTCGCGCACACTTGATGCTGGACTCGTCACTGCAGTTTGCTGAATCCTTTAGTTGTCAACATAATTAAGATGCCGTGCAACTTAGCAGGTAATACAAAAAAAAAACTTTTTCCAATATGTATTTCATGGCAGGCTACATGTACAGAATGGTGCATCGGTAAGCACTTGACTCGCCAGCGATAATTCTCGCATCGCATCAACAACTTGTTCACCCTGTTACGACAGCACTTCCCGTCATGACTCCAGAACCAAGGATTATCTGTCTTACATTCCTAGATAGCTTTGTAATAATAATGCATCAAGGAGTGGCAAGGCACACAACATGGTCCTGTCCAATGCGGTACCGTGGCAAATATATATAGTACGTCTCATCCCTAGCTAGATAGCTTTGTCATAATAATAATGCATCAACGAGTAGCAAGGCACGCAACAGGGTCCTGTCCAATGTTTTTTACCGTGGCAAATACAAACTGTAGTAGTAGCAACTAAAATTACTAGACAACGTTTAAACAGAGAGGTACAGCAAGACATTTAATTAACTCTGGTGCAAACAATCAAGGTCGCTGAACGTTCCACTTGTATACGCTCCTGCTAGTATATAACCAGGAATAGAGCAGGGTGCTTTGCACAAGACGTACATTCAAGAAATTTCATTCATGGGACGTATAATTTATGGCCAGATATAATATTGCACCAGGGCATCTGTAATATAAAGCCAATTTGGTGGTCACTCAGATTTCCTCATTTTGCCACGCAGAGAGGAAAGGGATGATTGGAGAATAGCTAGCAAATTAACTTGTCAATGAAGGAAAAGGATCCAAACACACGCGTAGGGCCATTATATCTAACCAGCATCGATTTGCTTATTTTCTCGTACTTGTTACCCGGCCGAGTGAACCGATTGAGCTTAAAAACCAATTGAACCAAACGACACAAGTACGTTTGCTCCATATATGCATTTCATGGATTCGTCCTATAGTTTAGTGACAATTCATTTAGCGTGGTAGCGTATGAGACCATCGACCGCGAGGTTCATGTACTGATCGATGTCATGGATCTTAAGTTCTTTTGGCTCCGACTTTTAAATGTGCAAATAGAGGTAAAAGGTGTGTTCGTCATCGACGTTAGTGCTTCTAAATTCATGATAGGTGTACTATTTATGATTAAAGAAGATACGCAATTAGTTAGGACAGCATTGACATAACAAATGAAGACCACAATCTTAATTACCTTGCAAGTTAGTCACTTCAAAGGAAACGTGTGCTGCTAAAAAGGTGTGTATATATAAAGTACAACTGGAGAAAACAAAAATTGAGTTACAGGACTATGATTTAAAACTTAGTTTTTTAGGTGACTAACTTTTTTTGAAAAAGGCCAAATATCGTATACTTTGAAATACATCATAAATATACCAAAGGAGACAATGCTACCGATGATTGATCTACTCAGTTTGCTACTACGCACTTTCGCCTCCAATGCTCAAGTACACAAGTAGGGGAAGCGCAAATAACTCATCCCGCCGATTTTGCACGCTGGTTCCCAGGACAGCTCCATTCTCATCTCCGTCTAGTGAAGCAAAGCACAAAGAAGGGCTTGTCACAGAATTGAAGGCAACCATCGCCGGTCGGATCCCTCCATGTGAGAGGCTGCACTCAGTGCTTATAATTCATCGCTGTGCAGCCAATTGTGTCGCCGACGCTGATGGTAGAACAAGTCCTGTATGATTTCCTTCGTCAGGAAACCTACTGTTGATTTCCCTTCTTCCCAAGACCTCCCAGGCTTACTAATATACTACCCAAGCAAGTAGCAGGAGCAACCACACCTACGATACCGTACGTGTCACATTCATCTCATGTCCCACAAGAAACTTGCATAATTATCTCTCTCTCTCTCTGATTTTAGAAACAACTATATTACGGCGTTGCTCTCCATCTGTCTACCCTTTTATGGTCCGGAGAAAGTGTGCGAGCACCAATGATTGGACTATTTTATCACATCACATTTTTTTGGTTCCTGAAGTTAGTGAAATCTCACCTAACTTTGCTCGGTGTGTCTTGAAACCAGTATGTAGAGCCAAGCATTATTTTACAGGCTGAGACTAATCTTAGGTGATTGATTTCTCATATTATCTTTTCTGAAAACTGATTTTATTTAGAGTTAGTTGGGGCACGCCCTGCTCTTATTTGAGCATCTTACCGCCAAATTGCACGTTGTGGCAACACGCCCTGCTCCAAAAAAACTATTGAGAAGGGATCAAAGATGTCTCTACATTGAACACAACAAATATTAAATTATGAGTCTGTGAGATGTCCAACAAATTAAATGATTTTTGGATAGTCACCAAAAAAGCTTCTTATACAGGAAAATCTGTAGGATCGATTCACATAATAAGGATAGAGAAAATAAGGCAGTTAATGATTACAAAAACAAATAAAATAATTTTTTTCACTATTAACAAAGAGTCAAAAAAATTATTCTAGCACAATCTGGTTCTAGACACATGGTAACGTACGTCTTGACGTAGTTATTGCCACTAGAAGCCATCTAGCTAATTAACTGAATCTCATGATACTTTGATTGCACTGAACCTCCTGTGTGAGTGGTGACCTGAACCTGTTAACACCAGAAATTCGCACGCATAAGAGTATGACAGGTGGACCTAGTCAGCAGTGAAGAAAGGATTCGGCAAATGATCAGGAGACTATTTGGTCCTCAGAGTTTCGATGGATGCCTGTGCGGTCGGCTGTTTTGCGGAGCGGCGGCTCCATTCGGGAAATGGATATAGCAATTAAAACCGGCTTGCACGAGAAGACACGTAACAATGGAGGACGCCGAGAAAAATAGGAATGAGATTTGTATGTTTCCAAATTTCATTGTGTAAGTCGTAATCGTCTAGGACTCATATTTTCGCCCTGGGTATAAATATAAACCTTCGGCAATTGTTCACAACCATATCAATACAAACCGGCCCCGTGCCACCTTCGAGTCCTTAGTCGTGTCGTCGAGTTCTTCGAGAGGAATCATCGATCCGTCGATCTCCGTAAGTCCCGGCAACCTTGTTATCATGTCTAGTATCATGCGGTGGATTTGGATATGATGCAAGTAGTCTTGCTTGTTTTCAATGGTCGTGCGGCGGACCCTTGTTAGCGATCAAGAAGTCTTTGCTTATGGGTAGATACCATGCGGAAGGCGTTTATTCATATGTTTAGCAGAAGCGAGATAGTTATCAGCTCTGTTAGATTTGGCAAATCTGATAGATTCATTAAGTTATCATGTGTTGCATTGTTTATTTAATTCTGTAACACTCTTTTGCCCAATCTAGATTGATCTTTATTCGGCCTTGCTTCACAAGTTTACTTGTGTCCCAATAATTGCATGATCATGATGGCCGAATCAATTTCCAATCTATGTTGTTACATGTTGTGGGTTCATGCATTTTAATCACGTTTGAGCTTTGATTAAACTAGGTATCGTGCAGCAGATGTAGGTTTTAGATTGGTTTAATCGTGCTTGTTTGTGTGTTCCTTCCTCATGGACCCCAATTCGGCTAGTTTGCCGATCTTCATGGACCCCAACTCGGCTAGTTTGCCGATCTTGGTTAAGCTTACGCGAGTAACGAGTTTTTATAGATCTGTTTGGATATATGCATGCTTTTAGCTTCTTATCATTAGATTGTATCATGCGGTGGATTAATCTAATTATAAGAAGTGGTGTAGACTTGCACTTGGGTTTATGCTTGACGGGTTTATGAAGACTAGACGTGCGGCAGACTAGTTGGATTAACCTATGTATGTGATGTTTGATTAGATTTATACTTGCAAGTTACCTGTTTACAATTTACTATATCTCAATGATAACTTTCATTTGTTTGAACATGCTTTTGCTTATATGTGCATTCGACAGTTGACATGCTTACATGCTTTCCTCTCATGTTAGCCGAATGAGTCTATAAACATGCCTTGACAGACAACTTCTATAGCTGTGTGCCATCGTGATTGGCTTTCAAAGCCGTAAATATGGAACTGTCTGGTCTCACCCAGCATGTTCCAGTGTTATTCTCACAGTTTTATCCCTTGTTGGTTTTCAGGTCAAACCGACTGGCACGTCTCCGGATTCCAAACCGTCCGGGCACCCGATTGAAGCCATGTTTTTTCCAGCTTGCTGTGTGTGAGGCGTGGACCACGTTTTTTGTCAACACACTTTTTGGCACGCCCAGTGGGACCCTTCTGTTTCAAGATGCCTGAAATCAACGACGACCAAATTCTGGATGTGACCATGGATGAGTTGCCACCAGATTCGAGAAGTTTAATACAACAAACTTGTGATGAGCTTCAGCGCAAGTGCTTAATGACTTTCTCCAAGAACAAGAGCGGCAAGATCTTCCAGCAGCAACCATTCCCAAGGGTTCTCCTTCCTCATCAATCCGACAGCACTGATGAGGAAGATATTCAGAAAATGACCCAAATAGTGTACAAAGCCATATCAGAGGCCATGACCAATCATCAATCAACTTTCTTGAATACCTTTCGCACCATTATGATTGGTATTTTCGGCCCAGCAATGGATAAACGTTTTGAAGAGGTCGCTGGTCCGATATAAGGGCCATTGTTATTCCCTGTGCCTCAGCCTCAGAAGAAAAATGCTGAAGGCGGCGGAGCTGGTACAAGTGCAGGTGGGATGGTCCCACATGAAACACAACAACCCCCACAACTTATGGCCAGCTCGCTTTCGGCACAACAGGAAATGTCCCACAGTCTACTTTCAGGGTGTCTCCCGCAACGAACAGGATACAAAAGAACATGTTTGGAGATGGATATCAAGAGTTCATTGATTATAATGCAATTAATGCTTTTCCAAACCCAGGCTATAAAAGTTCAGCAGGAGCATATATTGAGGGACAAGCACAAACGGCTCCAGATTCAAGTGTTGATCACATCATGCATAGGATGGCTGATATGATGCAAAATCAATTCGGCCTGAAACCAAAGAATCAGTCTTACGCTTACAAGTCTCCCTACCCAGAGTGGTACAACCGAGTAGCGCTTCCTCCAAGGGTGAAGCCTCCTACTGATTTTACCAAGTTTTCAGGCCAAGATGATACCAGTACTGTAGAACACATCAGCCGTTACTTGATGCAACTTGGAGAGGCATCTGCGGATGAAGCTTGGAGGATTCGGTACTTCCTGTTGTCATTGACAGGACCAGCCTTCTCATGGTTCACTTCTCTGCCAGCAAATTCTATTAATACATGGGCAGAGCTAGAACAGAAGTTCCACGCGTATTTCTTTACAGGCACCAGTGAGAAGAAGTTGGTCAATCTCATGAGTCTGAAGATGAAACCCAACGAGACGCCGCAAAAATATCTGCGCAGATTCAGGGAGACCAAAAACCTTTGCTATTCCTTGAATTTACCAGATGATCAATTACCAGGGATAGCCATAGCTGGCATGCTGCCGAATATCAAAGAGAAGCTATTCGGTATGGAGTTTGATGATCTCGGACAATTATCAAAACGGTTGGCTATGATGAGTAGTCAAGCCCAAGGGTTTAGGAAGAATAATCAATTCCAGAAGGGTGATGTGGCTGCCGAGATGTATCAAGCTTTCTTAGAAGAAGCAGCTGAGTATGATGATGAAGATGACGTAGCTGTAGCCGAGGTAGTCTGGGCTAAAGAGCCGACTCAAGTCAACCAGCGATGGCTGAGGCAGCAAAAAGGTACTTATGACTTTGATGTTTCCAAATCAGATAGATTATTTGAATACTTGTTGAAGGAAAGACGCATCAAGTTGCCGGAAGGTCATCCCATGCTGCACCCTGAGGGGGTTAAAGACAAGAAGTATTGTGGTTTCCATAATACCAGGTCTCACTCTATAAATGATTGCCGAGTGTTCAGAGTGCGGGTCCAGAAAGCTATCCAGGAAGGGCATTTGAGGTTCGATGGAAAGATGAAAGTTGATGATAGCCCTTTTGGGCAGAATACCGTGTCCTTCTCTGTTAATATGGTTGATGCAGCTGATCTCAGAGGCAAAAGCAAAGTGAAGGTGTTAACCTTTGATAGAGCAAGAGAAGCTGGTGCTGTTGACCCTGATCGGCAAATCACAAACGGGGAGTTTCAGCAACAAGCCCGTCTCCAGAATAGCCGAACTGAAGGGGGTGAAATCTCCAGGCCCAGGGTCACGACGTGCATTTTATTAAACAAATGGCATCGGGAGCACGAACGATACCAGAAGCAGAGGTTTTATGAGGAACAAAAATTCATAAAGAAGCAACAGAGGTATGAAGAGGAGATATACCGAGAGGAACGAAAATATACGAGAGAACAAGAGCAGTCAAATTAGGAATGCTCATTCTTCAAGTATTGTTGGAATAAAGACTTGAAGCTGCCTGCTAAGAACAATTGCCATGAATGCAGTGATCAATACTCTGAATATAGGCAGTCTCGAGTCAACCGCCGTTTGGTCCATGAAAGGTTTGGGGCACGAATCCCTGAGGACGATCGGCGCTTAAAAATAAGTAACTCTGAGAATCGGCAAGAAAGAGGATTTGCCGATCGAAATTGGGCTCGCACTGGAGAAGAAGAATATCGCGAGTATGTCTGACAGAGAGGACAGTGGTGTCCACCCGGATTGAGAAAGAGCCGGAAAAGAAGAGTGCAGCGCCTGAGGAACAGGGAGTTGACACAAACAGGCGCTAGGACAAAACAAAATTGGCGTCCTAAAGAGAAGCCTGATGGCGGTGATCGTTCGGCTGATGCATGTATGGCATTCTTTCTTCCATCAGAATTCATAGCTCCCGAAGATCAGGATGTCCAAGAAGAAGTGTACTTAGATTTCGACGAAGATGAATTCCAAGATTTGTTAGCTCATCTTGTCTTGGCTCAACGGGCAATTTTTGACAAACCAGCTAAGCATCGACACTTGAAGCCACTTTATATGAGGGGGTATGTTAATGGCAAGCCATTAACCAAAATCTTTATTGATGGAGGAGCTGCTATAAATATCATGCCAGCATATACCACCTTCAGAAAGCTTGGGATGGCAAGCGAGGAACTATTGAAGACCGACATGGTGTTGAGAGACTTTGCTGGTAATTCTTCAGATACTCGAGGAGCAATTCATGTTGAGTTGACGATCGGGTCTAAAACTTTGATTACTACCTTCTTCGTCATTGATGGCAAGGGGGCATACAGTTTGCTATTAGGAAGGGATTGGATACATGCAAACTGCTGTGTACCATCAACTATGCACCAATTCCTCATTCAGTGGATTGGAGATGACATCGAAATTGTCCATGCTGATGATTCGATGAGTGTTGCTAATGCAGAGCCCATCTACTGAGAATATGATGGTATCGAGTGTTTCTCTGGAAGAGCTTGGGAAGCAGGTCCTGTGAACGTTTTCGATAAGGACCAACAGCCGATTCAAACAATCGGCTCTCAGACTAATTTTTGAATAAATTGGTGGCAATGGAGGAAAGTTAGAACCGGGTTTCATGTCGGCTAACAAGGAATAAAGTGTTGGTGATAAAGCTGAAGCAAGACCAATATATGCGAGATTGGTCAGATTATAAACCTTTTGAAAGAGTTCTGCCTATTTCTCCATTGCCAAAAGAAGATCAAAAGTTCACGTAAGGTGACGTACAACAGCTTTTGATGAAATTGAAGAATATATGAAGGCACTTCCACAACTTGGTAATCGTCTCGAGTTGTACGTGGCGGCCGATGGCCTTATAATAGGATCGGCCCTTATATAAGTTTAAAGGAAAAAAGGAGTAATAGCTTGCCCTAGCCGAAAATGTTGGACCCAGAGACGGGTATTCAGCTGTAAGGAAGTTTTTTGTCCATATATGTGTTGCCCATGAACTAAGCTTCGGCATTCCTTGTTAAAAGCCGAATGCGTGGGAATTGTATGTGAAACAGATTCAAGAATATTTGTATAGCCGATGTAAAGCATCGCCTTTAGTAGAAAAAAAATGTTATAAGGATTTGAAATATAACCGATATTTTTTATGTCACCTCTAGCACCAGAATGTTCGCAACCCTGGTAGCCCTAGCATTTTTCAAGTTAGCAGGTTTATCGGGAGAAGAGAAAAGTGAAGCGCAGTAAATAAGATGCCGAGCGACATGACATGTCAAAAACGAGATCTAGTCGGCTAAGATGACGTCATGTGTTCAGGAAACATTTTCTCTGAAGAGATGTTGCAATCAAAAAAATCACTGAGGTAATCGGAGATGCAAGTGGAATTATTCAGAGAAGAGCAAGTTCCGTCTGTTACAAACTTCATTCACAGATCTGTCCTAGTACAGACTACCCTTGAAATAATTAACTCAAAACAGACTGCAGATCAGTAACTTTGGCAATAGCAGCGGCATGATCGTCGTAATCTTCAATATCTTCCATTTCATTCAGGCATCCGTCTGCGAAACCAACTGGTAAAGAGGAGTAATCCTCTTTGGTCCAAGAACTCATTGCCGCTAGCCCGAGGGAAACCCCAGCATGCACACCTTGGATGACGGCCTGATCTATGCGGCCATCCACAACATCAAGACGAGTTTCGGCTGAGCCCCCATGAGCATCCACCTTGATGGCGATTCTGTTCACCGCCATTTTTAGACGGTCATTCTCTGCAGAGAGAGCTGGCAAGAGGAAAAGGTGCGTCAGGCAAAGTAGGCTCAACCAGAAGGAGGGAACCAAGGCTTCACTGACGTGTGATGATGTTGTAGAGTTGCTTCCGTTGGTCTGCCCATTCAGCTTCCTCAATGGCATCCTTCTTAGATACATCTTCCAATTCCTTATGGGCCTTATCCCTCTCCTCACGATACCGGAGAACATCCAAATGGGTGAGCTGAAGTGAATTGTCAGACTCAGAAGAATCTGGTAACCCGGGAAAAGGATTGGGGAAAGCCGTTGGAGCTGCTGTTTCTGGAAAGGGAGCCCGGTTTTGGCTAAAGAAAAACTTCACCCTGGGAAGAGAACGAACGACGAATCAAAGACGGATGAACAAGAAGAGCTACCGGAAGGGGGCAGGAGACTAATTTTTTACCCATGGCACCGGTGAGTTGATGCTCGGTTTCTTCTTGCTTCGTCTTCGATGGGATGCTTGTCGTGGTCGCCGTCGCCTACCATTGATGGAAACACAAGCAAAGGATTTTCTCTCTGGCTTGGGCTGGAAGCCGAGAAGTGGAGATTTTATGAGTCAAACTGTTTGACTGAAGATAAGAGTGACAGCTTGTGTAGGGTCATATTTATAGAACCATAGCTTGCACACTGGAAGACCAAGCATCAGAATGGGGTTTTTCACAGCTTATGGGCCGTTATTGGACCAGGCCGGATTTTTGACGATTAGAGGAGGTCATGACTCCAGAATCGTGCGGATACATGGGTGTATGCCGAGTCTCTGAGTGATGAGTGATTGTCAACTGGGATAATGCGTATGTTCTTTGGCTTGTGTTGTACAGGTGTCGAGTACGGATACAGTGATCAAAGGCAAGGTGAAGGTCAAGTAGAGACATGCCGTGTCGATGGACCAAGAGTGGCGAAGGGCGGACGTGAGGCTTGGACTGAGGGACTGGTGGCCCGAGGATCAGCTGTGGTGGTTGGCAGCCTGGGACAGCAACGAGCGAAGACTTGCGGGCACGATGTTGCCTGGGTCGAGGACCTGGGGACACGTGTCGGTGGACGGGGTGCACGGGCGGTGCATCCCCTCTACGGATCGGTTTGGTGGTTGAGCCACAGAAAAACCACCGAGTGGACGGTTTCCAGGTTTGGGCCTCAAAACCTGAGCGCTGATGGTTTCCGAGTTTGGGCCACAAAACTCGGGCTGAGGACGGTTTCCAGGTTTGGGCCTCAAAACCTGGGCGCTGCGGGTTTCTAAGTTTGGGCCACAAAACTCAGGCGATGGACGGCTGGTTTCCCGGTTTGGGCCTCAAAACTGGGGGTTGGTCGTGAAGGCTGGTTTCCCGGTTTGGGCCTCAAAACCGGGGGCGAAGTCCAGGAAAAGGAAAAGCGGAGCGGAGGCGGCACGTGGCGGCAATCGGTGAGGTTGCGTCGAGGCAACGCTACCCGTTGTGCGAGCGTGGCCGTCGGATCACCAGCATCCTTGAGTTGGTCCAGAATAACCCTAGGGTTTAGCTGGTTCGCTCTATAATTAGAGAGGGGTAGAGTAGGAATTAGAATTAGGATAAGTAGAGGGAGACACCCTCCTCCCATCTAGCTCAGTCTTTTGCTCTTTGCTTCTAGGGTTTCCTGCTCTCTCAATCCCCTGCTGCAGCTACTGAGATCTGCAGAGAATCATACCTCTGTGTACTGGAGATTTTGAGGAAGTGAGACCGTAATCTCACTGTTGTAACATGTGTTTGCCACACGGTTGCAGATCGATGACTTGATTCGCGTTTTGTTCATGTTCTTAGCGTTCTTCGTTTCTCCATGATTTTCCCGTCACTTGATCTCCCTCTCTATTGCGTCTTTGTGAAATCCGTTTGAATCAACTTGTTCTTTATAGTGAGGAGATCATTTCCACCGAAGGAATTCATCTAACTCCTCACGAACAAGTAGATCGGGTCGATTTCGTTTTCGTGGCGCTTTTTCGTTCATTCTCCTCCCCTTTCAATTTCCCGGTGATTGAGTTGATTTGAGCGGATGATTTCTTGGGGATAGTCTCCTAACTACCTCGTGATCATCTCCTCCAAGTTTGGGAACGTGGGATTTTGATTTGGATTGGATTTGGGAAGTTTTGGGCGAAGGGTGTTTGAAATCGCCCTCCCTGAGTGACCGCGTACAGTCCGCCACTCAGGGCGCGGACAGTCCGCGCATCGGGACTTGGCCAGAGCAGTGGCCGCGAGTCCTTGCTGTTTGGGTCTCGGTTGACCAGCGGACAGTTCGCCGGTATAAACCGCGGACAGTCCGGGACTGTCCAGGGGACTTGCAGGAGCAGTGTTGGTTCAGTGTTTTGACCGGCGGACAGTCCGCCATCCCATAGCGGACAGTCCGCAGTAGGGGCGGACAGTCCGGGATCCCAGGTCCGGACAGTCTGGGAGTTGGCTGTTTGTTGCAGTTTTGTGCGTTTGCTCTCCCGGCTTCTTTGCTTGGTTTCCGGACTTCTCGTCTGGGCCTAGAGTTGATCAAGGAATCTCTCTAGGTATCTTTGCTACTTGTTAGCATAGGTATTTGGGAGTTTCTCGACGTAGCCGTCTATCTACGTTCGGGACTTGGTTTTTGAGGGTCGAACTTGTTTCGGTGCTTTCGGCGTTTGGTTCGCTATTGCTTTGTGGTGCCTCGCTGTGATCCTAGGGATCATCCACCCTCTTCCAAGGGTTGTGGGCATCACGGTTTCGATCGAAGCTCTTGGGGTTGATTTTGGAGAAAAAGGTCAAAGTTTCGAAAGAAATTCTTGAGCTCCCATTCACCCCCCTCTGGTCGCCTTGCTATTGCATTCTCGGTCCTTCAATTGGATTGGAGTGGGTTAAGGATCTTCCACCTTAGCCGGTTCCAGATCCACCGAAGGCGACATGGATCGTGGCGTGGGCAAACCGCCGTTTTTCGATGGGACGAACTATGCGTATTGGAAGATACGCATGTCGGCCTATCTGCAGAGTTTGGGTGCTTCCATCTGGGATATTTGCAACTCTGCCGATTATGTGGTTTTGGCTACTCGTGTCTCTCAGCTTCAGATCGATGAGCACGATGCCAATAGCCGAGCCCGTAATGCTCTTTTCTCATGCTTGAGTATGAGTGAGTTTGATCGCGTTTCTTACCTCGCTATGGCTCGGGAGATTTGGGGTACCCTCATGCGTTTCCATGAGGGAACCTCTCAAGTCAAAACCCGTCTCTTCGAGTCGTTCAAGCGAGAGTATGAGAACTTTCGACATATGCCTGGCGAGAGCATAGAAAGTTTATTCGCTCGCTTTCAGGTGATTGTCAACAGGATGAGCGCTATCAAGGAGCTGTTGCCTTTCTACGATCATGAGAGAGCTTTGAAGCTTTTGCACACTCTTGATCGGTCGATGTGGGACTCCAAAGTTCAAGCGATAATCAAATCACCGAACTATGAGACCCTCACATGCGACGAGCTCTTTAGCAAGCTCAAGTCCAGTGAGATTGACGCCATGGCAAGGGCTTCTTATGAAAATCCTTCTATCCCATCGATGGCTTTGGTTTCTGGTTCTTCTGCTAAACCCTCTGGAGGATTTGCACTCTCTTCTCTTCTTTCTGTCACAGAGGAGCAGCTGGAGTTCATGGGGGATGACGAGTTGGCATTACTCGCCAACCGGTTCTCGCGGTTTCACAACAACCGCATGAACCGTCGCCGCAGAGGAGGACACTCGGGATGTTTCGAGTGCGGCGACCCCAACCACTTCATCGCCAAATGCCCGAAGAAGAACAAGCAGACCTTTGGCAAGGCGGATCATGGGCACAAGTACGACTCCGGCAAGCGCAAGGAGAAGTACGTCCCCGCGAAGCACAAGCGGAAGGGCGGCTTCGACAAGGAGTACATCAAGATGAAGTACTTGGAGAAGGCCCAGGCTGAGCAGCGTGCGTTCTTCGCCACGCTCAGCGACGTCGATGACTCGGATGACGACTCTGCTTCCTCAAGCGACGACGAGTCCGAGAAGAAGAAGAGGATCGAGGACAAGCTCAACGGCCTCTGCTTCTTCGCCGACGACGAGGGCTTCTGTACCATGGCCCTCGGCAAGGAGGTCGGCGGGGACACTCCTCGGGACAATGACAACGACGACAACACCTCCCAGGTATCTCAGACCCCCGACGAGCTTTCTGCTAAGGTCGAGAAGCGTACTGCCACGCTCCTTAGTCAGGATAAGTTGCTTAGGCGTGCTGCTAGAGAGCTGTCGGTGTTTCGTACCCGGGGGTATCACACCAACGAGTGATATGATCGCGTGCTTCTCTTCCTGGATGGTGATGCAAGAGGACACAAGGATTTATCCTGGTTCGGGCAAAGAAGGCCCTACGTCCAGCGGGGGGGGGGGGATGTTCTTGTATTACTTGCACCTAAGTGCTTGTACAGGGGAGAATACAAGCTCAGTGAGCGTGGACCGGAGTCCGGACTCGTGCCTGTGTGTGGACTCATGTGTTGTGTTCGTTCTCCTGAATGAGGGCCCTGGTGTCCCCTTTTATAGAGCAAGGGGAGGCCAGGGTTACATAAGGGTATTACAGGTGTCGGGGCGTACGGTGCCCCATACGGAGAAGGGTAGGAACCCTGTCTTGTCGGGGCCACTGGAGCCGATGTGATCGTTGCTGTTGAGGCGTCCTTGGGTCGTGGCTTCCATCCTTGGCGCGGACGTGGTGGCGCGGCAAGGTGGGAGCCGTACAGCACCCATCCCGGAATGTACAGGACGCGGCGGGGTCCCTCCGGGTCTTGGGGTACCTGTACTCCAATAGCATGAAAGTAGTTCGGGCTCGAAGGGCGCGGAGCCGGCCTCGAGGTGGTGCCACGGGGGCTCGAGGGGCGCGGAGCCGGCCTCGAGGTGTTACAGTGCAGGGCTCGAGGGGCGCGTAGCCGGCCTCGAGGGGTTACAGTGCATGGCTTGGCCGAACAGTGCTGTACTGGTGCCCTTTTGCCCATGCTTGTGGTGAAAACGAGACTTGACCTTTACACCGAGTTACTGTGGTACATGCTGTGCACTAGTGGACATGACCGGAGTAGGTGAAGGCATTAAATGCGTGGTATGGGCTGGTACGGCTGTCTGTACAGCTCGAGGTTCGTGCGTTAAGGCTCGAGGTGTAGGGTCGCGCTCGCCCGAGGCCTGGAGGGCTCGGGCGAGACGGAGATGGAGCGTTCGCCCGAGGCCTGGCTGGGAGGGCTCGGGCGAGACGGAGATAGAGCGTTCGCCCGAGGCCTGGCTGGGAGGGCTCGGGCGAGACGGAGATAGAGCGTTCGCCTGAGGCCTGGGGTGTTTGCGTTGATTGGGGGTACCCTTTTTTGTACCACCGACAGTAGCCCCCGAGCCCTTGTTTGAGTGCTTGCATTCGAGCAGGGGCTCCAGATTGGGATCTCGATGGATGGCTAACTGGTCTCGAGGGTTTTGTCGATTTGATTCCATGGGTGTCGTGCGAGCGACACCCGCGGGTGTAGCCCTCGAGGCCATGGGGGAGTGGTTAGAACTCCCTCGTGGGCTTCCCGAAGAATCCTCCGTCGTTTGGGAACCTTCTGCCCAGTGGGCGCGCCTTTTTAGGCGGAAATCGTCAGGGAGCGGAGATCGCGGCGCCGTGTGTACCTATCAACAGGCTCGAAATGTGGTTCGGTAGTCTCATTAAATGTTTGCGGTTACCTTTCCTTTGTCGCGGGAGACTCCGTCCGAGGCTTGGCTCGGAGGGCTCGGACGAGACGGAGAACGAGCGATCGTTCGAGGCCTGGCCTTGAGGGCTCGGGCGACATGGAGGACGAGCGTTCGCCCGAGGCCTGAAAATCTCATGTTTACACAAAGAAAAGAGATTAGCCGTAACTGTCCGAGTTCTTAGACCCTCTTTCGTCGAGGGGTGCCAGGCTGAACCGACTGGCCGGCTCCTCGAGCTGTCCGGCATGCCGATTGCCCTGGCTTGTCATCCGGCGAGTCCTTTCGATCGGATGCGAGGGGGGATGCCTCGTACTACCCCGAGTGGGCGAGTATCGAGGTTCCCGGTGAGCTGGTAACGGGGAATCCAAGTGAGAGCTCGTGCCCCGTTCGATAGGGGTCGACTGTGGCCCAGAGGCAGTCTCATAAAGCATGGGTGCTCAGTCTGCAGGAGTGCCGGGTCCATTCGATAGGACCCGGTGGCTCGATGCCTCCCTCCGAGGGGATCTCACTGCACGTCGAGCTCCCCGCCTTGGATACACGTGAGGGGCCTCGAGGGCTCGGCCTTCGAGTAATGCCGCGAGTGGCGCCCCTTGGTGTCCCTGACTCGGGTGCTCGAAGCCGGCTGTCAAACCCTTTTCGAGGGCCAGCCTTCGCTGCTTCGAGACTTAGGGCCGGGGCCCGTTTTTACCTTTGTGAAGAGGCCTCCGTCGTCTGGGAACCCTTCTGCCCGTTGGGCACGCCTTTTTAGGCGGAAACCGTCGGGGAGAGCGGCGGGCGCGAAGCCGGAGCGACGGTCGTGGCGGGCCCGGGTAGTGGAGCGAATGGAGAGGCAACGCGTGTACCCTGCATCCGGCTCGAGACGCGGTTAGGTGGGCGCATTGAATGCATTCGGTTACCTTTTTATGCCGTGGGAGATCCCGCCCGTCTGGGTTTCCCCCTATAAATATCGAAAGAGGGGAAAAGGAACCCTTTACTTTGCCTTTGCCTTCGCCGCCGCCGTAGCCTTCACGCGCCCTCTCCTTCGAGCTAGTCGATTGGGGATTTCCGGCCGCCCGTCCGCTGCTCGGATCCGCACCGCGCCACCGTCATGGCCGCCCAGACACAGATGCTGTCGGCCGAGGACTGGAGCCCGTCGAAGGTGACGCAGAGCGAAATGGACTCGCTGGTGGCCCAGGGGCTTCTGCGCCCCAACCCGGAGGAGGGACCCGCATGGTGGGTTATCCCGTCGGCGGAGCACCGGTAGCCGCACCCGCCGAAGGGGTACGTGGTGAGCTTCACGCGCTACCACCGTATGGGGCTCGGCGTCCCGCCGAGCCGCTTCTTGCGAGGGCTGGCCCACCATTTCGAGGTGGAGCTGCAACACTTCTCCCCCAACTCCATCTCGCACGCCGCCATATTCGCCGCGGTGTGCGAGGGGTACCTGAAGATGGAGCCGCACTGGGAGATGTTCGTCCATCTCTTCCGGGGCGAGCTCTTCATCAAGTACCTAAAGCCCAGCGGGAGGCGGCCCGTGCGCATGGGCTCCCTTGCCATTACCGCGAGGGCGGGGACCTCGTCGGCCAATGTCCCCCGCGAGTACCTGCGATACAAGCTTTCCACCAACCAGGCCGGGTGGGACGACCATTGGTTCTATCTGCGGAACGAAGGTGGCCTCTTTCCGAAGTACACCGGCAGGGTCCTCACTCAACGCCCGGAGAAGTGGACCTGGGGCGTTGCGGCGGACAGGCAACGCCACCTGGCCCCGCTGATCGAGATGATGAAGACGCTGGTGGACGAGAAGAAGCTGACCGTGCAAGCGGTCATTTGGGCGTTCCACCAGCGAAGAGTTCTCCCGCTGGCGGACCGCCCCCTTCTTATGCACGAGATGGGCCCGCAGGCTCAGCTCGAGGCGCTCAATCGCTCGAGGATGGCCGAAGGGAGGCTGTCCCGGAACGAGGGCGTCTCCCGGGTGTCAATCACGATCCAGGGGCCGTTCGTCCCTGAATACTCCAACCTGGTTGCGATGGCACCCGACGAGGGGTGTCTCGACCTGGTAAGCCTCCCTCGAGTCGAGCTATCTCGAGCCTCCTCCCCCTTTTTTCCTCCTTCGATCCTTTTGCATCCGTCTTGTGGTTTGTCTCATCATGCTTCTTCTTTTTTCAGGGGGCTTTACTTGTCGCGCGTCGAGGCCCCCGGTGAGGGAGGACGCCGCGGATTCTCAGGTGAGGCGCCTCTCTGCTCAGAAGGACAAGGAGAGCAAGGATGCCAAAAAGAAGAAAGAGAAAAACAAAAACTTGCGTCGCTTAGCTCGGGAGCAGAGACTGGCGAAGGCTCGTCGTAACCGTCAGGCCTGGGGACGGGTCCCCCGAGCTGAGCTCCTCGAGCTCGGAGGAGGAGAGTGGTGATGAGGAGGAGGGCGACGACGAGGGGATGGATGCGCGCTTGATGCGCGCGGGGCTCGTCGATGACAGGGCTGACTGCTCCTCTGTGCAGGAGGGTACACTGGAGGTCCCACCGACAAAGGGGTCGCGCGGGACGCAGCCGCGGAAGGCGGCGCCGATCCCTGCCTCGTCGGGGGCCCGAGGTCCGTCGAGCTCCGCGCCGGATGTGCCCCCTGGTCGTAAGGAAGCCCCGGACCCGGAGCGCCTCCGTCACAGCGCCAACGGAGGCCGCCCCCGCGTCAGCCCAGACGGGGGGTCTCGAGAGGAGTCGGGCTTCGAGAAGCGGTCGACAGGTCGAGAAGGGTTTCGGGCCCGACCGCCGCGAGCCGTCAAGGGCGCCGTCGAGCCCGCGGAGGAGCGGGCCCCAGGAAGAGGCGTCGAGCCCGCGCCATCACGAGCGTCGGGGAGGGAGCCCCCGAGCGTCTCGTGACCAGGGGCGTGAGCGTCCCCGGAGTCCATCGCCGCACCGATGCCGGGACACGGAAGCGGACGCGGGAGGGCGCGACCACCAGCGCGAGCGCCGGAGCAGGTCCCGGAGCCCGCGCCGGGGTGGGCGCCACGACGTCAGCACGAGGGAGGTACGGTCGCCCTCCCGCGATGTGGGGCGGAAGGAGGGCTCTCCCTCGAGGTCGAGCCATGGGAGGCGTCGGGAGCCCTCCCCCCATCCCAGCCCTGCGGAGACGGCCCAGGCACAGGGCTCGAGCCGTGGGGTGGGCTCGAAGCCCCCGAGTGGGTCCGGCGATTCCGGGAAGAAGCCCAGCCGCCGCTTCGGGGGAGTAGTTTCCTTGGGTCTCGTCGGTAGTGAGGCTTCACCTCTTTGCTTTTGATGATGCGTGCTATCTCCGTTTTCTCAGGGGGAAGCGCTCCTACCAGGAGGTGGACCTCGCTTCGTCCAAGCGGGCCAAGACCTTGAGCCCCGTCGAGGCACAGGCACCTCGAGGTATGGCACCTTCCTCCGCTAGAGAAGCCGCTTGGCTGAAGAAGGCCCGAGCTGCCATGGCTCGAGGAGGCCAGATGATAGTCGCGAATTTTGGTGAGGCCGCCGCCATCGACCACAGGGGTTGAGGTACTCTTCCTGGTTCTGATATCGCCGTCATCTCGTATTGCAGGGGCCTCATCTCATGGCATCGAGCCCGCCACCACCATATCCGCTGAAGCGCTGCCTCCTCCCCCTCCTCCTCCTCCCGCGACGGTGCCAGCTGGGAGCGCCACCCTTCCCCTCACCACGACTGCTGTTCCGGGGGAAGCGCCTGGGGCGAGCACGGCCCCGCCGGTGTCTGGGGCTGAGGAGACTGCGCCCCTCGAGGCCCCGACCGACACGAGCCGGGCTGCGGCGGAGGGAAAGGGGGAGAGGAGTTGGCAGAGGAGGAGCCGACGGTGGAGGACCTCCTGAACGAGCTGGAGCAGGGGCCGCTCCTCGCCGCGGGCTCAATGATGGTGGAGGCGCCCGAGGCACCGGCTAGCGCCGACAAGGCGCCGGAGGGCCCGGCCAGGGAAGAGCCGGGGCTCGTGCCGTCAGGCGGCGGGCCGCAGTCGGGGTAGCTCGGGGCGGAGAAGGATCTGCCCGACATCGAGCTTGACCGGCCAGGATGGCCGTTTCCCGATGCGCCGAGCCCGTCCCTCACCATGGTCTCCGTCGAGCAACCGGTCCAGCGGGGGCCCCCGCGCGAGGCGCGGTCCATCTTCCGGGAGGTGGCCGAGCTTATGGCGGAGGCGGAGCGGTCCTGCTCCGAGGAGGCAGGCCGGTCCGCGCAGGTGTCAGCCGCCCTCGCGCGGGCTGAGGCGGAGCTTCAAGATCTCCGCGCGGAGCTGAGCCGGAACGCCCAAATGGCGAGCCGGCTCAACGAGGCGGAGGCGGAGGTCCGGGCGGCTCGAGGTGAGGTCGCCCGATCCAAGGAGGAGGCCACCGCCGCTCTCGAGGCGTCAAGGAGGGAGGCCGCGGACGCGCGAAGCGAGGCCGCCTCCGCCCGGCTGAAGCCGAGGCGGCGAAGCAGGAGGCCGCTAACGTCCGAAGCGAGGCCACCACCGCCCGAACCGCAGCGGAGGTGGCAAGAAAAGAGGCCGAAGACGCCAAGAGTGGTGCCGCCACCACCCGAGCTGCCGAGGGGGCGGCGCGGCAGGAGGTGATCCGAAAGGATCTGGCCCTGGCGGAGGTGGGCAGGCTGGTCGAGGAGCTTAAGTCCGAGAGGCTCCTCATGCTGACCGAGAAGCGCAGGCTCGAGCAGCGCGCTGAGGGCCTTACCAGCGACCTCGCCGCACTGGGTCGACATTGCGATGGTGAGGCTTACACCTTGTCCTTGCTCGGGTCTCGAAGTTTTCG
Organism: Coix lacryma-jobi var. lacryma-jobi; assembly: GCA_009763385.1. NCBI lineage: Eukaryota > Viridiplantae > Streptophyta > Magnoliopsida > Poales > Poaceae > Coix > Coix lacryma-jobi. Next base: position 27,969,362 of record CM019829.1, read on the forward strand.
CTATGTCGCAGTCTCACTCTTCCTCGTTTGTTGCGCAGGGGTCGAGAAGACGGTCGAGGAGCTCCGTGGGACGAATGAGGCTCTCTTGGACCAACTCCAAGACGAGACGATGGTGGCGGAGCGGGCTCGCACCTATCTCGACCGGCTCAGCCCCATGTGGGGTGCTCCTCCTGTGACCGCGGCAGAAGGTGCAGTGGCTCGGGGCGATGCCTTGGTCGACGCCTTGTGCTTCTTCGACGCAGCCGCGCGGGACCGTGTCCGGCAAGCTCTCCATCACGGCGTCAAGCAGACACTCGCGGTCGTTCGCTCCGGTTTCCGCTTCCCGGTCCACGTTGTCGCGAATGGCTTCATCGAGATCGAGGGGAAGGATGAGGAGTGGAACAACCGCCGTGTCGACAAAATTTTGGAGAAGATGGAGAGGCCGGGGACGTCGCTCGCGAAGATCTTCGAGGAGGACGTGCTGCCTCCTGACGCTAGCAGCGGTGTCGGGAGCCCTCCTCCTTCGAGCTCGGGCGTCGAGGTTGAGCCCGCCGCGGAGGACCTCGGGGAGGAGTACCGCACCGACGAAGACTAGGGCCTGCGCGCCAAATTTGGGCGCCGAGGCCCTTGTAAGAATTTTATGACGTGAATGAGGGTACGTCGAGACCCGAATGTATATATGACTTGTTTGTTTAAAGGGGTTGTTTTCCTTTCAAATGCATTTGACCACTTCTCTTTGTCGCAAGCTCGAGTTTCTGCTAACTTAGTCTGTGTTCCTTCGATACGTTGCGAGCCCCTCGAGGGGAGGCGTAGGTAGGGCACCGTAGCCTGGGGGCGTAGGTGGCCGTCTACGTTGACGCCCCCCGACCTTGGAGGCTCGAGGTACTTTAAGATTTAGACGTCGCTAGTTCACTCGAGGCGCGAGTCGAGACGAGGGTCAAAATTTTTGAAAAAGAAAACGCGCATTTTTTCCAGAGTCTGGGGGGGGGGGGAAGGCCCCCCCCCGCCAGCCCCCGAGGGAGGCTTGACCCTGAGCAAAGCAGGGTCGAGGCTACCTTATGCTGCTAAGCAAAATGAAAGACAACGCACGAGATTGTTCATTCATATTTGACATGTTTGTACAAAGCAACAAAATGAACAAGGCCTTGAGGCCCTTAAGGATAGAAGCGACGTAGCTGAGATATGTTCCACGCGTTCGCCAGGATTCTGCCTTGATCGTCGTAGAGCTTGTATGTTCCTGGCTTGAGCACCTTAGCCACGGTGTATGGGCCTTCCCATGGAGGGGTGAGCTTGTGGCGCCCTCGGTTGTCTTGCAGCCGTCGAAGCACGAGGTCCCCCACCGCTAGGTCCCTTTTGCGCACGTGCTTGTCGTGGTAGCATCGAAGTGTTTGCTGGTAGCGTGCAGAGTTGATGAGCGCCACGTCTCGGGCCTCCTCGAGCTGGTCCTTGGCATTGGCGAGCCTTTCGTCGCTGGTTTGCTCGTTGTAGGCTCGAAGTCGAGGTGAGCCGTACTCGAGGTCCGTAGGTAAGACGGCCTCGGCGCCGTAGGTTAGGAAAAACGGAGTGAACCCGGTGGCTCGACTCGGCGTAGTCCTGAGGCCCCACAGCACCGAGGGGAGTTCTGTAGCCCACCCCTTTCCGAAATTCTTGAGGGTCTTGAACAGCCTTCGGCTTCAGCCCATGGAGTATCATGCCGTTGGCGCGCTCGACCTGCCCGTTGCATTGGGGGTATGCGACCGAGGCCCAGGTTACGCGAATGTTGTTGTCATCGCAGAAGTTGGTGAACTTTTTGCCCGTGAATTGGGTGCCATTGTCGGTGATGATGACATTAGGCACCCCGAACCGGTACATGATGTTGGCGATGAACTCGACAGCCCTCTCGGAGGTGGGGTCTCCTATCGGCTTAGCCTCGATCCACTTGGTGAACTTGTCGACGGCCACGAGCATGTGTGTGTACCCTCCACTTGTCCTTTTGAGGGGACCCACAAGGTCGAGCCCCCAAACGGCAAATGGCCAAGTGATTGGGATCATCTGCAGGGCGTGTGCGGGCTGGTGCGTTTGCTTGGCGTAGAATTGACACCCATGGCACGCTTGGACCAAACGCTTGGCGTCCCCAATGGCGGTCGGCCAATAGAAGCCTTGATGGAAGGCGTTCCCAACCAGGGCCCTCGGCGCTGCGTGGTGGCCGCAAGCCCCCGAGTGCATATCGTCGAGGAGCTTGCGCCCTTCCTCGAGTGGGATGCAGCGTTGAAGGATCCCAGTCGGACTTCGTCGGTATAGCTCCCGTTCGTCGCCGTAGATGACGTAGGTCTTGGCCCTCCGAGCGATGCGTCGGGCCTCCGTCTTGTCTTCTGGTAGCTCGCCTTGCGTCAGGTAGTCGAGGTAGGGCGTCCGCCAGTCGAGGGGCCGTGATGAAGAAGAGGCGTGTGCGTCGACCTGCATCGCCTCCGCGGACGTCGAGGGGTCCTTCTCGAGGGGTGGCGTTGAGAGTCGAGCCCCCGTGTCTTGCTCGAGGGGTGGCGTCGAGGGGCCAGCCCCCGGGTCGATTTCGACGGATGGCTCGAAGACGTCCCTCGAGAAGACGTCTGGCGGTACCGTGCCGCGTGTGGATGCCAACTTTGCCAGCTCGTCTGCGGCCTCGTTGTACTTTCGAGCTATGTGGTTGAGCTCGAGGCCGTAAAACTTGTCTTCCAGCTTGCGCACCTCCCCGCAGTATGCCTCCATCTTGGGATCGATGCAGCTTGAAGCCTTCATAACCTGGTTGATGACGAGCTGCGAGTCTCCTCGGGCGTCGAGGCGTCGGACCCCGAGCTCGAGGGCGATGCGCAGCCCATTGACGAGGGCCTCGTACTCGGCGACATTGTTGGAGGCGGGGAAGTGCAAGCGTAGCAGGTAGCGCATGTGTACTCCGAGGGGTGAGATGAAGAGCAGGCCTGCTCCTGCCCCCGTCTTCGTGAGGGATCCATTGAAGTACATGGTCCAGAGCTCGGCTTGAACCTGTGCCGGCAGGAGCTGAGTGTCGGTCCATTCAGCAACGAAGTCCGTCAACGCTTGCGACTTGATGGCCTTTCGCGGGGCATAGGTGATGGTCTCCCCCATTAGTTCGGCGGACCACTTGGCGATGCGCCCCGTGGCCTCCCGATTGTTGACGATCTCTCCGAGGGGGAAGGACGACACCACCGTCACGGGATGAGCGAGGAAGTAGTGCTGGAGCTTGCGCCTTGTGACGATGATGCCGTAGAGCAGCTTCTGGATGTGCGGATACCGGACCTTGGCCTCGGAGAGTACCTCACTGGTGAAGTATACCGGTTGTTGGACCGGCAATGTATGACCCTCCTCGTGCCTCTCGACGGCTATGACCGCGCTAACCACCTGAGTGGTTGCGGCCACATAGAGGAGGAGGGGCTCGGGGGAATCGCCACCTTCGGCTGGTCGCGGGGGCACGAGAATTGGTGCAGAGGTCAGCAACCCCTTCAACTTGGTTAAGGCCTCCTCGGCTTCGGCGGTCCACGCAAAGTGTTCCGTCTTTTTTAGCAGGCGATAGAGGGGTAGTGCTTTTTCCCCCAGCCTCGAGATGAATCTGCTGAGAGCGGCTAGGCAGCCTGTCACTTTCTGCACACCCTTGAGGTCACGAATCGGGCCCATCCTCGTGACTGCTGAGATTTTTTCGGGGTTTGCCTCGATCCCCCGTTGTGAGACGATGTAGCCAAGTAGCATGCCTCGAGGCACACCAAAGACACACTTCTCGGGGTTGAGCTTCACATTCTTGGCCCGGAGGCACTCGAACGTGGTCTCGAGGTCGCTGATGAGGTTCCCGACCTTTTTAGTTTTAACCACGATGTCATCGACGTAGGCCTCGACGGTCTTACCTATGTGCTCGCCAAAGATGTGCTGCATACATCGCTGGTACGTTGCCCCGGCGTTTCGCAGGCCGAAGGGCATCGTAACATAGCAATACATACCGAATGGCGTGATAAAAGAGGTTGCAAGTTCATCGGATTTTCTCATCCTAATTTGGTGGTAGCCGGAATACGCATCAAGGAACGAAAGGACTTCGCACCCAGCAGTGGAATCGACGATCTGGTCAATTCTAGGTAAAGGAAATGGAACTTTTGGACATGCTTTATTCAGACTAGTGTAATCTACACACATCCGCATTTTTCCATTCTTTTTCCTAACTAGTACAGGGTTAGCTAGCCACTCTGGGTGAAATACCTCCTTGATGAATCCGGCCGCCAAAAGCTTGTGCACCTCCTCGCTGATGATCCTGCGCTTTTCCTCGTCGAAGCGGCGCAGGCGTTGCTTCACTGGTCTGGACCCGGCCTGGATCTCTAAGGCGTGCTCGGCGACTTCCCTCGGTATGCCCGGCATGTCCGAGGGGTTCCATGCAAACATGTCGATGTTCGCGCGGAGAAAGTCGACGAGCACTGCTTCCTATTTGGGCTTGAGGCTGGTACTGATGGTCAGCGTCTTGCCATTGGCCGAGGTCGGGTCGACGGGTATTTGCTTGGTGTGCTCAGCTGGCTCGAAGGTGCCGGTGTGACGCTTTGCTTCTGGGGCCCCCTCGGTGGCCAGAGCTGCCAAGGCCTCGAGCGAGTCGAGGTGGACGTTGGCCTCCCCCCGCTCGACGCACTCCACGTCGCAGTGGTATGCGTGCTCGTAGGAGGTGTCAATGGTGATGACCCCTTTTGGCCCCGGCATCTTGAGCTTCAAGTACGTGTAGTTAGGAATCGCCATGAACTTGGCGTAGCCTGGCCGGCCGATGATGGCGTGGTAGGTCCCTTGGAAGCTGACCACCTCGAAGGTGAGCGTTTCCTGACGGAAGTTTGCCGGCGTGCCGAAGCAAACCGGCAGGTCGATGCGCCCGAGGGGGTGGGCCTTCTTTCCTGGTACTACTCCGTGGAACCCCCCGACGCTGGGTCGGAGCTGTCCCTCTGAAATCCCCAGGAGGTCGAGGGTCTCGAGGTATATGATGTTGAGGCTCGAGCCCCCATCCATCAACACCTTGGAGAACCGAACGTCGACTATGATGGGGTCGACGACGAGGGGGTAAGCCCCCGGGTTTATGACACGGTCCGGACGGTCGTCACGGTCGAACGTGATTGGCGCATCGGACCAGTCAAGATACCGGGGGGCGTCGTGGCCAAGCGAAAAGATTTCCCGGCGCTCCTTCTTTCTTTCTTGAGCTGAGAGCCCGACGGTCGGCCCCCCGTAGATCATGTAGCAGTCGCGCACCGGGGGGAAGTCGCCATCTGCGTTCCTGCCGCCGCGTCGATCAGTATCCTTTCCCTTAGGCGCGTCTTCCCTCTTATCGCCGAGCTTGGAGTAGTAGCCCTTCAACAGTCGGCAGTCTTTCAACTTGTGGTTTACGGGGCCCCTGTGGTAGGTGCAGGGGTCCTCAAGCATCTGGTCGAAGACAGCCCCGTCAGGGGGGCCTCGGGGCTTCTTAGGCTCGAGGGCGCCCGCGAGCACCTCTTTGTCGTCGTCGTCATCGGCGCCACGCTTCGCCTTCTGGCCCTTGCGTTTGTTTTTCTTCCTTTTGTTGCCGTCCTTGTTGTCGTTCTTGGCGTCGTTGCCCTTGTTGGAGCCCTCCGGCGCGATCACCGCCTTGCCTTTGTCCGTGGAACGGCCAAAGAAGGCCCCCACTGCTTCGTCACCCGAAGCAAAGCTGGTGACGCGATCCATCAGGTCCTCGACCGTCCCGGGACGGCAGCGTTCTAGCTCATGAACAAGCTCTTGGCATGTCGTGCCCGCGAGGAACGCTGAGATGACGTCCTCGTCAGGCACGTGGGGGAGCTCGAGACGCTGCTTCAAGAACCGTCGAGCAAAGTCGCGGAGGGGCTCGTCCGCCGCCTGCCTGCAACGCCGTAGGTCCCAGGGGTTGCCTGGACGCACGCAGGTCCCCTTGAAATTCCCGTCGAAGACCCTGACCAGGTCGGCCCAGTCATGGATCTGATCCGGCGGGAGCCCCTCGAGCCACCGGCGGGCGGTGTCCGAGAGGTAAAGTGGGAGTTGACGTATGATCACGCGGTCGTCGTTCTTCGCTCCGCCCAGTTGGCAGCCAAGGCGGAAGTCCGAGAGCCAGAGCTTGGGCTCGACCTCCCCGTCATACTTCACGATGTTGGTCGGCGGTCGGAAGCGGTCGGGGAGGGTTGAGCTGCGGATGGCCCGGCTGAAGACTCGGGGGCCCGGGGGCTCGAGGACCTGCCGGTCCTCGTCGCTGTCGTAGCGCCCCCCTCGATGGGCGCTATAGCCACGCTCTTGGGCCCCCTTGTCCTTGCGCCGTCGGTTGATGTCGTTGCGGGCGTCGTTGGGGTCTCGAGGTGGCCGGTTGTCGACGATCCGTTCGCGGACTGGCCTAGCTCGAGAGGCGTCCGGCTGGTGGACGGATGCCTCGCGAGCGTCGTGGGGCGTGTCCGCCGGTCTCCCCGAGGCTGCTCCGCGTCGGCGTGACGCCGAGCTCTCGGCCTGCTGTACCGCGGCTGTCTCGAGGAGGTTTTTCATTTCTCCGAGCATGCGCCTGGCATCGGGGTTGGAGACGGCGGGCAGGTCACGGAGCATCATAGCCGCCGCCACCACGTTCTGCCCGGCTCGCGGGAAACATACCTCAGGGCGTGCTGGTGCCCCATCCTCGAGGATCCGCCGGTGGACCTCTCGAGCCCGGCCTCGAGCTCCGGCTCCTCGGGGCTGGGGTGGTTCCTGCATCAGGGTTTGCCGGAGCTGCAGCAGGTGTCGCCGTTCTTCCTCGGCTTTGGTGATTGCCTCTTGCACTTGTGCGAGTTGCGCCGCCCGGCCGTCATCGTGCTGAGGCGGTACAGCCGGTGCTGGAGGTTCGTCCCTTCCCTGAACGCGTGATATGCCTGCCGCGGCCACGTCGCTAGGTCCCTCTAGGTCGAGCGCCGGCCTGTCGTCGTCGCCTTCGTCCTCGGTATCGCATACGACTCCCTCGAGTTGGAAGCACACCCTGGTGGGATCCCAGAGGTCGGGGTCGTGGTAGTCGTATTCGTCGGAGTCGGAGCTGTTGACGGCACGCCACCTTGGCCAATGCTGGGACCGCAGCTCGCGGTACCATTCTCCGACGGTGGCTCGCCGAGGTGGCTCGAAGGCTCGCGAGAAGTCGCGGTCGACGCACGCGGGGTGGACGATCTCCAGGTTGGCCATGGCCTGCAGCAGCGCGCCCGAACGCTGCTCCCGGTCCGCCACCGTCCAGTACTGATGGCGCTCGTCGAGGCGGGGGGCGTATACAGCCGCAGAGTTGTCGAGGCCGACCGGGAACCGCTGGCGTCGAGCGCGGCGCGACCCGTGCGGGAGGAGGCTGAGTGGGGTCGACGGCGCACGGCTCGGAGGCCTCTGGCCTGGTTCCTGGTCCGTACGCATGATGAATGCGAAGTCGCTAGGCGGGCGCGGGTGCGCCCTGGAGGTCTCTGGCCGCGCGCCGGGCTGGTTTCCCCTCGGGGACCCTGCACCGGCTACGGGGGCGTAGGTGTTTGCCGCGGGCACCGCCTGCGCCCGGCGACGACGGTGACGACGGCGCCGCTCGCGATGTGGCGACGTGTGGTGGTGCGGGCGACGCGTCACGCCCCCCGCGCGGGGTGGCGTGACACGCACTCCGCTCGGGCCCTCCGTGGAGAGCAGAGTCAGCTCGTTGCCGTTGCCTGTGGCCAGGAACTCGAGGCTCCCGAACCAGACGACGGCACTAGCCGAGAACGGAAGAGGGGATGAAGCCATCCAGGAATCAACGAGAAATCGGCTCGGACACGTGAACTCCCCTACCTGGCGCGCCAACTGTCGGTGTTTCGTACCCGGGGGTATCACACCAACGAGTAATATGATCGCGTGCTTCTCTTCCTGGATGGTGATGCAAGAGGACACAAGGATTTATCCTGGTTCGGGCAAAGAAGGCTCTACGTCCAGCGGGGGGAGGGGATGTTCTTGTATTACTTGCACCTAAGTGCTTGTACAGGGGCGAATACAAGCTCAGTGAGCGTGGACCGGTGCTGTCTGCCAAAGCCTCCAAACTTAGGACCTGCCTCGCAGAGGCCCCTGGCGTCCCCTTTTATAGAGCAAGGGGAGGCCAGGTTTACAGGGACGATCCAGACGTCAGAGCGTACGGTGCCTAATAAAGAGAAGAGTAGGTATGCTGTCTTGTCGAAGGTACTGGAGCAGGTGTGGGGGTTGCTGTTGCACCGTCCTTGAAGCATGGCCTCCGTGAGCGTGGACCGGAGTCCGGACTCGTGCCTGTGTGTGGACTCGTGTGTTGTGTCCGTTCTCCTGAATGAGGGCCCTGGTGTCCCCTTTTATAGAGCAAGGGGAGGCCAGGGTTACATAAGGGTATTACAGGTGTCGGGGCGTACGGTGCCCCATACGGAGAAGGGTAGGAACCCTGTCTTGTCGGGGCCACTAGAGCCGATGTGATCGTTGCTGTTGAGGCGTCCTTGGGTCGTGGCTTCCATCCTGGGCGCGGACGTGGTGGCGCGGCAAGGTGGGAGCCGTACAACACCCATCCCTCGAGGGGTTACAGTGCATGGCTTGGCCGAACAGTGCTGTACTGGTGCCCTTTTGCCCATGCTTGTCGTGAAAACGAGACTTGACCTTTACACCGAGTTACTGTGGTACATGCTGTGCACTAGTGGACATGACCGGAGTAGGTGAAGGCATTAAATGCGTGGTATGGGCTGGTACGGCTGTCTGTACAGCTCGAGGTTCGTGCGTTAAGGCTCGAGGTGTAGGGTCGCGCTCGCCCGAGGCCTGGAGGGCTCGGGCAAGACGGAGATAGAGCGTTCGCCCGAGGCCTGGCTGGGAGGGCTCGGGCGAGACGGAGATAGAGCGTTCGCCCGAGGCCTGGCTGGGAGGGCTCGGGCGAGACGGAGATAGAGCGTTCGCCCGAGGCCTGGGGTGTTTGCGTTGATTGGGGGTACCCTTTTTTGTACCACCGATAAGAGCGCAAGGAGTTTAGGCAGAAGTGGGAGGATACGGTGAAGGAACTTGAATCTGTCAAGTCCACCGTAGTTGTTACCGATGAGGAGGAGTGTCAGATGTGCACCACACACATGACTGACCTTCTCACTTTGAGAAGCAAGTATGCTGTGTTGGTAGGAGAGGTGCATGAGCTGAAGGCTAGATCCTCGCTGTTGGGTGCATGCAAGTCCTGTGCGGGCTTGCAATCTGAGTTGGCAGAGAAGAATGCCAAGATTGTGTCTCTTGAAAAGGCCAACTCGGGTAGCATATGTGTGGCTAGGTGTGTTCTTTGTGAGGGTTTGGAGATGGAGATCGCTAATGTGAAGCATGACAAGATGCAAACCGATGAGGAAAACACATACCTTCGGACCATCTTGTCATGGGTGTCTAGTGGTGAGCCACAACTCAGGATGATGATCTCCAAATTCAAGCGAGCTGCTGGAGGTCTAGGTGTAGGTTTTGCTCCGGGTGTTGATGTGTCGTCTTTTGGGAAGATTGGAGAGTCGAGTGGTCTTAACCCATGTGAGAAGCCCAGCTTCACCACTACTCCCAAGCTTACCAAGATTCCACCCAAAGAGCCTCTCAAGCCTAACACCAAGGATGGGGTCTTTGTTGAACCTCCGAGAGCTCCACCTAAGAAACAATCATGGGCTCCCAAACCAAACCACCTCAAGAACAAGTTGGACACCATGCCACCCATTCAGGAGGAGCTTATGCCACAGAAGGGCAAAGTGATCCACACCCACTACCGTGAGTACCAACAACCCCCTATGAGAGCGGTGAGGTACCACTGTGAGCACTGTGGGAGAGATGGACACTTGAGTGAGTTTTGCTTTCGGCGCAAGAGAGAGGCGCGCCGCGCAAAGGAGATGAACACCATGGACATGTACCATCCTTTCCATGATGTACATGGGCCGAATGTTCAGAGGCGTGTTGTTAGGCCTAGAGGTCCAGAACCTCAAGTTCCTAGGCCTAGGCAGCGGAGAGGTCGTGCCCGGCGGGAGCCTGCAGTTGTAGGCTATGGACCCCGTGGCGATGGTTTTTTTGTTGAGCGTTTTCCCCCACCGCGTTTTGAGTATCGCGATGGACGCTCCTCTCTTAGCGGACCACGTTTTCCTCTACGTGGTGATCACTCTTCCCGTAGACATGCTAGGACTGGTTTTTCTGCTAACTGTTCTTTTGAGCAGTCGGCCCAACACTGGTATTCTCCCTACTTCACTAACCCAGTGTTGGACCGTATGCTCACCCTATGTCTTTTTATTGATGTAGGTAAAACGATTGGAGAACGTTTGCTTGGTGGATTCCGGGTGTTCAAGGCACATGACCGGAAATGCCAAGTGGTTCTCCAGTCTTAGTCCGGTTGCCGGAAAGGAGTTTATCACCTTCGGCGACAATAGCAAAGGTAGAGTGTTGTCTTGTGGGTCGGTGCGAGTTAATGAGCACTTTGTGTTGCGCGATGTTGCTCTTGTTTCTAACTTGCATTTTAACCTTCTTTTTGTTTCGCAACTCTTTGATGACGACCATGAGATTCGTTTTAAGCTGAATGTCAGTCGTATTTTGGATCCTCAGGGCAATCTTGTTTGTGGGATTTTGCCCTTTGGGAAAGTCTTTCGTGCGGATTTCTCGGAGTTGTTTGGAGTTTCTCGTTGTCTTTTGGCTGGACCTTCCTCCTCTGATCTTTGGAAGTGGCATAGGAGACTAGGACATTTGAGCTTCGACTTGCTTGCAAGGCTTAGTTCACTTGGCCTAATCCGAGGATTGCCCAAGTTGTGCATGGAGAAGGATCTTGTTTGCCATTCTTGTAGACATGGGAAGATGGTTGCCGCTCTCCACCATCCAGTGACTCAGGTCATGACTAAGCGCCCTGGAGAGCTTTTGCACATGGACCTTGTTGGTCTGGCTCGGGTGAGCTCGGTTGGGGGGAAGTGGTATGTGCTTGTTGTTGTTGACGACTTTTCAAGATATTCGTGGGTCTTCTTTTTAGCTGAGAAGACCAAGACTTTCTCCTTTGCTCGCAATCTGATTTTGCGTCTTCAGAACGAGTTCCCGTTGAACTCGATGCGAGCTATTAGGAGTGATAATGGTTCCGAATTCAAAAATTTGGATTTTGAGAAGTTTTGTAACTCTTTGGGTTTAGAGCATCAGTTTTATTCCCCCTACACACCCCCTCAAAATGGTGTTGTAGAGAGGAAGAATCGGACCGTTGTAGAGATGGCTAGGACGATGCTTGATGAGCATAGAACTCCTAGGCGATATTGGGCCGAAGCTATGAGCACTGCATGCTACATTTCCAATCGCATTTTTCTCCGAGCTTTCTTGAAAAAGACTTCTTATGAGTTGCGTTTCGGAAAACTGCCCAAGGTGAGTTATTTTAGAGTCTTTGGTTGCCACTGTTTTATACTTAAGAAAGGCAACCTGGACAAATTTGAGTCTCGTTCTTCTGACGGTGTGTTTTTGGGTTATGGCACTCATACTCGCGCTTATCGTGTACTTAACCTTGACACTAACCGAGTCATGGAGACATCTGATGTCACCTTCGACGAGACCATGGTTTGTCCTTCTCGTTTTGAGCGTGCAGGTGATCATGAGGTTGGCGAGCCTCTTTTTGATGATGAGGAAGAAGGTGCTGAAGGGATGGACGACCCAACACCCCCTCCACCTGCTATGCCGCAAGGAGCGGCTTCTACTACGACTCACGGCCCCGACACTTCTTCATCTTGGGGGCCGTGGGATCCACCACCTTGAGCGGTACTCTTTGTACCCGAGGAGGCGCCAGCTGCTGTTGAGGGGGAGGCTACATCAGTTCGGGAGGCGCCACGACACATCCAGCGCCAACACCCGCCTCAACATATGATCGGCAGCATCGGCGAACGTGTCACTCGGTCAAGGTCACAACAAATCTCTCACTTTGCTCATTCTGCATTTGTTGCTGATTTTGAACCCCAAGATGTTGGACACGCCTTATCTGATCCAGATTGGGTCAATGCCATGCATGAGGAGCTTGAAAACTTTGAAAGGAATCGAGTTTGGGTTTTGGTTCCTTTTCCACCTGAGTGTCACCCTATTGGGACAAAATGGGTTTTTAAAAACAAACAAGGAGAGGATGGCCATGTTGTGAGAAACAAGGCCAGACTAGTAGCCCAGGGGTATAGTCAGAAGGAGGGGATAGACTATGAGGAGACTTTTGCTCCTATAGCTCGTTTGGAGGCAATTAGGATACTCTTGGCTTTTGCTGCATCCAAAGGGTTTAAACTTTTTCAAATGGATGTCAAGAGTGCCTTCTTAAACGGCTACATAGAAGAAGAAGTATATGTGAGACAACCCCCCCGGTTTCGAAAATCCCAAGTTTCCAAACCATGTTTTTAAACTTCACAAAGCTTTATATGGTTTGAAACAAGCCTCTAGAGCCTGGTATGATAGGTTGAAAACTTTTTTGCTTGCTAAGGGTTTTAAAATGGGATGTGTGGATAAAACGCTTTTTCTCCTCAAGCAAGGCAATGACACACTCTTGGTCCAGATTTACGTGGATGATATCATTTTTGGTGGTTCTTCTCACGCTTTGGTTGCCAAGTTTGCAGACACTATGAGAAGGGAGTTTGAGATGAGCATGATGGGCGAGTTGACGTTTTTCCTCGGGATGCAAATCAAGCAATCCCGGGAAGGGACGTTCGTACACCAGGGCAAGTACACCCGGAACATCCTAAAGAAATTCGACATGGGTGAGGCCAAGCCTCTTCCAACACCCATGGCGACCACGACGGCCCTGGATGCGGATGTGGATGGAGAAGCTGTGGACCAGAAGGAGTACCGGAGTATGATTGGATCGCTGCTCTACCTGACGGCGACACGCCCGGACATCCAGTTCGCGGTGTGTCTATGCGCGCGATTTCAGTCGTCGCCGCGCACTTCTCACCGTCAGGCAGTCAAGAGCATTATGAGGTACTTATGCTTCACTCCTGAGTTTGGGATTTGGTATTATGCTTCCTCCACCCTCTCGCTTTGTGGATACTCTGATGCTGATTTTGCTAGTTGCTGTATTGATCGCAAGTCCACTTCTGGGACTTGCCAGTTTATTGGATCTTCTCTTGTATCGTGGTCTTCTCGCAAGTAGTCTAGTGTCGCCCAGTCTACCACGGAGGCTGAGTATGTTGCTGCGGCTAGCTGCTGTTCCCAGTTGCATTGGATGATGGCCACTTTGCGTGATTTTGGTCTGAGATTTTCTCGTGTTCCATTGCTTTGTGACAGCATGAGTGCTATTAGCGTTGCTAAGAACCCCGTGTTGCACTCTAAGACCAAACACATTGATGTGCACTTTCATTTTCTGCGAGACCACTATGAGAAGGGTGATATCGACCTTCGCCATGTCGATACTCATCATCAGTTGGCTGATATTTTTACCAAGCCTTTGGACCAATCAACTTTTGCTAGGTTGAGAGGTGAGCTTGGTGTGTGTTTCCCCTTTTAGATGGGGGAAACATTTTGATTCTTGTATCACAAACTGACTTTTTGTTTTTCAATTGGTTTCTTCTTGCACCTTTTCTGCATTTCATCTTGCATATTTACATTCAGAGCTTCATGTATATAATCCTTAGAATGTGACTATGCTCTGTATAGTGTATGCTCCGATGCTTTACTTGTAGCTTATGCTCTTTCTGATCACTGATACATGTTGTGAGCTAAGACATTTTGTGAACGGTGAACTTGTGTAATAAACCTAAAATCTGAAAATGTTCACCATTGAGATATGCAACTAGCATGTGTAGGATGTGTAGATTTCACTCGTGCTTTTCATATATGCTAGGTTGCTATGTCTCTAGTTCTGAGTCATTCACTTGCTTGGTATGTTCATATCCTGCTTTAAATTCTGAACCAAGTCAAGTATTTTGGAAAGATCGAGATGGGATTGCTTGTCAGCACATCACAGTTTCGAGACTTTTCTCATTGCACTTTGAGTTAAACTTGAGCTGTGTAGTGTATGACCGAAACTGTTGCTTTAAGCTTCTGATTGCTTCTGCATAGGCTTTGCATAGTTGAAAAGTTAGGCAATGACAAGCTTTCAACCTCTCGCAATCACATGCTAAAATTTGAACTTGTGTAATCTAACCGCTGCAACTCTGATAAAATTTTGGATACACAAGTCTATGTTTCATTCTATAGCATGATGATTGATCTGTGCTAGGGGTAGTTCACCTTGTATACATGTTTAGCACTTGTTTACTTCCTGTCTATACATGCTTCGTGCTATTTTGATGGTGAATACCTTTTTGGCTGAAAATTGCTCTTGTTGCTCAAATGTTCAGATTTCGTATTTAGTGATCAGTTTGAGCCTTTGCTAGCATTCTGTGCATTTTATGAGTCATCCGATCAGCACTCTGTCGAGCATCTTCATATTCTATCGACTATATTCCTGAAGCTGCTAACTTGCATTTTTGACTCATATGCATTTGGAAGGGGGAGTTATTCTGTCAAGGGGGAGAAATTTGCTTGATGGTGCATTTTCAACTAAGGGGGAGAAAATATTGACAAATCATGTGGGTTTCCTGGTTGTGTGCACTATTCAAGGGGGAGTTCGAGGGGGAGTTTGCTCACTGCTGTGTTTTCGAGCTGGTAACATTTGGTTCGGAGCATTTTTGGTGGCTAGTTGTGTTGAGCCTTTGCCTCTTTCTTGAGGAACTAGCACCTTCGCTTTTATGCTTTTCAGCTGATGTCTAGCCTCCTTCAGTTAGTATCAAGCTTCCTCGCTAGCGGCGTTGAGCCCATTCTGCCTCTTCTTGAGGGCTAGCTCTGTTTTGCTTGATTTTCAGTTGATTTTCCAATTGGTATCAAGTTTTCTCGCTAGCGGTGTTGAGCCTGTTCTACCTCTTCTTGAGGGCTAGCTTTGCTTTGCTTGGTTGCATCGAGCCGTTGCCCATGTCTTTGGGAACCAAGTTGTTCTGCTCTCTTTCCACTTGACCTTCTTTGGCTTTGATATGCTTTTGGGTCATTTGGTCGAGTTCTCTCTCCTTCTTCCTTCCTATCTCTATTCCTTTATGATTTGTGTTGGTAGTTGACAATGCACTCATCAAGGGGGAGATTGCGGATACATGGGTGTATGCCGAGTCTCTGAGTGATGAGTGATTGTCAACTGGGATAATGCGCATGTTCTTTGGCTTGTGTTGTACAGGTGTCGAGCACGGATACAGTGATCAAAGGCAAGGTGAAGGTCAAGTAGAGACGTGCCATGCCGATGGACCGAGAGTGGCGAAGGGCGGACGTGAGGCTTGGACTGAGGGACCGGTGGCCCGAGGATCAGCTGTGGTGGCTGGCAGCCTGGGACAGCGACGAGCGAAGACTTGCGGGCACGGTGTTGCCTGGGTCGAGGACCTGGGGACACGTGTCGGTGGACGGGGTGCACGGGCGGTGCATCCCCTCTACGAATCGGTTTGGTGGTTGAGCCACAGAAAAACCACCGAGTGGACGGTTTCCAGGTTTGGGCCTCAAAACCTGGGCGCTGATGGTTTCCGAGTTTGGGCCACAAAACTTGGGCTGAGGACGGTTTCCAGGTTTGGGCCTCAAAACCTGGGCGCTGCGGGTTTCTGAGTTTGGGCCACAAAACTCAGGCGATGGACGGCTGGTTTCCCGGTTTGGGCCTCAAAACCGGGGGTTGGTCGTGAAGGCTGGTTTCCCGGTTTGGGCCTCAAAACCGAGGGCGAAGTCTAGGAAAAGGACAAGCGGAGCGGAGGCGGCACGTGGCGGCAATCGTTGAGGTTGCGTCGAGGCAACGCTACCAGTTGTGCGGGCGTGGCCGTCGGATCACCAGCATCCTCGAGTTGGTCCAGAATAACCCTAAGGTTTAGCTGGTTCGCTCTGTAATTAGAGAGGGGTAGAGTAGGAATTAGATTTAGGATAAGTAGAGGGAGACACCCTCCTCCCATCTAGCTCAGTCTTTTGCTCTTTTCTTCTTGGGTTTCCTGCTCTCCCAATCCCCTGCTGTAGCTACTGAGATCCGCAGAGAATCATACCTCTGTGTACTGGAGATTTTGAGGAAGTGAGACCATAATCTCACTGTTGTAACATGTGTTTGCCACACGGTTGCAGATCGATGACTTCATTCGCGTTTTGTTCGTGTTCTTCGCGTTCTTCGTTTCTCCACGATTTTCCCATCACTCGATCTCCCTCTCTATTGCGTCTTTGCGAAATCCGTTTGAATCAACTTGTTCTTTATAGTGAGGAGACCATTTCCACCGAAGGAATTCATCTAACTCCTCACGAACAAGTAGATCGGGTCGATTTCGTTTTCGTGGCGCTTTTTCGTTCATACTCCTCCCCTTTCGATTTCCCGGTGATTGAGTTCATTTGAGCGGATGATTTCTTCGGGATAGTCTCCTAACTACCTCGTGATCATCTCCTCCAAGTTTGGGAACGTGGGATTTTGATTTGGATTGGATTTGGGAAGTTTTGGGAGAAGGGCGTTTGAAATCGCCCTCCCTGAGTGACCACGGATAGTCCGCCACTCAGGGCGCGGACAATCCGCGTATCGGGACTTGGCCAGAGCAGTGGCCGCGAGTCCTTGCTGTTTGGGTCTCGGTTGACCGGCGGACAGTCCGCCGGTATAAACCGGGGACTGTCCGGGACTGTCCAGGGGACTTGCAGGAGCAGTGTTGGTTCAGTGTTTTGACCGGCGGATAGTCCGCCGTCCCATAGCGGACAGTCCGCAGTAGGGGCAGACAGTCCAGGATCCTAGGTCCGGACAGTCCGGGAGTTGGCTGTTTGTTGCAGTTTTGTGCGTTTGCTCTCCCGGCTTCTTCGCTTGGTTTCCGGACTTCTCATTTGGCCCTAGAGTTGATCAAGGAATCTCTCTAGGTATCTTTGCTACTTGTTAGCATAGGTATTTGGGAGTTTCTCGACGTAGCCGTCTATCTCCGTTCGGGACTTGGTTTTTGAGGGTCGAACTTGATCTTGGGTACTTTCGGCGTTTGGTTCGCTATTGCTTTGTGATGCCTCGCAGTGATCCTAGGGATCATCCACCCTCTTCCAGGGTCGTGGGCATCACGGTTTTGATCGAAGCTCTTGGGTTGATTTTGGGGACAAAAGGTCAAAGTTTCGAGAGAAATTCTTGAGCTCCCATTCACCCCCCCCCCCCTCTGGTTGCCTTGCTATTGCATTCTCGGTCCTTCAAATCGGGAAGCCGATAGGATTCGGCTAAGAGTTGTTCAGTTTTGGCTGATTGTTTGAGAACTCATGTTACCGTTTGGCACTGAGGACAGGAAGCTAAAAAAATGGAAAAATCCTTTAAGAAATACTATCCTGACATCATCATAGGTTGGAAGATTGAGGAAAGACTAAGACTTCGGGTCTGAAAATAACCGATTACAACGATTGCCTATGAAACGGAGATGATCAGCATGATTATCAGCAATAGCCGATGTAATGTACATCGCTGCCAGGGTAAGGATAAAATTAGTGACTGATGCACAAGGCGGAATACACATTGATCTCGAGGGATCAGTCGCAAATTGGATCAGACAGAGGAAACTTTTTATTTACAAAAAAAGGAAGGAACGGGTTTACAATAGAAATCAGTTCGTCCATTCTATCCTCTATCTAATCGGGAGGTCATGGTCGAAGGAATCAGCCAGATCTGTTCCAGCTTCCTTCATATCATCTACAAAATGTGCTACCCTGTACTCTAGTCCCCGCTCACAAACATCAAAATTACGATAGTCGGCGCCGGAATGGATCCGTACAACATTGATGGCAAGCGCCGCGCCGTATCCCATGCCAGCTCTGGAGATATCGGGGAGGATTCGGGTGACTTCGTTCACCCGCCTTAGGGCCGTCGTGCCCGGTGCATTGGCCGTAATGGCGAGGTTGGCGATAGCAGCTTCAAGAGCATGAAGCTTGGTCTCCAGAGCTAAAAGGGATAAAAGTGAGTAATGGCAAGAGGGGGTAAACAAAGACAGAAATGATAAAAATACTTACCGGTGGCCCGATTCCGAGCGACGTCACGCTCCCGAGAAACTTGATAAATCTCCTGGTTCTTTTCTTCTAGATCAAGATGAAGATCTATGATCTATTGCGCTAAGTCCTTGGGGAGATCGTCACCAACCCTCCTGAACAAAGGTAACAAAATAAGAACGGTTGCTTCATTTTGAGATAAAATAAAAGAGAGCAACCTTCTCTTGGAAGTGCTGGAGATGCCAAGATCGGAGCTATGATTGCTCGCCACGGAAGACATCCTATGAATTGGATTGGGTGATGATAGGCGGAAAAGAGGGTTTTCTTGTTTTTAAGATTGGAACAGGGGAGCTTGAGAAGGTAGGCCGAAATGAAATGAAGGGTGACTTAAGGACCCCAAAGAATGTATCGGGAGATGAATCGGCAGGTAAGGCAATTATGGTACACGGGAGGTGGATGCTTCCGGAGGTTCCACGTCAGTACACTGGAGAAAAAAGAATTTTGGAATAAATATTTATCCCAAAATTAGGGAGCATGTGTTAACACCAGAAATTCGCACGCATAAGAGTATGACAGGTGGACCCAGCTAGCAGTGAAGAAAGGATTCGGCAAATGATCGGGCGACTATTTGGTCCTCAGAGTTTCGATGGATGCCTGTGCGGTCGGCTGTTTTGCGGAGCGGCGGCTCCATTCGGGAAATGGATATAGCAAGTAAAACCGGCTTGCACGAGAAGACACGTAACAATGGAGGACGCCGAGAAAAATAGGAATGGGATTTGTATCTTTCCAAATTTCATTGTGTAAGTCGTAATCGTCTAGGACTCATGTTTTCGACCAGGGTATAAATATAAACCTTCAGCCATTGTAAAACTGTTCACAACCATATCAATACAAACCGGCCCCATGCCACCTTCGAGTCCTTAGTTGTGTCGTCGAGTTCTTCGAGAGGAATCATCGATCCGTCGACTTCCGTAAGTCCCGGCAACCTTGTTATCATGTCTAGTATCATACGGTGGATTTAGATATGATGCAAGTAGTCTTGCTTGTTTTCAATGGTCGTGCGGCGGACCCTTGTTAGCGATCAAGAAGTCTTTGCTTATGCTTTGCTTATGGGTAGATACCGTGCAGCAGACGTTTATTCATATGTTTAGCAGAAGCGAGATAGTTATCGGCTCTGTTAGATTTGGCAAATCTGATAGATTCATTAAGTTATCATGTGTTGCATTGTTTATTTAATTCTGTAACACTCTTTTGCCCAATCTAGATTAATCTTTATTCGGCCTTGCTTCACAAGTTCACTTGTGTCCCAATAATTGCATGATCATGATGGCCGAATCAATTTCCAATCTAGGTTGTTACATGTTGTGGGTTCATGCATTTTAATCACGTTTGAGCTTTGATGAAACTAGGTACCATGCGGCAGATGCAGGTTTTAGATTGGTTTAATCGTGCTTGTTTGTATGTTCCTTACTCATGGACCCCAACTCGGCTAGTTTGCCGATCATGGTTAAGCTTACGCGAGTAACGAGTTTTTATAGATCTGTTTAGATATACGCATGCTTTTAGCTTCTTATCATTAGATTGTATCATGCGGTGGATTAATCTAATTATAAGAAGTGGTGTAGACTTGCACTTGGGTTTATGCTTGACGGGTTTATGAAGACTAGACGTGCGGCAGACTAGTTGGATTAACCTATGTATGTGATGTTTGATTAGATTTATACTTGCAAGTTACCTGTTTACAATTTACTATGTCTCAGTGATAACTTTCATTTGTTTGAACATGCTTTTGCTTATATGTGCATTCGGCAGTTGACATGCTTACATGCTTTCCTCTCATGTTAGCCGAATGACTCTATAAACCTGCCTTGACAGACAACTTCTATAGTTGTATGCTGTCGTGATTGGCTTTCAAAACCGTAAATATGGAACTGTTTGGTCTCACCCAGCATGTTCCAGTGTTATTCTCACAGTTTTATCCCTTGTTGGTTTTCAGGTCAAACCGACTGACACGTCTCCGGATTCCAAACCGTCCGAGCACCCGATTGAAGCCACGCTTTTTCCGGCTTGCTGTGTGTGAGGCGTGTACCACGTTTTGCGTCAACAGAACCCCATCAGGCTGTGAGCGGTGATCTGAACCTCTCAAGCGACTCCAGCTGCTCTGATCATCAACATGTCAATTCTCCGTGGTGGACTGACGTACTGGTAGCTAAGATGAAGTTGCTGTCCGCGCGCATCACCTCTGCTGAACCTTTTGCGGGCTCAATCACAGCAGAAACAAAAACCCGGCCACATGCTTTCCATGCAAAATTCTATATGCAGTTACTGCTATGGATTGGTTGGTTCATTGCCAACACCTCCTATATCTAGACAAGAAGATGGGCATATCCAGGCATTCTAGTTTTATTTCCATGTACCTATATCCGCCTACCACTTCATACATATGTACTGCATACTTCTTTTGGCCACAATGCTAAACTTTCTGCCAATTGGGTGTAAAAATTTCTTCAGAGTTGTGCAACCATCCAATTCACTATAGGAAACCTAGGCTTTGCCGAGTGCCTGAGGCTTTGCCGAGTGCTAAATTTCGGGCACTGGGCAAAGAGCCTCTTTGCCGAGTGTCGGCCACGTGGCACTCGGCAAAGCGCAAACACAAGACAAAGAATGTTTTGCCGAGTGTCCGACACTCGGCAAAGAAAGGCACTTGGCAAAGGCACCTCTTTGCCGAGTGCCAGATGCCGGCACTCGGCAAAGATCCCCTCTTTGCCGAGTGCCAGCCACGTGGCACTCTGCAAAGCATGTGGCCCCGAACTGTGCCACGTGGTCGGGTCTTTGCCGAGTGCCGCTAGGCTGGCTTTGCCGAGTGCCAGGACCTGACACTCGGCAAAGAGCTCGTTGGCTAGTGTTTTTTTTGACACTCGGCAAAACCAATTTTTAAATTATATTTTCAAGCAGTAAATTAATCCAAATGAAAAAGGTTTTAACTACAAAGTTGGTTAACTTATCAAGATGAACAATTTTTGTCTTGGTGATTTCTTCATTTGACAAACTTAAAATAAATTCGTTCACAAATCTTACATATCTCTCCGGTAGTTCATGAAACTACAGGAGTGATATATAATATTTGTGAATAATATTAGAACCACAATGTCAGATGCATAAATGGTCAAATAACCAAAATAAACTTTGTAGATCTTTACAAGTTATGAAAATTTGTAGTTGATAACTTTTTAATTTGAAGTCATCTAGTTATGCAAAACTGCCTTCGAATTTGAAAAATTTAAAATTCGAATTTTTCAAAATACCTCGGATGGAGAAATGACCAAAATGAAAGTTGTATATCTCAAAAAGTTATGAAACTTTGGTGTTGACAACTTTTTGATTTGAAATCATCTTGTCAACGAAAACTACATTTCAAATTGTCAAATTTGAAATTCAAATTTTTTTAAAGGACCTTAGATGGAAAAACTTCCAAAATAAAAGTTGTAGATCTTAAAAAGTTAGAAAACTTTGTAGTTGATAACTTTTTGATTTGAATTTGTTTAGGGCCTTAAATAAGCAAGTTACACTCAGTTTAGTATAATATATGGGTAACCGAAACGGAGATGAAACGTATATGTGTAGTGCAGTAGTAGAAGAGCCTCCGCGCGAATAAGAGGTCGTGAGTTCGCCGAGTGCCTAGTATTTGACACTCGGCAAAGAGCCCTTGCCTTTAGCCCCGGGCCATTTTGGCCTTTAGCCGAGGCATGAAGCCGGGGCTAAGGAATCGGGACTAAAGGTCCGACCTTTAGCCCCGGTTCCTCGCCCCACCTTTAGCCCCGGTTGATAATACCAACCGGGACTAAAGAGGTCTCCAGCCGAGCCACGGTTGCTGGCTTCTTTAGTCACGGTTGTCGAGCCACGGTTGCTGACTAATTAAACCGGTCACATTTTGTAAACTAAAGTATTATATATTTCTAATTTCTGTAAACAAATGATTTAACTGATCTCTATTTCTCCGAAAAATTAAAATAAACTAATTAAACCGGTCACATTTTGTAAGCTAACGCATTATATATTTCTAATTTCTGTAAACAAATGATTTAACTGATCTCTATTTCTCCAAAAAATTAAAATAAACTAATTAAACCGGTCACATTTTGTAAAGTAAAGTATTATATATTTCTAATTTCTGTAAACAAATGATTTAACTGATCTCTATTTCTCCAAAAAATTAAAATAAACTAATTAAACTGGTCACATTTTGTAAACTAAAGTATTATATATTTCTATTTTCTGTAAACAAATGATTGAAATGATCTCTATTTCTTAAAAAATTAAAATAAACTAATTAAACTGGTCACATTTTGTTTTTAGGATACTAATTTAAACTATCAAGTGAATGAACTCAAAATAGCTTCAAAAACCACATATATATATATAGCAGCTAAAATTATGAAAAACTGAAGCTAGTAACCTTTGAACGAGTCGATGTCGACGTAGATGTGATGAAATAGATCAATCGCCGGAGATACGTTAACAAACAAAAATCACCGGAGAAGAGAGCAAACAAGCAGCAAAGCAAGAACTCAATGAAAAAAATGAAGACTGAGAGAGCTCATCCATGTTGCGAATCGTCCAAAGGCCTGTTCTCTGGTAGTGCCCAGCTCATCCATGTTGCAGCGTCAAGTGAAGTGCATGATGAGTGAAAGGCAATTTTCCATGGTCTCCCGTGTCCCGTCCCGGCGCCTCCCATTGCCAACCATAGCATCCCCACTCCCTAGTTGAGTCAGTCATTGCTGCGCTTCTTCTCCTTGACTTCATTTTTATTCATATACAGACAGAAATAAAGTGTCTCCTGTGATGTTGCACCATATGATATGGTTTAATGAGCCGAATAGCATCTCAAAAAGACAGACTTAAACATAATAACTGATGGCATGGACCAACTACAACGACGACGACCTTTAATGTTCTTTGTTCTGTTGTAATTGCAACTTGCAATATAGTTCTCCAGCTTAGTAATGTCATCAATTTAAACTAAACTAAATAAATATTGGCATTCTGATGTTGCTAGTCCTTTTTTAGATAATGCTTCAGCTTAATGTTCGTGATGTTTAGTCCTTTTTCTAGATAATAGAAAACTCAGGCTTTAGTCCTCCGAAAAAAGATACATCATGGGTGTGTTCTGTTTTTAATTTGTCACTGATCAAAATATGTTACGCAAATTAAATATGAATCCATGGCAATAGAAAGAGAAAATATTGCATTTGAGTGAAATGCATAACAATGAGCTAGCTTGTTATCAAAAAATCATGTATGAGCAAATTAAATCAGTGAAAGGCTCGATCATCCTAGCGTTACAAGAATAGAACAAAAAAAAATCATGTTATCAAACAAAATAGATCCTCTGTTTCTCTATAATTCACTCACGAGTCAATTCGTCGGCCAAGTTCACGTTCTGCATCATTGCACGTAAGTGCTGGCCTGATGTATGGCCGCTAAGTCACAAGCAAAATTGGAATCAAGCTGCTAAAGGTGCATGAATGAAGAGTCTGGTGTGAGGTCATTCGACGGAGAGTGTTCAGTGATGTCCTGATGGCTTCCAAGCCTATATCCACAAAATCGGAGCATCTCCTACATGAATAATAAGACCTAGCTTAGCTAGATAGACCAGTGGCGGACTACTACCTTCTTCTCGTTCCAAAATCGTCTTCACTGGTGTCCGAGAACATATATATATAGACTTGGTATAAACTATAGAGAAAGTCTTGGCCTTGAATATCCACTACACTACTATCAATCAACGAACCATTATGTAACCATGACAACACAGCTGACCATTATTTAGCAGCCAGACTGCTCTGAATAGCATTCGTCGCACCCTATCTTGGACATACTCCAACCTCTAAATTTTTAATTCCTTACAGTTTCATAAACTAACTAGGAGTGTAATCGTGATTTTACATATCTCTCTTATAGTTTCATAAACTATTGTTCACAAATATCACTTATTAATGCTCCTGCTACAGATTTTTTTTTAGAAAAGGGAATATATTAATATCCCAGCTTCTGCATCGACCAATGCATATGGTTGTTCCTTATTACAAACAAAAGCAAAGTAGACGAGGAATTCTGAAACACAAAATTTTGTTGAAAACTACAACTAAAAAGCAATCACAAATATCACTTATTAATGCTCCTGCTACAGATATCATGCATGAAAATGGACTCGTATCAACGGGCGCTACGAATGCTTTTATACCGAGAATACTAGTAATAAAATTAATCACATAAATATTCTTTTTACAGAGAACACTGAGCATAGTAATAATGTCGTATGGTGACTCAAATCCATCCATAGTTGAAATAGGAGTCAAGAAAGGTGTGCTATTAGAACTTCTAGTTCTACTAGATCTTGAGTGTAGAATCGTACCAGGAGTAGGACTTCTATTTATATGTATGAGGGTTTTGAAGGGGACTATATAAATCAAGGGGTAGAGGCCATAGGCATCATATGAACCAAGCCAACACAAGGGGTCTCATCCAAGGCTTGTACGGAGCAATTATGAGCGCTCAAGAGGATTAGACTAGACAGTTCTATTGCACTAGATTCTTGTATAGGTCAAGAATCAGTGGGTCCTGGAGGGTCAAGTGAGAGAGCGACAATCTCTTGTACTCTTTTGGAGTTGTGCTAATAGAATTTGCGGTTGGTTTCGCCAAATTCTAATCTCTTGTTGTGATTGCTTCATCATCATCTAGGGTTTTCTACGCGATTCTGTCACACCCCAATTTTAAGGATAAAATTGTGGCGGAAAACTCATGTGTGCCCAGGAAACATTCACACACATAAGTTAGACAAATTACAAGAAGGTGGCATCATCACATTGTTTATTACATAACGATAGTATCAACACAAGTATTACATCAAGCGAAACAAAAGATAACTGAACTGCTAACTAGATCTACTCCACAGGGAACGCTGACTGGGGGAAACCGCTAGCCTAGAAGTCCTCTGGGAAGTCGCCAACTGCACCTTCATCTGTTACCCATCCGGGATTTGCCCAAAAAGAAGATAAACAACAAGCGTAAGTACTCCACGTACTTAGCAAGCTAACACAGGGTTCATGAGGCTCAAAAGGCTGACACTGTCTGACTGCAGTTAGCTTTTAAGTTGGTCAATTTTTAGCATTAAGGTAAACGAGTATTGTGTTGAACCCTTAACCCATGATTCATTTGTCCAACAAAGATAAATATAACATCATAAGGTACCAACAATATAAAGTAAACAGTTATTCAAGTATCAAAGTTCTGCTAGTTTCCCGGGCCACTCGTGACCGTGAGCACGGCTGTTATAACAGTTTTACACTCTGCAGAGGTTGTGCATCTTTACCCACAAGCCGTGTTACCCTTGTGCCCGAGGCGGCCAACCTCTTGATCCACTTCCAAGGTAGATCGGCAGGGCACACTATGAAGCCTTTCGTTGGTTCGTCTAACATGTTAGGACCGCTAGGTTTCCTTGGCAGGCAGATGTAGTAACCCCCCTTTCCTATGGCACAAGGCCGTCGCAGCTATACACATAGGAACAGGAGCAGCCCTACACCCAAAGTGGCAAGCCCCTTTTGCGCCCTTTCGGGTCACCGCTAACAAGTTAGAAAAGGCCAGTGTACTGAGCTAAAACCAGAGCCATATAGCACTCATGGTAGCACTGTCAATCCCAGCTTTTGCTAACAGCAAGTTTTATTAACCGTTAACAACATATCATCCTGAGAACAAAATCATCATTGGACTGGATCAGTTGTAAGTCAGTTAGCACTAGCAAAGCTACCCACATGCATATATCCCACGGGAACAAGAACATCACAGATCACAAAGCTAAGTGGGTTTTCTAAGGTTGCTCAATTGGACACATGCATAAATGAGTGATTAAAGTAAAGTGTATAGGTAAACAAGGAGATCCCATGCTAACTTGCCTTGGTTGTCGAAAGACTGATCTTCCTGCTGGTCGCTGAAAGAGGGGTCCTGGTCGTACCACACCGACTCACCGTCTACTCGATCACAAAACATCACCACGCATTCCAGGTGCAAACATACACGATGCAAACAAGGCTATTATTAGAACAATACACCAACCAGTAATAAACTGAAATAAAACTTTGGTAAAACTGAAGTACGCGTTTCTACGATCACAACAAGTTTT
Source organism: Coix lacryma-jobi var. lacryma-jobi (assembly GCA_009763385.1). Taxonomy (NCBI): domain Eukaryota; kingdom Viridiplantae; phylum Streptophyta; class Magnoliopsida; order Poales; family Poaceae; genus Coix; species Coix lacryma-jobi. The sequence continues at coordinate 27,995,415 of CM019829.1, forward strand.
GGTTCACCGAAAACGGAGTTACTATGCGAAAGATACGGCCGAAACGGTATATATAAAGCCCTAAACAAGATTAACTTGGACCCTACATCTAACCTGTCCAAAACAGACTAACAGGGACATGAACGGATAGAGCACTAAATTACGAAGCTAACGCAACTTGAACGGGTCAAAACGGAGCTAAAACGTGGGTTTTATAAGCATTTTAGTGTAATGGCATTTCTGTAAATAGTCTGAATTGCATTTGAATTTAAATCAAAATATAAATTGAATTTTAAACAAAAACCGCAGCCAGCTAGACTGCGCCTCAATTCCGAAGAAACGCAGGGGTCTGGTTGCAAGATTTTCAAGACACAGAGAACAGTGCCGTAAGGAGTGCGGGTTGATTCCGCAAAACCCCAGGGGCTCTTATGCAAAACTAACCCTGAAGGGGTACGGGTCACTCACGGCCGTCGGATCGATCGTGGAAGGCACGGATTAGATCCAGGGGAGGTGTGCACACGGGCAGTCCGACGGCGCGCCGCGCGCGGGCTCTGGCCGCGACGTCGCGGGGTGGCGCGACGGCGTGCGCGCACCCGCCATGGATGGCGCGCGGGCGCTTGCGGACAAGGGCACTGGGGGCACCGCAAGATGAACCAAGCGGTCGGAGGGGTAGCGGAGCGCAAGGGGGTTCTCACCGCGTCGGAAGAAGGGACGGAGAGGCTCGAACGATGGCGAACGGCGAACGGCGGCGGGGGCCCGAGCGACGGCGACGGAGCTGCGAGCAGACGTCGTCGGTTAGGGCAAAACTGAACGAAAGGGAGAGGGGAGGATGGTTCGGCAACTTCACCGAGGCGCGGCGGAGCTCGGGGAAGGTCGCACACGGCCGGAGCGGCGCCGAATCGACGGGTCGACGGCGGCGGCGGTGGCGATGGCGGCGGGGAGCTCTGGTCGCGATTGCTCGGGTGGTTGCTCTGCTGCGCGGCTCTGCGGGTGCGGGAGTGGGGAAAAGAGGAGCGGGCAGGAGACCGCGTCCACTATATGGACGAGGGAGAGAGCGAGGACGTGGGAGCGAGCTCGCGGAGGACTCGGGGGCATGCGGCTGCGGCAGTTGCGCCCGGCGGCGACGCGGAGAAGGAGGGAGGAGGGGCTGACATGCGGGCCCGGGTTGTCAGTGAGAGAGAGGGAGAGGGGCGCGGCAGCGGCACGCTGGCGCGGGCGGGCCGGCCTGCTGGGCCGCGCGGAGGAGAGAAAAGAAGGAGGGAGGGAGGCCCAGCGCGGGGGGGAGAAGGAGGAGCGGGCGCGCCGGCGGGTTGGGCCGCCAGGCCGCCTGGGCCGAAAGGGAGAGGGAGAGGGGAGAGGAAAATTTTCCCTTTTTCATTTATTTTCAAAGCATTTCAAATCCATTTCAAAAGAAGTTTGAATTCATTTTGAACTTTGGCAAAAACCAGTCACTTCAATAAATCCAGTGCATCAGCATGAGTGCATAAACATGTTGCCACATTATTTTTATTCAACAAAAATTATTTAACCCCTAGGTTAAATGCTCACAAAAATCATAATTAAATTATTTTCACCTATTTTGTTTTGGAGAAATTTTTAGGGTGTTACAGATTCGACTACATCGTTCTTGATACGGTGCTAGCTTATGTCATATTCGCAACATCCTTTCAAAGATCCCAAGACTGCTGCGCATAACTAGGGATATCAGATTCTAACCAATAAAACGTACACTCTAGCTGTAAGCCACACAAGTAAAATGTTTTTAGTATTACTATTGTTATTTGTTTCGATAAATAATTTTGGACGGCTCCATGTGCGACAAATTTTTGTTTTTCTACTTAGGGGATATACTTTGGGACTGCTTCAGGAACTTTGCTCCACGAACTCTACCCTGAAACAACTTCACAGAAAACTGGAGTTTGTGGAGTACTTTTTTTACATAGTCTTATAACTCGATACTTTTTTCTCGAATAACGTGTGTAGAGCTGAAACTATTTGGATAAAAAATGTATGAGCGGAGCTGAAAAGCATGAAACAAAGCCATCCCAAACGGCCCCTTAATTATCCAGACGTCCGGTCTAAGTATTTTTCTTATTATTACTGTTACTAGTTGATATGATAAATAATTCTGCACAGAGTCTTTTGTAGTAAAGTTGGATGTGTTAATTACCGAGACGTTTGATATCTGGATGATGTATCTTTTATTATTACTATTATTATTTTCTTTGATAAATAATTCCTTGACAGGCTCATGCAGTAAAGACGTCTGTGTTAAGTAATTAGCTAGCGAGGCGTCCGATTTCAGAATGGAGTAGTTTTTCTAACTACTGTTATCATTTGCCTCGATATATATATATATTTTCCGATATACACTCTTGTGCACTAAAATTGGCTGCTCAAAAAATACTCTGCAAAAAAAAAACACTTGCAAACTAGACTACCATTGTAGGAGCTGGTTCAATGTTTTGGGACATATATGTGAATATGGGTCACGTACAACATGTTTGGAGAGAGCAGGTTAATAGACAATGTAAGATTGGGAGGTGTCCCCAATCAAAGGGCTGCTCTCTTGTGCTCTTTGTGCTATACATTCGCTGTCTTGTGCTCTGTTAGTCTGCTATGCATGATCTACCATGTCCCTATATTTTTTTTTTTTGAAGAAAATATCCCTGCATTTCAGTCTTAATAATCTGAAGCTTTCTTTTCACCGGTTACAAAATCAGGTTGTTTATACTCGATGAACGTAATCAAGGACCAATGAGGCAAGCATTGCCATTGTGTGATCTAAAATACAAGCATGAGTAGAATACAAGCATGTTTTTTTGGGGTCAGTGTGTTATGACCGGCATCCCTGAAGGGTCGAGATGGCGGACTAGAGGGGGTGAATAGTCCTTTCTAAAATTATTCGCACTGGCCAACTGAAACAAATGCGGAATTAAAACTATCGGTTTAGCCAAGACTACACCCCTCTACCTATACTCTATGATACCTTACAAAAGATCCTAAACAAAGCTAATAAGGTGTCGGGCTAGCTAGAGCTCACCTAAACAATTCTAGCTTGCAAGGTTACACAAACCTAATCAAATAGTACTCAATCAACCGGGGAGCTCCTACACATGCCACTAAGCAAAAGCACAAAGCCTAAGCTCACTAACAATGCTCAATAACAAGGCTACACAAGCTAAATTAGAGAGCTCAACTTAGCTACACAAACTAGGCAATGTGACTAGCAAGACTACAAGTCAACTAGTCACTCACGGGATCAACTTCTATACTACACAAGCAAATAAGATAACTAGCAAGCTACACAGGCTAACTAATTACAAGAGCAACTTCACAAGCACAATATATATGAAAGTAAATACAAGCGTGTGTATGGAGATAGCAAACCACCGAGAAAATGTAGACAATGCTGACACGGTGATTTTATCCCGAGGTTCACTTGGTTGCCACCAAGCTAGTCCCCGTTGTGTCGACCACACACTTTGGTAGTTCGGCGGCTAATAGGCACCACACCTAGCTCGCACTACTAGAGAACAGGCCTTTGGACGATTTGTAAAATCAGCATTAGTCACGGAAAAATTTGCGCCCGGGACTAGAAAGGTCTTTAGCCCCGGTTGGTAACACCAACCGGGGCTAAAGTTCCCCAGCCCAACGGCTCATTTGTCAGAGGGGCCTTTAGTTACCAACCGGGACTAAAGGCCGGTCTTTAGCCCCGGTTGGTAACACCAACTGGGACTAAAGGTTTTGCCCCGGTTGGTGTATCCAGCTGGGGCTAAATGTTGGCATCTTTAGCCCCGGTTGGTAATACCAACCGGGACTAAAAGGTTTTCCCCCGGTTGGTGTACCCAGCCGGGGCTAAATGCCAACATTTAGCCCCGGCTGGGAATAAGAACCGGGGCTAAATGTCCCTCCCTATATTTGAACTCTTCTTCCACCTCATGCCGTGCCCGAGCTCCTGTCTTCATTTTTTCTTCATTCCAGTCGCTTGCTTGCTTGTTTGCTCTCTTCTCCGGTGATTTTTGTTTCTTAACACATCTCCGGCGATTGATTTATTTCATTACATCTACACCGCCATCGACTCCTTGAAAGGTTACTGGCTTAAGTTTTTCATTTTTGTAGCTATTTTGAGTTCATTGACTTGATAGTTTAATTAGTTTATTTTAATCTTTTAGAGAAACAGAGATCATTTAAATCATTTGTTGACAAAAAATAGAAATATATAATACTTTAGTGTACAAAATGTGACCGGTTTAATTAGTTTTTTTTTAGAAATAGAGATCAGTTAAATCATTAGTAACAGAAATTAGAAATATATCGCCTAAAAAAAGAAAAAGAAATTAGAAATATATAATACTTTAGTTTACAAAATGTGACCGGTTTAATTATTTTATTTTATTATTTTGGAGAAATAGAGATCTGTTAAATTATTTGTTTACAGAAATTAGAAATATATAATACTTTAGTTTACAAAATGTGACCAGTTTAATTAGTTTATTTTAATTTTTTGGAGAAATAGAGATTAGTTAAATCATTTGTTTACAGAAATTAGAAATATATAATACTTTAGTTTACAAAATATGACCGGTTTAATTAGTTTATTTTAATTTTTTGAAGAAACAGAGATCAGTTAAATCATTTGTTTACAGAAATTAGAAATATATGAGTTTACAAAATGTGACCGGTTTAATTAGTTTATTTTAATTTTTTGGAGAAACAGAGATCAGTTAAATCATTTGTTTACAGAAATTAGAAATATATAATACTTTAGTTTACAAAATGCAGCAGGATGTCTGCTTGGTAGGTTGTTTTCGAGGGCACCAAGCCAGGTATTTACACCAGCTGGGCCGAGTGCAGTCAGTATGTCGTCAAAGATAAGGGAGCTGTGCATAAAAAGTACAAGTCTTTTGAGGAAGCTTCTGCAGCTCTAGAGGCTTTCAACTCAAGAATCAACTCAATTCCTACTGCACCTACCGCTACCTTACCTTCCTATCAGTTTAGAGTTGCAGACAGTCCATCTTGTTGGACTGTGATGTGGGAAAAATGTGCAGGTGTTGTTAGTTACTTTGGTTGTGGCCAAGTGGATTAGGCTGCACTGTTATCTTGATGTAATAATTAATTAGACAAGTTCAACTGCTACTACTTTTATGCCACCAGTGATTCTTACATTTGGGTGTAATGAACTTGTTTATAAATTTGAGCTAGAAAATTAAATTTGCTGATAAGAATGAGAGATATAATCATGTTATATGTCATTTTATAATTTCATTTGTTTATAAGAATGAGAGATATAATTATGTGATATGTCATATAATGCAGACGATGACACGTCACTGGATGTACAATGCCGATCGTCGCTCAAAAGAGTTCATTGATGGCGTGCATTATTTTTTAAGAGTGGCCGAGGCAAAAAAGCGGAATGGTTTTATGTGCTGCCCATGTGCCCTTTGTAATAATTCAACGGAATATTCTAGCTCAAGGAGTCTTCACTCACACTTGTTTAAGTCGGGTTTCATGCCAAACTATAGTTGTTGGACGAAGCATGGAGAAACTGGGGTTATGATGAAAGAAGGTGAAGAAGAACAATTGGACCCTGACGATGACATTATTGCTAAAGCTGGACTAACGAGCCAGCTCGGCTCGGCTCGGCTCGGCTCGGCTCGGTCTGGCTCGTTTGGATAACGAGCCAGCTCGGCTCGGCTCGTTTGGAAGCTCGAGCTGGCTCGTTTGGCTCGCGAGCCTGATAATAAATAAACTCTCCATAGGTTATAAAAATCATAATAATGTCAACTTCCATATGTACATACCATTAGCGCCATCCCAACGTACCATTACCATACTATATGTCCATCTAGGCATACAATAACAAGGATTCAAGGGCACAAAGCCCTGAGATGTTCATAGCAAACTTATAGCCATACAAAATAAAGTTCTAGGGCAAATACTAAAAGACAGGCAGACAGCACACAGCTGGCTCGTTAAGACACGAGCTAAACTTCTTGCTTAGCTCGTACGAAAAATTAAACGAGCCGAGCCGAGCCGAGCCACTATCGATCCGAGTCGAGCGAGCTACCGAGTTGCGAGCTTTTGGTCCAGTTTTAATTATTGCTCAATACGGTGACTTTGGTGATACTGCAATGGGGTAAGGTGAAGAAGAGGCAAGTGCAGAAGACACACTCGCTGAAGATGATACTCTTGATGATGTCATTCGTGATGCACAAAGAGATTGCGAAAGTGAAAAGGCGAAGGCTAAGTTTGACCGTATGCTAGAGGATCACAGGAAATTACTATACCCGTCTGCTGCAGATGGAAAAAAAAAGTTGGGTACAACACTTGAGTTGCTACAATGGAAGGCACAAAATGGTGTATCGACAAGGCATTTGGACAATTATTGAAGATTATAAAACAAAAGATGCTTCCAAAACCTAACGAATTGCCCGCCACTACGTACGAAGCAAAACAAGTCGTCTGTCCTTTGGGTTTAGAAATCCAGAAGATACATGCATGTCCTAATGACTGCATCCTGTACCGTGGCAAGGAATACGAGAATTTGGATGAATGCCCTGTATGTAATGCGTCACGATATAAGATCAGGCGAGATGACCTGGCGATGTTGAGGGTGAAGAATGTCCCCGGAAGAAAATTCCTGCCAAGGTTATGTGGTACGCTCCTATAATACCACGCTTGAAACGTCTGTTCAGAAACAAGGACCATGCAAAGTTGGTGCGATGGCACAAAGAAGACCGTAAGGTAGACAACATGTTGAGACACCCTGCTGATGGGTCCCAGTGGAGAGCAATAGACAGAGAATTCCCAGAATTTGCAAAAGACGCTAGAAACTTAAGGTTTGCTTTAAGTACGGACGGGATGAATCCTTATGGGGAACAGAGCAGTAGTCATAGCACGTGGCCTGTTACTCTATGTATCTACAACCTTCCTCCATGGTTATGCATGAAGCGGAAGTTCATTATGATGCCAGTGCTCATCCAAGGCCCGAGACAACCTGGCAACGACACCGATGTCTACCTGAGGCCATTAGTTGAGGAACTCCTACTTTTATGGAGTAAATCAGGTGTACGTGTGTGTGATGATTACAAACAGGAACACTTTGACCTGCGAGCATTGTTGTTCGTAACAATCAATGATTGGCCTGCTCTAAGTAATCTTTCAGGACAGACAAACAAGGGATATAATGCATGCACACATTGTTTTGATGACATGGATAGTATATATTTGAAAAAATGTAGAAAGGTAGTGTACCTTGGCCATCGTCGATTTCTTTCCGTGAATCACCAGGTTAGAAAGAAAGGCAAACATTTTAAAGGTGAGACAGACCACCGGAGCAAGCCTCGCAACAGAACTGCGGAAGATATACTTGAGATGATCAAGGATGTGAAAGTAGTCTTTGGAAAGGGGACGGGCAGTGAACCTGTTCCGAAAGACGCTTCGGGACACGCACCCATGTGGAAGAAGAAATCAATATTTTGGGAGCTACCCTATCGGCATGTACTAGAGGTCCGCCACGCGATCGACGTGATGCACCTGACAAAGAATCTTTGTGTCAACCTTCTAGGATTCATGGGTGTGTATGGAAAGTCTAAGGATACACTTGAAGCACGACAAGACTTGCAGCGCATGAAAGAACGAGACAACCTACATCCAGAGAAGACAGATGATGGACGCCATTACTTAAGACCTGCTAGCTATACTCTTAGCAATGAAGAGAAGGAAATCATGTTTGAATGCCTAAACAGCATCAAGGTCCCATCTGGATTCTCCTCCAATATAAAGGGAATAATAAATATGCAAGAGAAGAAATTCTTAAACTTAAAGTCGCATGACTGCCACGTGCTTATGACGCAATTGCTTCCGGTTGCTTTAAGAGGAATTCTACCTCCACATGTACGTCTGGCCACTGTGAAGCTATGTGCATTCCTCAATGCAATTTCTCAGAAGGCAATTAATCCACTAGAACTAGCTACTCTACAGAATGATGTGGTTCAATGTCTTGTGAGCTTTGAGTTGGTGTTCCCTCCATCCTTCTTTAATATCATGACACACCTCCTAGTTCACCTGGTCAAGGAGATTCATATCCTCGGTCCTGTGTTCCTACACAACATGTTCCCCTTCGAGAGGTTCATGGGAGTACTAAAAAAATATGTTCACCAACGTGCTCGGCCAGAAGGAAGCATCGCCAAGGGCTATGGGACAGAGGAGGTCATAGAGTTCTGTGTTGACTTTATTCCTGACCTCGACCCGATTGGTGTTCCTGAATCACGACACGAGGGGAGGCTGTGTGGAAAGGGGACACTAGGGAAGAAAACATATATCGGTACGGGGAACGATTATTTCAATAAAGCGCACTACACAGTTCTTCAAAACTCATCAGTGGTGGATCCATATATCGAGGTACACAAGGAGTTCCTACGATCCCAATTTCCTGGGAAGAATGAAGTTTGGATTACACGTGAGCACATGAATACTTTTAGCACTTGGTTGCGAAAAGAATGTCTGGGTGATAACAATATTGATGAGCAACTATATTTGTTGGCTAGGCAACCATCATGGCACATCCTCACGTACAAAGGATATGAGATAAATGGAAACACATTTTACCCCATTACTCAAGATAAAAGGAGCACAAACCAAAACAGTGGTGTTCGCGTAGATGCCACAGACCCAAATGGGAATAGACAAACATATTACGGCCGCATAGAGGAGATTTGGGAACTAGACTACGGACCTAATTTTACAGTCCCTTTGTTTCGATGCCAATGGGTCAAGACGACCGGAGGCGGAGTAACAGTTGACAAGGAGTATGGAATGACAACAGTGGATCTCAACAATATTGGATACAAAGGTGAACCATTCGTCCTTGCTGCTGATGTGAATCAGGTGTTCTACGTGAAAGACATGTCTACAAAACCCAAGAGAGGGAAAAATGATGAAAAATCAACCAAAGAGCCAAAACGCTACATAGTTCTTTCAGGAAGAAGAAACATCGTGGGAATTGAGGACAAGTCAGACATGTCAGAAGATTATGAAAGGGATGACCGAATACCGCCCTTCAGTGTGACCAAAGACCCAAGCATCCTGCTAAATGCTGAGGAGACTCCATGGTTACAACATGATCATAACCAAGGGACATACGTCAAGAAGAAGATCACCAGTGTACCCGCTTGATATATAGTGATGTTTTAACTAATATTATGTATTACAGTTTTTGTGTAATTAATAATGATTATGGATAGTCATGGTTCGTTGATGTTTTATCTTTTTAAATTATATTGCAATTTAACAGTGAATTTCTCTACCGTGTATTTGGACAATGAAAGATGAACAACCCAAAATTTAACGTTCAGATAATGCAAAAACAATTTCCCTATCGAGAACCAGTTGTTTTAGATATTTAAATTTAACATTATATTTTTGCATTAACAAAATATGAATTGTTATTTACATTTATATTCGTTATTATAAGAAAAGAAAAGAATTTATGTTACAAAATTTTCTACTACACAATAAGGTAAAAGGAAATACAACTGTTATTTTTAAGTAATTTTATGCCTAATATTGAATTTACTATGCAATTAACAAGTATTACAACATATTAATATAGCCAAAACTTAATTCAAAACCCAAAATACAGAAAACCCAAAACAAAGGCGGGAGAAACCCCTTTAGTCCCGGGCCGTGGCACCACCCGGGACTAAAGGATCCTTTAGTCCCGGGGCGTAAGACCGCCCAGGGCTAAAGGTCCACCCCTTTAGCCCCGGGCGGGCTTACGCCCCGGGACTAAAGGTCTTTTAGTCCCGGGTGGTGCCACCGCCCCGGACTAAAGGGGCCCCGCGTATATAGGGCACAGGGCCCTCCTCCTTCCTCAGATCGACGTCAGAGTTTGCGCCGCCGCCTCCGTCTTCGCCGCCGTACGTCTGCTGTGCCTCGCCGCCGTCTCGTCCTCCCGTTCGCCGTCGTCCTCGCCATCCTCCGCGGTGCCCTCGGCCTCACTTCCGCGCGCGCGGCGCGCCCTCGGCCTCCCTCGTGTCGCCGCCGCGCGCCATCGGCGCTCAGAGAGCTCCGGCCCTCGCCGTCGTCCGCGCGGTCCCTCGGCCTCCCTCGCTGTCGTTCGCCGACCGTTGCTCCCCTTGTGTCGTCGTGTCTCGTCCTCGCCGTCGTCTCGCGGCCGCTCCGGCCGTGTGCCTAGTCCTCGCGCTGCCGGTGAGGGGAGTGCCACCGCGCGTGCGTGTGTGTGAAGTGTTTGTGCGTGTGCGTGTGTGTGCAGTGTATGTGTGTGTGTGCAGTGTGTAATGTATGCACTGTGTGTAAGGAAAAAGAAAATAGAAATCGATATGAATTGAAAATAGAAAGTAGTTTTGACGCTAACAAAATATTATATTTACACATGTAGATAAAAAGAGATTGGTCGCGTTGACCGCGCCGTCCGCCGTCATCCTCACCGTGTGATCCTCACCGCAACGTGATCCTCGTCGTCGTCCGTTGTCGTCCTCAACGCGACATCATCCTCGCCGTCGTCTGTCGTCGTCCTCTCATCAACGGTGTGTCCTTTGTGTTAGATGGAGGAGGAATAATCAATTAGATAATTTGGTCTTTAGATATGTAAACATTTATTTATATTGGTCGTGTATATGTTTATGAAATAATCACTTGGATATGTTTATGGAATTGAATAATCACTTAGATATGTTTATGGAATAATCACTTGGATATGTTTATGGAATAATCACTTGGATATGTTTATGGAATAATCACTTGGATATGACTTTTCGATCATGTCGGTAGTGTTATTTTTACGAATATAGTCTTTATGGATATATGTTATTTTTAATGTTGTCAAAACCTAGACCCGAAATCCCCGAAACCCGAAACCCTAAACCCCAAACCCAAAACCCGAAACCCGAAACCCGAAACCCGAAACCTAAACCCTAAACACTAAACCCTAAACCCTAAACCCTAAACCCGAAACCCGAAACCCAAAACCCGAAACCCTAAACCCCAAACCCGAAACCCGAAACCCGAAACCCGAACCCTAAACACTAAACCCTAAACCCTACACCCGAAACCCGAAACCCGAAACCTGAAACCCGAAACCCTAAACCCGAAACCCCAAACCCCAAACCCGAAACCCGAAACCCGAAACCTAAACACTAAACCCTAAACCCTAAACCCTATACCCGAAACCCGAAACCCGAAACCTGAAACCCGAAACCCTAAACCCGAAACCTAAACCCTAAACCCTAAACCCTAAACCCTATACCCAAAACCCGAAACCCGAAACCCGAAACCCAAAACCCGAAACCCTAAACCCCAAACCCGAAACCCGAAACCCGAAACCCGAACCCTAAACACTAAACCCTAAACCCTACACCCGAAACCCGAAACCCGAAACCCTAAACCCGAAACCCAAAACCTAAACCCTCAACACTAAACCCGAAACCCTATACCCGAAACCCGAAACCCTAAACCCCAAACCCGAAACCCGAAACCCTAAACCCGAAACCTAAACCCTAAACACTAAACCCTAAACCCTAAACCCTAAACCCTATACCCTGAACCCGAAACCCGAAACCCTAAACCCGAAACCTAAACCCTAAACACTAAACCCTAAACCCTAAACCCGAAACCCTATACCCGAAACCCGAAACCCTAAACCCCAAACCCGAAACCCGAAACCCTATACCCGAAACCCGAAACCCTAAACCCCAAACCCGAAACCCGAAACCCTAAACACGAAACCTAAACCCTAAACACTAAACCCTAAACCCTAAACCCTAAACCCTAAACCCTATACACTAAACCTGAAACACTAAACCCGAAACACGAAACCCGAAACCTAAACCCTAAACACTAAACCCGAAACCCTATACCCGAAACCCGAAACCCTAAACCCGAAAACCGAAACCCTATGCCCGAAACCTAAACCCTAAACACTAAACCTGAAACCCTAAACCCGAAACCCTAAACCCGAAACCCAAAACCCTAAACCCAAAACCTAAACACTAAACCTGAAACCCTAAACCCTAAACCCGAAACCTAAACACTAAACCCTAAACCCGAAACCCTAAACCCCAAACCCGATCAGAAATATGGTGTCTATTATCCTCCATGTTATTCGCAGAAATGGCTGACCCAGTTGACAACATGGAGGAGGAAATGTACGACTTAATCAACAGCGGTGCTAATCAAGATTTTGCAGGTGACGATAACAATAATCAAGAAGTAGATGATGGCAGTCAATACTTTGCCGATTATGAAGAAATAATGCAAGAAAATACTAGCGAGGTATATACCTACAATAATCTCTATGTGCACATGAAATTCTAAACAATTTATAAATGTATTTATAATATACTATTCCTACATACGTAGCCCTCCGGATCGACAACGACTACCGGGAAGAGTAGGACCGTACGAGGTCCGAAGAAGCCATTGGATGGCCGGTACATTATCTCAGAATTCAACGAGGAAACAGGCCAAGTACTTGGAGAACATGCACAGAAATTTGTTGGCCACTGTGGGTACCTTGTAAGGGATAAGATCCCGATCAGTGCTCGTGAATGGAAGAAAAAGACAAGTGCTCCTCATATAAGTTTTGTCTCTAATCTTGATAAGGAACTGGTTTGGCAAGATGTCCTTGCACATTTCACACTTGAAACAGAAGATATAAATTTGAAGGCAAGAGTTCGGGACTGGGCTATGAAGAAAATGGCAACACTATTCCAGGGCTGGAAGAAGACCTTATACAACAAATTTATCAAGAAAGACCTAACTCCGGATTTCAACACTAAGGCCTACGTCAAGTTGAGGCCATTTTGGGATGAGTTTGTAGAATTTAAGAAATCAGAAGAGGGTGAGGCACGGGTCAGAAGGAACCAACAGAATGCCCGACAAAAATAATACCACCATCACTTGGGATCAGGTGGCTACAAGAGTGCCATTCCTAAATGGGAAAGAATGGAACGAGAGTTGCTAGCCAAGGGCATTGAACCAGAATCGATAAACTGGCTTGAGCGCGCCAAGTATTGGTTTTTTGGTCATGGAGGAAGCCTGGACCTACAGACAGGAAGGATACAGTATGGCGAAAAACTCCATAGAGCAGCAGAAAGATTTGCTTATGCTAGAGAAATGGCTGCCAGTGGCAGGTGGCAGCCGAACAGAGACAAGGACGAGCTGACATACGCCCTGGAGAATCTTGAACATGGTGGGAGAACCAGAGGCTATGGAGAGGTGTCGTGGGAGCATGCCTTCCCTCGGGACATAGAGACCTATAGAAGCCGCGCGAGAAAGAAGGAGGAGGAGGCACAGCGGTTGCAAAGGTTAGAGGAAATGGTTCTTCAGTCACAGGTCGCGGCTCTTGAAGCAGTTGAGCGAGAAAAAGCACTTGAAGGCAAATGAACGAGGAAATAAAAGGCAAGTGCAGTTAGCAGTAAGTTCGATGCAAAGGCAATCTGCATCAGAGCCGGGAGTCAACATCAGCCCCCCTGATCAAATGAAAAGCAGTTGCACTTCCACAGAGGTCCCAGACGACGCAGCACTACGCTTTTCCGTGGATGACATCACCGAGCCTCTCACGACATGTGAACTGCATATTCCTCAGGGGAATGCCACAGTCATGGTGGCTATAGGTGTTGTATCTCCTATCGATCCTACAAACACACCAAGATGTCATGGGGCAATAATACCTCCTGGATATGCTAGCGTCTCGGTGGATAGGGTGGTGAAAGGTTACGACAATGTCGTACTTGACATTGAAGGAGGTGATGGCGAGAAGACATTAGGAGAAGCGGAGAAGACATTCATATGTTGGCGCAAGCGCTATATCATAATTCCTGGCGCATCACCTCCTCCTCCTCAACAACCTAACCCTAGGTGTGTATGAAATTAGTGAATGAAAGTTAACAGTATTGGTGAGCTAATAGTATAAATGGATACTCATACCATGTTCTTTTCGCAGCAGGACATCCCCCAACCTAAGTCCAATTATGCATTCACCACATGATCACAGTGTTGCGGGCGATGATGATCAAGATCGAACATGACGGGATCCATCACCGCCACTGGCCCCATCTCCTCCACGACGGGATCCAACACCGCCACCGGCCCCATCTCCCCCACGGCGTGATCCAACACCACCGCCACCTGCCCCATCTCCTCCACGACGGGATCCAACACCGCCACCGGCCCCATCTCCCCCACGGCGTGATCCAACACCGCCACCGGCCCCACCATCTCCTCTAAAGCGGGCTCCGACACCGCCACCTGCCCCATCTCCACGGCGGGTTCCAACACCTCCACCGCCAACAAAGAAGAGGCCTGTCACACAAATAAAGGCGTCAGCCCCCACCACCTCCGAAGAAGAGAGCCTCTGTGAGAAAACCAGCTCCCAAGATGACAAAACTTGCATATGACATTGACCGAGGAGGAGACTGAAGTTGCAGTGCAAAAAGACTAGAACAAGTTCTTTGACGCTGCCATTGCTAGTGGTCGAGCAAGCGAAACCCGGAGAAGCCGTACCTTTTTGTTCGTCCTGAAAAACTAAGGCAAACTGTGGACGCTCACCAAAAAAAGGTACGTGCTGCCCATAAGGCTTCGCCAAAATCAGACTATGATCGCACGCTCAGCAAATCACTTGAGGAGGCGAAGAAGACAAAGAAGAGAGCAGGAAAGGGTGTCCCACAGCTCGGGGAACAAAAGCAGCAATCAGTGTCGGATCTAGTTGTTGGAATGAATACGGTACAAACATGGACGTCATGGAACGAGCATATGGAGACATTGATCCTGAGCATCTGCTCAAATTTTTGGAGGAAACTGGTTTAAATGTGGAAAACATACTCGGGGAAGCAGACATCAAAAGTGCTGCAGTTATTGATAAATGGCAGAGGGCATATGTATATGGTCAAAGTCTATACAACCCAGCGGCCCTGAGGGATCTTGGTACACAAATGCACTTGCTAAATCAGTGGTACCTCACGGCGTGTGGCAGAAAAGCTGATGACTATATTTGCATCAGAATTAGATACCATGATTACTTTCATGGTGATGACATCATATATGTTCAGTTTAATGAGTTACATCAGCTCTGCCACATGGACGCTCTCGACAAATCTCTCGTCAGCTGCTTTTGCCTGTAAGTGATTGTTTCTTTTAATAATCTCACTTTAGCTTATGTATATGTATAAGTAATTATCCTCACACTAGCAAGCGTTTGTAAACATATGCAGAAATATGATGAGACAACTAAGGCGTAAAAATGACAAGGAGATTGGTTTTCATCGATCCATATATCGTCTTCAAGCACCCCAGCAATACTCTCTCGGATGTATGGAAAACTCAAACAGAGAGGAATTGCGGAGGTTCTTCGTAAACCAAAGGGACAAAAGATATATACTATTCCCCTACAACTTTAGGTGAGTTTTGTTGTCATATGCATATTTTATTATAGGTTGACATAAAGATATATGTGTTGACTATATAAATATAAATGCAGTTTTCACTGGATACTAATTGTGATCGATCTCCACGAGAGTCGTTTGCTAATCTATGACTCTCTGAGAAAACCACAAGAAGATTACAAAGATATGATAGATATTATCCGAGGGTAAATGTGATCTTTAAATATTGATTCCTGCTCTTTAACTCTGCAATAGTTAAGTACTGATCCATTATATATATTGTGCAGGGTTTGGGCTTGGTTTGTTCAGAAACACCGTCCGGATCTGAAAGCGCAACTTTCTGATCCTCTACTAGTAAATGTAAGTTGTACTACCTCCCTGCCTCTTTACCTTAATTAACATCACTCAGCAGATGCACGCTCAACCAAGAGTAATCTTTTATATCTTGTATAGTGGGTTCTACGGCAGTCACGGGAAACAATTTATGTGCGTACTATGTTGTGAGTTCCTGACGGTGTATGAAAAAAGAACTCCTCTACAGAGTCAGCAAGTACGTAACATGTAAATAAATTTATTTCATTTTTTGTTACTTTTACATAAATATTATGTATGTTAATACTTTCTTTTTCTTTTAATCCAAATTGAAGGAGACATGGTTGAAGAACCAGGTGATGGCTAAGGTCCGCCTCAAAGCAATTCAAGAGACCATCGCGGGCTTCCTTATGACCATGTGCTTAAGTCTGGCACCGAGTATTGGTTTAACAAAGACGAACCAATGAAGCCAAACCAAGATGAACACTTGTATGACCTCTAAGTCAGGACAATATTGTGTTGTAAATATCAAGTTAAGGATGCATGATGGATAATGTTGTATATTTTATGTATATATGTATAGATAGCTCTATAATATATATGTATATAGTTTCATATTCATTTGCGTGTGTAATTGTAAATTTATGTGTTTAATATATATTTATTAGCAAGTGAAGAATATGTATGTATTTGAAACCGGCCTAATCTAATATATTAGCAGCGAAGAATACGTATTAGAAAACCTAATGTATAATATATTAAAGCAGCAAATAAAAACATATTAGAAAACCTAATGTAATTCTAAAACAGAAAACAATAACCAATTGAAAAGAAAAAAGAAAAGAACCTAGGGTCTTTAGCCCCGGTTAGTAATACCAACCGGGACTAAAGAGGCCAGCCATCGGGGCCCGGCTCGGGACCTCTTTAGTCCCGGTTGGTATTACCAACCAGGGCTAAAGGTGGCGTGGAACCGGGGCTAAGGGTCGGGCCTTTAGTCCCGATTCCTTAGCCTTGGCTCCATGCCCGGGGCTAAAGGCCTGTTCTCCAGTAGTGTCGACACTCGAGCGCCGCAAGAACTCACCCACAAGTCAGGGTAACTCAATGACACGCGCAATCCACTAGAGTTGCTCTTCGCGATCCCCGCGGGGCGAGCACAATGCCCCTCACAAAGCCTTCTCCGAAGCCACGCACAATCTTCTTGTGGGCTTCACGACGGAGACACAGCCACCAAGCCGTCTAGGAGGTGGCAACCTCCAAGAGTAACAAGCACCACCGGCTTGCAACTCGATCACCTAGTGCCACTCGATGCAATCTCTCAATGCAACGCACTAGCGATCACTCACTCGCTATCGATTCGCACACTAGCAAGCACAAGCGAGTTAGAGGGCTCCCAAGCACATCCACACAAGCCACAAAGGCTCTAGAGTGCTCAGCAACCAGCCCAAGGCCGGTTACCAACGATATATATAGCCCCAAGGGCTAACTAGCCGTTGCCCCTTCACTGGGCAACCTGCGCTACCATCGGACGCTCCCGATTGGGCCATCGGACGCTGAGGCCAGCGTCCGATGCTTGGATGCTCGCCACATGTCCCCCACGATCAACTTCGGCCGAGCGATCCCAACGGCTATATTCCTTCCCGCGCTGGTTAAGTGGCATCGGACGCGCCGATGCCTAGCATCGGACGCTCCGATGGCCTCTGCTCAAATCTGCGCAAAAACGCCCTCACATCGGACGCGCCGGACACTTTGCATCGGACGCTAAGGACCAGCGTCCGATGATACACCAGAGAGGTTCCAGAACGCTCCCAACCACATCGGACGCGTCCGGTGGAACCACATCGGACGCTAGGGTGCGTCCGATGCTCCCGGCACAGAAAGCTCACGCCATGTCACTTCCATCGGACGCTCGGACCAGCGTCCGATGTTCACAACTGCTGCGTCTGATGCTCCTCTGAGCAAACAGACTCTCTAGGGTTTGCCATCGGACGCTCGGCCCAGCGTCCGATGCCCCTCGGACCAGCGTCCGATGCTTCCCGAGCACAACACTTCTCCTCCGAAAACCGCTGAATGTGCCAACACAGCTTCTTTCAACACTAGTTTCTCCCACTTCTCCACACCTCCTTTCAACACAGCTTCTTTTCAAAACAACTTCTCCTTTGCAAATGTGCCAACACCACCAAGTGTACATCAACATGTGCATGTGTGTTAGCATTTTCACAAACATATCCAAAGGATTTTCACTTGTACTCACCACGCCATTCGATCCTAGTAACATCGCAAAGTTAGATCGCTCAAGTGGCACTAGATGACCGATATGCAACCAAGTTTGCTCCTCTTAATAGTATGGCCATCTATCCTAAACCCGGTCATAATCTTCTCTACACACCTATGACCGGTGAAATGAAATGCCCTACAAGTATACCTTTGCCTTGCACATTCCATTCCATCTCCTCCGGTGTTGATGCAACACATGCACCAACCTCTTCATCAAATGATATGATCCACTTCATATCATCACATGGTCTCCATGGTCCATCGATCTTGACATCACTTGCTCTTCACCATCGCTTTGGTCCTTCGGTGCCAAGTCTTGCTTAAGCCTCCCGACACTCGGTACCAACGGCTTCAAAGCCTCCAACTTGCCCTTCACCTTCGCAACCGGTCCATCAAGCCAAGTCTTGCCTTGATCTTCACCATCTTAGCCACATGACCACATGTCATGTTCATGTGCATTAAGCTCCTTCTTCACAAGTGTGAGCCTTGCAACATCCTCCAAGCCATTTCACCTCTATGGCATATGTTGCTCACACATGATCACCTGTGGACTAATCACCTGTGTAATTCACTTCAAACACATATTAGTCCACCTAAAGTTGTCACTCAATTACCAAAACCAAACTAGGACCTTTCAATCCCATATGCCAGGAGGAGGCCCAATAGTGGCTAGGCTATGCGCAGGAGTTAGGGGTTAAAAGCCCATATTTATCTTTAATTATTTATTTCCATAATTAATAGAGCAATTAGCCATATATAGGAGTTGTAATCCCGTGGACAGAAATTATGCAAAGAGTAATCATATTACTCGGCTTCCCATTGGGAGCTGGGAGTCCTAAACCCTAGCCGTCACTCTCTCTCTTCCACGCCGAGCGACCACGGCGCCTCGTCGTCGCCCGGCGTTCAAGCCCCGTCCTCCGATCTTCCACTGGTACAATCTCCGATCGACAAGGCATAGAGAGCTGCTGCCTATCAACCTGGTATCAGAGATCTCTTGTTCGATGTCGCTTCCGTTGCCCACCTCCTCCACACCGCCGATCGTGTCCTCCACCCCGCTGTCGTCCACCTCTATTCCGCTGCTGCACTCCACCACCACCATCGCCATGATCCCAGGCTCCGCAGGGGCGGCCTCTGCTCCCGGCGGGCTGGCAGTCCTAACGCCCGAGGAGGTCACGCATGCCATCCTTGATTTGGGTCGTGCGGTGGGCGAAATCCGCGCCTTCCTGGGCGGCTCCAATCATGTGCAGCCACATCCCCCACCGCAAATCCCACCACGGCCGCCACAACAGCAGTTGCCGCCGCCGATGCCATCTTCCATGGTCGCGACGTCCGGGGTCACGCCTCAGTACGGCATGCCGCCCGAATTGCAGAGCTCCTCCCCACGTTCGTCGGCGCCGATCCCGTCGAGTGGGGTGTCGATCCAACAGATTCAGTTTCCGCCCTCCCCGTCCCCGCTGCCGTCCTGGCTGTTCGCGGCGCCGCCGGTCTATTCCTCATCCACGACGCAACCATGGCTTCCACCGTCGTCCTCTGCTGGCGTCGGGACCTCCTACGGGGGCGTTCCAGCCCCAGGGGTCCTCTATGGTGGCATCGACGGGACGTTGTTCCCCGGCAGCAGCATGCCACCGCCCCACCCTTCAGCGGCGCCGGCCCCAGATTCGGACGGCGGGGGGCCTACCTACGGGGGCGTCCCCACCTATGGCGGTGGCGTCCCCAACTATGGCACCCAGGTCGGCCAACCACCGTTCGGCCATGATCCGCAAGCCAAGTTCTACAAGCTCGAGTTTCCAACATACGACGGCACCGTCGATCCGCTGAATTGGCTGAACCAGTGCGACCAGTTCTTTCGCGGCCAGCGCACGCCGGCAACCAACCGTACCTGGCTGGCCTCCTACCAGTTCTTTCGCGACCAGTTCTTTCGCGGCCAGCCCACGCCGGCAACCAACCGTACGCCGGCGACGTGCGCAGACCTGGTACTACGCCTTGGAGCAAGACGAAGGCATGCCGACGTGGGAGCGTTTCCGCGACCTATGTCGCCTTCGCTTCGGCCGCCGCTTCAGGGCAGTCGGCTGGCTGAGCTCGGGCGGCTTCCCTTCACCACCACCGTCTAGGAGTTCGCAGATCGTTTCCAGGCGCTCGCCTGTCACGCGCCAGACGTCTCTACGCGTCAGCGAGCTGAGCTCTTTGTCGGCGGCTTACCGGAGCATATCAGGGTGGATGTCGAATCCACCGCCCGCAGGACCTGCAGTCGGCGATGTACTACGCTCGCGCTTTTGAGCGACGGGCGGCTGCGACTCCTCCGGCGCTTCCTGCCCGCGCCGCCCGACCAGGCCCGAGGGGGGGGGGGGGGGGCAGCAGCGCGCGCACCGGGCGCTGGGCCGGCTGCGCCTCCTCCAGCTGCGGGAGCGGGCGCTCCGGGTGGCCGCGCCTTCCGGCGACTCACGCCAACTGAGCAGCAAGAACGGCGCCGCCAAGGGCTCTGCTACAATTGCGACGACCTCTACGCCCCGGGTCATGTGTGCCAGCGCCTCCTCTACTTGGCTGCCGACGACATCATCGAGGAAGCCGCACCGCCACAAGAGGAGGTGGCTGCGCTGGCTCTGCAGAACCATGATGACGCTCCCGAGGCCAATGTTTTCTATGAAGCCACTAATGCAATATCAGGCACAAAATACCCTACTTCTAACTTATATCTTCATGAAATATTGAAAGTGAAGTTGACTATGGAGCAACAACATTTTGACGAGGAATCTGAGATGTTTGCTACACTGAAATACATGAAGAAAAATAGTTTGACAAGTACTGGACGGTATCATGGCTGGATATTTGTATTTCGGTGATTTTGGACCCTCAATTCAAGTTGCAGTACCTTGAGTTCCGATTCCGCAAAGAATTTCAGGATGATGCTACTTGGATGATCAACAAAATAAAAAATGTGTTTGAAAGGCTATTCAAAGAATACCTCAAATCAAATGGAAATGTTGCAGATCCTATGTCACAAGGAATTGATGTTGAAATGAGTATAATGGACCATGATCCTTTGACAAGTTGGGACCGACATGTGCTCAGTGCCCGGTCTACCAACGAGGCATCCATAGAACTTGAGACATATTTGAAAAATGTGCCAATTAGCCGTAGTGACCAATTCAATATCCTTGCATGGTAGCAGATGAACCCAGCTGAGTATCCAAGACTGAGTCGCATGGCACAAGGGATATCCCCCGCTATATATTTAGAGTTAATTGTTTCAAACACATGTCCTTGACTTCCCTATCTATACTTCATGTCAAAGAAAGCACTACTGCTTTATTCAACTTCAGATAGAGGCATAAGGAATTACTGGGCAAAAACTCCTCGTGTTGAGATCCAACTAATAAAATGCTAGGAGAACTTTGGTAGTGGCCGGTGTAATGACATTGATTGTGAGCATAATCCCCTCCGTCTTAATTAACCGCAGATGTTTCATGTACGATGGCAGCAGGTGTAATAGCATTGACTATGGAGACTTTTTCCTCCATGTGCTCTCATCTCAGCCCCCTTCACATCTGCTCCATATATATAGATTTGTTAGATAGAATATTATTGTCACTAGGAAAATATGTCCGTGCGTTGCAACGGGTGAAATATCAAATAATCAAGGAAAACGACAACACAATGTTACATATCTATTTTGTTTTGTCTTTATTTATAGAATTTAAAAGCACCTTTGTCCCCTTTTATAAGACACGACATAGAATGACATATTATCTTAAATTATACTTTGATCATTTATTTACTTTATATTATATTATTTATACTTATAAAATTAAGATTTAGTGACATGTTTTAGAAAAATAACATTTTTGGGACTTAAATAAAGATAATTTTTATATAAACATTATAGATCTTGATAAGATTTATAATTTTTTAGTTTTGAGTTTTTTATTTAAAGTTGTTAAGATGCTAAAACAATTAATGGTATATTTAGATCTAAGAGTACTTTCTTATTTTTTTTGCACCTGCAGTTTGACACCATTAGAGTCCAATCTGATGGTAGTGGTATGGAGGGAATAAAAAGTTTTGAGTAGTGGTCTAATCTGATGGCAGTGGCATGAAAAATAAAAGGTCTAGAACAGTAGTGCCGAAGACCGCCAAGTTTTGTCAATGACTCAGAAGAAATTGTTATCTTTTATAATAGTTCATGGGGAATTCTCCCTATAAAGAGTATGAGCATAACTATGTTAACCGTTCACCGCTCAGTACCTCCACTGTCCAACCTTATCCTTTTCACTGCATTGCTTATCCATTCCTTCTCCAAGAGCCCGTCGGCCCCATTCATGGCGGAGCGGATCTCACCCAATAACTCTCTCTCTCTCTCTCTCTCTCTCTCTCTCTCTCTCTCTCTCCCTCCCTCCTGCGACACGTCATACATGTCGCGCAAGCTCGGACTCTTCCGTCATCGTTGGCGTGGCCCGATGTGCTGCTCCTTCTAGCGATGACCAGGGATGAAGCACGGTCGAGCAGCGTGGCCAGCCATGAAGGATCTTCGATGTGGTCTTGCGTCAAGCGTGGCTGGGTGGAGCACTGGAGGGGCTCTGCCTTGGCCAGAGGCGAAGCGTGGCCAACTTTGAAGTGGCTCCGTCCGGCGGCGTCCATTTGTCTTCCCCAAGTCCGTGGGCGAGGGCCGTGGGCGGCGCACACGACTCGTGAGGGCGTGGGATTAGCGCAAAGATGGTGCATAAACCTTCCTTGTTGTTTGTTTTGGTGTGATTGATGCCTGTCCAATCTTTCTCCTTGTTTATGTTGTTGATTAGTTTTTTTTCTTTATTTCCCTATGATATATGATAACTGGTCAGGGATGTATTTGTCTGCCTAAATTAAATCTCAAGTGCCCCAATTGTCTTCTTTGTTTCTAGTGAATCTGAGCTGTTCTTTTCAATTCCAACTCTTCCCTCTTTTTACTCCTATTTTTCTTGCCTCGGCAGATTCATCTAAATCTGCTGCTAGCTAGCTCAAACTAATTTGTTTGAGATTTGAAATCTAATTTCTAGAGACTTGGCAAATTGTCCAAAATCATCTTGTCTTATTTCTAGAGATTTTGCCCTGAAATAACATTTTCACTTTTTTTGTCTGATTCTTCTTTTTATTTTGCTCTGTTTGCATTGTCAGGCCGCTGCGTACACATTGGAGTTTCCTTTCATGTGTATATATTTTTTCCTGTTGGTATTCAATGAAGTTTTGCCTTTGGCGTTTGATATAGGACTCGAGTAAACACAACAGATGCCGTTATAAATAAAGTTGGCACCGTTTTGGGAAACTTCTTTTCTCCTTCTCTATGCTGGTGCTGGTTTAGAAACTGTTTTTCTCCGTGTCGGTCTCCAACTTCGCTAGCGTATAGAGCCCAATGTACGTGGAAGAAGGCAGACGAAAAAACGACCGGACGAAAAAATACTCTGAAATTTTGCCTCTTTATTATTATATTATATATTATATATATATATACACACACTCGTGCGTTGCAACGGGGGAAGAAAGAGACTCTGAAAATCTTTTAGGTTGACTTTAATCTAAAGTTTAAATTTTTAAACTCTAACTATAAATAAACTCTTTTGGGTTTAGTTTAAAAATATGAAAGTGATGTAAGTAGATCTATTTCAAAATTTAATTTCATAGTACATATGACTGTATGTTGTAACGGAAAAAAAATACATTAGAATTGTTTGGCATGATTTATGGCGGTTGTTGTTGTTTTGTTGTGATAGAAAAACATTGACCAACTTTGACTGATCATAAGCTTTAGCAAACAAGGTCATTAACACAAAATAAGACATGAATATTAAATACCTAAATATTTATATTTGTTCCTTTCTATTAATTTTTTGACCTATAACTTTCTTTATGATGGATTCGTAATGTAAGTTAACATTGATAATAATATCATAATGTCCAGTTAATCTATACCTAATAATAAAGAGCCCCGTTAGATGGAGCTTAGGGCCCTGATGACAGCAACAGTGGTTGATCCAAGGAGGGGCGGGATGTCAGGTAGCTCACCATAGCGCCATGGGGGAGGGGAGGAGTAAAAAGTGTCTCGTTGATGGTAGGGAGCTCGGCGAGACCGGCTGATGATGTGGGGCAGAGGAAGATGAAGGCGAGAGCGACACGAGAAGAGGAGAAGACGGGTGAAAGAAGATACGTACGCACCCGCACATACGCTAAGCATCACATTTTTTTTAAAAAAAAAATTAGTCAAAAAATTTGTTTGGGAGCAGAGGAAGATGAAGGCGAGGGCGACATGAGGAGAGGAAAAGATGGGTGAAAGAAGATACGTACGCAGCCGCACATACGCTAAGCATCACATTTTTTTTTTAAAAAAAAGCAGTCAAAAAATTTGTTTCTACAATACTTTACTTTATGATAACCATGACATTCGTAATATAAGTTAGTTACAAATAGTATAGCAATATTTTTCCTTTTTTTTTCTTTTGATGGTCACTGGAATAGAAATTTTTTATCACAACTGCGGTCTCATCACAAAAATAAAAAAGATAAAAACACAAACAATCTGGAAACAAAGGGCCAATAGAAAAGAAAAGGAGGAAGGGACACGGAAAACAAATCTGAACAGGCAAGTGAAACAACAAATAGAAAAGCCGAAATAAAAAAGGAAAAAACGTTCTAAACCGACACGTACTGAAAAAATGGCCGATAAAAAAAATTCACGTACGTGACCGAGGGAGGTAGGAAGTTGGACCAAAAATATTTGTTGGCAGAAATTTTGGCTTTTTAGTAGGAAAAAAAAAGTAAATTTAGTCAAAATTGTTTTAGGGAGAAATATTTGTCAAAACTGACTTCCGAACCGACACGTACTGAAAAAATGGCCGATAAAAAAAAGGATAAAAAAAATTCACGTACGTGACCGAGGGAGGTAGGAAGTTGGACCAAAAATATTTGTTGGCAGAAATTTTGGCTTTTTAGTAGAAACAAAAAGTAAATTTAGTCAAAATTGTTTTACGGGAGAAATATTTGTCAAAACTGACCCAATCTCGAATCTCAAAAACAAATAAATGCAGAAAGACCAAAGCTTAAATTGTTAATTTTGGGAGTGGTCCACGAGCCTTAATGATCTCACGTCGACCCCGTCTAGGTAAATATGGAGTAACGGGGCACGAGGCGCTTTTCTTATAGCGTGAGCTCGTGGCTCGTCCGCCTTCAGCTAGTGGGGTGGTGCTAAACGCCCAGACCGAAACTGAACGAGCGCTCGTCTCCGCTCTACTGCCGCTGAGGTCTCGTGGGCTACCGAGACTGGGCCTTCAAGTTCGGGCCGATTTCGTTGCAAAGAGGTCCGGGCCGAGACGAAACAGCTAGATTGAATCGGTTTTTTGCTTCAACCGATGCTGTCAACCAGACGAAAAGGGAGGAGGAACAGACACGCTATTAGTCCCATATCGGTCCCCTAATCTTGTGGGAATCCTAGTTAGTCTATATAAATAGACCAGACGAAAACGGCCAGACTAAAAACATTGAAGAAATTTTGCCTCTTTATTATATTATATATATATATATATATATATATATATATATATATATATATATATATATATATATATTACGCGGTTGCAATGCTTTGGGGTCAATATATGATGAAGCTCGACAAGTGTACGTGTATGTACAGCCAGCAGGTGGAAGAAGCCGGCCATAAACCAGCTCGAGGACTTTGACTCGCATGAGAATCTCGGAGATAGGGGAATCATATGCTCTGCGCGCCACGTATTTACCCTGAAATAGAATTAGTTAATTAATCACCATCCATTTGTCAGACTAATAAGTACTATAATAACGAGTAATAGCACTTAGTTAATTTTAGGGATGTCGTAGCACCACCTCAGTTAGGATAGATTGGTGTGGAACTTCCACCTAGAAAGGGTAAACATTGGATGATATTGCCACTTTGGGTCCATGATTTACCTCTCCCCGAAAAAATATATGGAGTAAGTCCTTGAGATGAGTTACAATTAGAAGAATGCCCCACGCGTTGTTGCGGAAATCATAGGCAAAATTATACTATTTATATTTATAATAAAAAGCTAAATTTTTTGCTCATTTTTTTTGACTGGCCTTCTCCTAACTAATTTTTTGGGCAATAAATCGAAGTAGTCAAAGAAGAGCGCTGGATCTGCCTAAAGCCCGTTTTCTTGTCGTTAATATCTTCTGGGTCACGTTCGCATTCTTTTTTTTTAATCTCCAGTTCAGAGTACATGTTTTATTTCTTTTTTTTGATCAGGTACATGTTTTATTTCTGTTCGCGTAAACGCCTGTCCGTTTCTTTTTTTTATTTGTGACCCTTCAACGGTACAGTTGTGCTCTAATTCAATTGGGCCGGCACAATGCGGTCCAGTCATTTCCTAGCGTTAGATCGTCTCTGTGGGAACCACGGCCGTTGGATCATAAGGTGCTAACATATATAAAGGGCAAACCCTAACTTATCTTCAGTGGATCACTCCTCCAGCCTCGCCCCCTTTTCTCCCGTGACGGTGGTTCTGTTCTTGCCTCCGTCGCTCTCTTCTGAATCCCATCCTCCATCTTGCTCTCTTCGTGCACGCATGATGGAGTAGTAGTGGCGCACGCACTGCATCTCGCCAAGCCGAGGCTGCGCCGTGACGGTGCTAGGCTGCATAATGGCGGCGACACTGACGCGGCAAGCGGAGGCAGCATGGTTACATGCGGCGCAGAGCTCGCGATAATAGGGGCGCCCACGATGGACAGGGTCTCGTCTTCACGGCAACGACGTGCGGGAAGAGACGCAACCGCAGCTCGATGGCTGCAACACAAGGACGGAGCCGGCGGACCTGGCTAGCGGCACGGAGGCGGTGTCCCAAACGATCTGAAGTATGTGTTTAATTGATTCTTTCTTTGGTTTCCTTGATTCAGGAATTTTGTCGACCGATTCGTGTAGACACAATTTGTTTTGTTGTGGCCTCGATTCAATCTATTATGTCGTGCTTTGTATTTATAGTCTGGTTGGTATTTGATAAGTTTTGTATTTTATTTTATATCCGATTCGATTTTGGAAAGGAAATTCTACGGAGATCTAGATCATACTATTTATTTTGGAAATGAAAGTTTCGATTCAACTTTGGAAAGGAGAATCCAGGGAGTATTTAGGAAAGAACGGCAAGCGTTGATTGAAGTTTGTTCGTGTCCTATTTGGATTTTGTACGGGAAAGTCCATCAAAGAGGGTCTTCGGTAGATTGTGCTTGAGTACGGGACAGATTTGGATTAGAGTGGACCAGACAATGGGCGGAATCCAACTCTGTGACCAGACGAAAAGTGGTGTGGAGAAATTTTGCCTATTTATTATTAGGTATAGATTATTGTAAGGTATAGATATAGATATAGATATAGATATAGATATAGATATAGATATAGATATAGATATGCCCCCTGTCGATCGTGTGTTGGGGTCTCGTGGCCTGGAAGCTGAAGCTACTACCCAATTCTAAGGACTGAGGATGGGAGACATCTGGAAATTGATTTGTCAGATGTCCTTACCACACAAATTCTGGCTAAGTCTGCCATAAATCGGACTCGCACGCCAGTTCACAATTGGTATTTTTCTTCCGGGTCGATTGCTCTGAGGTTGGAATAAAGGACACGCTCTTGATCGTTGTGCTATATATAGATTCCTGATTCCACAAGTGTTGTATTATGCACATGGCAGCGCCTGAAGTGGCCAAATGTTTTCTTGAAAGTTTTCCTAAACAGCCTTAGATTCCAACTTCTGTACCTACGTTTGCTTTAATTGCCGATGATATCCAGCGACATAGGTTAGTAAATAGGTGTTACACATATTATGTGGAAACATGAGAGCCAAACCAATTGAAAAAAAATGCATTCGGTCATCCATAGTGGACACAAATATGTTCTCGTGTGCAAAAGATGAGGTGAAAACTCTGTTTTGAAAATTTCAGAAGAAAATGACAAATTTCAGATGCATGTGCAAGAATAATCACTAGGATTTTTTTTAAGTGCATATGCACTTGAAATTTGCCATTTTGTATGAATTCTTCTAATTTCATTTTGCCTCTCTACTTTTGTACATGTGTGACACCTCTAAAAAGGAGATCCTTGTCACTGGCCCAGACTGATCTGAGTTGTGCTTTCGTCCAAAACCTTATTTCCAAGTTTTCCAGTTGACCCACCTGTGGTGAAGGGTGGCACGCATCGGCAACCGAACATGCCTAGATGAAGGTGGGGGTGCCGATTGCCGTCACTCCAGCTGGAGCCGTTCCCGGACTCACCATGATGGTGTCGAGAGTGCACCGACAAGCATCTACCCCTGTATGGAGTGGGTGCTGACCGCCGCCACACTGTGTGGATTTGTTTTCGCAATCGCTTGCAATGGCTGTATTACGCACCGGCAAAAATTCATGCCTAGATATGGAGGGGTCCGGCTGCCACCACACCATGTTGAGCTGTTCCCACACTCTCCCATGATGGTGGGAGGCGCGCATTGGCAAGAGTCCATGCCTAGTTGAAGGGTGGTGCCACAACAAGGCTCACTACTACAGTATAGCACTGTAGGGGCGGCTGTAGAACCACTGTAGGGGCGGCTGGCCCAGCCGCTCCTACCAAGGTGTACTTACAGTGCACTCACTGTAGGGGCGGTTGGGGCAGCCGCCCCTACAGTGCAGCCGCCCCTACAGTGAGAGCCACTGTAGGGACGGCTGGTGATTGAACCGCCCCTACAGTGGTCCACTGTAGGGGCGGTTCAATCACCAGCCGCCCTTACAGTGGCTCTCACTGTAGGGGCGGCTCTAGATTAAACCGCCCCTACAGTGGACCACTGTAGGGGCGGTTCAATCTAGAGCCGCCCCTACAGTGCATTTTGCAGTAAAAAAAATAAATATTTATATAATTGAAACCACATCACAGTATATATATATAACTCAAACCACAGCACGACATATATATATAATCCATACACAAGAGAAGTGCAAAGTTCATCATCCATATAAGTTTCCATCATCCATACAAGTTCCATCCACAAACATAAGAGAATTAATACAAGTCCATCCATCCATACAAGTTCCATCATCATCCAAAAGTCCATTACATCCATACAAGTTCCATCATCACTGACAAGTCCATTACATAGTTATAATTAACAAGTCCAAACGATTTTAAAGTTCATCAACGTCCTAGAGCTAGCCTTTCAGTCTCACGAAGGTGTTGGAGAAGCGGATTTGTACCTAATTCGGAAATGAGGCTATGGTAAGTCCCTTTGACATGTATAATCTGGTCCAGTATGAAGTTGCAAAGGTCACCGAAGATCTCTAGGAGCTCGTCATCCTTGTATGGGTCCCTTGAAGTGTTTTTCTCTTCGTTCCACTACAAGAGAATAAGTTTAGGTTTAGTATCTCATAGCATATGTGAACTTTTCATACTACGAGAGCGAATAGGTTCAATCTTACCAAGTTGGGGTGTCTCCTGTACGGACCCCTGCAACTGATCATGCAACATACATAGTATCCACAATGTACACTCCCTGGCCTTTGCTTGGGGCACTGTGTATATGGAGATGTTAAGTAATGCTATTCACAATGACATAATGAAGTACCAGAGTAAATGACACTTACCGCACATAGAGTTTTGATAAACAAATCAGACTTCCTGTTAGGGTCACACCTTCCCTTATGGTGATCAACATAGAATCGAAATGCCCTGTTTGAATGATTATAGAAAATGCAACTTATTAGTATCCAAAGGTGAATGTTACAAGTATATATAAAGACATAAAAGGTAATGAGGATTGTCGATATACATACGTCTTGAGAATCGCTATGAAGTCTTTGTATAACTCCACTGCAACATCCGCTGGATCAAAGACCCATGCCATGCTCCTTTCGACGTTGACACATATACAAATCCAATGATTCATGTTTTCACTTAACCTAAGAAAGAAACAGATAATCTCTTTAATTTGCATCAAACAAAATGTATCGAACAAAGCCTTAAGTATAGAGTCGAACTTACTCGAAGTTGTATGGTATGTATATTGTAGTGTTATGTTGGAGTTTTTTGAAACAGTGAGAGAGGAATGAGGCAACCCTTAGGGACTCTTCCCTTATCTTGTTCCTCCGGATTTTCTCCTTCTCTTGCACTGTCTTTCCAGCATCTAGCTCTTTGCAATCCAGTTTCCACTTTTTGGGGTACTTAAATCTTGTTTGTGCTATAGGTTGAGGGTCTACATACCCAGATTTGTAACTTGGAACCTGTTTCACAATGTGTGCTTGCATTCTACAAATCAGAGTGTTGTGTTAGTTACAATAAAGTCCAAATGTTACATTGGTACCATATCGAGAGGGCAAAGACTACTTACAGGCACCACGTGCGAATTAGATTCACGTCCATTTCTCCTAGGTGGAAGCAAGTCTGCATCTCACTGAAGCCGAAGGCAATTATCGAATATGGGGTTCCAAACGTGCCGGAAGGGATGGATGCCTGTATGGTCTCGAGTGTCGTTGGCATAGCACGCAAGTACCAATCATGGAACTTTTTCATTCCAAGTGGCATACACTGCATTATCCGGTTTGGTAGGAACTTCTTGCCTCTCACATATTCTTTTGGGCAATCACTAGACCATTTGATGGCTTCAACATCGGGATACTTCTTTACCCCCTGGTGGAGTTTGCTACTGACGGCTTCCTCATAAGGACGTGCGCTGCCATGTGCACTGCCATGTTTACGTTGGTTCTCAGGCTTGAACTGGTCATGGGTATGCCACTTGTAAATCGACGTGACGTCCAAGATTGGCTCATATACTGGCCTTGTATGGATGGGATACTTCCTCCTGAGTTCCCATTCAGGCGTACCCTCATCTTCTGCATGCCCACCCTTAGAAGCCACTCGTTCAGGTATCGTTTGTGTTTGTTGAGAAGGCTGTTGCATTTCATCACGGCATTCCTCGGCACGAGCTGGAGAAGGCCGTGGCATCTCATCATGTCCTTGCTCGGCAACAGATGGGGAAGGTTGTGGCATGTCATCATGGCCTTGCTCGACACGAGCTGGAGAAGGTTGTGCCATGTCTGGCCCGTTGTGTTCACGAGCTGGTGAAAATACCTCCCCGTCCTCCACATCTCTCACCGGATGCACATCAGTGGGAGTTGGGGAAGCAACATTTAATACAATGTCCCGTTTGTGCCAGAGGATGAACTGGTTCATAACCTCTCCTAGTAAATCCAGCCCTTCAGGAGTTGCGTAGTCTATCTTCCACGTCGTGAACTCGTGCTTCACGGTATGCACCTCCACCCGAGTGTAGTCCTGCGGGACGGAATTGTTGTGCCACTTGCCACCAGGAGGATGTGCCACACCAGTTGCCACCTCCATCACCGTGTTTTGCCTGCCGACGAGGACCACCAAAGTGCAACTAGTTGGCTCCCGTATGCGATCGACGGCGGTTGTGCCTGCAGTGGAACCCTGGCTGCTTGGAACATTTGGAGGGCTGCCAACTAGAGCCAGTTCTCCCGGTGGCCCCATCTGTGATCGTGGCTCCGTAGATAATCCTTGCGCCTCCAACGCCTTTGCAACTAGAGCTGTCACTTGGAGCTCAAGCTCAGAAGCTCGGTCTCTGCCATGTTTCTTGTACATGTGATGCTCTGCCTGGAATCCACGCTTCCATGTCGTATGTTTTCCTACCCCTCTGGTCCGGCCTGTGTGCTCGGGGTTTCCCAAGCCAAGGCTAAGCTCGTCTCTTTCTCTGGAAGGAATGAATGTGCCCTTCACCTTGTCTTCGCCATACTTCATTATCCTTGATACTGCCTCTTCGGTCTCCGTGGAATTAAACTTGAGACCACTGCTGACTGAATCCACACTCCTTGCATATATCCAATGACGAGCGCGTGGCTTCAAGTTCATCAATGACGTATTCCCAGAAGCTTCGGCCTCTTCGTCCATCTTCCTAAATTGCTCCTCCTTGCCAGCGTAGCCACCAGGGCCTAGACGAGGGTGGTGTCGGTTCTTCTTTGCCAGCTCCCTATTACGCTCACTGAGTGCCAATGCTTCCGGTGAAGTCTTCTCAGCAACGAAGGTCTCCCATTGGGTAGGAGTTATCTTTCCATACTTATGAAAGGGAGTTCTCCCTGTTTGGATGAACCTATTTAGCTCCGACCTCCAACGTCGAAAGCATTCTCCCATTATCTTATAAGCATTATCTTTTGCAAGCTCTTCCTTTCCCTTCGGAAACCTAAAAGTTTTCACGAGGAAATTATCCCACAGTTGCTTCTTCTTATCCTCGGGTACTTTTGGCCAGCCAGGGATTGCTGGGTTCAAATTATCTCTTACTAGGGCACCGATCGCATTACAGAATTTTCTTATGTATTCTTGAGGATCGCGGATCGCCCCGTCTGGCCCGACCTCATTTATCACATAAGTCACCCCCTCCTTTGGATATTGGTTTGGCTTTCTATCCCCTCGTGACCTCTTTGGCTTGGCAGTCGACTCCGTGGTAGTGCCCTGAGGTTGTGGAGCAGAGGCCTCAATGTCTGCCTCTGTGACTCTTGCCTCCGCTCCCCTTTCCTCTGGTGTCTGGAAACGGGCTGGACGTCGACGTCGCCTTTTCGAAAGTCTAAGAGGGACCTGTACATACGATAGGTCAAAAATGTTAGTAGAGTTGACACGGACAAAGCTTTAGCTGATTAGACAAGCTACTTTGGCTTTATCCCTACCTCTTCGTCAGGGTTAAAATCTTTGTCCAAATCCTCCTCCGTTGGCATCCGTCTTTTCTCAATTGGATGTGGATCCTCGGGACTTTCATATTCCGACGGTCCTTCATCCTCCTCTTCGTCATCACTTTCGTCTTCTCTTGTTCCCCCTTCCTCCTCATCAAGTTGCTCTTCCTGAGTAAGCATCACCTCTAGATCATTTTCTAACTCAAGATTGAACTGCTCCTGATGGAGCTGGTCATCTAGTTCTTGCTCTCCATGGGTTGGCTGCTCATCATTCTCGAGGCCTCGGGCTGCACTGCCTTCTTTCTTCGACATTTTGTGCTTGGTTCTATTATATGCAAGATACAAAGTGTGATTTAGATACTAAGTAGCAGTAGGTAGTAGCAGTACTAGTAGGTAGTAGAAGTAGTAGTAGTAGTAGTAGTAGTAGTAGTAGTAGTAGTAGTAGTAGTAGTAGTAGTAGGTAGTAGTAGTAGTAGTAGTAGTAGGCAGTGGTGGTGGTGGTGGTAGAGGCCTCAGAAATATGTCAATCATCATTTGATCAAGAACCTGGAGCATCAAGGCATCATAACAGAGAAGAGAGAAGGCAATATAGGGGCAGCAGCTCATATTCCATATAATGTATAGACTTAGACAATTTCATCATTGGCAAAACAAAGGAGAGGAGAGAGTTGGCTAAATAGGTAGCTACCAGGTTCCTCAAGTTCTTGATCATCAGCTCTTATTCCATATAATGTATGGACTTAGACAATTTCATCATTGGCAGTCTAAAGGAGAGGAGATGAGTGTAGTGGCAAAAAACATCTGTTGTAAACAGTATAGAATAGCAGTAGTAGTAGTAGTAGCAGCAACAACAGCACAAAACATTAGTAGTAGTAGTAGATAGAAGATAGAAGGTAATGTAGGAGTAGGCAGTAGTAGTAGTAGTAGTAGTAGTAGTAGTAGTAGTAGTAGTAGAAGAAGATAGTAATAGTAGAAGATAGCAGCAGCAGAAGGCTAGTAGAAGGCAAAAAACAGCATCTGCTGTAAACAGTAGTAGCAGATGTTGCACAAAACAGTAGTAGTAGTAATAGTATAGAACATCAGCTCACAAGTAGAAGAGATGGTAATGTAGGGGCGGCTAGTAATGATGTCAAGTTCCTCACAAGTTTTAGAACATCAGCTCACATTCCATCTAATGTATGCACTTAGACAAGTTCATCATCGGCAAAACAGAGAAGAGGGGAGGAGAGGGAAGATTTGGCAAAACAGTAAGGCTTTGTTTCTGGATTAATAGTACATTAAACTTGGAGGAGAAGAAGGAACTGAAAAAGAAAAGCAGTGGCAAGTAATTCAGAAACGCGAAACTGAAAAAGAAAAGCAGTGACAAAATAAAATGCCATGTAATCTCCAGAGTAAAAGAATATAGGATACTAATCAGCAAAAGATAGTAACTTCAGTAATCAGTTTTAGCTCTCCAAAATTAATTCATAGCTAATAATTTTTTATAACTGCATTAAAATTCAAGAGAAAATAATTAATTCATAGCATATGAAAATAACTAACAGCAAGCAATTAGGAACTGAAAGCAGCAGTATCCAACAAAGGACAAACGACAAAAGAAATATAGCAGTATCCTCCGACTAGCCCAACAACAAAATCTCAACTTGAAATAGCCAAATGATCTGACTAGCCCAAACAGATGTACTTATGCTCAATCATCATTTGTCCATGAACACCTAGGCAGAGATTACAAAAAATTTGGGCAGTAGAAAAGGCCTCAGAAACATGTCAATCATCATTTGTCCATGAACTTAGAGCATAAAGGCATCAAAACAGAGAAGAGAGAAGGCAATGTGGCGGTGGAATATAGGAGAAGGTAATTTAGGAGTAGGCAGTACGCAGCAGTAGTAGTAGAAGATAGTAGTAGTAAAAGATAGCAGTAGCAGTAGCAGTAGTAGAAGATAGGAGAAGGCAAAAAATAGCATCTGCTGTAAACATGTCAATCATCATTTGATAAAAAGAAATAGAGAAGATAGGAGAAGGTAATGTAGGGGCAGCTGGTAATGATGCCAAGTTCCTCACAAGTTTTAGAACATCAGCTCACATTCCATATAATGTATGGACTTAGACAAGTTCATCATCGGCAAAACAAAGGAGAGGGGAGATTTGGCAAAACAAAAGCAACAACTGTTGTAAATAAAGGTAGTAGTAGGCAGTAGTAGCTAGCCAACATCAGCCACATCTGCAGTAGGACCACATTTCATGGAGCCCTCTATCATGGAGCCCTCAGGGTATGCTCGATTATGCACGTATCAACTTAGAACTGACATGAACCGCTCGTAGGACCACATTTCATGCAAGTAGCAAGGGCCCAGTGCCTGTATCTGATGAACCATGTGAATCATGAGATGTACCATTATATCGAAAAATGCAGGAGGTAGACACATCTGTAGTTGGTTCTGGGTCTCCACCATGAATTGATGTAGGTCCTCCAATTCTTTCTTGTCATATGACTTTTGAGAGATCTTTGAAAAGAAGTAGCACATGCGGGTGATGGCCATTTTCAAGAACTCCGGCTTTATAGCCCTAATTGCAACCGGAAGGTATACTGTCAGCATCATATGACAATCGTGAGCCTTGCAGTGTGTGAATGATAGGTCTTTCATCGACACTAGCTTCTTCAGGTTCGCTGAAAACCCGGCTGGGACTTTGACCCCCCTAAGAAAATTGCATATCGCTCTCCTCTCTTCTGTGGTTAGGTTGAAGCTAGCCGCGGGCAGAGTGTATTTTCCATTATCCTGAAGTATCGGATGAAGCTCTGGCATCACTTTTAGCTGCACCATGTCTTTTCGTGATTTCAGACCATCCTTTGACTTGCCTGTGTCCATTAAGGTAGCCATGAGACTCTCAAAGACATTCTTCTGCACGTGCATTGCATCAATGGCATGGGGGACCTCCAATTCTTTCCAATAAGGTAGATACTGAAAGAAGATCGATTGTTTCTTAAATGGTACGCCTGCAATAGGAGGTGTGCTCCTATCTCTGTTCGTTCCATCTGGATTCTTCTTTCCATAGACGACACGTATGTTTCTCACCATTCTGTATACATGTTCTCCATTAGGACGTCTCTCCGGAGGTGGTTCATTCTCCACGGTGTTGTCATAGTATTTCAAGTACAGTTTGCTACGATACCTGTGACCAATCTTTAAGAAGCGTCGGTTCCTTAGGTAAACTATCTTCTTCGATCCATCTAGGTACACCCATGTGGTACCATCCAAACATACTAAGCATCCCGTCTTGCCTTTGATCTGTCCAGACAAAGCAAACAACGCTGGGTAATCATTGGTGGTAACAAAAATTATTGCTCTACATATGAAATCCTCCCTTCGGAACGCATCATACATGGGCTCCCCATACCTCCATAGCCTCTCCATTTCTTGCATGAGAGGCTCGAGGAACACGTCTATATCAATGCCTGGTTGTTTCGGGCCAGAAATAAGAATAGTGAGGAGAAGGTACTTTCTCTTCTGACACAAATATGTTGGGATGTTGTACATGGTCAATATCACTGGCCATGTGCTGTGGTTGCTCATCCTCTCATTAAAGGGATTCATCCCATCGGTGCTCAAGCTGAAACGTACATTCCGTGGGTCTTGGCTGAAGTCTTCGTGATTCGTATCGAAGTCTTGCCACTGACTACAATCGGCCGGGTGTGCAATCCTATCATCATCAACCTTACGCTCATCATACCACCAAGTCATGAGTGCGGCTTCCTTAGGGTTTTGGAACATACGCCTCAAGCGATCGGTCACTGGCAGGTACCACATTACCAAGGCAGGAATTCTTCTCTGCTTTGCATCAGTGCCTAATGGAGTGTCCTCCGGGGACTGAGATTCTTGCACTGGCTTTTTTGTACCATTCTTATTCCTCTTCTTCCCCGTGGATGCTTCGCCCCCGCTGTAAAGGTCATTATTCTTGTACCGGCTGCCCCCACATCGAGGACACTTTTCTAGATCCTTGAACGTGTCACCACGAAAAAGGATACAATGGTTGGGGCATGCATGGATTTTTTCAACACGCATTGTCAGTGGACTTACAACCTTCTTCGCGTGGTATGTGTTGGCGGGAACTGAGTTTGGCTGTGGCAGCAACCATGACAGAAGATGCAACAGATCATCAAAACTACAGTCCGACCAGCCGTACTTAGCCTTCAGGATGAGGAGCTCAAGCACAAAACGTAGCAGCGTCCAGTGCATTGGACAACCCTTTTCAACACCATACACAGTCTCCTTCGATGCCGTTTTCACCCT
This sequence comes from Coix lacryma-jobi var. lacryma-jobi, assembly GCA_009763385.1. Taxonomy (NCBI): domain Eukaryota; kingdom Viridiplantae; phylum Streptophyta; class Magnoliopsida; order Poales; family Poaceae; genus Coix; species Coix lacryma-jobi. Next base: position 28,032,388 of record CM019829.1, read on the forward strand.
CTCCAAATTTTCGAGACCTTTTTTGCGGTTTTGGATTATTTCTGGTCCAATGGCCTCAAGCATTTCCTCCAAATTGTCAAAGTCAGCTTCATCCCCATCACGTGCTCCGCCGCCATTAGCTCCACCACCTTGTTCACTGCCACAGTCCCGATCCATTTGATCACGAATCTCGTCCGAGAATTGGAACATGAATTGCAAGGCTTCATCCTCATATTCTGGATCACCGATGTCTAGTCCATCACCGTTGTTGTCATTGACAAGCACTTTTTCACCATGATGAACCCACACTGCGTAGTCTGCAACAAATCCTCGCACAATCAGATGTTCTCTGATGGTAGTGGCATCTGAAAATGCCATCTGGTTCTTGCAATCCTTGCATGGACAAACAATTGAATCTTTATTCTCTATCAGTGTCGCTGCATGCTTCTTTGCGGCTTCAATAAACTTGTCCACCTCTTCACGAAAACCTGCCTTGAACCTTAACAAACCATACATCCAAGATTTCCTATACTCCATCTTGTAAAAACAAAACAAACCAAAGAAAATAAAGTAAATGAATCAAATTGTACTCCAATTTCAAGAAACATAAATTGCAAAAAAAAACAAATCATTCACAAAAAATACATGAAAGTAGGATGTAAATCTCCACTAAAATCAAGTAAGATCGAATAAAAAAGGGTGCAACCTCATTTATCTAACTTATTTACACTAATAGCTTCAAAACTAGGGTATAATTGCTTCATACATAGCTCAAGCACTTTTCTTTATTATAATTAATGTATAAATATTTTAAATTTTATTAATTAGTTAGAATAAATAATTTTAAAGGCTACAAATATTTAACTAACTACAATTCTTTTGCTCACTACAATTCCCACACCGGTCAATTTTATTCCAATTTCATGAAACATAAATTACAAAACAAAAAATAAAAAGAACAAACCCTAGATCTACATGCACATGAAACATACAACAAATTAGAGTGTAAATCTCCACTAAAATCAAGTAAGATCGACTAGCCAAGGGTGCAACCTCATTTCCCTAACTTATTTACACTAATAGCTTGGAAACAAGGGCCTAATTGCTTCATACAAAGCTCAAGAACCATGGAAGAGAGAGAAAAAGAAAGCTCTAATTACTCACTAATCAACCATTCAAACTTCAAAAAAATGAGTGGAATAGCATTTTTTTACCTTCTACAAGCTCTCCATCCAAGTATTTGAGATCAAAACCTCCCCCTTAGTAGACCAAGTTTTAGGAGGAGCCCAAGGCCTCCCAACCTTTTTTTCTCGGTTTGAACACTTGGTCCCGAGGTGGAAGAAGGCTGGCTGTAGCTTTTATTCGAATGTCCACTGTAGGGGCGGCTGGTGATTGAACCGCCCCTACAGTGGAGCACTGTAGGGGCGGCTGGTGATTGAACCGCCCCTACAGTGTAGCACTGTAGGGGCGGTTCAATCACCAGCCGCCCCTACAGTGGCTTTGTAGGGGCGGCTAATAACCATGAGCACCAATACGCCACTATAAGTGCGGCTCCAACACCAGCCGCCCCTACAGTGAAAGGGACCTCGTACTTACAGAGCTTTTTTCAGGCAGTGGCTGATAGATTTGGAGCATGTTAGATTTTGCAGTCACTAGAGTGCTAGCTACAACAAAAGCATAATGTAAACATGTGTGAGATGTTGCTGTTAAGAGCTACTATAGAATATTAATGAGTTGTTTTAGCAATGAGCAATAGAATGGACATAAAGAAATTCAAGGATTCAATTAATTGTAAGATCTGTTCTCGATTGTTGTGTTTTACTCTTAATAGCATTTATAATTCAAACCTTTGTCATATACTCCATGTTAGTAAAAGAAGTCATTTTGGACAACGTTTGAGTCAAACATTGGAAATATAAATCATGAACAACTTTTAAATTAATAAGTTTAGAGAAGTAAAAATCATATAAATAAATTTGTCTTGAAAAGTACTTTCATAAAAATATACATATACCACTTTCCAACAATTTTTTTTAAAGAAACAAGTTGTCAGAGTTATATGCTTTGGAGACCGAAATGACATCTTTTACCAATACAGAGGGTGTACATATGTAACCTACCAATTAACTACTACACGGTACTTTGTGAAATATGACAACCAGTAGGCCAGTCTCAGTGGGGATTTCATCACCAAGTTTCCAATACACCCAGACTTTAGAAACAAATACAACAAAATTGGGCTTTAGCCCCGGTCGGCAAGGGCCTTTAGCCCCGGTTGCCGAGCCGGGACTACGATTCCGGGACTAAAGCCCCCCTAGTCCCGGCTCCGGCCACCGGGGCTAAAGCCCCCCCTTTAGTCCCGGTTGGTAATACCAGCCGGGACTAAAGGGTGCTGCCAGCGGTGCAACGCAGCAGCACCCTTTAGCCCCAGCAGCACCCTTTAGTCCCGGCTGGTATTACCAGCCGGGACTAAAGGGTCCCCTGGTTTTTCCTTTTTATTTTCATTTTAGTTCTGTTTTTAGTTTTGTTTATTTATTTAATAGGTTTTCCAATATGTATTCTTTGTTGCTCATATATATAATTTATATATATTAGCAACATAACACAATAAGCTTATTGCATGCATATATAATTAAACTATAGAACTACATATATATATAAATATATGTACATAAAATTACAAACAATATACATATAGGAGTTGTCTAAATATCTATCTACACAAGTTGTACTCCAAAGTTAGTACTGTAAACCTATTACAAGTTGTAATCCATCTAAAGATCTACAGGTCATACAAATGATCATCATTGTTTGGAATCAACTTCTCGTTGGTATTATAGTAGAACTCGCCGTTTGGATTTATGACTTGTTCCCGAAGAAATTCTGCTATTGTCTCTTGTATTGCTTTCAATTGGCCTTGCATCACTTTTTGCTTCAACCAGTCAGTCTTCAATTGGAATTAAAAAGATATTAGTTCTTTCTATATTATCAATATTAAGTCTATAAAAAATGAAAAGAAACATGTTACGTACTTTGATGATTTCTTCAGAAATTCTATTTGTCTATCATCATGTACTCGCAAACATAGAATCCGCATAAGTTGGTACCCTGTTTTTGTCTCAAAATCCACTGTAGAATGAAAAGATTCATCTCGTAATAAAGATATGATATATGACATGATATAATAAAGATACACGTACATTGACAAAGGTGTAAAATTACTGGTAGTTGTGGCTTTAATGTAAGTGGGGCCTTACACTGACTCATATGTTCTCGAGCAATGAATTTTTCCTAAACCCTAATCCGGCCAATGAAACATTAATAGTTGGATCATTATTTAATTAGTATACATATATACAAGCTTAGTCTATACTTTAAGCATGCAAGCTAGGGATCGAAAAATTACCTTTGGAGGATGTCTATCATATCTTGGTAATCTTCTTGCGGTTTGCTCAACGAGTCATAGATTAACACATTGCTGTGTTTGAGATCGATGACCATCAATATCCAGTGATAGCTGTTCATACACATGATTCATATATATATATTATTAGGGTTAAGTAAAATAAAATGTGCACATACTTATTATTAACTATATATGTCTCACGCACTTAAAGTTGTATGGGAAGAGAATTCTTTCTCTATCTTTTTGGTTCACGAAGAACCTCATGAGATTCATACACGACTCATCGCTCCAAGTCGCTGAAGGGTTTGGAGCCTTGAAAACAACATATGGATCAACAAACCCAACAGAATTGTCATGTTTATCTCTGAGCTGAGTCATCTGATACCTGCAAGATATCGAGTCGATCCACAAGTATGTGTGTAAGAATACTATGTACTATATACACATACTAGAGAGTTCAATGAAAACTATAAAAGAAACACTTACAAACAATAACAGCTAAGGAGCGATTTGTCCAGTGCGTCCATATGACATAGCTGGTGTAATTCCTCCATCTGGACTAAGATTAGGTCATCGCTACGGAAGTAGTGATGGTTCCGAATTCGGACAGAAATCCAATTGACATCACCGTCTTTAGAAGCCTCCATGCACCATTTGTTGATTGCAAACATCTGCGTACCAAGTACATGTAAGTGATTGGGGTTCATTAGACTCCTGCCCGGTGCAAAATTTATCCTCCATTCATCAACTACTTCTGCTCATGGAAACTCCAGCCCAGTAGCAATATTTTTAATCGTGTCGTACGGGAGACCGCTGTCAATGATAAAATCTTCAATTGAGTCCATCTCAGACAAAGTGGTCTCTCCAGATTTCCGCTGTACTCTGCCCATGTTTGACCCATACCGATTTTGCACAACTAACGGGGACAAAGGTCTTGATGTTTCCCCGAGCTGTGGAACACCCTTTCCCACTTTCTTCTTGCTGGATTGTTGTTCTTTTGCGGACTTCATCAGAGAGCGTTCGTAATCTGATTTTCGCGGAGCCTTTCGGGCTTCACGCATCTTGATACCATGTTGGTCCACCCTTTTCCTTAACTCCTGTGGGTTTAACAAGAGGTAAGGCTTCTCTGGGTTCCTCTTCGCTTTAGCAGCGGCGTCACATTCATCTAAAAAATTTCACACATCTTTTTTCACCGTAATTTCTAACTCCTCATCAGTCTTTTTATAAGCTAATTTCTCTTGGGCTTTTTTTCCTGATGCAGGAGCCTTCTTCTTTGGAGGTGGGGCCTTTGGTTCTGTGGCGGCAGACCGCTTCTTAGGGCCACGCGGTGGAGGCGGCGGTGTTGGAGCCCGCGGTGGAGGTTGTGGCGTTGCAGCCCGCGGTGGAGGAGATGGTGGGCCCGGTGGCGATGTTGGAGCCCGCGGTGGAGGTTGTGGCGTTGGAGCCCGCGGTGGAGGAGATGGTGGGGCCGGTGGCGGTGATGGAGCCCGCGGTGGAGATCTTTGTGCAGGAGATGGGGTTGAAGTCGTGTCCTCCAACACATCGTCACCGCCCGCAGCACTCCGATGCGCTGGGGAATAATGACGAACTGGACTATAGTTCCTGCTACACAAAACAACGAATGATGTGAGCATCCAACTAATATATACATATAGGAAGTTAGTGTAATAAAAATTGTTTCTCGTTCATGCGCACACTACCTATGGTGAGGATCTTGATCAGTAGGAGGAGGTTGCGGCGGTGACACTCTAGGAATAATAATGAAGCGCTTGCGCCAGCAAATAAATGTCTTCTCCGCTTCACCTAAAGTCTTCTCCCCATCTCCCCCTTCGATTTCCAGTGCCACGCTGCCACAACCTGTCTCAACCCTATCCACCGAGACGCTAGCGTATCCGGCTGGCACTGGTTGACCATGGATTCTTGGTGTTCTTGTGCGGTCGATAGGGTTTACAACACCGATAGCCACCTTTTTCGTGGCATTTCCATCTGGAATGTGCAGCTCACAAGTAGTAAAAGGTTCTTTAACGTCATCCACGGGAAGCGTAGCTTGGAGTCATCTTGAATGGTTGGTACTTCTGTGGAGGCGCAACTGCTTTTCATCTGACCTAGGGGGCTAATGTTCGCTTGAGGCTGTTGTGATGATGTACCTTGCCCACTCGTCATTTCACTAAGTGTCGCTTGCACTTGCCTTTTGATTTCCTCCTGCATCCATTCTTCACGAGATTTCTCACGCTCTTGTGTTTGAAGAACATACTCCTCCAACTTGTAGAGCCGCTCTGCCTCCTCGCCCTTCTTTCTCTAGCGGCTTCTGTAACTTTCTCGATCCGCTTCGAAGGAATGCAACCACGAAACGGCCCCAAAGCCTCTCGTACGCCCACCGTGCTCAGGATTCTCCAGCGCGTACGTGAGTTCATCCTTCTCTCTATTGGGCTTGAACTCGCCAGCCAACACCGCTTTTCATGCTTGAACTAGCCTCTGCGCTGCTCTTAAAATTTGTAGGCCCCAATCAAGCTCCCCGTCATTAGGGTTTATGGATCCCCCATGAGCGTATAACCAATTCATGGACCGTTCACTCCAATTTCTTCTTATTGTCTCCGGGACTACCCCCTGGCAAGCATCTCCTGTTCCTGTGTCTCCCACTGTGGAAGGGCAGTCTTATAGCCACCTGATCCTAAATGATGGTGGTATTTCTTCTGAGCTGCATTTTGTTTGTTTACTCTGACCCGGGCCTCGCTCTCTTGTGATCTTTTGTATTGTACAAATTCATCCCAATCGGCCCTTATCTTGACATACGCCTAAGAGTTGAAATCTGGCGTCTCGTTCTTCCACACAAACTTGTGGTACAACTTCTTCTTCCAGTCCTGAAAAAGTGTGGCCATCTTCTTCATTGTCCACTCCCAAATTCGCCTCAGCAGCTCCTCATCATCCGTGTCGAACGAGAAATGAGCTTGGATGTCATCCCAGACTAGCTGATTGTCAAGATTGGAGACATAACTGATCTCGGGAGCACTTCGCCTCTCTTTCCATTCACGGACACTTATCGGAATCCGATCTCTCACAAGGAACCCACAGTGAAAGACATATTTCTGTGCATGGGGTCCTAGTGGTTGGCCTGTAGCCATATCGAATTCGGAGATTACATGACGACCCTTCAACGGCCTCTTCGGCCCTCGTTTTGGTCTGCTCTGCCCCATTGCAGACGTCGATCCAGAGGGCTACATATAGGTAAAGACACGAAGATGAAACCCTAATACAAGTTGAGATAAAACCAAATCAAGTAAATGTAAAAACTAACATGACATATTGTATATATACCTCGCCTGTATTGCCTTCTTCCATCTCAACTTGTTGTTCAGGGGGAATTGAAGGACCGAGAAAGCACAAACAAGGCGACCAGAGGGGGGTGAATGGGAGCCAATCAAATTTCTCTCGAAACTTTGGCCAAGTGTCCCAAAATCAACCCCGAGAAACGGCGACCGAAACCGTGATGCTCATGACCCTTGGAAGAGGGTGGATGATCCCTAAGATCACAGCGGAGCACCACCAAGAAGAAGCAAACCAAACTCCAAAAGTTCCGGCTCGAACTCAATCCCAGAAACCAAGTCCCTAACGTAGATGGATGGCTACGTCGAGAAGTCCCCTAATACCGATGCTAACAAGTAGCAAAGATATCAATTGGATGGCTACGTCGAGAAGTCCCCTAATACCGATGCTAACAAGTAGCAAAGATATCAAGAGAGGTTCCTTGGTCAACTACAAGGCCAAACGAGAAGTCCGGAAACCAAGCCAACAAGCCGGGAGGGCAAACGCACTAAACCGGAAGACTCAGCAGGATCCCGGACTGTCCGGACCTGGAGTCCCGAACTGTCCGCCCAAGGCCGGACTGTCCGCGCCTGGGTGGCGGACTGTCCGCCGGCAAAATAAGAAAAACAGCAACGCTGCTGCAAGCTCCCTGGATGGTTCCCGGACTGTCCGCGAGGAACACCGGCGGACTGTCCGCCATTCAAAAAGCACAGCTCCAACAGCGCGGAGTCAGGCCACTGGTCCGGCCGACCCCGACGCGCGGACTGTCCGCGGTTCACCGGCGGACTGTCCGCGGATGAACAGAGAGGGCGATTTTGGTCGCCCCTCTCCCAAATCCCTCCAAATCCGATCCAACTCAAAATCCCAAGTTCCCAAAATTGGAGTGGATGATCACGGAGTAGTTAGGAAACTATCCCCAAGAAATCATCCGCTCAAAACAACCAAATCACCGGAAAATCAAAAGGGAAGGTAGATGAACGGAAAAAGCGCCACGAAAATGAAATCGTCCCGATCTATTCAATCATGAGGAGTTAGATGAATTCCTTTGGTCGAAATGACCTCCTCAATGATACGAACAAGATGATTCAAACGGATTTCGCAAAGACGCACTAGAGAGGGAGATCGAGTGACGGGAAAATTGTGAGGAAACAAAGAACGCGAAGAACACGAATCAAGTCATCGATCTGCACTGCAAAGGTGAGGATATGGCCTCACTTCCTCAAATCAACAGTACACAGAGGCAAGTTTCTCTGCGGATCTCAGCTAGCTACAGCAGGGGATGGGAGAGCAGGAAACCCTAAGTGCAAAAGAGCAAATGACTGAGATGAAGGGGAGGAGGGTGTCTCCCTACTACTTATCCTAATTCTAACCTAAGTCTAATTCTTACTCTACCCCTCACTATTCTAATTACAGAGCGAACCAGCTAAACCCTAAGGTTATTCTGGACCAACTCGGTGGTAGGTGTATCCGACGGCCACGCTCGCACAACTCGTAGCGTTGCCTCGACGCAACCTCCTGATTGCCGCCACGTGCCGCCCTCGCTCTGCACCCCCGGTTTTGTGGCCCAAACCGGGAAACCAGCCTTTTCCAGCCAACCCCCGGTTTTGAGGCCCAAACCGGGAAACCAGCCCACCAGCATCTGAGTTTTGAGGCCAAACTCAGCAAACCTTCAGCGCCCAGGGTTTTGAGGCCGAAACCTGGAAACCGTCCTCAGCCCGAGTTTTGTGGCCAAACTCGGAAACCATCCGCACCCAGGTTTTGAGGCCCAAACCTAGAAACCGTCCACCCGATGGTTTTTCTTTGGCTCTACCACCAAACCGACGTCGTAGATGGGATGCACCTCCCGTGCACCCCGTCCACCGACACGTGTCCCCAAGTCCACGACTCAGGCAACACCGTGCCCCGCAAGTCTTCGCTCGTCGCTGTCCCAGGCTGTCAGCCACCACAGCTGATCCTCAAGCATTCTGGTCCCTCAGTCCAAGCCTCACGTCCGCCCTTCACCGCTCGATCCATCGGCATGGCACGTCCGCCGCACGGCACGCCCATCCTTCATCGCACTCGGTCCGTCAGCACGGCACGTCTCAACTTGACCTTCACCTTGCCCTCGATCACTGCATCCGTGCTCGACACCTGCACAACACAAGCCAAAGAACATGCGCATCATACCAGTTGACAATCACTCATCACTCAGAGATCCGGCATACATCCATGTATCCGCAATCTCCCCCTTGATGAGTGCATTGTCAACTACCAACACAAATCGAGGCAAGGTTAACACAACTAGCAAACTCCCCCTCGACAAGTGCAAGCAACTAGGAAAACTCCCCTTAGTTGAACGTCCTGGAGTATTTCTCCCCCTTAGTTGAAAATGCACTAATCAAGAAAAAGGCATCAAGGCAAGAAACTCCCCCTTCCAACATGCATATGAAGTCAGAAATGCAAGTTAGCAGCTTCAGGCTTATAGTCAAAAGAGTGCAAAGATGCTCTAAACAGTATAGCTCTAATGACAAAACTAAGCACTCAAATAGCAAAGGCTCAAACTGATCACCAGATATGAAATATGAACATATGAGCAGAAAATGAGCAGTTTTGAGTCAAAAGGTGTTCACCATTAAAATGGCACTACACATGTATATACACGAATCCAAACGAGTGCTAAACATGTATACAAGGTGAACTACCCCTAGCAACGTTCAATCATCATGCATAGGAATGAAACATACACTTGTGATTTCAGTTTTATATCGGAGTTGCAGCGGTGAAATTTCACAAGTTTAAATGCAGCATGTGATTGCGAGAGGTTGAAAGCTTGTCTTTGCCTAACTTTTCAACCGAGCGAAGCCTATGCCGAAGCAATCAGAAGCTTAAAGCTACGGTTTCGGTCATACACTACACGGCTCAAGTTTAACTCAAAGTGCAATGAGAAACCGTCTCAATACCGTGATGTGTTGACAAGCGATCCCATCTCGATCTTTTCAATTCACTAAAACTTGGTTCAAATTTTAAACATGATATGAACAGACCAAGCAAGTGAATGACTCAGAACTAGAGACATAGCAACCTAGCATATATGAAAAGCATGAATGAACTCAACACATCCTACACATGCTAGTTGCATATCTCAATGGTGAACATTTTCAGATTGTATTTACATTAAGCAAAGTCACCATTTCAAAATAGCTCAGCTCACAACATGTACTAGTGATCAGAAAGAGCATAAGCTACAAGCATCAACATAAGCATCGAAGCATACTACATAGAGCATAGTTACATTCTAGTGATTATAAACCTGAAGCTCAGAATGTGAATGCGTATGCTAAAATGCAAAAGAGAAGAAAGATAAACGAAGAAGAGTCAGTCTGCTATACAAGATCCAAAATGTTTCCCCCATCTAAAAGGGGAAACACACACCAAGCTCACCCCTCAACCGATTAAAGGTTGATTCGTCTAAAGGCTTGGTGAAAATATCAGCCAGTTGATGATGAGTATCGACATGGCGAAGGTCGATATCACCCTTCTCCTGGTGGTCTCACAAGAAATGAAAGCGCACATCAATGTGTTTGGTATTCGAGTGAAGCACGGGGTTCTTAGCAACGCTAATAGCACTCGTGCTGTCACAAAGCAAAGGAACACGAGTAAAACTCAGACCAAAATCACGCAAAGTGGCCATCATCCAAAGCAACTGGGAACAGCAGCTAGCCGCAGCAACATATTCAGCCTCTGTAGTGGACTGAGCGACACTAGACTGCTTGCGAGAAGACCACGAAACAAGAGAAGAACCAATAAACTGACAAGTCCCAGAAGTGGACTTGCGCTCAATACGGCAACCAGCAAAATCGGCATCCGAATAACCGCAAAGGGAGAGGGTGGAGGAAGCAGAATACCAAATCCCGAGCTCAGGTGTGAAACGAAGGTACCTGAAAATCCGCTTCACCGCCTGACGGTGAGAAGTGCGCGGCGACGCCTGAAAGCGCGCACACAGACACACCGCGAACTGAATGTCCGGGCGTGTCGCCGTCAGGTAGAGGAGTGACCCGATCATGCTTCAGTACTCCTTCTGGTCCACTACTTCTCCATCCACATCCGCATCCAGGGCAGTCGTCGTCGACATGGGTGTTGGAAGAGGCTTGGCCTCACCCATATCGAACCGCTTCAGCAAGTCCTTGGTGTACTTGCCCTGGTGCACAAACGTCCCCTCTCGGGATTGCTTGATTTGCAACCCGAGAAAGAAGGTCAGCTCGCCCATCATGCTCATCTCGAACTCCCTGCTCATAGTATCTGCAAACTTGGCAACCAAAGTGTGAGAAGAACCACCGAAAATGATATCATCCACGTAAATCTGGATCAAGAGAGTGTCTTTGCCTTGCTTCAGGAGAAAGAGCGTTTTATCTACACATCTCATTTTAAAACCCTTAGCAAGCAAAAAGGTTTTCAATCTATCATACCAGGCTCTAGGGGCTTGTTTCAAACCATATAAAGCTTTATGGAGTTTAAAAACATGGTTTGGAAACTTGGGATTTTCAAAACCAGGGGGTTGCTCAACATATACTTCCTCTTCTATGTAGCCGTTTAAGAAGGCACTCTTGACATCCATTTGAAAGAGTTTAAAACCTTTGGATGCAGCAAAAGCCAAGAGTATCCTAATAGCCTCCAAACGAGCTACAGGATCAAAAGTCTCCTCAAAATCTATCCCCTCCTTCTGACTATAACCCTTGGCCACAAGACGTGCTTTGTTCCTCACAATGTGGCCATCCTCTCCTTGTTTATTTTTGAAAACCCATTTTGTCCCAATAGGATTACAGTTAGGAGGAGGAGGAACTAGAACCCAAACCCGATTTCTCTCAAAGTTTTCTAACTCCTCATGCATGGTATTGACCCAATCCGGATCCGTCAAGGCGTGTCCAACATCTCGGGGCTCAAAATTAGCAACAAAAGCAGAATGAGCGAAGTGAGAGATGTGCTGTGACCTGGACCGAGTAACCCGTTCGTCGATGCTGCCGATCATCTGCTGAGGCGGGTGCTGGCGCTGGATGTGTCGTGGCGCCTCCCGAGCTGAAGTAGCCTCCCCCTCAACAGCAGCTGGTGCCTCCCCGGGTACAAAAGGTACCGCTCGGGGTGGCGGATCCCACGGCCCCCAGGAAGAAGAGGTGTCGGGGCCGTGAGTCGTCGTCGAGGCCGCTCTTTGCGGCACGGCAGGTGGAGGGGGTGCTGGATCATCTATACCTTCAGCACCCTCTTCCTCGTCATCGAAAAGAGGCTCACCAACCTCATGATCACCTGCACGCTCAAAACGAGAAGAAGGACATACAAGAGTCTCGTCGAAGGTGACATCTGATGTCTCCATGACTCGGTTAGTGTCAAGGTTAAGTACACGATAAGCTCGAGTGTGAGTGCCATAACCCAAAAACACACCGTCCGAAGAACGAGACTCAAACTTGTCCAGGTTGCCCTTTTTCAAAATAAAACAGTGGCAACCGAAGACTCTAAAATAACTCACCTTGGGCAGGCGACCAAAACACAACTCATAAGAGGTCTTCTTCAAAAAGGCTCTCAGAAAAATGCGATTTGAAATGTAGCATGCAGTGTTCATAGCTTCTGCCCAATAGCGCCTAGGAGTCCTATGCTCATCGAGCATCGTCCTGGCCATCTCAACAAGGGTCCGATTCTTCCTCTCTACAACACCATTTTGGGGCGGTGTGTAGGGGGAAGAAAACTGATGCTCCAAACCAAGGCGGTTACAAAACTTCTCAAAATCCGAATTTTTAAACTCGAAACCATTATCACTTCTAATAGCTCGCATCGAGTTCAAAGGGAACTCGTTCTGAAGACGCAAAATCAGATTGCGAGCAAAAGAGAAAGTCTCAGTCTTCTCAGTCAAAAAGAAAACCCACGAATACCTCGAAAAGTCGTCAACAACAACTAAAACATACCACTTGCCACCAACCGAGCTCACCCGAGCAGGACCAACAAGGTCCATATGTAAAAGCTCTCCAGGGTGCGAGGTCATGACCTTAGTCACTGGATGGTGGGGAGCGGCAACCATCTTCCCATGTCTACAAGAATGACAGACTAGATCCTTCTCCATTGAAAGCTTGGGCAATCCTCGGATTAGGCCAAGTGAGCTAAGTCTTGCAAGCAAGTCGAAGCTTAAATGACCGAGCCTCCTATGCCACTTCCAAAGATCAGAGGAGGAAGGACTAGCCAAAAGACAGCGGGAAATGCCAAACGACTCCGAGAAATTCGCACGAAAGACTTTCCCAAAGGGCGAAATCAAACATACAAGATTGCCCTGAGGGTCCAAAATACGACTGAGGTTTGGTTTAAAACGAATCTCATAGTCGTCGTCAAAAAGTTGCGAAACAGAAAGAAGGTTAAAATGCAAGTTAGAAACAAGAGCAACATCGCACAACACAAAGTGCTCATTAACCCGCACCGACCCGCGAGACAAAACCTTACCTTTATTATTGTCGCCGAAGGTAATGTACTCCTTTCCGGCAACAGGGCTAAGGCTGGAGAACCACTTGGCGTTTCCGGTCATGTGCCTCGAACAACCGGAATCCACCAACCAAATGTCCTCCAACCGTCTTACCTACATCAATAGAAAGACATAGGGTGAGCATACAGTCCAACACTGGGGTTAGTGAAGAAAGGGGAATACCAATGTTGGGCCGGCTGCTCAAAAGAATGGTTAGTAGAAAAACCATTCCTAGCACGTCTACGGGGGTAGCGATCACCACGCACAGGAAAACATGGTCCGCTAGGGAAGGAGCGCTCACCGCGATACTCAAAACGCGGTGGGGAAAAGCGCTCAACTACAAAGCCTCCGCCACGGGGTCCATAGCCTACAACTGCAGACTCCCGCCGGTCACGCTCTCTACGAGGCCTACGCCTAGAAACTTGAGGTTCAGGACCTCTAGGCCTAGCCTCTCTCCTCGGAGCTCTCCTTTGCCTAGGCCTGGGAACTTGAGGTTCTGGACCTCTGGGCCTAGCAGCTCTCCTCTAGACGCTCGGCACATGCACACCATGGAAAGGGTGGTACATGTCTGGGTTGTCCATCTCCCGAGCACGGCGCGCCTCTCTCTTGCGCCGGAAACAGAACTCACTCAAGTGACCATCTCTCCCACAGAAGTCACACTGGTACCTCACCGCACACAAAGGGGGTTGTTGGTACTCATGGCTGTGGGTGTGGATCACTTTGCCCTTCTGAGGCAACTCCTCCTGGATAGGTGGCATTGTATCCAGCTTGTTCTTTAGGTGGTTGGTTTGGGATGCCACACTTGGTTCTTGGGTGGAGCTCTCGGAGGTTCTTCAAACACCCCATCCTTGGTGGTAGGCTTGAGAGGCTCTTTGGGTGGAAGCTTGGTAAGTTTGGGAGTAGTGGTGGGGTTGGGCTTCTCACTCGGATTCATACCACTCGACTCTCCAATCTTCCCAAAAGCAGAAAGATCAACACCCTGAGCAAAACCTACACCAGGACCTCCAGCAGCTCGCTTGAATTGGGAGATCATCATCCCGAGCTGCGGCTCACTACAAGATACCCATGACAAGATGGTCCGAAGGTATGTATTTTCTTCCTTGGTTTGCATCTTGCCATGCTTCACATTGGCAATCTCCATCTCCAAACCCTCGCACAAAGCGCACCTAGACACACAAGTGCTACCCGAGCTGGCCTTCTCAAGAGACTCAATCTTGGCATTCTTCTCTGCCAACTCGGTTTGCAAGCCAGGACAGGTCTTGCAAGCACCTAGCAAAGAGGGTCTGGCCCTCAGCTCATCCAGCTCTCCAACCAACGCAGCATACTTTCCTCTCAAAGTGAGAAGATCAGTCATGTGTGTGGTACACGACTCACACTCAACCTCTTCTGACACGACCACGGTGGACTTGGCAAACTCAAGCTCCCTCACCGTGTCCTCCCACTTCTGCCTAAACTCCTTTCGCTCTCTAGCAGCACGCCTAAGCAGTTTATCTTGGCTAAGGAGAGCAGCAGTAAGTCTCTCAACCTCGGCAGAGAGATCGTCGTAGGTGAGGGATACCTGGGAGGTGTCGTCGTCGTCGTCGTCGTTCTGAGGGGAGTGCTCCAGCTTGCCGTCGACCTCATCACCAAGGGCCATGGTGCAGAAGCCGTCGTCATCGGCGAAGAAGCAGAGACCGTTCAGCTTGTCCTCGATCCTCTTCTTCTTCACGGACTCGTCGTCGCTTGAACAAGCGGAGTCATCATCCGAGCCGTCGACGTCGCTGAGCGTCGCGAAGAACGCACGCTGCTCAGCCTGGGCCTTCTCCAAGTACTTCTTCTTGATGTACTCCTTGTCGAAGCCACCCCTCCGCTTGTGCCTCGCGGGGACGTACTTCTCCTTGCGCTTGCCGGAGTCGTACTTGTGCCCATGATCGCCCTTCCCCGAATGCTTGTTCTTCTTGGGGCAGTTGGCGATGAAGTGGTCAGGGTCGCCGCACTCATAGCATCCTGAGCGTCCTCCTCCGCGGCGACGATTCATGCGGTTGTTGTGGAACCGCGTGAACCGGTTGGCGAGCATTGCCAACTCGTCATCCCCCAACGACTCAAGCTGGTCCTCTGTGACAGAAAAGAGAGATGAAAGAGCAAAGCCACCAGAGGGGTTAGCAGAAGAGCTAGAAACCAAAGCCATGGTCGGGCCAGAAGGATTCACATAAGAAGCCCTCGACATGGCGTCAATCTCACTGGACTTGAGCTTACTAAAGAGCTCGTCGCAAGTGAGGGTCTCATAGTTAGGCGATTCGATGATCGCCTGGACCTTTGAGTCCCACACCGACCGATCGAGAGTGTGCAAAAGCTTCAAAGCTCTCTCATGATCGTCGAAAGGCAACTGCTCCTTGTTAGCCCTCATCTTGTTGACAATCACCTGAAAGCGAGCGAATAAACTTTCTATGCTCTCGCTAGGCTGATGTCGAAAGTTCTTATACTCTCTCTTGAACGACTCGTAGAGTCGGGTTTTGACTTGAGAGGTGCCCTCATGAAAACGCATGAGGGTGGCCCAAATCTCTCGAGCCGTAGAGAGGTGAGAAACGCGATCAAACTCTCTCATGCTCAAACACGAAAAGAGAGCATTACGGGCTCGGCTATTGGCATCGTGTTCATCGATCTGAAGCTGAGTGACACGAGCAGCCAAGACCACGTAATTGGCAGAGTTGCAAATATCCCAAATGGAAGCACCCAAACTCTGCAGATAGGCCGACATGCGTATCTTCCAATACGCATAGTTCGTCCCATCGAAAAACGGCGGTTTGCCCACACCGCGATCCATGTCGCCTTCTGTGGATCTGGAACCGGCTAAGGTGAAAGATCCTTAACCCGCTCCGATACCAATTGAAGGACCGAGAAAGCACAAACAAGGTGACCAGAGGGGGGGTGAATGGGAGCCAATCAAATTTCTCTCGAAACTTTGGCCAAGTGTCCCAAAATCAATCCCGAGAAACGGCGACCGAAACCATGATGCTCACGACCCTTGGAAGAGGGTGGATGATCCCTAAGATCACAGCGGAGCACCACCAAGAAGAAGCAAACCAAACTCCAAAAGTTCCGGATCGAACTCAATCCCAGAAACCAAGTCCCGAACGTAGATGGACGGCTACGTCGAGAAGTCCCCTAATACCGATGCTAACAAGTAGCAAAGATATCAAGAGAGGTTCCTTGGTCAACTACAAGGCCAAACGAGAAGTCCGGAAACCAAGCCAACAAGCCGGGAGGGCAAACGCACAAAACCGGAAGACTCAGCAGGATCCCGGACTGTCCAGACCTGGAGTCCCGGACTGTTCGCCCAAGGCCGGACTGTCCGCGCCTGGGTGGCGGACTGTCCGCCGGCAAAATAAGAAAAACAGCAACGCTGCTGCAAGCTCCCTGGATGGTTCCCGGACTGTCCGTGAGGAACACCGGCGGACTGTCCGCCGTTCAAAAAGCACAGCTCCAACAGCGCGGAGTCAGGCCACTGGTCCGGCCGACCCCGACGCGCGGACTGTCCGCGGTTCACCGGCGGACTGTCCGCGGATGAACAGAGAGGGCGATTTTGGTCGCCCCTCTCCCAAATCCCTCCAAATCCGATCCAACTCAAAATCCCAAGTTCCCAAAATTGGAGTGGATGATCACGGAGTAGTTAGGAGACTATCCCCAAGAAATCATCCGCTCAAAACAACCAAATCACCGGGAAATCAAAAGGGAAGGTGGATAAACGGAAAAAGCGCCACAAAAACGAAATCGTCCCGATCTATTCAATCATGAGGAGTTAGATGAATTCCTTTGGTCGAAATGACCTCCTCAATGATACGAACAAGATGATTTAAACGGATTTCGCAAAGACGCACTAGAGAGGGAGATCGAGTGACGGGAAAATCGTGAGGAAATGAAGAACGCAAAGAACACGAATCAAAACACGAATCAAGTCATCGATCTGCACTGCAAAGGTGAGGATATGGCCTCACTTCCTCAAATCAACAGTACATAGAGGCAAGTTTCTCTGCAGATCTCAGCTAGCTACAGCAGGGGATGGGAGAGCAGGAAACCCTAAGTGCAAAAGAGCAAATGACTGAGATGAAGGGGAGGAGGGTGTCTCCCTACTACTTATCCTAATTCTAACCTAAGTCTAATTCCTACTCTACCCCTCACTATTCTAATTACAGAGCGAACCAGCTAAACCCTAAGGTTATTCTGGACCAACTCGGTGGTAGGTGTATCCGACGGCCACGCTCGCACAACTCGTAGCGTTGCCTCGACGCAACCTCCCGATTGCCGCCACGTGCCGCCCTCGCTCTGCACCCCCAGTTTTGTGGCCCAAACCGGGAAACCAGCCTTTTCCAGCCAACCCCTGGTTTTGAGGCCCAAACCGGGAAACCAGCCCACTAGCATCTGAGTTTTGAGGCCAAACTCAGCAAACCTTCAGCGCCCAGGGTTTTGAGGCCCAAACCTGGAAACCGTCCTCAGCCCGAGTTTTGTGGCCAAACTCGGAAACCACCCGCACCCAGGTTTTGAGGCCCAAACCTGGAAACTGTCCACCCGATGGTTTTTCTTTGGCTCTACCACCAAACCGACGTCGTAGATGGGATGCACCTCCCGTGCACCCCGTCCACCGACACGTGTCCCCAAGTCCATGACTCAGGCAACACCGTGCCCCGCAAGTCTTCGCTCGTCGCTGTCCCAGGCTGTCAGCCACCACAGCTGATCCTCAGGCATTCTGGTCCCTCAGTCCAAGCCTCACGTCCGCCCTTCACCGCTCGATCCATCGGCATGGCACGTCCGCCGCACGGCATGCCCATCCTTCATCGCACCCGGTCCGTCAGCACGGCACGTCTCAACTTGACCTTCACCTTGCCCTCGATCACTGCATCCGTGCTCGACACCTGCACAACACAAGCCAAAGAACATGCGCATCATACAAGTTGACAATCACTCATCACTCAGAGATCCGGCATACACCCATGTATCCGCAGGATTTTCATCATGCATGGTCATGTCTTCATAATTCAATAAGTATTGACTCCCGTCATCGTCGCCGGCGATGATATTCATCATTTCCTCCTCCTTGTTCCCATTTGGGTCGGCCATTTCTGCGAATATTAAAATATATATACAATATGATCGAACACTTAGAGGAGCTTTATACATGTATGCGAAACCAAAACCGAAAACTAGGGGTTTAGGGGTTTAGGGTTTAGGGGTTTAGGGTTTAGGGTTTGGGGTTTAGGGTTTGGGGTTTAGGGGTTCGGGGTTTAGGGTTTCGGGGTTTGAGGGTTTAGGGGTTTAGGATTTCGGGGGGTTTAGGGTTTCGGGGTTTAGGGTTTTAGGGTTTAGGGGTTCAGGGTTTGAGGGTTTAGGGGTTTAGGATTTCGGGGGGTTTAGGATTTCGGGGTTCGGGGTTTCGGGGTTTAGGGTTTCGGGGTTTAGGGGTTTGAGGGTTTAGGGGTTTAGGTTTGAGGGTTTAGGGTTTCGGGTTTTAGGGTTTTGAGTTTTAGGTGACATGTAATCGCCAACATTAAAAATAACATATATTCGTAAAGAGGCAATTCAAACATTAAAAATAACACGAAGAAGCATGTCTGTCAAAATATTTCTAAGTGTAAATACATGTTTAAACATATCCAAGTGATTTTCTATGGCATTCCAACATGACACATGATTTTCTATGAACACATATTTCTAAAAGTAATTAATATACATGTTTAAACATATCCTTGTCACGGGGGGTTTAGGGTTTCGGGGTTTAGGGTTTCAGGGTTTAGGGGTTCGCGGTTTCGCGGTTCGGGGTTTGAGGGTTTAGGGGTTTAGGAGTTCGGGGTTTCGGGTTCGGGGTTTCGGGTTTTAGGGTTTCGAGGTTTAGGGGTTTAGGTTTGAGGGTTTAGGGTTAGGGTTTCGGGTTTTAGGGTTTCGAGTTTTAGGTGACATGTAATCGCCAACATTAAGAATAACATATATTCGTAAAGAGGCAATTCAAACATTAAAAATAACACGAAGAAGCATATCTGTCAAAATATTTCTAAGTGTAAATACATGTTTAAACATATCCAAGTGATTTTCTATGACATTCCAACATGACACATGATTTTCTATGAACACATATTTCTAAGAGCAATAAATATACATGTTTAAACGTATCATTGTCACGTGATTTACACACCATGGACGAGAACAACGACGGCGGACAACAGCGAGGATGACGACGGTGCGGATGACAGTGGACGGCGGCGAGGTCGGTGGAGCGGTCACCAGGACTACAAGTCGACGCGGCCTGTCACTTTTTATCTACATGTGTAAACATATATTTGTTAGGTTAAAATATATATATATATATATATATGATTTTCTAAATACATATATATTTATTTTCTATATATATTTATTTTCTATATATATATACCAATTTTCTTTCTAAATACATATATATTTTACAGCATGTATCTATTTATATTTATTTTACAGCATGTATCTATTTATATTTATTTTATATATATCACTTTCTATATCTAAATACATATATATTTATTTTCTATATATATATACCAATTTTCTTTTTTCTATATATCTATTTATAGGTATATATTTCTTTTTCATTTCTTTTTTTACACTCTCACACACACACTGGACACACACGCACACACACGCACAGGCCGTACGGCGGCGGTGCGGAGGACGGCGGCGCGGAGGGCGGCGGCGCGGACACGACGGCGAGGAGGACAGCGGCGCAGACACGACAGCGAGGACGACGCCATACGGCACGGAGGGCAGAGGGAGGCCGAGGAGGACGGCGACGCGGAGCTCGATGGCGAGGAGGACGGCGGCGTGGAGCTCGACGGTGTGGACAGAGGCTCGACGGCGAGGTGAGTTCGAGGGCGGCGGCGCGGACGGAGGCGGGGCAACTGCGCGTCGATCTGGGAAGATTGGAGGGCACTGTGCCCTGTGCCCTGTGCCCTGTGCCCTGTGCCCTATATACCCGGGAGAGTCTTTAGTCCCGGGCCGTATTACGCACCGGGACTAAAGACCCTTTAGTCCCGATGCATAATACGCCCCGGGACTAATGGGTTGGACCTTTAGTCCCGGGCGTGCTTACGCACCGGAGGTCTTTAGTCCCGGTGCGTAAGACGGCCCGGGACTAAAGGGTCCTTTCCCGCCACCGGGACTAAATATGTTGTAATTCTTATTAATTGCATAGCAAATTGAATAGTAGGCATAAAATTACTTAAAAATAACAGTTGTATATCCTTTAACCTTATTGTATAGTAGAAAATTTTGTAGCATAAATTCTTTTCTTTTTTTATAATATCGAATATAAATGTAAATAACCATTCATATTTGGTTAATGCAAAAATGTAATGTTCAATTTAAATTTAAAAAATTGTTGGCTTTCAATAGAAAATTTATTTTCATATCATTTGGACGTTAATCTTTTGTTTATAACCTAAAAAATCATTGCCCAATTTCGTTCTACGCGACAGATGCAGTAGTTTTAGATTTTTAAATTTAGTTTTTTCTTTTTAAATATATCTTAAATCTTTCTAATTGAACAGAAAATTAAATATTTGATATACTTTCTTTTAAAAATTAGTATGAGATTCTTTTTGCTTTAGGCCTTGTTTAGATGGAAAAATTTTGCAAAATTTTTCCTGTAGCGTTTTCGTTGTTATTTGACAAACTTTGTCCAAATATGGACTATGTAGACTCCAAAGATTCGTCTCGACATGTACATACTAAAAGTACAATTAGTTATTTTTTTTACCTACATTTAATGCTCCATGCATATGTCCGAATATTGATGTGATGGTTGATGTGATGGAAATTTTTGGGAAATGGAGGGAACTAAACAAGCCCTGTTTACATTAATTATTACATAATATCTTTACAACCCACTATTAAGCGGGCACAACTGCGAACCTCTTCTTGACATATGTCCCTTGGTTATGATCATTCCTTGACCATGGAGTTTCCTCATTGTTTAACAAAATGCTTGGGTCTTTGTTCACTTTGAATGGCGGAATTCGATCATCTCTTTCATAATCACCTGACATATCTGACTTGTCCTCAATTCCGACAATGTTTCTTTTCCCTGAAAGAACTATATGGCGCGTTGGCTCGTTGACGATCGAGTTGTTATCATTTTTCCCTCTTTTTGTTTTTGTAGACATGTCTTTGACATAGAACACCTGACTCACATCCGCGGCAAGGACAAATGGTTCATCTTTGTACCCAATATTGTTGAGGTCCACTGATGTCATCTCATACTCCTTGTCGACTGTTACCCCACCTCCGGTACCGGTCATCTTGACCCATTTACACCAGAACAAAGGGACTTTAAAATTAGGTGCGTAGTCTAGTTCCCATATGTCATGTATGCGGCCATAATATGTTTGTTTGTTCCCATTTGGATCCGTGGCATCCACGCTTACACCACTGTTTTGGTTGGTGCTCCTTCCGTCTTGGGCTATTGTGTAAAATGTATTCCCATTGATCTCATACCCTTTGTACGTGCTGATATGCCACGATGGTTGTCTGGCCAACAAATAAAGTTGCTCATCTATGTTATCATCACACTGACATTGTTTTCGCAACCAATCGCCGAAGGTTTGCATGTGCTGACGTGTAATCCAAGATTCACTCTTCCCGGGCCACTTGGATCGAAGGAAATCCCTATGTACCTCAATATATGGATCGACCAATGAGGAGTTCTCTAGAACTGTGTAGTGTGCTTTATCGAAGTAATCGTCTCATATACCGATATATGTTTTCTTCCCTAGTGTTCCCTTGCCACTGAGTCTGCCCTCGTGTCGTGATTCAGGAACGCCAATCGGGTCAAGGTCTGGAATGAACTCCACACAAAACTCTATGACCTCCTCTATTCCGTAGCCCTGGGCGATGCTTCCTTCAGGCCGAGAACGGTTATGAACATATTTTTTCAGAACACTCATGTACCTCTCGAATGGGAACATGGTGTGTACGAACACAGGACCGAGAATAATGATCTCCTTGACCAGGTGAACTAGGAGGTGTGTCATGATATCAAAGAAGGATGGAGGGAACACCAACTCAAAGCTGACGAGACATTGAACGACATCATTCTGCATAGTAGAAAGTTCCTCTGGATTGATTGCCTTTTGTGAAATTGAATTGAGAAATGCACATAGCTTCACGGTGGCTAGACGTACATGTGGAGGTAGAATTCCTCTTAGAGCAACAGGAAGCAATTGGGTCATAAGCACATGGTAGTCATGGGACTTCAAGTTTTGGAACTTCTTCTCTGGCACATTAATTATTCTCTTTATATTGGAGGAGAATCCAGATGGGACCTTGATGCTATTAAGACATTCAAACATGCTTTCCTTTTCTTCTCTGCTAAGAGTGTAGCTAGCAGGGCTTAAGTACTGGCGCCCATCATCTATCTTCTCCAGATGCAAGTTGTCTCGTTCTTTCATGCGCTCCAAGTCCTGTCGTGCTTCAAGTGAATCCTTAGGCTTTCCGTAGACACCCATGAATCCAAGCAGGTTCACACAAAGGTTCTTTGTCAGGTGCATCATGTCGATCGCATGGCGGACCTCTAGGACATGCCAGTAAGGTAGCTCCCAGAATATGGACTTCTTCTTCCACATGGGTGCGTGTCCCGAAGCGTCTGTGGGAACAGGTTTGCTGCCCCGTCCCTTTCCAAATACTACTTTCGTATCCTTCACCATTTCGAGTATATCATCTCCGGTTCGGTTACGAGGCTTGGTTTGGTGGTCTGCCTTACCTTTAAAATGTTTGCCTTTCTTTCTTACTGGGTGGCCCATGGGAAGAAACCGACGGTGCCCAACATACACGACCTTCCGACACTTTTTCAAAAATAAACTATCAAGGTCTTCGAAACAGTGTGTGCATGCATTATATCCCTTGTTTGTCTGGCCTGAAAGATTACTTAGAGCCGGCCAATCATTGATTGTTACGAACAATAATGCTCGCAGGTCAAAGTGTTCCTGTTTGTACTCATCCCACACGCGTATGCCTGGTTTGCTCCATAGAAGTAGAAGTTCCTCAACTAATGGCCTCAGGTAGACATCGATGTCGTTGCTAGGTTGCTTCGGCCCTTGGATGAGCAACGACATCATAATGAACTTCCGCTTCATGCATAACCACGGAGGAAGGTTGTAGATACATAGAGTAACTGGCCAAGTGCTATGACTACTGCTTTGCTCCCCAAAAGGATTAAAACCATCCGTACTTAAAGTGAACCTCAAGTTTCTAGCTTCATCTGAAAACTCTGGGAATTCTTTGTCTATCGCTCTCCACTGGGATCCATCAGCTGGGTGCCTCAGCATATTGTCTACCTTACGGTCTTCTTTATGCCACCGCAACAACTTTGCATTGTCCTTATTTCTGAACAAACGTTTCAAGCGTGGTATGATAGGAGCATACCACATAACCTTGGCAGGGATTTTCTTCCTGCTTGGACGTTCTTCACCCTCTACGTCGCCAGGATCATCTCGCCTTATCTTATCCTGTGATGCTTCACATACCGGGCATGCATCCAAATTCTCGTATTCCTCCCCACGGTACAGGATGCAGTCATTAGAACATGCGTGTATCTGCTGGATTTCTAATCCCAAAGGGTAGACGACCTGTTTTGCTTCGTACGTAGTGGTGGGCAATTCATTCGCTTTCGGAAGCATCTTTTTCATTATCTTCAATAACTGCCCAAATGCCTTGTCGGATGTACCATTCTTTGCCTTCCATTACAGCAGCAGTTCCAGTGTAGTACCCAGCTTTTTTGGCCATCTTCAGCAGTGGGATATAGCAATTTCCAATGATCCTCTAGCATGCGCTCGAACTTGACCTTCTCCTTGTCACTTTCACATTCTCTTTGTGCATCACGAATGGCATCACCAAGAGCATCAACATCAGCTGCCACATCTTCTGTCGCTGCCACATATTCTTCACCATCTCCTCGCCCCACTGCATCATCATCAAAGGAACCATACTAAGCAATAATATCAGCGTGGGCCAATTCTTCTTCACCTTCTTCACCATCATCCATTACAACCCCTTTCTCCATGCTTCGTCCAACAAATATAGTTTGTTACGAAACCCGACTTCAACAAATGCGTATGAAGAGTCCTTGGCATGAATATTCCTTCAAATTCTTACAGACGGCGCATGAGCAGCACATGAAACCATCCTGCTTGTCTGTCTCAGCCACACCTAAGAAATAGTGCACGCCAGCAATGAACTCTTTGGAGCGGCGATCGACATTATACATCCAATTGCGTGACAACATCTGCATTAAATATTACAACCATGCACTTAGTAGTTTCTCATGTTATTGCACAACACTCATGATATCACATGATTGATTAATTCAAGCAAGCTTGACTACAACGAAGACTATCGCAGCTAGCACTAAAAAAACTAAAAATAAAATGCACTTAAGCAACATAATTAGTTCGCGTCCGACCCCAACTAAAATAGACAGATCATTCGCTTCATCGGCATGGATGGGCTGCTGCCGCTGACTCACTGCCTCATCACCTTCAACGGCAACCTCTTGTGCAACAGAATTTCGTACGTGCTGAACGTACGCTTCCTCCCAGTACCATCCTTTACATCCGCCAGTGCCCTCCCACTGCAATTAGAACAAATAATAAGAAATTTAAACAACATCATCAAGCAAAACCGATACAAATGAACCATATTAATCAAATGCGGGTAAATAATAACCCACCTCATGGTCCGGACACTTGTAGAATATACGACCCTTGTTGATCCCCTCTTTTTTCACTCGGTACTCCTTCACAATCTTCTGCTTACACTCGCCGCAAGCAATGAGAGGAAGATCCGGCCGCAAACGCTTCGGATCCCGATGATGAGAGGCTGAGGACCCGGTCACGGTTGCCATCTACTATATCCATGCTCATTTTGTAAACTATTACATGCAAATTCTTAATTTTCTAAACAATTATAAATAAAAAAGACTCTAAATTTATCTATTTGTTTAGATAATCAAAAAATATGATATAACAATACCAATTTGCACATTGTCTACTCTCTATATTTATTGTTGCAAACTATTATAAATTCTACATTTTTCTAAAGAAAATAAACTAAAAAGACACTAAAATTCAATATTACTCGTCTTGCATATGTATGAAATATAGAATGGATACTACCTAGCAGTAGAAAACTATCAAGTGATTGTGATGAACCAATTTAAACTAAACTCTCTATGCTTGTTCTTGCAAACTATATATTTTAATTAAATTTCTCTCATATTCAAAAGACATGGTAGGAGATGAAAATAGTTACCTCTAAACGCAAAGAGACGATGACGGAGTCGAAGAAGATCACCAATTGACGCCGGAGACGAAGAACAATGAAGAACAAATGAAGAAACAAGCAAGAACAAGCAATAGCAACAGCAAGAACAAGCAAGAAGCTCACTGAAATTTGAATGTCTCTGGCTCGGGGGAGGAAGAAGTTGGCAGGTTATAAACCGGAGAGCTTTAGTCCCGATTTGTATTAAAAACTGGGGCTAAAAGGTGATCATTTATCCCGGGGCAAGCCACAAACCGTGGCTAAATCTTTAGTCCCGGTCCGTGGCACCAACCGGGACTAAAAAGTGCCCTTTAGTCCCGGTTGATAACACGGACTGGGACTAAAGGGTCCCTGCCCCGACAGCTCTGCGCAGTAGCCGTTGGGGCAGACCCTTTAGTCCCGGTCTGTGTTACCGACTAGGACTAAAGGGTCTATTAGTCCCGGGCGGCAAAAACGCCGAGACTAATGGCGATTTTGAGAATCGGCCAAAGACCCTGTTTTGTAGTAGTGAACAGTGCATAAGAGTTTCATGGGGATAAAACTATATCTCTACTCCTATAAAACTCTTGTCATCTCTCTTCATTAATATAGCGCCATATCAGCGTATTAAATGCGCATGAAACTTTATGAAACTCCCACTGAGACTAGCCTTATATACATATGAATTGCAGAGTGGCAAAAATTTAATAACGCTAGATAGATAATGCATGCTTAATTATTTCAGCAGAAACGTTGAAGTGGTCTTAATGATGTTTCGCTTGTGAAAACTAAGGACTAGAGCCTATTATGATGCTTAATTGGTTGTTTGTGCACCACATAGTGCATGCTCCTTCTAAGGATTGGGAGGCATCCAGAAACTGGTGTGGTCCGTGAAATTTCAACTGTCCCAGATTCAGCCACTTGATTGCTGAGAGTCACGAAGTTACTATCAGTGAGCGAGTGTGCATTACATCTTGGTATATTGTGATGCACTTGTATGCTCTAATTAGGGACAAGAGCATTCTAGCTGCTGGATAGGTGTATATATGCTAGCAATTGATTTCTTTGGTGGAGTGCGAGTGAAGTATCATCTAGCTGCCAGCTGCTCTGAACGAGTCACTGCTGATGAGTTGGAGGCTCTGATGCCATCAGCTCTTTATAGACATGGCCTTTTTGTTCGTGTAGTGCTGCCTTAGACTTGGTCGCATTTTGTTTTTTGTTTCCCATGTAGCATGTTACAACGAACCCGATTCCATAAACAGTGAAAACATGTATGATGAATGATTGACATTGATGAGGAAGGTTTGAGGCTTTTCCCGATTAAGTCTTATTTCATATGAGCTTAACGTTTATGACTAACCGGTTGCGTTGAGTTGTGGTGTGTTTATGTGTTGGTGTGTGTGCAACATGTGTCTCTTGGTTGTGTTGATGTGCAAGTGTTGAGCTTAGAGACAGTGGTCGATGGCGAGGTGTGAAGGACCGAAAGTGTCAAACCAAGGCGACCAGAGGGGGGGTGAATGGGAGCCTCAAAAATTTCTTCACAGAAACTACGGCCTCAGTCCCAATAAAATCCCCCAAAAGCTTTGTTCTCAGAAGCGATGCCCACGACCCTTGGAAGAGGGTGGATGATCCCTAAGATCACAGCGAGGCACCACTGACCAGAGAATACGAAGAAAACCGATGGAGAACTGAGCCAACGAGGCCTCGAGGCAAAACTTCGATTCGCCCGAGGCTCGAGAAAGGCTTCAGGAGAAAACACCGACTCGCCCGAGGCTGAGGGAGGTCTCGGAGGAAAACTTCGTCTCGCCCGAGGGTCGGGGCTCGAGAGAGAGGCCTCGGAGCAAAACTCCGACTCGCCCGAGGCTTGAGGCTCGAGAGAGGCCTCAGAGTGAAACTCCGACTCGCCCGAGGCTGAGGGGACCTCGGAAAAAGTTCCGATTCGTCCGAGGCTCAAGAGGCCTCGGGAAAAGTTCCGCCTCGCCCGAGGGTGGTCTCAGTTTACTCGAGAGTCACCGTACAAAGGTAGCCTCGGCACGTTCCGACACCCGAGCCTGCTGCGAACTGCTCCCACAGAAGCTCGGATCTGGACGCGTTCTCCCGAAAAGCAAATCCCTCCAAAACTCGATCAAGACACAATCCCAAGTTTCCAAACTTGGAGAAGAAGATCACAGGGTAGTTAGGATACTATCCCCAAGAAATCATCTTCTCAGAACAACCAAGAACACAGGGAAATCAAAAGGGAAAGTGGATGAACGAAAAAGTGCCCCGAAAACGAAATCGTCCCGATCTATTCGATCATGAGGAGTTAGAAGAATTCCTTTGGTCGAAATGACCTCCTCAATGATACGAACAAACTGATTCAAAAGGATTTTGCAAAGACACACTGGAGAGAGAGATCGATCGACGGGAAAAATCGAGCAGAGCCAAAACGCGACGAACACAGTGCACTACACTACCAATCGCAAGACTCAGCCGACACAGTGCACAACACGGATCTGCTCTGGAAGGATGAGGATACGGCCTCACTTCCGTGAACCAACAGAACACAGAACAAGTTTTTCTGTGGATCTCAACTAGCTACAACAGGGAATGGGAGAGCAGGAAACCCTAAGAACAAAAGTAACTAACTGAGATAGGAAGGGAGGAGGGTGTCTCCCTCTATTTATACTACAACTAGCCTAAGTCTATTTCCTACTCTACCCCTCTCTAAGCTATTTACAGAGCAAGCCAGCTAAACCCTAAGGCTACACTGGACCAACTCAGTGGTAGGTGTATCCGACAGCCACGTCCGCACAACTCGTCCGCGTTGCCTCCGCGCAACCTTCCGATTGCCGCCACGTGCCACCTTTGCTCTGTACCCCCGGTTTTGAGGCCCAAACCGGGAAACCAGCCTTCCAGTATCTGAGTTTTGAGGCCCAAACTCAGCAAACCCGCAGCGCCCAGGTTTTGAGGCCCAAACCTGGAAACCGTCCTCAGCCCGAGTTTTGTGGCCAAACTCGGAAACCCTCAGCCCGAGTTTTGTGGCCAAACTCGGAAACCCTCAGCACCCAGGTTTTGAGGGCCAAACCTGGAAACCGTCCACCGGTGGTTTTTCCCTGGCTGAACCACCAAACCGGCGTCGTAGAGGGGATGCACCTCCCGTGCACCCCATCCACCGACACGTGTTCCCAGGTCGTCGACCTGAAAAACACATGACCGCACTTCTTTGCTTGTCGTCGTCACAGGCTGCCAGCCTCCACAGCTGATCCTCAGGTACTCCGGTCCCTCAGTCCAAGCCTCACGTCTGCCCTTCACCGCTCGGTTCATCGGCATGGCACGTCCGCCGCACGGCACACCCATCCTTCACCGCACCCGGTCCGTCAGCACAGCACATCTCAACTTGACCTTCACCTACCCTCGATCACTGTCTCCGTGCTCGACACCTGCACAACACAAGCCAAAGAACATGCGCATCATACCCGTTGACAATCACTCATCACTCAGAGCCTTCGGCATACACTCATGTATCCGCAATCTCCCCCTTGATGAGTGCATTGTCAACTACCCACACAAATCATAATAAAAAGAGAAAGAAAGAGGAAAGGAGGAAGGAGAAGAGAAAAACTCAACCAAATGACCCAAAAGCATAGCAAAGCCGAAAAAAGGTCAAGTGGAAAGAGCAGAACAACTTGGTCCCCAAAGACATGGGCAACGGCTCGACGCAACCAATTAAGCAAAGCAAAGCTAGCCCTCAAGAAGAGGTAGAACAGGCTCAACACCGCTAGCAAATATCGATCGAAGCTTCCAGAGAAAAGAGCTTGACAACAACTGAAGCAATGGTGGAAAAACGAGGCAAAATGCTAGTCCCTCAAGAAAGAGGCAACGGCTCAACACAACTAGCACAGAAAACTCGACACCAAAACCTATCAGCCTGCGAGAAAGCAGCAAGACTCGAGGCAGAGACCGAGGCTCGAGGCAGAGGCTCGAGGCTCGAGCAAAAACAGACGAGCTCCCCCTCGAACAGTAAAGCTCGAGGCTGTGGCTGAGGCTATTGTGAAGCAACAGCATAGCTCGAGGCCGAGACTCCCTCCGTTCCCCCTTGACTAGTGCAGATAATAACTCCCCCTCGGATGAACATCGAGGGAACAGGGAACATATGATTTGCAAAATTCTCCCCCTTAGTTGAAAATGCACTTATCAAGAGACAAAAAATTCTCCCCCCTTCCATTATGCAAAGAAGTCAGAGATGCAAGTCAGGAGCTTCAGACTTATAGTCAAAAGAATGCAAAAATGCTCTAAACAGTATAGCCCGAGGGACTCAACAGATGCATACAGGCTCGGCGAAGGCTCAGACTGATCATTGGATTCGAAATATGAGCCATATGAGCAATAGTGAGCAGTTTTGAGTCAAAAAGGTATTCACCATCAAAATAGCACTAACAAAGCGTAGACAGGAGTCTGTACAAGTGCTAAACATGTATACAAGGTGAACTACCCCTAGCACTGTTCAATCATCATGCATAGGAATGAAGCATATACTTGTGATTTCAGTTTTATATCGGAGTTGCAGCGGTGAAATTACACAAGTTTAAATATTTGCATGTGAATGCAAGAGGTTGAAAGCTTGTCTTTGCCTTACTTTTCAACCGAGCGAAGCCTATGCCGAAGCAATCAGGAGCTTAAAGCTACGGTTTCGGTCATACACTACACGGCTCAAGTTTAACTCAAAATGCAATGAGAAACAGTCTCGATACCGTGAGGTGTTGACAAGCAATCCCATCTCGATCTTTTCAATTTACTAAAGCTTGGTTCAAATTTTATACATTATATGAACAGACCAAGCAAGTAAATGACTCAGAACTAGAGACATAGCAACCTAGCATATATGAAAAGCGCGATTAAACTCAACACAACCTACACATGCTAGTTGCATATCTTAATGGTGAACATTTTCAGAATTTAATTTATTTAAAAATTTCACCAATTTAAAATAGCTCAGCCCACAACATGTACTAGTGATCAGTAAGAGCATGAGCTACAGGCCTCCATCATAGGCCTCGGATCAGACTGAACAGAGCGTAACTACATTCTAGTGATTAAGAATCTGGGGCTCAGAATGTATGTTGAAACGCAAAAGAAGAGAAAGACAAATTAAAAAGTCAATCTGTACACAGCACAAAATGTTTCCCCCATCTAAAAGGGGAAACACACACCAAGCTCACCCCTCAACCGATTAAAGGTTGATTCGTCTAAAGGCTTGGTAAAAATATCGGCCAGTTGATGATGAGTATCGACATGGCGAAGGTCGATATCACCCTTCTCCTGGTGGTCTCGCAAAAAATGAAAGCGCACATCAATATGTTTGGTCTTTGAGTGAAGCACGGGGTTCTTAGCAACGCTAATAGCACTCGTGCTGTCACAAAGCAAAGGAACACGAGAAAAGCTCAGACCAAAATCACGCAAAGTAGCCATCATCCAGAGTAACTGGGAACAGCAGCTAGCCGCTGCAACATACTCAGCCTCCGTGGTAGACTGGGCGACACTAGACTGCTTGCGAGAAGTCCACGAAACAAGAGAAGAATCGATAAATTGGCAAGTCCCAGAGGTGTACTTGCTATCAATACGACACCCAGCAAAATCGGCATCAGAATAACCACAGAGGGAGAGAGTGGATGAGGCCGAATACCAGATCCCGATCTCGGGTGTGAACCGAAGGTACCTGAAGACCCTCTTCACCGCCTGACGGTGAGAAATACGCGGTGAGGCCTGGAAGCGCGCGCACAAACACATCGCAAACTGGATGTCTGGGCGTGTCGCCGTCAAGTAGAGGAGCGATCCAATCATGCTGCGGTACTCCTTCTGGTCCACTGCTTCGCCATCCACATCCGCATCCAGGGAAGTCGTCGTCGACATGGGCGTTGGTAAAGGCTTGGCCTCACCCATGTCGAACTGCTTCAGCAAGTCCTTGGTGTACTTGCCCTGGTGCACAAACGTCCCTTCTCGGGATTGCTTAATTTGCAACCCGAGAAAGAATGTCAGCTCTCCCATCATGCTCATCTCGAACTCCCTGCTCATAGTATCTGCAAACTTGGCAACCAAAGCGTGAGAGGAACCACCGAAAATGATATCATCCACATAAATCTGGACCAAGAGAGTGTCTTTGCCTTGCCTGAGGAGAAAGAGCGTTTTATCTACACATCCCATTTTAAATCCCTTAGCAAGCAAGAAGGTTTTTAACCTATCATACCAGGCTCTAGGGGCTTGTTTCAGACCATATAAAGCTTTGTGAAGTTTAAAAACATGGTTCGGAAACTTGGGATTTTCAAAACCGGGGGGCTACTCAATATACACTTCCTCTTCTATGTAGCCGTTTAAGAAGGCACTCTTGACATCCATTTGAAACAATTTAAAACCTTTGGATGCAGCAAAAGCCAAGAGTATCCTAATGGCCTCCAAACGAGCTACAGGAGCAAAAGTCTCCTCATAGTCTATCCCTTCCTTCTGACTGTAACCCTTTGCTACAAGTCTGGCCTTGTTTCTCACAACGTGGCCATCCTCTCCTTGCTTGTTTTTAAAAACCCATTTTGTCCCAATAGGTTTACAGTCTGGTGGAGGTGGAACTAAAACCCAAACCCGATTTCGCTCAAAATTTTCTAACTCCTCATGCATGGCATTTACCCAATCCGGATCCATCAAAGCGTGTCCAATATCTCGGGGCTCAAAATTAGCAACAAAAGCAGAATGGGCGAAGTGCGAGATTTGCTGTGACCTCAACCGAGTGACTCGGTCGTCGATGTTGCCGATCATCTGCTGAGGCGGGTGCCGGCGCTGGATATACTGTGGCGCTTCCCTTGCCGAGGTAGCCTCGGCCTCAGCAGCAGCTGGTGCCTCCCCGGGTACAAAAGGTACCTCGCGGGGTGGCGGATCCCACGGCCCCCAGGAAGAAGAAGTCTCGGGGCCGTGGATCGTCGTCGAGGCCGCTCTATGCGGCTCGGCAGGTGGAGGAGGTGCTGGGCCGTCCAGACCCTCGGCACCCTCTTCCTCGTCATCGAAAAGAGGCTCACCAACCTCATGATCACCTGCACGCTCAAAACGAGAAGGACATACAAGAGTCTCGTCGAAGGTGACATCTGATGTCTCCAAGACTCGGTTAGTGTCAGGTTAAGTACACGATAAGCTCGAGTGTGAGTGCCATAACCCAAAAATACACCGTCAGAAGAACGAGACTCAAACTTGTCCAGGTTGCCTTTCTTTAATATAAAACAATGGCAACCGAAGACTCTAAAATAACTCACTTTGGGTTGGCGACCAAAACGCAACTCATAAGAAGTCTTTTTCAAGAACGCTCTCAGAAAAATGCGATTGGATATATAGCACGCAGTGTTCATAGCCTCGGCCCAGTAGCGCCTGGGAGTCCTATGCTCGTCGAGCATCGTCCTGGCCATCTCAATGAGGGTCCGATTTTTCCTCTCTACAACACCATTCTGTGGCGGTGTGTAAGGGGAAGAAAACTGGTGCTCCAAACCCAGAGAGTTACAGAACTTCTCAAAATCCGAATTTTTAAATTCGGAGCCATTATCACTTCTAATAGCTCGCATCGAGTTCAAAGGGAACTCGTTCTGAAGACGTAAAATCAGATTACGAGCAAAGGAGAAAGTCTCGGTCTTCTCAGCTAAAAAGAAGACCCACGAATATCTCGAAAAATCATCGACAACGACCAAAACATACCACTTGCCACCAACCGAGCTCACCCGAGCCGGACCAACAAGGTCCATGTGTAAAAGCTCTCCAGGGTGCGAGGTCATGACCTTAGTCACTAGATGGTGGGGGGCAGCAACCATCTTCCCGTGTCTGCAAGAGTGACAGACTAGATCCTTCTCCATCGAAAGCTTGGGCAATCCTCGGATTAGGCCAAGTGAGCTGAGTCTTGCAAGCAAGTCGAAGCTTAAATGGTCGAGCCTCCTATGCCACTTCCAAAGATCAGAGGAAGAAGGACTAGCCAAAAGACAGCGGGAAGTGCCAAAAGACTCCGAGAAATTCGCACGAAAGACTTTCCCAAAGGGCGAAATCAAACATACAAGATTGCCCTGAGGGTCCAAAATACGACTGAGATTCGGTTTAAAACGAATCTCATAGTCATCGTCAAAAAGTTGCGAAACAGAAAGCAAGTTAAAATGCAGGTTAGAAACAAGAGCAACATCGCGCAACACAAAGTGCTCATTAACCCGCACCGACCCGCGAGACACTACCTTACCCTTGTTGTCGCCGAAGGTTATGTACTCCTTACCGGCAACAGGACTAAGGCTGGAGAACCACTTGGCGTTTCCGGTCATGTGCCTCGAGCAACCGCAATCCACCAACCAAATGTCCTCCAACCGATTTACCTACATCAATAAAACGACATAGGGTAAGCATACGGTCCAACACTGGGGTTAGTGAAATAAGGGGGATACCAGTGTTGGGCCGGCTGCTCAAAAGAACGGTCAGGATAAAAACCATTCCTATACTGTCTACGAGAGGAGCGATCACCATGCCGAGGAAAACATGGTCCGCTAGGGAAGGAGCGCTCACTGCAATGCTCAAACTGCAGTGGGGGAAAACGCTCAACAAAGCCTCCGTCACGGGGTCCGTAGCCTGCAAAAATAGGACCCCGTCGGGCACGCTCTCTTCGAGGCTGAGGCCTAGGCTCTTCACTTCTGCGCCTAGCGTCTCTCCTCGGAGCCCTCTGCTGCTGAGGCCTGGGTGCTTGAGGCTGAGGCCTGGGAGCACGAGGCTGAGGCCTCGGGGCTCGAGGCTGAGGCTGAGGCCTCGACACTTGAGGCTGAGGCCTCGAGGCTTGAGGCTCTGAGCCCCTGGTCCTAATAACAGCAGGCCTTAGTGCCCTCTCCCTGGCACGGCGCGCTTCTCTCCTGCGCCTAAAACAGAACTCACTCAAGTGATCATCTGTCCCACAAAAATCACACTGGTACCTCACCACACGCAAAGGGGGTTGTTGGTACGCAGGGCTATGGGTGTGGCTCACTTTGCCCTTCTGTGGCAAGCACTCCCCCTGGATGGGTGGCATCGTGTCGAGCTTGTTTTTGAGGTGGCTCGGCTTGGGTGCCCACACTTGGTTTTTGGGTGGAGCTCTCGGGGGTTCCTCAAATACCCCGTCCTTGGTGATAGACTTGACAGGCTCACTGGGTGGCAGCTTGGTCAACTTGGGAGTGGTGGTGGAGTTGGGCTTCTCACTAGGATTTAGACCACTCGACTCTCCAATCTTCCCAAAAGCAGAAAGGTCAACACCCGGAGCAAAACCTACACCAGGACCCCCAGCAGCTCGCTTGAATTGGGAAATCATCATCCCGAGCTGCGGCTCACTACAGGAGACCCATGACAAGATGGTCCGAAGGTATGTGTTTTCTTCCTCGGTTTGCATCTTGTCATGCTTGACATTTGCAATCTCCATCTCCAGACCCTCGCACAAGGCGCACCTCACGACACAAGTGCTATCCGAGTTGGCCTCTTCAAGAGACACAATCTTGGCATTCTTCTCTGCCAACTCAGATTGCAAGACAGGACAAGTCTTACACGCACCCAACAGCTGAGGCCTAGCACGGAGCTCATCCACCTCTCCAACCAACGCAGCATACTTACCTCTCAAAGTGAGAAGGTCAGTCATGTGCGCTGTGCACGACTCACACTCAGCCTCCTCCGACACGACTACGGTGGACCGAGCGAACTCAAGCTCCTTCACCGTGTCCTCCCACTTCTG
Organism: Coix lacryma-jobi var. lacryma-jobi; assembly: GCA_009763385.1. Lineage (NCBI taxonomy): Eukaryota > Viridiplantae > Streptophyta > Magnoliopsida > Poales > Poaceae > Coix > Coix lacryma-jobi. Next base: position 28,067,578 of record CM019829.1, read on the forward strand.
CCTAAACTCCTTGCGCTCTCTAGCAGCACGCCTAAGCAGTTTATCTTGGCTAAGGAGGGCACAGTAAGCTTCTCTACCTCAGCAGAGAGCTCGTCGTGGGTGAGCGATACCTGGGAGGCGTCGTCGTCGTCGTTCTGAGGGTTGCGCTCCAGCTCGCCTCCGACCTCGTCGCTGAGCGCCATGGTGCAGAGGCCGTTGTCGTCGGCGAAGAAGCAAAGGTCGTTCAGCTGGTCCTCGATCTTCTTCTTCTTCTCGGACTCGTCATCACTCGAGGAAGCGGAGTCGACATCCGAGCCGTCGACGTCGCTGAGCGTGGCGAAGAACGCGCGCTGCTCAGCCTGGGCCTTCTCCAAGTACTTCTTCTTGATGTACTCCTTGTCGAGGCCGCCCCTCTTCTTGCGCCTCAGAGGGACGTACTTCTCCTTACGCTTTCCGGAGTCGTACTTGTGCCCATGATCGCCCTTCCCCGAATGCTTGTTCTTCTTGGGGCAGTTGGCGATGAAGTGGTCGGGGTCGCCGCACTCATAGCACCCTGAGCGTCCTCCTCCGCGGCGACGGTTCATGCAGTTGTTGTGAAACCGCGAGAACCGATTGGCAAGCAGAGCCAACTCGTCGTCCCCCAAAGACCCCAGCTGGTCCTCTGTAACAGAAAAGAGAGAGGACAGTGCAAAACCAGCAGAGGAATTAGGAGAAGAGCCAGAAACCAAAGCCATAGTCGGGCCAGAAGGGTTCGCATAAGAAGCCCTCGACATGGCGTCAATCTCACTGGACTTGAGCTTACTGAAGAGCTCGTCGCAGGTGAGGGTCTCATAGTTAGGCGATTCGATGATCGCCTGGACTTTTGAGTCCCACACTGACCGGTCAAGAGTGTGCAGAAGCTTCAAAGCACGCTCATGATCGTCAAAAGGCAACTGCTCCCTGTTAGCCCTCATCCTGTTGACAATCACCTGAAAGCGAGCGAATAAACTCTCTATGCTCTCGCCAGGCTGATGTCGGAAATTCTCATACTCTCTCTTAAATGACTCGTAGAGTCGGGTTTTGACTTGAGAGGTACCCTCATGAAAACGCATGAGGGTGTCCCAGATCTCCCGAGCCGTAGAGAGGTGAGAAACGCGGTCAAACTCTCCCATGCTCAAACATGAAAAGAGAGCATTACGAGCTCGGCTATTGGCATTGTGCTCATCAATTTGCTGTTGAGTGACACGAGCAACCAAGACCACGTAATCAGCGTTGTTGCAAATCTCCCAAACAGAAGAGCCCATGCTCTGGAGATAGGCCGACATGCGTATCTTCCAATACGCATAGTTCGTCCCATCAAAGAACGGCGGTTTGCCCACGCCGCGATCCATGTCGCCTTCTGTGGATCTGGAACCGGCTAAGGTGGAAGATCCTTAACCTGCTCCGATACCAATTGAAGGACCGAAAGTGTCAAACCAAGGCGACCAGAGGGGGGGTGAATGGGAGCCTCAAAAATTTCTTCACAGAAACTACGGCCTCAGTCCCAATAAAATCAACCCCCAAAAGCTTTGTTCTCAGAAGCGATGCCCACGACCCTTGGAAGAGGGTGGATGATCCCTAAGATCACAGCGAGGCACCACTGACCAGAGAATACGAAGAAAACCGATGGAGAACTGAGCCAACGAGGCCTCGAGGCAAAACTTCGATTCGCCCGAGGCTCGAGAAAGGCTTCAGGAGAAAACACCGACTCGCCCGAGGCTGAGGGAGGTCTTGGAGGAAAACTTCGTCTCGCCCGAGGGTCGGGGCTCGAGAGAGAGGCCTCGGAGCAAAACTCCGAATCGCCCGAGGCTTGAGGCTCGAGAGAGGCCTCAGAGTGAAACTCCGACTCGCCCGAGGCTGAGGGGACCTCGGAAAAAGTTCCGATTCGTCCGAGGCTCAAGAGGCCTCGGGAAAAGTTCCGCCTCGCCCGAGGGTGGTCTCGGCTTACTCGAGAGTCACCGTACAAAGGTAGCCTCGGCACGTTCCGACACCCGAGCCTGCTGCGAACTGCTCCCACAGAAGCTCGGATCTGGACGCGTTCTCCCAAAAAGCAAATCCCTCCAAAACTCGATCAAGACACAATCCCAAGTTTCCAAACTTGGAGAAGAAGATCACAGGGTAGTTAGGATACTATCCCCAAGAAATCATCTTCTCAGAACAACCAAGAACACAGGGAAATCAAAAGGGAAAGTGGATGAACGAAAAAGTGCCCCGAAAACGAAATCGTCCCGATCTATTCGATCATGAGGAGTTAGAAGAATTCCTTTGGTCGAAATGACCTCCTCAATGATACGAACAAACTGATTCAAAAGGATTTCGCAAAGACACACTGGAGAGAGAGATCGATCGACGGGAAAAATCGAGCAGAGCCAAAACGCGACGAACACAGTGCACTACACTACCAATCGCAAGACTCAGCCGACACAGTGCACAACACGGATCTGCTCTGGAAGGATGAGGATACGGCCTCACTTCCGTGAACCAACAGAACACAGAACAAGTTTTTCTGTGGATCTCAACTAGCTACAACAGGGAATGGGAGAGCAGGAAACCCTAAGAACAAAAGTAACTAACTGAGATAGGAAGGGAGGAGGATGTCTCCCTCTATTTATACTACAACTAGCCTAAGTCTATTTCCTACTCTACCCCTCTCTAAGCTATTTACAGAGCAAGCCAGCTAAACCCTAAGGCTACACTGGACCAACTCAGTGGTAGGTGTATCCGACAGCCACGTCCGCACAACTCGTCCGCGTTGCCTCCGCGCAACCTTCCGATTGCCGCCACGTGCCACCTTTGCTCTGTACCCCCGGTTTTGAGGCCCAAACCGGGAAACCAGCCTTCCAGTATCTGAGTTTTGAGGCCCAAACTTAGCAAACCCGCAGCGCCCAGGTTTTGAGGCCCAAACCTGGAAACCGTCCTCAGCCCGAGTTTTGTGGCCAAACTCGGAAACCCTCAGCCCGAGTTTTGTGGCCAAACTCGGAAACCCTCAGCACCCAGGTTTTGAGGGCCAAACCTGGAAACCGTCCACCGGTGGTTTTTCCCTGGCTGAACCACCAAAACGGCGTCGTAGAGGGGATGCACCTCCCGTGCACCCCATCCACCGACACGTGTTCCCAGGTCCTCGACCTGAAAAACACATGACCGCACTTCTTTGCTTGTCGTCGTCACAGGCTGCCAGCCTCCACAGCTGATCCTCAGGTACTCCGATCCCTCAGTCCAAGCCTCACGTCTGCCCTTCACCGCTCGGTTCATCGGCATGGCACGTCCGCCGCACGGCACACCCATCCTTCACCGCACCCGGTCCGTCAGCACAGCACGTCTCAACTTGACCTTCACCTACCCTCGATCACTGTCTCCGTGCTCGACACCTGCACAACACAAGCCAAAGAACATGCGCATCATACCCGTTGACAATCACTCATCACTCAGAGCCTTCGGCATACACTCATGTATCCGCAAGGTGAAGGTCAAGTAGAGACGTGTCATGTCGACAGACCGAGAGCGGTGAAGGATGGGCGTGCCGTGCGGCGGACGTGCCATGCCGATGTACCCAGAGCGGTGAAGGGCGGACGTGAGGCTTGGACCAATGCACCAAGAGGCCAGAGGACCAGCTGTGGTAGCTGGCACATGGCATCGGCAAGCAGGAGCACATGGGGATGTGCGATGCATCGACCGAGTCAGGAGGAAGACGATGGCGTCGTTGCACTTGGCGAGAGGTCGGACACGGGCTTGCGTGCGGCGCAAGTGCCCTCGGCCAAGTCAAGAAGGAAGGCGAAGGCGTCGTGCCCGGCGTGGAGGCTGGACATGCATCGGCATCGGTGCCGGTGGTCGGGGTGTGCGAACCACATCCCGTCTACGGCGCGGGTTCGGTAGCTGAGCATCAAAAAGCTACCCTCGACGGTTTCCGAGTTTGGGCCTCAAAACTCGGGGTGGCCGGTATCCGAGTTTGGGCCTCAAAACGCGGGGTGGACGGTTTCCAAGTTTGGGCCTCAAAATGTGGGCTGGCGGGTTTACTGGTTTGGAACTCAAAACCGGGCGGAGGTTCCTATGCAGAACGGTCGACGCGTGGCGGCACCGAGAGGCTTGCGTTGCGGCGAAGCTATCAGTGAGGAAGGCGCGTTGGTCGACGTGACGGCACGTCGCGGCATCCTGGAGCTTGCGTCGAGGCGAAGCGAAGGATGAGAAGGCGCGTGGCCGTCGGACGAAGAATGACCGAGTTGGATGGTTTTACCCCTAGGGGGTATTGTTATGGGGCTGCTACAGGGAGAGAGTTGAGGCAGTAGATGGGGTCGCTGTGCTATAGTACCCGCGGCTGCTACAGTATCGCGGGTACTGTTCACGACTGTAGCAGCGGCGGCTACTAGGGTTGCGAGGGCGAGAGAAGTCCGGCCGCGGGGCTTTGCCCACGGCCGGGCAGAGAGAAGTCCGGCCGCGGGGCTTTGCCCACGGCCGGGCAACTAATTCTTGCTTGATTAGATTGATACATCTCCTCTCCTTATATAGAGAGGTTTACTTGAACCCTAAGCAAGCGACTTATCTCTAATTAACCCTAACGGGCTATACTACCAGCCCAGGCCCAATAGGCCCATGCCATACTCTAACACTACACCCCACCTGGACATGCAGCTTGTCCTCGAGCTGCAACCTAACAAACCTATAACGATGACTTGACTCGACATAAACCTAACACCTAAAAACAAGTCTTTTACATCTCGACTTGTTTTATTATTGTCAAACTGAAATAGACTAGGACTCTTTATTTTTGACTCCTGAAGATAAGGTGGACACCATCTGCACATCGAATATGCACGTGTACAACCACCAGGAACCCATTGAGACCATCTGAATGAAAGAGGTGCATATGTATGGCCACCTGGAAGTGGTTGCAATGAGCAGCAGATCCGCCCGCGCGGCGGCCGGTGGCAGAATTCGGAGGCACTAAGTGGGGGTGCGCTCCCGCCGGTGACCCCATGCCTTCTCCCCGCCAAATGGCCACTAGTCTGCACCGCACAAAGAAGAGTAGAGAGCTGTCAAAAATCCTCGATGCAGCGGATGAGAACAAGGTCCCCCACACGGCGCAGAGCAACTTGGAGGAGCTGCGTGCAAGACTGAATGACATGCAGATCACGCATCTTCTGCACCCGCCGACGTGCTAGGAGGCCGCGCACAACAGCTTGCAGTCGTACCACCGCTGACACCTGACGGGTAAGCATCTTCCCTGCTGGCTCTGTCGCGATGTACCAGATGTTATGTGGCTGCTAGGTTTGAGAGGGGGAGAGGGTTGAGGGAGCGGCGGCGGCTGTGTGCTACAGTACCCGTGGGTGCTGTTCACAGCAGTGGCGGCGGCTGCTAGGGTTGCGAGGGCGAGAGAAGTCCGGCCGCGGTGCTTTGCCCACGGCTGGGCAAGAGGGAAGGGTTTTCCTTCTAATTCTTGCTTGATTAGATTGATACATCTCCTCTCCTTATATAGAGAGGTTTACTTGAACCCTAAGCAAGCGACTTATCTCTAATTAACCCTAACGGGCTATACTACCAGCCTAGGCCCAATAGGCCCATGCCATACTCTAACACTACACCCCACCTGGACATGCAGCTCGTCCTCGAGCTGCAACCTAACAAAACTATAACAATGACTTGACTCGACATAAACCTAACACCGAAAAACAAGTATTTTATATCTCGACTTGTTTTATTATTCTCAAACTGAAATAGACTAGGACTCTTTATTTTTGACTCCTGAAGATAAGGTGGACACCATCTGCACATCGAATATGCACGTGTACAACCACCAGGATCCCATGGAGACCATCTGAATGAAAGAGGTGCATATGTATGGCCACCTGGAAATGGTTGCAATGAGCAGCGGATCCGCCCGCGCGGTGGCCGGTGGCAGAATTCGGAGGCACTAAGTGGGGGTGCGCTCCCGCCGGTGACCCCATGCCTTCTCCTCGCCAAACGGCCACTAGTCTGCACCGCACAAAGAAGAGTAGAGAGCTGTCAAAAATCCTCGATGCAGCGAATGAGAACAAGGTCCCCCACACGGCGCAGAGCAACTTGGAGGAGCTACGTGCAAGACTGAATGACGTGCAGATCACGCATCTCCTGCACTCGCCGACGTGCTAGGAGGCTGCGCGCAACAGCTTGCAGCCGTACCACCGCTGACACGTGACGGGTAAGCATCTTCCCTGCTGGCTCTGTCGCGATGTACTAGATGTTATGTGGCTGCTAGGTTTGAGAGGGGGAGAGGGTTCAGGGAGCGGCGGCGGCTGTGTGCTACAATACCCGCGGGTGCTGTTCATAGCAGTGGCGGCGGCTAGGGCAGCGAGGGCGAGAGAAGTCCGGCCGCGGGGCTTTGCCTACGGCCGGGCAAGAGGGAAGGGTTTTCCTTCTAATTCTTGCTTGATTAGATCGATACATCTCCTCTCCTTATATAGAGAGGTTTACTTGAACCCTAAGCAAGCGACTTATCTCTAATTAACCCTAACGGGCTATACTACCAGCCCAGGCCCAATAGGCCCATGCCATACTCTAACACTACACCCCACCTGGACATGCAGCTTGTCCTCGAGCTGCAACCTAACAAACCTATAACGATGACTTGACTCGACATAAACCTAACACCTAAAAACAAGTATTTTATATCTCGACTTGTTTTATTATTCTCAAACTGAAATAGACTAGGACTCTTTATTTTTGACTCCTGAAGATAAGGTGGACACCATCTGCACATCGAATATGCACGTGTACAACCACCAGGATCCCATGGAGACCATCTGAATGAAAGAGGTGCATATGTATGGCCACCTGGAAGTGGTTGCAATGAGCAGCGGATCCGCCCGCGCCGTGGCCGGTGGCAGAATTCGGAGGCACTAAGTGGGGGTGCGCTCCCGCCGGTGACCCCATGCCTTCTCCCCGCCAAACGGCCACTAGTCTGCACCGCACAAAGAAGAGTAGAGAGCTGTCGAAAATCCTCGATGCAGCGGATGAGAACAAGGTCCCCCACACGGCGCAGAGCAACTTGGAGGAGCTACGTGCAAGACTGAATGACGTGCAGATCACGCATCTCCTGCACCCGCCGACGTGCTAGGAGGCCGCGCGCAACAGCTTGCAGCCGTACCACCGCTGACACGTGACGGGTAAGCATCTTCCCTGCTGGCTCTGTCGCGATGTACTAGATGTTATGTGGCTGCTAGGTTTGAGAGGGGGAGAGGGTTCAGGGAGCGGCGGCGGCTGTGTGCTACAATACCCGCGGGTGCTGTTCATAGCAGTGGCGGCGGCTAGGGCAGCGAGGGCGAGAGAAGTCCGGCCGCGGGGCTTTGCCCACGGCCGGGCAAGAGGGAAGGGTTTTCCTTCTAATTCTTGCTTGATTAGATTGATACATCTCCTCTCCTTATATAGAGAGGTTTACTTGAACCCTAAGCAAGCGACTTATCTCTAATTAACCCTAACGGGCTATACTACCAGCCCAGGCCCAATAGGCCCATGCCATACTCTAACAGGTATTTGGGTCAGTGCTTCATGTGAGTGCGTTTTGGTCTTCGGACTTGCGCCTATATATATGTGAGGGCGCTGGTTAGGGAAGCCTATCCTTGGAGGTGTCATTCTCATTTTGTTCATTTGAGAGGAGTCTAGGGTTAGGAGGAGAGACCGGCTCTTGTTCTTGAGCTTTTCGCCACCCGCGTTTTGTGTTGTGAGGAGTGGCTTGTAACCCGACACAGTGTGCTACACAATTCATCATCCCGTAGTAATCCAAGGATCAATTTCTTACTCCTCTTGTGTTGGCTGCAATTTGGATCAATTCGTGTTTTCATTCTTCGCGTTTTGGTTTTTCCCCTCCCAGAGATTTGCTTTGTTCTCCCTCTCTGAACGACGATTTGCGATTCCAATTGAATCAAATTGTTCTATGTCGTGAGCTCCTTCTTTTCACCGAAGGATTTCTTCTCTAACCTCACGAGCACATAGATCGGGTCGAAATCGCGTTCGTTCTTCGTTCTTCCCCTTTTCTAGTGTTCTTCGGATTTCTCATGGATTAGTTGGATTGAAGCGATGATATCCTAGGATTAGCTTCCCAACACATAGAAGAACACTTGGGAGAAGTTTGGTTGCAGCCCCGTCCGATTTGGTTGAGTTTCAATCGAATTTGAGTTTGATACGAGCTGTTTTTAGGCTTTCTGGGCATTCCCGGACTATCCAGGACTCATCCCCAGACTGTCCGGGCGTCGGGGCTGCTCACGGGCAGCAAGGATGCTGCTTTCGTTTTTGAACGGCGAACTATCTGGGCCTCATTCCCGGACTGTCCGGGGTTCAATAGCGGACAGTCCGCGGTTCACTAGCGGACAGTCCGCCACTGCACAGTTTTGCTCTTTTCGTCTGTATCTTTTGCGTACCAGCTTCGATTTGAGATCCGTTTGTTGCGTTAGTTTCCTAACTTCTTAAGGATCATTCCAAAGTACTTTTTCAACCATTGGTAAAAGTATTTTTGGTCGGACACTTCTTCTCCATAGGAGTTAAGTGTTCCGTTTTCGGAGTTCCGTTGGTTCTAGCGTCCGTATCTTTTGCGTTCGAGCTCCGATTTGAGATCCGTCTGTTGTGTTAGTTTCCTAACTTCATAAGGGTCTTTCCAAGGTGATTTTTCCACCAGTTGGCCTAAGTAGTTTTGGTCAAACACTTTCCTCTTCTCCATAGGAGTGGGGTGTTCCGTTATCGAAGGTTCGATTGTTCTATGAGCGTGCTTTTGCAGTTTTGCCCCGTTGCTTTGGCGCTTGGTTTTGGGGGTTCTTCGGTAGTTCCGCTGTACCTCTAGGACATCTCCTAGGGTATCCACCTGTTCGTAGGTCATGAACTCACCGGTTGTTTGAGTCTTCGCTTTTGGTGTGATTTTCTGGGACAAGGGCCATCATTTCTCGAGAAGAATTTTGAGGCTCCCATTCACCCCACCCCTCTGGTCGCCAATTCGGTCCTTCAATTGGTATCGGAGCCAGTTAAGGATCTCTCTACCTTAACCGGTTCCGGATCCGCGAAGGCGACCTTTGAGAGCGATTTTGCTTCTGACTTTGTTTGTCGAGGTGTTGAGCTTTTGTGTTGCTAACACTAACAGTGCTTTTAGAAATGGCACCAAGTTCTTCTTCTGGTGTGTCTTTCTCCTTAGGTTTGAATGTTACCAAGGATGACATTTTGGGAAGAAGGAGTGCGGCTCTTGAGACGGAACGTGAGGTAGATGCTTTGCTGGACTTCCTAGGAGATGATGAGCATTCGACGGAGGATCTTATACATGAACTTGGCAAGGCCAAGAAAGGTACACTTGCTGCTTGTCTTGGGATTGTGTCCCAACAATTTAATGCTTGCTGTGATGACAACAGTAAATATGATGAGCTTTGTGATATCTTGCGTAGTAAGATCAAGAAGTTGAAATGCTCTGTTGCTAGATTAAGATGTGGTCTTTTTCATTGGAAGTCTAGTGCATCTTTACCTTGCACCTCTTGTAGTGACATGGTTAGGAAGAATGATGAGCTATGCTTTTCTCTTGCTAGCTTAAAATCTGAGAATGAATTGTTGAAATCAAATGCTTCCAAACCATTTTTAGTTTGCATTGACTTGTGCAAGGACCTTGATTCTGCTAAATCTGAAATAGCCTTGCTTAAGTCAAATGCTTTGTTACCATGTGAGTCTTTGCTTGCTGAAATTAATAAATTAAAATTGACTCACACCACATGTGTAGATGAACTTGAGCATGCTAGGGCTGAAATTGATGAGATAAATTCTAGGCCTTGTAGCTTGTGCTCTTTGAATAAAAATGCTTGCCTTACTTCTTGTGCTATTAATGATTCTTTGCTTGATGTGAATGGTGATGTTTCTTCCACCGATCTCATGTGCACATCATGCATTGATTTGGAAAAAGAAGTTTTGGCTTTGAAGGTGTTGCGTGATGATATGAGTGTTAAGTTGGTTGAGCATAATGATATGAGTGCCAACCTTGAGAAAGAAGTTGAACTCTTGCATACCACATATGCCGAGTGCATTAGAGAGGAGATAGAAAATCTGAAAAAACGCTCCTTGTGGTACTTGTGATCGCCTCATGTTTGAGAATGAGGTTTTAGCCAAAAGATGCAAGAGTCTTTGTGCTAAGTCTTTTGAGTCACGCGTTTCTTGCCACTCCAATGTTGGTGTTTCTAAGCTTTATTCCTTGAAACCGGAGTTGAGTTCTTGTGTTGCGCGTGAGTCTTTTGACTGTAGCACTTGTGCCAACGTTTCGGATAGCTCTTTCATAGCTACTCCTAACCTTGTTGTTTCGTCGAGTGATGTCCAAGGGACTTCTTATGACAAGGGTGCTTCTCACATTTTGGGGCTCGTGTTCCCAATCCGATTTTCCATTGCACCTTTTGCAAGAAGGATGGACATTCATTCGATTTTTGTTTCCGCCGTGTCAAACACGAGCGACGTATTCGAGCTAAGGCTTTTAGGAAGCCACGTAGCCTTTCCCATGGCACGTGTACTCCTAGTGTTGGCACCAAGTTGAATGTTGATACTTCTTGTTCTAAGACCCAAGGGACTTCTCACTTGTCGGAGAATGGTGTGCCTCCCGATAGGCCTTTGTACCATTGCTCTTTTTGTGAGAAAGATGGGCATCAAGAAAGCTTTTGCTATCGGCGTGCCAAACGTTTGCGTCAAGCTCGCTCTTCTAGGAAGATGGTGGTTCATAGCTCTTCTCATGGCATGAACGCTTGTGCTCCTAGTAAGAAGTCCCCCTTTGTTGATGGTTTTTATGACTCCTTTTCTAGTGGGATAGGTCATGGTCGTGGACATGCTTCTAGTGCTTCTTCTCTTGGTCCACGTCATGCTTTTTATGGTGCTTCTATTGGTTCTTCTACAAAAACCTTGGAAGATGTTTGCCTCCTTTCCCGTGGCATGACTCGTTCTTCTCCTCGAGTTGTCCTTTTGAGGAATGCTTCCAAGGGTGTTTCAAAATTGCATTTGAACCAACATTTGCATCATGCTAACCCACAAGATAAGTTGAGTTTTGTGACCAAGTCTTGGGTTCCCAAGTACATGCTTGCTAACCCTTCGGGATCCAAGACTCGGGTTATTTTGTCCTCTTGTGTGTAGATATGAGGACGCGGGGTGGAGAACATGTACCGAATGGAACTTGGTCTTTTAGATGTGATCAAGTTTTTGATGGTTCTCTGCATCCCGCTTAGAATTGCCTCCAAAGAGGCTTTTGCAGCTTGGTGAGCCTTCTTATACACTCATACCTTGTACATCCATGATCTATTTCTTGTGGTATGAGAAGGTCCTTCATGTGCTCACGTGTATAGTTCTTGCATGTACATTTTCTTTTGTATCATGTTTTGTTTTAGTCTAGCATGTGCTATCTTGTATATCATGTCATGCTAGCTTTGTGTATAGTTCTTGTGGAGTAGCCACTTTTCATGTTATTTGTGATCCTCATGAACATTATGTCATGCTTTGTCATACTTCTCCATGAGCTTTATTTGTAGAGGTATGATGTTCATTAGGTATCACTTTTCAGGTGCTAGTTTTTGTGTAGCTACATGTACCCTGTTGATATGTTTAGTTTGAGCACTAGTCTTTCCTCAATTTTATCATGATACATGCTTCTGGATCTATTGCTATCATTATCTTGCATTGTAGCATGTGTTGAGGTTTAGGCTGTGTTTGAGTTGATCATGTCTCTAGGTTGCATTTTGCTCCATAGTGCTTTATCCTGTTGCATGGTAGTCTTGACTGGTTTGAGTTCAGATCTCCTTTGCGATATCATTCATAGGTAGATCTCTTTTTGTTGAGAGTTCACCTTATGCTTTTATATGACTAACCGTTTTGTGGAGACCTTGAGGTCACACTGGACAAGACAATGCTTTGTGTTTTCTTCGGCCTTTGAGCGTGCAGGAGAACAGGAGCCTGGAGAGAGCATTTCGGCTCACGGACCTAATCCCACTTCTTCCATGACTTGGGGTTCCGTTCGAGCAGCTCTCCAGCGAGCACTAGCTGCACCTGTGGGAGCGACAGCATCAGGCGAGGGGGAGACGACTTCGGCAAGGCAGGCGCCCCAGAGACTTCAGTAGATTCAGGCATCCCCTCGGGTATCACACAAGCAGGCGGTCAAGCGCTTCATAAGGTACCTCCGACACACTTCTAAGTTCGGGTTTTGGTACTCTCCTTCTTTGACCTCTTTCTGCTTTGTGTTTTTTCCAATGTGGATTTTGCTGGGTGTTCGCTTGAGCATTTCTTGGCTCTTTTCTTGTGGTTTTGGTGTGTGTTTCCCTTTTAGTTGGGGAAGCATTTTGCTTGTTGTATCTTAGTTGGACTTCTCTGATACCCTTTTGTTTTGGTTTTTCCTTTTTAGGCTAGTTTTGCTTTGTCTTTAATAGACTAGCTTTTGCATGCATTTCATCATGTATTTTAGTGCATTTTAGAGTTTTATGTTTAGAGCAATGAGAATGAGATTATGCTCTTTTTGGTATGCGCTATTTATTCATGATGATGCTTGTAGCTTAGGCTCTTTTTATCACTTGATACATGTTATGAGCTAAGCAATTTTTGCAAATGGTAAACTTGATTAATCAACTATGAAACCTTTAATTTGTTCACCATTAAGAGTGGCAACTAGCATGGGTATTTCTTGCGCTTGCGCCCACGGCACAACACGAACCAGCACCTGTGTCACGGCTCCTATGTCCTATGCCCCTGCGCAAGTCACGACCTGCAGGTCCTATGCGACCGTCTGCCGCGAGCGGCCTAATAAATAGAGTCAAGGCAAGAGATAAATACTAAAGAAAACTGAAGTGCGGAACAAAACTTGAATCGAACAAGAAGATGGGCGGTTTCCGATTGATAGGCGATCACGTACATCGGCTCTCCTGCTCCTAATCTCCTCGTTTGTGCTACTATCGCCGGCACCTAACCACGGAGAATTTGGGGCTCGACGACGCTATCATGTCTGCCATGCATGGTGACCGGTGTCGCCCACGGCGAGCTCGGCCTGAAGCTGGGGCGGGCACCGTCGTCCGTATGCATCGGTGGCTGCACGCACGCTGCGGCGCCCAGGGACATGATAATGTCAACGTTGGAGAATGGAGGAGCATGACAGCATGTCGTGCGCTAGGAATTGAAGTTGGACCCTCGAGATAGTAGAGATGTTGGACGATAATGGCCGGCAACATCTACGAGCTTGGACATTGCCTCCAGCTCTCCAGGGCTACGACATGTGGCAGACCTGAAAGGGCCTCTTCCTCTTGCTACGCTGTCTCTAGCTGCGCCGCGGAGCTGATAGGCCTTCAGCTACGTTCCCTTAGTCTGTCACATTGAATATTGCGATACTAATTTACTATATTAAAAATAAATTAATTATAAAACTAATTAAACCACTATATGCTAATTAACAATTAACAAGATAAATATATCATATTATCAAATCATGAACTAATTAAGTTTAATAGCTTGTGAATTAATCGTCGGTTGATAAACTAGTTTTATTTAATTATTAATATATTTTTAATAGATTAAACTAGAGCCCTGCAAACAAACACGACAGGGCAGAACGAGCTCCAGCATGCTTGCTCGGCGGTCATCTCTCTTCCATGCGCGCGAGGGGACATGTGCTAGCTGGGTGCTCGTGGTACGGAGTACGGGGGCTGATTTGCTCAGGCTCCAGGCCACCAATGCGTCGCGCCATGCAGGTTGCCGCTGGAGCCGATTCACCAGGAACCGCAGCCCGCGGGGCTAGGTGACGATGATTGCTGCATGCAACCATTTTAACGTCGTGATGCACGAAACTGACGGAATGGCAAAGAAGAGAAGTAAAAATGTAGATGAATGGCAATGAAGGGAACACATATTTTTCAATGGCAATGAAGGGATTGGTATAGCTTTCAATGGCAATCAAGGAATTTTCTCATAATTCAATAACGAACTCAACATCTCGGTCAGGTGGCATACCTGGCAGATCATCGGGAAACACATCCTGGAATTCTTCCAATAGCCGATCTTGTGGATGGGTATCTTCCCCTAACTGGTTCACCATAGCTGTCGGCTGCTGGTTCATCAACACCTCAACACTGATTCTATCTCCACTAGGAGTCGTCAACACTGCTACCTTCTCTTGACACTGGATCACTGCCCGGTGTTGTTTCATCCAATCCAAACCCAGTATTAAATCTATTCCCGCTGTTCTTAACACGATGGGTCTCACTTGGAACTCTACCCCCGTTAGACTCACACTAGTTGAAAGACACTGATATGTGGCTCTCATATAACCCCCAGGTGAATTTACTGCTATAGGGTTGTTCATGGCACACAAAGGCACACTATGTATTCTAACAAAGTCTTGCGAGATGAAAGAATGCGAAGCACCAGAATCGAAAAGAACTGTAGCAGGGATGGAATTGATACTGAACGTACCCATCATTACTTCTGGCGCCTCCAGTGCAGTTTCAGCAGCCACGTGGTTCACCCGCCCAACATTTAGTGTTGGCTTCGGGTAGTTCCCCTTCTAGTTGTTGTTCTGCCTTTGGGGTGCGAGTTGATTCTTCTTTCGGGGACAATGATTTGCATAATGTCCCTGCTCTCCACAATGGAAACACACGTTGGGGTTATTTGGAGCTCCCCCTCTTGCTGGATTGTTGGCAGGAACTCCTTGACGAGGCACCTGTTGACCTCCCTGCATCTGCTTCTGCTGACGTTGTTGTTGGAACTGATTCCGTTGCTGGTTCTGTCCTCCTCCCCATTGATTCGGGGGTCCTTGAATACGCAGCTGGTTTTGGGGTGGAGGATTCATACGAGGGCGAGTGTTGTTGTTGGAGGACTGCCCCAAGAACTTCCTTTTCTTGGCCTCCATCTTCTTGCGCTTATTGTCTATGACAATTGCGCGATTGACCAGCGTCTGGTAATCAGCATATATATTGGCCATAAGTTGCAGCTGCAGACCATCCTGCAACCCCTTAAGGAAATGGCGTTGCTTGTCCTTGTCTTCTGCCACATCATTGGGAGCATAACGTGACAATTGTGAGAACTTGTCACGGTACTCCGCCACAGTCATTGGCCCTTGCTTCAGGGCCCTGAACTCTTGCCCGGTGATAGCAGGTGCATTGTTGGGACATCCATACTCGAAAGACTCCCACCAATCCTGGGCAGCCCCTTGAAGTTGCCCTGAAGCATATAGGACCTTCTTGAGGTCGGTGCACTGAGCTATGTTTAGCTGCTTCTCAACTGCGCGCAGCCAGTCATCAGCATCCAGTGGATCCACAGCGTGGCTGAACACTAGAGGGTGCCCCTTCAGGAACTCTCCCCTTTTGTCCCTCACGTGCAACGGCGGTGGTCCTCCAGCTGGCTGGTTGTGCAGGTGTTGCATCATCGTTTGCATGAATTGGGCCTGGATGCCCATCAGCTGTTAGATGTCCACTGGGGGTGGTGGTGGTGGCGGATTCACAGGTGCTCCACGACCACGGCCACGTCCACGTCCACGTCCACCTCCAATACCACCTCCTCTGGCAGCCATCTGTGTTCCAAAAATATGCAAGTTCATTTAGTAATCAGAGAGTAGCATTGGGGTAAGCATATGGAATAGATGTGAAACGGTTTTAGCAGTAACAGTCAGGTAAATCAGTCATATCTCGAGTTCCAGATATCTGATTAAGGCGTTCTTTAAACTGTTGGAACGATACTGACATTATCTACAACTTTTATTCAGATCATTTTCCCAGATTCTGTCATTAACGTAAACAAAAACAGAGCACAAGCGAAACTGTTTTGTCTTCCAGACTGTGCAGAAACCTCAACTTGCGACGGCCATATCTCACAAACGAAAAATGCTTTTTAGGTGATTCCAGTGGGGTTTGTTAGATATGGAAGTCTAGTTGTTACCATAACAATTTCACTGTATTTGGTCATACGGATCTGGAGATATGTCAAAAAGAACGCAGACTGCTCCAAATAGAACAGCAGAGACAGCATACACGAAAACCCAGAAACTTTACTAACTCATATGAAAACTCATCTAAGAGATTTGCGGACAAGCCCACAATCTCACAATCATAGAAAGATCCAAATCAAACATGTTTATAATGATAAGCAATTGATCAACAAGTTCCAAAACTCACTCATAAGACACGACTAACGATCTAGTAATGATTATTACAAGGCATGGTAACTAGTATATGGCGCTGTGTCGGTGTAGGTGTAGGCCTCCTCATTCTCCTTGTAGAGTGGGGGCATCCCCAGCTGTGCCCTGAGGTGGTTGATCTCATCTTGATGTCGCCGTGCAGCAGCTTGAGCATTGTCTAGCTCAATCATCAGGTTGTCCTTGTGAACCTGCACCTCGCACAGGTGATCCACTGCAACGTCCATGGCGGGGTTGACACCAGGGGGCATCAACACAGCCCAGGTGTCCTCCTCAGGTCTATTGCGCGGCAGGTACCTATACTTGTCATGTCTCATGGCCTCAAAACGACGACCATGATAATGCAAGTAAGCCACCTCTGCAGCATCTTCTATGCTGGAGTACAGTGTCTGACGGCTGGCCCCATGGGTGTGGGTAGACTCATGCTGCTCGGTGTCCAGACCTTCATTCCAGGAGGTGATGGTCAAGTAAGTCTCCCAGCGAGTAGCCTCCACTGGGTGGTAATGCTCAATACTCATGTAGCGAAAGTTGGCCTTCAAGTCGGGGTAGTACTTCCCCAACATCTCCATCAGCAGCTTGTGGTAGTAGGTGGTGCCGGAGGGCTTCGGGAATAGGGTCCTGCGGCGCCAGCCCGCCTCGTCATCTTCCGGCAGCACAGGAGATGGCGACGGAGTCGGTGTCCTTGTAGATACCACGGGGTACACCGGTACAACTGGTGGCGCCAACGCAGGTGCAGGTGTTGGTGTAGGCAGCGGCGTCGGTGTCGACGTCGGTGTCGGTGTCGGCAGCGGCGTCGGTGTCGGCGTCGGGGCAGGTGCTAAAGCAGGTACTGGAGCGGAGGTGTACTCTGGTGATGCATCTGGTGTAAGGTACCAGTCCTCGCCGTCATGTCCAGTGATGTCATGGACCAACACCATATCCTCCACGGGCTCCTCCTCCATGGGCTCCATCTCCTCCTCATCATCTGAGATCAGGATGATGTCATCTTCCTGAGGCACGTAGGAGACCATCGGTGGAAGCTGTCCTACGGTGCTCATGCGGGCAGTCTTCTTGGCACGTGGCATCTAACAAAGTTTTAAGGATAAGTTGAGGTTAGATCAACCATTTTGTAATAGAATCTGAGGAAGTAGAATAAAATTTTGACAATTAACAAGAATAAAATGCAAAAGCAAGAACCAGAAGAGTAAAAGAGACTAACACGACCCTTTCAACCTAGGCTTGCGTCCTACAGTCAACACGACTTTGATACCAATTTGTCACACCCAATTTTAAGAACAAAATTGAATGTATAAACTTATGTGTGCCCAGGAAACAGTCGCACACATAAGGGACAAATTACAACGAAGGCATCATCACTGTGCTCAATACATAGCGTTATTATTACAACTCATCAAATTAAACTAAACATAAGCAAGGCGGAAGATAAATAACTCTCGATGAAAGCTCCACTCCACAGGGACGTCGACTGGTGAACCGCAAGACTAGAAATCCTCTGGGAACTTATCTTGCTCATACTCAAATCCATCTGTTACCCATCTGGGATTTTTATCCAAAAAGAAGAAAATATAACAAGCGTAAGTACATCTCGTACTCAGCAAGCAACATGGGGTTATGCAGCTCAAAAAGGCTTGACACTGGTTTACTGCGATTAGCACTTTTAGTTGGTCAAGATTTTAGATCTAAGTAGTCATCAAGTTGTGCTTGCAAACACAATTATACCACATGAAAAATAATATGAGCAACATCATCAGAACCACAGATATGATAATAACGTGAACAAAAGTAAATTTCGTTAAAGTTATTAGCCTGTGAGTTTTCCGGGCCGCTCGTGACCGTGAGCACAGCTGATATACCAGTTTTAATACTCTGCAGAGTTTGTACAACTTTGCCCGTGAGCCATGATCCCCCTGTGCCAGGGGATGCAAATCTCATATCACCTCTTCCAAGGAAGTGCGGCAGGGTACACTATGAAGTCTTTCGAGGTTCCCCTAACAAGATAGTGGCCACTAGGTTTCCAATCGGCAAGCAGACATAGGAACCCCTTTCCGATGGCACATTCCCTCCCGGCTATACACATGAGACCAGAGGCTGTCCTATATCCGTCTCGGCAAGCCCCTTTTGTGCCCTTTCGGGTAACCACCATCAAGTGAGGAGAGGTCCTCGAACCAACTAAAACCAGAGCCATGTAGCCCTCACGGTTGTACTGTATGTCCCAGCTTTTGCCGACAGAAGATCATTTAGGGAGGGCCAAGAGCACGAAGGCTCCCACGCCCGGGTTCATATTACCAAGAACAAGATAAGATCAGAAGTTGCGCATATCATTAGTCATTTTATTAGATCTTATTTGTAGGTTTACAGCACTAGCAGATCTACCCATATGCACATATCCCACGGTAACAAGGTATAGGTTGAACATCTAGGTAAATCCTATGGTTATCATTTGACACATGCACATGATTTGTAGATTAAAGTGCGTAGGTAACAAGGATGATTCCATGTATACTTGCCTTGATCCGCGTATTTCTGGTTCTGGTTCTCCTACTGGTCGTAGTAGATCTGATCTTGGTCGTCCATGTACTGCTCACCGTCTGAACTCGAATACAACGCAACATACAAGCATCCACGTACACACATGCATTGCAAACAAGTCTATCATTAGAACAGTATACCAACAGATTTAAATAAATAGATAAAGGTTGTAAAACAGATATATACGTCAC
This sequence comes from Coix lacryma-jobi var. lacryma-jobi, assembly GCA_009763385.1. Lineage (NCBI taxonomy): Eukaryota > Viridiplantae > Streptophyta > Magnoliopsida > Poales > Poaceae > Coix > Coix lacryma-jobi. The sequence continues at coordinate 28,086,427 of CM019829.1, forward strand.
TACGATCACATAGACGTTTGGATCACCGAAATCGGATTTAAAACGCGGAAGTTACGGCCTAATCAAGATTCTAAAAGGCCAAAACGGGACTGACTTAAACATGAAATTAAACTTTTGCAAAACTGAACAACAGTGGTACTACTGCGTAGAGTACAAAATTATGAAACTAACGCAATTTGAATGGATCAAAACGGAGTTAAAATGAGCAAGTTATGGACAAAATGGTGTAGTGGCATTTCTGTAAATAGATCGATCAATTTTCGAAATAAAATAAATCGGATAAATTCGATTAACCGCGCCGGCATGAACCGCGGGTTAATTTGGAAGAAACCCAGGGGTTCTTTAGCAAAATTGCCGACCGAAAGGGTATCGGCCACTGGGGGTCGTCTGATCGGACTTGGACGATTCAGATTAGATCTGGGAGGGGGTTCGGCGGCGCCGCCGTCTCCTTCGAGGACGGCTCGGTGGAGCGCCATGTCCAGCGCCAGAAAACTCGCCGGAGATACCCTGCACAGCCATTCCGGCCACTAATCGCCACGGGATAAGGTCCGGGAGAGAGAGGAAGGAATGGCGAGCTCACCAAGACACAAATCGAAGGTCGGAGATCGATCGAGGAGGGCGCACGACGGGTTTTGGCGGTCGAGGGAACTGCAAAAGCCGGCGAGCAATTGGTGAGTCCATAGAGAATGAGAATAGCAACCGAGAAGCTTTCTTGAAGCCTTACTGCACGACGGAGCTCAGGGAATGGTTCAAATTGCCGGTCATACCCCGAATCGTGGAGAGGAGCTCGGCGGCGGCGGCTAGGGTTGCGGTGCTGTGGTTTTCGACTACAGAGGTGACGACTCGAAGAGTAGGATTGAGGGGGCGTGACGCTGTGCTTTATAGAGCCCTGGGTGCACGGATAAGCCCTTCCCCGAAGATGCCGGACGCGGAGCGGTAGGCTCGGCTTGCAGCGGCGGCGGCCGAAACCTTCGGCGGAGGTTGGGGACGGCTCTGACGAGCGGGCCCCACCTGTCGGCGAGCGCAGACGCGGGCCCCGGCTGTCAGCGAAGAGCGACGCGGGCTGGGGCGGCGGCGAGGCGATGCGGCTTGCGCGCGCTAAGGCGGGCCGGCTGCTTGCTTGGGCCGCGCGGAAAGGAGAAAGCTAGCGGGCTGAAAGCGAGGAAAGTGAAGGAATGGCAGGCCAGCAGAGAGGAAGAGGAAAAGGCCTTCGGGCTGGAATAGAAAGAAGGGAGGGAAGAAAAATGTTTTACTCTTTTCTTTTATTTGCAATTGGTTTTCAAAACCTTTTCCAAGCTGAATTTGAATTCTAGCAAATTTAAACTTCACTCAAACAAAAGAATGCAGCAGCATGGATGCATCAACTTGTTGTTAAGCTAGGATAAATTTTATTTCCCCAACATTTATTAATTTCCTATGTTAAAAATGCCACAACTAAATTAAAATAATTCATATTAATCTATTTTGAACTAAAGAAAAAATTTAGGGTGTTACAGCCGCGTCCCCGCTCCCACCACTACCACCCCTGGCCCCACTCGTCAGCCGCACACCCCCCGCCTGCCGCTCGGGCCCGCCTGGCAGCGACCCGAGGACCCTTCCGCTACCTCCCGCCGTTAGTGTGCGCCGCCGCCGCCTCTCCCCCTCCCTGTAACCGCCGGTAGTGGCCATTATGGCCACTACACCGCCGTAGGAGCTCGGTGGGGCTCCTGCGCCCCTTCACCACCCTCCCCGAGACCTATAAGAACCCAGGGCGAGGCCCTCGTCCTCTCCCGCACGCACCTCCCACAACCGCCCCCTCTGCTGCCGCCTGCGAAACCCCACCGCTCGCCCGAGCACCCCAACGAGCGTCCCCAGGAGCCGCCGCGGCCACCCCAAGCACCCCCGAGCTTCCCCTTTTCTCCTTTGGCGCAAACCTGAGCGTTTTCCCCTTTGCAGATCTCGCGGTCGTCGACCTCGCCGCGGTAAGCTCTCCCTGCCATAACCGAACCCGCCATAGTGCTCGCCACCTCCTCCGCAACCCTCTGGTGGTGCCCGCATGGCCAGGGGTGGTCGGGAGCGCCCGATTGCTGAACTCCCGAGCGCTCCCATGGCGCTCCGCAGTGTTTCGGTGGTGGCGCCGCCGTCCCCGCCGCCGCTCGCTCCGCTCAGCTCGCCTGCGCCGTCCACCTGGTCACGGACGGCCAGGATTAGAAGCTCCTCCCCGAAGGGGTATGCACCGGTCGCGTGGACCGGTGGACCAGCAGTCGCGCACGGTCCACCGCCAGCTGGTGGACCCGCCCAGTCCCGTCGCGCTGCGTGGCGCCGTGTCAGCGCCAGCACGACAGCCGCGGCTCGCTTTGCAGAAAACCCCCTGACCTTTTTGAAAATCAACCCGCAGTCCACCTCAATTCAAAAGAGTTTCTTTTAGGTCCTGTTTTCTTATGTTTTAGCCCCTGAACTCTCTGGTTTTAGCGCCCGCAGTCCAGACCTTGCTGTTTCGCGTGCTAGCCCCTGCTGTCTATAGTTAATTACGTATAGGTCCTCGGTTTTCATGAGTTAGCCCCCAGAAAATGAGTTTTATTTACAAAAGAGTCCCTGAAACTTGTTTTGTTTATAACTTTCTCGTTTTAGCTCCGATTAGAGTGATCTTTACGTTCATGTGATCGTATTGACGAGTAGAATAGTTTTATGTATGTTTCTCTACTTGTTTTTGATGCTTGGTGTACTGTTCTAATAGAAGTATATTTTATCTGCATGTGATGATTCGAATGGATGTTTGTGTGGTGCCTTTGACCTCATTTAGAGTTCAAGCTGTTCAAGGTTATCGAGAAGAAGATCTCTGAAGAAGTGATACCATCAACACAAGTTATTGGAAGGCAAGTATAACTTACGGTTTCCTTGTTACCTATTAACTGCAAGACTAAATATCATCATGCAAGTGTCATAACTTGATAAACCATAGGACAAACCTAGTTTCACTTGATCTTATTACCTTGTACCTATGGAAGGGTTTTTGCATAATATGTTTAGTAATGCTATGCGCTATTAATTGCTAAATATTTAATATTGATTAATGATTATGGAACAATGTTAAAAGCGGCTTTTTAACCACATTTGGGCACTAGAGCATGTTGTTCGCTCAGTGACCCACCCCAAGGACTATCTTTTAAAGCGGCCACCCGGGACATCCCGTGCAGCCTTGGGAATCATATGGCTCTGATCTTAGTCGTATAACTAGACTTTCTCTAGCTTGTAGTAGTTACCGAAAGGCGCTAGAGGGGGGAACTGGGTTTAAGAATGGCTTCCTTGCCTATCAATATGTGTACTAGTCGGCTGTCAGGTGTGCCATCTTGAAGGGGGCCTCCATTCGCCTGGACGCCTAAACCTTGCGGCTACTACTTGTTAGGGTAGCTAGTGAAAGGCTACGTAGTGAAACCCTGCCGTACTTCCACAGAGGAGGTAATGTGGGCCTTGCAAACCCTGGCATATGGGAATCACGGCCTAAGGTGAAAGTGTACAACCTCTGCAGAGTGTAAACCTGATATATCAGCCGTGCTCACGGATACGAGCGGCTCGGATCCTTTTTAAGCAGTCCATGGTGGGGTATGTTGGTGGTTGGTGGTCTACCTCTTTTTGACATAATGATTATCACTTACCATGGGACAATAGGGTTCATACACCTAGTAAAGTAAGGTTAATATAAAATATGATCAACTTAAAATGCTAACCACGGTTAACCATGTCAAGCCTTTGAGCTTTGCATCCCCGTAGTTGTACTTGCTGAGCATGGTGAGCTGACGCTTATCGTTGGTTCACATAAAAATTCCGGATGGGTACCAGATGGTGGATTCAAGTGAAGAGTTACAGAAGATGTTCCAAGAGTTCTAGGCGGGTGTACCCCCAGTCAACCGTCCCTGTAGAGTTTGGAGTCCCGAAGAGTAGTTTCCGCTATGCTTTGTAATAGATGTAAGCTTTGTTATATTATGTTTCGATATGTAATAAAGCATTGTCTTTGAGAAAATTCCATATTTGGTGTTATATGTGTCTTGTGGACTTCCTGGGCACACATATAGTGAGCACTTGGTATTCTTCAGAAAACCGGGTGTTACATTGTGGTAAAAAAAATAAGAAAGTTTCGAGTAAGTTACGACATCGGATGCTAGAAACCCACAAATCTCCACATGTGGAGATGTCTAGGTCTTAGGCATGTGACGTCGCAACTTGCTCGAAAACTTCTCAATTTTTTATCATAGCGCATGCGATAAAATGACACCTTGACAAGTTTCATGATTTTTAGACATCATTTGCTTTTTATATAATTTAGAAACACTCCGACCACAAGCAGGTCGCCATGTTTCGCGAACAAGGCATTCAAAATTTTGGGTTAGTTCCTGGATACAGCCTGAAAATACACCCTCCAACTTGAATATCATTTTTTCGATGGCTACGTTTCATTATTTTATGCACTTGCAGTTCAAATTTACCTTTTCGAAAAAAATGCAAGTAAACAAAATTAATTCAAGAAATATAGCAAAAATTTATAAAAAGGTCCCAAATTTAAACATGTGCTTGTATACAATATATAAGGCCTACAAAAAAAATTGAAAGCAAAACACAAAAAAAAACAAAAAATCTTTGCCTAGTGGTGGGGTTGGCACTAGGAAAAGAGGTACTTTGCTGAGTGCCAGGTTATGGCCTAGGCAAGGCAAGCTCCTTTGCCGAGTGTCATAGGCTGGCACTAGGCAAAGTGCCTCTTTGCCGAGTATCAACCACGGCGTTAGGCAAATATTTTTTTAAAAAAAAAATCTGATGGCGTCGGTCGGAGGGGCCATCAGCGGATGTTGTCTTTGCCGAGTGCTACCTTTGCCGAGAGTTGCACTAGGCAAAGATGACATTTGCCTAAGCCCCACGGCACTAGGTTAAGGCTTGTTACGCTGAGTGTGTTGCTTCGCCTAGTGCCTGACTTCGCAACGCTAGGCAAAGCCTGGCTTTGCCGAGTGCCCGCGTTTTAGCAGTAGGCGAAGCCAGACGCACTAAGCAAATTTCATGTTTTCGTGGTCTTTTAGAAACCCATGTGCACAGATAATTCATTGACCAGGAGTTCTACTTGTACTATTTATTTGCTTATTGTTGGCTGCACCACCACATGTCTATATATTGGCATCTTCGCTGCAGCTGAAAAGTAGCTAATGCCACAGCTGGCACAGTATATGGTTGACAGTATAACAGCCACAGCTGCGGTAGAAGTTTCTGCTGTACCGAACATCCCATTTATATGTTAGAAGTAAACTAAGGCCTTGTTTAGTTTGCCCAACTTCCCCCAAATATTTCTATATTCTCTGTTATATCAATCTTTAGCTGCATGCATGGAGTATTAAATGTAGGTACAAAAAATAACTAATTGTATTTTTAGTATCTACATGTCGAGATGAATTTTTTGAGCTTAGTTAGTCCATGTTTGGACAAAGTTTGGACAAACTTTGTTAAATAACAACGAAAGTGCTACAGTGCATTTTCCAAATATTTCTCGGAACTAAACAAGCCCTAAGCTACGAGGCTTAGGGCTTGTTTTCAACGAAATTTTCAGGAGTGGAGCTATGGAGATGGTGCAGCAATAGACCAGACCGCCCAACCTGACATCCGTAGTGTGGTTGGAGCCATGCAGCCCTCGTCCCTAAGTGGTTAGTGCCAAACTAAAACTGGAGGTCCTAGGTGTAATAAGCGGTACATGATTATAGAAAGATCAAAAACATAATGGTGCTTCATATTTACAAAAGAATAATATGTTGCTCCTGTCATTAGGTATTATTGACATGATTATTTGTTTTCAGCATGGCTTACTACTTCATTATTTTTTCTAAATTCACTTCAAACAATTTATGTTTAGATGACATAATATTTATAGCGGTACATGGAGTGTCAATTGTTGGCATAACCAAATATAGTGGTACAGCTATATATTCAGTGAAAAAAAATAATTATAGCGTTACGTGGGTCAATTGCTGGCTTAACCACCTATAGCGCTGCAATGATTGGTACTCGATCTGTAACCTGAGTTCTTCTGGTAATGAAAAAAATAAGAGTACGTACTTACAAAGAGAAAACAATCAGCTTCATAAATGAACGTATCCATACATATTGTTTTCTTGAGTTTCACTGCCTCTAAGGCGTGATGAACTGCACATCTAAGTGGCCAGCTATAGACTTGTGAAGGCCGTCAAGAGAAATACGGGATGCAAACTGAACGATGGGGGAGTACTAAGTCAGCAATGCGCGCATCACTAGTGGCGCACCCACTACGAGTAATGACCAAGCACAAGGTTAGTGGTCGTTTGTGCTCTGGCGCTGGTTTGTGGATACTCTTTGGTCGCTGAATACTCCAGGATGCATCATCCGCTTCGCATACTAGCATATGTATAATTCCTCGCGCCTCCTATTTCTAACTGCTGCTTATTATTCCTTGTGTTGCCAAAGTTGCTTCGAGATGAAAGTGGCACACATACATACTTCCTCTTCTGTTGTTCCCTTTCCATTTTATCATACTCTTTTCTAGTCATGCATGTTTTTCAATCAATAATAATGTCTGCAATTTATGTCCCATGATTTGTGGTCTACATCTTTGGGGTACACAGTATTGCCAGCTTCAACTCAGTATAAATTAATTGACATTGGCTGCTCTACCACAACAGCTCTACATGTCCACACATTTGCTACTCGTTGTAATGTTTATATAGAAACTGCGTGGCCAAACATGCATACCAACTATATTGTAAAGTGAGCATTCCTTAATTTGGTTTTTTCAATTTAACCTCTGTATGTATCGATGAATGAAAAAAGGACTTAACACATAGACAGTCTAAACCTGGTTAAGAAATGACTAGTGGCAGCATTTCTGAAATATTCCATAAACTCTTTACGAACCTATAACCGGAACATGGAAAAGGGGACCGTAATTAACTTCCATAGTACTAGGTTGAGTGATAAACCATTGCAACAAGATATATTTCTGCGGTACACTTGAATCGAATGGAACAGGAATAACTTGAAAACTCAACCAATATAATAGGCACAAGCTAGCCCACACATATAGGTTAGTCATGCACATGCCTTAGCGACCCAGCGTAACGCTTTAAGTAGAAGTTTAGGTGCGGCCCTTCAATTCAGTGTCACCTGATGAACAACCATTGTTCCCACTCAAAAACAAGCCGAAAGAATACCGAGCTAAGCATGAGTCGAACATATATATTTGGTCCTTGCATAGTCACCGCTAAAGCTCACAATTTAACTCTGGTCTAGTTTTCGTCAAGTTATTGCTTTCATTAGTCCGTTAACCTAAATAAAAGAAAAGAAAAAAAAATAGAACCAACATGGACCTACATGTTACTCGGGTTATAGGTCACCCGTGGTTTTATGATCTCTGTCCCTAGATTATTTATGTTTTAAAGTCAGCAGAACCAATATTTATTGAACTGATCGACGTCACAGAGAGCTAGTGTACTTGTGTGTAAACACGAGCCCAGACTATTAATGGAAAGCTCAGAGCACATGGAATATGTAAGGAATCTGCAGCTTTGCTGCTCTTCAATCCAGACTCTGTCTTTCACTACGCCAACAGGGCTCCGTAGGGGCGGCTCAAATGCTCTGTAGGGGCGGCTGGCCCAACCGCCTCTATCAAAGTGTACTTACAGTGCACCCACTGTAGGGGCGGTTGGGGTAGCCGCCCCTACAGAGAGATCCACTGTAATGACGGCTGGTGATTGAACCGCCCCTACAGTGGACCCACTGCAACGGCGCTTCAATTTTCAGCCGTCCTTATAGTAGCTCTCACTGTAGGGGCAGCTCAATCTAGAGCCGCCCCTACAGTGCATTTTTCAGCAAAAAAAAAATAAATATTTATATGCCCCTATAGTGCATTTTTCAGCAAAAAAAAAATTAAATATTTATATAATTCAAACCACTGCACAACATATATATATATATATATATATATATATATATATAACTAGCAGTTAACCCCGCACTTAGCATGGGCAAGAGAACACACCATGTCCAATAGGCTTAGGTGCAGTGGCACAGGTGGCATATATGTATCAGCCAATTATGATCTGAATATAACATTTAGTCTTGTACCATGTATCAACATATTAATGCAATGACATAGTCTGTACGCGAAGAATAGCACTATGAAAGTACGAAGTTTTTGTTCGATGGCAGCCGGTGATGATGGGGAGATCATCTTGCATATGTGCGTAACCAAAAACACAGGAATGTGTCCTCTTTCAGCCTGAAGCAATTGATACCTGCGGGTTCAAAAGAAGTTTAGAGTTTAGTGTAAAAGTAAAAGATATTAACCAACACAACATTTTACTGAGAAAAGTTCTCTGTGAATGGGTGGGTAAGGGGATTATAACCTGTTGATAACAAAGTACATAAAGAGGGAAGGAAACCTCAACCTATATCGCGCTTACTATGAGTATGGCATGTTTTAAAAAAAAGTAAACCTAAACAGCTTTGCTCTCATGAAACTTTGATTAAGCAACAATAGTTTTATTAGCACTATGGTGGAGAAATGATAAGTGAAAGGAAACATTATTACCGCATATGTATTTAGGAACTATGGTCTAGGAACTGGCTTTGTGTGCTTGGAAAGGCTAAAATGAGGTACCAAACAGAGGTCTGTATTGATAAACGTTGCGGAAGATACTATGAAGCAATCACGGATAGGAAAATTATTACCTGCTACGGAAGGAGTCACGTTGCAAGGATGGATTATGCAGCAGAAACAGTTATATGAAAAGAGCAACCAAGGTTTAATATTTTTCTGAACAAAATATATGGTAACCATCTATACATGAATATCCTAACCATGCCATGTTCTGCACAATGGGAATGGTATAAGTGATCCTATTATTAAAGCAAATCAAAAGATTGCATATGGTGGCAATGCAAATGCGTAATGATGCTTACTCTTTCTTTCAACTCAAAGTGACCTTTTTTTTGCACATGTACGCTTATCGTTAACACAGGGAAGCACGAAAAGAGCATAGGAATGACCAACAAACAAATATATGTGCATTGAAATGTGGGCCTTACTAAAAATAGATACTGAACGAATGTACTGCTTCTTTAATCTTGCCTCTGTGACAGCCTTATTAATCGATGTTGCCACGAAGCAACGAAGGAAATTAGTACATGTGCAATGGAAGATGTACCGTTTAATGTTTCGTTTGGATCAATTTTGAGTGTAATAGAAAGGCAATTGTTTCTTCTATGATAAGACACTGCATTTCATGTTTGAGTAAATTATATTTAATAAAAATGTGCCAATATGGATGCGTTGAATATTTGAATCTATAACATTTGTGATAAAGTCAAAAGGCAGGTGCCAAAAAAATGAGCCTACTAAAAAGATTGAAGAGGATATACATTTGGAAAAGGGGAAAATATTAAGAACCATAGTTACTAAAGGACATACATGCATATGCATTTCAATCCAACATTTGATTGTCTGACTTATGGGTGAAGCTTGTTTTGGATCCATTAGTGTATGCAGGAGGCATGAGAGGTTAAAAACAAATATAATGAGTACTATTGTACATAGCTTCCATTAGCATTCAGGTCCAGGTGGCCTAATAATTTTGTAAAGCATGAAAAATCTTTCATATTTCAGAGTTTAATAAACATTTGTTCATTGCAAGTAATCCTGAACCAAGCATCAAACATTTGGCATGGAATTAATCTAAGTTTAACTAAACAGCAGAGGACTAAAGACAGAAGGCAGTTACCTTGGATCTGCATCGACTGTTTCACGACATTTTTGTCGCACCTTACAGTAGTCCAGCATTGTGCACTGTTCATCTTGGTGTTGAGAACTAAAGATGTGAAAAAAGGTTAACTTACTTGAGACACTGAACTAAAGCTACAACTAATGAAACATTGACAGGGGATGAAGTTATTAGGCATAATACATGTATAGATCAGATCCGAATACAAACAGTAGGCAAATATATTAAGCTGCTTCTTGTCATGTAGTAATTCTGTTGAGAATGATTGATTATGATAAGGAAGTTTGAGAAAGCGTTACCTGCAAGCATAACTCACATATGGTGTCTCCCTTCTCGTTACACTAGCTACCGCTGGACGCATCTGTGGTGAGCATACTGCAATCAGCAATAAACTGATTCAAGTAAAGCTTCCGTTTATGGGGCAGTGCAAAAATCTGTTGTCCATTATAATAGAAATAGAAAGAAAAGAAAATAACCGGTTGATAAGTCGATAACTGATAACACAAGAAGTGCCTAATTTCATTGTAGAAAATAGTAAGTTCGTTACCTAGAAGCATCTTGCTAGAAATAAAAAATATAATGTAGCCAGCAATTTGCTAGAAGACAATACTATCAGAGGGAGCAATATCCATGATCGAGCATGGAGTAATGAAAATCAAGTGGCGGGAAACTCAAGTTGAGAACTGTAAACAAGGAACAAATTTAAAAGAATATGTATATCCATTCAATGAGAGGAAACTTGCATCCTAAAATCAAAATCTGTAGGATTACTTGCACATTCCATCAGAACCTAATTAACAGGTAATACGACTGCCAAGCAGGCAACATGATTTTGCTTCTTTCACTCAATTGCTTAAACACTGAACTCACACAGAGCAATAACATTACAATGGTCGATCCTGTTAATGTTCCCTACTTCAGACCAATGTTGATTCACGTTTGTTTAATATGTTAGTAATAATAACAGTAGCATTCTGATACTTTTAAAATATCTTTTTTAACCTTATAATTTCCAACTAAAACAGTCAAACAAACATTCAAACCTACATATGCAGCAAGAAAATAGGTCACATCCGCACTCACCAAACTATAGTATCCAGGCAAAAATCATCATTGTTGTATACAGGCACACATACACATTCGATTCATAGATAAACAATTCGTCTCTTGCCCTTAGATGCCAATCAGTTCACGTCCCTGCACACAGAAGCATCTCCCGATGGCTCAAATCTGACACAAAAGTTAATAGAAAGATAAGAAAGGAGAAAGTTAATAGAAAATAAGAAAGGGGAGCTCACCTAGGAGCCGAGCACAAAGGAGGGGCGGGTGAGGTCGGATGAGGATGATGGCCTCTCGCTGGCTGCAGCTCGACGTCGCCACGCGTGACGCGCCCCTTTGGTCTGGGACGCCCCTTCCGGTGAGCTCACCTAGGAGTTTATGGATGCGCAGCGCCCGTGCCGGGACGCGAGCTAGGGGCCGCCGCAGTCGATCCGGTGGCGGCTTGCGACGGAGAGACCAAACCCTAGATCAACATCATTGCTGCGCCGCGGACTGGTCGGACAGGAGGCCTACCCACGCCACCGTCGTGTCCGCGTACGGAGAGAGGACGATAGAGAGGGAGGGGCGCGGGGAACGGAGGGGGGAGGGAGCCGCCAGCAGACCGGGCGCGGCGGTGAGGGCGGCGTCGCCATGCCCGCGGGAAAGACCGAGAGAGACGGGGAAAGTTGCGTGTTTTTTCTTTTTCTTTGACCGAGAGATGAGTAGGGGGACTAAAAGGGAGAGCGGACTGGTGTTTTCTATAAACTACGGTTACATATTTTATTTTTCTATAAACTTATCTTTTCTATATATAAATAAAAAAATATTTACGTATGAGCTTGGACAAGGATAAAATTTATACGTCCTCAAGAAGATCTACAACTTTATCCTATATCACTTTTTCATTTAAATTATTTTGTGTGAATAAATTGCCTCAAATTATCTACCGTACATGACACTTCTTCAAAAAAAAATATTTTTTATATATATTCTCGCAAGAAGATAACATTTATAAAATAATCTTAATAGGGTTTAAGTGAGTTGTGTGAAAGATATGAGTAGATGTCGACAGTGTGTCCCAAATTAAGTGTCCCAAATTTTATCTGTGAGGTGTCGAACTTTAAAACTTCTAGAACTTAAAAAAATTCAGTAATTCAATAGTTTCTTAAAAAATCCTCAAATTTGGTATGGTGACATGTCTTGGCCACGTAAACTCTAAGAAAAAATATGAAATGATTTCAACAAAGTGGCATCATAGATGCTTCACAACTGGGCACATCTCTTATAGGGTTTAAGTGAGTTCTATGAAAGATTGGAGTAGATGTGGATAGTGTGTGCTACGACAGTATCAAATGAAGGAATGACCAAAACAAAAGTTGTAGATAATATTGTCCCCTTCAACTTTGGTATTTAAAACTTTTTCATAAGGGCCACTTTTAAATCCCTTAGCGACACAAAACTCTCTCAAAATTTGAATTTTAAATCTTTGATCATATAAAAAAGCGCCAAATGAAGGGATGACCTATACAAAAAAAATGTGCATGATGTTTCTACCTACAACTTTGGTACTCAACACTTCCTCATTAGAGGTCATTAAGTGTCTCAATCATCTGCGAGCTGCTGAGCTCTAAAACTCCTGGAACTTAAAAAAAATCAGTAATTCAAAAGTTTTTCAAAAAATCCTCAAATTTGGTGTGGTGACATGTCTTGGCCACCTAAACTCTAGGAAAAAATATGAAATAATTTCCACAAAGTGGCATCGTAGATGCTTCACAAGTGGGGACATCTCTTTTATAGGGTTTAAGTGAGTTCTGTGAAAGATTGGAGTATACGTGGATAGTTTGTTCTACGATAGTGTCAAACGAAGGAATGACCAAAACAAAAGTTGTAGATAATGTTACCCGCTTCAACTTTGGTATTCAAAACTTTTTCATAAGGGCCACTTTTAAATCCCTTAACGACACAAAACTCTCTTAAAATTTGAATTTTAAATCTTTGATCATATAAAAAGGCGCCAAATGAAGGGATGGCTTATATAAAAGATATGCATGATATTGCTACCTACAACTTTGTTACTCAACACTTCCTCATTAAGGGTTATTAAGTGTCCCAAATTTTATCTGCGGGCTGCCGGGCTTTAAAACTCCAGGAACTTTAAAAAATTCAGTGATTCAATAGTTTTTTAAAAATTCCTCAAATTTGGTGTGGTGACATATCTTGGACACCTAAACTCCAGGAAACAATATAAAATGATTTCAACAAAGTGGCATCGTAGATGCTTCACAAGTGGGCACATCTCTTAATAGGTTTTAAGTGAGTTGTGTAAATGATTGAAGTAGATGTGGACAGTGTGTGTTACGACAGTATCAAATAAAGGAATGATCAAAACAAAAGTTATAGATCATGTTGTCTCCTTCAATCACCAGCCCTTACAAATATGAAGCCGCTGTAAGGGCGGTTCAATCACCAGCCGCCATTACAGTGGGTATTTGTAAGGGCGGTTGGCAATAGCCGACCCTGGTACGCCACTATAGAGATTTGGCAACTTACAGTGGGTATTTGGCAAAGTTTGCATGATTTAAATTTTGAATTTCAAAATGTGACAACTTCAAACCACTTTTTGAAGCTCTAAATGGTTTCGGCTGGAAAAGTTATGAATACCAAAATTGTTAATCTCATCAAGATCTATAGTTGATATATTGGTCATTTTTGCATTTGGCAAAGTTTGCATGTTTTAAATTTTGAATTTAAAAAATTAACAACTTCAAACCACCTTTTGAAAACCTAAATTGTCTGTAAGGGCGGTTGGAATAGCATTTTCTTACATTCTCAAGCTCTCCATCAAAGTATTTGAGATCAAAACCTCCCCCTTAGTACACCAAGTTTTAGGAGGAGCCTAAGGCCTCCCAACCTTTTTTTCTCGGGTAGAAGAGTGTGTCCCGAGGTGGAAGAAGGGTGGCTGTAGGCTTTATTCGGATGTCCACTGTAGGGGCGGTTCAATCACCAGCCGCCCCTATACTGGAGTGTAGGGGCGGCTGGTAATGATGGACACGAATACGCCATTGTAAGGGCGGCTCCAATACCAGCCGCCCCTACAGTGAAAGGGACCTCGTACTTACAGAGCTTTTTTCAGGTAGTGTTTGAGCGCTTGGCTACCATGCCCAGCAATTCATATTTACTGCAATGAAAAAAATCGTCAACTAGCTCTAACTGTGACCCATGTTGTCCAACACTTCCGGTACTTTCCATGCCTAGCTTATATTTCGATCGTATCTACTATAATGCCTATTGCATAGCATTCAACATAATGGTTTCAGTTGTAGTGAAACCATTATGTTAATAATGCCTATTGCATAGCATTCAACATAATGGTTTGAGCATTTGAAGAAACTATAGAGTATTTAGACAGAAAGTTAATAATGCAAGAAATTTCTAGTGAACAGCAGAACAAAATAATGGGGCTGGATGGGATGAACTCTGATGTGCCAAACTGTCACCAGCTTCCTCGACAGCGTCTACGCCTGATGGTGAACAGCTCGGCCCCTGCGCTCGAAGCTCAGTGTTGCGGCATGAGGGCAAGCCGCATTTCAAGCGGTGGGGAATATTAGGATTGCCTGCCATGCATGTGGGCCTAAGACAAGACAGCCTATCTCTCCAGCTGCAAAAGGGAACCAAGCAAGCCAGGGGAAGGAGGAAAGAATATTCAGAACAATTCCATCATCTTGTAGTTACTGTGTTCTTCTTCATTCTCTACATTCTACTACTGCTTGTATCTCTAGTCCCCTTCGATCTCCTTGCTTGCTTCCATTTCCTGAACTCTAGATTCTCTCATATTGTACAGATTATTGGGTTATTGTTAGAGTAAGAGAAGGGAGTGTTAACACAAACTTAGAGCCCGTCGTTGTTTGTTTGTTTGATTGAAAAATGAATACTGTATGATATAGGTGGCTGCAAGATCCCATTTTATATGCCTGCACACTACTGTATGTACTTTTCTTCTGGAAGGGAAGGGGCCGCACGAGGCATGCATATAATAATGCGGGCTACATATACATAGTAAGCTGCTCAAGGCTTCAGCGATCACATGGTACTCAGCAAGTGCACCTATGTTTAGTGAGCATTCAAATACATAAATATATGATGAGTCACTCTCAGTCGCTTACAAAACTGTGGTAGAGTAGTACAGACAACTAGCTAGAGAGAGAGAGAGAGAAAGGGAGAGAGAATGAGTTGATGAAAATAGCTTGTTGTTCATTTTTTTAGGGCTGGGAGGTTTCGAGAATGGAAGAGGCAACACTGTGTCCGACAAGGCCTCTGTAGAGGGTGCTTGGGCTGTTGGTATCACCGCCAATGATGATATGTGACAATGAATGCTTCTTCTCGTGATGCAAACAGATGTTAAGGACCCTGCATCACCAGCCTCTATCAGCCCTATCTGTGCCCTGTCACCACATCCACATGCCACGATGCCTGCTTCGTCTTCAGACATTTGAATTCCGTAATTAACCCTTCACATCCAAAGAACATTGGACGCAAACAACGAGGTGAATGGTCATCGGAATCAGAATAGCGATCCACAAATTAAGTTCAACAAGACACACAGTAGGAATTAGAAGGATTCAGTTCCCTGACCAGCACAAAAAGTGTACGCTTGAGGTTGCAAGTGTCAGCAATTGTGTGCTAGTAACAACAATCCATGTCTGGTCGTCGAAAAGCATTTGTACTTGAGCGCCTGCCTTGGCTATCATGCCCAGCAAGACAACCTAGTCGTTCAATTGAGTTTTGCTGCATCATTATATTTAGTCAATGAATATACTGTCAACAACCTCTAACTATAAGGAGTTCGTGAATTAAAACAAAATTTGATTCGATATAAAATTGGTCTATAAATGTTAGTGAATTCATTAAATATGAAATGGAGCCAACGAAACATGATGGATGGACATTTAAAGATTTTTTTCAATTCCACTTTACAAAATAATGTATCAACATGTGATCGGAAAATAGAGAAAAACAAGAGGAAATAATTTTAAGGCACTATTTTATACGAAATAATGTGACTATTTTATACAAACTAATCTCTCTGGGGCGCTGGTCGAAAGGGCACACACATGCCAGTAGGGATGACATTCTTTTTGAAAATTCAACAAATTAATTTATAGCACATCAACATTATTATTGTCATACATTGTGACATTTGCAGATTGGCCTTTATTTATGGCACAGTAATGTCTCTCACAGAATGGAACTGAACTAGTTTTATGCTTTTTGGGGTCTCATTATTTTTCACTTAAGCCTAAATACCTTATGAAATATCACCAACCAGACGATTCATGTTAGCCCGTTGTGAATTAGTAACGTCATATGCATCATCAAAGGCCAGACTTTTCATACAGCCTGTTGAGTCCAAAGGCGTCAAAAGAACAACCCTAACTCTTCTCCTATAAAGAAGCTGGATCAAATTAAATGAGGATAGTGATAGACTATTTCATTACTGAAATCGAGCACTTCATAACTCTGCTCCTGATTAAGCTGGTTGAAATGACAGAAAACAATCATGCAAGATATCTGACATGCATGAACCACCATTGATTTTAGTCTGTTTTTAATCTTTTTTCTGACAGGGAAATGGTTTGTATCAACGGGATTACCTTTCTCTTTAAATAAGAACAAACTGATACTGTCATAAACATGAATGATTGAATGTGCTGGCATACAATATTTACTGCTACAACAACAGCAAGCAACTCAACCATGTAATGTTCTAGAGTAAATAGTAGTATATGTGACAGCTAAATAATAATCCAGTTGCATGTGAACGCAGCTATCTAACTTGTAAAGGATTTTTAGGGGCAGCTATAGATGATTTCTAGGGGCTGTTAGGTCAGCCGCCCTTAGAAATCAATTTGTAGGGGCAGCTCTATATCTAGCCATGCCTGCAGATCATTTTCCAGAAACATAATTATGGATCTTAAAAATTACGAAAAATGTAAAAACAATTTTTTAATCGAGGGAGATCCCAACCGGTGGTAAAGCCACCAGCCCGCTCCATCGTAGTCACATGGCATGGTATTTTTGCCCACTTTGCGGTCGGTCGGATTGAAACTTATGACCTCGCGCATACCCTCCTCTACTGACACTTATTACATGACTAGATATTGAGCCAACCCTACAAATAGACATTATTTGAGCCCATGTAGGGGCAGCACATTTGAAAAGCATTTGTAGGGACGAGTCTTAATTACGGAAGTCATATATATGCATGTCTAAAAGTCTGTAGTCTGGATAACCTTATCCCTTCGTATCTGTGCGCCCCATCACTTCTCTCCGCAGACCCATGCGGTTATATCAGAATGGAAATACTTTTTCAATTAAGCGGCCATTGATTTTAAAAAATAGCCTTGGGCTGATAATAACAAGTTCTAGGAGGGCAAACAAATAAAATAAAATAAAAATTCATTGAGTCAAGAACTCTCTGAGCCGAAAAACTCTATGAGCGAGCTGATACAGCAGGTTGTTAGACTGATCTCTCAGCCAGTGACCCAACGGTCACTGGGCTTTGACCTCGCGCCCTGATCGGGGGCGCCCAGCCCACTTAATGGCTGGCGGACCCCGTCGCAATGCGCATATAAAGAGGGTGGGGGCCGGCGGCTCTCAGTACGAGGTTCACCGTGAGCCACTGTTCCCCACCGACAACCCTAATCCGATCTAGTGAGGGGCGCAGCCAGCGACGGGAAGCTCCGCCGCTGTCGTTCCTCGTCGCAGCAGATCTGGACCACGTCCGTCTTCGCCATCACCGCCGGACTCCGACCCCTGCATCTCCCTCCCGCACAGTCGACGACCACACCCCACCGACGGACATGGCGGATGGCGGCTCCGGATCTTCTACTACTTCAAGTTCGAACAACCTAGGTATGAACTCCTACTCACTTCTCCCCTTCGGATCTAGTTCCCAGTAGTTCATACGACTTGTTTATTCACTCTTATGGAAACTACCCGTCTAGATCTACTCCTAGTGATCGTGTGATTCTATCACAGGTAACACACGATTTTTTCTCTTTTCTCTAGAATTTATTTTTGTGTCAAACAACATGTGCTTGCAACACGTGTGTAGTCTTCATATAATTTTCACAATAAATTAGATCCTCCTGAATTTTTAACATAGCTCATGGAAACTTGTAGCAGTAGTTAGCAAAGGTCCTGAGCCACCATTACCAGCCTAAAAACCTCTCCAGAGATTTAGGAGCATAAAACGGAGCGCCCTCATTCTGCCCTCACATTATTCACTCTCAGCATTCCAAACTAGCTAGGTAGCCAGCGCATATCCATGATGGATAATCCATCAATCTTCTCCGGCCCCTAGGCCGTTGCTGATGGTATTTGCACCTGCTGCGCGCGACCTTGGTCTTCAAATGTGAATGGGTTGTAAGAGTAGACAAATAGATTGGAACGAGATGCCAACAGGCTCTCAGTTACCTGTTAGTTATATAGCCCCTAAGGCCTTGTACAACAAGTTACAGAGTCCAGATTACAACCGAAACATATCTAGACTAACAGCCAAGGAACATCCTTGACGTACAAGTCAAGGTTACAACAAACTCTATCACCCGAGGATATCTTATCAACTAACACCCCCTCTCAATCTTAGCCACTAACAAGGTTGAGATTGAATCTGAACTCCTTCATCTTGGGCGCTGCAATGGGTTTGGTGAAGCCATCTGCTAGTTGATCTCTAGTACTGATGAACCGTATATCAAGTAGTTTCTGAGCTACTCGTTCACGCACAAAGTGAAAATCTATCTCAATATGCTTGGTCCGTGCATGAAAGACCGGGTTGGCAGATAGATACTTAGCGCCAATATTGTCACACCACAGACGAGCTACTGGTGGATGATCAACCTTGAGTTCTGTCAAAAGCTTTTGAACCCACATCATTTCTGCAGTCGCATTAGCTAAAGCTTTGTACTCCGCTTCTGTGCTAGACCGTGAAACTGTCGGCTGCTTCCTCGCACTCCAGGAGACAAGATTGGGACCGAAGAACACAGCAAAGCCACCACCAGTAGACCTCCGATGTGGACTTTCTTTCATCTCCCGCATAATCAGAATCCAAGTACCCTACTATGTGCAAGGAATCTGATTTTCTATATGTTAACATGAGGCCTTTTGTGCCTTGTAGGTAACGCATGACTTTCTTTACCAATTTCCAGTGTTCTAGTCCTGGATTACATTGAAATCTGCCAAGTAGCCCGGTAACAAATGCCAAGTCAGGGCGTGTGCACACCTGTGCATACTGTATACTTCCGACAGCTGAAGCATATGGAACCGCTTTCATTTGTTCAATTTCATATTGGTTCCTGGGACACTGAAATTCCCCATATATATCACCCTTGACTATTGGTGCAGGTGAAGGCTTACACGCATGCATACTATATCTTTTCAGAACCTTTTCTAAGTATGCCTTTTGCGATAATCCTATAACCCCCTTTCTTCTATCTCGGTGAATCTCGATGCCTAGAACAAATGATGCTTCACCGAGATCTTTCATATCAAATTTTGAGGACAAGAAATCTTTTGTCTCCCTCAGTAGACTGATATCACTACTCGTGAGTAAGATATCATCTACGTACAAGATTAGAAAAATAAATTTTCCATTCTTGAACTTGGAGTACACACAGTTGTCCTCAACATTTTCCATAAACCCAAACTTCTTTATTGTGCCATCAAACTTCAAATATCACTGTCTGGATGCTTGTTTCAATCCATAAATGGATTTCTTCAAGCGACATCCCATCTGTTCTTTTCCTTTTACGACAAAACCTTTCGGTTGTGCCATGTAAACATTTTCCTCCAACTCACCATTGAGGAAAGCCGTCTTCACATCCATCTGATGCAACTCTAAATCATAATGTGCTACTAGAGCCATTATGATTCTGAAAGAATCTTTACATGAGACTGGAGAAAAGGTCTCATTGTAATCAATCCCTTCCCTTTGCGTAAAGCCTTTTGCCACAAGTCGCGCTTTGAACCTTTCTACATTCCCTTGGGAGTCATATTTCGTCTTGTAGACCCATTTGCAGCCTACCGTTTTGCCCCCTTTAGGAATTATCTCCAAGTCCCAAACACCGTTGGTGCACATTGACTTTATCTCATCTTCCATGGCCTCAAGCCACTTGGATGAGTGTTCGCTTCTCATGGCTTGTTCAAATGAGGTGGGATCATCCTCCATTTGAAACTCTTTAGTGTTATACACTTCATAATCTGCAGGAATAGCAGATCTTCTAGCTCTTTGGGACCTCCTCGGTCCATCATCAGATGGCTCCTGTTCAATCGAAACTTGTTGTTGTTCTTCCTCATGCGCAACGCTAGTTTCAATGGGTTCGTGTGAAACAGGTTCCTCATGTTCACTAGGTGTTGCCACAGGGACGTCAACAACAGGTCATGTCACTACAGTATCTGGCACCGTAGGGACATTGGGAACATGTAGTGAGAAGAATGATTCCTGAATCATCGGAGTGGGTACATATACCGGCTTCTCTTCAAGATCAATCTTTCGCACGGCCTTACTCCCCGTGATCAATTCATCCTCTAAGAACACAGCGTGTCTCGTTTCTACGAACTTTGTATATTTGTCTGAATAGTAGAAACGATAACCCTTGGACTTTTTAGGATAACCGATAAAACAGCAACTCACTGTTTTGGGATCTAGCTTCCCAATGTTCGGGTTAAATACTTTGGCCTCAGCGGGACACCCCCACACACGAAAATAGTTTAGTGAGGGTACTCTTCCTGTCCACAATTCATACGGTGTTTTAGGCACCAACTTACTTGGGACCCTGTTTAGAATGTGAATAGCGGTTTTTAACGCCTCTATCCACAGACTTAGTGGCAGAGATGAGTAACTCATCATGCTGCGCACCATATCCATCAGGGTACGGTTGCGCCTTTCTGCCACTCCATTTTGCCGAGGCTCCCCTGGTGTGGAGTACTGAGCAACTATGCCATTTTCCTGCAAGAACTTTGCAAAAGGTCCAGGAATTTGACCATATGGGGTATGTTGCCCATAATACTCTCCACCGCGATCGGAATGTACTATTTTAATCTTTAAGTTGTGCTGATTTTCAACTTCAAGCTTAAAGATCTTAAATTTATCCAATGCTTCCGACCTCTCTTTAATTGGATAAATATAGCCATAGCGAGAATAATCATCTGTGAATGTTATAAACAAGTCATAACCATCCACACTTTTAACAGGGAATGGTCCACAAATATCAGTGTGGACTATCTCTAAGATTCTCGCACTTCTTTTGGCATCTTTCTTTATTTGCTTTACATATTTTCCTTTGATGCAGTCGATGCACTGCTCAAAATCAGTGAACTCTAATGGAGGAAGAATCTCATTCTTTACTAATCTTTCTATTCTCCCCCTCGAAATATGGCCTAAACAACAGTGCCATAATTTCGACGACGCATCTTGAGTTCGCTTTCGCTTTCTATTCGGATTGTTCGACGAGGATACAATCTCATTCATATTCTCATTGCTGACAACATTCACATTATCACAAAGAGATAACAAATAAAGATCTTCTTGCGCGAAGGGAAGACCAACACATTCATTATTAAATAGTATTTCACACTTGCCATCTCTGAAATGACAACCATAACCCTGTTTATCTAAACGTGAAACACTGTCGGTGGTACAAAAAAGGGGTACCCCCAATCAACGCAAACACTCGAGTCAGGCCCCGGGCGAGCACTCAGTCTCCGTCTCGCCCGAGCCCTCCAAGCCAGGCCTCGGGCGAGCGCACCAATCTCCGCCTCGTCCGAGCCCTCCGAGCCAAGCCCGGGCGAGCGCCCCAATCTCCGTCCCGTCCGAACCCTCCGAGCTAGGCCTCGGGCGAGCGCACCAATCTCCGCCTCGTCCGAGCCCTCCGAGCCAAGCTCGGGCGAGCACTCAGTCTCCGTCTCGCCCGAGCCCTCCAAGCCAGGCCTCGGGCGAGCGCCTCAGTCTCCGTCCCGTCCGAGCCCTCCGAGCCAGGCCTCGGGCGAGCGCACCAATCTCCGCATCGCCCGAGCCCCTCAAGCCAGGCCTCGGGCGAGCGCTCCACCACACTCCACGCCCCCCTCGAGCGGTACGGACGACCAGACCAGCCCTGTACCACGCGTTTAATGTACCCACCTACTCCAGTCACGTCCTCTGAGACGCAGCACGTGCCACGGTGAACCGGTGTAAAGTCAAACCTTCTTTTCATCACAAGCATGGGCAAAAAGGCACCAGCACTATCGCGCCATGCCCTGCACTGTTGTGCCATGATCTACACTGTGCACGTCTAAATCACCACTTCGAGGCCGGGTCTGCACCCCTCGAGCTCCCGTGAGCGCCACCTCGAGACCGGCTCCGCGTCCCTCGAGCCCCCGTAAACGCCACCTTGAGGCCAGCCCTGTGCCCCTCGAGCCCTGACAGCTCTCTTACTTTTGGAAGACAGGCACCCCAAGACCCGGAAGGTCCCTGCCACGTCCAGTACGTCCCGGATGCGCGGCATGGCCCCTACGACGCCACGTCGCCACGTCTGACGCACAGGACGGAGGCCATGCTTCAAGGACGGTGCAACAGCAACCCCCACACCTGCTCCAGTACCTTCGACAAGACAGCATACCTACTCTTCTCTTTATTAGGCACCGTACGCTCTGACGTCTGGATCGTCCCTGTAAACCTGGCCTCCCCTTGCTCTATAAAAGGGGACGCCAGGGGCCTCTGCGAGGCAGGTCCTAAGTTTGGAGGCTTTGGCAGACAGCACCGGTCCACGCTCACTGAGCTTGTATTCGCCCCTGTACAAGCACTTAGGTGCAAGTAATACAAGAACATCCCCTCCCCCCGCTGGACGTAGGGCCTTCTTTGCCCGAACCAGGATAAATCCTTGTGTCCTCTTGCATCACCATCCAGGAAGAGAAGCACGCGATCATATTACTCGTTGGTGTGATACCCCTGGGTACGAAACACCGACAGTTGGCGCGCCAGGTAGGGGTGCGCGTGTCCGAGTCATTTTCTCGCTATCTCCTGGATGGCTTCTTCTACTCCTTCGTTCTCTGCCGGTGCCGTCGGCTGGTTCGAGAACCTTGAGTCCCTAGCCGTCGACAACGACAACGAGCTGACCCCGCTCTCCACGGAAGGCCCGAGCGGAAGGCGTGTCACACCACCCCGCGCGGGGGGCATGACGCGTCGTCTGCACCACCGCGCGTCGCCACTTCGCGAGCGGCGCCGTGGTCACCATCGTCGCCAGGCACAGGCGGTGCCGGCGGCGTACGCCCACTTCCCCGCGGCCAGCGCAGAATCCCCGAAGGGAAACCTGCCCGGCACGCGGCCGGCGACCTCCAGGGCGCAGGCGCGCTCCCCCAGCAAGTTTGCATCCGTCACACGCGCGGATCGGGACGTCTGGTATCCCACCAGGGAGTGCTTCCAGCTCGAGGGGGTTGTGAGCGATTCCGAGGACGACGACGACGACGACGTCAGGCCAACACTCAACCTCGAAGCGCCCAACGACGTGGCTGCGGCGGGCGGTTCGCGCGTTCAGGCAAGAAGCAAATCCCCGGCCTCGAGTGCACCGCCTCAACACGACGACAGCTGGGCGGCGCAACTCGCACAGGAACCACCCAGCCTCGAGGGGCCGGAGCTCGAGGTCGGGCTCGAGAGGCCCACCGACGGACCCTCGAGGACGGGGCGTCAGCACGCCCCGAGGTGTGCTTCCCACGAGCCGGGCAAAACGTGGTGGCGGCCGCAATGCTGCTCCGCGATCTGCCCGCCGTCTCCAACCCCGACGCCAGACGCATGCTTGGGGAAGTAAAGGGTCTCCTCGAAACGGCCGCTGTGCAGATAGCCGAGAGCTCGGCCTTGCGCCAGCGCAGGGCAGCCTCGGAGAAGCCAGCAGACGCACCCCGCAGCAAGCACGAGACGTCGGTCCGCCAGCCGGACGCCCCTCAAGCCAGACTAGCCCAGGAGCGGGCCGTGGACAGCCGGCAAACCCTCGAGCCCCCGGGCCCTAGGGTTTTCAGCCGGGCCATCCGCAGCTCGACCCTCCCCGACCGCTTTCGACCGCCGGCCAACGTCGTGAAGTACGACGGGGAGGTCGAGCCCAAGCTCTGGCTCTCAGACTTCCGCCTAGGCTGCCAACTGGGCGGAGCGAAGGGCGACGACCGTATGATCATACGCCAGCTCCCACTTTACCTCTCGGACACCGCCCGCCGGTGGCTCGAGGGGCTCCCGCCGGATCAGATCCATAACTGGGCCGACCTAGTCAGGGTCTTCGACAGGAATTTCAAGGGGACTTGTGCGCGCCCAGGCAACTCCTGGGATCTGCGATGTTGCAGGCAGGCAGCGGACGAACCCCTCCGCGACTTCGCTCGGCGGTTCTCGAAGCAGCGCCTCGAGCTCCCTCACATACCTGATGAGGAGGTCATCTCAGCGTTCCTCGCAGGCACGACGTGCCAAAAGCTGGTCCACGAGTTAGGGCGCTACCGTCCCAGGACGATCGAAGACTTGATGGATCAGGTCACCAGCTTCGCCTCCGGCAACGAGGCAGTGGGGGCCTTCTTTGGCCACTCCGCGGGCCAAGGTGAAGGTCAGAAGGCAAAACGCGACGACGAGGGCGACGACGACGAAGAAGTGCGCATGGGCGCCCGCCGCAGACGAGCTGGCTAAGTTGGCACCCGCACACGACGCCGCCCCTCGAGCCGGACGTGGGAGTTCGACATTGACATCACCCCTCGGGCTAAACTCGGGGGCTCGACGTCCCTTCGACGCCGCCCCTCGGGCCGGACTCGGGGGCTCGACTTCGACGTCGCCCCTCGAGCCGGACTCGGGGGCTCGACTTCGACGACACACCTCGAAGCCGGACTCAGGGGCTCGACCTTCGACGCCACCCCACGAGCCGGACGCGGGGGCTCGACCTTCGACGCCACACCACGAGCCGGACTTGGGGGCTCGACCTTCGACGTCACCCCTCGAACTGGCCGTGGGGGCTCGACTTCGACACCAGCCATCGAGCCGGACGTGGGAGTTCGACTTCGACGTCACCCCTCGAACCGGGCTCGGGAGCTCGACTTCGACGTCACCCCTCGAGCCGGACTCAGGGGCTCGACCTTCGACGCCACACCACGAGCCGGACGCGGGGGCTCGACCTTCGACGTCACCCCTCGAACCGGCCGTGGGGGCTCGACTTCGACACCAGCCATCGAGCCGGACGTGGGAGTTCGACTTCGACGTCACCCCTCGAACCGGACTCGGGAGCTCGACTTCGACGTCACCCCTCGAGCCGGACTCAGGGGCCCGACCTTCGCCGCCACATCTCCCAGCTACGCCGCGGTCTGGTACTCCTCCCCTGGATCTTCTGCCGCAGGCTCAGCCTCGACGTCCGAACCGGGAGGAAGAGGGCCACCTAGATCTTCTGCCGCAGGCTCAGCCTCGACGTTCGAACCAGGAGGAGGAAGGCCATCTATGCCACCGTCCACGTCAGGAGGCAGCACGCCCTCATCGAACAACCGGTGCCGCCTCCCACGACGTCGAGAAGGTAACCGAATACCTTCAATGAGCCTATCTAACTGCGTCTCGAGCCGGTTGACAGGCACACATGGCGATTCCGCATTCGCTCGACTACCGGGGCCCTCCGCGGCCGCCGCTCCGACTTCCTGACCGTCGTCTTAGTGCCACGAACTCCACTCCCGACGAAGGCTTCTTCAGGAAGGAAAAAACGGGCTCAGGCCCTAAGTCTCGAAGCAGCGAAGGCTGGCCCTCAAAAAAGGGTTCGACAGCCGGCTTCGAGCACCCAAAAACGGGCCCCGACCCTAAGTCTCGAAGCAGCGAAGGCTGGCCCTCGACGAAAGAGGGTTCGACAGCCGGCTTCGAGCACCCGAGTCAGGGACACTAAGGGGCGCCACTCGCAGCATCGCTCGAGGGCCGAGCCCTCGAGGCCCCTCATGTGTATCCAAGGCTGGGAGCACGACATGCAGTGAAATCCCCTCGTGGGGAGGCACCGAGCCACCGGGTCCTATCGAACGGACCCGGCATTCCTGCAGACTGAGCACCTAAGCTTTATGAGACCACCTCCGGGCCACAGTCGACCCCTATCGAACGGGGCACGAGCTCTCACTTGGATTCCCCCGTTACCAGCTCACCGGGAACCTCGATACTCGCCACGCCCGCTCGTGGTAGTACGAGGCATCCCACCCCGCATCCGATCGAAAGGACTCGGCGGGATGACAAGCCAGGGCAGCCGGCGTACCGGACAGCTCGAAGAGCCGGACGGTCGGCTCAGCCTGGCACCCCTCGACGAAAGAGGGTCAAAAAAACTCGGGAGCTCGGCACTCTCGAACTTAAAAAACGCAACTAAAATGCACAAAGCCCACGAAGGAGTCTTAATCACTCCCCCATGGCCTCGGGGGCTACACCTGCGGGTGTCGCTCGCGCGACACCCCCAGACCCAACACGGCCAGAACTCTTGAAATCCAACACAGCCGGGCCCTCACAACCCAGGTTAAGAGCCCCTGCTCGAATGCAAGCACTCAAACAGGGGCTCGAGGGCTACTGTCGGTGGTACAAAAAAGGGGTACCCCCAATCAACGCAAACACTCGAGTCAGGCCCCGGGCGAGCACTCAGTCTCCGTCTCGCCCGAGCCCTCCAAGCCAGGCCTCGGGCGAGCGCACCAATCTCCGCCTCGTCCGAGCCCTCCGAGCCAAGCCCGGGCGAGCGCCCCAGTCTCCATCTCGCCCGAGCCCTCCGAGCCA
The DNA here is from genome assembly GCA_009763385.1 of Coix lacryma-jobi var. lacryma-jobi. NCBI lineage: Eukaryota > Viridiplantae > Streptophyta > Magnoliopsida > Poales > Poaceae > Coix > Coix lacryma-jobi. Next base: position 28,113,004 of record CM019829.1, read on the forward strand.
AGCCCGGGCGAGCGCCCCAATCTCCGTCCCGTCCGAACCCTCCGAGCTAGGCCTCGGGCAAGCGCACCAATCTCCGCCTCGTCCGAGCCCTCCGAGCCAAGCCCGGGCGAGCACTCAGTCTCCGTCTCGCCCGAGCCCTCCAAGCCAGGCCTCGGGCGAGCGCCTCAGTCTCCGTCCCGTCCGAGCCCTCCAAGCCAGGCCTCGGGCGAGCGCACCAATCTCCGCCTCGTCCGAGCCCCTCAAGCCAGGCCTCGGGCGAGCGCTCCACCACACTCCACGCCCCCCTCGAGCGGTACGGACGACCAGACCAGCCCTGTACCACGCGTTTAATGTACCCACCTACTCCAGTCACGTCCTCTGAGACGCAGCACGTGCCACGGTGAACCGGTGTAAAGTCAAACCTTCTTTTCATCACAAGCATGGGCAAAAAGGCACCAGCACTATCACGCCATGCCCTGCACTGCTGTGCCATGATCTACACTGTGCACGTCTAAATCACCACTTCGAGGCCGGGTCTGCACCCCTCGAGCTCCCGTGAGCGCCACCTCGAGACCGGCTCCGCGTCCCTCGAGCCCCCGTAAACGCCACCTTGAGGCCAGCCCTGTGCCCCTCGAGCCTTGACAGCTCTCTTACTTTTGGAAGACAGGCACCCCAAGACCCGGAAGGTCCCTGCCACGTCCAGTACGTCCCGGATGCGCGGCATGGCCCCTACGACGCCCCGTCGCCACGTCTGACGCACAGGACGGAGGCCATGCTTCAAGGACGGTGCAACAGCAACCCCCACACCTGCTCCAGTACCTTCGACAAGACAGCATACCTACTCTTCTCTTTATTAGGCACCGTACGCTCTGACGTCTGGATCGTCCCTGTAAACCTGGCCTCCCCTTGCTCTATAAAAGGGGACGCCAGGGGCCTCTGCGAGGCAGGTCCTAAGTTTGGAGGCTTTGGCAGACAGCACCGGTCCACGCTCACTGAGCTTGTATTCGCCCCTGTACAAGCACTTAGGTGCAAGTAATACAAGAACATCCCCTCCCCCCGCTGGACGTAGGGCCTTCTTTGCCCGAACCAGGATAAATCCTTGTGTCCTCTTGCATCACCATCCAGGAAGAGAAGCACGCGATCATATTACTCGTTGGTGTGATACCCCCGGGTACGAAACACCGACAAACACTTATCAAGTTTCTATGCAATGAAGGTACAAATAAAACATCTCTAAAAATCAAAATGAATCCATTATTCAACTGTAGAGGAAGATCGCCAACAGCTTCAACATCAGCTTGAACTCCATTGGCGACTCTAACCCATCTTTCGCTTCTTTGCATAGTCCTTGTCGAACTGAATCCCTGTAAACAATTTGCAACATGAACAGTTGCACCAGAGTCAATCCACCAAGTAGATTTATCAAATTGAACATATAAAGATTCATTTACAAATGTAATAACATTCTCACCATTGCTTATCAAAATATTTCTTAAAAAGACTGGACAATCTTTCTTGTGGTGTCCCGGCTTCAGGCACTCGAGGCACTGATTAGGGTCCACCATCCTCCTTTGCGGTTGCATTTGCATTTGCTGTTGCTGAGGCTGAGGCCTATACTGTTGCTGTTGCTGAGGCCTATACTGTTGCATTGGCTTCTTACCCTGAGCCTTTGAATTGCTAGGGCTGCCATTGCCTTTCTTCACATAGTTGATTGCACCACCAGTTGCACCCTTGATCCTTTCCTCCTCTTGGGCACACATGGCTATCAACTTGTCCAATGACCAATCCTCAGGATTATTGTTATAGGAAACAACAATGGTTTCGAACTCTTTTGGCAGGGAAGCAAAAATCAGATGAATAACGAATTTCTGAGAAATAGCTAATTCCTTATCCATTGGTTTAAGCTTAGATGTCATACTGTTCATTTTCAGGATATGGTCTCTTACACCACCACCAGCATATTTTTCAGTGATCAATTTCTTGATCACCTCGGTGGCATAAGTCTTTGAGGAACCAGTAAACTGATTCATCAACCTTTCCAGAATTTCAGTGACTGTGTCACATTCTGGTGGGAGCGAGTTCAGGATGGCAGGATCTATAGTGTTCTTAACAACTGCAACCAACTTCTTGTTGGTCTTTTCCCACCTAACCCGCTCCAGATCATGTTTCAACTTTTCTGGGCCAAAGTCCAGTTCCCGCTGTTTCCAAGCGGCATCATCCTCACCTGCCTCTCTCACAAGCTCCTTGAGCACTGCGGGACGAGGCTCAGTGAGGATCCAGTCAACCTCAGCCAATAGAAAAGCCAGCTCAATTTTCTTCTCCCACTCCAAGTGGTTATCCCCTTGAGAGGTGGGATATCTTTAACCATGTTCATCAGAATGGAACCTGAAAACATAGTTCAAAATATAGTGAGAACAGTATAAAACATAGTAAATGAGTTGCTTTTATGCATTATAACTAAATCACCGTTGGGCAGAAATAGAAATAATGCATAAACCTTAAATGGAACAGTAAATTATAATATTATTATTTATCAACGTTGGTCAGAAAAATAATAACATCATAATGACAAAAACATACTCTTTTCAAAATTAAATTCTCCCGTTGGTTCGAATTTAATAATGAAAATTAAAATCAAAGTACGCAGCAGAAAACATTTAACAATTCGTAATATCTCATTTTTCCAGAAGCAATTCACATTCTTTAATATTCTCTGTGCAAAAATTTTGTTGGAATAAATTTACACAGAAAATATACAATAAAACAATTCAAATTGCATCAAAATGCAAACAAAACTGCTTCTGAAAATTAATAAAATCGCAGAAAAAACAAAAAGCCAAAACCGGCCCACGGTGGCCTGCTCGGCCCAGCCGGCCAGGCGCAACCCGCGCGGCCTCTCCCCCTCCCGCGCCCAGGCCACAACCTGGGCCGGGAAAACGGCCTGCGCCGGCCACCCGCCTGGGCCGTTTTGAGCCTGCTCAGCCCGAAAACGCAGCCGACCGTCGGATCAAATCCGACGGTCGCCCGTGCACCTCGCTGGATCAAAAAGGGCCAGCTGGCGGCCACTCTCCCAAACCCTAACACATTTCTTCCTTGTCCTTTCTTCCTCAGCGCCTCAACAGAGACGGAGCGACGGCGGCCCGAGGGCTCTCGCCGAGCGGCGCCGTCCGGGGCCCCTCGCCCGGCGTCGGGGTCGCCGGACCGGATCCGGCTCTCCTTCCTGCTCTCTTTCTCCTTCTCTCTCAAAACCACCCAGAGGCAGAAAGGCGGCGGCCCGCAGGGACTTGCCGAGGAGCACAACAGCCGTGGCCACTATGGCCGTCGCGCTCGCTGAGACGGTCGGAGGATCGGCGCCGTCGCAGGGCTCCTCGCCGGCGTGCGCGCTCGCCGAAAGGCCGAACGCGCCGCCGTCGAGTGGCCCCTCGGTGGTGCCCGAGGCACTGCTCCGGCGAGCCCAAGGCTCGGCCGGGACTGATCCCGCGCGAGCGCAGTTGCATTCTTTTTTTTTGTTTAGGGTTTCAATCCGATCTGATCGGATCCATTTGTTCTTGCTGTTTGCAACACTTTTAGGGTTTGGATCCCTTGGATCGACCCTCTTTTCTCTCATCGCCTTTCTCCCCCGATCTGGATCTAGGGATTCGCTTATGGGATGGTGTTTGTTTCTGTTTGGGTCAAAAGAACCGACTCATCTTTTCCCTCTTAGGGTTCATCCGAAAAACGAATGAATGCAAAACTTTTACCCTCTTAGGGTTCGGCCCGAAGCTAGATCCACTTCCTAGAGTGGCGATTGATACCATTGATAGAATCACAGGATCACTAGGAGTAGATCTAGACGGGTAGTTTCCATAACAGTGAATAAACAAGTCGTATGAACTACTGGGAACTAGATCCGAAGGGGAGAAGTGAGTAGGAGTTCATAAGTATACCTAGGTTGTTCGAACCTGAAGAAGTAGTAGAAGATCCGGAGCCGCCACCCGCCATGTCCGTCGACGGGGTGTGGTCGTCGACGGTGCGGGAGGGAGACGCAGGGGTCGGAGTCCGGATCTTCTACTACTTCTTCAGGTTCGAACAACCTAGGTATGAACTCCTACTCACTTCTCCCCTTCGGATCTAGTTCCCAGTAGTTCATACGACTTGTTTATTCACTGTTATGGAAACTACCTGTCTAGATCTACTCCCAGTGATCCTGTGATTCTATCACAGGTAACACACGATTTTTTCTCTTTTCTCTTGAATTTATTTTTGTGTCAAACAACATGTGCTTGCAACACGTTGTGTGTAGTCTTCATATAATTTTCACTATAAATTAGATCCTCTTGAATTTTTAACATAGCTCATGGGAATTTGTAGCAGTAGTTAGCCAAGGTCCTGCCACCATTACCGGCCTAAAAACCTCTCCAGAGATTTAGGAGCATAAAACGGAGCGCCCTCATTCTGCCCTCACATTATTCACTCTCAGCATTCCAAACTAGCTAGGTAGCCAGCGCATATCCATGATGGATAATCCATCAATCTTCTCCAGCCCCTAGGCCGTTGCTGATGGTATTTGCACCTGCTGCGCGTGACCTTGGTCTTCAAATGTGAATGGGTTGTAAGAGTAGACAAATAGATTGGAACGAGATGCCAACAGGCTCTCGGTTATCTGTTAGTTATATAGCCCCTAAGGCCTTGTACAACAAGTTACAGAGTCCAGATTACAACCGAAACATATCTAGACTAACAGCCAAGGAACATCCTTGACGTACAAGTCAAGGTTACAACAAACTCTATCACCCGAGGATATCTTATCAACTAACACCCCCTCTCAATCTCAGCCACTGACAAGGTTGAGATTGAATCTGAACTCCTTCATCTTGCGCGCTGCAATGGGTTTGGTGAAGCCATCTGCTAGTTGATCTCCAGTACCGATGAACCGTATATCAAGTAGTTTCTGAGCTACTCGTTCACGCACAAAGTGAAAATCTATCTCAATATGCTTGGTCCGTGCATGAAAGACCGGGTTGGCAGATAGATACTTAGCGCCAATATTGTCACACCACAGACGAGCTACTGGTGGATGATCAACCTTGAGTTCTGTCAAAAGCTTTTGAACCCACATCATTTCTGCAGTCGCATTAGCTAAAGCTTTGTACTCCGCTTCTGTGCTAGACCGTGAAACTGTCGGCTGCTTCCTCGCACTCCAGGAGACAAGATTCGGACGGAAGAACACAACAAAGCCACCAGTAGACCTCCGATCATCAACACACCCAACCCAATCAGCATCAGAGAAAGCACTGATGAGTCTAGAACTAGACTTTCTAATCTTGAGCCCTGTACTCATAGTTCCTTTCACATAACGCAGGATTCGCTTTACTGAACTCCAATGTACTGTGGTGGGTGCATGTAAAAACTGGCAAACCTTATTGACTGCATAGGAGATATCAGGCCTTGTTAATGTCACGTACTGCAACGCTCCAACCAGGCTCCTGTATCTAACAGAATCCTCCGGTCCAAGTGCATCCCCAAGTGTTGCACTCAACTTTTCTATAGTAGAGATCGGTGTATCAATAGGTTTGCAATTCTCCATTTGTGCACACCTGATAACATCAGCTGCATACTGCTGTTGTGACATTACTAGTCCCTCTGCAACTTTCTTTACTTCAATGCCAAGGAAGTAATGAAGATCCCCTAAATCCTTCAGAGCAAACACCTTCTCCAGATCCTTCAGTAAATCATTTGTTGCCTCTTGAGATGAACTAGCCACAATGATGTCATCGACATATACTAGAACAAACATAGTGTGTCGTCCATTGTTATAATAGAAGAGTGAAGTATCACCTTGGGACGATCTGAAACCCAGCTGCTCCAGCTTGCTACATAAGCGAGCGTACCATGCACGAGGTGCTTGTTTGAGACCATAGATCGCCTTGTCCAGCTCGCAAACAAAATTCGGTGGATCCTTATCCTTGTAGCCGGTTGATGCATGTACACTTCTTCTTCAAGTACACCATGGAGAAAGGCATTTTGCACATCCAACTGCCTAAGAGACCAACCTTTTGAAACCACCAGAGACAAAACAAGCCGAATTGTCGCAGCTTTCACTACAGGACTAAAGGTGTCCTCATAGTCTATTCCATACCGTTGCTTAAAACCTTTTGCAATAAGTCGTGCTTTGTACCGATCAATAGTACCATCTGCCTTTCTCTTCACTTTATAAACCCATTTGCAACCAATAATATTCTTGTCTTGCCGGGGAGGTACCAATCTCCAAGTTTTGTTTTTGAGCAATGCAAAATATTCACTGTCCATAGTGTTGGAGTATAAGTGAATTGTCCGCCTCTCCCCATCAGCTTAAGCTTTTGGGTTGAACTGGTTGGTGCATGCAACTTAATATGGTATCAGAGCCAGAGGTCTCGAGTTCGAATCCTGGTAGGCACAATTAAATAAAATAATTGTTGCTGGCTCCTATTCTACGTCTAAGGCCTGAGGGAGCCTCCACGTGAGGGGGAGTGTTGGAGTATAAGTGAATTGTCCGCCTCTCCCCATCAGCTTAAGCTTTTGGGTTGAACTGATTGGTGCATGCAACTTAATACATAGCCTGAACCCATTTTTGATCTGCTAGAGCCGCCTGTACGGTGGTGGGTTCTTCTGCACCCACTGTTCCCAACATACACCAGCGCACAGTGCCATCTGAATAAATCTTCCGTTTGTTGATGCCATGCTGAAGCCTGGTAGTCGGACGTTGAGGATGTGAAGCATGGTCACCTGCATCCAAGGTCTCTGGCACACCAGGCTCACTGGATACAGACGACACAGGTACAGGTGACGCAGGAACTGATGCAGCTGTTGAATTAAAACTTAGATTAATAGGATCTTAATCTTAGTCTAGAACATGATCACTAATTTATCTTTGCGGAAAACTGATCTGAGATACTAACCAGAATCACTGGATGCCATCTGAATGCCTCTGTAGATGTAGTAGATAACTTGAGTTCACCGCTTGAAGTCTTGATGTCCTCTATCGGTGAAGAATGTGTTGTTGCCAAACAGGGACAGACTCCAGTACGTCGCTGCAAAGGACCTGGACGGGATGGGATGTGGGAAACGGCCTTCCTAAACCCTTCAGCGCCTAAATGATCGGTTGCGTGATTGGAATCACGTAGATGGATTGGGGTAGAGCCGCCAGGGGCGTCTCCTCTTATTTATAGATGCGCTGCGGGTCAGGGGGCCGAACCCTAAAAGATCTAAGGGCTGCTGCCGATCACGACACATCTAATCTGTTGGATATATATGACAGGTGGACCAAAAACTAACTAATTAATTAATAATTAATTAATCTCGTAATTAATCTCGGAATTAGCCGAGATCACATTCCAACATTCTCCCACTTGATCGAACGGCTAATGCACTTATACAACTAATGTCGCTTTATACTTATGTTCACACTTAGTATAACAACAAGACCAGACCAATGCGTCGTCAACAACATTTAATCGCCACTAGGACCCCATTACCCATAGTTCACTGCAATACCTTGTTAGAACGCTTATTACTTATTGGGAGTTAATTATATGGCCCTCTATCCAGGAATCAAGTTAGAGACTTTGCATAAAAACCCAAACTAATTTGCGCACTCATAAAAGGGATTAGTGTTAAGCCTCAATATGTAGATATGCTAGCATCAACTCAATTCTTTACTTTCTTAAGCTTAATAATTTGATTCTGGGTTCTTTCTTTCTTTCTTTCACAACATGTTAATCAATGTGCTTGACATCAGCATTTGATATGTTGTTACTCGAAATAATACTGCATCTTAAAAGTAGGCCTGTAGCAGTATGTTAATACTCAATTTTGGGATAATCTCTCTTAAGCCAGATGGCCTGCCTTGTTAGTTATTAAACATATCACTAATTGAGCTCATCTTAATACTAATCTTATTTGGAGCTTTCAATTAAATTGCCCTTTTCCGCAAGAGTAGGTATAATCTAATTGTGCACTTTCTTATACATACTAAAAGAGTATTGACAATCAAACAATTCATATTTCTTATAAGTGACATGATGATTCTTTTGGTGCCTCCTTAATATCTTAAAATTTATTAGCACCATCCAGTGGACCTTCTGGATAAAACTTAAATTTCTTTGCCAAGTATCCCAATGCCAAGTCTAAACTAGTATTGACTTTGAGCATTCTTAAAGTTAATGACAGTCAAAGTACATGGAACGTCTTCCTCTTCAACTGTTACTAACTTATTCTTAGAATATTTAGGATAAATTAACTTAATGCATTATGCAACTGCAAAACAGACAGGCATGGCATTATATATTCAAAAATTTATCACTTTATGCATATACTTGATAAGCCTTTTCGTGATAATCCTAATACTCATTTGGTCCTGTATTGGTGTATTTCAATAGCCAGAAACTTAGAGGCTTCACCAAAAATATATCTTGAGTGACTAGAGTTCTTATGTGCAATTCCCATTGCCACATATTAACTCAACATCACCCACATAAAGTATTAGGATAATAAACTTTTCCACCTTTTGTATAATTGTCCACTTAAAATGATATTCTAAACTATAGTGGGCTATGTGATCTTAATTAATCTTATAAAGAATTCCCTTTGAAATCATGCTTAAAATTATAGACCCATTTATAGTCTACTGTTTTGACTTCATCAGGAAACTTGTTGGTAGCCACACTTTATGTATACTTATGGACCTAAGCTCATAAAATTGCTTAGTTTAGAATAACAAAATTTCCTCTTTTCATGTGATCACTTATAGATTTACCATGGATCACAAGTAGTTTAGTAACAATAGAGGTTTACTTATGTGCCTAATTATCAACTAATAGTAGCTACATATATCTACTGGGGCTTACTAATTAACATGAAAATCCCCAATAGAAAATTGTAGTAACTTGAATGGAGGTATACTAAATGACTTATGGCACAAACTAGGGTATTTATATCTTCCTGAATCGGAAAACTAAGTCTGTATCTCTTTAGGATTTAATTTTCCTCCTTTGTGAACTCCCACTAGCTCCCACTTATTCTTGCATTCTCTAGGAACACATCCTATCTTAACAGTTATAACAGTAGAAACGCAAGCCCTTCGACTTTGCTCCCACTGATTTCTGCATTCTCAAAGAACAGTAATCTATCAGGGTGTTATGTGGATAGCTCGTTTACTTAGAATATTTATCCTTAGTTAGACTGTACTTATGTCTTACTAAGGTTTCGCCCAGTAAAACTTTTATGAACAAATATTCATCAATCAGCGTTAGCCAGAATGAGAAAAATAAGTCATATAAGTCTTTAATAACTAAGGTTTCGCTTTTCTAATTTGGGAGTGTACTTCTTCATCCTCTCATTATAGTAATCATAAATAGGAGAAGGAGCATGTGGTTTTTCCTCATTAAGCGCATAATCAAGTCCAGTTCCTTGAGAATGGCATGCACCTGATCATTCCAAGTAGGAAAGTTAGTGCAACTTAAGGGTTCTATGGTACTTATATAGTCTGCATAATTTACTGAAAAATTGAAGCAATATAATGTCTCAATTAGTAGACTGTATATAAGATGTACTTAAAAGCATGCAATTAAATCAACGTTGGTCAGAATTAACAACATGCTTAAGGATTTTAATTTGCATCACTGTTGGGCAGAAACAAATCAAAAACCATCCTAATAACTCATAATTAAAGTCAACGTGGGTCAGAAATTAACTATGGGTAGTCTCCAATTAAACTTCTCGTTGGTTCCATTTAACCAGAGACCACCTTATTATACAGTGGTGGATAAAAATTTATATATGTAAAAACATATAATTGTTTGAATAAAACGAAACTTAATTTTAAAGCCTCAATAATAACAATAATAATAAATGCTTATGAAAGAATAAAATTAATACTTAAACTGGAAAATAAAATTTAAAGCTTAGAACTTATTTTAAATAGCACATAAAAGTTAACTAAGTCAATTGTACTAAATAAAATAAATTCCTTATAATTAAATATTCTCAGCTACATACAAGACATACTCAAAATTATCTTAAAATGTTACTGAATAAGAGAGCAATTAAACTTTATATGAAAAGAGAATACATTAATTATACATTAAATTTATTTTATACACTTAACACAATAATTATGTCACTGAGAATAAAACTTAGAAGAAAAAAAAATTAAACGTAATGAGGATATTAAGGCTTCGTTTGGGATGGCTTCTTCGCCAGCTTCTGAAGCCATTTGGAGCTATTTTCAGCCAAACGGGGTAAAACAAAATGGCTCCACTGATGAAGCCCGTAAAAACATGCTATCACAGAGCTTTAAGATGAGAAGAAGCCCAAAAAAATGGTTTCACCCGGCTCCCTCAACAAACCCACGAATTATAGCCCCTTAATTCATAATAATTTACACAGAATGCCACCGAAAAAAAATGCAGTGACTTTTTCCCTCACCCACGATGCCGCCACCTGCGCTCATCTTCTGGCGGCCGTGGACCTATACGTTTCAACTAACGCATGAGTACTATGTCAATTTTTACTCTTTATTTTTTATTTGAGTTTTTTGAATTTTATTTATAATTTATAAAATAGTAAATTTAAAATTTTATATTCAAATTTTACGGATGTAAAAATATATCTAAACATACACATGCAACACAGGGGTATTATGGACAATTAGCTATGCATGACACAAAGGAGAAGCCGTTTTGCCAAACAGGCTAGTAAAACAATTTTGGCTTCACCGATGGAGTCGTTCGTGGAGCTGAAACCTAAAAAAAATGGCTTCAGTACTGAGGTGAAGCCCTGCCAAACGGGGCTTAAAACTCAGTATTTAATTAATCTTAGTTTGGTCTTTGGAGGACAGTAGCCCAAAAGTACCATGTCAAATTTCTCTCCCCTTAAAAAATTAATACAATCCACTTAGGAAGCATTTAGTGCCCGAGATGATATCGAAAATTAGGATTTAGCGAGACATGGAAAAAAAAACTCGGCTAAAATATCAATATCTAATTACCTTTTTTTTTACTCATTAACACAATAGCAATACATGGGCACTTATAAATCTCAGCGGGCAAGTTTATTTGAGCATAAAAAAACTTATAAATAATATAATTTTACATTTAATTTACTCATCGAAACTTAATTCGCTTGTTTGGAAATCAACACACACAGGTTGTGCATTTTTTTTATCCTGGCTAGCCCGTGCAAACGAGAGTGCCCAGTAGCACGGCCCACTTAAAAGCCCAAGACGACAACCCTAATGCCAGCTTAATATCAACGGTTGGATCATGATGGACAGCTGAGATTTGTCTGCTAAAAAAAAAATATATAATGCTGAAAGCATAAATCTCTTTTGCCTCCCCGTCGGCCGCCGCTCTCCTGCTCCTACTCTCTTTCCTCATTCTGCTTCTGTTTCACACACGCGGCCGCACTTGGGAGGAGCACACAGCGTAACGCCGCTGGCACCACAGTGCTCGGCTCGCCGGTGCGCGCGTGCGGCGGAGCCGCGCGCGGTGCCGTCGAGCCCGGCAGTCTGGTGCCCTTATGTGGCCTGGGCGTTGCTCAGTTTATTGTTGCGGCGGTGGTCCTTAGCAGCACAGCGGCTGCGCGCACTGCATGACGACAAAAAGAGGAGGCCGAGGTAGAGCTGAGGCACGACTTATGCCCATGCGGTGTCGTGGCGACCCCTGAGGGCGCGCGCGTAGCAGCCCTCAGGCGCCGGCGTCGGGAGCCAGAAGGCACACGCAACAGCCAGCTACAGGAGATGCGGCGGCGGCCCGTTCCCAGCGAGGCGTGCACACCGGCGGCCTCAAGAGGCACGCTCGGCGGCGGTGCCCGGTGGCCACAAGGTCACGGCAGCGGCGGTCCGAAAAGACCGCACGCCAGCCGCCGTTGGGAGGAGCACGCGGATCTGGCGGTGGCGACCCGGCCCTAGCGCCGGTACGAACCACTCGCCAGCAGCGGCGACCCAGTCTGAAATCCGGATACGAACTGCAGAGGTGCTCCCTTAGTCTTAACCTAAAGCTCCCTGCTTAGTCTTAACCTTAATCTTAGATGCTTAGGGTTAGGGTTCGTGAGACGGGGAAAAAATTTGGAGATTTTTACTCAGATCGGTGCAGTGAACCACCACTAATTTGCAAACAATAATCTTAATCCGAGGCTTAATGTTAATTAACAGTAAACCCTAACACCTAATTACTTAGTATAATCATGAAATTAATCTTAGAACGCATCTAATTTGGATCTAAATAGTCACTGAAAGTGCTCCCTTAGTCTTAACCTAAAGCTCCCTGCTTAGTCTTAACCTTAATCTTAGATGCTTAGGGTTAGGGTTCGTGAGACGGGGAAAAAATTTGGAGATTTTTACTCAGATCGGTGCAGTGAACCACCACTAATTTGCAAACAATAATCTTAATCCGAGGCTTAATGTTAATTAACAGTAAACCCTAACACCTAATTACTTAGTATAATCATGAAATTAATCTTAGAACGCATCTAATTTGGATCTAAATAGTCACTGAAAACTTAAAACAAATCTAATACGACACTTAAAGTAGCATTAATATACATCATTAGATTAGGATAAACATTGCAGAGACTAATCGTGCATGTACGTGAGAATCAAACTTAATAGAAACTGATTGCATCCTATTTGACTTTAGCTGAAACAAATCTAATCTAATCTAATTAATGTGACAGAGGCATAAACAAAATTGACTCTGGCTTAGGATCATGTTAGATCTAAGCTGGCTCCGATACCAATTGTTGAATTAAAACATAGATTAACAGGATCTTAAATCTTAGTCTAGAACATGACCACTAATTTATCTTTGCAGAAAACTGATCTGAGATACTAACCAGAATCATTGGATGCCATCTGAATGCCTCTGTAGATGTAGTAGATAACTTGAGTTCACCGCTTGAGGTCGTCTATCGGTGAAGAACGTGTTGTTGCCGAACAGGGACAGACTCCAGGACGTCGCTGCAAAGGACCTGGACGGGATAGACGTGGGAAACGGCCTTCCTAAACCCTTCAGCGCCTAAATGATCGGTTGTGTGATTGGAATTACGTACATAGATTGGGATGGAGCCGCCAGGGGCGTCTCCTCTTATTTATAGATGCGCTGCGGGTCAGGGGGCCGAACCCTAAAAGATCTAAGGGCTGCCGCCGATCACGGCAGATCTAATCTGTTGGATATATATGACAGGTGGACCAAAAACTAACTGATTAATTAATAATTAATTAATCTCGTAATTAATCTTGGAATTAGCCGGCATCACATTCCACCAGCAGCTCCCCCCTGGCGTTGGATCCGGTTGTGCACGTAACAACCCAAAAATTCAGACTTTTTAAAATTTTTCTGTGATTGTGTGGAGCATGTAGTTGCTAGATGAACCATGAACAATTTATAAATAAATTGTGCATTCATATAGTATTGCTTGTAGAAGTTTGCCAGAGCTTATTTTTACAACTTAAGTCTTATATCAGAGTGCACAGATCCATAGCAAAGTCTCTGCCAAATTCTATGTCGAGTATTCTCCTACGTCTCTCTCAACATCCACTCATTTTCGAACTCCTTTAACTCCACCCAACTACTACTCTAAATTTCCCTCGATCACTTTTGTTCCAACTCCGAACCCTCTAAGTCGTAATGTTTCTTAGAAGAAGGATCCTTTCTCCTTTTCCCACAAACCATATTCGAATGCTCCATCCAAATTCCTTTCGAATTTCTCTGCGAATTCCTTTTGAATCCCTCTCCTTCTCCATGGCAAAATGGGAAAAACATACTTCTCCTCCTGGGCCCAAACCCCTTCTTTTTCCCCTCCTGTTCCCTTCTTTAGGCCCAGCTTGCGCCTCCCTTTTCTCCTCAGCCCGCTCGCCCCTCTTCCCAGCAAGGACGGCCCGCTCCTCCCTCCTCTTCGCGCTGAAGGCTAGCCCAGCACCCCACCTCGCGGCCCAAGCAAACCAGGCCCAACCGGCCACCCTGCGCTGCAGCCCACTTCCCCCACTCCCCCATCTCTGCCTCTCGGCCTGTTTTCCCTCTCGCTCAAGGCCTGCCCCGACCGGCCCAAGGCCTAGCCACGCACACCCTCTGCGCCCTAACCCTAGCAGGCGCGGGCTCTCGGCCGCCGCCGCCGCCGCCTGGGAGCTGAGCGCCCGCGAGCGCGCTCCCCGAGTTTCGCTCCACCCCGCGATGACTGCCACGCGTCCCAGCCATCCCATCGACGGACACGGACGCCGAGACGACCATCTAGAACCCCTACTCGCGCGTATAAAATGTCGCGGCCGCCCTATGCCTTCCTCTTCTTCCTCCTCTGAACCGCTGCCTCCATGGTCTCCGGCCAGCCGCCACTTGCTCCTCTGCTCCCTACCACGCCGACCGTGGTCGCCTGGACGCGCCGGCGGGCCACGACAGTGCCAGCGCCGGTCGCCTGGACCTCCACCCCGTGAACGCCCCTGCATCGCGCCGCGCCACGACGCCGAGCCGTCATGCCCCCGGGACCACGTCTTCTACACCGAAAGCCACGCCGTCGAACTGCTGCGGCCGCGACCGCCTCCGACCGCGTCGACCGAGACCGTGACCACGCCACCCCTCGATGTCGCCCGTCACCTGCTCCATCACGGCCTCGCCTCAGCTCCTACTCGTCCGCGCCGCGCCGACGTCGCCCACGATCCCTGAACACCGACGCCCAGCACCAGAACGTCCTCGCCGCGACGTCGCCGCACGGCGTCGAGCACCTCGACCGTCACCGGCGCCCCTCCTGCTGCGGTCCGGACCGCCTCGCCTTGGTGCGCCATGCACCGAGCCTGCTGCAGCACTGCGACGCCGCACTCCGAAGACCTCCCCCGAACGCATGGAAGCGCTGACCGCGGCCGCGTCGCGCCGCACCGCGTCGAGCACCTGTCGCGCCGGTCATGGTTGCATCGTGGCCGTGCCATGTCAGGGCTGCAAGACACCGTTACCTTGTCGGCGCCGTTCTGCAACACCACCCCGTCATGCCTACCGCCTCCAACAACTTCTTTGGTCATCGGTGAGCTCCGCCACACCAAGCCCTTGCCGTTCACCAACTAGCCGTCGTCATCATCTATGACTGAGACCGGCCTTCGTGCCGCTGTTCCCACTGTTGCAGGAAGGTCGGCCTCACTGCGAGCCTCCGCGCCTCCCGGATGCCTGCTGCCACCTCGTCGTGCCGTCCGCCGAAGCCGAACCGGTCGTGACTGCTGAAGCCGCACTGAACCTCATCGTCTTGCCCGACGATTCTCTCTGCCGAATCGCTGTTCGGCTGTGGTGGTGCTCGTTTTCTTCGGCAACTCTCCGTTGAAGCCTCGTCTTCTCCGCCATCGTCAAGGTCGAACCCGTAAACTTCTGTAGACGCCACACTCGACGTTAGCGCGACACACATTCAATTGTACATCCTATTCATCCGTACGATCTGTATCTATCTGAGTCAAGCCTTCGCGCCGGACTAGTTCGATATCGCTTTGGACAAGTGTTACTTCCCGTTGTGGTCGTGCGTTAGTCGTCGACGTGACTGAGTCGTTGGCGGTAGACCGTCCCTAGCCAAATCGACCCCTCGGTGTTCCAAGAACACCGGAGTGTTAGTGACCGCCCTGGAAGTACGCCCACGACGAAACCATGACCACAACGTTTTTAGACCAAATGGAACGAACCCTAGTCGACATGCTGGACGAAAGGTAATTCCCTTCTCATCTTTGACCGTAGGATACCCCCGATGGAAACGATAGCTTCTGACAAAAGAGACCCCGTGACCCTCGACCGCGACACTGTACCCTGGCCTCGACCGCGCCACACCATGTTCTGAACTCGACCGTGCGGCGTAGTACACTGGCCACGACGCCCCTCGATGCTCCCCCAGCGCGCCTTACCTCGAGCCTCCCTCGACGTCGTGACTGTTGCCACCATGACCCGTTAGGACCCGTGTCATCTTATCGTCGACTTACCGAGCCCCTGGAAAATTATCTTATTTATCTATCTGTACTCGCGCTATACCTCGTTCTTACGACCACCTGTATATGCACATGTGATACAGGATCCATCCAATCTCATGCTATGGGAATGTGCTACTCCACTTATTTGGTTCGATGAGTCTTTGTGTCACTTTATGGATCTATTCGTTGTACTGTTGGATGTTCGTGTGTTTGTCTGTGTGAGCCGAGCCTTTAAGCTGGCTGAGGGATCGTACCTCGTTCGGACGTTACGATCGCGGGACCCGTCTCACCATGGCCGTGATGCCGAATGTAACACGACCCTTGTTAGTGTATATTGTGGTCGCGAGTACACCTCACCATGACCATGGAGTTACGCTCTTTTTCACTTGAATAAACATGCTTCTTCGTGCACAACCTCTTGTATGCTTGTACCCGTTGACCACTGCATATCTTGATTCTCGCGGTGACAACCGCACCGCTACGAATCTAAGAAATGACTTAGTGCCAGAGCACCCCGGTCGGGTACCCTACAAGTAGTTGCGCACTTGTATCTTATATTGTGTCACTCCTTCCGATACCCCGTCGTGTACCTTGACGTGAGCATTGGAAAGAATGAACCCTGGACTTGTATATTTGTACTCTTGCTATTCCTTTTGTTAGCAAAGCTATGGTCTATGTTGTATCTCAGGACCCCGCGCGTCGACTCGATCGACCACCTAAACACATTTCCCTAGAAATGTGCCTGAGAACATGGCATAGATGTGCTGAGCTAACCCCGCTCTTGGTTCCTGACGTGCAGTGTCATGTGGATCGAGAGGATGGTAGATCTCCAAACCCTTTTGCGCTACCGCTTCTGCCATAGCGGGCAAGCCAAGGTACCTTGGAGACAGGACAAATGGTGTTAAAGATTGGGATAAGGCTACAAGAGCCGAACCCCGTCGTACTTTATTCGTTAGGCCCGTTCTCTGATTTCCGCCCTTTTAAATGACGACCAGATCGAAGGATGTGAGCCGTGGTGTTTGCTAAGGATAGGCCTTGGTCTGAACCCTATGTCATAAAGCCGTATTGGCTTAGCCAAGACTTAAACTTGCAAACCACCACCTTGCTTCCAGCTTGAGGAAATCAGACAACTGCTGATAGAGCTAAACCTTGTGTATTTTAGTGTCTCGATGGTGTTAATGAATCTTCCTACGTCTTGTTCTCTTTTCAATTATGGTGTGAGTGTTCCTTTGCCTTGTGTGTCGTTTCGTGGAGTAGCATACAATTGACCGAGAGAGCATGGACGACAACCGGGACTGCGACATGGAGTCATCTCAGGAGGAGACGACCTCGCTGATGGGACATCAACGACGGATAATTAACCACGACTACGACTACTTCGCAGGTGTCATGGCAGCACCCTCTTTGTAGAGAATCCTATTAGACATTGCAAATATGTAGACTTGCTAGCGCTTTATATTTATTCCTTTGCTAGTATATTGATGCATGATACTACCTAAGCCATTATTACCTGATTGCAACCCACTCTACCACAACACCCTGCTTTGCGCATTCGCCCAGTTAATCTTGCTTACTCGCTGCTTGCTTGCATATTTCACCATTATATTATTAACTCCACTTTGTATTATATCTGATATGTGATCACTGCTACAGAAAGCTTAACCGAGGTGGGCCAAATAGATTAACCGAGGCGGGCAAACCGTCTGCCTCGGACCATAGGCCTCGGTTAATCAAAACTTAACCGAGGCGGGCCGGGGGACCGCCTCGGTTAATATATTAACCGAGACGGGCAACTTAAAGAAACCGCCTCGGTTAATATTTTAACAGAGGCGGTTAATGTAATGCGCCCGCCTCTGTTAAAATATTAACAGAGGTGGTTTCTTAAGAGTGACCGCCTCGGTTAATTGTTTTACAATTTTAAAAAAATTGTTTTAAAATCGAAATTGAATTTCCTTTTCACGTTGGAAGCAAAGACACAATTAATAAAGTCACAAACACATTCGTTCAACTAGCAGTACTCCTTCGAGTACATATATGTCACAACAACGTATCATTGTTCAATTACATGCATTAAACTTTATAATTCAACATTTTAAAAATTATATGTCTGGCAACATGTAATCCTTAATGTTCAGATGGGTGCTCCACTTTCGGAGGCTCTCATACTTGTCGTCATCCGCTAACGAGCTTTCCATGTTGAAGAACCTTCCACCCTCATGCACGCAATGGTGCATGAGGAATGAACAAATGTCCGCAACAATGCAAGTTATGGTCTCTTTGTTGAATGACTTGTTTTGCCAGCCCTGTAGTTCTTTCATGAGTACCTTGTAGGTGTTGCTAAACTTACCGGTCTCTCTTAGGTACTCACAAACATAGTATCCACATAATAATGTGTCAGGTGGTTGTTTGAAGCACTGCATGTAATACACAATCGTTCAGAACATATAGAGTTTTCACGATATACTAATAAGTACACATATGAGTTTTCAAACATACCGGGAAGTTGTGCCTGACTTGCAGGGTGTTTTTATACTTCTTCTTCTGCTTTTCAGTTCTAAGATCAATACAATCTGGTTCCTCCAAGTACTTTCGGTAAGCGCGGTACGAAACCACATTTGTCACGACCAATTTAGCACATATGTTAAATAAAAAAGAAGTATCGTCACTTACAATCTTAATACGGTTTCAAATTCCTTGCAACCTTCTTTTGGAGTATCCAAAGAGTCAAACACTATTGCCCTCCCATCCTGAGGATATATGAGAAATGCAATCCAGTGGCCCATGATGCCTTGACTGGACCATTGAAACAACGTAGAATTACAACCTTAAAATACGTGAGAAGCTATGATCGTAATAGTAACTATGTGATAGTTTTCTTTTGACTTACCCGAACTGGTGGGCGGCAATCATGTACCCACGTCCCTTGACCTCTCTCATGCATCTAAACACATATGTTCCTGCGTTAAACTTCATTTGGTTACGCAGAAGTTTGCGGGCCGCCTCTCTCTCTGCTCCGACCAAGCCCACAAGCTTTTCATGGTTATTCGGTATATCATAACCCGCGAGGCATCTCTCGGAAATGTGCATGGGAGAGAGGAAAATAACATTTTTGCCTACTTCCTTGCATATGTGGGCCTGCATCCTGCAAGGACAAATCATGTTATTGTTATTAGCTTCTTACCAAATCGACATATATGGATGCAACACACTGAAAACTCATGATTCACTTACAAGGCAAACAATGTGACTTGGGCCACGTCGAGGTCCTTGCGCCGCAGTAACCGATGCATGTCATGGAAATCTATGACGACGTAAGCATCAGAGGTCAAGTAGAAATACTCCGCGGGAACCTTTAGAACAAAACTTTCAAGGCCTCTTTTCGCCGCTTCCATGTACCAGAGATGGAACCTCCTCACCTGCCACGACTCTTCAGTTACGAGCTGGCCTAAGGTCAACATGAACTTCCCATGCACGTACCGGTCGAGACAATCATCGGAAAGGGGCCAACTCGCTGGTGATGGCATCCTGTCAAAATGGGTTGAGCTTTCATACTCTTTGGCTACTTGATGGGCAATCCTATTCAACTTGCCGTAGTCGATGCCACTTTTTGTGGGTGTCGTAGTATCCTCTTGTTGCATACCCTTCGTCGGTGGGGGAGGACATTCTTTACTCTTTTCGTTTCGATCACTTGCTTGCGGTGATGTAGCAGTGCCCGGTCCTGACCCTGTATCTCCATGTGGATTGCTCGTGCATGGGGGAGTGCCTACTGGGTCATTGTTGTCATTGTCGTCATCAATGTCATGATGACCCACGGGAGACTGCGAGGGCTGTGATGACGATGTCGACTCTTCTAAGTAAATATCGCATTGAGCCTAGAGTACTTCTTTGTCGACTAAACTTCGAAAGTACTTGGCCCCACAAGGTGTGGGTATGTCGAGTTCATCGTCCTGGTGGTTCGGGTGCATCCAAGTTACCTTGACCCTAGCATAGTGTTCCGGGTGAAGGTCTGGCCGTATGCCTTGGTTAACAAGATCCATCCGTGACTTGAGACCATCCTTTGTCTTTCCCTTCATGTCTAGCAGCACGACGATTGTGCTTTCAAAAACATTCTTCTCCAGGTGCATGCAATCGATGGCATGGGGTGTTTGCAGCTCCTTCCAGTATGATAGGTACTTGAAGAAACATGACTTCTTCTTGAATGGGATGACGACAAGCGGATCCTCCAACTTATCTCGCTTCCTCTTTCTTTTTTTGGCCCCCTCCGGATCCTCTTTTTTCTTCTTCCCGAACTCGACCTCCATCTCCTTCACCATGTCCCACACCTTTTCGCCATATCTTGTCTTTGGTGGTTCATCACGTTGGTCCTCGTCCTTGTTGTCAAAGTACTTATTCATCACAGCTTGCCGGTACCTGTGACTTCTAACAAGGAATCGTCTGTGCCGCATGTACACCATCTTGCAGGATCCTTTGAGGTAGACATAGCAGGTACCATCGATGCAAACTGCACAACCGCTCTTTCCTTTTATCTGCCCTGAAAGTGAAAAGAGCCCAGGGTAATCGGTGATGGTCACAAAAATGATGGCTTTTAGAGTAAACTCCTTTCTTAGCGATGCGTCCATCATCTTAACCCCTTCATCCCATAGTTTCTTCATATCCTCCATGAGCGGATCCAGGAACACATCTATATCATTCCCAGGCTGCTTTGGGCCTGAAATAATCATGGTCAATAGAAGATACCTGCGTTTCTGACACAGCCATGGAGGTAGGTTATAGATGGTAAGAATTACTGGCCAAGTGCTATGTGAGCTACTTAGGTCCCCGAACGGATTCATTCCGTCTGTACTCAGCGCGAACCTCACATTTCGTGCCTCTTTGCCAAACTCTGGGAATGTCGTGTCGAAATGCTTCCACTGCTGGGCATCAGAAGGGTGTCGTAGTTTGCCATCGTCCTTGGTGAGATCACCAGAAGCATGCCACGACATCAGCTGGGCATCCTCAGGGTTCCCAAAAATACACCGCAAGCGATCGATCACGGGCAAGTACCACATCGATAGGGCAGGACTTTTCCTTTGCGTGTAACCAGCTTCTTCTTCATCATTTGCTGCATCTGCGCGACAACCGGCATTCTTGTTTTTTGCCTTCTTCTTTGGCCCACCCGAGACTACCTCATCATTCGCATCTGCGCGACAGCCGGCATTCTTCTTGTATCGACTCGCGCCACAGTGCGGACAACTCACCAAGCTCTCATACTGGCCACGATACAAGATGCAATGGTTAGGGCAGGCGTCAAACTTTCTAAGATTCATTGACACTGGCCGGATAAGCTTCTTCGCTCGATACGTATTAGCGGGCACCTTGTTAGGCGTTGGGTATGTGGTACCAAGGATACTTAAGAGCTCATTGAAGCTAGTGTCTGACCAGCCATGTCGAGCCTTCAACATGAGCAACTGGAGGTTAAAACACAAAGCCGTCCACTGCTTCGGACAGTTCTCATATAGCGGATCAATTGCCGCCTGCTTCATCTCTCTAAAATTCTCAAGCCACCTAGGGCTCCCAAACAGAATGTTGTCCTCATCAAGGTTGTTAGCAATTTTCTCAAAAAGCTCAACATCCTCAGGCTCCATCGCACGAACCCTCTCACCATCATCTGCATCATCCCCGCCATCGGCCATGTCTTGCACTAAATCATCCATGGTGAGGTAATCACGAACATTATCACCGGTAGCTGGCGGTTCTTGGTCTCCTCCATCGTGGTTTGCATTCGCCATCATCGTCATTGACGAGCTATCTTCGGATACAGTGATACTAACATCTGTTTCACCGTGAAACCTCCAGACTGTGTAATCTAGAACAAAACCATACCTGATCAAATGAGACTGCACAACACTGTCTTCATGCAACGGAAGGTTCTTGCATTTTGAACATGGACAGATGATACATCATTCTTGTGGATTCATAATTTGTCTGTGTTTCCGAGCAGTGACAATAAACTTTTTAACATGGCCTAGGTATGAAAAATCTAATCTTGATGACCGGTACATCCACTCGGACCTCTCCATTATGCAAGCAAAACCTATAGCAAAAGACATACAAAAGGCAGATTAAAGAAAATTAATTCTAGATCTAGATCTAGATCTAGAGAGCACCCAAATCTAAGAAGACAAGAGCAAATTAAAAGAGAGAGGTTTAGAGTCAAACATATAATCACCTGCGGTCAACAACTTGACACAATTAAACTGTAAAACTTCCCCCACCAAAAAATAGATATTTTTGAGGGTTTGGGACCTCAAAACCTATCAACAATGGTGGAGAAGTCGTGAGGAAGGGGAAGGTGGGGCGGCGGCGCTGTGCATTTATAGGCACAGAATAACCGAGGCGGGCAAATAACAAAAGCCCGCCTCGGTTAACACCCATTAACCGAGGCTGGCGATTTAAAGAAACCGCCTCGATTAATACATTAACCGAGGCGGGCAACTTAAAGCAACCGCCTCGGTTAATGGGTGTTAACAGAGGCGGTTGACTTCCATTGCCCGTCTCGGTTAATATATTAACCGAGGCATTCAAAGTTGCCCGCCTCGGTTAAATATTAACCAAGGCGGGCGTCCTTTGCCTGCCTCGGACGTCTACAGGGTGGTGTCTCGGTTAATCAAACGTGTAGTAGTGGATGCGGGTGGTGAACCCTTGGGAATGGTTTGGCGGGTGATGCCAGACTTGGTGATGTGCGAGCGTGCTACGTGTGTGACTTGGGTGTGTGGAGGGTGAGGGTTGTGTCGACCGAGCCGGAATATACGACGAGCCTGGTGCGAGTCATGCCGTGGGGCAGATCTGGATGCCCCTGTGGCGGGTTAAGTGGTGACTTGAGGTGGATCCGGGTGTGAGCTATTGGTGGAGCCCAGGTCAGGAGCGTGCTGTGGTGGCACTGATAACGAAAACCTTTGAGAAGACATTCCGGCTTAGTCACCCCTAGTGGAGCGGAAACCTGACTACGGGGAATACCTTTACATGCCACTCGCTCCTTATGGACGGGGACAGTCGAACTACCTGGTAGAGCAATGCCACTACTGCTAGGCGAGAGAGTACGAGGAAGGTATGGGTATGGGAGTCCGGCTCCCACTTCGGGAGAGGGAACATGACTTCACAGACTTAGCCATCCCAGACAGACTTGGGGTGTTCCAGGGCTGAGAGGTAGGGTGGCATTACTCTAGGCTGGCAAGCGACCGATATCCGCCTAGGCACACCTAGGGTGCTGATGATGGCGATCTTGTGGATGTTGTAGAACCTCTGCAGAGTGTATGG
Source organism: Coix lacryma-jobi var. lacryma-jobi (assembly GCA_009763385.1). Taxonomy (NCBI): domain Eukaryota; kingdom Viridiplantae; phylum Streptophyta; class Magnoliopsida; order Poales; family Poaceae; genus Coix; species Coix lacryma-jobi. The sequence goes on from CM019829.1 coordinate 28,136,222, forward strand.
TTGATCGATCGATACGTTAGCCAATTCGTTGGCTGCGGACCTTTTCCCTGACCAGCTTTTCGACGTAGCGAGAGTTCTCTTTTCTCCCCCTGGTATGTGAGTGCCGACCGTGAACCTGGTGTGAGGTTGCGGGCCGTTGAGACAAGGCTGGGAGGGAGCTGGCCTCTGTCGATTGAGCGGTTGAGTGTGTGAGATGAGGTGATGGTGTGGTGATGATTGGGATGGATATGGATATGGTGTATGGATGTGGATGTGTGTGAATGGGAATGTGTTAAAACTTGATAACATTATTACATTGATTATTATTATTGCTCATGCGCTAGGATGCAAATCCACAGCCAAATCTTATGATCGCCAGATCCCTTGTTTTATCTTTTCCACCAAAGCTCATCGCTGCTAACCAAGGCCTGCACACATCTGGCGGTGTGCAGATTTCCTGCTTCAGAGGTACTGACTCTAGAAGGATTAGGAGGTTTCGTGCCTACGCTCAAGTTTGGTTCGGAGGATCCGGTCGATGCTGCGCTACAACAACTCTGATGATGCCCGTGAAGGAGGAGCCTTCACTAGATAGACTTCCGCTAGAATAACTCTGTAATAGGTGATACCCCAGTGATGTAATGTTTATAAAGATGTAATATTACGATGTATGACTGTGGTATCGACTTATATATGATAATATGATAAGATCAGCTCCTGGTTTTGTCATATTATAACTCATTCTGTGAATTTTCCCTTCGCTGAAAATTGAGGATGTTTCAGTGCAGCAGCAGACGACATGCCACTGCTGGGTACCAGAGGAGACGCAGCGTCGGATGTGATTGTGACCGGCCTGGACAGCAACGATCCCGATGATGCTGTTGTCAAGTCCGTCCAAGGCGCAGGCGAATCGCCTTGGATCAGAAAATGACGCCGACGTTGCTGTGTTTCATCACCAGATGACCCCAAATCTTCACCTGCACCATTCAAGAGAATAGGAGCACTAGTCACAGTATTAGTAGGTACATAATTAGTCACAGATTGATCACGCAAGACTGCATTCCCAAAATCAGAACCGGGATTTAAAAGAACATCAGGAAGAAGAGCAAGTTCAGCCCGAAGGCGAGCACCGGCGTTGGGATGAAGCAAGGCAAAAGGAAAAACGTGCTCGTCGAAAACAATATCACGTGAGATATATACTCGACCTTCAGAGGGATCAAGGCACTTAAAACCTTTATTTAAATTACTGTACCCAAGGAAAACACATTGCTTGGACCGAAACTGAAGTTTTCTAGAGTTATAAGGTCGAAGGTTTGGCCACATCGCACACCCAAAGGTTCGAAGGAAAGAATAATTTGGGGGAGTGCCGAGTAAGCGTTCAAAGGGTGTACCATTATCAATAACACTGGATGGAAGACGGTTGATAAGAAAAACAGCCGTGAGGAGGGCCTCATCCCAGAATTTGAGTGGCATAGAGGCATGAGCTAAAAGAGACATCCCTACTTCGACAATGTGCCGATGCTTACGTTCAGCAGACCCGTTTTGTTGATGAGAGTGGGGGCAAGAGACATGGTGAGCTATGCCAAGTCGTTTAAAAAAAGAATTAAGAGATTGATACTCCCCACCCCAATCGGATTGAACAGCAAGTATCTTATGATTAAACTGACGTTCTACCATGCTTTGAAAATCACAAAAGCATTGGAAGACTTCAGATTTATAACGCAACAAATATATCCAAGTGAACTTGCTATAATCATCAATAAAACTCACATAATAAGCATGGCGACCTACAGAGTTTGGTGCTGGGCCCCATACATCAGAAAAAACAAGTTCAAAAGGACTCGATGAAATACTATTTGACGTAGGAAAGGGAAGCTGATGACTTTTCCCTTTTTGACAAGCATCACAAACTGAATTATTATTTGAGTTTCTAACAAAAGGAATCTTATAACGACTAATAATTTGCTGAACGACACGGGTAGAGGCATGGCCTAGCCTATGATGCCATAAGGACTCGGTGGGCTTGAAGGCTCCAAGCACTTGCTTATTGGAAGAAGAAGGCTGCTTATTATTCAGGACTGGCTTTAATGGATAGAGGCCACCCTCAGATCGGCCTTCGAGGAGTGTCTTCCTCGTCACCTGCTCCTTGAGAGAAAAATGATTTGGATGAAGTTCCAAAAAGGCATTGTTATCACGAACAAGACGATTAGCAGAAATAAGATTTTTGTTGGCATGTGGTACATGAAGGACATTGTTCAAAAATATTTTGCGAACTGGGGAACGCAAACTACAATGACCAACGCGATTAATTCGCATACCTGCACCACTGGCCGTGTGTACCTGATCTCCACCATGGTACTTGTCGCGCACGAAGAGCTTTTCAAGTTCCCAAGTAATGTGGTCTGTGGCACCATAATCCACATACCAGTTTGTATCCACACCATATGACGCCGTTGTCGCAGATGAGACACTCTTTTGCTGGGGAGGACTGGTGAAGGAGGCGTCAAACCTCTTGTAGCACTTCAGTACGGTGTCCTTCCTTGCCACAGAGTTGACAGATGATGCCTGACGAAGCTCCACGACCGCTGTTGCCACGTCCTCCTCTTGGTCCTCCTCTCCCGAAGCCACCACGACCTCCGCGACCCCGGAAGTTGGAGCCACCGCTGTAGCCTCCATGACTACCCTTTGCCGCCATATTCGGCGAAGACTAGGAGCCTCCACCGTGAAGCTCCATCCTTTGTTCAAAGGAGACAAGCTGGGTGTACAATTCTTGAACCGAGATTGGTTCAACCCGAGCCGCGACAGCAGACACAACCGGGTTGAAATCAAGATCCAAACCGGTCAGGATGTAAGACACCAGCTCTTCATCCTCAAGCCTGCGACCTGCAGATGCCATCTCATCTGCCAGGGATTTCATCTTGGCAAAGTACTCCGAGACGGTGGCCGTCCCCTTGGACGCAGTTGCAAGAGCCATCCGGGTACTAATAACACGAGCGCGAGATTGCGAGGCAAACATGGCCTCTATGGCTGCCCAAGCTTCCGCCGCAATCACCACAGTGGACACCTGCCCAAGGATCTCCTTCGACAGATTGGACAGGAGGTAGCTGAGGACTTGCTGGTCCTTAGCTACCCAATCTTCATACTCTGGGTTTGGAGTCGGCGTCACGTCCTTCGAGTCCCCCTTAGTAGGAAGAAACTCCCTTGGTACTTCTGCACCAGGGGCGATGAACTTCGCCAGCCGGGCTCCCTTGATTGCCGACAGAACATGAGACTTCCACGCCTGGAAGTTGGTGCGAGTTAGCTTCTCGCTTGGTGGGCAAAAGCCGAGAGAAGGAGCAGCAGAGAACGTGGAGGAGGAGGCCATGGCGAAGCTCTATTGCTAACCTTGCTCTGATTACCAAGTAAGAGTAGACAAATAGATTGGAACGAGATGCCAACAGGCTCTCGGTTACCTGTTAGTTATATAGCCCCTAAGGCCTTGTACAACAAGTTACAGCGTCCAGATTACAACCGAAACATATCTAGACTAACAGCCAAGGAACATCCTTGACGTACAAGTCAAGGTTACAACAAACTCTATCACCCGAGGATATCTTATCAACTAACATGGGTGGCACCGAGGAAGGATGGCTCACAAGATATCGAGTTTCATTCACTGTTCGCCATTCGCGATGGGCAGTTTTGATAAGATTCCGTATAACAAGATCCCTCCTAGTAGGAAACTCTATGTAGAATGCAGGCTAAACTGTTTACGATTGTGTGGGTTTAAACTGCAAGCCAGATCACACATACAACGCACCTCTTCTTCTGGTCTAGTTTGGATCTGGTCAGCGGGTTGGCTGGTTTCCATATAAACAATAAAAACATGCCTACCATCTCTTATAGATCTCATATCATCTTATTATAATGGATTAATACAATAAAAAGCTATGTTAGTTTTTGTATGTCCTAACAACATAAAAAATGGGTAAGCACTTTAACGGGAGCATGCCAGCTTTTTGCCGCTTAGCCCACTATGTCCTGTAGTATATGTTGCTTATGTAAATCCATATCCAAAATTGTCCTATACTGCCTATCAAATGTTAGAAATAGTGTACACAGAATTGAATAACAATAATTTCACCATAGAGAATGCAATAACTCTGGATGCATTTATTCCCATCTGAATTCTGATTTTTTCTACATGACCGTTCATTCTTTATATACTCTCCTGTGGCACCCCCATGCCCCATCTATCTAGCTATGTGCATCTACCGCAAGCCTGTTGGCACAAGGCAATCACTAATTACTATCACTATAACACACATAACCTTTTATGATTAAATCATCTAGTTATGACATTTTTTGCCTTAATAACAAACAAAAAATATTTATGTCACAATAGACACTAGTCCATTTGCTTTTCATGACCAACTTTGTTGTGTTATAATAGGCAGTTTGGTAATGTCATAAGACTATGAAAATGTTGATGTTTCATAAATTATTTGTTCAATTATCATGAACCCAGAAGCAAAATGGTGAAGGCTCTCTGTATGTAGTCTTAGAGGGACAACCCAATCTTTTCATGAAAAAAGTAAGGTTTCTTTTGGAATATGGAAGCTTTCTTAAAAAGAGAAAAATTTTGATTCCACCATTTGCAAAAAATGATTTATTTATTTTATTCTCAAGAATGCATGGGTGAGCAATCTAGTACTACTGCATGCATATGAGTGTAGTAACCAACTATCAATTATTGAAATTTTGTCAAGCAATATGTTGGAACGGATATTAGTCTTGTATGTCAGTTTTGCTCACGCGTGAGGCGCACGACGTCGCCCACGTTCATCGATATATCGCCCACATTCAAGATAAGGAAAGCATACTCTTGAGCCAGCAACTGCGAGTATTATTTCCCCAAACTCGGTGGTTCTTGACTTGGTCTAGATTATTAATTAAGACTAATCCCACTTTCTATTATGTTCTCATAGCTAGATATCAAGCCACTTCAGCTTATCTATCTATATGAATGTCAGCCTATATCTATCTATCAAGCCACTTCTCACTACAACAGAAATGGGCTATAGCCCCGGTCGGCAAGGGCCTTTAGCCCCGGTTGCCGAGCCGGGACTATAGCACCGTGATGGTTGTAATATTCCTTCAAATTCTTACAAACGGCGCATGGGCAACACATGAAACCATCCTGCTTGTTTGTCTCAGCTACACCTAAGAAATAGTGCACGCCAGCAATGAACTCTTTGGAACGGCGATCGACATTATACATCAAATTGCGTGACAACATCTGCATTAAATATTACAACCATGCAATTAGTAGTTTCTCATGTTATTGCACAACACTCATGACATCACATGATTGATTAATTCAAGCAAGCTTGACTACAACGAAGACAATCGCAGCTAGCACTAAAAAACCTAAAACTAAAATGCACCAATTATAAATAAAAAAGACTCTAAATTTATCTATTTGTTTAGATAATCGAAAAATATGATATAATAATACTAATTTCTACATTGTCTACTCTCTATATTCATTGTTGCAAACTATTATAAATTCCACATTTTTTTAAAGAAAATTAACTAAAAAGACACTAAAATTCAATATTACTCGTCTTGCATAAGTATGAAATATACAATGGATACTACCTAGCTAGCAGTAGAAAACTATCAAGTGATTGTGATGAACCAATTTAAACTACTCAACTCTCTATGCTTGTTCTTGCAAACTATATATTTTAATTAAATTCCTCTCATATTCAAAAGACATGGTATAGGAGATGAAAATAGTTACCTCTCAACGCAAAGAGACGATGACGGAGTCGAAGAAGATCACCAATTGACGCCGGAGACGAAGAACAAATGAAGAACAAGCAATAGCAACAGCAAGAACAAGCAAGGAAGCTCACTGAAATTTGAATGTCTCAGTCTCGAGGAGAAAGAAGGTGGCAGGTTATAAACCGAGGAGTTTTAGTCCCGGTTTGTATTAAAAACTGGGGCTAAAAGGTGATCATTTATCCTGGGGGCAAACCACAAACCGTGGCTAAATCTTTAGTCCCGGTCTGTGGCACCAACCGGGACTAAAGAGAGTGCCCTTTAGTCCCGGTTGGTAACACGGACCGGGACTAAAGGGTCCCTGTCTCGGCAGCTCTGCGCAGTAGCCGTTGGGGCAGACCCTTTAGTCCTGGTCCGTGTTACCGACCGGGACTAAAGGGTCTATTAGTCCCGGGCGGCAAAAACGCCAAGACAAATGGCGATTTTGAGAATCGGCCAAAGACCCTGTTCTGCAGTAGTGTCTATATGAATATTTCTCCATCACTTTTTAGTTTTTTTTGTCTACTTTATTCGTGGCCTTAACTTTGCTTCCAAGATTGACATGTAGTAACTGTTAAGTAATTTCTGATACCAGACGACATCATATCGCTGGAGATTGTGGAAGCAAAACTGGTGCGTGTGCCTTTTTAGATCTTCAAGTTGGGAAAATAATTTCCACTAATGTATAATTTATTAGGAAGAATAATCATCAAAGGAAGTGATTGCTAAACGCGCATGTTCAGCATACAGTCTCACATACGGTTTTGTATTTGTAACCGTCCACACGATCAAATTCAGACAAATAAGTGGATTTCAGTATATATTGAATCATTTGTTCATTTCAGTTTCTTGAGTCATAGGCAGCAGCAGGGATGTCGTTTGTCCGTGTGCAAAATTACATGTACCAAAACAGAGGTGCATGCACGCCGTGTCCACCTAGCGATCGATGTAAATGGTCATGCATAAATTCCATCCATAGCTACCAGGATCATTTTGCCTCCCACGTTATCTGGCTCCGATCCGTAAAAGAAGTATTCCTGACATCTCTCATGCGAACTATAGAAATCATTTGGAAGGGCCTGATCTATGAGAGACTACCAACATATCCGCTCCCTCCTCCGGAAAATTGTTCATCCATCTCGAAAGACGACAACACGTACAACTGAAGCTGCAGGCCAGTAGCTTATAATACTTTCAGGATGTACGGTAGCTACAGTGCATTCTCCCTGGTTACACATTTATGGACCCACCACCACGTAAACGAGGGAACCTTGTCACATAAAGGACATCACATTTAATTCCATTATTGTTTACTACTTAGTCTCAGTGAAATGTCCACTTTGGTTGAGCATGTTTATGTCATTGCCCATTTGGCCATGGGTCCTAGTGGAAGTTGAGGTGACTGCAAGTGGTTTTTGAGCTCTCCTTTTTGAGTTCAATCAACGAATTAAGTTGGTGGCAATTGTTAGATTAAGACGAAACCGATGTGCACGGAAGAGCATAACCACCATATGAAATACACAAGCAAGAAAAAACCGAGGCACGATCGATGTATCTTAACAAGTTTCAACAATGTGCCTACGTTCTTGGAGCATAACTACAGGCGCTCCTACCTATAAAACAACATCAACACCAGCATCCAGGGGCACTCCAACAGCCTCACCGCTGCCCGAACCAGCCACAATGTCATCTCCCGGTTACAAATAGGGGTGGCCTTATATTTATTGTCCTCAGTTTGATCTCTACTCTACCATAGATGGTAAAACAATTCTATGTCCAACGTAACCGGACTATACACATATTCGACACATAACTCACAACAATAAAAAACTATGTGTGTCATTGCTCTTGTCACAATATTTGTCCTGTGAAATATGGTGTTTTATGAAGAACATGCTTATCATCTTGCGGAGTATAAGACATGTGAAATACACATAGCAATTCAGAAATACATGTGGAGAAAGAGACTACTGTCAATACAGTTTATTACTTTGATTATCTGAAGTCTGCTCCTATCCAATTGTCTACCTTCTTGGTTGTTAGAAGCTAAGTGTCTGATATTTCATTTTAGAAAGCTAATGTTTTAAAATGGACTGTGTTTCCAATATCGAGAAGCAAGCTTTTGTGTGAAGGACCGAGAATGCTAAACAGAGGCGACCAGAGGAGGGTGAATGAGAGCCTTAAAAAATTCTTTCGAAACTTGGGCTACTGTCCCAAAATTCAACCCCGAAAGCTTCGAACCAAACGTGATGCCTACGACCTTCAGAGTGAAGGTGGATGATCCCTAGGATCACAGCGAGGCACCACCAAAAGAGAGCAACTCGAACCTCACATGTGCCGAGTTGAGTTCTCACCCAAAAACCTAACCCCCGAGCGTAGATGGAAGGCTAGCCCGGGATTCACCCAAATACCTATGCCAACATGTGACAAAGATACTTAGAGAGGTTTCTTGGTGAACTCAACGAACAAACGAGAAGTCCAAAAACCAATTGGAAAAGACGGGAGAGCAGATGCACTGAAAGCTTCAGGATCCCGGACTGTCCGGACTGCCAGTCCCGGACTGTCCGCCCTTGTGCCAGACTGTCCGCGGCCCCTTGGTGGACTGTCCACCGGTCAAAGTGAGAAAAACGCAAACCTTCTGAACACCCCCTGCTCGAGCCCGGACTATCCGCGACCTTATACGGCGGACTGTCCCCCGATCTCCCGAGCCCAAAATGTCAAGGCGCACAGCCACTGGTCCAGCTGAGCCCCCGACGCCCGGATTGTCCGCGCCCCCAGTGGTGGACTGTCCACGGCTATACAGAGAGAGCAAAAATTTTTGCCTCTCTCCCAAATCTCCCCAAATCCAACTCAAATCGAAACCACTTGATCTCAAATTTGAAGGAGATGATCTCTAGGTAGTTGGAAGGCTTACTCTAGATGATCAATCGCTCAAATCAACTCAATCTCTGAGAAATCGAAGGGATGGTTGCAAGAACAAAAAAGTCCCCAAGAAACTTGAATCGACCTGATCTACTTGCTCGTGGGGTTTGGATTAAATTTCTTCAGTGGAAATGGTGCCCTCACGATCAAGAACAAGTAGGAACAAACAGAATAAAAAAAGCAACCGTAGAGAGAGATCAAGCGACGGGAAAAACATGGAGAAAAGATGAACGCAAAGAACAACTCAAGAATGCAAATCACACCCACGAATTTCAGCCGAGAATCGTCCCCACGAGGAGACAACGGGATTACGATCTCGTTTCCTCAAAATCTCCAAGTACACAGAGGTATTGTCCTGCTCTGCAGATCTTAGTAGCTACAACAGATGAATGGGAAGACAGGAAAACCTAGAGTGAGAGTAGCAAATGACTGAGATAGTGAGGGAGGTGGGTGTCTCCCTTTACTTAACCTAAACATTATGCCCACTCTACCCCTAATTATACAGAGAGCGAACCAGCTAAACCCTAAGGCTATTCTGGACCAGGTGAAGGTAGATGTTGATCCGTCGGCCACGCCCGCACATCAGGTAGCTTCGCTCCTACGCGACCTCACCGGATGCCGCCACATACCGTCGCCGCTCCGGTCGTCCACCTCGTGAACTCCGCCGTTGGTTTTGTGGCCCAAAACAACAAACCGTCCACCCCGAGTTTTGTGGCCCAAACTCGGAAACCAGCCAGCACCCAGGTTTTGAGGCCCAAACCTGGAAACCGTCCTCAGCCCGAGTTTTGAGACCCAAACTCGGAAACCGGCCAGCCGATGGTTTTTCTGGGGCTCTACCACCAAACCAAAGCCGTAGAGGGATGCACCGACACATGTCCTCAGGTCCATGACCCGAGCCACACCGTGTCCCGCAAGTCTCCGCTCGTCGCTGTCCCAGCGTGTCAGCCATCATGGCTGATCCTCCGGCCACCGGTCCGTCAGTCCAAGCCTCACGTCCGTCATTCACCGCTTCGGGTCCATCGGCACGGCACGTCTCTACTTGACCTTCACCTTGCCTTCGATCACCGTCTCTGAGCTCAACACATACACAACACAAGCCAAAGAACATGCACATCAAACCCGTTGACAATCACTCATCATCACAAGACCCGGATTACACCCCGTGTATCCGCAATCTCCCCCTTGATGAGTGCATTGTCAACTACCAACACAAATCATAGAGAGTAGAAAGAAGAAGAAGAGGAAGGTAGAATGAAGAGAACTCATCCAAATGACCAAAAGCAAAACAAAGCTGAAAGAGGGTCAAGTGGAGTGAGCAAGACAACTTGGTCCCCAAAGACATGGGCAACGGCTCAACGCAACCAAGCAAAGCAAAGCTAGCCCTCAAGAAGAGGCAGAACGGGCTCAACACCACTAGCGAGAAAGACGAAGCAAGGAGGCCAAAAACTTAGTAAACCAGCTAGTCCCTCCATAAAGAGGCAAAGGCTCAACACAACTAACTGCAAACCACTCCAAACCTATTGAAATCACTCAAGCTAAAAACTCGTCAAGCAAAGCAAGCAAACTCCCCCTTAGATAATGCACATAACTAAATCAAGATTTGTCAAATTTTCTCCCCCTTAGTTGATAATGTACATATCAAGAACAAACATAGGAGTCTGAAGAAAAGCTAAATGAATGCAAAAAGCTTCAAAGATATGCTATCCAGAGTGATAAAATGCTTTATTTGCACAAAAGGAAACAAAAGAGCCCTAATGCAAGCATAAGCTCATCATGATCATATAGCTCAACAAGAGTGGCAAAGCAGTTTTAGATTTTGAAATTTAGACCAAAAGATGAAGTTCACCATGGAAATAGCATTTAGTATGAAAATAGACATGTCATCAGCTAGAGCTAACAAAACCACACTGGTGAACTACCTCATAGCAAGTGTCAATTCAGCAAGCCATATATACTCATTTCCTTTGAAGTAAGCAATTTATACAAGAGTTATACATGTCAGGTGACTGCGAGGGGTTGAGAGCACCACAAAGCCTTACTTTTCAACCAAGCGAAGCCTAAGTCAAAAGACTATCAGAAGCTTAAGGCAATGGTTTCGGTCATACACTTCACTGCTCAAGTTCGTCCCAAAGTGCAAAGGGAAGCAATCTTGATACAGTGAGGTGCTGTGGTGCAATCCCACCTCGATCTTTCCTTTTTCTCTTAGCTTGAATTTCATATTTTATCATTTATGTATTACAGAGTATATACAATGGAAGCGATTTAAACTCCAAGCCAGAGACACAGCAACCTAGTATAGCAAAGCAAGCACAAGAAAGACAAGATCTACTCGTACTAGTTGCCAAAGCAAATGGTGAACTGTTTTTAGGATCTAACAAATATTAAACAAGTTCATCATTGCAAAATCATACTTAGCTCACCAAGTTAAGTTACATGATCATAAAGAGCTTAAACTGCATAAACTTAGTATCATACAAGCATGTGAAAATAGAGCATAGTATCAATCTAGACAGAATATAATCGAAGCTCAAAATGCAAGTATGATACATATGCAAATGCAGAAATGCTATGAAAGAACCTAGACTGCACATCATATGATACAACAAAGTGATCCCACATCTAAAATGGGAAACACACACCAAGCTCACCTCTCAACCTAGTAAAGGTTGATTGGTCCAAAGGCTTGGTAAAAATATCAGCCAACTGATTATGTGTGTCAACATGCCTAAGGTCGATATCACCCTTCTCATAATGGTCTCGCAGAAAATGAAAGTGCACATCTATGTGTTTGGTCTTAGAATGCAACACGGGGTTCTTAGCAATGCTAATCGCACTCATGCTATCACAAAGCAAAGGTACTCGAGAAAAGCTCAGACCAAAATCACGCAAAGTGGCCATCATCCACAACAACTGGGAACAGCAGCTAGCCGCAACAACATACTCAACCTCTGTGGTAGACTGGGCGACACTAGACTGCTTGCGAGAAGACCAAGAAACAAGAGAAGAGCCCAAAAACTGACAAGTCCCAGAAGTCGACTTGCGGTCAAGTCGGCAACCAGCAAAATCAACATCAGAGTAATCGCAAAGGGAGAGAGTGGAAGAAGCAGAATACCAAAGCCCAAACTCAGGTGTGAAACGAAGGTATCTCATAATGTGCTTGACCGCCTGACGGTGAGAGGTGTGCGGCGACGCCCGAAAGCGAGCGCAAAGACACACCGCGAACTTAATGTCTGGGCGTGTCGCCGTCAGGTACAGCAGCGACCCGATCATACTCCGGTACTTCTTCTGGTCTATAGCTTCTCCATCCTCATCCGCTTCCAGGGCCATCATGGTTGACGTGGGTGTTGGAAGAGGCTTGGCCTCACCCATATCAAACTTCTTCACTATGTCCTTTGTGTACTTGCCCTGGTGCACGAACGTCCCTTCTCGGGATTGCTTGATTTGCAACCCGAGAAAGAAAGTCAACTCGCCCATCATGCTCATCTCAAATTCCCTGCTCATAGTATCTACAAACTTGGCAACCAAAGCATGACAAGAACCACCAAAAATGATATCATCCACGTAAATCTGAACCAAGAGAGTGGCATTGCATTGTTTGAAGAGAAAAAGTGTTTTGTCAACACATCCCATTTTGAAACCCTTAGCAAGCAAAAAGGTTTTCAACCTATCATACCAGGCTCTAGGGGCTTGTTTCAAACTATACAAAGCTTTGTTAAGTTTAAAAACATGGTTTGGAAACTTAGGATTTTCAAAACCGGGGGGTTGTTTCACATACACCTCTTCTTGTATGTAGCCGTTTAGGAAGGCACTCTTGACATCCATTTGAAAAAGTTTGAAACCCTTGGATGCAGAAAATGCCAAGAGGATCCTAATTGCCTCCAAACGGGTTACGGGAGCAAAAGTCTCCTCATAGTCTATCCCCTCCTTCTGACTATACCCCTGGGCTGTCTGGCCTTGTTTCTCACAATGTGGCCACCCTCTCCTTGTTTGTTTTTGAATACTCATTTTATCCCAATAGGATGACACTCAGGAGGAGGTGGAACCAAAACCCAAACCTGATTTCTCTCAAAATTTTCTAACTCATGCATGGCATTAACCTAATCCGGATCAGATAAAGCATGTCCAACATCTCGGGGTTCAAAATTAGCAACAAATGCAGAATGAGCAAAGTGAGAGATTTGTTGTGACCTAGTTCGAGTGACACGTTCATTGATGTTGCCAATCATCTGCTGAGGGGGGTGCCGGTGCTGGATATGTTGTGGCGCCTCTCTAGCTGAAGTAACCTCCCCCTCAACAGCAGTCGGTGCCTCTTCAGGTACAAGTGGTACGGCCTGAGGTTGTGGATCACACGGCCCCCAAGTAGTCGACGAAGAGGGGTCAGGGCCGTGAGTCGACGTAGTTGATGCCGATCCTAACGACACAGCAGGTGGAGGTGATACTGGGTCATCAATCCCTTCAGCACCCTCTTCCTCATCATCAAAAAGAGGTTCTCCAACCGCGGCCACCTGGCCACAGCCGACCACGCCGGCCGCCCCCAGGCCGCAGCCGGCCGTGCTGCTGCCAGCGCCTCCGCCCGGCTGGTCGCTGCTGCTAGTCAGGCCACGAGTAGCCGGCCCGCCGCTAGCCAGGCCGCCTCCAGCCGGTACGCTGCTGCTAGTCAGGCCACGAGTAGCCAGCCCGCCGCTAGCCAGGCCGCCTCCAGCCGGTACGCTGCCGGCCATACCACCGCTGTCGCTGCCTTCGGCCTAGATCGGCTGGCCGGCGCCCGCCGGAGTTGGTCCCTGAGGACGGAAACCCCCTCCATGTTGATACCCATCGTGGTACCGATGGCTAGGGCTCCATCCCACGCGTTCTTACCTCCTTTTTTATATACTCAAGGTTAATTTTTTTTATAACAAACAGGGTCAAGATGACCCTGAATATATTAGCAGCATGAAGCTCCGACGATGGAGATTCCAGGAATCATTACAGAGGATAGAACCTTGAGAATACAATACTGTGCAAGGTGGTTGGAATAAGAACAATTGGCAGCATAGGAGGATCTTGAATGAGATAGAGCCTGTCTAGCTAGAGTATGAGCCGAAGTATTTAGGTTTCTGTGAATCTTGTAGATCCTCAAAGAGCTTTGACCTGCTAAGTTAGAGAAGTTTTGAGTGAAAGGTTTGATGCGCCAATATGGAGGATGGTTCTGATCTGCCTGGTTGAGGAAGGACACCAGCTGTAGACAGTCAGATAGGAACGTCATGTTTGTGAACCCCAGGGCCCTGCCTATGGTCGCTGCCACCAACGCTGCCATAGCTTCAGCCATGATGACTGACTGAGCTGATTGTGTGGTCGCCTTTGTGAAGATCTTGTTTACCGGGTGAGCCTGCGTATTGAGCAAAAAGATACCAAGACCAGCAGGTCTGTGGTTTGCATTAGTAGTGTCCGGAGTAGTTGTTGCGTAGACATAGCATCTGATCCCTGGAATAAGAGCTGGGAAAGTAACAGTTAGTCTTTGATCAATGTGTAAGGAAGGTTGATGTATGCTTCCTTGCTGAAGTGAAGCGTTGGCGACCTGCTGTGTTCCTTAGCTGGCTGTAAGTCAGCTGCACCTGTAATTTGAAGAATGCTACCTGTGGAAGTTGGTTGATGAGTGTGGATTGTAGCCCCCAGGGTGGTGCTGCTCAAAGGTGATCCATCTGAGATTTGATATGTATCCTGGTCTGATGTTGTTAACTCCAACCACGAGTGTCAATGGCCACCATTGTGTGTGAGGTCATGGTGCACTGGATCAACCACGTGGTAGTAACATACAACATGATGAAGTTGCATAAGGATCCATTGCTTCCTATTGAATCTGTAGTCATTCCTTGCTTTCCAAATGAACCAGAGGGTTATAAGAATTTTACAAAAATAAAAGTCTCAGATGGAAGAATCTATAATCTGGCTTAAGATGTGTTGAACCCCATCCTAATCAATCTGCAAGTTATTAGTTCTGATAGCAGGACTAGAGGAGAACCACACTGTCGGGGGAACGCCAAAGGGGTACCCCCAATAACCGCAAAACACACGGGTTAAAACCTAGAACACCAATTAATAGTAAGCCCAGCTGGACTAAACCACCCGAATACCAACCTGTCAAAGCCCACAACACCGGCCCACCACGGGGAAGCCTAGGCCCGCCGAATGCCTCACAAACCACCTCGTGGTAGCCTGCCCCTCGAGCCCTGGCTCAAGGGGTTCGAGCCCGCCACCGCCATACACCACCCCTTGAGACCCGGCACAGGGCCCTCGAGCCTCGTTGGCCCGGCTGGCTGCCCCTCGAGGGCACATCACGCCCCTCGAGCAGCGCCAAGCACTGGATGCCAACCCCACACCAAACATTTAATGCACTCACCTACCCCTGTCACGTCCTCTGAGACGCAGCATGCGCCACAGTAAACCGGAGTCTGAGTCAAACCTCCTTTTTACCATAAGCATGGGTGAAAAGGCACCAGTACAGCACTGTTCGACCATACCCTGCACTGTGGCACGTCCCGGTCACATCTCGAGACCCGGATTTCCGCTGTACGACCAGGTTCCCCGGAGCTTGCCTATACCTGCAGAGCTCGAGCCTCCCGCAGGCGCCACCTCGAGGCCGGTTCTGCGCCCCTCGAGCCCTAATTGCTGTCATATGATTGGAGGACAGGTACCCCTAAGACCCGGCGGGACTATGCACGTATCGTACGTGCCGGGATGGGCGGTGCACGGCCTCCACGTCGCCACGCCTCCACGTCCGCACCCAGGATGGAGGCCACGCTTCAAGGACGCCCCAACAACAACCCCCACGTCAGCTACAATGTCTTCGACAAGACAGGGTTCCTACCCTTCTCCGTATTGGGCACTGTACGCCCCAACACCTGTAATACTCTTGTGTAACCCTGGCCTCCCCTTGCTCTATAAAAGGGGACACCAGGGCCCTCATTCCGCCGGTTACAGAGACGTTAGAACGCACATACGCCCATACACCCTCACACGCAAGTCCGGACCCCGGTCCACGCTTGCCAAGCTTGTATTCGCCCCTGTATAAGCACTTCGGTGCAAGTAATACAAGGATTCCCTCCCCCGCTGGACGTAGGGCCTTCTTTGCCCGAACCAGGATAAATCTTGTGTCACCTTGCATCACCATCCAGGGAGAGAGCACGCGATCATATTACTAGTTGGTGCTATACCCCCGGGGTAGAAACACCGACATTTGGCGCGCCAGGTAGGGGGTTTCGCGTGTCGAGTCAGTTTCTCGCTGTTTCCTGGATGGCTACTTCGACTCCTTCGTTCTCTGCCGGTGCCGTCATCTGGTTCGGGAGCCTCAAGTTCCTGGCCACCGGCAACGACAACGAGTTGACCTTGCTCTCCACGGAGGGCCCGAGTGGTGGGCGTGTCACGCCACCCCGTGCGAGGAGCGTGGCACGTCGCCCACACCACCACGCGTCGCCACCCAGTGAGCGGCACCGTCGTCACCATCGTCGCCAGACACAGGCGGTGCCAGCGGCGTACACCCACTTCCCCGTGGCCGGCGCAGAGTTCCCGAGGAGGAGCCTGCCCGGCGCACGACCGGAGACTTCCAGAGCGCGCTTGCGCCCACCCAGCGACTTCGCGTTTGCCATGCGCACGGACCGAGAGCCAGGCCATAGGCCTCCGAGCCGTGCACCGTCGACGCCACCCGGCCTCCTCCCGCACGGGGTGTACCACGCTCGACGCCGGCGGTTCCCGTTCGGCCTCGACAACTCCGCGGCAGCCTACGCCCGCCAGCTCAACGAGCGCCGTCGGGACTGTAACACCTCTGGTGTTAAGCTAGCATGACATCATTTCTCATCATGCATAATCATCTCATGATCATGAAGCATTCATATGTTATTCTTTTTCTCACATAAAATGTCATTTCATGTGCTTGCTTGCTTATAAGTTTGCTTTGATGAAGTGTTGCTTGTCTTGCTTTGGAGTGGTTAAGTCTTCCTAACCATCTAACTTTGTTGAGGAGTCAAAATGAAGGCATGGTTATGCTGGACATTTTGCCTAATCAAGTAGTTAAACCCTAGTCAACCCTATAGAGCCTCTAAAGTCCTTTTGTTTGACTAACAAAGACCTCCTTGGTAGAAGCTTTGCATGGCTGTGGGCCCTTAAGCAAAAGTGTGTAGAATTTAGTATAGAACAAAAGTTGTTTAAGGACCAACTCATGAAAATGGGTTTAGCATGGTGTTTTAGGGTCCACAAGACAGAATTGGAAGGGTTTTAGACTTGGAAATTTTTCCTAAGTCCTAACTCTGAAAACCAGTTCGGTCAGGCCATGTTTGGCATCGATCTGAGCAGCACCCAAGCCGAACCAGTGATCGATCTTGTAACCAAAGTTGCAGTCGGTGGATAGCTCTAACCAGTGGTGCAGTTGGTTTAGCGTTTGATGGAGTGGTTAGTGAGTTAATCGTGTTCAAAAATCGCCCGTCAGTCGGCCCGGGAGTTAACTGAATCGCGGGGTTCAGTTTGAACTCGCCGGCGTCGTGGCCGACCGCGCGCAGGAATCCCCTGCCGCGTGGCGCCCGATGCCCGGCCAGCCCAGCCAGCGCGCGCGGCGTGGCGTGCTTAAGCGCCCGCGCACGCTCTCCTCCTCCCAGACGCGCTCACTCTCCCTCTCTGCCTTGCCTTGCGCTCTCGCCGGCGACCGCGCGGGCGAAAAGGGGGAAGTCGCCGTCCACCGTCGTCTCGCCGTGTTTTCTCCCCGCAAAACCCACCGCCAACCTCGCCTCCACCTCCTGCTTCGCGTGCCGTAGCCAGCTCTCGCTAGAAGTGCCTAGGTAAGCCGCGGGACGAGCTTCCGCCATGGCCGCCATGACCGCCGAGCTCGGTCCGCCGTGGTCGGCTCCCTTCCCGTGGGTTCCAAGATGTTTTAGCTAGCGTTCGTCAGTCAGTGCGCGTCCAGGAAGAAGGTAGTGAAGTCGGTTTAGCCGATTAGGGTTTGGTTGCCTCGGTCCGCCATCGCCGTCGTCCGCCATTGTTGCCGGAGAATGGCATGGCGTGGTCCCGAGCTTTCGGAGTGAAAGCAGTGGCGTCTGAGCCTTGCGCTAGATCCGTGGGAGTTCGAGGAGTAGGAATCGTGGTTTGGTTAGCCTCGGCATGGCCGGAGTTGCCCGGCGTGGTGAGCCCGCGCTGCCGTGGCCGCCATTGCCGGCGTCGTGCTCGATCCATCGTGTCGCTAGGGTCGAGTGGGGTACCATTCGACGGGGATGGTTGAGTAGAGTCGTTAGGTGGTGATGGTTTCGCCGGAGGAGCCGCCGTCGGCGAGCTCCGGCGAGGTCAACGCCTCCTCTGTTTTTCCTGTGTGTGACAGGTGGGGTCGCTTTGACCACGGGCCCCGGTTGTCAGTCGCTTGGGTGCAGTTGTGTCGGGTACATGTAGCAGTTAGGGTTTAGTGTTTTTGAATATATGTTTCTCAGAAATGCTGATAATGCTTGTTTAAATCATAACTTAAGTTCTGTTAATCCAATAAATATGAAACCAATTTTTGTTAAGTTTGTTTTGATGAGATCTGTACATGAAAAATATAATATGCCCTGTTATAATAATTTTTATGTGCAGTAGTAATTAATTTATGTTTATGCTGATATCTTGTTTATTGTATAATAAATCATGTTTTGTTCAGAAAAATATGGGATTTGTTTTGATGAACTGTGTAGGTGATGT
This sequence comes from Coix lacryma-jobi var. lacryma-jobi, assembly GCA_009763385.1. Classification (NCBI taxonomy): domain Eukaryota; kingdom Viridiplantae; phylum Streptophyta; class Magnoliopsida; order Poales; family Poaceae; genus Coix; species Coix lacryma-jobi. The sequence continues at coordinate 28,154,618 of CM019829.1, forward strand.
AGAGTCACAGAAAAATGATAACTACTGTTTGGTTGTGAAATAATTTGAAGTTAACCTTTAAATTAATTAAATGCTGTTTTCTTGTATAATTTGTAGTAATTAAAATATATGGAATTGGAGTCTCATAATTTTTATAGACTGCTCTTATGCTGAAAAGTTCTAAACAAAAATATGAAATTTGTTGTTTGACACTTTTTAAGATAGGGTGTAGTTCAAAGTATCTTTTCACCCTGATATTTGTCTTTTTCATACAGAATTATGTAGATATGCAATTGTCCTGAAATTTGTACAATATGATTTATTTTCTGTTAGGAACCTACAGTAATTTTTGTAGATTTGTCTAAAGCTGTTAGCTATAAGGTGCAGTTATAAGCTTGTTTTAGTGGAATAATTAGTTTATTTAATTAAGCATTTGTGTCTTTTTATGGAGGGGACCAGTAGGGGTAAAATAGTCTTTTCAGTGCATTCATAGTAGCTGTACTTTGTGTGTTTAGCATAGCTACTCTTTCGATAGAGTGTTACACTCTACCGGAGTGGAAATATGCACCTATTCGGTCAATTCAATTGCAATGCATTTTCTATACCCATGTATCATCCATTCATTCTCGCATATGCATCATAACAGGTTCGGTAGAAGAGACAGTGATAGCAGAGGAAAACGAGGAGCAGCCCTAGGAGCAGGAACCAGGAGCTGTCGGGGAAGAGTTTGAAGAAGAACTTCCGGAGTGCCCGAATCACCAACCGAGCACCTTCGAGAAAGGCAAGCCCCGGAGCATTTCTAACTACCTACAGTTTATAATTAACTTAATCTGTTATGTTTGTTGCATTAAGTATAGGAGTTGTTTGATACCGTTGATGCATCACTATTCATACCTTGTTATCTCGAAATATTATCTTTGATACCTATATAGAATCAGGTCCGAGTTATGCTTAGAATTGCTTAGACCGGTAGAAGTCGGGCAACCTTCATGTTACCCGCGAGTAGTAGGTGGTTACTTGGCCGATTAACCGGATATTTCCATTAAGTGGGATAACTGAGTGTTGTGGAAAATGGAGATCGGCAGATTCCTGTAGTGTATGCTACAGTATTTCTAGCCGTGTTTTATGGGAATCAGTATCTTGTAAGATAGACTTCTTGTCATGTTGAACGCATGTCCCACATTTAGCTGGAAGGATAACTCGTTCCGACCGCGAAGCCGCTCATTGTTCCAGACCGGCTCTCAGGTCCTACGCATCAGCCGAAGCCACGGTGGAGAGTTAGTGGGACGCGGGGGCGTGAATTGTAAGACCCGGGTGATGGTGGTTAAGTCCAACTCCTTGGCAGTCGGGCTTGCCTCCGGGTGTGATGGTGGCGGTTGAAACCGCGACTCCTGGAACAATGTTGTGGTCATCTGTAGCTCACTGACGGGTGGGTGTGGTTTGTGTGGGAAATAAATCACCAACTGGTTAGGAATCGATTATAATCGCCATCGCTCCTGGATAGTGAGCACTTGATTTGAACGCTGATCGACCTTGATACTGAAAAATGTGGAACACGAGACAGCTATCATAATACTTTTGGAAATGGTTACTCGGTCTGTTTGTTACATTTTTGGTGATTGTTGGATCACTACCATGTTTGCTATAGTGCAGTTTGCGAATCTAGTAAATAGGATAATTACTATTTAAATTGACAGCTAAAGGCAGGAGAACTACTTAATTAACAAATGGCTTTTATGCAAAATGTGGTCCATTACCAGCCTCCACTATATACTAGCCTTGCATACTCCTTGAGGTCAACTTATTTCTGGTTTAAGGCGGGTAAGTCTACCTGAGTACCTTCTCGTACTCAGGGTTCTACCCTTTGTTGTTGTAGATGGCCAGGTCTTCCATGGTTATTGCATCAATTGTCTCTTTCCAGCCTCGGGTGATATCTAGGTCACGGGCAATGACCTCGTCTGTTCGTATCTTTTGCTATGTTAAGGATGACTACTAAATGGCACTGTAATCACTATGTGTGCGTGGGTGATTTCCAGAACTATGTTTCAAATTAAGCTTCCGCGACTTATTTCCGAACATAGGTTGTAATAACTAAGTTGCTACTCCGAAACTATTTATGTAATCTCTGTCGTGTGACGGTCGATGCTGAATATTACGATCCTATGTTGTTGATGTTGGAAAGTTTGAAATCCTTCGTGATTTCACGGACTACCGGGTTTATAGGGGCTCAAGTGCCACAAATTTACTGCCTCGGCGGAGAATTTCGTACCTGTGCTCTTATAAACTGGACGGTTCTGTTACAGCTGGCATCGGAGCATAATTCAGCAGGTACTGTTCATAGGACTAAAAATTTGGTAATAAAAATAATTTAGAGTAAAAAAAGTTATTTTTCAAACATTCACAAAGTCGGTGTAGAATGAAAATTTTTTTAAAAAATAAGTGTGCCAGTGGTCATATCCTTTATGCCCATAGGATCTCAGGTGGCTTATCTAAGTACTAACTTGGAGGGGTCTTGCATCATACTTGATTTTCGTTTATTCTGTCGTCCATACGGCAAGGGTGAAATTGTATGGGTGCTATTCTTCGGAATGGTAATGTATGGATCAGTTGCCTCTACGCCAAGGTAAGGAAAGTTGTGAGAGCATGGTCGAACAACCGTCGGCCTAGGGGAGTGTTAGTGATACTGAAACCTGCGCACGTCAACACACGGGTGCGGGGGAAGGTACGCGGTAACGGGGGTGATACTGTTAAATGGGTGCATATACTGCTTACGTGTATACGGGGTGTACACCTAGGTGAGTATCTAGATTTAAATTTCAGCAATGCATGATTATCATACTGTGGGGCAGGGCTGAAATGGATCTTCTGCAGGTACACTAACTACGCACCGTTAGAACGAAATAGTTAATGTATGAGAGTGTCGTGGTTTGCCACAGCATAGTTCTTATGTAGTAGAAAGGACGTACGAAACGTTTTCATACATATACATATCATGGCATAATGCTTTCTTTCCTTTTTGCATTACTTCCACCCTTTATAGATTCATTACTCGAGTTGGAAAACCTATGCTTATGTTATCATGATAATCCTGCTACAGATGGGACGGACTAAGGAAACCGCACGTAAGTCAACGGGCGGCAGGGTTCCCAGACACCAGTTGGCACCTAGGTCGGAGAGGTGCAAGGCAAAGTTTCTGGATGTGTTTGGGACACCTACGTTGCTCTGGAGGGTTCTGCGTTCTGTGGGATACCCGGATGGTAGAGAGCCTCGCTACTTCTGGTCGAAAGAGCCTCTGGAAAACACCACTTTGGTGTATGTTACCGCAGTGGTGAAGCCCAGGGAAGATGGATCTGTGTGGTCCGGTTGGATGTATGAGAGCAAAGGAAGGGATCTTTGGGAAGGTGCGCAGTCAGCAGCGTTCCTCATTCTCCAGGACATCATGGAGCGGTTCCCGGAAGACCTCAGTCGAGCTCTGGAAGGAGTGTTTCCGAGGGCTGACCCGTTCAAGGATGTTTGGGTGCAGACCAAGCAGGAAGCAATTGAGGGCAGTCCTAGTGAGCTTCAGGCATGTGATGGCCCAGCAGCAAGTGCCATGTATGCGGTAATGAAGGGGTACGCGGTCATGCAACACAGCTTGTGCAGTATGACTGAGTCCTATCACCATGTCAGGGATGAGAAAAGGCAAGCTCAGCGTGAGTTTGATGAAGAAGTGGAAAAGATGCAGGAAGAGCTGAAGCAGATGACCATAGAGAAGGATCAGGTGATTCGCAGGAATGTAGTCGCAGCACAAGAGATCATCAGGCTGCAAGAGCAGCTAGGGCGTGAGAAGCATGCTAATCGGAGTGCGGAGAATCAGATGATAAGGCTTCTTCAGCAGCGAAATCAAGCATGGGAAGAAGAGGTGGATATGAGAGTTCGTATCGTGGCCTTGGAGCAGCAGTTGGCGACATCTGAAGCCTACAACAACAACCTCCATGAGGAAGTGCATCGTCTTCACAACCAGCTTCATCCATACCATCCTCCAGGTGCAGCCGAGATGGATGGGGAGTTGGGAGTTGTTCTTGCTGATGGCGGTGATGAAGATGGAGGAATGCTCTTCGCTAATCAGGAAGAAGAAGACAAAGAAGAAGAGGAAGATGATGGAGCCGATGATGTCGAGGGTCATGTGTCAGATGCTGAGAGCGATTAGAGTTTAGGTCTCGATGTTTATCGTTGTGGTCTTGTGTATCGGTTATGTTGGATCTGTGGAACCTTTGATGTGTTGTAAGCTTAAGGGCCTCGTTGCTACCTTTGAACCGTTTTAAGTATCAGGCCTTCGTTGTGTTTTATCCGTGCGTATCCATGCAAGTATTAAGCGCTTTTCGTATAGTCTGTTTGTGATGTTATTTGTGTGGAACAACTTGTGAATGTGCCTTATTGTATGAACTATGTTCGAATACAGTACTGCAGTCATTACGCATTTTGATCTATATATATGGCATCACTCATCGATTATTGATTGGCTATGCAGATGGTGAACACTCGTCGTGGAGCCGGCAGCGCCAGTGGTGCAGATGGGAGTGGACAGGGCGAGGAAGCCAATCCTCCTCCTCCTCCTCCTTATACGGCAGAGCAGTTCTTTGCTCAGTTTTTGGGAAGTCAGCGTAGCATGGAAGCTATGCAACGCAACATGGAAGCAAATCTCAGGAACATCACCGAGAATACCCGTAGAGCTGCAGGTCTGGGTGGTCAAGATGTTAATCAGTACAGCACGTTTAAGGACTTCTTGGACACTAGACCTCCGATCTTTAAGGAAACAGTGGAACCCTTGGAAGCAGACGAATGGATCAACACTGTCGAACAGAAGTTCAGGTTGCTCCGTCTGACGGAATCTCTGAAGGTGGAATACGCGGCTCATCAGTTGCAGGGACCAGTCGGTATATGGTGGCCACATCACCGTACCGTTTTTCCGGCAATTCAACCTATAGTTTGGGAACAGTTTACAACAGCTTTTCGGGGCCATTATATTCCTCCCGGTTTAATGGCTATGAAGGTAACAGAGTTTTTGAGTTTGACTCAGGGTACCAAAACAATGGCTGAATATCTTCATGCTTTCAACAATCTTGCTCGTTATGCGCCTGAGTATGTCAACACCGATGCAAAGAAGATTGCTTGTATGAAGAGGGGCCTAAGTCCAAAGCTCCTGAAGTCGATGGGAAACTCTTCCAGAACCCAGTTCAATGACTTCGTCAGTGACTGTTTGACTCAAGAAAACCACAACAATCTCTATAGTGCATCCAAAGCCCGCAAGAAAACTTTTGATACAGGAGCACAGCAGAACAGAAATCAAGTGGCGAATCGTCCTCAGTTTCATGTATCAGCACGGGGAGCGCGGTTCAAGCCTCCTCAGCGTCGTTTTCAGGGAAATCAGCAGCAAGCCAAGGTCCAGAAAGTGGCAAAAGGTCAGACATCGCAGTACAAAGCAGGACAGGGAAATCAGAACTTCGCAGGCAGCTACGTCAAGGGGCCATGTTACAACTGTGGCAAGGAAGGACATCTATCCAGGACGTGTCCTAGCCCAAGGAAGAAGACTAATCCAGTGCAAGCTCGTGTGCATCATACCTCCTTGGAAGGCATCTCAGAGGGTGAGCCTGTAACAGCGGGTATGTTCTCTATCAACAATATCTCTGCAGTTGTTTTGTTTGATTCTGGTTCATCCCATTCTTTTGGAAGTCAAGCATTTGCACTTAAGCATAATCAGGAAATGGTAACAATGGATTTTGGGTTTCGAATAAATTCAGCTAGTGCAAGTGTGTTGTCTAATCAAATGGTATGTGGAGCTACTCTTAGTTTGGAAGGTAAGCGGTATCGAGTAAGCCTAGTAGTCATGCCAGGTCTATCCTTGGATGTTATCCTCGGAATGGACTGGATGAAAAAGTGGGAAGTGGTCTTACATACCGGAAGAAGGATAATCTCTTTGAAGGACCCCGAGGAAAACAAAAGATTTCAAGTGTTTCTTCCTGACCGTCTTAATCTCAGTGCTATGAGTTGTGCAGTACAAGTGGCGGATCTTCAGGAAATCCCTGTAGTATGGGAGTTTCCGGATGTGTTTCCAGATGAGCTACCTGGTTTACCTCCGGATAGGGATGTGGAGTTTGCAATAGAGTTGATACCTGGAACAACACCTATATCCAGAAGACCGTATCGTATGCCTCCTAATGAGTTAGCGGAGTTGAAGGTTCAGTTGAAAGAGTTGTTGGATAAAGGTTTGATTCAACCAAGTTCATCCGAGTGGGGATGTCCTGCGCTCTTCGTGAAAAAGAAGGATAAAAGTCTGCGTATGTGTGTGGATTACAGGCCTTTGAATGCAGTAACAGTCAAGAATAAGTATCCTTTACCTCGGATTGATATCCTCTTTGATCAGTTGACGAGAGCTAGAGTGTTTTCCAAGATAGACTTAAGATCAGGGTACCATCAGATCAAGATCAGACCTAAGGATATACCTAAAACGGCTTTTTCCACTAGGTACGGGTTGTATGAGTATCTTGTCATGTCGTTTGGCTTGACAAATGCTCCTGCATACTTTATGTATCTAATAAATTCTGTGTTTATGCCTGAGTTGGATCGGTTTGTGATAGTCTTTTTGGATGATATCTTGATATATTCAGAGAACGAAGAGGATCATGCGGAACACTTGAGGATAGTTCTAACAAGGCTTCGAGAGCATAAGTTATATGCTAAGTTCAGTAAGTGTGAGTTCTGGTTGAAGAAAGTTCATTTTCTTGGACATGTGTTATCAGGAGATGGAATCTCAGTGGATCCTGGAAAGGTACAAGAGGTTATGGATTGGAAGGCACCAACTACCGTCACAGAAGTCAGAAGTTTTCTAGGTTTGGCTGGTTACTATCGTCGCTTCATTCCGGATTTCTCCAAGATTGCAAAACCGATGACATCATTGCTACAGAAGGATGTGAAGTTTGTTTGGACAGAGGAGTGCGAAGCAGCTTTCCGAATCTTACGGGAACTGTTGACCACTGCCCCTGTTTTGGCTCAACCGGATATAGAGAAACCTTTTGATGTGTTTTGTGACGCATCCAAGATAGGTTTGGGTTGTGTGCTAATGCAAGATGGACGCGTGATAGCGTATGCTTCGAGACAGTTGAGGAAGCATGAGGTTAACTATCCTACTCATGATTTGGAATTAGCGGCAGTAGTGCATGCTCTAAAGATATGGAGACACTACTTGTTGGGAAATGTGTGCAACATCTATACCGATCACAAAAGTCTGAAGTATATCTTCACTCAACCTGAGCTGAACATGAGACAGCGAAGATGGCTGGAGCTGATAAAGGACTATAACTTGCAAGTTCACTATCACCCAGGAAAGGCCAATGTGGTTGCAGATGCTTTAAGTCGGAAATCGCACTGTGTTGTGGTGCAACCGTTGTTTGAAGAAAAGTTTAACCTGATACATCCAGAAGTTTTGTTCAACATTCAGTTAGGTTGCTCGCTAGAGAGTCAGATCATGGAAGCTCAGAAGTCAGATAAAGGAGTTGCTCATATCAAGCGAAAGATGTTAAAAGATCCTTTAACTTCTTTTAAGTTGGATGAACAAGAAGTGTTATGGTTTAGGGATCGTCTTGTCGTGCCAAAGAACAAAGATCTCAAAGATAAAATCTTAGATGAGGCCCACTTATCTAAGTTATCTCTTCACCCAGGAAGCAGTAAGATGTATCATGACCTACAACCTCGTTTTTGGTGGACCAAGATGAAGAAAGAGATAGCAGCCTATGTTGCAAGGTGTGATACTTGTTGCAGAGTTAAGGCAGTGCATATGAAACCTGCAGGGTTGTTACAACCGTTATCTGTGCCTGTTTGGAAATGGGAAGACATCAGTATGGATTTCATAACCGGATTACCCACCTCAGAAAAAGGAAATAATTCTATTTGGGTAATAGTGGATCGTTTGACCAAATCTGCTCACTTTATTCCAGTCAAAACCGGATATCGACCGCCTCGGTATGCAGATATCTACATCAAAGAGATTGTGCGTTTGCATGGAATACCAAAGACAATTGTTTCAGATCGTGGATCTCAGTTCACCGCGCACTTTTGGCAACAGTTGCATAAAGGTTTGGGAACGAAGTTGATTCACAGTACAACTTATCATCCTCAGACCGCAGGTCAAACCGAAAGAGTGAATCAAGTGCTTGAAGATATGCTCAGAGCTTGTGTGTTATCCTCCAAAGGATCATGGGAATCGTGGCTACCGTTAGCAGAGTTCTCGTACAATAATAGCTATCAAGAGAGTATCAAGATGGCACCATTTGAAGCTTTATATGGACGTAAGTGTGTGACTCCGTTAAACTGGATAGAACCAGGGGAAAGGAGATATTTTGGAATAGACTTCATGGCAGAAGCCGAGAAAAAGGTCCAGATCATCCATCAACACTTACAAGCAGCACAATCCCGACAGAAAAGTTATGTCGACAAAAGAAGAAGGCCGTTGGAGTTTAAGAAGGGAGATCATGTTTACCTAAAAGTAACTCCGATGAGGGGAGTACAAAGGTTCGGCATTAAAAGGAAGCTAGCCCCGAGATATGTTGGACCATATCGTATCTTGAAAAGAAAGGGAGAAGTATCTTATCAACTCCAGTTACCCGAAGCTATGAGTTCGATCTTTCCAGTTTTTCATGTTTCATAGTTAAAGAAGTGTCTACGTGTACCGGAAGAAAGAATAGAACCTCAAGAGTTGAAGCTAGCATCAGACCTCACATATCAGGAGCAACCCGTGCGAGTTTTGGACAGCAAAGAAAGAGTAACTCGCAATCGCTTAGTAAAGGTGTATAAAGTTCTATGGAGTCGTCCTGATGACGGAGATGCAACCTGGGAAACGGAAGACTATCTCTAGAAAGTTTATCCATCGTTCCATAAGCAATGGTCAGTAAATCTCGGGACGAGATTTCTTTAAGGGGGGAAGGGCTGTAACACCTCTGGTGTTAAGCTAGCATGACATCATTTCTCATCATGCATAATCATCTCATGATCATGAAGCATTCATATGTTATTCTTTTTCTCACATAAAATGTCATTTCATGTGCTTGCTTGCTTATAAGTTTGCTTTGATGAAGTGTTGCTTGTCTTGCTTTGGAGTGGTTAAGTCTTCCTAACCATCTAACTTTGTTGAGGAGTCAAAATGAAGGCATGGTTATGCTGGACATTTTGCCTAATCAAGTAGTTAAACCCTAGTCAACCCTATAGAGCCTCTAAAGTCCTTTTGTTTGACTAACAAAGACCTCCTTGATAGAAGCTTTGCATGGCTGTGGGCCCTTAAGCAAAAGTGTGTAGAATTTAGTATAGAACAAAAGTTGTTTAAGGACAAACTCATGAAAATGGGTTTAGCATGGTGTTTTAGGGTCCACAAGACAGAATTGGAAGGGTTTTAGACTTGGAAATTTTTCCTAAGTCCTAACTCTGAAAACCAGTTCGGTCAGGCCATGTTTGGCATCGATCTGAGCCCCACCCAAGCCGAACCAGTGATCGATCTTGTAACCAAAGTTGCAGTCGGTGTATAGCTCTAACCAGTGGTGCAGTTGGTTTAGCGTTTGATGGAGTGGTTAGTGAGTTAATCGTGTTCAAAAATCACCCGTCAGTCGGCCCGGGAGTTAACTGAATCGCGGGGTTCAGTTTGAACTCGCCGGCGTCGTGGCCGACCGCGCGCAGGAATCCCCTGCCGCGTGGCGCCCGATGCCCGGCCAGCCCAGCCAGCGCGCGCGGCGTGGCGTGCTTAAGCGCCCGCGCACGCTCTCCTCCTCCCAGACGCGCTCACTCTCCCTCTCTGCCTTGCCTTGCGCTCTCGCCGGCGACCGCGCGGGCGAAAAGGGGGAAGTCGCCGTCCACCGTCGTCTCGCCGTGTTTTCTCCCCGCAAAACCCACCGCCAACCTCGCCTCCACCTCCTGCTTCGCGTGCCGTAGCCAGCTCTCGCTAGAAGTGCCTAGGTAAGCCGCGGGACGAGCTTCCGCCATGACCGCCGAGCTCGGTCCGCCGTGGTCGGCTCCCTTCCCGTGGGTTCCAAGATGTTTTAGCTAGCGTTCGTCAGTCAGTGCGCGTCCAGGAAGAAGGTAGTGAAGTCGGTTTAGCCGATTAGGGTTTGGTTGCCTCGGTCCGCCATCGCCGTCGTCCGCCATTGTTGCCGGAGAATGGCATGGCGTGGTCCCGAGCTTTCGGAGTGAAAGCAGTGGCGTCTGAGCCTTGCGCTAGATCCGTGGGAGTTCGAGGAGTAGGAATCGTGGTTTGGTTAGCCTCGGCATGGCCGGAGTTGCCCGGCGTGGTGAGCCCGCGCCGCCGTGGCCGCCATTGCCGGCGTCGTGCTCGATCCATCGTGTCGCTAGGGTCGAGTGGGGTACCATTCGACGGGGATGGTTGAGTAGAGTCGTTAGGTGGTGATGGTTTCGCCGGAGGAGCCGCCGTCGGCGAGCTCCGACGAGGTCAACGCCTCCTCTGTTTTTCCTGTGTGTGACAGGTGGGGTCGCTTTGACCACGGGCCCCGGTTGTCAGTCGCTTGGGTGCAGTTGTGTCGGGTACATGTAGCAGTTAGGGTTTAGTGTTTTTGAATATATGTTTCTCAGAAATGCTGATAATGCTTGTTTAAATCATAACTTAAGTTCTGTTAATCCAATAAATATGAAACCAATTTTTGTTAAGTTTGTTTTGATGAGATCTGTACATGAAAAATATAATATGCCCTGTTATAATAATTTTTATGTGCAGTAGTAATTAATTTATGTTTATGCTGATATCTTGTTTAATGTATAATAAATCATGTTTTGTTCAGAAAAATATGGGATTTGTTTTGATGAACTGTGTAGGTGATGTAGAGTCACAGAAAAATGATAACTACTGTTTGGTTGTGAAATAATTTGAAGTTAACCTTTAAATTAATTAAATGCTGTTTTCTTGTATAATTTGTAGTAATTAAAATATATGGAATTTGAGTCTCATAATTTTTATAGACTGCTCTTATGCTGAAAAGTTCTAAACAAAAATATGAAATTTGTTGTTTGACACTTTTTAAGATAGGGTGTAGTTCAAAGTATCTTTTCACCCTGATATTTGTCTTTTTCATACAGAATTATGTATATATGCAATTGTCCTGAAATTTGTACAATATGCTTTATTTTCTGTTAGGAACCTACAGTAATTTTTGTAGATTTGTCTAAAGCTGTTAGCTATAAGGTGCAGTTATAAGCTTGTTTTAGTGGAATAATTAGTTTATTTAATTAAGCATTTGTGTCTTTTTATGGAGGGGACCAGCAGGGGTAAAATAGTCTTTTCAGTGCATTCATAGTAGCTGTACTTTGTGTGTTTAGCATAGCTACTCTTTCGATAGAGTGTTACACTCTACCGGAGAGGAAATATGCACCTATTCGGTCAATTCAATTGCAATGCATTTTCTATACTCATGTATCATCCATTCATTCTCGCATATGCATCATAACAGGTTCGGTAGAAGAGACAGTGATAGCAGAGGAAAACGAGGAGCAGCCCTAGGAGCAGGAACCAGGAGCTGTCGGGGAAGAGTTTGAAGAAGAACTTCCGGAGTGCCCGAATCACCAACCGAGCACCTTCGAGAAAGGCAAGCCCCGGAGCATTTCTAACTACCTACAGTTTATAATTAACTTAATCTGTTATGTTTGTTGCATTAAGTATAGGAGTTGTTTGATACCGTTGATGCATCACTATTCATACCTTGTTATCTCGAAATATTATCCTTGATACCTATATAGAATCAGGTCCGAGTTATGCTTAGAATTGCTTAGACCGGTAGAAGTCGGGCAACCTTCATGTTACCCGCGAGTAGTAGGTGGTTACTTGGCCGATTAACCGGATATTTCCATTAAGTGGGATAACTGAGTGTTGTGGAAAATGGAGATCGGCAGATTCCTGTAGTGTATGCTACAGTATTTCTAGCCGTGTTTTATGGGAATCAGTATCTTGTAAGATAGACTTCTTGTCATGTTGAACGCATGTCCCACATTTAGCTGGAAGGATAACTCGTTTCGACCGCGAAGCCGCTCATTGTTCCAGACCGGCTCTCAGGTCCTACGCATCAGCCAAAGCCACGGTGGAGAGTTAGTGGGACGCGGGGGCGCGAATTGTAAGACCCGGGTGATGGTGGTTAAGTCCAACTCCTTGGCAGTCGGGCTTGCCTCCGGGTGTGATGGTGGCGGTTGAAACCGCGACTCCTGGAACAATGTTGTGGTCATCTGTAGCTCACCGACGGGTGGGTGTGGTTTGTGCGGGAAATAAATCACCAGCTGGTTAGGAATCGATTATAATTGCCATCGCTCCTGGATAGTGAGCACTTGACTTGAACGCTGATCGACCTTGATACTGAAAAATGTGGAACACGAGACAACTATCATAATACTTTTGGAAATGGTTACTCGGTCTGTTTGTTACATTTTTGGTGATTGTTGGATCACTACCATGTTTGCTATAGTGCAGTCTGCGAATCTAGTAAATAGGATAATTACTATTTAAATTGACAGCTAAAGGCAGGAGAACTACTTAATTAACAAATGGCTTTTATGCAAAATGTGGTCCATTACCAGCCTCCACTATATACTAGCCTTGCATACTCCTTGAGGTCAACTTATTTCTGGTTTAAGGCGGGTAAGTCTAGCTGAGTACCTTCTCGTACTCAGGGTTCTACCCTTTGTTGTTGCAGATGGCCAGGTCTTCCATGGTTATTGCATCAATTGTCTCTTTCCAGCCTCGGGTGATATCTAGGTCACGGGCAATGACCTCGTCTGTTCGTATCTTTTGCTATGTTAAGGATGACTACTAAATGGCACTGTAATCACTATGTGTGCGTGGGTGATTTCCAGAACTATGTTTCAAATTAAGCTTCCGCGACTTATTTCCGAACATGGGTTGTAATAACTAAGTTGCTACTCCAAAACTATTTATGTAATCTTTGTCGTGTGACGGTCGATGCTGAATATTACGATCCTATGTTGTTGATGTTGGAAAGTTTGAAATCCTTCGTGATTTCACGGACTACCGGGTTTATAGGGGCTCAAGTGCCACAAATTTACTGCCTCGGCGGAGAATTTCGTACTTGTGCTCTTATAAACTGGAAGGTTCTGTTACAGGGACCGACCGCCGGCAGAGCAGGAGGAGCGCCCGGGCGTGCTACTGCAGGCCATGGCCAACCTGGAGATCGTCCACCCCGCGCACGTTGACCGCGGCTTCTCACGTGCCATCGAGCCACCACGGCAAGCTACCGTCGGGGAGTGGTACCGCGAGCTGCGATCCCAGCGTGAGCCAGGGAGGCGCGGTGCCATCAGTTTCGACTCCGACGAGTACGACTACCACGACCCCGACCTCTGGGATCACACCAGGGAGTGCTTTCACCTCGAGGTGCACGTGAGCGACACCGAGGACGAGGGCGACGACGGCAGGCCTGCGATCAACCTCGAGGCTCCCAGCGACGTGGCTGCGGCGGGCGGATCGCGTATTCAGGGGAGGAACGAACCCCCGGCGCCACCACCACCGCCTCAGCACGACGACGGCCGGGCGGCGCAACTCGCGCAGGTGCAGGAGGCAATCACCAAAGCCGAGGAAGAACGGCGACACCTGCTGCAGCTCCAGCAAAATCTGATGCAGGAACCACCCCAGCCTCGAGGAGCCGGAGCTCGAGGTCGGGCTCGAGAGGTCCACCGGCGGATCCTCGAGGATGGGGCACCAGCACGCCCCGAGGTATGCTTCCCGCGAGCCGGGCAGAATGTGGTCGCAGCCGCAATGCTGCTCCGCGATCTACCCGCCGTCTCCAACCCTGACGCCAGGCGCATGCTTGGGGAAATGAAGAACCTCCTCGAGACAGCCGCTGTGCAGCAGGCCGAGAGCTTGGAGTCACGCCGGCGCGGAGCAACCTCGGGGAAGCCGGCGGACGCGCCCCGCAACGAGCGTGAGATGTCCGTCCATCAGCCAAACGCCTCTCAAGCAAGGCCAGTCCGGGAGCGGATCATCGACAACCGGCCACCTCGAGACCCCAATGACGCCCGCAACGAGCTCACGCGGTTGCGGGGGGCAAATGCCAGGGCAGAGGAGGACGCGCTACAATACCAGCGTAAGCCCCGACGCAAGCACAAAGGTGGCGAGGAGCGAGGCTATAGTGTCCATCGAGGTGGGCGCTACGACAGCGAAGACGACCGGCAAACCCTCGAGCCCCCGGGCCCCAGGGTTTTCAGCCGAGTCATCCATACCTCAATCCTCCTCGACCGCTTTCGCCACCTACCAACATCGTGAAGTATGACGGGGGTCGAGCCCAAGCTGTGGCTCTCTGACTTCCACCTAGGCTGCCAATTGGGCGGGGCCAAGAACGACGACCACGTAATCATACGCCAACTCCCGCTCTACCTCTTGGACACCGCCCGTCGGTGGCTCGAGGGGCATGCGATGGGTGTCAATTCTACGCCAAGCAGACGCACCAGCCCGCACATGCCCTGCAGATGATCCCAATTACTTGGCCATTCGCCGTTTGGGGGCTCGACCTCATGGGTCCCCTCAAAAGGACAAGTGGAGGGTACACACACGTGCTCGTGGCCATCGACAAGTTCAGCAAGTGGATCGAGGCCAAGCCGATAGGCGACCCCACCTCCGAGAAGGCTGTCGAGTTCATCGCCAACATCATGTACCGGTTTGGGGTGCCTAACGTCATCATCACCGACAATGGCACTCAGTTCACAGGCAAAAAGTTCATCAACTTCTGCGATGGCAACAACATCCGCGTGAACTGGGCCTCGGTCGCATACTCTCAGTGCAACGGGCAGGTCGAGCGTGCTAACGGCATGATACTTCACGGGCTGAAGCCGAGGCTGTTCAGGACCCTCAAAAACTTCGGAAAGGGGTGGGCTGCCAAGCTCCCCTCGGTGTTGTGGGGCCTCAGGACAACGCCAAGTCGAGCCACCGGGTTCACTCCGTTCTTCCTGACCTACGGTGCCGAGGCCATCTTGCCTACGGACCTCGAGTATGGCTCCCCTCGACTTCGAGCCTACAACGAGCAAACCAACGACGAGAGGCTCGCCAACGCCAAGGACCAGCTCGAGGAAGCCCGAGACGCGGCGCTCATCAACTCCGCGCGCTACCAGCAAACGCTTCGACGCTATCACGATAAGCACATACGCAAGAGGGATCTGGCGGTGGGGGACCTCGTGCTTCGACGGCTGCAAGACAATCGAGGGCGCCACAAGCTCACTCCTCCGTGGGAAGGCCCATACACCATGGCTAAGGTGCTCAAGCCAGGAACATACAAGCTCTACGACGATCAAGGCAGAATCCTGGCGAACGCGTGGAACATCTATCAGCTACGTCGCTTCTACCCTTAAGGGCCTCGAGGCCCAGCACATTCTGTTGCTTTGTACAAACATGTCAAATATGAATGAACAATCTCGTGCATTGTCTTTTGTTTTACTTAGCAACTTAAGGTAGCCTCGACCCTGCCCTGCTCAGGGTCGAGCCTCCCTCGGGGGCACGGGGGGCCCCCAGACTCCGAAAAAAGCGCGTTTTCTTTCAAAAAATTCGACCCTCGTCTCGACTCGTGCCTCGAGTGAACTAGCGACGTCTAAATCCTAAAATACCTCGAGCCTCCAAGGGTCGGGAGGCGTCGACATAGACGGCCACCTACGCCCCCGGGCTACGGTACCCTACCTACGCCTCCCCTCGAGGAGCTCGCGACGTATCGAAGGAACACAGACTAAGCTAGCAGAAACTCGAGCTTGCAACAAAGAGAAGTGGTCAAACGCATTTGAAAAGAAAACAACTCCTTTAAACAAACAAGTCATATATACGTACGGGTCTCGACGGACCCTCATTCATGTCATAAAATTCTTACAAGGGCCTCGACGCCCAAATTTGGCACGCAGGCCCTAATCTTCGTCGGTATGATACTCCTCCCCGAGGTCTTCCATGGCGGGCTCAGCCTCGACACCCGAACTAGAGGGAGGAGGGTCCTCGACACCGCTGCTGGCGTCAGGAGGCAGCACGTCCTCCTCGAAGATCTTCGCGAGTGACGTCCCCGACCTCTCCATCTTCTCCAAGATCTTGTCGACACGGTGGTTGTTCCACTCCTCGTCCTTCCCCTCGATCTCGATGAAGCCATTGGCGACAACGTGGACCGGGAAGCGGAAGCCCGAGCGGACGACCGCAAGCGTCTGCTTGACGCCATGGTGGAGAGCTTGCCGGACACGGTCCCGCGCGGCTACGTCGAGGAAGCACAAGGCGTCGACCAAGGCGTCGCCTCGGGCCACCGCACCTTCTGCCGCAGCCATCGGAGGAACACCCCACATGGAGCCGAGCCGGTCGAGGGAAGCGCGAGCCCACTCCGCCACCATCGTCTCGTCTTGGAGTTGGTCCAAGAGAGCCTGGTTCGTCCCGCGGAGTTCCTTGACCGTCTTCTTGACCCCTGCGCAACAAACGAGGAAGAGTGAGACTGCAGCGTAACAAAAAACCTCGAGGCCCAAGCAAGGACAAGATGTAAGCCTTACCATTGCAATGTTGCCCCAGTTCGGCGAGGTCGCTGGTAAGGCCCTCAGCGCGCTGCTCGAGCCTGCGCTTCTCGGCCAGCATGAGGAGCTTCTCGGACCTAAACTCCTCGACCAGCTTGCCCGTATCCGCGAGGGCTAGATCCTTTCGGATCACCTCCTGCCGCGCCGCCACCCTTGCAGCTCGGGCGTCTTCGGCCTCTTTTTCCGCCACCTCCACTGCGGATCGAGCGGTGGCGGCTCCGCGTCGAGCGTCCTCGACTTCCTTTTTCATCGCCTCTGCTGCGGCTTGGGTGGTGGCGGCTTCGCCTTGGGCGTCAGCGACATTCTTCCTCGCCGCCTCCACTTCGGCCCGGGCAGAGGTGGCCTCGCTGCGGGCGTCGGCAGCCTCCTTCCTCGACGCCTCGAGGGCGGCGGCGACCTCCTCCTTGGCTCGAGCGGCCTCGCCTCGAGCCGCCCGGACTTCCGCCTCTGCCTCATTGAGCCGGCTCGCCATTTGGACGTTCCGGCCCAGCTCTGCACGGAGATCTCGAAGCTCCGCCTCCGCCCTCGCAAGAGCCGCTGCCACCTGCGCAGACCTACCCGCCTCCTCAGAGCAGGACCGCTCCGCCTCCGCCATGAGCTCGGCCACCTCCCGGAAGATGGACCGCACCTCGCGTGGGGCCCCCCGCTGGGCCAGTTGCTCGACGGGGACCATGGTAAGGGAAGGGCTCAGCGCGTCGGGAAACGGCCATACCGGTCGGTCAAGCTCGATGTCGGGCAGATCCTCCTCCGCCCCCAGCTGCCCCGACTGTGGCCCGCCGGCCGACGGCACGGGCCCCGGCTCCCTCCGTCCCTCCGCCGGCACCTCCTGTTGCTCCGCCGCCTCCCGAGGCGGCGTCACAACCTCGCGTGGGGGCGAAGACTCGAGCGGCGGCGGGTCGATCGAAAGGAGGCTCGACCCCGGGCCCTCTTCCCTGGCCGGGTCCTCCGGCGTCTTATCAGCGCTAGCCGGCACCTCGGGCGCCTCCACCATCGTCGGGCCCGCGGCGAGGAGCGGCTCCTGCTCCAGCTCGTTCAGGAGGTCCTCCATCATCGGCTCCTTCTCCGTCAACGCCTCTTCCCCCTTCACCTTCTCCGCAGCCCGGCTCGTGTTGGTCGGGGCCTCGAGGGGCGCAGACTCCTCAGCCCCAGACGCCGCTGGGGCCGTGCTTGCCCCGTCGCTCCCCCCAAAACAGTCGATGCAACTGGGGGGAGGGTGGCGCCCTCGGTAGATGCCGCAGGAGGAGGAGGAGGAGGAGGTGGTGGTGGCACTGCAGTGGACGTGGTGGTGGCGGGCTCGATGCCGTAAGCTGCGGCCCCTGCGATAAAAGATAACAGTAATGTCAGAACCCGGAAAGATGCCTCGACCCCTGTGGTCGATGGCGACGGCCTCACCAAAGTTTGCGACGATCATCTGGCTCCCTCGAGCCATAGCAGCCCGAGCCCTCTCCAGCCAAGCGGTTTCTCTAGCGGAGGAAGGTGCCATACCTCGAGGCGCCTGTGCCTCGGCGGAGGTCGAGGTCTAGGCCCGCTTGGATGCAGCAAGGTCCACCTCCTGGTAGGAGCGCTTTCCCCTAAGGAACCGGAGAGGACATGCGTCACCAAAAGTAAAGAGATAAAGCTTCACTACCAACGAAATCCAAGAGGATTACTCACCCAAAGCGGCGGCTGGGCTTCTTCCTGGAATCGCCGGACCCACTCAGGGGCTTCGAGCCCACCCCACGGCTCGAGCCCTGCGCCTGGGCCGTCTCCGCAGGGCTGGGATGGGGGGAGGGCTCCCGATGCCTCCCGTGGCTCGACCTCGAGGGAGAGCCCTCCTTCCGCCCCACATCGCGGGAGGGCGACCGTACCCCCCGCGTGCAGTCGTCGTGGCGCCTATCCCGACGCGGGCTCCGGGACCTGCTCTGGCGCTCGCGCTGGCGATCGCGCCCTCCCGCGTCCGCTTCTGTGTCCCGGCGGCGGTGCGGCGACGGACTCCGGGGACGCTCATGCCCCTGGTCACGAGACGCCCGGGGGCTCCCTCCCCGACGCTCGTGATGGTGCGGGCTCGGCGCCTTCTCCTGGCACCCGCTCCTCCGCGGGCTCGACCCCGACCTCGATGGCTCGCGGCGGTCAGACCCGGAGCCCCTCCCGGTGCGGTCACTGCCCCTCGAGGCTCGGCCCTTTTCGAGACCTCCCGCCTGGGCTGACGCGGGGGCGGCCTCCGTAGGTGCTGTGGCGGAGGCGCTCCGGGTTCGAGGCTTCCTTACGACAGGGGGCGCGTCCGGCCGGGAGCTCGACGTGCCCTGGGCCTCCGATGAGGCGGAGCTGGGCGTGGCCTTCTGCTGCTTCACCCCGCGCGGTACCTTCGCCGGGGGGACCTCGTAGATGTCCTCCTGCACAGGGGAGCGGTCAGCCCAGGTATCGCCGAACCCCGCGCGACTCAGGCGCACGTCCATCCCCTCGTCGTCACTCTCATCATCATCAGCATCATCATCCTCCTCCGAGCTCGAGGAGCTGAGCTCGGGGGACTCGTCCCCAGGCTGCCGATTGCGGCGAGCCTTCGCCAACCTTTGCTCCCGAGCCGACCGATGCAAGTTTTTGTTTTTCTCTTTCTTCTTTCTGGAATCCTTGTTCTCTTTTTCCTTTTGAGCAGAGAGGCGCCTCACCTGTGTCTCCACGGCGTCCTCCCTCACCGGGGGCCTCGAGGCACGACACGTGAACGCCCCCTGCGAAAGGAGGAAACGTGATGAGGAAAAAACACGAAAAGAAGGCGCGAGGTTCGAAGAAGAAAGAAGGAGGGGAGGCTCGAGATGGGCTAGCTCGATGGGGACCTACCAGATCGAGGCACCCCTCGTCGGGCGCCCTAGGGATTAGCTTAGTACTCTCCGGGGCGAACGACCCATGGATCGTAATCGACACCCGGGAGATGCCCTCGCTGCAGGGCAATCCCTCCTCGGCCATCCTCGACCCGCTCAGCGCTTCGGCCGTGGCCTTCTCCCCCATTTGGTGGAACGCCCAGATGACCGCCGGGACGGTCAACCCCTCCTCGTCCACCAGCTTCTTCATCAGCTTCATCAACGACACCAGGTGGCGCTGCCTGTCTGCCATGACGCCCCAGATCCACTGGTCCGGGCGCCGGTCGAGCACCCTGCCGGTATACTGCGGAAGGAGCCCTCCCTCGTTCCGCAGATAGAACCAGTGCTCGTCCCACCCCGACTGGTTGGTCGAGAGCCTGTGGTGGAGATACTCACGGGGGACGCCGGCCGACGAAGGCCCGGTCCGCATGGTGATGGCGAGGGAGCCGGCGCGCACGAGTCGCTTCCCGCTGGGCTTCAGCATCTTGGTGAAGAGCTCGCCCCGGAAGATGTGAACGAACATCTCCCAATGCGGCTCCATCTTCAAGTACCCCTCGCACAACGCAGCGAAGATGGCGGCGTGCGAGATCGAGTTGCGGGAGAAGTGTTGAAGCTCCACCCCGTAGTGGTGGGTTAACGCCCGCATGAAGCGGCTCGGCGGGACGCCGAGCCCCAAGCGGTGGTAACGGGTGAAGCTCACCACGTACCCCTCCGGCGGGTGCGGCTCCCGGTGGTCCTCCGACTGGATGACCCACCACGCAGATCCCTCCTCTGGGTTGGGACGAAGAAGCCCCTGAGCCACCAGCGAGTCCATCTCGCGCCGCGTCACCTTCGACCGTCTCCAGGCCTCGGCCGGCTGCGGCGAGGTCTTGTCGGCCATGGCAACGATGGCGCGGGCTTTGACGACGGACGAACGGCCGGGGAGGTTGCTGGCTGCGGGCTCAGGAGGAAGGGGTGCGGGAACTGTGGCGGCTATGGAGGCAAAGGCAAAGAGAAGAGCCCTCTCCCCCTCTCTCGGTATTTATACGAAAGAACCCCAACAGGCGAGGCGTCCCACGACGACGAAAAAGGTAACCGCATAGCATTTAATGCGCCAACCTAACCACGTCTCGAGCCGGATGCAGGGTACACGCGGCAGCTCTCCATTCGCTCCACTACCCGGGCCCGCCACAACCGTCGCCCCGGCTTCGCGTCCACCGCCCTCCCCGACAGATTTCGCCTAAAAAGGCGCGTTCGACGGGACACCAAGATTCCAAGCGACGAAGGCTTCTTCACGAAGGTAAAAACGGGCCCCGGCCCTAAGCCTCGAGGCAGCGAAGGCTGGCCCTCGAAAAAGGGTTCGACAGCCGGCCTCGAGCACCCGAGTCAGGGACACCAAGGGGCGCCACCCGCAGCATCGCTCGAGGGCCAAGCCCTCGAGGCCCCTCACGTGTATCCAAGGCAGGGAGCACCACATGCAGTGAGATCCCCTCGGAGGGAGGCGTCGAGCCACCGGGCCCTATCGAATGGACCCGGCACTCCTGCAGACCGAGCGCCCATGCTTTATGAGATCGCCTCCGGACCACAGTCGATCCTATCGAACGGGGCACGAGGTCTCACTTGGATCCCCCGTTACCAGCTCACCGGGAACCTCGATACTTGCCCGCTCGTGGTAGTACGAGGCATCCCCCCTCGCATCCGAACGAAAGGACTCGGCGGGATGACAAGCCAGGGCAACCGACGTGTCGGACAGCTCGAAGAGCCGACCGGTCGGTTCAGCCTGGCACCCCTCGACGAAAGAGGGTTAAACAACTCGGGGGCTCGACACTCCCGAACCTAAAAAACGTAATTAACACTCACACTCAAAGCCCACGAGGGAGTCCTAACCACTCCCTCGTGGCCTCGGGGGCTACACCCGCGGGTGTCGCTCGCACGACACCCGCGGAATCAACACAGCCGAACCCTCGAGATCCAGTTAGCCAAAACCCTCGAAATCCAAAGTCGAGAGCCCCTGCTCAAGTGCAAGCACTCAAACAAGGGCTCGGGGGCTACTGTCGGGGAACGCCAAAGGGGTACCCCCAATCAACGCAAAACACACGGGTTAAAACCTAGAACACCAATTAATAGTAAGCCCAGCTGGACTTAACCACCCGAATACCAACCTGTCAAAGCCCATAACACTGGCCCACCACGGGGAAGCCTAGGCCCGCCGAATGCCTCACAAACCACCTCGTGGTAGCCTGCCCCTCGAGCCCTGGCTCAAGGGGTTCGAGCCCGCCACCGCCATACACCACCCCTCGAGACCCGGCACAGGGCCCTCGAGCCTCGCTGGCCCGGCTGCCTGCCCCTCGAGGGCACATCACGCCCCTCGAGCAGCGCCAAGCACTGGATGCCAACCCCACACCAAACATTTAATGCACTCACCTACCCCCGTCATGTCCTCTGAGACGCAGCATGCGCCATAGTAAACCGAAGTCTGAGTCAAACCTCCTTTTTACCATAAGCATGGGTGAAAAGGCACTAGTACAGCACTGTTCGACCATACCCTGCACTGTGGCACGTCCCGGTCACATCTCGAGACCCGGATTTCTGCTGTACGACCAGGTTCCCCGGAGCTCGCCCATACCTGCGGAGCTCGAGCCTCCCGCAGGCGCCACCTCGAGGCCGGTTCTGCGCCCCTCGAGCCCTAATTGCTGTCATATGATTGGAGGACAGGTACCCCTAAGACCCGGCGGGACTATGCACATATCGTACGTGCCGGGATGGGCGGTGCACGGCCTCCACGTCGCCACGCCTCCACATCCGCACCCGGGATGGAGGCCACGCTTCAAGGACGCCCCAACAGCAACCCCCACGTCGGCTACAATGTCTTCGACAAGACAGGGTTCCTACCCTTCTCCGTATTGGGCACCGTACGCCCCAACACCTATAATACCCTTGTGTAACCCTGGCCTCCCCTTGCTCTATAAAAGGGGACACCAGGGCCCTCATTCCGCCGGTTACAGAGACGTTAGAACGCACATACGCCCATACACCCTCACACGCAAATCCGGACCCCGGTCCACGCTTGCCAAGCTTGTATTCGCCCCTGTACAAGCACTTCGGTGCAAGTAATACAAGGATTCCCTCCCCCGCTGGACGTAGGGCCTTCTTTGCCCGAACCAGGATAAATCTTGTGTCACCTTGCATCACCATCCAGGGAGAGAGCACGCGATCATATTACTAGTTGGTGCTATACCCCCGGGGTAGAAACACCGACACACACTGCTCTAGGTAAATTACAGGTAAAGAAAAGATGGACATCATTTTCAATTTGACCACAAGAGGAGCAGTGGTTGTCAATGTTGCTGGAAAAGCGGTCTGCTCTTTCAGCTGTAGAAAGAGCTCTCCTAATGAGACGCCAAGAGAAAGCTTTTATTATGGGTGGAAGTTGATTACATTTCCATATGCGCTGTAGTATGGTGAGGGACTGGGCGCTGATGCCTCTAGATCCTTGTTGTGGTACCTGAAATTGTTGTTGAGTTTGCAGGAAACGATATACAGATTTAGTGGAGCACTTACCATCTTTGGCAGGAATCCATCAAAGGACATCTGGTTGGTCTGTTGCTACTGTTGGAATTTCCTTGATTACCTGAATAGCATTTTGGTCAAAGATAGCTGATAAGAGAGGTAAATTCAAAGATGATGTTTCAGTAGACCATAGGTCTGCACAGACGATGGCAGAGGCTGTTGAGTTACTGGCAACAACAGGTGGTTATGAATATTTTGCCAGCGGACACCATGGAGATGACCAAATAGAAGAGTTCCCTGCATGTAACTGGAGTATGGAATTAGAGAGCAAGTCAGTTTTTATCTGAGTAATGGATGACCAAAAGACAGATTTAGAGGTGGTAGTGGCAGTCGTCCAAAAGGAGGTATTGGGGAAGTACTTTGCTTTGAGGATCGAGGTTAGGAGAGGGGTTTTTTTGGTGGCTATGTTCCAGGCTGCATGAATAATGAGACTTTTGTTTACCGTGTGAAGATCCCTGATTCCTAAACCACCTTTTTCTTTTGGCTGACAGATGCCAGAGAACTCAAGGCCAGGTACGAACCATCTGACTGTCCAAGCACTTATAATCACCATATATCTGAGTGAGTAACCACATGCATATATTAAAATTTTCTCAGGCAATAAATGCTAAATCAATACTCATATCAGAAGATCTATTGAGATTATGCAACTATTCATACAAAAGGGATGAAAACGGTTGGAAAATCCATCAACTGTTTTCTACTTTTACATTTAAATACGAAAATGGTAAAACCGTACCAGACACGAAAACGAATGTGAACCTACAGAATTTGAAAAACGAAGCAATTTGAGCGGAATTATGTCAAACATGGTCAATATACCAATGTTCAATACAGAACGCTGACCTGTAAGACCAAGTCCATAACAATTAACTAGTGCATA
Source organism: Coix lacryma-jobi var. lacryma-jobi (assembly GCA_009763385.1). Taxonomy (NCBI): domain Eukaryota; kingdom Viridiplantae; phylum Streptophyta; class Magnoliopsida; order Poales; family Poaceae; genus Coix; species Coix lacryma-jobi. The sequence continues at coordinate 28,178,414 of CM019829.1, forward strand.
TAATTGATAATTAACAAGTACATGACTTTTGGTCCTAAGTATTAACACAGTTAGATGATACCCCACGCGTTGCTGCAGGAAATCTTATGTCTTTTAAGCACTAGAAATTGTAGTTATGCTATGATAAAATTAACAAGTCTTAAAAAACACAGTGCCTCACACCACGACGTGTCTTTTTGTTTGTCATACTCATATGGCAATGTCAACGTGGCCCTTTTGCATACTTTTAGTAAGCAAACTTTTAGAGTAAACACAAAACACAGGATGCACAGAGAATCAAGAATTCTAAATTGGAACGCCTATGCTGAAGACTAGTTGTGGAGAAGTTATCCATGATCCTTCAAACCATGTGTCTCCTGTGGGAAAAAAAGCCACAATATACTTAAAAAATCAGCTATTGACTTGTAGCCTCACGACGCATATGGACAGAATAGCGGACTCTAGCCCAGTTGTTTCATCCTTGCGTCTTATCCTCGACCGCGCGCTTCTCCTGCTATCAGTCTGTCACGCATCTCTCTGTTTCAGCCAATCTTTTTTCCTCAATTGCAGAACCCCAAATTGACAGTCTAGAACAACACTGCAGCAAAACCTCACCGGCAACATAGAGGAGGAGGAGGCAGTCCTAGCTCCTAGGCATGAACTGGAGTCGGAGAGTAAGGAAGAGGTAGACTTCACGAAATTGCATGAAAATAAATTAGTGAGGTTCTCCTATTTAGGTATAGTACATAGCCTACACACAAATACAAGTCTAGAATAAACAATTAACATGAACAACTAGCATAACATCTAATGTTCATCAACATCATCCACGAGGCCTGGATCACTTTCCATGTGTTTTGCTTCCTTGTTGTCCTCCTCAGTGTCCTCACGCGCCTCATTATTCTTCTCCCATAAGTTTGTAAAGTGAATTCAAACTAGATGTAGCAACTAGCATACTCCCTCCGTCCCAAAATAGAGGTCGCTATGGGTTGCGTGCTGGTCAAACTTTCTCAACTTTGACCAAGTTTATAGAAAATTTGTGCAACATTTATATCTCCAAATAAGTTCATTATGAAAGTATATTTAATGATCTATCTAATGATACTAATTATATATTATAAATATTAATATATTTTTATATATAATTGGTCAAAGCTAAAAAAAGCTGACTTCTCAGGAAGCGAGAACGACTTCTATTTTGGGACGGAGGGAGTATGTTAGAGGCAGTCAATAAACATACCTCAATTTTAAGTTAAGCCACAACATTAGCCAAAGCCTCAACCTCAAGATCACTCACAATTGATCCGACCATTTTAGAATCCGAACAAAAAATGAGAAAGAAAGGAAAATGAGCAATGCATTATTATTTTGTAATCATAACTGTCCAATTGAAAAAAAACACATAAAATGAGCACCTTTTCTTGCTACAGTAACCCAATCATTTATATATGCAAATTAATGTGTACCATATCTCAAGATCAAGACGACTACGATAAGGATCAACAACACGACCAACATCACTAAAAGTGGACTTGGATGCTATTGTTGATACTTGTATGGCCATTACATCGTGAACAATTTGCAAAAGGATAGGATATTGTTCTCTCTTGTTTTTTCACCATGCTAAGATGTCAAATTCACAAACAATTTTCAGAAGTTGTCGTGCAATATCCTCTCCAACACATTTAACTCAACCATAGCAGGTTCACTTGCAATAAATAAGAATTCTTTGTGGTCATGATCTACATTTCCCATTAATATCAATTGTGTTACTAGGTCCACATGCAGCCCTTTACTATTTTTCTTTGACGATGGGGGAGCAGAACTAACAGAAAAGATGTACAATTTTTTTTACCACACTAGCGAACTCATCAAGTTAAACGTGATAATGATCACCGTAGAACTTCTTCATGTAGAACTGGAGGCAGGGAATGATGTATAACCATGCACGCATTCACTCAAATTCAGAGAAATTAATGGATGTCAGTAAATGTTCAATCACATCCTCGTTTTGTTCAGGTTCAGAGAAGAAAGTACATGGTGGCTCTAGCTCCAAAACCAAAGGTAGGACCAAATTAGCAACACCAACTCTTAGTATCTGTCTGAAACAATTGTAGACTTCGCATATGGATGATTGTTCTTCTCTCTGAGTGTTCATTTTTTCATATGCTTTCTAATCAGGTAATTGAGTTCAAAACATTGTAGAAAATGACTTTGTGCATGCGACTGTCATGTTTAGTTCCAAAAAAATTTCAAGATTCTCAGTCACATCGAATTTTTAGACGCATGCATGAAGCATGAAATATAGGTAAAAAAACTAATTGCACAGTTTGTCTGTAAATGTCGAGACGAATCTTTTAAACCTAGTTAGTCCATGTATGGACAAAGTTTGACAAATAACAACAAAAGTGCTACAAAAACTTTTCCCCAAAAATTTTGCGAACTAAACATGGTCGAAGAAGCATAGATCTTCCATTTCCTATCTCAAAAAGAAATGCAAGAACTTATGGGATTATTAGGATAATTTGAGCTGGATTGGAAACGTATGCAATCCCTCAATCAGGCACCTCAATCAAATTAATACGATAAAATCAAACCTCTTCAGCTAACCGAGACATATATAATTAAGATGCCACTAATAATCAACACCTGTATATTGGAAGTCCTTACATTTGTGGCAAAACTTTAAATCATACAAGTCTTTCAATTTCTAGATAAACGGAGATGTCAGGTACTAACGTAACATTATGACATCATAGCAGTGTAATGTTTAATATTTAGTTTCCACTTAAATATTGTATAAGATGTATAGTTTGATAGATAAGTCTATGAACCATAGGAAAGGAAATAAGGCTTTCAAAATTATTGTGAGGCCAGCACGGCGCATTGGCCTGGCCCGCAAAGCCATTTGCCAGAGGTTGGTGCGTGACTACCTCTGTTAATAGAAAACGTCTGTCATGCTTCTAGTAGTGCATGTGCAGTGTAACCATCCACTCAAATTCAGTCAAAGAAGAGCAGCATGTCAGTAATTTTTTATTTACTTGGTTCAGTTCAATTTTAGCCTTTAGACCCGAACCTAGACAGTTATTCTACCAAATTGGATCTAGCAAAAAACGGTCGCATGCTCATTACTCAGCTTATGAGCTCACTAACTATCGTGGTCAGTGCATTGATTTTTCCCTTGTTGTAGTATCCTCAAAACCGTAAGGCCTCTGAAAATGTAGTGGTGTAAGCTTCCTCAACTTCAGACCAGACCACATCACTAATTTTTCAATTACTTTGTTTGGTTCAGTTTTAGCCTTAGCCCAGAACCTAGATATTCATTCTACCCAATTTGATCTAGCAAAACACGGGTGCACGCTCACTAGATACTTGGCAGTGGAGCTCAGCAATGTCAGGAGGCTCAGCAATGTCTTGATCAGCGCATTGATTTTTCCCTTGTTGGAGCATTCTCAAGAGCTAAATACTCAGGTCTCGCTCCTATCCGTCTTCCCAAGCTTCGGGTTGTCTTGAGTGGAAATGCTTCCTGTCTGTCCAAGGCTCCAAGCTTCTGGAGGTTTGGCCAGGTTAGCGCACTACTGTGCTCCATAATCCTTCACCTGCCCTGAAAGTCCATTGCACACGTAGGCAGTGGCTTAAAAACAAGTTAGCTTGGAGCCTTGGAGCAGGCATTCCTCCAACAAAGAGCATTTCTGATACCTCCCAAACCTAGTGGAAGACTAGAAATAGAGTGGAGGAATCTCCGTGAACATATACCACTCATCTCACTGCCTATTTCAAAAAGAACTGTTGGTCTATTTTGGTTCAAGAGAAGAAAACTGAAGCAAGAGCTCATACGTATACTCCCATGATGCAGCTGTCACTACAACATAAATGGCCTTTGGACGATCTATCAACTGAGCTATAGTCTCGGCAAAAAATTGCGTCTGGGGCTAAAGACTTTTAGTCCCGGTTGGTAAAACCAACCGAGACTAAAGGTGAACCTTTAGTCCCGGTTGGTATTACTAACCCGGACTAAAGGACCCGGACTAAAGGTCCTCCAACCTTTAGTCCCAGTTGGTAATACCAACCGGGATTAAAGGGTGACCTTTTAGCTCCGGTTGGTAACACTAACCGAGGCTAAAGATCCTTCACGAGTGTATTCGAAAGTAAAATGTCTAAAACTGTATCACGTGGATTGTGTAGCTTAGTTGGTAAGCGTGCGTGAGGCGAGAGGTGCTGAGTTCGAATCTCAGAAACGCACATTCATTTTTTTCTCACGGGAGCCTTTAGCCCCGGTTGGGAGCACCCGGGGCTAAAGGCTCACACCTTTAGTCCCGGATTGCTAGTCCCGGTTGGGAAAACCGGTGCTAAAGCCCCTTCCCAACCTGGGCTAAAGCCTGTTTCTGTAGTAGTAGTGTGTAGTGTGTTTCTTCTCCCTCGTTCTTCCTTTATATTGACACCCCTCCCATTCTCTACACAATAGAGCACGTTATCACATTCAGGATATATATAGAAGGTTTGGTTCCATGATTAATTAATGGAGGCATTCACAACGCTTTGTAGCACATATATAGCAATGAGTATGAAAAATCATTCATATACATATATGTCTGTGATATGATGAAATCGCCATGATATGCTAGCTATCTCGTTGTACAGTACAGGATAGAATAGAGTACATGTTTTGGCTTTCAATATATATAAGTCGGGCTAATGCCTTTGGTCTAAGAAAATAGATTACGATGATGTTTTGGCTTTCAATATAGTCAGGCTAATGTGCCTTTGGTCTAAAAAAAAGATTACAATGTTGTAATCCATACTGTAATTCTGTAAATCATATCATGGCGCGATCATAACCACATCTCACCTTCTTGTACCAGTGAATAGTCAAGTGTGTGTGGCCGAGTTTACAATCGTGTACAGGCGGCTGCACAATTTTGTTTGTACGAGACCTACATGAAAAAGTCACATCGAGGCTTAAAAGGCAATACAAATCAGGATTTATTTCGGCGGTTGATAATTGTATGTACAAAAAAGGTCAAAATTTTGTTACAATATATAATACAAGGGCTACACATTCAATATCATCACTGCCAAATTATCTTAGAGGGTGTTTGGTTCCACCTCACTAAACTTTAGTCACTAAACTTTAGTCTCTTTTACATAAAAAGTATTTAGTCCATTTTAGTAGGGGTGTTTGGCATTTTAGCCACTAAAAGTGATTAAAGTTTAGTAACTAAAGTTTAGTGGGGTGAAACCAAACACCCCCCACTACAGCAGAACGAGGCTTTGCCGAGTGCTGGAAGCACTCGGCGAAGGCCCTTTCGCACTCGGCGAAGCCTTCGCCGAGTGCCGCACTCGGCGAAGAATATAACGGCAAAGATTTCTTTGCCGAGTGCCAAATATCGGGCACTCGGTGAAGGCTTCGCCGAGTGCTGACATATTTGGCACTCGGCAAAGAAAAAAATAAAAAAACCCCGAAAAAATAGGGAAAATTTTTTATTTAATTGGAGGAGGGGCCCACTGGGCAGCGCCCACTTGTCGCCCTCGAAATCGCAAGTTCTACTATTTTTCACGCAATTTTCTCTCACGCAGAAAGCAGGATTCGAACTCACGACCTCTCGTTCGCGCGGAGCCTCCTCTACCACTGTACTACACACGTTCCATCTCCGTTTCGATTACCCATATATTATACTAAACCATGTGTAACTTGCTTATTTGAGGCCTAAACGAATTCAAATCAAAAAATTGTAAACTACAAAGTTTTCTAACTTTTCAAGATCTACAACTTTTATTTTGGTAGTTTTTCCATCCGAGGTCGTTTATAAAAATTTGAATTTTAAATTTTACAATTTGAAACGTAGTTTTCGTTGACAAGATGATTTCAAATCAAAAAGTTGTCAACACCAAAGTTTCATAACTTTTTGATATCTACAACTTTCATTTTGGTCATTTCTCCATCTGAGGTATTTTGAAAAATTTGAATTTTAAAATTTTCAAATTCGACGCAGTTTTGCATAACTAGATGACTTCAAATTAAAAAGTTATCAACTACAAACTTTCATAACTTGTCAAGATCTACAAAGTTTATTTTGGTTGTTTGACTATTTGTGCATCCGACATTGTGGTTCTAATATTATTCATAAACATTATATATCACTCTTGTAGTTTTATAAACTACCGGAGACATATATAAGATTTGTGAACGAATTTATTTTAAATTTGTCAAATGAAAAAATCACCAAAACAAAAATTGTTCATCTTGATAAGTTAACCAACTTTGTAGTTAAAAACTTTTTCATTTGGATTAATTTACTGCTTCAAAATGTAATTTAAAAACTGGCTTTGCCGAGTGTCAGAAAAAAAACACTAGGCAAAGAGCTCTTTGCCGAGTGCCACGTGGCTGGCACTCGGCAAAGGCACCTCTTTGCCGAGTGCCACGTGGCCGGCACTCGGCAAAGGCACCTCTTTGCCGAGTGCCAGCCACGTGGCACTCGGCAAAGAACCGCCCACGTGGCACAATTCGGGGCCACATGCTTTGCCGAGTGCCACGTGGCTGACACTCGGCAAAGAGCCCCTCTTTGCCGAGTGCCGGCCACGTGGCACTCGGCAAAGCATGCTTTGCCTTGTGTTTGCGCTTTGCCGAGTGCCACGTGGCCGGCACTCGGCAAAGAGGCTCTTTGCCCAGTGCCCGAAATTTGGCACTCGGCAAAGCCACAGGCACTCGGCAAAGATTGATTTTCCCGTAGTGCCCTTAATAATTATGTGAAGAATACATGTTTCCAACACTCCAAACACCACCTTTTCTGTATGTAAAGGGCCAGTAGATGACCCAGATTGGGATCAAACTGGGCCAAATCAAAGATGAGTGTGATCGACTTGCTTTGCTTCACTCCCTATATTAGCCGTGCAGTAGTTTAGTATAACATGCTTCCAGCAGGTTGTCAATGTGTGAATTGTGCCATGTGCAAACTTTATATATCACAAGAAATGTGCTTCTTTTTCTAGTTTTTTTGTAGCTCTCCTCGAGTTGTAAGAGTTTGTTGGATTTGACATCTCCATCACCTACACATGGCACATGATATATATACCTTGAGCGGACGGAGCCGTGCGATTCGGTTAGGTAAATTCTCAATTCTTCTAATATGCAAATGTTTTTCAACAGTATATTTTTGGATCAAGTATGCCCCAAATTACTTGGGCATTTGAGCTCAAGTCCTAGCGTAGCTGGGTCTTGGCATCTTAGAGCTCATGATATTCCTGTGTGCATATGATCTAATTGGTGATAAGTAGTTTTGCACACAACCAGCACACATGTACTTTTATGTTGCTACTATTGTGCCGCTGTTTACAGGAGCTTCCATGGGATGGTCACTGATAACGATGGCTGAAGACATTCATTCCACTATAGCCAAACCAACCAGGCAGCAATCGTTTATCAAGATGACAGAAGCTGCCTGCCGCGCATCCACATAGTTAGTGACCCACAGAGGGACCACCATTGCGGGCACATATACTGACCCATCCACCCCAGCACGCCTGTGCTAGAGAGCTTGTGTCACTTAATTATGGAGCCACATGAGACGTCTCTTTTGACGCAAAATATAACAACACAAGTAATGCAAGTGCTCCTGATGCCTCCTACTCCTATATGGATGCAATTTCTATAGCAATTAAGGTCTCTAGCGGAGAGCAGCAAAGGCCAATCACTACTACTGACTGCTGCTCCCTTATACATGCTATTTTATATATAGACAAGGTTTGAGGGCCGGATCATGAGAATTCACAGGGAGGTACAATCTGATTCACTGTGCACTTATAACCACTGTATATGAGTGAGTAACAATCCATTGAATCCACAGAGTAACAACTTCGGTTTTCATCATTTCTCCATCCTAGGTTGTTCAAAATTTTGAATTTCAAATATGATAATTTTAAACGTATTTTTCCTTGGATAAATTATTTCAAATAAAATATTTGTTAACTATAAAGTTATATAGCTCTACAAGACATACAACTTTGTTTCTTCTCGTTTCTCTCATCGTTTGAATTTTTTTAATTTTGAGTTTCAATATGTGAGGACATCAATCTAAATTTAGGGACCATAGATTATTTCAAATAAAAAAGTTCTCAACTACAATATTGCATATCTTTCATCTGATATCATTTGGAAAACTAAAAAATAATTTCAAAATCTGAGAACTTTAAAGAAAAACATGTGTGATTTAAATGATTTCATATGAGAAAACATCATGAACTACAAAGTTGTAGATCTTTTTGAGTTATAAAATTTGGTACAAATTTTATCTTCATCCAACTTCATTTGATAAAGTTACAAATTTTACTATGCTACACCTGTTTTTAGAGATGGCTCTAGATCCGGCTGTTTCTAAAAATAGATTTCTAACTGCCTTTAGCTATTGACGTTTAGATGTGGCTGGATGTGGAACTGTCTCTAAAGACATGTTATTTTTAGAGCGGATGAAAAAACTAGCCATCTACAAAAAAAAAACAATTATGACATGCAGCTTGGTTTCGAAAAATGTTCTTAGAGGCATTTGAGCTCAGGGTGTCACTATGCAAAAGTAAGCGATGTTTCCTTACAGGACCGAACTGATGGTAAATATGTTTTGCCTTCAGCGGGCAGTTGTATTTCCATATATATGTTGCCAATGTGGCATTGCTTACATCTTTATATATAGTTTATTTAGTGCATTTTGCAGCAACACACATAGGCTCCCTAGGAATAATGCTCATTAGCTGTGACAACAACGAAACACCTGTTCCATCATCTAGAAAACAACTAGGGTAACCACTACAGGGACGAACGAACCACTACGGCAGATGTTGACAGATTGAATCTATGTCGGGCATCAACAACTGACACATAGGTATCCATCCTTCTTGGCACACATGTACTCGAGAGCTTGTGCTTGTTGTCACCTTATGGAGAGCAGAAGTGGTGAAGCGACGCAGGTGCTCCCGGTGCTTCCTACTCCTATAGTCCTATATACATAATACCACAGCATGCTAAGTATTACAAACACTGCTTACCTTTCGTTTTATATATAGACAAGGTTTTGATTAAGGCTGGGGGCCAGGACCTCTACTCTGCACAAGGCATATATTGCTGGGGAGGTACAATTCGATTGTCCATGCACTTATAGCCACCATATATGTGAGTAGTATATAACCATCTGTTGAATTTTAGTCAGGCAGTACATGTTGAAAATGTTGAACCAATCCTGATACCATTACATCTCCAGATATTATTATGCAACCAGAGGACTGGTGCCTTGTGCGGTCAAGTTAGGCTCAATTTGCTCATCAATATACAAATTAAGACATGCATGTAGACTAGAATGTGTTATGGTTTTATATTTTCATTAAGGGGCCGTTTGGATCCCTTTATTTTGGAGGAATTGGTAACATATATATAGAAGGCTACACGTCCACAAAGTGCAGTGGTATGTCCATATATATATAGACATATAGTTTAGCTGGAGTGCACACTACTGTATAGTTAAGTATTTCACTACCTCCTTGTCCATGCATGTGACATCTTTCATTTGGTCCATACAAGTGCCGGTGAAAGGTAGAGAATGAAGCTAGTTCTCCAAGTCATGTGTATATAGGTTATATGGATGGACTAATAAATCAATTTGTCTTTTTGTAGTTTGTATTGCTTAGGCATATTAGGCATTGGCAACTCTTGTGTTACTCGAGATCGGGGTCGTAAGTAGCACCTGAACTCATCATATTGCTTATTGCTTATTTCTTCTAATCCTTTAGATATAAATATATATAAATATCAATTTAAACATGATACATGTGCCTCCAACAATTACGTTTTGTAGGATCGTGTAGAAGTGGCATGAGAAGCAGGAGTTAAGTCTACACGATCCCCTTGGACGAGTCATACAATGCAGGCGTGGACAGCTAGCAAAGATCAACTAAGGAGCTGTGCAGCGTGAAGAGTTCCCTGGTTGAAGTGCTAGATGTATGATATCATGTCAGGCTCGATCTAGACTAGTGCTGAGGCACCCTTCCATCTTACATACCGAGGCAATGCTCTCAAACACACGGTCTCTAGATGATGTCGTTGCTGTGTACATGGTGATCTTGGTCCGCGCCGAGGATTTCATTATATTCGTGTGGGACGGCCGGCACAACCCTGTGCTTGCCGGACAATTACAGCATCTAGGAGGCATGATGCATGATCAAGCTCAGGATCACGTTGTGAACTTCTGCTATTATACCAAATAATGTCTAATAACCCTACTTGTTAGAAGTTAAATATTTGAGTGAAAGAAAAAGAACACAATCATGCATGAGATGCAGCAGCAAATACACACATGTATGACGACCAAATTAACCGTTGACAGTGGAAATTAATTAACAGGCAGAGAAGAAGGATGAGCAAACAAACCATCTGGGGCTGTGCAAACTGGCTATATGTATCACATATTACAAACTATGCTCATCGCTTATTATTTTACGGATGATAAAATAACGCTGGATGCACCATCACGAGGTTATTTACCATTTTAAGATGAAGGGGGCCATCCAGCTGGCAGGATACTATTCCAGCAATGGTTTTCAGTTTATGACGACTGAAAGGCATATTATATGTAGAATCAGAAACTTTTAATCTCATCGTGACCCAGCTGGTATGAAGTTGTTCCCCTGGGCACTTTCCAATCACTACAGAAACCTAGGCTTTGCCGAGTGCCAAATTTCGGGCACTGGGCAAAGAGCCTCTTTGCCGAGTGCCGGCCATGTGGCACTCGGCAAAGAGCAAACACAAGGCAAAGGATGCTTTGCCGAGTGTCCGACACTCGGCAAAGAAAGGCACTCGGCAAAGGCACCTCTTTGCCGAGTGCCAGCCACGTGGCACTCGGCAAAGAATGTGGCCCCGAACTGTGCCACGTGGTCGGGTCTTTGCCGAGTGCCGCCAGGCTGGCACTCGGCAAAGAGCTCTTTGCGTAGTGTTTTTTGATACTCGGCAAAGCCAGTTTTTAAATTACATTTTGAAGCAGTAAATTAATCCAAATGAAAAAGTTTTTAACTACAAAGTTGGTTAACTTATCAAGATGAACAATTTTTGTTTTGGTGATTTCTTCATTTGACAAATTTAAAATAAATTCGTTCACAAATTTATATATCTCTTCGGTAGTTTATAAAACTACAAGAGTGATATATAATGTTTGTGAATAATATTAGAACCACAATGTCGGATGCATAAATGGTCAAACAACCAAAATAAACTTTGTAGATCTTGACAAGTTATGAAAGTTTGTAGTTGATAACTTTTTAATTTGAAGTCATCTAGTTATGCAAAACTGCGTTCGAATTTAAAAAATTTAAAATCCGAATTTTTTAAAATACCTCGGATGGAGAAATGACCAAAATAAAAGTTGTAGATCTCGAAAAGTTATGAAACTTTGGTGTTGACATCCTTTTGAATTGAAATCATCTTGTCAACTAAAACTACGTTCGAAATTGTCAAATTGAAATTCAAATTTTTATAAACGACCTCAGATGGAAAAACTACCAAAATAAAAGTTGTAGATCTCAAAAAGTTAGAAAACTTTGTAGTTGACAACTTTTTGATTTGAATTTGTTTAAGGCCTCAAATAAGCAAGTTACACACGGTTTAGTATAATATATGGTAATCGAAACGGAGATGGAACGTATATGAGTGTGTAGTGCAGTGGCAGAGGAGGCTCCGCGCGAACGAGAGGTCATGAGCCTGCTGACTGCGTGAGAGAAAATTGCATGAAAAAATAGCAGAACTTGCAATTTCGAGGGAGACGAGTGGGCGCTGCCTAGTTGTGTCTCTCTCCCAATTAAATAAAATTTTTTCCCTATTTTTTCAGGTTTTTTCGTTTTTTTCTTTGCCAAGTGTCATGTCAGCACTCGGCGAAGCCTTCGCCGAGTGTCCGATATTTAGCATTCGGCAAAGAGCCCTTTACCGACATTTTCTTTGCCGGGTGCTTTTTACCGAATGCGGCACTCGGCAAAGCCTTCGCCAAGTGCAAAAGGCTCTTTGCCGAGTGCTGCCAGCATTCGACGAAGAACCGAGTGCTGTAGTGAATCCTGATCGACCGTAGCATTCATATGGTACAGGTGACTTGTGAGGCCCTCGCGCTAGTAGTACCGGAGGTAAGGATCGTCACAATAGACAAAAGAATGAAAAATATACTAATTGGCCACTACTCCCTCCATCCCAAATTATAAGACATTCCAAGAATCTTGGAGAGTCAAAGTTTTTCAACTTTGACCAAATTTATATAATAAGATAATAATATTTATGATATCAACTAAGTGCAATTAGATTCTCCATTAGTTATATTTCCATAATATGTATATTTGATGGTATAAATCTTTATATTTTTCTCTATAATTTTGGTCAAAGTTGAAAAACTTTGACTCTCCAACATTCTTGGAACGTGTTATAATTTGGAATAGAGGGAGTATTTACTATGAGCAGCCTTCCGCAGTCAGCATTGTGTGAGGACGGTCCTCATGAATTTGGACAAGGAAAAGACTTGTTCTCACTACTGGAAAATTCATCTTTATTACCAAGGGTCAGACTCTTTGCCGAGTGTTTTTTTTCACAATCAACTTAGAGCTCTTCTTTGCCGAGGTATTAACAACTTTATGTGTATACCACGTGGATATGTACAGTCGTCATGATGCATAATACTATATCTATAAATGCTTCGGATGTCGGATCTATCGATCATTCCTTTCTCCTAATTCTGATCCTGCTAGCCTAATTTGCCCATTCATCTCTTTTCTATCCTCGATCTGCTACTATATATAACACCTTTCTGCGGTTCCACGTACATGCATTACAGGAAAGTCAGGCTTTGTTGAGTGCCTAAAAATTTTGCCGAGTATCAAATTTCGGGCACTCGACAAAGAGTTTCTTTGCTGAGTGCCTGTCCACGCAGCACTCGGCAAAGACCGGCACTAGGCAAAGCCCATCTTTTCCTAGTGTCTGGCTCTCGGCAAAGAGGCCTCTTTGCCGAGTGCCACACACTCGGCAAAGATGGGCACTCGGCAAATCACGCTGGGGCAAACGGCATCCATGGCCGTTGTCTTTGCTGAGTGCCAGCCGTTTGACTCTCTTTGCCGAGTGCCGACAGGCTGACACTCGGCAAAGAACCGATCTTTGTCGAGTGTCAGGGCCGACACTCAACAAAGATTTTTTTGTTTTGATTTTGGTCACCAAATTTTTTTTACAGCTTTCACATATCACCATGGTCAACATGTTCAAATTTGATAATTTTTCAAAACTTTTTGTTATATTTTTTGACTTTATTTCATTTTCTTGAGTTTTCAGGAAAGACGCTAGTTTGAACTGCGGGTGCATCGAATAATGTATTTTAAGGAATTTTTTTGTTATATAATGTGTTATGTGTGATGGAATATGGATGTGTGATATATATATATATATTGTATTTTATGTGCAGGAAATTGAAAAAATAAAATAAAAATTAAATTTTTCCCAGCTTTGCCGAGTGCCACACTCGGCAAAGACGCCATGACACTCGGCAAAGCTGGGCAAATTTCTCCGAGCTCGGTCTCTTTGTCGAGTGCCGGGACCATGACACTCGGCAAAGGATCCCTCTTTGCCGAGTGCCAGCCCACGTGGTACTCGACAAAGAGGACGTCTTTGCCGAGTGCCGGAACACATGACACTCAGAAAAAAGGCCCTTTTTGCCGAGTTCCAGTCCACGTGGCACTCGACAAAGAGGCCTTTTTGCCGAGTGCCTACCCACGTGGCACTTGGCAAAGAGGTCGTCAGTTGACGGTTCCCGTTTGCTTTGCCGAGTGCCCGATATGGCACTCGACAAAGAATTCTTTACCGACGCTTTCTTTGCTGAGAGCCCTTTGCCAAGTGCGGCACTCGACAAAGCCTTCGCCGAGTACGGCACTCGGCAAAGCCTTCGCTGAGTGCGAGAGGCTCTTTGCCGAGTGCTGCCAGCACTCGGCAAAATCTGAACCTCCTGTAGTGATGGTTTGGGAATTGGGAGTGGACCTAGCTAGCTCCATGTACATCACACACTACTAGAGAACATGCCTTTGGACGATCTATCAACTGAGCTTTAGTCTTAGTAAAAATTTGCGTCCGGGGCTAAAGACTTTTAGTCCTGGTTGGTATTACCAACCGGGGCTAAAGGTGAATCTTTAGTCCCGGTTGGTATTACCAACCGGAACTAAAGGTCCTAGACTTTTAGTCCCCGGTTGGTATTACCAACCGGAACTAAAGGTCCTGGACTTTTAGTCCCGGTTGGTAATACCAACCGGGGCTACCCTTTAGCCCCGGTTGGTGGTACCGACCGGGACTAAAGGTCCTTTTAGCCCCGGTTGGTGTTAGCAACCGGGGCTAAAGGTCCTTCACGAGTGGATTGAAAAGGAAAACGTCCAGAACTACATCACGTGGGTTGCGTAGCTCAGTTGGTAAGCGTGCCTAAGGCGAGATGTGCTGAGTTTGAATCTCACATAACACACATTTATTTTTCCTCCCTGGACCTTTAACCCTGGTTGAAAGCACCCGGGACTAAAGGCCGGGACCTTTAGTCCCGGATTCGGCACACACATCCACCAACTGATCCAACTACGTACCATGGCACGCACATATAGTAGAGAGCTTGTGTGCTTGTTGTCATCTTGGGGAAGCACACTGGGGATGTGCCTCTTAGGGAGATAAGAAGTGCGCAAGTACGTAATGCGCAGGTTCTCCTTATCTTTCCTACTCCCTTACCTGCTGTTTTATATATAGACAACCATGCACAACCGTGTTTAATTTGTGAGTAACCATCAATTGAATTTTAGTCAGGCTGTAAATGCTGAATCAACTCCAACCAGAAAATCTCTTTAGACAAAACACACCCAGAAAGTCTATATATATATATTCATCATAATCATCGTCTAGTGAGAGATTCTTCTTATACAACTGCACGATGTCTGTAAATAATGTTCATTCACATCGTTCAGAGATTGAAGGTGGGACAAACTTAGATGACATCTCCGAATATATGTAGGAAGCAATAATAATATATATATATGCTTTGCATATGATTTTCTTCAATTGGGGTGATCTTTTTTCCCTATGCTTCTTTATCGGTAATTGAATTCAAAACATTGTAAAATTGGCTGTGATGTGGAACATTTCTGAATCTTTTTTTTCTAGAAAAATTGTAAGCAGTTATGGGATACGATTCAATCGTACCTATACATGAGCTAATAACTAACACAACTAAACAAATAATTTTACAAGACGGTATCCTTTTATTAACTGAGACGGTCACAAAATCCAACCACCTCATAAAGGAGGTTGTTTTATTTACTAAGGCACTAAAAATGACTGTCTCGCAAAATCGATTTAATAAGGCAATTATTTTATTCACAGGGCAGTCAGAAAATGGCCATATCATAAAATTGATTTATGGAGGCAGACCTCATACAAGATATGGAGGCCATTTTTAACGGGCTAGAAACAAATACTGAGGCCCAAGAGGCCCAGACGAGACTCAATAGGCACTCGACAAAGAGACCAAGAGGTCATCTCGACACTCGACAAAGAATTATTTGTCGTCACCTTTTTTGTCGTGTGCTTTTTGCCAAGTGTGGCACTCGACAAGCCTTTGTCGAGTGTATTTAGAGTTTTGCAAGTGCCACATGCACTTAGCAAAGAAGGGAAATCCCGTAGTGGCGGGCCTCATACAAAAAATGGAGCCCAAGAGGCCTAGACAAGATCCAATGGGCATATTTAAGTATAAATACATAACTTAAGGATTCCCCTCCTCCTACTTACCATCACCCTCCTGATAGGCCAGGACACTCCCTCTCGCCCTCTCCTGTACCTGGTGCCGTCTCCCTCTCCCCCACGGTGTCACGATCTCCTTCTCCCTCACCCTGAGCATGCCCCCTTCGTCTCTCTCTCCTTATCCCTTCCCCGAGCGGCACCACCACACTCCTCTCCTCCCTAAGTGGCACGTTGGGCCGCACTCCCTAATGATTGGTGGTGGGGATTTGGCGGCTGGTTTCAGCGAGCGATGGATTAGATCCGGCAAGTGGAGCAGCGGCGCGTGGATGAGTTCGGTGGGCCCATGGATGGACTCGCTGCACTTGACCATGAGTTTTCTTTTCTTTGTTTTTTATTTGATTTACTGAGGCGGACATTTGAACTGCCTCAAGAAATATCGACTTTTACCAAGGTTTTAAATCTTCGGCTACAACTTTCGTTATCTCTGGCTATAACTATTTGAGAAAGATTTAGCTAAATTTTTTCATATACAAGTTAGTTTCTAGCTGTCGGTTTTGGGACATAATAAATAGCTAATAAATGACTTAAACTGCTGTTTGTAGCCTTGATTTTTACTGAAACTTTTAGACCAAGATGGTTGTGAATGATGCCCGCCTCACCTACCTCCAAACAAAAGTTTGTGCAGTAGTGCAATGACATACTTGACATGCTAGGCCTCAAAGTGAACTATGAAAAGACTACAGTGCCTATCATTATAGCTAGGGCTAGATTTGACTCTCTTTTGTACTTTTGGTTGCTCCAAAGACTCTCTGCCTTTACCTATCCTTTCTTGCCTTTGATCTTAACAAGACCTTCATTTGCTGATTTCTGGCCCTTGGTTAATCTGCAGCCAATGGATCCAGATCACTATTTTCCCAGGCAACATGCTTTAAGTAAATATCTGATGTTCTTGTTGCCTGTCCATGCAAAATCAAAACCAACCACAAGTAACATGCAGGCATTATCTTTCCATAGGCAAATGATCCAGGGTTTGAAACCAAACATGTCAGCGCATCAAGCATATGCAGATTCGCCTTGACCAGATCATCTCTGCTGCACCCCGCGATCAAGTCTAGCGGCGCGGCATTATTACCTTATTCAGTGTTTGGTTGGATCGATGACACGGTTCTGTTTTTGTGCTTGGAGGGATGGGATGAATCAGAAACAGATTTTCTTTACTCCGTTAAACATGGAGCTCACATGACATGCAGTTTTCTCTTCCTTCTGCCTCGTAAGCATGGTGCCCACAGGTCATATAGTTTTCTATTCGTTCTCCGTCTCACTTGGCTGTGCTCGGGCTAGGGGCGTGGTTGCTGCATGGGCCACTGCCCCTCATACGCCGCTGCCGCATCAAGAGGAGATTAATAACCAAATGGGAGACAGATAATGTCTGATCACCGGCATTGGACAAATGGGTAATGCAGGTGCTCCTGATGCTTCCTCTTCCTATACGTACATAATTTCTATAGCAACATCAATGGATCAGCTAGAGTTAGGAACAGTGTCGTCTACTCCTCTGTACCCTCTTTCCCCTGCTGTTTTATACACAGGTTAGAGAGAGGCTGAAACAGTTCATAGATGAATTAACCATGCATTGAAATAAAACCAGCAGTAAATGTTAAATAAATTCTGATAGCAGACGTTCCTGGAGATTGTGCAAGATTGTGCAAGCAGAAATAATGGTGCCTTAACTATCAGGTCATCAAGCTGGGATAATCATTTCACTAATATTGGTCTGGAGTATATAACCATCCACTCAAATTCAGATGAAGAGCATTTCAGTAAATTTTCACTTACCATCCACTCAAATTTAGATGAAGAGCATTTCAGTAAATTATCACTTACTTTCTTTAGTTGAGATTGATCAGGCTTAGACCAGAAGGTAGATAGTCATTCTAGTAATTAAGCAGGGTCTAACAAAAGAGAGGTGCATATTGTTTTTGGAGTTCGAGGGCTCATGCCCCAGCCTTTTAAGTAAACATCTTTTGACGTCGGAATTGATCCGAATCACACAAGGCTAGAACGTCCGAAGAGGTTGCAAATCAACCTGAGACAGCAAGGGACCTAGCTAAACCAATGAAAACCGATCTAGAGACCGATTTAAGTCAGTTTAGGGTTGTGGTCCCTTGTGTTGATAACTCTAGAACTCCTCCCGGGAAGACACGTCGGGGAGAAGCACGTAGAGGTTGTTCTAGGACCAGCAAGGCCACCTAGAACGCCGTCGAATCTCACCGGGAGATGCGTCGAACAGCAGGATAGAGGAAAAAAGGGTAAAATGGGATAGTAGATTGATTTTGATCGATTAGGGCTGGATACCTCAATCGGCCGTAATCCTCTCATATATATAGAGGGGGTTGATATTATCCCAATAGAAAACATCTTCAGATACGATCTCCAAGTTTCCTATTCGGACTCCATCAAAATATGGAATTCAAGAGTCCATTCCGGACTAGAAAAGGTAAACTTGATTCGGCCGATTCTCAAACTGACTAAACCGATGTAAACGACTTTGTATTAATCACACCGATTAATAGACCTTCATAACTTCGTCGTAGAGAATAGACCCTTAGATCGGTACCTGGATTGGCATTCATCGTTATTCCAATACTTCCGACCAGTATCACCTGGTCAGAAGTTACGTAACTGGTCGGAAGACACTTATGACGGATCAAGCGATCAAACCAATTTTACTTAGAGTATTCAACTTGATAAACACAAATCATTTGAAGATGAATTGGGCTTCAATATGTAATCTGAACATATCTTCCAGCCTTTATTATGCACTCATGACACTTTTGAGGGTCAACAACATCAAAAGGTCATGAATCATTACTGCTTATCCAGGTCCAGGCATGTGACAAAAGGAACCTCACCCTTCAACAGAAGCAAGACTACTGGGAAGTGTGAACTAAACTACTTGGAACAGACCATCGAGAGCACCACTCACACTTCACAGCAAAAGAACTAAACCACAGGGAGATGCACGCTGTGTCCACGTGCTTGTCGTGCATGAACTCCACCTCCCAAGCCTTACTATATGGAAACATAGTGGAGGGGTCCTACAAAATATAAGTGTGTTTTATGAACCAGAGTGCTTAACAGCATGTGGAGTGTTTGTCATGTGAAATACACGGTGAAAATTCACAAATACTATGTGGAGAAAGGCTGTCAATGCCACTTTTGCTTTCACGATCTGAAGTCCAATCCAGCTTACTAGGAATGTGTCAAGGCATGCTTGTTAATTTTTTTCATAACTAGTGTGTCGATCTGAAGTCCAATCCAGCTTACTCGGTTTGCCCTCATTCTAGGTGGATTTATTCCAAGAGATCAAATATAATACAAATTATCACAAGATTTCAGGTTGGAATTAATCCTAGGCTCCATTCCGGATGAAACGAACAAGGCCTAATAATAAATAATCTGAAATCATGATAATAAGTTTTCCAATGATTTCAGTCGTCGAGAATAGTTCTCTCTTTTAATTTCAGGTATCAGGTAGCAAAACACATAGCATGCATCTGATCCGTAGTTGGATATGTAATCTTGATCTCGCATCACTTGTCAGGCAGAGAGGACTGGAAGGTTCTCAACTCAATTGCCAGCACAAAGCTAGGCGGATGTTGAAGTTTTCACTTCTCGAGTGCAAAACCTCTGGATCCGAAATCTGACAGAGTATGTTTACTACATGAACACATGGCGTGGTTCACATGCTTTGTGAGACTACAGTCATGCAGCTACGACTTTACGGCTTATATGCAATTGAGCTCATTACTACTGTGTTTCATCCTATACACCGTGGACAATTTCGTTTATACATGCATTTCCTTTTGTTATATCAAATTAATATGCATATATTTTGTTGGTATATAAAATATTTTATACCTCAAATTAAAGGCATATGCTACAGTACATTGTCCATACGTTCCTTTTGATTATGTCTCGGCGAGACATGCACCCTCTGTTCGCCTAAACGGCCGTTTAGTCCGTTTAAACACCGTTTAAACGGTAAACAGAGGCCATCTGTTTTGTTTAGGCCCTAAACGGTGAATTAAACGGTTGGACCGTTTAAACCCGTTTAAACCGTTTAAACCCGTCTAAATGGTCTAAAGAAAATCAGGTTAGACATGATTAAATGATCTAAACAACCATTTAATCCATAATTTGGTTAATTAGAGGACTACGACTACCATAATCAACACAAAACTAATTAACATTGTGAGTATATGAAATGTTGTGGGATTTAGATTTCTTCCAAAAATATTATTTGGTATAATATTTATTTTTTACATGTGCAAATATGTACAGTTTCTATCAAATTTAATTTTTACATACACAAATATGTATATTTTAGTGTTACCATACAAAACCGTTTAGGCCGTTTAACTCTATTTAAACACCGTTTAAACGGCCTAAACGCTAAACAAAGAGTGACCGACTGTTTACCGTTTACTGTTTAGAAAAACATTGCATGCACCATGATGGAATCTATTTTGGTGGTAACATACATTGAGAATAAGCAATAGAGTGAAAGGGGGCTGGTTTCATTTATTATATGAACTAGGAGGATTCCCCGCGCGTTGCCGCGGGGTACGAAAAAGGAATATAAATATGTTAGAATGTTAACTAATAAGAATTAGGTGATGTATATATATAATATTGATAATGTAGGAACACAATATTAAAATGATACTATACCCCGTGCATTGCTTCGGAAAATTTGTATGAATTTATCATCAAGGAGGACATTCATGTTCATGAATTATTAGAATGAATACTACACTTTTCTTTATGTAGAGAAAAAATGTGTGAAATATTACTTGGACTATTCATGTATTTTGCTTGAATCTAAATGAAAAACAATGATCCATATTCAATAAACGGAGCCTCACAAAACACATACCAATCAAAGTGTTTCTATCTCTTTATAAAGAAAACAGGTTTATACATGAGACAAAAAAAAGATGAAAGCTTTCAACTGCGCATGTGTAAAAATGTGTTTGTGAAGCTTCTCTGATGCTTGCAACTCGCAAGTAGCACAATGATAAGATTGTGAGGTCTGCTACCAAAAAAAAAAAAAACATCAAAGTCCAATCATCTAGTACCGTCTCCTTGTTCCGTCGTTCCACTAATTTGCTTTCTCTGTTGGCGCTGCTTCTTTGTAACGTTCGCTGCTATCGCCAACCTTTCAGTCACTGAAATTCAGTGTGTAGATGAAGCTTCCTCGATCGAGATCAGGCCCTACGCACTTGTATCGACTTCTCCCTGGCTGATTCAACCTCACTGGACGAAAGGCACCAACAATAATTATGGAAGCGCAGGACGCCGGGGTCTCACCGGTAATGCCTTCAGAGACTCCGTGACTCCTTCAGCATATGGCCTTCTACATCCACAAGATCTTGTCGGAGGCCACCACGCGTCCACCTTGGATCGGAGCTCAGGGAAATGTTGGTATAGCTGATATACTTTCACATTGCCATTGCCATGAAGGGTAGCGCCAAGAACATCCTGTGTGTAATCGATGAATCGAGGGACGGGGAAAGAGAAAATTTTCTGCGGGCTGACTTGACGAATGATTTTAAAGGACTGCATGCGGATGGTGTCGTGGGTGGTGCAAGTGGATCAGACAAATTCGAAGGGAGATTAGTGGACTGGAGACGGAGAGACACACATTAGTGGGAAAACACATATGCTTGGGCTTCAAACTGCGTAATATGGATAGAGAGAACTGAAGAGATGACGCACATGGTGGAGAAATGAATTGGCATTTACGGTTGTGATTGTAGCTAGGGCCCCTAGATGACATGGCTTCACGAAATCACAGAGAAATCCCCTAGTGGGGTTTTGCTTTATAAGGGTTACAGATTACGTAAGCAGAGAGGACACAATGAACAGTGGCATAGGTGGGCAAATTCATTCCTCTCCTTATTGTTACAAAGGCTCCCACATTTATAGGATATGGAGTCCCTTGCTTCTTAGGATCATAGAATTACCCTCTACCTAGTATGCATGGAATATTCCTGGGCCTTTTTTCAGTCTCTCTCCATCACATCAATATTTGGACTCATGCATGAAACATTAAATGTTGGTAAAATAAATAACTAATTGCACAGATTAGTTGTAAATCACGAGACAAATCTTTTGATCCTAGTTAGCACATGATTGGACAATATTTATCAAATACAAACGAAAATGCTACAGTGTTAGAATTACAAAAAGTTGCAATCTAAACAAGGCCCTAGGATCTTTTTCATTACAGTCTCAAGGCTAGACGAACCGCGGTACACAATGCGTGTCGTGGACTTTAATGAGCCTTGCACAATTGTGCATTGTATGTATGTGTCATCATCTCTACTTCTCGGACCTTGATCCAAGAACCCCGGACTGGGGAGATGACTTTGTGGCATTCTCAGGAGCTTCGGACTCAGGGCCTCCCTCCTCCGAAGCTTCTGACGGTGTTGGGTAATTCAGCAGGATGCTTCAATTCATCGTCTGAAGCTATCAGGGGCCTTCAGATGTTTCACGTCTATAAAAGCTTCAGGGAACTTCGGTGGTTCTGTGCCATCTGGAGCTCCATTGTCTTTCGTCCACTCTGAATGTCCATAAAGTTACAGAGTGGCTCAAAGCACCTTAGCTTGCAGCTTACGAGGAGGCAGTCCTCCAACAACGAGCATTCCTGGTGCCTCCCAAGCCTACTGTACATGGAAATATAATGGCGGGACGAGTCTCCACAAATATATCTCTCATCTCACTGCCTGTTTCAAGATCAAGAGAAAACGGAAGTAATAATAGCCCACATGCATACTCTCACGATGCAGCTATATTGTTCTGTCTCCCTCGTTCTTCTTTTATTGATACCCCTCCCATTCGCTGAAATAAAGCACGATATCACATTCAGAGAGAGCTTGTGTACTCTCTCTGTATATAGCAAGGAATATGTCAGAGCATTCATATATATGTCTGATACAATGTCCTCACCGTGATATGCTAGCTATCTCAAGATACATGATAGAATAGATTACTAAGTTGTAATTCCTGCTGTACTCTTGCAAACCATATCATGGCGATCAGAACCACATCTCACTAGTCATGTGGGAGGCTGAATTTATACGTGACAAGTCCCATCTTGGTTTCTAAAACTAGAGATAATCAGCATTCTTTTTTTTAGGAAACTTAATAAAAGGTTTTAAAAAGGATACAGACAAAGAGATTACAGAAAAGAGAATCAAGAAACAAAGAAAATCTGAACTGAACTATAAATTTTACACTATTGATTGTACCCAAATATTGTTCAAACTGAAGAGATTTATTTTGGCTGGAGATGTTGTATGTACAGGGAAAACATTAAAATTTGGTTACAATATAATAGAAGAAGAGCTATACCTACATTCAACAACAACACGGGCATAATATCTTCACAATTTTGTAAAGATTACGTTGCTTGCAACATTCCAAACACCACGTTGTTCTGTATGTAAAGGGCCAGGGTAGTTTAGATGATCCAGATTGTCATCAGGCTAGACCCAAATCAAAGATGGTGTGTCATTGACTTGCTTCACACTCCCTATGATGGCTGAGAATTACATTAGCCGTGCAGCACTTCAATTACGTAATACATACATCCAGTAGGTTGTCAATAATGTGCTTCTTTCTTCTTTTCTGTAGCTCACCTCAAGTTATATACGAGTTTGTTGGTTTTGGCATCTCCATCACCACCTAGGCAGGCACATGATATATACATTGAGCGGACAGAGCCATGCGATTCAGTTAGGCAAATTCTCAATTCCTTTTTTGTGTGCCCATTTTTTTTTTAACAGAATCCTTTTGAACAGAGTAGTATACATGATACATATGCCCCCAAATTACATGGGCATTTCAGCTGAAGTTCTTGGGTAGCTCAGTCTTGGAATCCAAGAGCTCGTGATGTTCATGTACATGATCTTTTTTAGATAAAGGACAGTTAATGTCCGGCTTTGTCTATCAAAAGATAGACGCTCGCCACTTATTACAAACGTCTTAGAAGTACCGACAAGAGAATAGAAATAAGTTCTGACAATTACAGATTAATCCATCTAGAGGATAACCATCCATTGGATCTAAAGAACTGCAAAGCCGAAGTCTCCAAGTGTTGGGCAGTGAAAACCAACGCGTCCCGAGTTGCTTCACGCTGCTGCAACTTTGCCCATTGTCGCAACTAGTGGGTTCCCCTGAACAGAACCTGCAAAAAGGATTTTGGTCTGCATTTGTGAAAAACTACTTCATTCCTTGTTAGCCAAATACTCCAACAAAGAGCCGACGCCGCAATCAATTGTATATTATTTTGTTGCTTACTGCCCCTCTTAGACCATGTATAAAACAAGTCATCCATGGACTTCGGAGGAGACAGACCAAACAAAAAATGTACCGCTCTCCAAAGAGACTTTGCATAGAAACATTCAAAAAAAAGGTGTTGAATTGTGTCTGGAAGATGGCAGAAACAGCACGTCTTATCCCACTCCAGTTGTGCCTAGCTAAATTGTCTTTAGTTAGAATAACATTCTTTTTGAGGTACCACAAAAATATTTTAATTCTTGAAGGTATCTTAATCAACCAGATGTCTTGCGAAACCCGGATACCATTGTTAATCAAAGCTGCATACATCGATTTTACTGAGAATTTGCCAGATGAATGTAGGGACCAGCCAAAGGAGTCTTTTCCTTCCTGCAAGACAATATCTTGTAGGGAAGCCAGAATTCTGAGCCAATTTCTAAGATTAGCTCCAGTTAAATTTTGACAAAATGAAATATTTAGTGGAGCAGAACTTAGGACACTAGCCACAGAATCCTGCTTTCTCGTAGCAACGTTAAATAAGGAAGGAAATTTGTCTTTTATTGGTTTATGTCCCAGCCAAGTGTTAAACCAGAAACGAGTCTGAGACCCATCCCTAACAGAGAAAGAACCCATGAAGGTGTCCTTGACATTCATCAGGCCCTTCCAGAAATGCGAATCTGAGGTCCTCTTAACTCAGCATCCGAGAGGTTTACCTTTTAGATATTTATTTTTGATAAGCTCCTGCCAAATTCCATCTTCGTTTAGCAACTTAAAGAGCCACTTACTTAACAAGCACTTGTTTTGTAATTCAAGATTTTGTATGCCCAGACCCCCTGACTCTTGGGTTGGCACAAAATCTCCCACTTAGCTAGCCTATATTTCTTTTTATGTTGATCATTCTGCCAGTAAAACCTCGAATGAAAGAAATCTAACTTCTGTAATACACCTTTTGGAACTTCAAAAAAGGACAGCATAAACATCGGTAAACTTGACAGCACCGAGTTAATTAAAACCAGACGCCCTCCAACCGATAGCATGTTACCTTTCCACCCACTCAACTTCTTTTCAATCTTATTTTCAATGTTTTTCCAATCGCTATTACTTAACTTGCTAACATTCATCAGTAGTCCTAGATACTTGAACGGGAACTTCCCCACCTTACAGCCAAATAGTTGCGAGTAAAAATCCTCGTGAATTTTGGCTTCGCCAAAACAGAAAATTTCACTCTTGTGATAGTTAATTTTGAGCCCGGATAGTTGTTTGAAGGTTGCTAAAATGAATTTCATATTAATGGCCTTCTCCGCATCATGACTCAAAAAGATGACCGTGTCGTCCGCGTACTGCAGAATAGACAGACCGTCTTGGATAAGATGAGGAATAACCCCTTGCACACAGTCATCAGCCTTGGCTCTGGCAATTAGTATAGCCAACATGTCCACCACTATATTGAATAGTAAAGGCGACATCGGATCACCTTGCCGCAAGCCTTTTTTAGTTTGGAAATAGGATCCCAACTGATCATTAACCTTAATGTTTACATTACCCCCTTGCTTGAACTTGTCAACCCAGCTACACCAATGCTCATGATTATTTGTTCCTATCCTCTCAAAAGTTTGTTGGAAACATGTGGATATTAAAAAAAAGAAAAATATATACATCCGAGGAAATAAAAAGGGACAAGTGTCCGAAACCTCAAAAATATAGATCCCGAGGAAATAAAAAGGGACAAGTGTCCAGAACCTCAAAAAAAAAATGAAAAAAATATTTAAAAAATGGGCATGTGCTCGCTAGTAGAATTAGTCTGATAGCCATGTGTCTCTGATAAACAAAAGAGAGTGATATATTTCAAAAGAGCATCCGACTCCATTTTCCACACATATGCACTTCTCGATTCAATGGTATGGTTGACTTTCTCTTTGGATCCATTGTTTAATTTGGCAACATATGTTTTTAACCTTTTTGAAAAAAAAAACTCCGGGATAATGGTGAAGTGAAAGAGCAAGAGACATAGTGCTTGATTTGATCGTTCTATCTTTCAATTACTCAAGATTCAAGGTAAAGTACTAAACCCCGTGATAAATAATATGATATCTTTATGAGAACTTTTGTTTGAATGCTTGTGTTGGAAGTTCAGATATTGCAGCAACTCCTGATCCATTGTTGAGATTGGCTTTGCTCGGGACTAGCAAAGGTTAAGCTTGGGGGAACTTGTTGACGCTCACTAATGCTCATAATTAACCATCAACTATTGCATGAAATGACACTAAATAAATTACAAAGCATAGTCGTAGGGTTTGAAACTAACAAGTTCCACGAGTTTTGGTGCTCTCACTTATTTTGTAGGACATCAATATTTCACCATATAAAAGTATCTCAAGTGATGAATTGGAGTGCACCATTGCGAAGGGCTCATCGAGACGATCGAAACAGACGTATCATTTGCTATATTCGGAGTTTCAGATGAAAAGATATTAATTTCGCAACGAAATCTGCAAAAGAAGGATCTAGAAGACACCAGAAGACACCACGAGGCGGCCCACCACGTGGGCCCACTGGGCTAGACCGACCGGTCCCACTTGGAGACCGACCGGTCGGCCACGGAGCCCGTTTCGTCTCCGCCTTCTGGGACATTCTTCCACCGCCTCCTAGGATGCATCTCCACCGTCCCTGAAGTCGGTTTGATCCAACGGTGGGCGATAAACGTGACGCGGATCGATGACATGGCGATTCCTTGCCCCCTACTCCACCTCGGGCTATATAAGCAACCCCAGACCCTCTTTCCAGGCATCTCCATCTTCATTATTCATCTCCACATCAGAAACTAGGGTTTCAAAGTAGAAGTAGAGATCCCTCTAGTTGATCGTCTAGTTCTAGTTCTAGTTCATCTTCTAGTTCTAGTTCTAGTTCATCTTCTAGTTCTAGATCTAGTTCTAGTTCATCATCTAGTTGTAATCTAGAGAGAGAGAAAGGAGAAAGCTGAGGAGCCGGATCTGTCGGATCTTCTTCAACATTGTACTACTGCAGGATCTTGTTTGTCTTTAGCAATCTCTGCGTTCTCCATTTATTATCTCTAAGTTCTTCATTTAATTAAGTTTAGTTCTTACTTTATTTCATTTACTGGATCTCCGTTCGTATTGAATGCTCTAGTCTTTAGATCTGGATTAGAGTAGTAATCATTAGTGTAGACGCGGTGTCTAGACTAGTGTTTACCTAAGTTTGTGCCCAATCCTCCGGTTACTTGTGGTAGCTACAGGGGTGACAGCTTTGTAGATTGTTATAATCCACCACGTTAGGATTGGTGTTTCGTAGAGCTTTTTAGCAGCCTTCTCCCGATTACCCGTTTCCCAGTCTTTTTCGAGAATCGGAAAGGTATTGTTGCTCCGAAGTAGGTGAAGTATAGTGAGCCTGATCTTAATTAATAAAATCAACTTAGAGAACCTTGGATAATTTCTCTCTACCATATAGTTACCTCTTCCTAGGACGTTCTTAATTCTTCTAGTACATTTCACGCTCCCCGTGGAAATCGATACCCTGGAATACTCTCGGGTGAAAGCTACATCGGTATCCGTGCGCTTGCGGATTATTCTGTGTGCGTTTAAAATACCCAACAGTTTAGAAATATTTTGTTCCATGGAGGTTAAGCATGTTGAAGCTTATGGCGATTCCTTGCTAGTAGTGCAACAAGTTGCTGGTAAATTTCAATGTTTATAGGGATCGTTAAATGTTTATCTTGACATGTGCCTTGACATCATTACTCATTTTACCGAATTTCAAATTCGGCATATACCAAGGAATAAAAATCATAAAGCCAACATGTTAGCTCAACAAGCATCTGGCTATTATGTTAGTAGACGCAATTTTCATATAAAGCCGGTGCAACAGCGTACAGAAGTGTTGTCGGCTCCTATGGCCGACCAGTTTGTTTTAGAACTAGATCGGCCACCTTACCTAGCTTGGAGACTAGGTACATGTTAAGCATACTTGGGTAAACACTATGGCCGACCAAATTGTTTTTGAGTCAAGTCAGTTAATTCATTCGATTGACCTGGTCGATCTTGGAACAATTAATTTGTCTGAAGGGACTCTAAATCGGTTCGAATCAAGTGGAACTGATTTAGAAGATTGAAGAACTCCCCTACTTAAACATCTTAATGATCCGAGTACTAAGGTTGATCAAAGTGTTCGGCGGAGTGCATTCAAATATGTAGTGCACAATGATGAGCTTTATCGAAGGACTGCTGAAGACTTGTTGCTTAAGTGTTTGGGATCTGATCAAGCAAAGGTGGCTATGGGGGAGGTCCATGAAGGTATTTGTGGTACACATCAATCGGCACCAAGGATGAAATGGCTATTACGCAGAGCTGGGTTTTATTGGCCCACGATGATGGCTGATTGTTTTTGTTACTACGAAGGGTGTGAAGAATGTCAACGGTTTAGAGATATACAGCTTGCACCTGCTGGTATGCTTCATCCTATTATCAAACCGTGGCCTTTTCGTGGTTGGGGGCTAGACTTCATTGGCCAAATTCATCTCCCATCTTCGAAGGGACATCGTTTTGTTCTGGTCTCTACAGATTATTTCACTAAGTGGACTGAAGCGGTGCCTTTGAAGAATATGACATATAAGGAGGTAATTGAGTTTATTACTAAGCATATTATACATAGATTCGGCATACCTCAAACGTTAACTACAAATCAAGGGACATTTTTTTATTTCTAAAGAGGTACGAGATTTTTGCTGAATTATACAAAATAAAAATGCTCAATTCATCTCCATATTATGCTCAAGCTAATGGTCAGGCTGAGTCTAGTAATAAGACTTTGATCAAGCTTATCAAAAAGAAGATTGAGGATAACCCAAGGAGATGGCATGAGGTTTTGTCTGAAGCTTTATGGGCTCATCGTGTGTCAAAACATGGTGCTACAAAAGTTACTCCTTTCGAGCTAGTATATGGACAAGAAGCAGTGTTGCCCGTCGAGGTAAATCTAAATGCATATAGACTGGCTAAGCAGAATAATATATCCGTTGTTATGTATCATGATGCCATGATGGACAACATTGATGAAGTGACCGATAAGAGATTAAAGGCTTATAAGGAGATGGAGAAAGACAAAGTCCGAGTTGCCAGAGCTTACAACAAAAGGGTAAGAAGCAAATCATTCCAAGTGGGAGAATTGATGTGGAAGACTATATTATCGCTTGGATCGAAGAGCAATAAGTTTGGCAAGTGGTCGCCGAGCTGGGAGGGTCCTTGTAAAGTGATCAAAGTGATATTTGGAAATGCATATATGCTGGAGACGTTGCAAGGTGGAAGTCTCCCAAGAGCAATAAACGGGAGGTATTTGAAAAAATACTTTCCAAGTGTTTGGCAAGAAGCCTGAGTGCCTTCCAAGCAGTGGCCGATACATGTATCGCCCTTACAACAAAAATTAGTCAGAAAATTTATCCTTAATTATCGAATAGCCGATGAGTTGGACATCGTTGTTATTCGATTTGTTTTCAGATTCTGCTAAAGATCACCTAAAAACAGGGGGGCATATGTTGACACTCGAAAATATCACAGATAAAGATGAATTTAAAAGGGTATTCGGCCTGTAATGTTAGGGTCGAATTTGTCTCTTGAGAGATCAGATGTTCTAAGTTAAAATAGGCCTGATTATTTTGGGTGTCCGATCACTCAAGTTATGCCTATGGTTGTGATGAATACTGAATCCGGCGCTAAATATGTGGATCCTTTTCTTGTAAGGACGATTTGTTGATCAAGTATAGGCTGATAAAGCCCATTGGACCGATCTGGTCGATCTAAGGATCGGCGAGATTAGGGTTACCTTGTTACGTCCGGATTGGATTCTATATGTTGATAGAGTCCGGATAGGAAACTTGGAGATCGTATCTGAACATGTTTCCTATTGGGATAAGACCAACCCACTCTATATATACGAGAGGATCATGCCCGATTGATGCATCGAACCCTAATCGATCAAAACCAATCTACTACCCTTTTACCCCTTTTTCCCCCTCTACCTTGCTGTTCGGCGCGTCTCCCGGCGAGACTCGACGGCGTTCTAGGCAGCCTCGCTGGTCCTAGAGCAACCTCTACGTGCTTCTCCCCGACGGGTCTTCCCGGGAGAAGTTCTAGAGTTATCAACACAGGAGCCCAAAACCCTAGATCGATCTAAACCGGTCTCTAGATCGGTTTTCGTCGGTTTAGCCAGGGTCCCTGCTGTCTCAGGTTGGACTACAATCTCTCCGGGCGTTCTAGCCCTGCTGGTGTTTGATTTGGATCACTTCCGACGTCAACACATATCTTATGTTGAACTGGTCCATTGATTCTTCAAATGCTTGCGTGAGAGACTAGCAAGCCGCACAAACTGTTTTTCTTTGACAAGTTGGTCACAAGCAAAAAATCACATGTAGCGTGATTGAGATCAGCATCTCACTTCTGGCATCACATTGGTTCTTTTATAATATATATAGTTGAAACTATTTAAGGTCCCGATGAAAACTGATGGGCCAGCCATTGGTGTGCTCGTTGAGGTATAGAAGCGCAAACAAACTGTTACAAACTACATGAATGTCACTATTACACAAATGAATTTCCGAGACCGTAGGCTTGAATTAAAGCATATGTCCTAACTTAGGACATGCATACAATTGATCAGGCAGTGCATGCATCATCAAAGGCAAGTCTATATATTTCCATCTATCTACAACACCACATCTCACTGTGCATCATCAATACTCTCTTTTTTTCCATGTCTCTATCTATAAAATTAAATAAAAGAAAAGCTGAAGGAGAAGAAAATTATGGTGAGTTCAAGCAATAGGATAGTCAAGACCAGAAACAAAGGAAGTCATGTTGTGTGCATACTCCGTAGTTGATGTTGGAGCATGATCCGAATTCTAACGTGAGTCCTACGGGGATGCCTGAAGGCCCACGGTCCGGGTTATATATTTAACTGATTTGTTTTCATATTTGACTAGTAGTCAATCCATCCTATAAATACATCTTGTTGTAAGCTGCACGGGAAGAGTAGAGAGAGACAACTCATTGTATTCCCTGCGTTCTGTAAACTCTCGTCATATAGTGAAGATCGTCGGTTGGCACCCGTGGTTTTTTCCTGCAAGGGTTTTCCACGTAAAAATTTGTGTCTCGTGTTCGATCTATTATTGCATTATTTGCTAACAAGTGGTATCTAGAGCCCGACACGAAATCGAAAAAAAATATCTAGGGTTTTTATTCCCTGTTCGTTCTCTACCGCCGCCATGTGAGTTCAATGTGCTTCGACGAATTCATCGCGCCGCCACCGGGAACGCTCTCGGTGATTTCTTCTTCCTTGTCGTATTCAATCGGTGACTCGACGTCTGACACGTTCGAGACCAAGGCGGATCCGAGCTTGTATCCTCTAGCTCGAGTGTCGAGGCTGCTGCTGCATGTAGAAAAAGAAAATCTGAGCTGCGTTCTTCATTTCATCAGAACTTTGCTCGTTCCTGAGGTGAAAACAAAATTGTTGAATTTTGCTAAGTGCACACGGTGAAGGCTACCAGAAGACTACAAATTCTTTGCTGAACATACACGCAAGTGTACCAAGCTGCAGGTTCTTGCTATGGTTACACAGTAACGTACCTAGATTTCTACAGATTATTAATCTTCTGGTTATTTCTTCACCATGTCGATGAAGTATGATATTCCTCAACTGGATCGCGACACAAGGTTCGCTCTGTGGCAAGTTAAGATGAGGGCTATTCTTACACAGGCTGATGTTGATGATGCTCTTGATAAATTCGGTAACAAGGATTCTAAATCTTGGACCGACGAGGAGAAGAGAAAAGATCGTAAGGCCTTGTCCCAAATTTAGCTTCATCTTTCAAATAATATTTTGCAAGATTGTCTGCAGGAAAAAACTGCAGCTACTCTATGGCTCAAGTTAGAGTCAATTTTCATGTCTAAGGATTTGACAAGCAAGATGCATATGAAGATAAAGTTGTATATGCACAAGTTGCAAGAGGGTGGTTGTGTCCTAAACCATCTCACGGTCTTCAAGGAGATCGTTTCAGATCTACAAGCTATGGAGGTAGATTATGATGATGAAGATTTGGGTCTGATTCTTTTGTCTCTTTGCCTAGTTCTTTTGCAAACTTCAGAGATACACTATTATATAGTCATGATACTTTGACACTTGATGAGGCTTCTGAGGCGTTGCATGCCAAGGAAAAGATGAAGTTGATGGTGTCTTCTAAAGGTTCTACTTCCAATAGAGAAGCGTTGTCTGTTCGTGGGAGAACAGAAAATAAATCCAACAATGGCAATAGAGGCAAAAGTTCCGGTGGCTATAAAGGCAGATCAAAATCTCGAAGCAAGGGAGATAAATTTTGCAAGTATTGCAAGAAGGACAATCATTTTATCACTGAATGTTCTAAATTGAAGAACAAAGAGAAGAGAGCTGGCGCATACAGAGAAAAGGGTAAATCCAATGATGAAGGTAATGCTTCTGTTGCTGCTTCTAAGGTAGATGATTCTACTAGTGATATGCTTGTTGCTTTTGCTGGATGTGCAACTAGTAGTGATGAATGGATTCTTGATTCCGCTGCTTCTTTTCACATATGCATTAATAGAGATTGGTTTG
Organism: Coix lacryma-jobi var. lacryma-jobi; assembly: GCA_009763385.1. Lineage (NCBI taxonomy): Eukaryota > Viridiplantae > Streptophyta > Magnoliopsida > Poales > Poaceae > Coix > Coix lacryma-jobi. The sequence continues at coordinate 28,211,130 of CM019829.1, forward strand.
TCACCTATGATTCTCTCCAAGGTGGAGGTTCTGTTAGATTGGGTGATGACAGTCCACATGATATTGTTGGCATTGGATCCGTTCAAATTAAGATGCATGATGGCATTGTCAGAACATTGACTGACGTGAGGCATATTCCTAGCATGAGCAAGAATCTTATTTCACTGAGTACTCTTGATGCTAAAGGGTACAAGTACTCCGGTGGAGATGGAGTTTTGGAAGTGTCAAAAGGTTCTCTTATTGTGATGAAAGGTGAATTGAAATCTCCAAATTTGTACCATCTTCGTGGTACTACAATTACAGGTGATGCTACTGTAATTTCCAATTCATCTAATTCAGATGCTACTGATCTTTGGCATAAATGTCTTGGACATATGAGTGAGCAAGGCATGCATGAATTGTGCAAGAGAGGCTTTCTTGAAGAACAAAGCATCAGTAAGTTGAAGTTTTGTGAGCATTGTGTGTTTGGCAAACACAAGAGGGTGTCATTTAATACCTCTACTCATAAAAGTAAAGGTATTCTTGATTATGTGCATTCTAATTTTTGGGGACCGTCTCGCAAGCCTTCTATTGGTGGTTCTCGTTATATGTTGACAATCATTGATGATTATTCTTGTAAGGTATGGCCTTATTTCTTAAAGTATAAATCAGATGCATTTTCAGCATTTAAAGAGTGGAAGGTTATGATTGAGAATCAAACTGAGAAGAAAGTTAAAAAGCTTCGCACTGATAATGGGATGGAATTATGTTCTAATGAGTTTAGTGCATATTGCAAGTCTCAAGGCATTGTTAGACACTACACTATTCCTTATACGCCTCAACAGAATGGTGTAGCTGAGCGTATGAATAGAACTATCATCTCCAAGGCCCGTTGTATGTTGTCCAATTCGAGTTTGAATAGGCGTTTTTGGGCTGAAGCTGCTTCTATTGCTTGCTACCTTATTAATTGTTCACCCTGCATTCCTCTTGATTAGAAAACTCCAATTGAGGTATGGTCTGGTTCTCTAGCTGATTATTCGCAATTGAGAGTTTTTGGTTGTTCTGCTTATGCTCACGTTGATAATGGTAAATTGGAGCCTAGAGCTGCTAAATGCATATTTCTTGGTTATCAATCTGGTGTTAAAGGTTATAAATTGTGGAATCCCCAGACTCGGAAGATTGTGCTTAGTAGGAATATTATTTTCAATGAATCTACTATGTATTATGACAACCGATGCATCGATACTCCTGTTGAGGGAGAGAAAATAAGTGTGCAGGTGGAGCACTTAATTGATACACCAGATGTTGATAATGTTGTTGACCAAGATGCAACCGTTGCTGAAATTTCTCTAATTGTTGATGATTCTTCTGTTGTTGAGCATTCTTCTCCAGTTGTGCAGTCTCCACAATGTTCTATTGCTGCTGGTAGGACCAGAAGACAATCCAAGCTAGTTAAAAGATATATTGAAGAGTGTAATGTTGCTTATGCTATGTGTGTTGCAGAAGAGATTGAAGGTAATTCAGAACCTTCTAATTATTCTGAGGCTATTACTTCTGCTGATTGCAACAATTGGATGACCGCTATGCAAGATGAGATGGAGTCATTTGAAAAGAATGGTACTCGGGATTTAGTAAAATTGTCCAAGAATAAAAAGCCTGTCCGTTGTAAATGGATTTTCAAAAGAAAGGAGGGTATTTCTCCAAGTGAGCCAGCAAGGTATAAAGCAAGGTTGGTTGCTAAAGGTTATAGCCAGATTCCAGGTATTCATTATAATGATCTCTTTTCCCCAGTTGTTAAGCATAGTTCTATTCGCACTTTGCTTAGTATTGTTGCCATGCATGATTATGAACTTGAGCTAGAAAACCTTGTCTGCAAGTTAAAGAACCTTGTCTTCGCACTGCATTCTTACATGGGGAGCTAGAAGAAGACATTTATATGAACCAGCCTAAAGGTTTTGTTATTCCTAGAAAAGAAAACCTTGTCTGCAAGTTAAAGAAATCTCTTTATGGTTTGAAGCAATCTCCTAGGCAATGGTACAAGAGATTTGACTCATTTATGCTCTCTCGTGATTTTAAGCGGTCTAATTATGATAGTTGTGTTTATTTGAAGATTGTTAATGGCTCAGCTATTTATTTGCTTCTTTACGTTGATGATATGTTGATTGTTGCTAAAGAAAAATCAGAAATAGCTAAATTGAAGGCACAATTGAGTAAAGAATTTGAGATGAAGGACTTAGGTGCAGCTAAGAAAATTCTTGGTATGGAAATTGTTAGAGATAGAAAATCTAGCAAGTTATACCTCAGCCAGCGAGGTTATATTGAGAAGGTTCTTCGTCGTTTCAATATGCATAATGCAAAACCAGTGAGTACTCCATTAGCTATACATTTCAGATTATCCTCAGCTTTATGTCCAGAGTCAGATGGTGATATTGAGTACATGTCTAGAGTTCCATATTCCAGTGCTGTTGGTTCTCTTTTGTATGTCATGGTTTGTTCTCGTCCTGGTTTATCTGATGCATTGAGTGTTGTCAGTAGATTCATGGCTAATCCGGGTAAGAGCATTGGAGAGCTGTTCAATGGATTTTCAGATATTTGCGAGGTACTTCTAATGCCCATTTGCAATTTGGGAAATCTGGAGATGGACTTGTTGGTTATGTTGATTCTGATTATGCTGGTGATTTGGATAAGAGGAGGTCTCTCACGGGTTATGTTTTCACCATTGGTGGTTGTGCTGTTAGCTGGAAAGCAAGTTTGCAGGCTACGGTTGCTCCATCTACTACAAAAGCTGAATATATGGCTATTTTTGAAGCTTATAAAGAAGCTATTTGGTTGAGAGGTTTATACTCTGAACTTTGCGGGGTTACTTCTTGCACTACTATTCATTGTGATAGCCAAAGTGCTATTTGTCTGACTAAAGATCAAATGTTTCATGAAAGGACCAAGCACATTGATGTGAGATATTATTTTATTCGTGGTGTTATTACTGAAGGTGATGTTAAGGTGTGCAAGATTAATACTCATGATAATCCCACTGATATGTTGACAAAGCCAGTTCCTGGAGCTATGTTTGAGCTATGCTCAGACTTAGTTGGTATTACAAATTAAGTCCTAGTGACTTTTGACGTTGGTGATTATTTATTATTGAAGTGAGTTGATTGATGATACTTCATTCGCTACAAGATGGAATTCGTCTCAAGGTGGAGTTTGTTGGAGTATGATCCGAATTCTAACTTGAGTCCTACGGGGACGCCTGAAGGCCCACGGTCCGGGTTATATATTTAGCGGATTTGTTTCCGTATTTGACTAGTAGTCAGTCCACCATATAAATACATCTTGTAAGCCGTACGGGAAGAGTAGAGAGAGACAACTCATTGTATTCCCTGCGTTCTGTAAACTCTCGTCATATAGTGAAGATCGCCGGTTGGCGCCCGTGGTTTTTTCCCGCAAGGGTTTTCCACGTAAAAATCTGTGTCTCGTGTTCGATCTATTATTGTATTATTTGCTAACAGTTGATAGGCTTGGGATGCATCAGGACATGAGCTCTGATTCCTTTACAACTGCATATAGCAGAAGATCCATGTTGCCTAACCACTGTGACTAGAACCCTGGACCTCAACACACATCATGCTGAGTGCCGACAATGAGGGTCAAAACGTGTTATAGACAACAGGGATGGATACAAATGTCAAAATATCTGAAAGATCCTATGTTCGTATTCGATTAAGCCGAGATGGATATTTCTATCCTGATTTTATTTCAATAAGGACAGTCACAATGCTGACTCTACCATGGAGTCGAAGACTATTTATTCCCTCCTATTTATAGCATTTCGGTCACTACTACACGTTTGATTTTGTGAGGCGCCACCCTGTCAATAACCGAGACCGTAAATGGCGGCCGCCTCGGTTAAAGGTTTACTAAGGCGGACGCCCTGAACCATCTCAGTAAATTGATTAACCGAGGCAGTCACTTGTAGGCAACCGCCTCGGTTAATACGTACCCCATTAACCGAGGCGGTTGTCTTTTATATTTATATATATAGCCTCGAAGACTCAAACACAGTGAAGATAATTGCGGAACAAGAAGAAGCAGGCAGTAGTCTGCAGCGACTCTATCTATCTTCTATTATAAATAAAATAAAAATTGAAGGAGCAAAACCTGTGGCTCCTTCAAGTAGGAGATGCTACGATATGATAGTTGGTTTGCTTTGGAGGGAGAACTTCATTTCGTGGATAGACATGGGAGCCATGAGGATATCTCTGAACACTGCCTGCCGAATGACCTCATGCGAGACTCTTCAGGTAGCCACATTAGACTGGTATGATTCGAAGGGTGCTAATTAATTGGCGGCTCACTTTCTTGTCTGCGGTTCTCTTTGGAAGAGTAGAACAGAAATGCCGTGCCGTGATGTAGGTTGCCAGCGCCACGTGCACCATGTGCCAAGTTGCCAGTGCGGAGAGGAGCCGAACACGACCATGGATGCAGTGACTCGTGAGTGGAAATAGAGAAACAGAGGACGGCACTCATGCCATTCTTGTAATGTCATGATGATATATAGGTGCTTTGCACAGATTTTATCAAACATGGGTTTTTTTTAATAACGTGTTCATTGTTACACAAAAGCGACATTTTATTTTTCTAATGCCATCGATATAGATTAAATTTGAAGAACATATGGAGGTCAAGGACAAATTAAAAACAGAACACATTCATCGTTAATGTGGAGCTGCTCGAATGGTTTAAAATGGATCCATTTATTTAACTTTGGACTTGAGGCCTTTTGTTTGAAGAGGACTGAAGCCCTGAGTTTTTCACTGTCAAGTAAAAATGAGTGCCACATCAGAATGCCAATATTTATTTAGTTTATCTTAAATTGATGACGTTAGTAAGTTGAAACACCGTTGCATGTTGCAGTTACCACACAGACTAAACATCATGAACATTAAAGGATCACGTTGTGGTAGCTGGTCCACGCAATCAGTTTTGTTTCAGGTACTACACAAATAATTCGAGATCTTTTGTTAGAGATGCCCTTGGGCAATTGAATGGAAGAGATCGAAAAGGGAGTTGGGATAATTCAAGATCTGAAGTGTCATAATTCCAGATCGTCTTTCGTAGGAGATGGTCGTAGGCTCTCATCAAACCATTGGGGATATGGCAGCATCACAAAGAGACTTTATTTCCAATAGCCTATAAATAAAAAGGAAAAAGTCCAAAATACTACCCTCAAGTATGACATATGTCCATATAATCCCCTAAACTATTGTTTGGTTTGATTTACTCCCCTCAATTATTTCAATCGGTCCAAATTTACCCCTCAACAAGATTTATCTTTTTTTATTTCTTCATATTTAAGTTGGCTTTCAATTTCAAATTATGTGTGGAGATAGCTAGCACCATAGTTTATGTTTTAAAAATATATCACAATTTTTTATCATATTTTGATTGGTTGGGACATATAATAATAAATTAGCATTAAAACACAAAACTATATTAAACACTAGGGTGTAAAATTCATAGTATACTTTTGAAAATAATTTATGATGTCCACTGTCACATCACAAAATTTGAAATTAAAACTCAAATTGTACATAGAGAAATAAATATGACATTTTGTTAAGGGGTAAATTGAACCAACAAAATAGTCATGGGGAGTAATTTGAACCAAACATTAGTTTAGTGGGTTATCTGGACATAAGCAATACTTTGAGGTGGTAATTTGAACTTTTTCCAAATAAAAAAGAACTAGGGCAGGGGGGGTGCTATGGTAGGAGCAATACAAACTTGCTGTAGTAGACAAAGTTGGGGATATGGAGGCACCGGGAGATCATGGAAATTGCCTTTAACTGAACCTCATATCATGCACCTCACCTGATGATATTGCATCTGCTTTGGATGCCTGTGGACTTGTGGCGGCTCGTCTTCATCCCTTATCTTCTATTCCTCATAACAGCGTATGGATAGTTGCACAACTCTGAATAAATCTTTACATGTAATTGGCAGAAAATTTAAGGTTTTTGTGGTCCAATGAAATCTGCATCTTTGAAGTGGGAGGTGGATAGGTACGATGAAATCAAACTAAAATCCACACCAATGTTCTTGCCTGTACATAAGATCACCAGGGTATGAGCTGTTGGCAATAATGAACTCACCAATCCATGTAGTAGTAACTGCTGGTTCAAACGGACTATAGTGTTTTGCTTGGAAGGCAAATAAATGGCTGCGTTTTTGTTTCTGCTGAGATTGGGCCAGCAAGATCCTCATCAGAGGTGACGTGGACAGCAATTTCATCTGAGCTGCCAGCAGTCGACCATCATGGACATGTGACATGTTGATAAATGATAATCAGAGCAGTCGACCATGGACATGTGACTAGCTTGTTCATGATCAAAGCAGCCAGACTCACTTGAGAGGTTGAGGTTTGAGCAGGTGGAGATGAAGACAGTAACAGGAACTTCAGTGTAATCAAAGTGTGTCAAGAGGTTATCTTTGTGTGTACAACCGAGATTATGCTGGAATAAATTTTGGATGATTTGTTAATACTGGAAAAATATTTATTTTTTGTAATCTATAACCCTTTATTATATATCCTTAAGCGAAGCGATCCTACTGTCTTTCCTGGATATAAGAATTTTTTTTATCACTACCCACAAATCATTTGCACATAAATCACTCAGTCATAATTTAATATTTGTTCTGTTCAATTAACGAAATCTTTGATCATTTTTTTGCTGGTCGAAATTGATGTATATATGCTTTGTGTGACATGTGGGTTGTTAACTAACCATGTGTGGGTTACCACAATCACCTAAACTAAAAATGGGTTTTGGCCGTAAGATGCTTAAATCAGAGCAGGTCTAAAACTAACTCTATAATCTGATTTCATCAGAAGAGATATTATGAGGTCAAACTGGATGAACTAAAATAAAGCTTGGCTGTACGTACTGGTTTTGAAGGGTTAGGTTTGTGATGTGATAAAATAGTACATTCATTGTGCTCATATTTTCTTCCATCCATAAAAGAGTAGATAGACGTGGGAGCAATGCTGTAATACAGCTGCTTCTGCAACTGGAGAGAGAAGAATTTTCTTGTGAAACATGCACCAGATGAATGTTGCATGGTGACGTTGGTAAGGTCACTCCAGTTACAGGCTTGGGTTGTATTAGTAAGCTTGGGAGGTCATGGAAGAAGGAAATCAGAATGGGACTGGTGGAGAATATATAGGACGCATTCTACCTCTGTTCCAAAGCATTCTGGGACAGCCTTTGCCGAGTGCTATCACCATGACACTCGGCAAAGGGCAGCGCTATGCCAAGTGCCACAACCAAGACACTCGGCAAAGAGTTTCCAAAAAAAGAAAGCTTTTATCTTTGCCGAGTGTCCTGTCAGTGAGCACTTGACAAAGAATTTTCAAAAAAGGCCTTTTATCTTTGCCAGAGTGCCCTGTCAGTGAGCACTCGGCAAAGAATATTAAAAAAAAGCTTTTTATCTTTGCCGAGTGCCCGGTGAACCAGCACTCGGCAAAGGCGCCGTCAACATATTGCCGCCGTTAGACAGCTTTTATCGCCGAGTGCCCGATAAAAGGCACTCGACAAAGACCCTTTTGCCGATGCAATCTTTGCTGAGTGCGCTTTGCCGAGTGCGGCACTCGGCAAAGGCTATGTCGTGTGTATCCTCGCATAAGTTATCGGCATATGATGGGAATCCTTTGTGTACAAAAGATGCTACAAAGTATAGAATATTGTCAGAGCCTTGCAATATTTAACATTAACTAGACGAGATTTAGCCTTTATGGTGAATAAGGCTTGTCAATTTCTTCACTCTCCTACTACTGTTCATTGGACTGCAGTAAAAAGGATTTTGAGATATGTGAGTGGCAGTCTTAAGCTTGGGCTTACACTATCTTCTTGCCAATCTTTTACTATAAGTGCATTTTCTGATGCTGACTAGGCTGGTAGTCCTAACGATAGACGTTCAACGGGAGGTTTTTGCAGTCTTCTTTGGTAATATCTTGAAGTGCTCAACGGCAGGTTTTTGCAGTCTTCTTTGGTAAAAATCTTGTATCTTGAAATGCTCGTAAACAGGCAACTGTGTCTCGTTCAAGCACAGAGGCGAAATACAAATCTTTTGCCAATGCAACAACAGAAGTAATTTGGATTCAAACGTTGCTTCGAGAACTTAATATACTTGTGATGATTTAGCACATTTCTAATTTGAATCTCATAACTGGTAACTACAGTAGCCTATCCATATCACAAATGTTCAGATAGAAAAGATGATGCTCCCTGTGATTCTTGTCTTTAAGTTCTACACTTTCAATGTAACATTTGTGATATTTATTTTAATAGGATTCTATATGGATGGTAATACTTTAATTAGAAAAAATTCGATGTAATTGTAATCTCGATGCATTTAGGGTTTCATATCTATGATATTCTATCTAGCAACGTGGCAAATAAAAAAACAAACAAAAATAATAAAAACCAATACAATTCGGAATTTGGCAGATCACTGCCAGTTTATTTCGAACCGCTAGTGATTTGTTTGAAACACTGACGGTTTGTATCATAAACCGCCAGTGTTCGTGATATGAAACGCTAGTGTTGGTTATATCAACACTGGTGGTTTATGATACAAACCGCTAGTGAAAGTTTTGGATCACTGGCGGTTTGAAATAACCGCTAGTAATGAAAGACCACCTTCACTATCGCTTTGGTTATGACGGTTCAAAATCCGCTAATGAAGGGGGGTTTTGAACCGCCGGTGATCTCCTCTCCTAGAGTGTCATCCCGTTGGCTCGATCTCCAAAGCTATGGCTCACTGGTTTAGATTAGTGGAATCTACGTCCCACTAGTTTCTTTTTGATGCACCTATGCCAAGGGTAGATTGACTAATAGGCTTTGCTATGGTACTTCAACATGACTATGATAGTTCATGTAAATCGTCCTCGCCCACGCTCCGCCCCCTGGTATGCACCGCCCGCGACTGGCGGACACAAGTCACTTAGGGGTTAGAGTGGTTAGAGGAACTATGTGCGAGGACATAGATCTCATCATTGTGCAACACGCCATTTTTTGCACGACTTACGATGGACGGGGCCTTCTTGAAATTAATCAAATTTTAATCTATTTATTTTACCGATTTTAGAATGTCTCAACATCCTAATCATACAGGAACAGAAACCGGTGACCACCATTCTTGTCACCAATGACTTTCATAGCCGAGCGGTCTAGAGCCGGCAGTGATTAAGATTCAATACAGTAATATTATGAATCTAAAATCTCCTAATCTAGAAATTCAATTGATGTGTTTCTTATGAGATTAGTTCAAGAATTTTGTATACTACAGTTCATTAAAGTTGAGCAATTAATTGGAGTAACGGTCTAGGATATATTTTTTTCTAAAATGTGAACAGGTTATCTTGTATTTAGAACAGAGACTACAACAATTAAATTTGGCTTTCGTAAATAGATCTGGAAACGACTGACCACTGAGGCACTGACCTATAAAAATAACTTTTGTAGCAATAGGGTGTTGCCTCACAAGAACTATTTGACAGCAAGATGCTCAAAGCAGAGTAGGGCTGCCACTATTTCTGAAATCAGTTTTCAGATATATATTATGGGAAATCGATCACCTAACATCAGTCTCAGCTACTTTAGCTCAGTCAGCTGGTATATGGAGATTCAGATGCCTGTCCCTATCAATAGCTGCGTCTAAAACTGTAGCTATTAATACTGTAGCTGTCAACACGATCTGATTCTTAACATGATACTGTAGCTGTCAAATAAAACTTTTCCATATGACGTCAGGTGAAGACAAATTTTACAATAAAACTGTAGCTGTCAAGACGATCTAAGACTTTATAGTTAAGAAGTCTTTTATTTGATACTGATTAGACTCCAAAAATATTGTTTTAATAAGTTTATATTTGAGAAGTATTTTAAATTTCAATACAGTCTATAACTTTCTAGTCAGCAAACCATGATATAAAATTGATACCACTGGATTGAGCTGCACTACAGGACGTTCAGACTTTGGCGAGTGCTTGCAGCACTCGGCAAAGGGCCTCTCGCACTCGGCGAAGGCTTTGCCGAGTGCCGCACTCGGCGAAGGGCACTCGACAAAGAAAGAGTCGGCAAAGAGTTCTTTGCCGAGTGCTAAATATCGGGCACTCGGCAAAGGCTTCGCCGAGTGCCAGGTCAGCACTCGGCAAAGCAAACGGGAACCGTCAACTGACGGCCTCTTTGGCGAGTGCCAGACGGGCCGACACTCGGCAAAGACGGCCTCTTTGCCGAGTGCCACGTGGGACGGCACTCGGCAAAGACACCCGCTTTGCCGAGTGCCAGGGCCATGACACTCGGCAAAGGAGACATCTTTGTCGAGTGCCACGTGGTCTGGCACTCGGCAAAAACGACCTCTTTGCCGAGTGCCATTACCGACCATGGCACTCGGCAAAGAGGCCGAACTGGGGAAAATTAACCCAGCTTTGCCGAGTGTCGTGGCAACTTTGCCGAGTGCGGCACTCGGCAAAGCTGGAAAAAATTCAATTTTTTTTATATTTTCATTTTCCTGCACAGAAAACATACACACATCCATATTCCATCACAAAGAACTGAATATATCACATTCATATCCATTTCAGATAAATATCACACGTTCAGTCTCCATGCATCACAAGCTCTCAAGTTATCACAAGTTTATCACAAGCTCACAAGTCTATCACATCCATCTCACAAGTCCATGACAAATCTAAGTCGGCCATCACTGCTCACCTTAGTGCTCAGATTGTGAAGAACTTCCACCTTGACACCCGTGTAATGACCCGCCCGAAGGACCACCTTGCCAACCTTTCCACGTGGACGGCGGAGGTCCAGATGGCCACCCGGTGTACCCCGACTGGTTAGGAAGGCGGACCTGGCCACCCGTAGGGTTGAGGAGGGCCACCGGGGAGCCACTCAGACTGCGGAGGAGGGCCACCAGCGATGTACAGAGTGCGCGGACGAAGGCCAGCTTGAGGAGTCGGCGCCGAACCCTCCGACTGTGAGTGCACAAAGGAGAAGCAAATTCGTTAGCACTTGGAGGACGGCCGTAAAAGTTAATGCAATAAACAACCATATATACTCACCGGAGTCCGTGTCAGAGGAGTACTAGGAGGCACAAAAGGAGTGAGCAGCGAGGGAGGCACGACAACACCCGACATGTTCAGGCTCCCAAAGAAGTGAGCTATGTCCTGCGTCATCTGCGCCTCTCGCTACTGGACGACCAGTAACTCGCGAAGGTGGGCCGCCGCCTGGGCCTCGTGCATGGCCTGCAACCTCTGCACCTGGTCCGCCTAGGCCTGCATCTGGGCCTGCAATATTCCTCTCGTAAGGTTTAAACAATGGAAATGCAAGGTATATGTATAAAAGCAATGAACGACGAATATAACAGTACTTACCTGAAGTTGTGCCATCATTTGTTGTGAGGTCGGCTGCCGAGGTCGTATGGGGACGGAGGAGCTCGTGCTGGCAGCTCGAATCTCGGCGAGGTTGGGAACAGAGGACGAGTCAACTGCGTTGTTGGCTATCCAGTACCGGCCGTGCTGCTTCCCTCCTCCCAGTCTCATCACCAGGTCTGTATCTAAGGGCTGGGTGGCCGGATCGAAGTCCTCCCATGACGGTCGCGAGTCGCCGAGGTGTACTCGGTGACCTTGGTGTAGGCGTTCGCGTTGGTGTACGCATCGGGCCCGGCGTCCGGGTTGTACTGGGTGCTCGCCTTGCCCTGGTGTGACAAGTTGTACGCGTTGAAATGGGGGCACTCCTCACCACCATGCGACTGGGACTACGAGGAAAACGCACAGATGATTACAAGTAATGAATAATTGAGTGTTAGAATAAAAATCAGTAGAGCATACCCATCTGTCGGCGTACGCGTTGAGGCTAAGGTTGCCTTGGTGGTGTTGCACCCCAGACATCTGCAGGCGGCAGTCTCAGCGGGCACCGTGCCTCTCGTACCGGTCGTCCGATTTCCACTTGTCCACAATGGACAACCAACAGTCTAGGTGATTGGAGCACCAACCAGGACAGAACTCAAGACATTAAGTATTTAATATGTTAGAAGAGCCGCTAAGTGATGGATGGACCAATTAGTATTACTGTTTTGTACGTACACTTGGTAAACATGGGCTGTGCCTAGTGCCGCTCTTTGCCGAGTGCCACGTGGCAGGGCACTCGGCAAAGAGGCTCTTTGCCGAGTGTCCGAGATTTGGCACTTGGCAAACCTGCAGGCACCGGCAAAGCTTTACTTTCCTGTAGTGCTGGTAATTATATTACACTAATATTTAATTTTCCTCTAACCACTTCGTACCCAAAGTCACTAATGTCTAAAGTTCATATACATTTCCCTAGTATTCAATTTTTGAAAATTTGAAATGAATTTTTGGTACCCTAAATGAACTCAAATGAAAAAGTCATCAACTTCAAAGTTATAGTTCTCCTCGAGACCTACAACATTGGTGTTGGCCATTTCACCATCCTAGGTTATTTGACAAATTTGAATTTCAAATTATAAGAACACGAGACATAATTTGAGGACCGCAAATGATTTCAAATGAAATAGACATGAACTACAAAGTTGTAGTTCTCATCAAGATCTGTAGCTTCGGTTTTTGTTAATTTTCAATCTGAGACCGTTTGAAAATATTGAATTCCAAATTGTGAGATCTTGAGTAATATTTTAATAAGAACCATAATTAATTCAAATGAAGAAGTCATAAACTACAAAGTTCTTGTCATCGAGATCTACAACTTTGGTTTTTGTCGTTTTTCTTCCGAGATCATTTGGATTTTGAAGTATTGAATTAATACTTGCTGTTATCAATAACAAATTATGTAAGATGTACTAGATAAGCCACCGGGCCGTTCTGGGTGCAAGATGTCAAGATATATGAATTGAAATTGGTTCCATAGCACTGAAAGAACACAAGATTCGGAAAATACCATAGAAAGTTCATCGTACCGTAAAATACCACTGAAAGTGAGTATCTGTTCCGCAATGTAGCACTCTGTTTGTTTCGCTGTTAACGACGTTTGCCAGCACCATCCGAGCAAGGAGAACCTGTTACGCCGGGTTGCTTCCTCCTCATTATCGTGATGCTTCCTACTGTTACTACCCTTCCTTATTTCCTGTTCTTTTTCCGTTGGGAGCTTTCTTTACTAGCAGTACCTCTCGCTAGTCTCACACACTCTCAATTTTCATTTTTGTAGCTTGTGATTTTCATGTCTGGGTTACCAATTTCTGTGATCTCGGCACCGCCGAAAAGACTGGGTAGCCTCGAGTCCCTCCTAGCCTCGCTAGTCTCGCACACTGCCGATGAGGACGATCTGACAGAAGAACACAAGGCGCAGATGGCGTTGTCACCCATGGACACGCGAACTGTCAAGTCCAGTGTCCAGATCCTGGAGGAGGAGACGCCATTGATTCTCCTGCTAAGTTCTTGTTGTTCTGGCACCGCGATGGAAAACATACCGTACGTGAGGCCGGCCAAGGTGCTGTGCCCGTACGCCGCATACGGTGTGTCAGGTGCCGCAGCTACGACCTACTATGACGCGTCGACCGTGCCCCCACGGGCCTTCTGCTTAGAGCCCCGCTGCGAGTTCGCAGGCTCGACGTCCGTGCTCCACGACCACCTGGGTCTGGGTACCCACACTCGTTGCCCGTGGAAGGCATCCGATACGGTGGTGTTGACATCGGAAGTGATCCGAATCACACACCAGCAGGGCTAGAACGGCCGAAGAGATTGCAATTCAACGTGATACAGCAGGAACCCCGACTAAACTGTCGAAAACCGATCTAGAGACCGGTTTGTATCGATCTAGGGTTTCAGGCTCCTGTGTTGATAACTCTTCACATCCCGGAATGTGAAGTATGAGTGATACATTTTCAGCCATAATGCAGAGTCAAACAAGTTGATCGAGAAGTACACTTCATCATTGGGTCTACACATCCTGATGCCAATTTCAGTCACCTAAAGTACGCCTTCACATATGGAACAAATGGTGTCTGGAACGATGGAATAACAATTAATGTAAGTTGACATAATTAAGATCGATTTGGCTGCTGATCTTTTAGATGGTAAAAACACTACCGGAGACGGGCTCTTTGCCGAGCGCCCGCCGCTTTGCCGAAGGCTAAAACGCGGGCACTCGGCAGAGAGCTCTTTGTCGAGAGCCAACCCTCGTCACCATACGAAACTCGGCGACGATTTATATGCCGAGGGTCCGACTCTCGGCGACGTCTGGCTCTCGGCAAAGATACCCTATGCCGAGAGCCGAAGCCTCGGCGTAGACTGCGCCTCGGCAAACGGAACCCTCGCAAACGGCTCCCCCTGCGCCGTTACCTTTCGGCAAAGGGTTGAATTTTTTTTTGTTAAACTCTATGCCGAGAGCCCCGGCCCTGGCTCTCGACATAGGAGCTCTTTGCCGAGGGCTTTAGGAAGCTCTCGGCAAAGAATATTATTTTTTTTTGTTTTTTTGCTCCCAATTTTTTCTGTGGCCTTGCTACAGTACTACAAGCCAAGATTTCAAATTTGAAGTGTTTTCCATAAATCTTGCTATATTTCGCGAATTTTCTTTAATTTGATGATTTTTTCCGCGGGACGCACGTTTGAACTGCAGGTGCATGAAATAATGAAACTCAGCGATTCGAAAAATGGTATTCATTCTTCAGAGGGTATTTCGACACCGTATCCAGGGACAGGCGCGGAGACTCGACCGTCTCGTGCACGAGAAACGGCGACCAAGTTGTGTGATATTGGATTTAAAATTATTAAAAATACAAACGAAGTCAGAAAATCATGAAAATAGACGGGTTGACATCGCATGTAGAGGCTATGAAAAAAATTTGGGAATGTTTGGAGCAAGTGGTGGTGCAAGATGGTTGGAACCCTGAGATATCCGGATAGCCTCACATGCGATGATATGCAGAGATATCCTGGTTTCAACCATCTTGCGCCACCACTTGCTCCAAACATTCCCAAATTTTTTTCATAGCCTCTACAAGTGATGTCAAGGTCACCCGTCCATTTTCATGATTTTCTGACTTCGTTTGTATTTTTTAATAATTTTAAATCCAATATCACGCAACTTGGTCGCCATTTCTCGTGCACGAGACGGTCGAGTCTCCGCGCCTGTCCCTGGATACGGTGTCGAAATACCCTCTGAAGAATGAATACCATTTTCTGAATCGCTGAGTTTCATTATTTCATGCACCTGCAGTTCAAACGTGCGTCCCGCGGAAAAAATCATCAAATTAAAGAAAATTCGCGAAATATAGCAAGATTTATGGAAAACACTTCAAATTTGAAATCTTGGCTTGTAGTACTGTAGCAAGGCCACAGAAAAAATTGGGAGAAAAAAAACAAAAAATAATAATATGCTTTGCCGAGAGCTTCCTAAAGCCCTCGGCAAAGAGCTCCTATGCCGAGAGCCCCGGGCTCTCGGCATAGAGTTTAACAAAAAAAAAATTCAACCCTTTGCCGAGAGCCTAACAGAGGGCTCTCGGCAAAGAGTACTCCTTTGCCGAGAGCTGCTCGATCCGGCTCTCAGCATAGACGGCGCCCTACAAAAATAAAAAACCCCGCCCTGATTTTTCCAAATCAGAGCCGCAAACCCCGCGCGCCCCGCGGGCCGCTGCCGCCGCCGCCGCGTCCCCGCCCCGCCGCCGGTCGCGTCCCCACCCCCGCCCCGGGCGCCACCGCCGTCCACGCCCCCGCCCCGCCGCCGGTCTTCCTGGCCCGCGCGCCGCCTCCGGCCGCTCCCTCCCTCCCCGCCAGCCGCGCCCCCGCCTGGCGCGGCACCGCGCCCGCACGCCGCCGCCGGCCCGCACGCCGCCAGCGGCCGCGCCCTCCCTCCCCGCCGGTCGTGCCCTCCCTCCCCGCCGGCCGCTCCCTCGCCCAGTCGCCGGCCGCGCCCCCGCCCCACGCCCTGCGCCCTCGCCGGCCCCCCGCTCCCTATTGTCGGCCTAGGGGGAGGAGGAGGAGAAGCAGAGGTGGTGAGGAGGAGAAGAGAGGTTGAGGAGGAGGAGGAGACCGTTGCCCATCCTCATCCGCGAGTTCGTCCGTTCCATCGTCATTAATCGACCCGCGGGGTAAGTAGTAGTTGTTAATAGGAGTAGTTGATAGTAGTATGCAGGTCAATGTATGTGGATATCGACCATCGTGTCGTATATATGTCGATGTCGGCCATCGTGCCGTATATATGTGGATGTCGGCCATCGTGCCGTTGTTTCTTGCAGGTTTTGAAACCTCACCGTACAGGAGAGGTTCTGCCGAAATTTCTAATGGATACTATATTTTTTGTCTTGTAGGAGGACCCGTCGGGGCCAAGCCGGAGATCCTCGGCGACCACGATCGTCTTCGTTACCGTCGCGGGTCTACCTGCACCGCTTTGCCTCGCCACTGCGCCGCTAGCCTGACTCCACCGGCACCCTAGGTATAAATAACGTCTCCTCCCAGAAAAGGGTCGTAGGTCATTGAACCCAGTTAGGCGTCTCCCGTCCGAAAGAGATACGGCTGGAGGTATGCAGGTCTCTGCATATCGATAACCGTATCTGTTTCGGATTGTCCACGTTACTTGGACAGCCCGCAGATGCGTCGATGAGGCTAGTTCCCATTGTCTAGCCCGATTCGAGATGGAGTTTCTGCATCACCTCTCTGTTGTTCTCCGGATACACACTCTCCCTACAGGGACGTGTATCTTGAGAACATCGGGGAGGCGCTGCCGAAATTCTGTCTCGGCTCGGGGCAGACAATGGGAACTGGCCTCATGTACGCATCCACGGGTGGGATTAGGACCTATCCTCACCTATTAGATGATAGTAGGATGGAAGTACTCGGAGGTAGATATGTAAGTACTCGGATGGATGACAGTAGGATGGATGACTGTCAGTGGATGTACTCGGGCCGTAGAAGCAGAAGTGATTTCACCGATGAATGGTTGCGCAAGACAGATGCTTTCTTGAACCATGCATTTGGCGTGGCTCAGTGAGGAGAGATCAAAGTGTTGCGCCCATGCAGCAGATGTGGGAACCGTAGAAGGCAAGACAAGGAGAACATGGCTAAACATCTTGTGAACAATGGATTCACGCCGGACTACACCCGGTGGATCTACCATGGTGAAGCACATCGTTTGAGAGCGGAGGCAGTGCGACCACGTCTGGATGACTTTGATGCTGATGCGGGGGTAGTAGACATGCTAGATGGCTTCCAAGAAGCACAGTACGCTGAAGGACGTACGGAGGAGGAGATGGAGAAGACCACAAAGGCGTTTTACGAGAGGATGTCTTCGGCACAGAAACCCCTTCATGATCGGACAACGGTTTCTCAACTGGATGCCATTGGCCGTGTGATGGGGTTCAAGTCCTAGTTCAACCTGAGTCGAGATGCGTTCGATGGTATGTTGGCCCTATTTGGTAGCATGCTTCCGGACGGCCACATATTGCCAAAGAGCCTGTACGAGTCACAGAAACTGCTTCGTGCCCTGAAGATGCCGTATGAGCAGATACATGCTTGTCCAAATGGGTGCGTCCTCTTCAGGAAAGATCTCACGGATGCAGGTTACTGTCCGAAGTGTAAAGCGTCGAGATACATGAAGGTAGACGATGGTGAAGGCCCGAAGAGGCAGCTTTCTATCCCCATGAAAGTCCTGCGTTACCTGCCGTTCACACCTAGGATCCAACGTCTCTACATGACCGAGGAATCCGCGAAACAGATGACATGGCACAAACAGGGTACCCGATACAATCCTGAGAAGTTGGTACATCCCGTCGATGGTGAAGCATGGGCCCACTTCGATCGCATCCATCATGACAAAGCTAGAGAGGCTTGTAATGTTCGTGTTGCGTTTGCAACAGACGGTTTCAATCCCTATGGACTCATGGCTGTCCCGTACACCTGTTGGCCCGTCTTCGTTATCCCCCTCAATCTCCCCCCCGGCGTCCTATTTCAACGTCATACTGTCTTCTTGTCGTTGATAATTCCTGGACACCCGGGGAATAACATGGGTGTGTACATGGAGCCTCTGATTGATGAATTGGAAACTGCTTGGAATGAAGGGGTATTGACATACGACCGAGCTTCAAGGTCTAACTTCACAATGCACATCTGGTACCAGTACTCACTGCATGACTACCTAGCATATGGGATATTCTGTGCCTGGTGTGTCCATGGCAAGTTCTCATGTCCGGTTTGTAAGACAGCTACGAGATTTATCTAGTTGAAGAAGGGTGGCAAGTATTCGGCGTTCGACCAACATCGACAATTCCTGCCTCTTGACCATCCTTTCAGACGGGACACCAAGAACTTTACCAAAGGTGTCTTGGTGAGAGATCCTCCACCTCGGATGCTGACCGGTGCCGAGGTTCATGCTCAGATAGATGCTCTCTAGTTCAACGAAACAGGCGGTCGTTTTGCGGGGTATGGTCAGGAGCATATGTGGACTCATAAGTCAGGCTTGGAAAGACTCCCTTATTGTGACAATCTTCTTCTGCCACATAACTTTGTGGGGCCTAAAGGCCGCAAACCCAACGACATTCTGGGTCTCCCGTGCCGCGAGCACTACCCCGGCATAGTAGAGTATGCCGGGAGGCACGAGTCGGCCTACACCTTTGACCACTACAGCGTTGCCCCAGACCCAGACTTCCCCAACAAGGCGGCGCGGGTTAGAGTGGAGCTGTGGGTAAGTCTTCGTCAAACAATATCAAATTCATCATATTTTTTTCTTTAATTACTGTCTCGCCTCGTATTGTGTATGTATGCAGAACTACTTCAAGTGCGAGCCGGGGAAGCAGGCAGTGGCGGAGGTGACGGCTACCCGGTCTTGTAGGAAGCTCGTCACCGACATGATCCACGAGGCGAGACTGCAGGCCATCATTACCTACAACGCCACGGTCTTGAGCATGAGGGTGACGAAGACCCAGGCGAGAGGCATGACGCTGGGCCGGGCGTAGTTCTTGCAGGTAAGTGATTTCTTTTGAGATTAAGCTTTTGGTACTTTTCATCTAATGCTTAGACGTGAAATACTTGATGATGTGCAGATGATCCCCCAATGGTGCCAGTCGTTTCCCGAGTGCTGGGAGATGATCGTGGACCGGTGGCTATCCGAAGAGTGGGCGACCCACCACGCCGAGGCCCGGGAGGCGCGTCTGCAGATGCCAGGTGTACCACACCACCAGGGCAACCGCAACCTCGCCGAGTACGCACACGCTTGGGTACGTGAAAGACTTTATAAATTCCTCGATCAAATGTTGCCTGATTGCTAATCATCTTGTTATCTTCCTCGCAGTCGGAGGCACACGATGGCCTGCCATGCGGCACGGTGGCGGCATACGCCATGTCCCACAAGGGCAAGGCCACGGCAGCGGAGGCCTCCTACAACCCTGACGATCCCGCCGACGCGTACACCAACTCCAGCGTCCACTCCCGCCTCACTGACTACTCAGAGGCAGCAAGGGCGGTCCATGGGGACACCTTTGATCCCGCCACCGCGGACCTGGACGGGAGCATCGTCATGAGGATAGGAGGAGGGAAGAAGCACGGGCGGTTCTGGCTTGGCGACAGCGTCATCGACACGGCCTCCACTCCCACTCTGTCCCAGCTCCAAGCACAGAGCATGAGCGGGAGCGTCCCCATACGCCCACGCCCGTCGCCTGCGCAGTCGCGGGTCGCCGAGCTCGAGGTTATTTCTATTTAACTCATCGTACATTAATCTTTAAATGTTTGCATTGTTCTAACATTTACTTTGTATTATCGCAGGCCCGCCTGGAAAGAGAAAGGCAGGAGCACCAGGTGTCCGAGACCCAGATGCGGTCACAGATGTCGGGCCAGATGGAGGCTCAAGCTAAGCAGATGGCGGAGCTCATCGCCTTCATGGCCTCCCAGGGCATGGCCGTGCCCCAGACGCTCATGGCTCCTCCACCGCCGCCTCTGGACCCCGGAGCTGCTCCTGTGAGTATCAATACTTCAGTGTTTCATTTTTTTCATTTCCTTGTCTGACATGACCTTTTGCAGCCTCCTCCGTCAGAAGGTTCGAACAACCGCCACGCTCTTGGATGGATCCCGACCGGGGGTCAAGCAGGCGGCAGTTCTCAGGGGTGGCCCGGTTGGCTGGGGGTGTAGTAGATTGAACTTTGGACTATCCTCGTGTGTCACTGAAGTCTCATGTTGTTGAACTATGTGATGTGAACTATGTGATTTGAGGACATATATGTTATTGAACTATGTGATGTGATATATATATATGTTCTGTGACGTGAAATGTGATATATATGTGATATGTGATGAATGTGATATATATCTGTGTGATAGTGTCGGAGAAAAGGAAAAACAGAACTGGAAAACAAAAATTTGAGATTTACCCAGCTTTGCCGAGGGTTGCTCTCGGCAAAGAGGCCCTTTGCCGAGGGTTTTGGCCATAGCCCTCGGCAAAGCTGGGGAGACAGAACGTAATTTCCACAGCTTTGCCGAGGGCTTTGGTCATAGCCCTCGGCAAAGCCCGAGGTTTGCCGAGTACCGGCTAAGATAGCCCTCGGCAAAGAGGTTCCAAAAAAAAATATTCGAAATTTCTTTGCCAAGAGCCGACCCCGGATAACCCTCGGCACAGAAAAATAATAAAAAAAAATTATCGCTTTGCTGAGGGTCCGGCTCTCGGCACACGTGACGCCTTTGCCGAGAGCCTGTTTAGCCCTCGGCAAACCTACCGTCAATAGGGACAGCCGTTAACGACCACTTTTCTATGCCGAGAGCCGGTCGGGCCCTCGGTAAAAGGTTTGCCGAGAGCCCGATAAATGGCCCTCGGCAAAGGATCCTTTGCCGGGAGCTCTATGCCGAGGGCTGCTCTCGGCATAGGCTTCGCCGAGTGCCAGATGGTCTTTGCCGAGTACTAGAGGCACTCGACAAAGCAGCCGTTTCCAGTAGTGAAAGTAGGTGAATCCTAGTAATTAAGGAGGTGTAAATGGTTTCCCAATTTCAGCTATTTCTACATCTACTGATGCCAAAACAACAAACTTTCTCAATTCATCTACCCTGGGTCCATAATCATCCCAATCGCATTAATATAACAGACTCAGGTGAGGTGTACGAGCACTACCGGATTCCTCCTCTTTGCCGAGAGCCCAATGCTCTCGGCAAAGGCCAAGACATGCTCGACAAAGAGTTTGCCAAGAGCAGCTCTCGGTAATGAGCCGTCAGCGAACGACCTACCGGCAAAGAATTCTTTGCCGAGAGCTCCACTCGGCAAAATGTTTGTCGAGAGCAAAGGAGAGGCTCTCGGCAAAACGCAACTTTCGACAAACAGCCGAGCCCGTAACGGCAAAACAGACGTAATGGTCGTCTCTAACACATCGTTTGCCGAGAGCGACCGTCGGCAAAGCTATTTTTAAAAAAAAAAGAATAAAAAATTTGCCGAGAACAGTGGTCGGCAAAGAATAATCTTTGTCGAGAGCTCCCTGGAGGGGCTCTCGGCAAAGAGCGGCCCAAGGTGATTTTCGAAAAAAGAAAAAAAAAACTTTGCCGAGAGGTGGCCGTCGGCAAAGGTTACCTTTTGCTGAGAGCCCTCCCATGGAGCACTCGGCAAAGTGGGGTCCTTTGCCGAGAGCCCTCCCATGGAGCTCTCGACAAAGAGGGGAGAATTTACCGAGAGCCCACCAGGGGAGCTCTCGGCAAAGGGTACATAAAACAATTTTTTATTTTTGTAATGAATTATCAACATGCTCACAAATATAACACATCACATATATCAAAAATATATCAGAAAACATATATCCACATCAAATATATCACAAATATCACATATTTCACAAATATGTCATCTCACATGTCTCACATTATAATCCATCTAAACATCTCAAATCCAACAACACATGTCCATCTCAAAGTTCTCAAGTTCATCTCCCGGAGGGCACAACTAATACATGATGCGGCTGAGGGAACAACAGGGTCACCGCCAAGGTTCCCACCCCGACCCTCCCGATGGCGGCTGATGCGGCGGTTGTTATGGATACGACAGGTACCCCGACCCTCCCGATGGAGGCACATCATTTGAACCTACCGATTGATTCTGCACAAAGGAGAAGACAAATTAGTACTTATAGTAATACTAAGGCATTTAATTATAATCTAAGCCTAGACAAGTCAAAATTTGCAGAACTGGGTATAAAATTGTAATCTAAGTCTAGACACATCAAAATTTCGGCAGTAACTCCCCTGCATGGTGGGGTTTCCAAAACCTGCAAAAAAACCATCGACACGATGGCCGCCCACCACATATCAATGACACGATGGCCGACACACATATATATCAACGGCACGAAGGCCTCCCACCACATATCAACGACACGCTGGCTGACATACACAGTAAATAGTTTTTGTTAGAGAAGTCAAACTCACAGTAGAGTATTGGTAAGGTGGTGGAGCGAACAGCTCTGGTGGCGCTCGATGAACCATTGTGACGCCAAGACATGCCATGTAGTGAGCCAAGTCGTCAAACCTCGCCCGCTCGGCCTGCAACCTCCGTCGCTCAGCCTCCCGCTCCCTCTCTCACTCTTCCTCCATCCTAGCCTTATGCTCCTCGAGCGCTTCCAGCTGGGCCTATAATTTTTCACCGCAATGTTACAAGCAATTTCGAGGAATGTCAAACCAATGAACGATGAATACAACAAACATAACCTGTAGTGCTGCCACACGATGCGTCGAAGTGTCCTGCCTTGAGCGTATGGGTATGCTACTGCTCCTGCTGCTTGCCCAGACCTGTGAGAGAGTGGGAGTACTGTGCAGGTCGAGCGTGTTGTTGCCGATGTGGTACCGCCCATGCTTCTTTCCTCCTCTCACCCTCATAACGATGTCACCGTCAAGGTCCGCGGTGTGCGGATCGAACTCAGCCCCATGGACCGTCCTTGCTGCCTCAGTGTACTGACTTAGGCACTCAGAGATGCTCTCGTTGGTGAACGACTTGGTTGGGTCCTTTGAGTCCTAGTCGATGTTGTCCGTTGCCTTGCCCTTGTGGGAAAGAAGCCATGCCTTGAGCTGTCTGCATGGCTGGTTTTGATGTGCAGCCGACTGCGAGAAAAACAACAAGACGATTATAAATCATCTAGGAATAAGGGTCTGAAAGAATAAATGAGGCTACACCAAGTCACGTAACCATCTAACCCCAAATTCATTGATGTTAAGGTTGCTCTGGTGGTGTGATACACCTGGCATCATCAAACGCCAGTCCCAGAGGATGGTGTGGTTATCTGCCCAATTGGCACTCACCCACTTGTCGACCATCATCTGCCAGGCTAGTGTTTTATTGGCGCACCAGCTAGGAGGCACTTGTATGACATGAAGTACATTGACAGGTATAAGAACAATTCAAGCCTACCCAATCTTAGAAGAAATCAATATTGATGTTTTATAAATTTACCTTCAGGTACTCCTCTCGGGTCAGATGCATTAATCTTGCATCTATCTTCTTTCTTTACCTTCTGAAGCTCGTAGATGGCACAGTAATCGATGATGGCCTGGAGCTGCGCCTCGTAATGCATGTATGTGATGCGTTTTTTACACGATTTGGCCAACACTTGCGGCGCCCTCACCTCATAGCCCTCGGCGCATTTGAAGAAATCCTGCATACAGAAAAGATGTATCAATAGAAGAAGTCATGCATATGTATTGAGCAAAGTAGTGGGAGGCAGACTTACCTAAAACTCGCACATAACCAGCTCCGCCGCGCCTTTGTACATGTGGCCCATCTTGTCCGCCGCATCAGGGGCGGCAACGTAGTGCTCGTACGTGTAGGTCGGCTATGTAGTCTCGGCGTACCAAGCATGGGAAGTGTCCCCTGCAGAGAAGACCCAGGATGCCATTGGGCAACCTTTTGTGACCACCTGGGACCATGACCTTCCAAGACCTGCGTAATGAATAAGAAAAACCTAGTTTCCATTGTGATTCTATCATATGTAGTAGAAAAAAAATGTAAAAGTTATGTACTGTTGCTCAACGGATCGAATGGCCGAGCGTAGAGCCTCAGGTATCGGCCAATCAGGTAGGCTCGCCTAACATCGTTGGTAGACACCCGAGGTTTTGGTGGAACTGGAACCTCCTATCTCGTCCTCCTGGTCATCCTCTGGCTTGGCCTCCAACTCGGCCTCTACCTGCTGAGCCCGCTCGTCCTCTCCCTGCTGAGTCTGCTCGTCCACCTGCTCCTCCTCAGGCTCTGGTGGTGCAACTGCAGGCTGAGGCGGTGGCACCCTAGGCCTCCTCCCGCCCGCCCTCCTCCTCCTCCCCTGAGGCGGAGCCGACCCCTCAGCTGCACCTGAGGACCCTCCCGTCTGGTAAACCGAGCTGACTGCCCGCAAAGCTCTGTGGCCCGTCATCTTTGCACAATCACCTACAAGACATAAACAATAAGATCGGATTGGTTGGATCATAAACAAGACATAATTATAAAGAGATGCAAAATAAATAAAGCATAATTACAAAATAACATAGTATTACATGTATTAGAAATAATCATCTGCATCAGGATTAGCTAGATCATAGCTCTCATCATCACTATTAGCCATGTCAAAATGTTCAACACTTTCCACATCAACATTGCCATTGCCAATATGTAATCCTTCAAGTAACTCCATGGGAGACTTATGAGTCCACATATGCTCCTCACCATATCCCACGAACCTACCATCATTTTCATTGATCTGGACACAATCTATCTGATCATGAACCTCGGCACCGGTCATCATCTGTGGTGCGGGGTTAGTAACCATGACACCTTTAGTGAAGTTCTTGATGTCTCGTCTGAATGGATGCTCAGCTAGGAGGAATTGTCGATGTTTGTCGAACGCGTAGTATTTGCCGCCCATCTGCAACCAATTGAACTGCAGTGCTGCCTTGCACACAGGGCATGGAAACTTTCTGTGAACACAACAACCGTTGAATATCCCATATGTCAGGAAGTCAGGCATGGAGTATTGATACCAACATGCATGTTAAAGTTTGTCTTTGTATAGCTCGATCGTATGTCCATACACCATGGTCCCAAGCATGGACTAGTTCATCGAACAAAGGCTCTATGAACACACGCATGTTATTCCCCACGTGTTCAGGAATTATCAACGACAAGAACACATTCTATCATTGGAAGGAGACACCAAAGGGGAGATTGAGGGGGATAACGAGTGTATGGGGCAGCCATCATTCCATAAGGATTGAAGGCTTCTGTTGCCAGTGCAACACACACATTACGTGCCTCTCTAGCTTTGTCATGATGAATGTTATCAAAGTGATGCCATGCTTCACCATCGGATGGATGCACCATCTTGTCAGAACTACATCTTTTCCCATTTTTGTGCCATGTCATCTGTTTCGTGGACTCCTCAGTCATGAATAGTCGTTGGATCCTCGGTATGAATAGAAGATATCGTAGGATTTTCACGGGGTATGGACTCTGCCTCTTCTCACCATCACCAGAGTCTACCTCCAAATACCCAGAGGGTTTACACTTTGGACAGTACTTTGCATCCGCATGTGTTTTTCTAAAGAGGACGCAACCCTTTGGACAAGCATGAATCTGATCATACGTCATCTTAAGTGCACGAAGGATCTTCTGCGAGTCGTACATGTTCTTTGGCAGAAGGTCACCGACCGGAAGGATAGAGCCAATAACTGTCAACATATCATCAAAGTTCTCTCGACTAAGGTTGAACTAGGACTTTAAGGCCATTATGCGTGAAATGCCATCAAGCTTTGAAATCTCTATGTAGCCATGAAGGGGTTTCTCTGCTGCGGACAACATGTCGTAATACGCCTTTGCGCTTTCCTCTGGCTCCTCCTCCTCTGTACGTCCTTCAGCGATGTGTGCTTCGTGGTAGTCATCTAACCAAGCTGCTACCCCGACATCAACATTATAATCCTCGACGCGTGGTCTCACCACCTTCTCTCTCACACGATCGGCTTCTCCGTGGTGGGTCCACTGGGTATAGTTTTTTGTAAATCCATTCCTACCTAGATGTGAAGTCATCACCTCCTTTGTCTGCCTTTTTCTGTTCTTACAGTTGGTGCAGGGACAAAAAATGACACGAGCTCCGGGAGCCTGGTCAAATGCTTGCTTGATGAAAGCCTCAGTCTCGTGAACCCATTCTCTGGTAATCTCACAGGCGCTCCGACGGCCCGAGTACATCCACTCATGGTCATCCATCCTATCATCTAATAGGTAAGGATAGATCCTAATATCTACACGTCGTTCCTACCATCTAATAGGTAAGGATAGATCCTAATCCACCCGAGGATGCGTAGATGCGGTTAGTTCCCATGGTCTGGTCCTATCAGAAACAAAATTTCAGCAGCACCTCCCCGCTGTTCTTCAAATACACGTCCCGACAGGGAGAGTGTGTATTCAGAGAACAATAGAAAGGTACTATCGAAACTCTGTCTCTGAAGGACTAAACCATGGAAACTAACAACATCTATGCATCCTCGGGCTATCCAAAAAACATAGACAATTCGAAACGGATACGGTTAATATGCAAGGATCTACATATTTCTAACTGTATCTCTTTCAAACGGGAGACGCCTAACTGGGTTACGTGGAAATGTCTGACCAAGACAAATAAAGAGTACGTGGTTATACATTAGGTGGCGGTGAAGTCAGGCTAGCGGGGCCATGGCGGGTCGATGTAGTGGCGAGGCGACGCGGTGCAGGCATAGGAAGACGAGGTACTCCGGCTAGCCTTCGACAGACCCCTCTGAAAAATCAAAAGGACACAAGATCATAAATTCAAAATTTTGGCAGCACCTCCCCTGCAGGGTGAGGTTTCCAAAACCCGCAACAAACAAACGGCACGATGGCCGACAAGCATGTAGCAAGAGTATTATCCCACTACTACTCTACAACGGCAGGCGAATAGCATAACTGGTCGGGCCTCTGAGTGCGGGCACGGCAGGTGGGCGTGTCGGGCCTCTGAGTGCGGGCACGGCAGGCGCAGCGGACGACCGCGGCGGGCGCGGCAGACGAGGGCGGCCGGCGCGGCGAGCGAGCGCGGATGGTGCGGCGGGCGCGCCGGCGGCTGCAGAGATGGCGACGAAGGCAAGCAAGGCGTGTGCATGAGAAATGTGTGAGTGTCAGCCGTCCGCGCGTGGTTAAGTGTAAAGATGATTAGCCGAGCGGGATCTCTTTGCCGAGAGCTCACAAGATCCGCCTCTCGGCAAAGAGTCTTTTAATTTTTTTAACTTTGTCGAAAGCCCTATCCGGCTCTCGGCCAAGAATTTTTGAATTTTTTTAACTAACTGCACTAAATGGTGCATATTATTTTTAAATAACTTTGCCGAGAGATCTCGAGATCCCGCTTGGCTAAATTCTTTGCCGAGAGCCTCCCTCTCGACAAAGAATTTTTTGATTTTTTTAAGTAACTGCACTGAACGGTGCATATTATTTTTAAGAATATATTTGCCGAGAGCCCCGCTCGGCAAACATCTTTGCCAAGAGCCTCCACTTGGCAAACAATGGCCTTTGCCGAGAGTTTATTCTTGCTCTTGGCAAACTGTTGCTTCCGGAAAAAAAGAAATCGACGCTGAGGGCCTGCCCAAAACCTCTCGGGAAAAGCCCTTTGCCGAGAGCTTCTCTGAAATGCTCTCGGCAAAGTTCTGTCTAAAAAAATTATTAATTAGTAAATGGCTCCGAAAAATACGAAATTTTGCCGTGTTACAATTTATGCTTTCTACTGACTATAGAAAAAATTTGGAAGTCCAAAACCTAATTCGATCATGGCATTGTTTTGAAATCCTAATGGATGCTTGTCAACTCTATGAAACTTATTCGAAGATATCTCGAATTGTATGTATCATATGCAACCACTTGTGCGAAACCATTTCCAATTTTTTACCACAGCCTCCAATTGTGGTACCTTGACTTCATGGCAAATATCATAATTTTCTGACTTCGTTTCCTTTTTAATCATTTCTAAATCGTGCGGTGACAGGTTCATGGTATTTGTTTCGTATAATAGATTGTTCAAAAAAACGTAAACATATGCCCTATTTTGCCTGAATAATGGATAAATAACATGAATATCATTTCCTACTTAATTTTTTCCCATGTTTAAATCAGTGGTTGTTCAAATTTTAATTTTTTCCCGTGATTAAGAGAACTACTTAAAATGCAATTAATTAATTAGATATAGCAAATAATTAAAAAAATACATAAAATTTAAATTTGGAGTAGAACATGTAGTATATATATATATGTGTTTAGAGAACAAAGTTTAGACCATATAGAAGATAAAATAATTTAATTGGAGAGAGTTAGGAGAAGAAAAACATGTTCACATGAAATATAGAAAAGCTTTGCCGAGAGCCCTACTCTCGGCAAAGAATTTTTTGATTTTTTTACTAACTGCACTGAAGGGTGCATATTATTTTTTAAAAGCTATTTGCCAAGAGCCGTAACGGCTGGGATCTCGGCAAAGGGTTTGCCGAGAGTTGTAACAACTGCGCTCTCGTCAAAGAGTTAGGTCAGGTGATGGCGTCAGCTCTTTGCGGAGAGCTGTTTTTTGCCGAGAGGACGGCCCACGACAAACTATCATTTTGCCGTGAGCTCTTGTTTGCCGAGAGGAACTCTCGGCAAACGTGTAATTTCGCCGAGAGGTTAATTTTGCCGAGCTGCGGGTCCACGACAAATCTTCGTGTTGCCGACAGCCTTTCTTGAGAGGCGCTCTTGGCAAAGGTTTTCTTTGCCGAGAGCCACTGTTTTTCCTCTTGGCAAACGTCAAGGCTCTCGGCAAAGGACGTTTTTCCGGTAGTGGAGTGTGCCCTTGTCTGTGAGTCACAAGCATTTGTTTCCCTCAGAAACAATTCATGTTCATGTGCTACACCCATTGCCCCTCTGGCCAGCCAAGTAGTGCGAAAGAAGCTCTCCAAAACTTATTTTACTGTCTGACTAAAATTCAATGGATGGTTACTGACAAATACATATACAATGGTTATAACTAATACATACACAATGGTCGTTATAACTACGTGAAGAATCAGGTTGTACCTCCCCATGCCTTCAGTGCGTGGTCCCTCAAACCTTGTCTATATACAAAACAGCAGGTAAGGGCCAGAAGCTAGTAGTATTTCCACTCTAGCTACTCAGATCCTGTAGTGACTTTCTGCTGTGGAATTATGTATAGGAGTAGGAAGCATCAGGAGCACCTGCATTACTTGTGCACTTATACTCTCCACATGGGACACAACAACCCCTGTCTTCTTCCACAAGATCACAAGAGGCACAAGCTCCCCAGTACATGCATGTCGTAGTGGATGGATATATCTATGGGTTCCAATACCCGTGTGCGGATGGATCAGTGTTGGGGTGGTGTTGACGTCAGAAGTGATCTGAATCACACACCAGCAGGGCTACGGCGCCCGAAGAGGTTGCAGATCAACCTGATACAACAGGGAGCTCAACTAAACCAATGAAAACCTATCTAGCGAATGGTTTAGGCCGATTTAGGGTTATGGATCCCTATGTTGATAACTCTAGAACTTCTCCCGGGAAGACCCGTCGGGGAGAAGCAAGTAGAGGTTGCCCTATAGGACCAGCAAGGCCGCCTAGAACGCCGTCGAGCCTCGCCGGGAGACGCGCCGAACAGCAAGGTAGAGAGAGGAAAAAGGGTAAAAGGGGTAGTAGATTGATTTTGATCGATTAGGGTTGAATGCCTCAATCGGCCATGATCCTCTTATATATATAAAGGGGGTTGGTCTTATCCCAATAGGAAACATCTACAGATACGATCTCCAAGTTTCCTATCCGGACTCCATCAAAACATGGAATCCAAGAGTCCAATCTGGACTAAACAAGGTAAACCTGATCTCGCCGATCTTTGAATCGACTAAACCGGCTTAATGGGCTTCCATAGATATCAGCCCAAATTGATCACACTGATCAAGACCTTCAAACCCATGCACAATAAAGATCCTCGAATCGGTCCATTCATCATTATTCTAGGATTTCCGACCAGCACACCTGGTCGACAATAGCATAACTGGTCAGAAAACATCAAACAAACGAGCTCATCTTACTTAAAGCATCCGACCTTCAGATAAAAGTATTAGAAAATAAATTCATCTTCAAAACTATGAGCCGAACATATCTCCTAACCTTATTATTTTCTTATGACACTTTTAAGTGTCAACATATGCCCCCTGTTTTTAGGTGATCTTTAGCAGAACCTAAAAACAAACCGAATAACAACGATATCCAACTCATCGGTCATTCAGTAACCAAGGATAAATATTTCTGATCATTTTTGTTCTAAGGGCGATACAAATATCGACCATTGTCTGGAAGGCGCTCAGGCTTCTTGCCAAACACTTGAAAGTATTTTTTCAAATACCTCCCGTTTATTGCATGCTCTTGGGAGACTTTCACCTTGCAATGTCTCTAGCATATATGCATTCCCGAATATCACTTTGATCACTTTATAAGGACCTTCCCAACTCGGTGACCACTTGCCAAATTTATTGCTTCTCGATCCAAGCGGCAATTTAGTCTTCCATACTAATTCTCCTACTTGGAACGATTTGCTTCTCACCTTCTTGTTATAGGCTCTGGCAACCCAGGCTTTGTCTTTCTCCATTTCCTTAAGAGCTTTTAACCTCTTGTTGGTCACTTCATCAACGTTGTCCATCATAGCATCATGATACATAACAACAGATAGATCATTTTGCTTAGCCAGCCTATATCCATCTAGATTTACCTCGACAGGCAACACTGCTTCTTGACCATATACCAGCTCAAAAGGAGTGACTTTTGTAGCGCCATGCCTTGATATATGATGAGCCCACAGAGGCTCAGACAAGACCTCATGCCACCTTCTTGGGTTATCCTCAATCTTCTTTTTGATAAGCTCGATCAAAGTTTTGTTACTAGACTCAGCTTGACCATTGGCTTGAGCATAGTATGGAGATGAATTGAGCATCTTTATTTTATATAATTCGGCAAAATCTTGTACCTCCTTAGAGATAAAAGATGTTCCTTGATCTGTAGTTAACGTTTGAGGTATGCCAAATCTATGTATAATATGCTCAATAATAAACTCAATTACCTCCTTGTGTGTCATATTCTTTAAAGGCACCGCTTCAGTCCACTTAGTGAAGTAATCTGTTGCGACCAGAACAAAACGATGTCCCTTTGAAGACGGGGGATGAATTTGGCCAATGAAGTCTAAACCCCAACCATGAAAAGGCCATGGTTTGATGATAGGATGAAGCATAGCAGCAGGTGCAAGCTGTATATTTCCAAACCGTTGACATTCTTCACATCCTTTGTAGTAACGAAAATAATCAGCCATCATCGTGGGCCAATAAAACCCAGCTCTGCGTAATAGCCACTGAAAGGACCGTGATGCCTAAGAGGGGGGGGGGTGAATTAGGCAACTTAAAACTTCTACTCTAAACTATGGCCTCTAATTTCCACCTAAGCAAAACCTATGCAAGAAAGTAAACTATCTAATGTGCAACTAAGGTTTTGCTAGGTGTGTTTGCTATCTCTACCGCAAAAGGAGTTATGCAACCTAGTTTCCAAACCTATCAACTAGCAAGAGTAAGCTAGGAAAGGTAAAGCACATAAACAAGGTAGCAATGTAAATGCGGAAGCTAAAGAGTGATAGAGATGCAAACTCCCGTCGACGACTCTGGTATTTTTACTGAGGTATCGAGAAGCGCGCAAGCTTCCCCCTAGTCCTCGTTGGAGCCCCTCGCAAGGAATCCCTCGCAAGGGCCAAGCTCCCGGTCGGGTAACTCCGTGGATAGCTCCGGTCTTCCCCACGCGCAAGTGCGTCTCTGGTTAAGCCACTCGTGGCAAAGCCTCTCCTGGATGCTCTCCGTCGTCCTCACTATCAAGTTTCCGGCCGAAGCACCGTGGGTCTTGTTCCCTTCGGTACACGGAGGCGGCCACACCACAAACTCGGTTGGTGTGGTCTCGCAAGACTACAAGCCCCGCCGATGTACAACCACGGTGCGCGCGCACCGGTAGATAAGAGGTTTTCAACCTCACTAAACGCTAGGCCTAACACCTAGAGCAAGCGCAAAGCGGTGGTCTAACTAGCTTAAGCACTTCGCAAAGCACCTACACTAATCACCTAGTATATCACTTGAGCACTTTGGTGGCTAGAGCAACTAAATATGTGTCTATGCACTTGGTACACTTCCTTGAGCTCCAACTACATTGTTTTGGCCGGCCATGGGGATATATATAGAGCCCCAACCAAATAGAGCCATTGGAGAAAGTCATGGACTTCACAGCGTAGCATCAGACGCTGGAGTCGTGACCATCGGATGCGTCCAATGCTCTTTTAACGGCTAGATGCCAGCCTGGCACTGTGTCGCAACGGCTACCTAGCATCCGATGGTAGATCAACAGACGCGTCCGATGCTCACAGAGCCTCTCTGGAACCTCTCTGCATGGTCATCGGACGCAGAGTCCTGTAGCATTCGATGTTAGCAACGGAGCGTCCGATGTTCGCTGTGTAGGTTTGCACAGTGTCACAGTCGTGTTCGATGCCTCGGTCTTCAACGTTCGATGCCTCTGCTGGCGCTGACACGAGCTAGTGTTTACCAATGGAGCGTCCGACGCTTGCGTGAGCAGCGTCCGATGCAGCGTCCGATGTCCCTTTCTTCTTCTTTCTTCATGATTTCTTGTGTCGCCTTGGTTCCATTCTTGTGCCTTGGACTTTGCTTGATCTTTAGGGTCTTCAACTGAGCTTCTAGAGTCTTGCTTGAGGTGTTGATCATCGGATCACCACGTCGCCTTAGTCCAAGTCACATTTGCATCCTATTGGACTACAAAACAAACACTTGCAAACACATTAGTCCAATTTGGTTATGTTGTTCATCAAACACCAAAATCCGAAGTTAAATGGTCCGAGGTCCATTTTCCTTACAATCTCCCCCTTTTTGGTGATTGATGACAAGACGACCAAAACAAGCAAATAATAGATACATAATTTAAAATCCAATCTACTTGCTAGGATGCAATGCAAAGGCAAGATCATATGATGTTTAAAAGATACCAAAATGAGACATATTTAATCTAACATATCTTGCCCTTGCCATAGAGTCCCTCTTTGTGACTTTATGGATTAAGGCTCCCCTTAACTCCATAAAACACTTCCTCCCTTTTTGAACCATTCCCATAAAAATAACCATAGAATTTTTTGAAAATTTGATTTTGGTTATTTTGTTTGTTTTAGTTTGGGCTTGATTTTGGTCCCTACAAATTCTCCCCCTTTGGAATCAAACACCGAAAAGGAAGACATTAAAGCTCAAGAGAGGAAACATTATATAAGCTAAAACTCTCCCTAAGTATATGCATACATATGATGTAAGGCAAAAGCATATGCATAACCGACAAATTAAAGCACAAAGGAGTTTAATCTATATAATGTATGGAGAAAGCATATAAGAGTATCAAATTGAAAACAACATAATGATATCGGTTAGGAATACCACATGTAGATGTCAATTGAATTACCACCACACATGATGCTTGTCTCTGAGAACTTCATTTTCCTTGCAATGAGACTACTACACACATGATAATCTTGAAAATAGTGTTAGTCTCAAAGCTTCCAAATTGTAGAGTAAACTCCCCCTAAAAGTGTGCATACAAGTTTGAAATACTTGTAGGAGACATGCACATTGATAAGGTTAAACTACCATTTTCCATATTGACACCACAAGAAGTGTGATACAAATTGAAAAAAGGTAATCGGGGTAGTTTATCTATAATTTGGACTTTGACACATATAAGATGAATACAAAGTAAAAGAAGCTATGTGCCGTGCTTCTAACCAATTAAAACTATGTAGAGTTGCTCTAAGAGTGTGAGTGATACCGAGCAAAACTACCATATGATAAGCCTAATTTGCATGACAAAAGATATGAACATACTAATGCAAACGTTGGCAATGAAAGGAACTAGATGCTAAAAGTAATTGCAAGACATTATACCAAATGAAAGTAATTGCAAGAATTTAAATCTAGTTACCTAACATGGGAGGGGGAACTTGGGTCCATAGTACCCACTAACATACTTGGCAATGACATGATCCAATGTGATGCACCCCATGATATGCACCCAACCTTTGCCAAGTCTCCAAATTCCCCGTAGTCCACTTGACTACTCACTTCCCTTTCGGGACCCAAACCTTTTTGGTGCTCTTCATGGTTGTGATAATGTCCTTAGGCACCCAAATACGTTTGGCTCCATTGTTGGCTTGCTTGTTCACCTTGATGGCCACCACTTTGTCATTCTTCTTCTTCTTCAAAAGATAAGGTGTGATGGCCTTCTTGTTCAGCTTGTTGGTGTAGGTGTTGGAGAGCTTGCTTGTTTGCTTTTTGTTTTTCTCTTTCTTCTTTTCTCCCCAATGCTTCACCTTGCACTCATAGGACTTGTGGCCTTCTTTGTGGCAAAGGTAACAAACCACGGTTTGCTCCTCATCAAGCTTCTTCACTCCCTTGATGGTGTTATCTTGATGAGTTCGGGTTTGCTTCCCCTTGCCTTTTGCTTGGGTCAAAACCTTGGTGAGGCGACCCACTTCTTGCTTTAGTAGCTCATTCTCCATTGCAATTTCTTGTGTACATGTTTCTACAGTGACATTCTCAACACAAGCTTGTTTGCATATGAGTGAGTCTAAATCAAGTAAATCAATGCAAGAAGAAGAGGCTTCCTTTTTGGGTATATTAAAGATTGATTTTTCAATTTTAGGTGCCTCGGTGGGGTTTGCTCCGATGGTTGTTAGTTAGCTCATCACAATGTTTGCACATAATTTCCATTTTAGCAAGCAAACTTTTGTAAGCATCTTGTGTGCTAGCTAACTTTGCTTTTAGTTTTTCATTTTTCTTAACAAGTTGCTCATCATTACTTGTGCTATCACATGTGCTTGCACTAGCCTCAAGTTTCTCAATTTTGTTAGATAGCTCAACATTTAAGTTTGAAAAAGTTTCATATTGATCAAGCATGGCATTGTAAGCTTGTTGAGAACTATCTAATTTTTCTTTTAAGGCATTTATTTTCTTTTCTTGCCTAGTGCAAGCCTTAGCATAATTGAGATTATCTTGCACAAGTTCATTATAAGAAGGTAGCTAATCATCACTATCACTATCACTATTACTAGAGATAGAGCTTGAGTTACCTCGTGCCATAAGACACATACGTGAGGAGCTTGATGATGAGTGCTTGCGGCCATGCCTCTTGTGATGGGCTTCATCATCACTTGATGAATCATCCCATGTCTTGACGGTGGTGAGAGCTTTGGCCTTGCATCCCTTCTTTTTCTTGTCATTGGGTGTGGGCTTTTGTTTTGGACAATCTTCCACAAAGTGCCCTTTCTTGCCACATCTATAGCATCCCTTTTTTCTTTGCTCTCTTCTTTGATTGGTGAAGAGACAATCTTCTATGGTGATGGGCACACCCTTGACATTGAGCTTGCGGATCATCCTCTTCACTCCTTTCATGAGCTTGATTGTTTCTTCTTCATTTAAGGAGGAATCAGATGAGGTGGAGGCTTGATCATCATCACTTGATTCTTCATCTTCATCATTCTCTTCTTCATTTGAGGAGCTTGAGCTTGTCTCAACTTTCTTTTTGCCCTTCATCTTTTTGTGCTCACATGAGAGAGCGATGTCTTTGCTTGATGAAGTGGCTTCTTCTTGACCCATCTTGCGTGACATCTCAAATGCCACCAATTTGCTAATGACAATGGCCAGGGTCATGGTGCGGATACATGGGTGTATGCCGAGTCTCTAAGTGATGAGTGATTGTCAACGGGTTTGATCGCATGTTCTTTGGCTTGTGTTGTGCAGGTGTCGAGCACGGAAACAGTGATCGAGGGCAAGGTGAAGGTCAAGTTGAGACGTGCCGTGCCGATGGACTGGGTGCGATGAAGGATGGGCGTGCCGTGTGGCGGACGTGCCATGCCGATGGATCGAGCAGTGAAGGGCGGACGTGAGGCTTGGACTGAGGGACCGGAGTGCCTGAGGATCAGCTGTGGTGGCTGGCAGCCTGGGACAGCGACGAGCGGAGACTTGCGGGGCACGGTGTTGCTCGGGTCGAGGACCTGGGGACACGTGTCGGTGGACGGGGTGCACGGGCGGTGCATCCCCTCTACAGCTTCGGTTTGGTGGCTGAGCCAGCAAAAAACCATCGGTGGACGGTTTCCAGGTTTGGGCCTCAAAACCTGGGTGCTGAGGGTTTCCGAGTTTGGCCACAAAACTCGGGCTGAGGACGGTTTCCAGGTTTGGGCCTGAAAACCTGGGCGCAGATGGTTTGCTGAGTTTGGCCTCAAAACTCAGACGCTGGTGGGCTGGTTTCCCGGTTTGGGCCTCAAAACCGGGGGTTGCTGGAAAAGGCTGGTTTCCCGGTTTGGGCCACAAAACCGGGGGTGCAGAGCGAGGGCGGCACGTGGCGGCAATCGGAAGGTTGCGTGGAGGCAACGCGGACGACTTGTGCGGGCGTGGCCGTCGGATCTACCTACCACTTGAGTTGGTCCAGAATAACCTTGGGGTTTAGCTGGTTCGCTCTGTAATTAGAATAGAGAGGGGTAGAGTAGGAAATAGACGTAGTCTAGAATAGGATAAGTAGTCAGGGGAGACACCCTCCTCCCCTATCTCAGTCATTTGCCCTTTTGCTCTTAGGGTTTCCTGCTCTCCCATCCCCTGCTGTAGCTAGCTGAGATCCGCAGAGAGACTTGACTCTGTGTACTGGTGATTCTGAGGAAAGGAGGCCGTAACCTCCTTGTCGTAGCATGTGTTTGCGCTTCGGCTTGCAGATCGTGTGTCGATTCGTGTTTTGATTTGAGTTCGTCGTTGTTCTTCGCGTTCTTCGTTTCTCCACGATTTTCCCGTCACTCGATCTCCCTCTCCGGTGCGTCTTTGCGAAATCCGTTTGAACCAATTTGTTCGTATCATTGAGGAGGTCATTTCGACCAAAGGAATTTGTCTAACTCCTCATGATCGAATAGATCGGGTCGATTTCGTTTTCGTAGCGCTTTTTCCGTTCATCCACCTTCCCCTTTGATTTCCCGGTGATTTGGTTGTTTTGAGCGGATGATCTCTTGGGGATAGTCTCCTAACTACCCCGTGATCATCTTCTACAAGTTTGGGAACTTGGGATTTTGAGTTAGATCGGATTTGAGAGGATTTGGGAGAGAGGCGATCAAAATCGCCCTCCCTGTTCATCCGCGGACAGTCCGCCACTGGACCCGCGGACTGTCCGGGGGTCGGGCTCCGACCGAGCAGTGGTCGCGTGGCCTTGACTGTTTTGCCTTGGGTGACCGGCGGACAGTCCGCAGGTCAAAGTCGCGGACAGTCCGCGAGCGGTCCAGCAAGGGTTCAGCAACCTTGCTGTTTTGGGTTTTCTGCCGGCGGACAGTCCGCCAGTGAACCGCGGACAGTCCGGCACTACCGCGGACAGTCCGGGACCATACCGGCGGACAGTTCGGGATTTGGCTGTTTGCTCCGGATTAGTGCGTTTGCTCTCCCAGCTTGTTCGCTTGGTTTCCGGACTTCTCGTTTGGCCCTGTAGTTGACCAAGGAACCTCTCTAGGTATCTTTGCTACTTGTTAGCACAGGTATTTAGGAGTTTCTCGACGTAGCCGTCTATCTATGTCCGGGACTTGGTTTTTGGGGTCGTGTTCGAGCCGGAACTTTTGGAGTTTGGTTTGCTTCTTCTTGGTGGTGCTCCGCTGTGATCCTAGGGATCATCCACCCTCTTCCAAGGGTCGTGAGCATCACGCTTTGGGTCCGTGCTTTTCAGGGTTGAATTTGGGACACTCGGCCAAAGTTTCGGAAGAAATTTGATTGGCTCCCATTCACCCCCCTCTGGTCGCCTTGTTTGTGCTTTCTCGGTCCTTCAATTGGTATCGGAGCGCGTTAAGGATCTTCCACCTTAGCCGGTTCCAGATCCACCGAAGGCGACATGGATCGTGGCGTGGGCAAACCGCCGTTTTTTTATGGGACGAACTATGCGTATTGGAAGATATGTATGTCGGCCTATTTGCAGAGTTTGGGCGCTTCTATTTGGGATATTTGCAACTCTGCTGATTACGTGGTCTTGGCTGCTCGTGTCACTCAGCAACAGATCGATGAGCACGATGCCAATAGCCGAGCCCGTAATGCTCTTTTTTCTTGTTTGAGCATGGGTGAGTTTGATCGCGTTTCTCACCTCGCTACGGCTCGGGAGATCTGGGACACCCTCTTGCGTTTCCATGAGGGCACCTCTCAAGTCAAAACCCGACTCTACGAGTCGTTCAAGCGTGAGTATGAGAACTTTCGACATCAGCCTGGCGAGAGCATAGAAAGTTTATTCGCTCGCTTTCAGGTGATTGTCAACAGGATGAGGGCTAACAAGGAGCAGTTGCCTTTTGACGATCATGAGCGTGCTTTGAAGCTTTTGCACACACTTGATCGGTCTGTGTGGGATTCCAAGGTTCAGGCGATCATCGAATCACCTAACTATGAGACCCTCACGTGCGACGAGCTCTTCAGTAAGCTCAAGTCCAGTGAGATTGATGCCATGTCGAGGGCTTCTTATGCGAATCCTTCTGGCCCGACTATGGCTTTGGTTTCCGGCTCTTCCTCTAACCCCTCAGCTGGTTTTGCACTTTCTTCTCTCTTTTCTATTACAGAGGACCAGCTGGAGTCTTTGGGAGACGACGAGTTGGCTTTGCTCGCCAACCGGTTCTCGCGGTTCCACAACAACCGCATGAACCGCCGTCGCGGAGGAGGACGCACGGGCTGCTACGAGTGCGGCGACCCCGACCACTTCATCGCCAACTGCCCCAAGAAGAACAAGCATTCGGGGAAGGGCGATCATGAGCGCAAGTACGACTCCAAGCACAAGGAGAAGCACGTCCCCCCAAGGCACAAGAAGCGGGGCGGCTTCGACAAAGAGTACATCAAGAAGAAGTACTTGGAGAAGGCCCAAGCTGAGCAGCGAGCGTTCTTCGCCACGCTCAGCGACATCGACGGCTCGGATGACGACTCCGCTTGCTCAAGCGATGACGAGTCCGAGAAGAAGAAGAGGATCGAGGACAAGCTGAACGGACTCTGCTTCTTCGCCAATGACGGAGGCCTTTGCACCATGGCGCTCGGAGATGAGGTCGGAGGCGAGCTGGAGCACACCCCTCGGAACGACGACGACGACGATGACACCTCCCAGGTATCTCTCACCTACGACGAGCTTTCTTCCGAGGTTGAGAAGCTTACTGCTGCCCTCCTTAGCCAAGATAAGTTGTTTAGGCGTGCTGCTAGAGAGCGCAAGGAGTTTAGGCAGAAGTGGGAGGACACGGTGAAGGAGCTTGAGTTTGCCAAGTCCACCATGGTCGTGTCGGAGGAGGTTGAGTGTGAGTCGTGCACCACGCACATGACTGACCTTCTCACCTTGAGAGGTAAGTATGCTGCGTTGGTTGGAGAGGTGGATGAGCTCCGTGCTAGGCCGCAGCTGTTGGGTGCGTGCAAGACTTGTCCTGTCTTGCAATCTGAGTTGGCAGAGAAGAATGCCAAGATCGAGTCTCTTGAGAAGGCCAGCTCAGATAGCACTTGTGTCACGAGGTGTGCTTTGTGTGAGGGCTTGGAGATGGAGATTGCGAATGTCAAGCATGGCAAGATGCAAACCGAGGAGGAAAACACATACCTTCGGACCATCTTGTCATGGGTCTCCTGTAGTGAGCCGCAGCTCGGGATGATGATGTAACATCCCAAAAATTTGCATCGATTTGAAATAGGCAATATGATTTAAGTATGCATTTTGTGTGTTGCATGAAACTTAGTTAATAAATTATTTGCAAAAGCTAAAATAAATCCTAGGCCAAAGACCATGATGATGCATACATGCTGGTGCATATTTTATTTCTTGTGATGATTGGTTTTACTCAAAACTTGTTTGAATTCAAAAGGATTTCAATATTGCTTTTGAAATCAGCTTCTGAAAAATGGAAAACCTTTTTCCTTCTCTCCCTCTCCTTTTCTCTCCTTCTGGCCCGAGCCAGCCCAGCCGGCCCGCAGCTCTCCCTCTCAGTTTTCCTGCCGGCGCTCTCTTTCCCGGCGGCCCGTTTCCCTCCCCTCTTCTTCGCCCGCGCGGCCCAACCGCCGGCCCAGCAACACGCTGCCGCGCGCGCGTTCTCCTCTCTCTCTCGCTGACGACTGGGCTCCACCAGCCAGTCCCTCAGTGTCGCCCGCACTCGCCTCCTTCCTCCCGTGTCCGACCCGAACACGAGTCGGAGCTCCGGTCTCCATCGAATCCACGCCTCCTCCTCGGTTTCCATCCGTTTTGGAGCCCCTACAAAACTCCCGAGAGCACGCCGCCTCTCCTCACGCGAAAAGCTCTCGATCTTGTGCCCTATTTTGCCGTGACCGCTCGCTCCGCCACCCGCAAGATCCCCGCCGCCGTCCGCTTGACGCCTTGAGGATTTTCAGCCGCTTCGAAGCTCCGCCAAAGCTTTGGGTCGACCTCGTGATCACACTCGACCTCTCCTTTTCTGTTTTCGTCATCTAAACCGCTTACCCGACCTCGCCGTTGTTCACAGGAACCTCGTCGCCGCCAAATCAAGCGATTCGCCGTCCCTGAGCCGACGTTGACGCCATCTTCGCCTCCGGTGAGTTCGCCTTGAGCTTCCCGATCGATTGGACCAACTCCCGTAGTTTCTACTGCGCCGTAGCCCTAACCCGAGCAAGCGCCGCCGCCTGCCGGCAATGGCGCCGCCACGAGCCGCTTCCCTCCTCCGCGCCGGCGTAAAAGCGCCGCCAGCTTCTCTCAGATCTAATCTGAGCCACCCATCTGTGAACTAACGGTCCCCGGCAGTCGATACCCCTTCGCCTGTCAACTTTGCTAAAGAGACCCTCGGGTTTTCGAAGCTCAACCCGCGGTCCATCGTGCACTGTTCTTTGAGTCTGTGCAAACTTCCTTCTTAGCCCCTGCGTTTCATCTTAATCGAGGCGCAGTCCAGTCTATTCCGCAGTTTTGTTTTAGATCGATTTAATTCCAAATTCAATTTCAATTTAATTACAGTTTTGCCATTAGATTCAAATGCTTATAACTTCTATGTTTTTAGTCCGATCTAGTCCGTTCA
This sequence comes from Coix lacryma-jobi var. lacryma-jobi, assembly GCA_009763385.1. Taxonomy (NCBI): domain Eukaryota; kingdom Viridiplantae; phylum Streptophyta; class Magnoliopsida; order Poales; family Poaceae; genus Coix; species Coix lacryma-jobi. The sequence goes on from CM019829.1 coordinate 28,252,236, forward strand.
AGTTGCGTTAGATTCGTTTTGAAAAGATCTATCCATCTGTATGAAAATGTATACTGTTTTCAGTAAGTAAAATTTGAGTTGGTTTAATCTACTATTTGAGGTTTTGTAACTAGTTTAGCCCATAACTTTCGCGTTGTAATTCCGTTTTTCGTGATCTTCGCGTTTATGTGATCGTGGTGGATCGTAGTTTCTGTTTTCAAACTTTTTATATTATTTTCTTGCTGTTGATGTAATGTTCTAATTATAGCTTGTTTGCTTTGCATGATTGTTGTCCCGATGATTGTGTGTTGATGTGGTAATCGAGTATAGACGGTGAGACATACGCTGGTGATCAGGAGCCCTTCTACGACAACCAAGAGCAACCAGAGTTCACTGAATCAGGCAAGTATAGCATGGGATCCTCCTTGATGTCCTAATAACCATCAATCACTATAAACATCATATGCATGTGTCTACCTTGATGCCTATTTAGACATATCCTAGTTGTTGATCCTGTGCCTTGTTAAACTTGGTATGCATTGGGTAGAACTATGCTAGTGCTCAAATAAAACTCTGATCATGTGAATCTGAATTTAATGGTATATGCAACTTGGTAAAATTAGCTTTTATAGCAACATGGTTTAGGAGCTACTATAAGGGATCACCCAGGACAACAGTGCAACCATGGGGGTTATATGGCTCTGACCTTAGCTCAGTACAAGGACCTTTTCTAGCTTGTTAGTGGACACCTGTATAGGCGCGTTGGATCTTGCCGAGACAGGTATAGTGTGGCTTCTGTCCACGTGAGTATAGGCTGCGTGTTATTGTGCCACCTGGAAGGAGGGCTCTACATCCCCTTGCCTTAAGAACTAACGGCCCTAACTTGTTAGACGAACCTTTGAAAGGCTTTGCGTGTATCCTGCCCGCTCACCTCGGAAGTGTTATGGGAGTAATTAACCCGGGCATCTGGATATCACGACTCATCGGGTAAAGTGTACAACCTCTGCAGAGTGTAAAACTGATATATCAGCCGTGCTCACGGTTACGAGCGACCTGGAATTCTTATGGTATAGTAGTTGCTCTAATTAATGTTTTAAATTAATGTTACTATCTCTTTCAATGGTTTCATGTTCACATTGATCACATGTTTAATCGGAATGGTTATTATTGATGCTATCTAATGCTAAAATTGTGCCAACTAAAAGCTGCTGCAGTTTAACCAGTGTCAGCCTCATTTGAGCCTCATGAACCCCATGTTACACTTGTTAAGTACGAGATGTACTTATGCTTGTTTATTTTCTTTCTACTTGGATAAAAATCCCGGATGGGTAACAGATTGCTATGGTAACGACGACTTCCCTGAAGAGTTCTAGTCTTGCTGTCAACCAGTCATCTTCCCTGTGATGGAGCTACCGCGAGAGATACTTTATTTATCTGCTGCTATGTAAAGACTTTGAATAATATTCGTTATGTAATAAACATATGTGATGGTATTTCTTAATTTGTGGCTTATGTGTGTGATTGATCTCTGGGCACACATGAGTTATTGCATTCAATTTTGTTCTTAAAATTGGGTGTGACAGATGATCTCCCAATTTAAGCGAGCTACTGGAGGTCCTGGTGTAGGTTTTGCTCCGGGTGTTGATCTTTCTGCTTTTGGGAAGATTGGAGAGTCGAGTGGTCTGAACCCTAGTGAGAAGCCACACTCCACCACTACTCCCAAACTTGCCAAGCTTCCACCCAAAGAGCCTGCCAAGCCTACCACCAAGGATGGGGTGTTTGAGGAACCTCCGAGAGCTCCACCCAAGAACCAAGTGTGGGCACCCAAGCCAAACCACCTCAAGAATAAGCTTGACACAATGCCACCCATTCAGGAGGAGTGCTTGCCTCAGAAGGGCAAAGTGAGCCATACCCACAACCCTGTGTACCAACAACCCCCTTTGCGTGCGGTGAGGTACCAGTGTGACTTTTGTGGGAAAGATGGTCACTTGAGCGAGTTCTGTTTTCGGCGCAAGCAAGAGGCGCGCCGTGCTCGGGAGATGGACAACCCGGACATGTACCACCCTTTCCATGGTGTGCATGGGCCGAACGTCCAGAGGAGAGCTACTAGGCCCAGAGGTCCAGAACCTCAAGTTCCCAGGCCTAGGCAGAGGAGAGCTCCGAGGAGAGAGGCTAGGCCTAGAGGTCCTGAACCTCAAGTTCCTAGGCGTAGGCCTCGTAGAGAGCGTGCCCGGCGGGAGCCTGCAGTTGTAGGCTATGGACCCCGTGGCGGAGGCTTTGTAGTTGAGCGCTTTCCCCCACCGCGTTTTGAGTATCGCGGTGAGCGCTCCTTCCCTAGCGGACCACGCTTTCCTGTGCGTGGTGATCGCTACCCCCGTAGACGTGCTAGGAATGGTTTTTCTGCTAACCGTTCTTTTGAGCAGCCGGCCCAACACTGGTATTCCCCTTTCTTCACTAACCCCAGTGTTGGACCGTATGCTCACCCTATGTCTTTCTATTGATGTAGGTGAGACGGTTGGAGGACATTTGGTTGGTGGATTCCGGTTGTTCGAGGCACATGACCGGAAACGCCAATTGGTTCTCCAGCCTTAGCCCGGTCGCCGGAAAGGAGTACATAACCTTCGGCGACAATAGTAAAGGTAAGGTGTTGTCTCGCGGATCTGTGCGGGTTAATGAACACTTTGTGTTGCGCGATGTTGCTCTTGTTTCTAACCTGCATTTTAACTTGCTTTCTGTTTCGCAACTTTTTGATGATGACTATGAGATTCGTTTTAAACCGAACCTTAGTCGCATCTTAGTTCCTCAGGGCGATCTTGTATGTCTGATTTCGCCCTTTGGGAAAGTCTTTCGAGCGAATTTCTCGGAGTCATTTGGATCTTCTCGCTGCCTTTTGGCTAGTCCTTCTTCCTCCGATCTTTGGAAGTGGCATAGGAGGCTCGGTCATTTAAGCTTCGACTTGCTTGCAAGACATAGCTCACTTGGCCTAATCCGAGGATTGCCCAAGCTTTCGATAGAGAAGGATCTAGTTTGCCACTCTTGTAGACATGGGAAGATGGTTGCCGCTCCCCACCATCTAGTGACTAAGGTCATGACCTCGCACCCTGGAGAGCTTTTACATATGGACCTTGTTGGTCTGGCTCGGGTGAGCTCGGTTGGTGGCAAGTGGTATGTTTTGGTTGTTGTTGATGACTTTTCAAGGTATTCGTGGGTCTTCTTTTTGACTGAGAAGATTGAGACTTTCTCCTTTGCTCGCAATCTGATTTTGCGTCTTCAGAACGAGTTCCCTTTGAACTCGATGCGAGCTATTAGAAGTGATAATGGTTCCGAATTCAAAAATTCGGATTTTGAGAAGTTTTGTAACCGCCTTGGTTTGGAGCATCAGTTTTCTACTCCCTACACACCGCCCCAAAATGGTGTTGTAGAGAGGAAGAATCAGACCCTTGTTGAGATGGCCAGGACGATGCTCGATGAGCATAGGACTCCTAGGCGCTATTGGGCCGAAGCTATGAACACTGCATGCTACATTTCAAATCGCATTTTTCTGAGAGCCTTTTTGAAGAAGACCTCTTATGAGTTGCGTTTTGGTCGCCAGCCCAAGGTGAGTTATTTTAGAGTTTTTGGTTGCCACTGTTTTATATTGAAGAAAGGCAACCTGGACAAGTTTGAGTCTCGTTCTTCTGACGGTGTGTTTTTGGGTTATGGCAATCACACTCGAGCTTATCGTGTACTTAACCTTGACACTAACCGAGTCATGGAGACATCCGATGTCACCTTCGATGAGACTCTTGTATGTCCTTCTTTTCGTTTTGAGCGTGCAGGTGATCATGAGGTTGGCGAGCCCCTTTTTGATGATGAGGACGAGGGTGCTGAAGGGATAGATGATCCAGCACCCCCTCCACCTGCCGCGCCGCAAAGAGCGGCCTCGACGACGACTCACGGCCCCGACACCTCTTCTTCCTGGGGGCCGTGGGATCCTCCACCTCGTGCGGTACCTTTTGTACCTGGGGTGGAACCAGCTGCTATTGAGGGGGAGGTCACTTCATCCCGGGAGGCACCACGACACATCCAGCGCCAGCACCCCCCTCAGCTGATGATCGGCGACATCGGCGAGCGAGTCACTCGCTCCAGGTCACAGCACATCTCTCACTTCGTTCACTCTACTTTCGTTGCTAATTTTGAGCCCCGAGATGTTGGAAACGCTTTGACGGATCCGGATTGGGTCAATGCCATGCATGAGGAGTTAGAAAACTTTGAGCGAAATCAGGTTTGGGTTCTAGTTCCACCTCCACCTGACTGTAAGCCTATTGGGACAAAATGGGTTTTCAAAAACAAGCAAGGAGAGGATGGCCACGTTGTTAGAAACAAGGCCCGGCTTGTAGCGAAAGGCTATAGTCAGAAGGAGGGGATAGATTATGAGGAGACGTTTGCTCCTGTAGCTCGTTTGGAGGCTATTAGGATACTCTTGGCTTTTGCTGCATCCAAAGGTTTCAAACTTTTTCAAATGGATGTCAAGAGTGCCTTCTTAAACGGCTACATAGAGGAGGAGGTTTATGTTGAGCAACCCCCCGGTTTTGAAAATCCCAAGTTTCCAAACCATGTCTTTAAACTTCACAAAGCCTTATATGGTTTGAAACAAGCCCCTAGAGCCTGGTATGATAGGTTAAAAACCTTTTTGCTTGCTAAGGGTTTTAAAATGGGATGTGTAGATAAGACGCTCTTTCTCCTCCGGCAAGGCAAAGACACGCTCTTGGTCCAGATTTACGTGGATGATATCATTTTCGGTGGTTCTTCTCACGCTTTGGTTGCCAAGTTTGCAGATACTATGAGCAGGGAGTTCGAGATGAGCATGATGGGCGAGCTGACATTCTTTCTCGGGTTGCAAATTAAGCAATCCCGGGAGGGGACGTTTGTGCACCAGGGCAAGTACACGAAGGACTTGCTGAAGCGGTTCGATATGGGTGAGGCCAAGCCTCTTCCAACACCCATGTCGACGACGACTGCCCTGGATGCGGATGTGGATGGAGAAGCAGTGGACCAGAAGGAGTACCACAGCATGATTGGGTCGCTACTCTACCTGACGGCGACACGCCCGGACATTCAGTTCGCGGTGTGTCTGTGCGCGCGCTTTCAGGCGTCGCCGCGCACTTCTCACCGTCAGGCGGTGAAGCGCATCTTCAGGTACCTTCGTTTCACACCTGAGTTTGGGATTTGGTATTCTGCTTCCTCCACCCTCTTGCTTTGCGGTTATTCTGATGCCGATTTTGCTGGTTGTCGCATTGAGCGCAAGTCCACTTCTGGGACTTGCCAATTTATTGGATCTTCTCTTGTTTCGTGGTCTTCTCGCAAGCAGTCTAGTGTCGCCCAGTCTACCATGGAGGCTGAGTATGTTGCTGCGGCTAGCTGCTGTTCCCAGTTACTCTGGATGATGGCCACTTTGCGTGATTTTGGTTTGAGTTTTTCTCGAGTGCCTTTGCTTTGTGACAGCACGAGTGCTATTAGCGTTGCTAAGAACCCCGTGCTTCACTCGAAAACCAAACACATTGATGTGCGCTTTCATTTCTTGCGAGACCACCAGGAGAAGGGTGATATCGACCTTCGCCATGTCGATACTCATCACCAACTGGCTGATATTTTCACCAAGCCTTTAGACGAATCAACCTTTAATAGGTTGAGGGGTGAGCTTGGTGTGTGTTTCCCCTTTTAGATGGGGGAAGCATTTTGAGATGTATCCTAGTCTGACTCTTTTACTTTGATCTTCTTTTCTGTTGCCTTTTAGCATACGCAATTACATTCTGAGCTTCATGTTTATAATCACTAGAATGTAACTATGCTCTGTTTAGTATGCTCCGATGCTTATGTTGATACTTGTAGCTTATGCTCTTTCTGATCATTAGTACATGTTATGAGCTGAGCTATTTTTGAATGGTGAATTTGCTTAATGTATATAAAATCTGGAAATGTTCACCATTGAGATATGCAACTAGCATGTGTAGGGTGTGTTGAGTCCATTCCTGCTTTTCATATATGCTGGGTTGCTATGTCTCTAGTTCTGAGTTATTCACTTGCTTGGTCTGTTCATATCATGGTTAAAATTTGAACCAAGTTTTAGTGAATTGAAAAGATCGAGATGGGATTGCTTGCCAACACCTCACGGTATCGAGACTGTCTCTCATTGCACTTTGAGTTGAACTTGAGCTGTGTAGTGTATGACCGAAACCGTAGCTTTAAGCTTCTGATTGCTTCAGCATAGGCTTCGCTCGGTTGAAAAGTTAGGCAAAGACAAGCTTTCAACCTCTCGCAATCACATGCTAAATAAATGAACTTGTGAATTCTTTACCGCTGCAACTCCGATATAAAACTGAAATCACAAGTATATGCTTCATTCCTATGCATGATGATTGAACTTTGCTAGGGGTAGTTCACCTTGTATACATGTTTAGCGCTTGTCTGGATTCCTATCTATACATGTGTAGTGCTATTTTGATGGTGACTATCTTTTTGGCTAAAAACTGCTCACTTGCTCATATGCTTCATATTTCGTATGTGTGATCAGTTTGAGCCTTCGCTATTTGAGTGCTTAGTTGTGCCATTGGAGCTATACCGATTAGAGCATTTTTGCACTCTTTTGATTATATGCTTGAAGCTGTTAACTTGCATTTCTGACTTCATATGCATTTTGGAAGGGGGAGTTGTGTTGGCTCAAGGGCAGAGTTTGTGCTTGATAAGTGCATTTTCAACTAAGGGGGAGAGTTTTTGCAAATCATATGTCTCCTGGCGTTCAACTAAGGGGGAGCTTTTGCTAAGGGGAAGATTTTCAAATCTTTATGCTCTTCTCTTGTTGGACCTAAGGGGGAGTCCCTGGTTGCTTGCACTTGTCGAGGGGGAGTTTGCTAGTTGTGTTGAGCCGTTGCCTCTGTCTTGAGGGACTAGCAAACATTTTCCTCATTTGGCGTCAAGGTTGATTTTGATTGGTTCGGAGACCTTTCGTTTGTTTTTCAATTGGTTCGGAGTGATTTTCGTGCTAGTTGTGTTGAGCCTCTGTGCCTCTATCTTGAGGGACTAGCATTTTGCCATTTTTAGCTCCGATTTTCAATTGGTATTTCTACCTCTTTTTGAGGGCTAGCCTTGCTTTGCTTGGTTGCGTCGAGCCGTTGCCCATGTCTTTGGGGACCAAGTTTTTCGCTTCTTCCACTTGACCTTCTTCGGCTTTGCTATGCTTTTGGGTCATTTGGTCGAATTCTCTTCTTCTCCTTCCTCTTCCTTCTTTCTTTCATTATGATTTGTGTGAGTAGTTGACAATGCACTCATCAAGGGGGAGATTGCGGATACATGGGTGTATGCCGAGTCTCTAAGTGATGAGTGATTGTCAACGGGTTTGATCACATGTTCTTTGGCTTGTGTTGTGCAGGTGTCGAGCACGGAAACAGTGATCGAGGGCAAGGTGAAGGTCAAGTTGAGACGTGTCGTGCCGATGGACTGGGTGCGATGAAGGATGGGCGTGCTGTGCGGTGGACGTGCCATGCCGATGGATCGAGCAGTGAAGGGCGGACGTGAGGCTTGGACTGAGGGACCGGAGTGCCTGAGGATCAGCTGTGGTGGCTGGCAGCCTGGGACAGCGACGAGCGGAGACTTGCGGGGCACGGTGTTGCTTGGGTCGAGGACCTGGGGACACGTGTCGGTGGACGGGGTGCACGGGCGGTGCATCCCCTCTACAGCTTCGGTTTGGTGGCTGAGCCAGCGAAAAACCACCAGTGGACGGTTTCCAGGTTTGGGCCTCAAAACCTGGGTGCTGAGGGTTTCCGAGTTTGGCCACAAAACTCGGGCTGAGGACGGTTTCCAGGTTTGGGCCTCAAAACCTGGGCGCGGATGGTTTGCTGAGTTTGGCCTCAAAACTCAGACGCTGGTGGGCTGGTTTCCCGGTTTGGGCCTCAAAACCGGGGGTTGCTGGAAAAGGCTGGTTTCCCGGTTTGGGCCACAAAACCGGGGGTGCAGAGCGAGGGCGGCACGTGGCGGCAATCGGAAGGTTGCGTGGAGGCAACGCGGACGACTTGTGCGGGCATGGCTGTCGGATCTACCTACCACTTGAGTTGGTCCAGAATAACCTTAGGGTTTAGCTGGTTCGCTCTGTAATTAGAATAGAGAGGGGTAGAGTAGGAAATAGACGTAGTCTAGAATAGGATAAGTAGTCAGGGGAGACACCCTCCTCCCCTATCTCAGTCATTTGCTCTTTTGCTCTTAGGGTTTCCTGCTCTCCCATCCCCTGTTGTAGCTAGCTGAGATCCGCAGAGAGACTTGACTCTGTGTACTGGTGATTCTGAGGAAAGGAGGCCGTAACCTCCTTGTCGTAGCGTGTGTTTGCGCTTCGGCTTGTAGATCGTGTGTCGATTCGTGTTTTGATTTGAGTTCGTCGTTGTTCTTCGCGTTCTTCGTTTCTCCACGATTTTCCCGTCACTCGATCTCCCTCTCCGGTGCGTCTTTGCGAAATCCGTTTGAACCAATTTGTTCGTATCATTGAGGAGGTCATTTCGACCAAAGGAATTTGTCTAACTCCTGATGATCGAATAGATCGGGTCGATTTCGTTTTCGTAGCGCTTTTTCCGTTCATCCACCTTCCCCTTTGATTTCCCGGTGATTTGGTTGTTTTGAGCGGATGATCTCTTGGGGATAGTCTCCTAACTACCCCGTGATCATCTTCTACAAGGTTGGGAACTTGGGATTTTGAGTTAGTTCGGATTTGAGAGGATTTGGGAGAGAGGCGATCAAAATTGCCCTCCCTGTTCATCTGCGGACAGTCCGCCACTGGACCCGCGGACTGTCCGGGGGTCGGGCTCCGACCGAGCAGTGGTCGCGTGGCCTTGACTGTTTTGCCTCGGGTGACCGGCGGACAGTCCGCAGGTCAAAGTCGCGGACAGTCCGCGAGCGGTCCAGCAAGGGTTCAGCAACCTTGCTGTTTTGGGTTTTCTGCCGGCGGACAGTCCGCCAGTGAACCGCGGACAGTCCGGCACTACCGCGGACAGTCCGGGACCATACCGGCGGACAGTCCGGGATTTGGCTGTTTGCTCCGGATTAGTGCGTTTGCTCTCCCAGCTTGTTCGCTTGGTTTCCGGACTTCTCGTTTGGCCCTGTAGTTGACCAAGGAACCTCTCTAGGTATCTTTGCTACTTGTTAGCACAGGTATTTAGGAGTTTCTCAACGTAGCCGTCTATCTACGTCCGGGACTTGGTTTTTGGGGTCTTGTTCGAGCCGGAACTTTTGGAGTTTGGTTTGCTTCTTCTTGGTGGTGCTCCGCTGTGATCCTAGGGATCATCCACCCTCTTCCAAGGGTCGTGAGCATCACGCTTTGGGTCCGTGCTTTTCAGGGTTGAATTTGGGACACTCGGCCAAAGTTTCGGAAGAAATTTGATTGGCTCCCATTCACCCCCCCTCTGGTCGCCTTGTTTGTGCTTTCTCGGTCCTTCACATGGTGCTCAAGTCCTCCATGTTGTGGAGGATGGTGATGATGGTTGCATATTTGTTCTCTGGAAGCACGGAGATGATCTTCCTCACAATATCCGCATCACCTAGCTTTGTAATTCCGATAGAATGGAGCTCATTGATAATTAGATTCAAACGAGAATACATATCACGGACAAGCTCATTATCATTCATTTTGAGACCCTCACACTTGATCGGTCTGTGTGGGATTCCAAGGTTCAGGCGATCATCGAATCACCTAACTATGAGACCCTCACGTGCGACGAGCTCTTCAGTAAGCTCAAGTCCAGTGAGATTGATGCCATGTCGAGGGCTTCTTATGCGAATCCTTCTGGCCCGACTATGGCTTTGGTTTCCGGCTCTTCCTCTAACCCCTCAGCTGGTTTTGCACTTTCTTCTCTCTTTTCTATTACAGAGGACCAGCTGGAGTCTTTGGGAGACGACGAGTTGGCTTTGCTCGCCAACCGGTTCTCGCGGTTCCACAACAACCGCATGAACCGCCGTCGCGGAGGAGGACGCACGGGCTGCTACGAGTGCGGCGACCCCGACCACTTCATCGCCAACTGCCCCAAGAAGAACAAGCATTCGGGGAAGGGCGATCATGAGCGCAAGTACGACTCCAAGCACAAGGAGAAGCACGTCCCCCCAAGGCACAAGAAGCGGGGCGGCTTCGACAAAGAGTACATCAAGAAGAAGTACTTGGAGAAGGCCCAAGCTGAGCAGCGAGCGTTCTTCGCCACGCTCAGCGACATCGACGGCTCGGATGACGACTCCGCTTGCTCAAGCGATGACGAGTCCGAGAAGAAGAAGAGGATCGAGGACAAGCTGAACGGACTCTGCTTCTTCGCCGATGACGGAGGCCTTTGCACCATGGCGCTCGGAGATGAGGTCGGAGGCGAGCTGGAGCACACCCCTCGGAACGACGACGACGACGATGACACCTCCCAGGTATCTCTCACCTACGACGAGCTTTCTTCCGAGGTTGAGAAGCTTACTGCTGCCCTCCTTAGCCAAGATAAGTTGTTTAGGCGTGCTGCTAGAGAGCGCAAGGAGTTTAGGCAGAAGTGGGAGGACACGGTGAAGGAGCTTGAGTTTGCCAAGTCCACCATGGTCGTGTCGGAGGAGGTTGAGTGTGAGTCGTGCACCACGCACATGACTGACCTTCTCACCTTGAGAGGTAAGTATGCTGCGTTGGTTGGAGAGGTGGATGAGCTCCGTGCTAGGCCGCAGCTGTTGGGTGCGTGCAAGACTTGTCCTGTCTTGCAATCTGAGTTGACAGAGAAGAATGCCAAGATCGAGTCTCTTGAGAAGGCCAGCTCAGATAGCACTTGTGTCACGAGGTGTGCTTTGTGTGAGGGCTTGGAGATGGAGATTGCGAATGTCAAGCATGGCAAGATGCAAACCGAGGAGGAAAACACATACCTTCGGACCATCTTGTCATGGGTCTCCTGTAGTGAGCCGCAGCTCGGGATGATGATGTAACATCCCAAAAATTTGCATCGATTTGAAATAGGCAATATGATTTAAGTATGCATTTTGTGTGTTGCATGAAACTTAGTTAATAAATTATTTGCAAAAGCTAAAATAAATCCTAGGCCAAAGACCATGATGATGCATACATGCTGGTGCATATTTTATTTCTTGTGATGATTGGTTTTACTCAAAACTTGTTTGAATTCAAAAGGATTTCAATATTGCTTTTGAAATCAGCTTCTGAAAAATGGAAAACCTTTTTCCTTCTCTCCCTCTCCTTTTCTCTCCTTCTGGCCCGAGCCAGCCCAGCCGGCCCGCAGCTCTCCCTCTCAGTTTTCCTGCCGGCGCTCTCTTTCCCGGCGGCCCGTTTCCCTCCCCTCTTCTTCGCCCGCGCGGCCCAACCGCCGGCCCAGCAACATGCTGCCGCGCGCGCGTTCTCCTCTCTCTCTCGCTGACGACTGGGCTCCACCAGCCAGTCCCTCAGTGTCGCCCGCACTCGCCTCCTTCCTCCCGTGTCCGACCCGAACACGAGTCGGAGCTCCGGTCTCCATCGAATCCACGCCTCCTCCTCGGTTTCCATCCGTTTTGGAGCCCCTACAAAACTCCCGAGAGCACGCCGCCTCTCCTCACGCGAAAAGCTCTCGATCTTGTGCCCTATTTTGCCGTGACCGCTCGCTCCGCCACCCGCAAGATCCCCGCCGCCGTCCGCTTGACGCCTTGAGGATTTTCAGCCGCTTCGAAGCTCCGCCAAAGCTTTGGGTCGACCTCGTGATCACACTCGACCTCTCCTTTTCTGTTTTCGTCATCTAAACCGCTTACCCGACCTCGCCGTTGTTCACAGGAACCTCGTCGCCGCCAAATCAAGCGATTCGCCGTCCCTGAGCCGACGTTGACGCCATCTTCGCCTCCGGTGAGTTCGCCTTGAGCTTCCCGATCGATTGGACCAACTCCCGTAGTTTCTACTGCGCCGTAGCCCTAACCCGAGCAAGCGCCGCCGCCTGCCGGCAATGGCGCCGCCACGAGCCGCTTCCCTCCTCCGCGCCGGCGTAAAAGCGCCGCCAGCTTCTCTCAGATCTAATCTGAGCCACCCATCTGTGAACTAACGGTCCCCGGCAGTCGATACCCCTTCGCCTGTCAACTTTGCTAAAGAGACCCTCGGGTTTTCGAAGCTCAACCCGCGGTCCATCGTGCACTGTTCTTTGAGTCTGTGCAAACTTCCTTCTTAGCCCCTGCGTTTCATCTTAATCGAGGCGCAGTCCAGTCTATTCCGCAGTTTTGTTTTAAATCGATTTAATTCCAAATTCAATTTCAATTTAATTACAGTTTTGCCATTAGATTCAAATGCTTATAACTTCTATGTTTTTAGTCCGATCTAGTCCGTTCAAGTTGCGTTAGATTCGTTTTGAAAAGATCTATCCATCTGTATGAAAATGTATACTGTTTTCAGTAAGTAAAATTTGAGTTGGTTTAATCTACTATTTGAGGTTTTGTAACTAGTTTAGCCCATAACTTTCGCGTTGTAATTCCGTTTTTCGTGATCTTCGCGTTTATGTGATCGTGGTGGATCGTAGTTTCTGTTTTCAAACTTTTTATATTATTTTCTTGCTGTTGATGTAATGTTCTAATTATAGCTTGTTTGCTTTGCATGATTGTTGTCCCGATGATTGTGTGTTGATGTGGTAATCGAGTATAGACGGTGAGACATACGCTGGTGATCAGGAGCCCTTCTACGACAACCAAGAGCAACCAGAGTTCACTGAATCAGGCAAGTATAGCATGGGATCCTCCTTGATGTCCTAATAACCATCAATCACTATAAACATCATATGCATGTGTCTACCTTGATGCCTATTTAGACATATCCTAGTTGTTGATCCTGTGCCTTGTTAAACTTGGTATGCATTGGGTAGAACTATGCTAGTGCTCAAATAAAACTCTGATCATGTGAATCTGAATTTAATGGTATATGCAACTTGGTAAAATTAGCTTTTATAGCAACATGGTTTAGGAGCTACTATAAGGGATCACCCAGGACAACAGTGCAACCATGGGGGTTATATGGCTCTGACCTTAGCTCAGTACAAGGACCTTTTCTAGCTTGTTAGTGGACACCTGTATAGGCACGTTGGATCTTGCCGAGACAGGTATAGTGTGGCTTCTGTCCACGTGAGTATAGGCTGCGTGTTATTGTGCCACCTGGAAGGAGGGCTCTACATCCCCTTGCCTTAAGAACTAACGGCCCTAACTTGTTAGACGAACCTTTGAAAGGCTTTGCGTGTATCCTGCCCGCTCACCTCGGAAGTGTTATGGGAGTAATTAACCCGGGCATCTGGATATCACGACTCATCGGGTAAAGTGTACAACCTCTGCAGAGTGTAAAACTGATATATCAGCCGTGCTCACGGTTACGAGCGACCTGGAATTCTTATGGTATAGTAGTTGCTCTAATTAATGTTTTAAATTAATGTTACTATCTCTTTCAATGGTTTCATGTTCACATTGATCACATGTTTAATCGGGATGGTTATTATTGATGCTATCTAATGCTAAAATTGTGCCAACTAAAAGCTGCTGCAGTTTAACCAGTGTCAGCCTCATTTGAGCCTCATGAACCCCATGTTACACTTGTTAAGTACGAGATGTACTTATGCTTGTTTATTTTCTTTCTACTTGGATAAAAATCCGGGATGGGTAACAGATTGCTATGGTAACGATGACTTCCCTGAAGAGTTCTAGTCTTGCTGTCAACCAGTCATCTTCCCTGTGATGGAGCTACCGCGAGAGATACTTTATTTATCTGCTGCTATGTAAAGACTTTGAATAATATTCGTTATGTAATAAACATATGTGATGGTATTTCTTAATTTGTGGCTTATGTGTGTGATTGATCTCTGGGCACACATGAGTTATTGCATTCAATTTTGTTCTTAAAATTGGGTGTGACAGATGATCTCCCAATTTAAGCGAGCTACTGGAGGTCCTGGTGTAGGTTTTGCTCCGGGTGTTGATCTTTCTGCTTTTGGGAAGATTGGAGAGTCGAGTGGTCTGAACCCTAGTGAGAAGCCACACTCCACCACTACTCCCAAACTTGCCAAGCTTCCACCCAAAGAGCCTGCCAAGCCTACCACCAAGGATGGGGTGTTTGAGGAACCTCCGAGAGCTCCACCCAAGAACCAAGTGTGGGCACCCAAGCCAAACCACCTCAAGAATAAGCTTGACACAATGCCACCCATTCAGGAGGAGTGCTTGCCTCAGAAGGGCAAAGTGAGCCATACCCACAACCCTGTGTACCAACAACCCCCTTTGCGTGCGGTGAGGTACCAGTGTGACTTTTGTGGGAAAGATGGTCACTTGAGCGAGTTCTGTTTTCGGCGCAAGCAAGAGGCGCGCCGTGCTCGGGAGATGGACAACCCGGACATGTACCACCCTTTCCATGGTGTGCATGGGCCGAACGTCCAGAGGAGAGCTACTAGGCCCAGAGGTCCAGAACCTCAAGTTCCCAGGCCTAGGCAGAGGAGAGCTCCGAGGAGAGAGGCTAGGCCTAGAGGTCCTGAACCTCAAGTTCCTAGGCGTAGGCCTCGTAGAGAGCGTGCCCGGCGGGAGCCTGCAGTTGTAGGCTATGGACCCCGTGGCGGAGGCTTTGTAGTTGAGCGCTTTCCCCCACCGCGTTTTGAGTATCGCGGTGAGCGCTCCTTCCCTAGCGGACCACGCTTTCCTGTGCGTGGTGATCGCTACCCCCGTAGACGTGCTAGGAATGGTTTTTCTGCTAACCGTTCTTTTGAGCAGCCGGCCCAACACTGGTATTCCCCTTTCTTCACTAACCCCAGTGTTGGACCGTATGCTCACCCTATGTCTTTCTATTGATGTAGGTGAGACGGTTGGAGGACATTTGGTTGGTGGATTCCGGTTGTTCGAGGCACATGACCGGAAACGCCAATTGGTTCTCCAGCCTTAGCCCGGTCGCCGGAAAGGAGTACATAACCTTCGGCGACAATAGTAAAGGTAAGGTGTTGTCTCGCGGATCTGTGCGGGTTAATGAACACTTTGTGTTGCGCGATGTTGCTCTTGTTTCTAACCTGCATTTTAACTTGCTTTCTGTTTCGCAACTTTTTGATGATGACTATGAGATTCGTTTTAAACCGAACCTTAGTCGCATCTTAGATCCTCAGGGCGATCTTGTATGTCTGATTTCGCCCTTTGGGAAAGTCTTTCCAGCGAATTTCTCGGAGTCATTTGGATCTTCTCGCTGCCTTTTGGCTAGTCCTTCTTCCTCCGATCTTTGGAAGTGGCATAGGAGGCTCGGTCATTTAAGCTTCGACTTGCTTGCAAGACATAGCTCACTTGGCCTAATCCGAGGATTGCCCAAGCTTTCGATAGAGAAGGATCTAGTTTGCCACTCTTGTAGACATGGGAAGATGGTTGCCGCTCCCCACCATCCAGTGACTAAGGTCATGACCTCGCACCCTGGAGAGCTTTTACATATGGACCTTGTTGGTCTGGCTCGGGTGAGCTCGGTTGGTGGCAAGTGGTATGTTTTGGTTGTTGTTGATGACTTTTCAAGGTATTCGTGGGTCTTCTTTTTGACTGAGAAGACTGAGACTTTCTCCTTTGCTCGCAATCTGATTTTGCGTCTTCAGAACGAGTTCCCTTTGAACTCGATGCGAGCTATTAGAAGTGATAATGGTTCCGAATTCAAAAATTCGGATTTTGAGAAGTTTTGTAACCGCCTTGGTTTGGAGCATCAGTTTTCTACTCCCTACACACCGCCCCAAAATGGTGTTGTAGAGAGGAAGAATCAGACCCTTGTTGAGATGGCCAGGACGATGCTCGATGAGCATAGGACTCCTAGGCGCTATTGGGCCGAAGCTATGAACACTGCATGCTACATTTCAAATCGCATTTTTCTGAGAGCCTTTTTGAAGAAGACCTCTTATGAGTTGCGTTTTGGTCGCCAGCCCAAGGTGAGTTATTTTAGAGTTTTTGGTTGCCACTGTTTTATATTGAAGAAAGGCAACCTGGACAAGTTTGAGTCTCGTTCTTCTGACGGTGTGTTTTTGGGTTATGGCAATCACACTCGAGCTTATCGTGTACTTAACCTTGACACTAACCGAGTCATGGAGACATCCGATGTCACCTTCGATGAGACTCTTGTATGTCCTTCTTTTCGTTTTGAGCGTGCAGGTGATCATGAGGTTGGCGAGCCCCTTTTTGATGATGAGGACGAGGGTGCTGAAGGGATAGATGATCCAGCACCCCCTCCACCTGCCGCGCCGCAAAGAGCGGCCTCGACGACGACTCACGGCCCCGACACCTCTTCTTCCTGGGGGCCGTGGGATCCTCCACCTCGTGCGGTACCTTTTGTACCTGGGGTGGAACCAGCTGCTATTGAGGGGGAGGTCACTTCATCCCGGGAGGCACCACGACACATCCAGCGCCAGCACCCCCCTCAGCTGATGATCGGCGACATCGGCGAGCGAGTCACTCGCTCCAGGTCACAGCACATCTCTCACTTCGTTCACTCTACTTTCGTTGCTAATTTTGAGCCCCGAGATGTTGGAAACGCTTTGACGGATCCGGATTGGGTCAATGCCATGCATGAGGAGTTAGAAAACTTTGAGCGAAATCAGGTTTGGGTTCTAGTTCCACCTCCACCTGACTGTAAGCCTATTGGGACAAAATGGGTTTTCAAAAACAAGCAAGGAGAGGATGGCCACGTTGTTAGAAACAAGGCCCGGCTTGTAGCGAAAGGCTATAGTCAGAAGGAGGGGATAGATTATGAGGAGACGTTTGCTCCTGTAGCTCGTTTGGAGGCTATTAGGATACTCTTGGCTTTTGCTGCATCCAAAGGTTTCAAACTTTTTCAAATGGATGTCAAGAGTGCCTTCTTAAACGGCTACATAGAGGAGGAGGTTTATGTTGAGCAACCCCCCGGTTTTGAAAATCCCAAGTTTCCAAACCATGTCTTTAAACTTCACAAAGCCTTATATGGTTTGAAACAAGCCCCTAGAGCCTGGTATGATAGGTTAAAAACCTTTTTGCTTGCTAAGGGTTTTAAAATGGGATGTGTAGATAAGACGCTCTTTCTCCTCCGGCAAGGCAAAGACACGCTCTTGGTCCAGATTTACGTGGATGATATCATTTTCGGTGGTTCTTCTCACGCTTTGGTTGCCAAGTTTGCAGATACTATGAGCAGGGAGTTCGAGATGAGCATGATGGGCGAGCTGACATTCTTTCTCGGGTTGCAAATTAAGCAATCCCGGGAGGGGACGTTTGTGCACCAGGGCAAGTACACGAAGGACTTGCTGAAGCGGTTCGATATGGGTGAGGCCAAGCCTCTTCCAACACCCATGTCGACGACGACTGCCCTGGATGCGGATGTGGATGGAGAAGCAGTGGACCAGAAGGAGTACCACAGCATGATTGGGTCGCTACTCTACCTGACGGCGACACGCCCGGACATTCAGTTCGCGGTGTGTCTGTGCGCGCGCTTTCAGGCGTCGCCGCGCACTTCTCACCGTCAGGCGGTGAAGCGCATCTTCAGGTACCTTCGTTTCACACCTGAGTTTGGGATTTGGTATTCTGCTTCCTCCACCCTCTTGCTTTGCGGTTATTCTGATGCCGATTTTGCTGGTTGTCGCATTGAGCGCAAGTCCACTTCTGGGACTTGCCAATTTATTGGATCTTCTCTTGTTTCGTGGTCTTCTCGCAAGCAGTCTAGTGTCGCCCAGTCTACCATGGAGGCTGAGTATGTTGCTGCGGCTAGCTGCTGTTCCCAGTTACTCTGGATGATGGCCACTTTGCGTGATTTTGGTTTGAGTTTTTCTCGAGTGCCTTTGCTTTGTGACAGCACGAGTGCTATTAGCGTTGCTAAGAACCCCGTGCTTCACTCGAAAACCAAACACATTGATGTGCGCTTTCATTTCTTGCGAGACCACCAGGAGAAGGGTGATATCGACCTTCGCCATGTCGATACTCATCACCAACTGGCTGATATTTTCACCAAGCCTTTAGACGAATCAACCTTTAATAGGTTGAGGGGTGAGCTTGGTGTGTGTTTCCCCTTTTAGATGGGGGAAGCATTTTGAGATGTATCCTAGTCTGACTCTTTTACTTTGATCTTCTTTTCTGTTGCCTTTTAGCATACGCAATTACATTCTGAGCTTCATGTTTATAATCACTAGAATGTAACTATGCTCTGTTTAGTATGCTCCGATGCTTATGTTGATACTTGTAGCTTATGCTCTTTCTGATCATTAGTACATGTTATGAGCTGAGCTATTTTTGAATGGTGAATTTGCTTAATGTATATAAAATCTGGAAATGTTCACCATTGAGATATGCAACTAGCATGTGTAGGGTGTGTTGAGTCCATTCCTGCTTTTCATATATGCTGGGTTGCTATGTCTCTAGTTCTGAGTTATTCACTTGCTTGGTCTGTTCATATCATGGTTAAAATTTGAACCAAGTTTTAGTGAATTGAAAAGATCGAGATGGGATTGCTTGCCAACACCTCACGGTATCGAGACTGTCTCTCATTGCACTTTGAGTTGAACTTGAGCTGTGTAGTGTATGACCGAAACCGTAGCTTTAAGCTTCTGATTGCTTCAGCATAGGCTTCGCTCGGTTGAAAAGTTAGGCAAAGACAAGCTTTCAACCTCTCGCAATCACATGCTAAATAAATGAACTTGTGAATTCTTTACCGCTGCAACTCCGATATAAAACTGAAATCACAAGTATATGCTTCATTCCTATGCATGATGATTGAACTTTGCTAGGGGTAGTTCACCTTGTATACATGTTTAGCGCTTGTCTGGATTCCTATCTATACATGTGTAGTGCTATTTTGATGGTGACTATCTTTTTGGCTAAAAACTGCTCACTTGCTCATATGCTTCATATTTCGTATGTGTGATCAGTTTGAGCCTTCGCTATTTGAGTGCTTAGTTGTGCCATTGGAGCTATACCGATTAGAGCATTTTTGCACTCTTTTGATTATATGCTTGAAGCTGTTAACTTGCATTTCTGACTTCATATGCATTTTGGAAGGGGGAGTTGTGTTGGCTCAAGGGCAGAGTTTGTGCTTGATAAGTGCATTTTCAACTAAGGGGGAGAGTTTTTGCAAATCATATGTCTCCTGGCGTTCAACTAAGGGGGAGCTTTTGCTAAGGGGAAGATTTTCAAATCTTTATGCTCTTCTCTTGTTGGACCTAAGGGGGAGTCCCTGGTTGCTTGCACTTGTCGAGGGGGAGTTTGCTAGTTGTGTTGAGCCGTTGCCTCTGTCTTGAGGGACTAGCAAACATTTTCCTCATTTGGCGTCAAGGTTGATTTTGATTGGTTCGGAGACCTTTCGTTTGTTTTTCAATTGGTTCGGAGTGATTTTCATGCTAGTTGTGTTGAGCCTCTGTGCCTCTATCTTGAGGGACTAGCATTTTGCCATTTTTAGCTCCGATTTTCAATTGGTATTTCTACCTCTTTTTGAGGGCTAGCCTTGCTTTGCTTGGTTGCGTCGAGCCGTTGCCCATGTCTTTGGGGACCAAGTTTTTCGCTTCTTCCACTTGACCTTCTTCGGCTTTGCTATGCTTTTGGGTCATTTGGTCGAGTTCTCTTCTTCTCCTTCCTCTTCCTTCTTTCTTTCATTATGATTTGTGTGAGTAGTTGACAATGCACTCATCAAGGGGGAGATTGCGGATACATGGGTGTATGCCGAGTCTCTAAGTGATGAGTGATTGTCAACGGGTTTGATCACATGTTCTTTGGCTTGTGTTGTGCAGGTGTCGAGCACGGAAACAGTGATCGAGGGCAAGGTGAAGGTCAAGTTGAGACGTGCCGTGCCGATGGACTGGGTGCGATGAAGGATGGGCGTGCTGTGCGGTGGACGTGCCATGCCGATGGATCGAGCAGTGAAGGGCGGACGTGAGGCTTGGACTGAGGGACCGGAGTGCCTGAGGATCAGCTGTGGTGGCTGGCAGCCTGGGACAGCGACGAGCGGAGACTTGCGGGGCACGGTGTTGCTTGGGTCGAGGACCTGGGGACACGTGTCGGTGGACGGGGTGCACGGGCGGTGCATCCCCTCTACAGCTTCGGTTTGGTGGCTGAGCCAGCGAAAAACCACCAGTGGACGGTTTCCAGGTTTGGGCCTCAAAACCTGGGTGCTGAGGGTTTCCGAGTTTGGCCACAAAACTCGGGCTGAGGACGGTTTCCAGGTTTGGGCCTCAAAACCTGGGCGCGGATGGTTTGCTGAGTTTGGCCTCAAAACTCAGACGCTGGTGGGCTGGTTTCCCGGTTTGGGCCTCAAAACCGGGGGTTGCTGGAAAAGGCTGGTTTCCCGGTTTGGGCCACAAAACCGGGGGTGCAGAGCGAGGGCGGCACGTGGCGGCAATCGGAAGGTTGCGTGGAGGCAACGCGGACGACTTGTGTGGGCATGGCTGTCGGATCTACCTACCACTTGAGTTGGTCCAGAATAACCTTAGGGTTTAGCTGGTTCGCTCTGTAATTAGAATAGAGAGGGGTAGAGTAGGAAATAGACGTAGTCTAGAATAGGATAAGTAGTCAGGGGAGACACCCTCCTCCCCTATCTCAGTCATTTGCTCTTTTGCTCTTAGGGTTTCCTGCTCTCCCATCCCCTGTTGTAGCTAGCTGAGATCCGCAGAGAGACTTGACTCTGTGTACTGGTGATTCTGAGGAAAGGAGGCCGTAACCTCCTTGTCGTAGCGTGTGTTTGCGCTTCGGCTTGTAGATCGTGTGTCGATTCGTGTTTTGATTTGAGTTCGTCGTTGTTCTTCGCGTTCTTCGTTTCTCCACGATTTTCCCGTCACTCGATCTCCCTCTCCGGTGCGTCTTTGCGAAATCCGTTTGAACCAATTTGTTCGTATCATTGAGGAGGTCATTTCGACCAAAGGAATTTGTCTAACTCCTGATGATCGAATAGATCGGGTCGATTTCGTTTTCGTAGCGCTTTTTCCGTTCATCCACCTTCCCCTTTGATTTCCCGGTGATTTGGTTGTTTTGAGCGGATGATCTCTTGGGGATAGTCTCCTAACTACCCCGTGATCATCTTCTACAAGGTTGGGAACTTGGGATTTTGAGTTAGATCGGATTTGAGAGGATTTGGGAGAGAGGCGATCAAAATTGCCCTCCCTGTTCATCTGCGGACAGTCCGCCACTGGACCCGCGGACTGTCCGGGGGTCGGGCTCCGACCGAGCAGTGGTCGCGTGGCCTTGACTGTTTTGCCTCGGGTGACCGGCGGACAGTCCGCAGGTCAAAGTCGCGGACAGTCCGCGAGCGGTCCAGCAAGGGTTCAGCAACCTTGCTGTTTTGGGTTTTCTGCCGGCGGACAGTCCGCCAGTGAACCGCGGACAGTCCGGCACTACCGCGGACAGTCCGGGACCATACCGGCGGACAGTCCGGGATTTGGCTGTTTGCTCCGGATTAGTGCGTTTGCTCTCCCAGCTTGTTCGCTTGGTTTCCGGACTTCTCGTTTGGCCCTGTAGTTGACCAAGGAACCTCTCTAGGTATCTTTGCTACTTGTTAGCACAGGTATTTAGGAGTTTCTCAACGTAGCCGTCTATCTACGTCCGGGACTTGGTTTTTGGGGTCTTGTTCGAGCCGGAACTTTTGGAGTTTGGTTTGCTTCTTCTTGGTGGTGCTCCGCTGTGATCCTAGGGATCATCCACCCTCTTCCAAGGGTCGTGAGCATCACGCTTTGGGTCCGTGCTTTTCAGGGTTGAATTTGGGACACTCGGCCAAAGTTTCGGAAGAAATTTGATTGGCTCCCATTCACCCCCCCTCTGGTCGCCTTGTTTGTGCTTTCTCGGTCCTTCACATGGTGCTCAAGTCCTCCATGTTGTGGAGGATGGTGATGATGGTTGCATATTTGTTCTCTGGAAGCACGGAGATGATCTTCCTCACAATATCCGCATCACCTAGCTTTGTAATTCCGATAGAATGGAGCTCATTGATAATTAGATTCAAACGAGAATACATATCACGGACAAGCTCATTATCATTCATTTTAAAGGAATCATAGCTTGTTTTTGTTAGGTGATGTTTTTGCTCACGTACATTACTTGTACCATCATGGAGCTCATGTAGTTTTAACCAAATTTCATGAGATGTTTGCAAAGTGAAAACTTGGTTAAAGACATCCATGCTAATAGATTCAAACAAGCAATTTTTAGCTCTAGCATTAAGATGAATTTCTTATTCATCACCCGCGGTAGGCTTCTTGGGATTCTTAATGGGTTTCATCCCATCGCGGGTGACTCTCCAAACACCTAGATCAACGACTTCTAAAAAGCAAGCCATCCTAGCACTATAGTAAGGGAAGTTAGTGCCGTCAAAGTGCAGAGGCCTAGAGGTATCCATCCCAACCACTCTCAATTGCGTCGGCTCAACGACGGTGAAGCCAAGGGTCCAAAAATGAGCCAACCTGCTTTGATACCAATTGAAAGGACCGTAACGCCTAAGAGGGGGGGGGTGAATTAGGAAACTTAAAACTTCTACTCTAAACTATGGCCTCTAATTTCCACCTAAGCAAAACCTATGCAAGAAAGTAAACTATCTAATGTGCAACTAAGGTTTTGCTAGGTGTGTTTGCTATCTCTAACGCAAAAGGAGTTATGCAACCTAGTTTCCAAACCTATCAACTAGCAAGAGTAAGCTAGGAAAGGTAAAGCACATAAACAAGGTAGCAATGTAAATGCAGAAGCTAAAGAGTGATAGAGATGCAAACTCCAGTCGATGACTCCGGTATTTTTACTGAGGTATCGAGAAGCGCGCAAGCTTCCCCCTAGTCCTCGTTGGAGCCCCTCACAAGGAATCCCTCGCAAGGGCCAAGCTCCCGGTCGGGTAACTCCGTGGATAGCTCCGTTCTTTCCCACGCGCAAGTGGGTCTCCGGTTAAGCCACTCGTGGCAAAGCCTCTCCCGGATGCTCTCCGCCGTCTTCACTATCAAGTTTCCGGCCAAAGCGCCGCGGGTCTTGTTCCCTTCGGTACACGGAGGCGGCCACACCACAAACTCGGTTGGTGTGGTCTCGCAAGACTACAAGCCCCGCTGATGTACAACCACGGTGCGCGCAAGCACCGGTAGATAAGAGGTTTTCAACCTCACTAAACGCTAGGCCTAACACCTAGAGCAAGCGCAAAGCGGTGGTCTAACTAGCTTAAGCACTTCGCAAAGCACCTACACTAATCACCTAGTATATCACTTGAGCACTTTGGTGGCTAGAGCAACTAAATATGTGTCTATGCACTTGGTACACTTCCTTGAGCTCCAACTACATTGTTTTGGCCGGCCATTGGGATATATATTGAGCCCCAACCAAATAGAGCCGTTGGAGAAAGTCATGGACTTCACAGCGTAGCATCGGACGCTGGAGTCGTGACCATCGGACGCGTCCGATGCTCTTTTAACGGCTAGATGTCAGCCTGGCACTGTGTCGCAACGGCTACTTAGCGTGCGATGGTAGATCAACGGACGCGTCCGATGCTCACAGAGCCTCTCTGGAACCTCTCTTCATGGTCATCGGACATAGAGTCCTGTAGCGTCCGATGTTAGCAACGGAGCGTCCGATGTTCGCTGTGCAGGTTTTCACAGTGTCACAGTCGCGTCCGATGCCTCGGTCTTCAGCGTCTGATGCCTCTGCTGGCGCTGACACGAGCTAGGGTTTACCAACAGAGCGTCCGACGCTTGCGTGAGCAGCGTCCGATGCAGCGTCCGATGTCCCTTTCTTCTCGTTTCTTCACGATTTCTTGTGCCGTCTTGGTTCCATTCTTGTGCCTTGGACTTTGCTTGATCTTTAGGGTCTTCAACTGAGCTTCTAGAGTCTTGCTTGAGGTGTTGATCTTCGGATCACCACGTCGCCTTTGTCCAAGTCACATTTGCATCCTATTGG
The DNA here is from genome assembly GCA_009763385.1 of Coix lacryma-jobi var. lacryma-jobi. Classification (NCBI taxonomy): domain Eukaryota; kingdom Viridiplantae; phylum Streptophyta; class Magnoliopsida; order Poales; family Poaceae; genus Coix; species Coix lacryma-jobi. The sequence continues at coordinate 28,276,056 of CM019829.1, forward strand.
ACTACAAAACAAACACTTGCAAACACATTAGTCCAATTTGGTTATGTTGTTCATCAAACACCAAAATCCGAAGTTAAATGGTCCGAGGTCCATTTTCCTTACAGCCACTTCATCTTCGGGGCCGATTGATGTGTACCACAAATTCCTTCATGAACTTCTCTCATAGCCACCTTTGCTTGATCAGATCCCAAACACTTAAGTAACAAGTCTTCGACAGTTCTTCGGTAAAGCTCATCATTGTGCAACACATATTTGAATATTGAGATATTTAAGCAAGGGAATTCTCCAATCTTCTAAATCGGTTTTACTCCCATCAAAATTCGACTTGGACCGATTCAAAAGTTCCTCGGATAAGCTAACTGGATTAGTCGTTCCAAGATCGACCAGGTCAATCGGACGAACTAGCTGACCTGATTTACAACCAACCTAGTCGGCCGAGATATTTACCCAAGCACGGTTATCGTTTACCTGGTCTCTAGGGCAGATTGGTTGAACTGGTTTCAAAACATTCCGGTCGGCCGTACAAGCCGACAAAACTTCCGAATACTGACGCATCGGCTTTATATGAAAATTACGCCTACTGATGCTATAACTAGATGCTTGTTGAGCTAACATGTTGGCTTTATGATTTTCATGCCTCGGTATATGCCGAATCTGGAATTCGGTAAAATGAGTAATGATATCAAGACACATATCCAGATAAACATTTAACGACCCTTCTAGACATTGAAACTCACCGGCAACTTGTTGTACTATTAGTAAGGAATCGTCATAAGCCTCAACATGTTTAATTCCCATGGAATAAAATATTTCTAAACCAAATAACAGAGCTTCATATTCGGCTTGATTATTAGTGCAAAAGTAATCTAATCGGCTTGGCATTTCAAATTCAGCACCATTAGGAGACGTAATGACCACACCAACACCTTGACCTTCTTTACAAGCCGATCAATCAAAATAAAGTTTCCATGGTGTAAAAGTAAGATAATTGATCTCTTCTTATAAACTAACACTATGCTCAACAATGAAATCAGCAATAACTTGACCTTTTAATGTTTTCAATGGCTCATAAGTCAAGTCATACTCAATCATAGCGTACGCCCATTTTCCAATCCTTCCTCTAAGGATTGGCCGATATAACTTGTGCTTAATTACATCGGCCTGGCATGCAACAACACATGTACTAGACAACAAATAATGCCTCATTTAAGCACAAGCATAGTACAAGGATAAGCATAATTTTTCAATATGGATGTACCTTGTCTGGGATCAAGAAGACGGCGACCAATATAAGCAATCACATATTCCTTGCCTTCGTCTTCTTGCGTCAAAACAACTCCAATAACCTTTTCTTCGGCAGCAATATATAATCTGAAATGAACTCCTCTCTTAGGCGCTCGAAGAACTGGTGGAGATGACAGATATTCCTTTATCTTCTCAAACGCTTCTTGTTGTTCTGCCCCCCCCAAGTAAACTCAGATTCATCCTTCAACTTTAGTATTGGGGTAAAAGGAATAACTTTCCCAGACAAGTTCGCAACAAACCTTCTCAAGTAGTTCACTTTTCCCAAGAACTTTTGCAAGTCCTTTTTGCATGTAGGTGCTTGAACTTTCTTGATCTTATCTATCCTCTTAGGATCAATTTCAATGCCCTTGTCATGTATAATAAACCCAAAGAACTTTTTGGCCGACACACCAAAAGCACATTTCAGTGGGTTCATTTTCAAACCATAAAGGCGCATCCTCTCGAATGCCAAACGCAAATCGGCTAAGTGAGACACATGAGCATCCGATTTGACTACAATATCATCAATATATACCTCCATGATTATACCAATTAAATCATGAAAAATTAGATTCATAGCATGTTGATAGGTAGCGCCTGCATTCTTTAAACCAAATGTCATTACAACCCACTCAAAGAGACCAACAAACCCAGGACAAATAAAGGCCGTTTTAGACATATCCTCTTCGGCCATGAATATCTGATTATAACTAGCATTGCCATCAAGAAAACTGACAACCTGGTGTCCTGAAGCATCGTTGATCAACATATCGGCTATGGGCATAGGATACTCATCATTGGGAGTGGCCCTGTTTAAATCTCTAAAATCAATGCATACCTTGATTTTTCCAGTGTCCTTCTTCTCGATAGGTACGATATTAGAGACCCACTCCGCATATCTGCATGGCTGGATAAACCCCGCTTGCAATAACCGATTAATTTCCTCTTTAATCCGGTCATATATTGTAGAATTGAAACAGCGAGGTTGTTGCTTGAAAGGCCTGAACCCCAGTTTAATAGGAAGTCGATGCTTAATAAGTTCTCGACTTAATCCAGACATCTCTGTATAATTCCATGCAAAGCAATCAACATATCCCTTCAAAAGCGTGATTAATTCTAATTTATATTCGGCTTCAAGGTTCTGTTTTACGAAGGTCGGCCTAGGCATAGAACCATCCCCAATATCAACTTGTTCTAAAGGGTTGGCCGACGTGAAACCTTGGCCCAATTTATTGAGCTCATCAAAGTCATCAATAGCTTCACAAGCATCGGTCTTACAAGTCCGATATTGCTCAACACGATGTTCTAACCAATCAACATTAGCATCCATTAAATTACAAGATAATGTTGAACCGATTGTCAATCGGCTTTAAAGACACTGGTACAAAACCTTCCTTAGTAACACTAACAAACTGGAAATCAGAAAGATCCCGACCAGATAAACAAGCAATAGTATCATGCCCCCGAGCAAAGGAGCATCGGCCGTAGCTACATAGGCCGATAAATCTGAGTGCACAACTTCGACATCGTCACCCACCCATTGAATGAGAAACTGATGTAGACTAGAAGGAATGCACCGATTACCATGAATCCAATCACGTCCGAGTATAAGGTTGTAACTACCTTGAATGTCGGCGACGAAGAAAGAAGTAGCCAAAGTCTTGCTCCCAATGGTAAGCTCCATGGACGCGACTCCTTTGGCTGGAATAGGATCTCCTGCGCCGACTCTAGTGATAGTCATGTTGGTCTTGATTAGCTCTTCATCAGTACCACCAAGCTTCTGATAAAGCGAGTATGGCATTAGATTCACGATCGCCCCGCTATCGACCAACATCTTGTGAACCGGTGTACCATTGATATGGCCTTTTACATGTAATGGCTTGAGATGATTGACAGAATCTTTTGGCTTCTGGAACACAGCAGTCTGTGTAGCGAAGTTGAACTCCGCCGCTGTCGAATCATCTTCGACCACGTAGTAGTCGGCCGATAGGTAAACCACATTGACCTCTGCCCTTTCTGAAGGACCGAGAATGCAATAGCAAGGCGACCAGAGGGGGGGTGAATGGGAGCTCAAAAATTTCTCTCGAAACTTTGGCCTTATGTTCCCAAAATCAACCCCTGAAAGCTTCGATCGAAACCGTGATGCCCACGACCCTTGGAAGAGGGTGGATGATCCCTAGGATCACAGCTAGGCACCACAAAGCGATAGCAAACCAAAACGCCAAAGACACCGACACAAGTTCGACCCTCAAAAACCAAGTCCCGAACGTAGATGGAAGACTACGTCGAGAAACCCTCAAATACCAATGCTAACAAGTAGCAAAGATACCTAGAGAGATTCCTTGATCAACTCTAGGGTCAAACAAGAGGTCCGGAAACCAAGCGGAGAAGTCGGGAGAGCAAACGCACTAAACCGGAAGCTTCAGCCGATTCACAGACTGTCCGCCGGTACAGTCCCGGACTGTCCGAGCTTACTACGGACTGTCCGCCAAAGAAGCTCGGACTGTCCGCCGGCCAAATGGACAAAACAGCAAGGTTGCTGAACGTCCCTGGTCGACTCCCGGACTGTCCGCGAAATTCAACTGCGGACTGTCCACAGGTCAGAAATCGCCAAGGCAGCCGAGGAACGCAGCCACTGATCTGGCTCACCCCCGATGCCCAGACTGTCCGCGGTACCAGGCGCGGACTATCCGCGACCTTGCAGAGAGGGCGATTTTGGTCGTCCTTCTCCCAAAACTTCTCCAAATCGATTCAACTCACAATCCCACGTTCCCAAACTTGGAGAGGATGATCACGAGGTAGTTCGGAGACTATCCCCAAGAAATCATCCGCTCAAATCGATTCAATCTCCGGGAAATCGAAAGGGGAGGAGTATGAACGAAAAAAACACCACGAACACGAAATCGACCTGATCTACTTGTTCGTGAGGAGTTAGACAAATTCCTTCGGTGGAAATGATCTCCTCACTATAAAGAACAAGTTGATTCAAACGGATTTCACAAAGATGCAGTAGAGAGGGAGATCGAGTGACGGGAAAATCGCGAAGAAATGAAGAACGCAAAGAACACGAACCAAAACGCGAATCAACACATCGATCTGCAACCGTGTGGCTACCACACACTACAACAGTGAGGTCACGGCCTCACTTCCTCAAAATCTCCAGTACACAAAGGTATGGTTCTCTGCGGATCTCAGCTAGCTACAGCAGGGGATTGGGAGAGCAGGAAACCCTAAGTGCAAAGAGCAAAATGACTGAGATGAAATGGGAGGAGGGTGTCTCCCTCTACTTATCCTAATTCTAATTCCTACTCTACCCCTCTCTAATTACAGAGCGAACCAGCTAAACCCTAGGGTTATTCTGGACCAACTCTAAGATGTTGGTGATCCGACAGCCACGCCCGCACAACTGGTAGCTTTGCCTCGACGCAACCTCACCGATTGCCGCCACGTGCCACCACCGCTCCGCCCGTCCTTTTCACGGACTTCGCCCCTGGTTTTGAGGCCCAAACCGGGAAACCAGCCTTCACGACCAACCCCCAGTTTTGAGGCCCAAACCGGGAAACCAGCTGTCCGTCGCCTGAGTTTTGTGGCCCAAACTCAGAAACCTGCAGCACCTAGGTTTTGAGGCCCAAACCTGGAAACCGTCCTCAGCCCGAGTTTTGTGGCTCAAACTCGGAAACCATCAGCGCCCAGGTTTTGAGGCCCAAACCTGGAAACCGTCCACTCGGTGGTTTTTCTGTGGCTCAACCACCAAACCGAGACCGTAGAGGGGATGCACCGCTCGTGCACCCCGTCCACCGACATGTCTCCCCAAGTCCATGACCCAGGCAACACCGTGCCCGCAAGTCTTCGCTCGTCGCTATCCCTGGCTGCCAGCCACCACAGCTGATCCTCGGGCCACCGGTCCCTCAGTCCAAGCCTCACGTCCGCCCTTCGCCACTCTCGGTCCATCGGCACGACACGTCTCTACTTGACCTTCACCTTGCCTCTGATCACTGTATCCGTGCTCGACACCTGCACAACACAAGCCAAAGAACATGCGCATTATCCCAGTTGACAATCACTCATCACACAGAGACTCGGCATACACCCATGTATCCGCAATCTCCCCCTTGATGAGTGCATTGTCAACTACCAACACAAATCATAATGAATAGAAGGAGGAAGAAGAAGAAGAGAGAACTCGACCAAATGACCCAAAAGCATAGCAAAGCCGAAGAAGGTCAAGTGGAAAGAGCAAGACAACTTGGTCCCCAAAGATATGGGCAACGGCTCGACGCAACCAAGCAAAGCAAAGCTAGCCCTCGAGAAGAGGTAGAATAGGCTCAAGACCGCTAGCAAATACCAATTGAAAAATCAAAGCAAAATGCTAGTCCCTCAAGACAGAGGCACAGAGGCTCAACACAACTAGTAGAAAGCTCAACATCAACTGAAAAGCTCGATACCAACTGAAGCAAAAATGCGACTGCTAGTCCCTCAAGACAGAGGCACAGAGGCTCAACACAACTAGCAGAAAGCTCGACATCAACTGAAAAGCTCGATACCAACTGAAGCAAAAATGCGACTGCTAGTCCCTCAAGATAGAGGCAAAGGCTCAACACGACTAGCAAAGCGCTCCGAACCAATTGGAAATTTCAAAAAATCATTACGAGCAAACTCCCCCTTGCATGGTGCACACAACTCATTCCTCTCCCCTTAGTCGAACATGGGAGGCATGATTTGTCCAAATTCTCCCCCTTAGTTGAAAATGCACCATCAAGTAAAATCTCTCCCCCGTAGAGAATGCACCATCAAAAAAGTGCCAAAAAAAGAAGTTCTCCCACTTCCCAAAATGCATATGAGTCAAAATGCAAGTTAGCAGCTTTAGGAATATAGTCAAGAGAATGCAAAAATGCTCTACACAGTATAACTCCAATGACGCAACTAAAGCACACATGCTAGCAAAGGCTCAAACTAATCACCAAATATGAAATATGAACATATGAGCAAAGTGAGCAATTTTAGCCAAAAAGGATTCACCATCAAAATAGCACTAGACAAGTATAGACAGAAAGTCAAATAAGTGCTAAACATGTATACAAGGTGAACTACCCCTAGCACAGTTCAATCATCATGCTATAGAATGAAACATAGACTTGTGTTTGCAAAATTTTATCAGAGTTGCAGCGGTTGAATGACACAAGTTCAAATTCAGCATGTCATTGCGAGAGGTTAAAAGCTTGTCATTGCCTAACTTTTCAACTGTGCGAAGCCTATGCAGAAGCAATCAGAAGCTTAAAGCAACAGTTTCGGTCATACACTACACAGCTCAAGTTTAACTCAAAGTGCAATGAGAAACAGTCTCGAAACTGTGATGTGTTGACAAGCAATCCCATCTCGATGTTTCTAATTCACTTAACTTGGTTCAAATTTGAAACAGAATATGAACATACCAAGCAAGTGAGTGACTCAGAACTAGAGACATAGCAACCTAGCATATATGAAAAGCACGAGTGAATTCAACACATCCTACACATGCTAGTTGCATATCTTAATGGTGAACATTTTCAGGTTTTATGTTTGTTAAGTAGGTTCACCATTCAAAAATAGCTCAGCTCACAACATGGATTAGTGATCAGAAAGAGCATAAGCTACAAGCATCAACATATAGCATCGGGGCATACTGAACAGAGCATAATTACATTCTAAAGATTATATACATGAAACTCAGAATGTAAAAGCGTATGCAAAGAGACTAAACGAAAAGAAAAACAAGACAAACGAAAAATGGTCAATTTATGATACAAGAACCAAAATGTTTCCCCCATCTAAAAGGGGAAACACACACCAAGCTCACCTCTCAACCTAGCAAAAGTTGATTGGTCCAAAGGCTTGGTGAAAATATCAGCCAACTGATGATGAGTATCGACATGGCGAAGGTCGATATCACCCTTCTCATAGTGGTCTCGCAAGAAATGAAAACGCACATCAATGTGTTTGGTCTTCGAGTGCAGCACGGGGTTCTTAGCAACGCTAATAGCACTCGTGCTGTCACAAAGCAAAGGAACTCGAGAAAAGCTCAGACCAAAATCACGCAAAGTGGCCATCATCCAAAGCAATTGGGAACAGCAGCTAGCCGCAGCAACATATTCAGCCTACGTGGTAGACTAGGCGACACTAGACTGCTTGCGAGAAGACCACGATACAAGAGAAGAACCAATAAACTGGTAAGTCCCAGAAGTGGACTTGCGATCAATGCGGCAACCAGCAAAATCAGCATCGGAATAACCACAAAGGGAAAGGGTGGAGGAAGCAGATTACCAAATCCCAAATTCTGGAGTGAAGGATAAGTACCTTATAATGCGCTTGACCGACTGACGGTGAGAAGTGCGCGGCGACGACTGAAAGCGCGCGCAAAGACACACCGCAAACTGAATGTCCGGGCGTGTCGCCGTCAGGTACAGCAGTGACCCGATCATACTCCGGTACTCCTTCTGGTCCACCGCTTCTCCATCCACATCTGCATCCAGGGCCGTCGTGGTCGACATGGGTGTTGGAAGAGGCTTGGCCTCACCCATATCGAACTTCTTCAATATGTCCTTGGTGTACTTACCCTGGTGCACGAACGTCCCTTCCCGGGATTGCTTGATTTGCAACCCGAGGAAAAACATCAACTCGCCCATCATGCTCATCTCAAATTCCCTGCTCATAGTGTCTGCAAACTTGGCAACCAAAGCATGAGAAGAACCACCGAAAATGATATCATCCACGTAAATCTGGACCAAGAGAGTATCAGTGCCTTGCTTGAGGAGAAAAAGCGTTTTATCCACACACCCCATTTTAAAACCCTTAGCAAGCAAAAAGGTTTTCAACCTATCATACCAGGCTCTAGGATCTTGTTTCAAACCATACAAAGCTTTGTGAAGTATAAAAACATGGTTTGGAAACTTGGGATTTTCAAAACCGGGAGGTTGTCTCACATATACTTCCTCTTCTATGTAGCCGTTTAAGAAGGCACTCTTGACATCCATTTGAAAAAGTTTGAAACATTTGGATGCAGCAAAAGCCAAGAGTATCCTAATAGCCTCCAAACGTGCTACAGTGTAACACCCTAGGTGTTACTCCCAAATTAAGCAGTGGGTTTGAGCAAAAACAAGCTATATCAAGTAATGATCAAGTAAATTAGTTCAAGTATTGTCAGTGGTGATAGACGAGTTGGAATCAACCTCGGAGATGGAATCCAAGTTTTTGCTTATAATGTTCTACAAGTGAAGGAGAATATTGGAGATCAACTAAGTCTTGCAATCTTGCCTAAGCAACTCCGAATGGACTCACGAACAAAAGTTATGAAAAGTCCGTGTTGAGCACAGGCCAAGAAAATACCCCCGTCGATCGAAAACCCTAATTCGGACTCTGCCGGGAGATTACTTTGACCAGCTTTGAAAGACATTTTGGAAACTTCGCATGACAGTGCGCCCTAAACAAAAGTTGTAGTAGAGATCGAGAAAAACAAACTTCGTTTAATGTTCAAGACCTGGATCGGTGCCAAAAATAGCGAAACAGAGCTCCCAAGATCAGGTTTAGTGCTAATTTTACGGTTCCAAAAATATGGAATTTCGGGCACCGTGGAGTTTTTGTCGATAGTTATGACTGCACAAACAATTGGTATTTTGACCAAGCCTCTTTAAGAAAAGTTGGAGTACTCGTCAAAACGACGACAACAAATTAAGTTTCATCGGAATCGGAGTTCGTATGGACAGTGATCGAAATTTTGGAAAATAGCGAAGATATTTAGCAGAGGAATTAATTTGGAAGGAGTTTCTTAAATAAAAAAAAATGGGCAGCAGCCCCTCCCTTATCTTGCACGCCTCCTCCCTCCCCATCTTCAGCTCTCTCTCCCTCCCTCTCAAGTCTCAACCATGGCAGCATGCAGCCATGGCGGATCCTCCCTCTTCTCCCCTCTCTTCCTTCCCTCTCCATGGCAGCAAGCAGTGCTGCAGAAGCTCCTCTTCTCCTCCCTCTTCTCCATGGCGCCCCTCCCTGCTACTCCTCTCCCATGGCCGAATTCCCCCCCCTCCTTCTTCCTGCTCGCCCCCCTCCCTCCTCCATGGCTGCTGCTCCTTCCCCCTCTTCCATGGCGCAGTCCTTCCTTGTGCTCTCTTTCCTCCCCCTCCTCTTTCCCCCTCCTCCATGGCAAGCGCAGCAGCTTCACTCCTTAATTTTCCCCTTGCCATGGCTACCCCTCTCTCTCCTCATCCCCATGGTTGTGCAGCAAGCAGCAGTGACGCCCCAAACCCTAGCCATGGCTGCTGTCCCTCCTCTCCAAGCTCCATGGCAGTGCAGTAGCAGCAGCAATCCAACAGCACAACCCTCCCTAGGGTTTCCTTTGGTGATGAATCTTTTGTTTCCTTCAATGTTTATTGTGGATGATTTGGTAAATTCTGTACTCATGTTCATGATAGTTGGTAGTTCAAATGATTTATATGTGTACTCAAATGGTAGTCAAACAAGTGATGGATCAATGTATTGATGTGCTGAAATTTCTGCTGGAGCAGATTCTGTTGAGGTGTATTTTCGAAAATTAAATCTTGTTTTCTGTAGGTTTGGTCAATACAAAAGTTGTAGATGATTGCATGATCTAGCTTCTGTTAAAATTTGGTGATTTTTGGCCTAGTAGTTTAGGAGTTACATCTGTTTAAAGTTAGGGTTCAGAAATAGTTGTTCTCTGAAATTCCTAGATCAGATTCTGTAAATGTGTATGCTAGACCCTTTAAATTTATGAATCATGTTGTGGTGATTAAAGATAAAAGGTATATAATTTCATAAGCTTTCCAGAATGTCTTGTTGCATGTCTTTTGGAGTTATGTAGCTCTAGGTATGATTTAATTATTCAGCTGTTCATTGTATGTCTAGCTATACTGAAATGGCTGCAGAAGCAGTTTCTGTTGTGGTCATGGTTTCGAAATGCAAATCATATTTTTGTGGATAGGTATAATATAAAAGTTGTAGATAACTTACATATCTAACTTGTGTTAAATTGTCATGATTTTTGGTGAAAAAATTAGGAGTTATGGCTGTGCAAATTTCAGTTTCAGAAATAGGAGTTCTCGGAAATCTCTGGACCAGATTTGAGAAATACATTAGTTTGACTCTGTTAACTTGAGAATCATGTTGAGATGCTTAAAGATGAATTGTAGGAAGTTTTATAAGCTTTCTAGATTGTCTTGTTTCATATCTTTTGGATAGGTATAGCTTCAGTTATGGTCCAAGTAATCAGCTGCTGTTGCAGTCTAGATTGATATGTCAATGTGCTGAATGGACTGCATGTGTGGTTTCAGTTGGAGTGGTTACTTTGTGATGTAAATTTTGTTTTCTATAGATGTGATCCATATAAAAGTTGTAGATAATTCTCATATCTTGTTTGTCCTAAAATGTCATGATTTTAGGCCAAGTGGTCTAGGAGTTATAACTTGTGCAATTTCAATGTCCAGATTTGCTTGCTCTCTAGACAGATCTGAAAGAGTGGATTGTTTGGCCTAGTTAAACTTTGAATCATCCTTTGATGTTAATAGAAGAGTTGTAGTTCTTTTAATATGCTTTCTAAATTGTCTTAGATCATACTTTTTGGTGGTCTAGAACTTGAGTTACAGGTGTTTAAAGTTAACTGTCCAAATCTGTCCAAGTCTGGACAGATTTGCTTGTTTGAGTTGTTTGGTTTAGATAACTATAGAATCACCTGTAGGTGTTTAAAATAAAGTTGTAGTTATTTGTCTAAGATTCTGTAAAGTCTAATAACTCCTTTATTGGACATATAGAGATTGAGTTATAGCTGTTTTAAGATAGATGGCTGAATCTGTCCAAGTCTGGACAGATGTGCTTTCCTTGACTTGTTTGGCTATGTTAACTTGTGAATTACCTTAAGTGGATAATAAATGATTTGTAGAAAACTTTAAAACCTTTCTAAAAAGTCTAGTGCCAGGTTTCCAGGTATTATAGATCTTTAGATATGGCTGTTTTAAGTTGCTGTGATGTTGTGTAACAAGTTCTGTCTAAGTGTGGACATATCGCCTTTGTCCTCTGTTTTTGGCCTGCTTAACCTTTGAACTAGCTTTGTGTTGAATAGCATAGTTGTAGGACATCTTGTTAGCTTTCCGAAAGTCTTAGTTCACCTTGTCTGGTGGTCTGTAGCTGGAGTTATGGTTAATTTAATGGACTACTGTGCTGCTGTCCAGAACATGCTAATGAACCCAAGTTGTTTGCTTTAGTTTGATGTTGCTTATGTGATCTTTGGTGACATCTCTTGCCTTGTTAGTAATTAGCTTGTACATTCCATGTTTCTAAATTAATGAACCTGAGATATTGTATACATATATTATGCATAGTGTGGGTTAACTTACTTAACTAAAAGTATGAGTTGTAGGTGCATGCTTTTGTTCCTTTTATGTGATGTATGTCTTGTTCATGATTGGTTGTTATAGTTAGCTTCCATAAATGCCTAATGAACTTTGTATAACATCATGCTATAAATAAAACTTAGTGGTTTGATTATATTATAGTGCATGTTAAGTAATAATAAAGTTATGCAATTCTTTTATAAGCTATCCTGAATACTTAGGTGAATACTTAGGTGAACTAGTTAGTAGTCCTTGATATAAGTATTATGTTTGCATCATGTGTTACATCCCTTATATTCATACATATGCATTTTGCACCTCATGCTAGGTACGCTAGATGATGAACACATGAAGTAAAGTGCGTGATGTTGGAGCTAAGCCTAAAGATGGTGTTGGGTGGCCATCCCGAAGAAGGTGTTTGGCGAACCCCACAAGTTCCTGGAGCGGTGATGTTCCCGATGTTGGTGTCAACTAACACTAGCTTAAGTGTTGTTTCCCAGGCAAGCCCCGGTGAATATACCCACTCTCTGTTTTACAAATACTTTATTACACTGTAGGTCTTGTGGAATGTGCATTAAGTAAGTAGGAGTTGAACGAAACCGTTGCTGCATGAATACCTTGATTTCCAGATAATCCCCTGATGATATCCTATCAGTAGTGATAAGACGATCTCAAATGCTTAGCAATGCTTAGACTTCGGTAGAAGTCGATCGATGGTTTCATCGTTCGCGAGATATAGGTTTTACCATTTCTCTCTTCGACTCTGTCTATGGGTCGTGAGAACCCTAATACGATGATAACTATTAAACTGAGACCGGGCGGGTAACTTGCACAGGAATGGAGTCCTAGTGTAGTGTTTCCGCCTGTGTCGCTTAGGACCCGTCCGCTGTTGGCCCGTTGGATCGAGAACCATTTGTTAGTACTGGTCACATGCTACGGTAAGCCCTACTGTGGCTATGCTCTTACTGGAACGGCGCGCCCGCGCACTGGGAGTGGAGAGATGGTGGGAGTAGCGTGTACCCACCCTGCTCGGTCCACTGATGGACGTTACTCATCAAGGCCGTGTAGGGCGGTGGTAGGGCGGTGGTGTACTGTACTTCCGGGTGGCGCGGCTCCGGTCCGGTTTGAGCGGATCCATGGGAAGGTTGATATATGCAAGTTCGGTCTTGCATATGTCGTATGATAAGGAAGCCCCAGCTGGGTAGATCAAGCGGTTCGAATCGTCGTTTGCTCCACGAGAAAAGGAGACTTGTCCTCGCACCTTCAGCGTAGTTTAATCAAGTGAAGATGATGGCAAGAGAAGTTTATCTTGAGATGTGATGCTTAAACAAGTGTTTGATGTAGATAGGTGCAAAGTGGATACTGCTTAATAACTTAATGCACCGCTAAAACTTGAAAATAGGATGAACTAGTAGAAAGTTTTTTTCTGCAAAGCTCTTCCCTTCTGCTAGCCCCACTACATCCCTTAAGCCAGCATGCCCTTGGAGTCTTTTTCTTAGTCAGGTAAGTCTTGTTGAGTACCCTCATGTACTCAGGGTTTTATTCCCCCTTGTTGCAGGTGGTGGTTCGGCTTGCTTAAATTTTGGTGGCTAAGTGCCGGTGGGCTCGGTGATTCCATACTACTTCTCTATATGCTTTTGTTGGAGGATGTCATTTGAGCTAGCAATGTATTTCAACTTATGTTATTGTATTCATTTCAAAGCTATGTTGTTTCTTCTAAATTAAGTGAAACTCAAACGTGTATACTTATTTATGAACTCTTGTAATATTATTTTTCCGCTGCCAAGCTCTGTGTACGTGATATGTATTTGCTTAAACCTGCGATCTTGGTTGTGTTGTGATTAACCGAGGTCCTTTGTGACTCTCGGCAGACTACCGGGTTTATATAAGTGAAAGTATGTGTGTGTCAACGTGTTGAGTGGGAACAACCATACTTGATCTTATATAAATTGGGCGGTTCTGTCACATACAGGAGCAAACGTCTCCTCATAGTCTATCCCCTCCTTCTGACTATATCCCTAGGCTACAAGTCTGGCCTTGTTTCTCACAACATGGCCATCCTCTCCTTGTTTGTTTTTGAAAACCCATTTTGTCCCAATTGGGTGACACTCAGAAGGAGGAGAAACTAGAACCCAAACCCGATTTCTTTCAAAATTTTCTAACTTCTCATGCATGGCATTGACCCAATTCGGATCCATCAAAGCGTGTCCAACATCTCGGGGTTCAAAATCAGCAACAAATGCAGAATGAGCAAAGTGAGAGATATGTTGTGACCTTGACCGAGTGACCCGTTCGCCGATGCTGCCGATCATCTGCCGAGGGGGGTGTTGGCACTGGATGTGTCATGGTGCCTCCCGGGCTGATGTAGCCTCCCCCTCAACAGCAGCTGGTGACTCCTCGGGTACAAAAGGTACCACTCGAGGTGGCGGATCCCACGGCCCCCATGATGAAGAAGTGTCGGGGCCGTGAGTCGTAGTAGAAGCCGCTCCTTGCGGCACAGCAGGTGAAGGGGGTGCTGGATCATCCAAACCTTGAGCACCCTCGTCCTCGTCATCAAAAAGAGGCTCACCAACCTCATGATCACCTGCACGCTCAAAACGAGAAGAAGGACAAACCATGGTCTCGTCGAAGGTGACATCGGATGTCTCCATGACTCGGTTAGTGTCAAGGTTAAGTACACGATAAGCACGAGTATGAGTGCCATAACCCAAAAACACACCGTCAGAAGAGCGAGACTCAAATTTGTCCAGGTTGCCTTTCTTAAGTATAAAACAGTGGCAACCAAAGACTCTAAAATAACTCACCTTGGGCAGTTTTCCAAAACGCAACTCATAAGAAGTATTTTTCAAGAAAGCTCGAAGAAAAATGCGATTGGAAATGTAGCATGCAGTGCTCATTGCTTCAGCCCAATATCGCCTAGGAGTCCTGTGCTCATCGAGCATCATCCTGGCCATCTCCACAAGGGTCCGATTCTTCCTTTCTACAACACCATTCTGACGAGGTGTGTAGAGGGAAGAAAACTGATGCTCTAAACCCAAAGAGTTACAAAACTTCTCAAAATCCGAATTCTTGAATTCGGAACCATTATCACTCCTAATAGCTCGCATCGAGTTCAAAGGGAACTCGTTCTGAAGACGCAAAATCAGATTGCGAGCAAAGAAGAAAGTCTCGGTCTTCTCAGCTAAAAAGAAGACCCACGAATATCTCGAAAAGTCGTCAACAACAACAAGCACATACCACTTCCCCCCAACTGAGCTCACCCGAGCCGGACCAACAAGGTCCATGTGTAAAAGCTCTCCAGGGCGCTTGGTCATGACCTGAGTCACTGGATGGTGGGGAGCGGCAACCATCTTCCCATGTCTACAAGAGTGGCAAACAAGATCCTTCTCCATAGACAACTTGGGCAATCCTCGGATTAAGCCAAGTGAACTAAGTCTTGCAAGCAAGTCGAAGCTCAAATGTCCTAGTCTCCTATGCCACTTCCAAAGATCAGAGGAGGAAGGTCCAGCCAAAAGACACTGAGAAACTCCAAATGACTCCGAGAAATCCGCATGAAAGACTTTCCCAAAGGGCGAAATCACACAAACAAGATTGCCCTGAGGATCCAAAATACGACTGAGATTCGGTTTAAAATGAATCTCATAGTCATCATCGAAAAGTTGCGAAACAGAAAGAAGGTTAAAATGCAAGTTAGAAACAAGAGCAACATCGCGCAACACAAAGTGCTCATTAACTCGCACCGACCCATGAGACAGCACCTTACCTTTGCTGTTGTCGCCGAAGGTGATAAACTCCTTTCCGGCGACTGGACTAAGACTTGAGAACCACTTGGCGTTTCCGGTCATGTGCCTCGAACACCCAGAATCCACCAACCAAACGTTCTCCAATTGTTTTACCTACATCAATAAAAAGACATAGGGTGAGCATACGGTCCAACACTGGGGTTAGTGAAGTAGGGAGAATACCAGTGTTGGGCCGGCTGCTCAAAAGAATGGTTAGCAGAAAAACCATTCCTAGCACGCCTACGAGAAGTGCGATCATTACGTAGAGGAAAACGTGGTCTGCTAAGGGAGGAGCGTCCATCACGATACTCAAAACGCGGTGGGGGAAAACGCTCAACTACAAAGCCACTGCCACAGGGTCCATAGCCCACAAACGCAGGCTCCCGCCGGGCACGCTCTCTACGCGGCCTAGGCCTAGGAACTTGAGGTTTTGGACCTCTAGGCCTAGTAGCACGCCTCTGAACATTCGGCACATGTACATCATGGAAAGAATGGTACATGTCCGTGTTGTTCATCTCCTTTGCGCGGCGCGCTTCTCTCTTGCGCTGAAAGAAAAACTCACTCAAGTGACCATCTCGCCCACAGTGCTCACAATGGTACCTCACCGCTCTCAAAGGGGGTTGTTGGTACTCACGGTAGTGGGTATGGATCACTTTGCCCTTCTGTGGCATAATCTCCTCCTGGATGGGTGGCATGGTGTCCAGCTTGTTCTTGAGGTGGTTTGGTTTGGGAGCCCATGATTGTTTCTTGGGTGGAGCTCTTGGAGGTTCAACAAAGACCCCATCCTTGGTGTTAGGCTTGAGAAGCTCTTTGGGTGGAATCTTGGTAAGCTTGGGAGCAGTGATGGAGTTGGGCTTCTCACATGGGTTCAAACCACTCGACTCTCCAATCTTGCCAAAAGATGAAACATCAACACCCGGAGCAAAACCTACACCAGGACCTCCAACAGCTCGCTTGAATTGGGAGATCATCATCCCGAGCTGTGGCTCACCGCTAGCCACCCATGACAAGATGGTCGGAAGGTATGTGTTTTCCTCCTCGGTTTGCATCTTGTCATGCTTCACATTAGCGATCTCCATCTCCAAACCCTCACAAAGAACACATCTAGCCACACATGTGCTACCTGAGTTGGCCTCTTCAAGAGACACAATCTTGGCATTCTTCTCTGCCAACTCAGATTGCAAGCCAGCACAGGACTTGCATGCACCCAACAGCGAGGATCTAGCTTTCAGCTCATCCACCTCTCCTACCAACACAACATACTTGCTTCAAAAAGTGAGAAGGTCAGTCATGTGTGTGGTGCACATCTCACACTCCTCCTCATCGGTAACAACCACGGTGGACTTGACAGATTCAAGTTCCTTCACCGTATCCTCCCACTTCTTCCTAAACTCCTTGCGCTCTCTAGCAGCACGTCTAAGCAACTTATCCTGACTAAGGAGCGCGACAGTAAGCTTCTCGACCTCAGCAGAAAGCTCGTCGGGGGTCTGAGATACCTGAGAGGTGTCGTCGTCGACGTCGTCATTCCGAGGAGTGTCCTCCAGCTCGCCGTCGACCTCCTTGCCGAGGGCCATGGTGCAGAAGCCGTCGTCGTCGGCGAGGAAGCAGAGTCCACTTGTCCTCGATCCTCTTCTTCTTCTCGGACTCATCATCGCTTGAAGAAGCGGAGTCGTCATCCGAGTCATCGACGTCGCTGAGCGTGGCCAAGAACGCACGCTGCTCAGCCTGGGCCTTCTCCAAGTACTTCGTCTTGATGTACTCCTTGTTGAAGCCGCCCTTCCCCTTGTGCTTCGCGGGGACGTACTTCTCCTTGTGCTTGCCGGAGTCGTACTTGTGCCCATGATCTGCCTTGCCGAAGGTCTGCTTGGCCTTCTTCGGGCAATTGGCGATGAAGTGGTTGGGGTCGCCGCACTCAAAGCATCCTGAGCGTCCTCCTCCGCGGCGACGGTTCATGCGGTTGTTGTAGAACTGCGAGAACCGGTTGGCGAGCATAGCCAACTCGTCATCCCCCAAAGACTCAAGCTGCTCCTCTGTGACAGAAAAGAGAGAAGAGAGTGCAAAACTCCAGAGGGGTTAGCAGAAGAGCCAGAAAGCAAAGCCATCGACGGGCCAGAAGGATTTTCATAAGAAGCCCTCACCATGGCATCAATCTCACTAGACTTGAGTTTGCTAAAAAGCTCATCGCACGTGAGGGTCTCATAGTTAGGCGATTCGATGATCACCTGAACCTTGGAATCCCACACCGACCGATCGAGAGTATGCAAAAGCTTCAAAGCTCTCTCATGATCGTCGAAAGGCAACAGCTCCTTGTTAGCTCTCATCCTGTTGACAATCACCTGAAAGCGAGAGAATAAACATTCTATGCTCTCGTCAGGCATATGTCGAAAGTTTTCATACTCTCGCTTGAACGACTCATAGAGACGGGTTTTGACTTGAGAGGTTCCCTCATGGAAACGCATGAGGGTAGCCCAAAATCTCCCGAGCCGTAGCGAGGTGAGAAACGCGATCAAACTCACTCATCCTCAAGCATGAGAAAGAGCATTACGGGCTCGGCTATTGCATCGTGCTCATCGATCTGAAGCTGAGAGACACGAGCAGCCAAGACTACGTAATCGGTAGAGTTGCAAATATCCCAAATGGAAGCACCCAAACTCTGTAGATAGGCCGACATGCGTATTTTCCAATATGCATAGTTCGTCCCATCGAAAAACGGCGGTTTGCCCACGCCGCGATCCATGTCGCCTTCTGTGGATCTGGAACCGGCTAAGGTGGAAGATCCTTAACCCGCTCCGATACCAATTGAAGGACCGAGAATGCAATAGCAAGGCCACCAGAGGGGGGGGTGAATGGGAGCTCAAAAATTTCTCTCGAAACTTTGGCCTTATGTTCCCAAAATCAACCCCTGAAAGCTTCGATCGAAACCGTGATGCTCACGACCCTTGGAAGAGGGTGCATGATCCCTAGGATCACAGCGAGGCACCACAAAGCGATAGCAACCCAAAACGCCAAAGACACCGACACAAGTTCGACCCTCAAAAACCAAGTCCCGAACGTAGATGGAAGACTACGTCGAGAAACCCTCAAATACCAATGCTAACAAGTAGCAAAGATACCTAGAGAGATTCCTTGATCAACTCTAGGGTCAAATAAGAGGTCCGGAAACCAAGCGGAGAAGTCAGGAGAGCAAACGCACTAAACCGGAAGCTTCAGCCGATTCGCGGACTATCCGCCGGTACAGTCCCGGACTGTCCGGGCTTACTGCGGACTGTCCGCCAAAGAAGCTCGGACTGTCCGCCGGCCAAATGGACAAAACAGCAAGGTTACTGAACGTCCCTGGTCGACTCCCGGACTGTCCGCGAAATTCAACTGCGGACTGTCCGCAGGTCAAAAATCGCCAAGGCAGCCGAGGAACGCAGCCACTGATCTGGCTCACCCCCGATGCCCGGACTGTCCGCGGTACCAGGCGCGGACTGTCCGCGACCTTGCAGAGAGGGTGATTTTGGTCGTCCTTCTCCCAAAACTTCTCCAAATCGATTCAACTCACAATCCCACGTTCCCAAACATGGAGAGGATGATCACGAGGTAGTTAGGAGACTATCCCCAAGAAATCATCCGCTCAAATCGAATCAATCTCCGGGAAATCGAAAGGGGAGGAGTATGAACGAAAAAAACACCACGAACACGAAATCGACCCGATCTACTTGTTCATGAGGAGTTAGACAAATTCCTTCAGTGGAAATGATCTCCTCACTATAAAGAACAAGTTGATTCAAACGGATTTCACAAAGACGCAGCAGAGAGAGATCGAGTGATGGGAAAATCACGAAGAAACGAAGAACGCGAAGAACACGAACCAAAACGCGAATCAACACATCGATCTGCAACCGTGTGGCTACCACACACTACAACAGTGAGGTTACGCCCTCACTTCCTCAAAATCTCCAGTACACAGAGGTATGGTTCTCTGCGGATCTCAGCTAGTTACAGCAGGAGATTGGGAGAGCAGGAAACCCTAAGTGCAAAGAGCAAAATGACTGAGATGAAATGGGAGGAGGGTGTCTCCCTCTACATATCCTAATTCTAATTCCTACTCTACCCCTCTCTAATTACAGAGCGAACCAGCTAAACCCAAGGGTTATTCTGGACCAACTCGAAGATGCTGGTGATCTGTGACACCCCAGTGTCAAGCACTGCATTAGGCACTGCAATTAGCTACTAAAGAAACATAAGCAATGCATTGCATCATTTCATGTGCATAAGAGTGCTTTTGCTTTTGTTTATTTAATTGGAGTTTTGATTTCTATTTGACTTGATGATTTAATTGGATCTCTGTTTTGGTAAAGAGTTTCCTGAAATAGAGATTATTGAGTAGAGTGTTTTTCATGTTGAAGTTTTGACTTAGTTCAAAATAGTTTATCTTATAAAATAAGTCAAACAAAATGTTTTATGTTTTAAATTGGCTTTAATTATGAGGAGGTTGTAAAAATGGTTTTCAGAAAAAAGTGTCTTATATGCAAGTTGTAGAGAAAATTATTTTGAGCAACTTTTATATTTGGGTCAAAACCTAGTTTGGAGTTTTTGAAACTGTTTTTGAGTGGTCAAACTTTGGAAAATCTTTGGAAAAGAAAAGGAAAAGAATTTCTCCCGCGCCCCACCTTTCGGCCCATCTGGCCTTTCGGCCCACCGCCCGCGCCGCTCACCCGCGCAGCGCGGCCCAGCTCGCCGCGCGCGCTCGCGCGCGTCGCGCAGCACGGTCGCCGACCGCGCCGCGCAGCACCGGTCGCCGACCGCGCCGCGCCCTACGCCGGCCAAATCGCCGCGTGGCGGCTTGCCTCTGCCGCGCATCGGCTCCGCCCTATCGCCGCGAGATCCTTGTTCGCTCGATCACGCCACAATCCGCCTCGCCCACTCTCCGCTCGCCTCGCCTGCCGCGCCCGCTCGCCGTGCACGGCAACGCCCGCGCTGCCTCGCCGACCGCGCCACCGTGTCCCGCCACGACCACCGGCCGGTCAAGCCGATCAAAACCCCGAGCCCCCCTTCACTCCCTCGCTCACCCGCGCACACAACTCCCACTCGCTCTCGCTCTCACTCCCTCTCCTGCCTGCGAACGCAAGGCCGAGCGCTCACCTCGCCTTGGCCACTGCACGCCACCGTGAGAGCGCCTCCCCCCGTTCCAGCCCTCACTGAGCCACCGCCGGCCGATTAACTCAGGCCACCACTCCGCCATCATCTAGACCGCACGGTGCTCCCGCTTCCACTCCGCCGGAGCCCCACCACTGCCAGAACGAGAAGTGCCATTTCTCGGCCGCTATCGATGACGGGAGTGCACGCCATTGTTCTACACCACCCGAACCTTCGCCGAGCCTCGTATCTCCCGTCGAGCTTCACCGAGTCAAGGCAAGGTGAGAACACGACCCAGTCTCAACGCTACCGCCTTCTACCTCCCTCTTCTCCCCGGCCGAGCGCCATGGGCGCCGCCGCGGACCTCGCTCGTGGCCAAGCTCCTCTGGAGCCATCCGAGCCAAACCAACCCCGTAGCTTTGCTCCTTAGGGTTCACTCGAGCTTTTGCCTCCCCCAATTTCTCCGGCCGCCGCCGGAAACGGCGTAGCCGCGCGTTGCCGACATCACCGTGCGCCGCCGCTCGCCGCCGACATGCTCCGGCCGTGCGCTAGCCAAACCACCTACACCTCTCGGTGCGCCTCGTCGAGGCGAGTTCACAAGCCTAGCTTCCCCGCCGGCGACCTCACCGTCGGCGAGGAATCGACGGTCAAACCTCTCCCCTGTTTTCCTCTCTTTGACGGGTGGGTCCCGTTGACCCACGGACCCCTCGAGCCAGGCCTCGGATGGGCGATTGTTTTCCGTCTCGCCCGAGCCTCGAGCCAGGCCTCGGACGGGCGATTGTTTTCCGTCTCGCCCGAGCCTCCGAGCCAGGCCTTGGACAGACGTTTGTTTTTATCATCTCGCTCGAGCTAGGCCTCGAGCGAACCCTCGGGCATTGTCTCGTTCGAGCCGGGCCTCGAGCGAACACACACCTACCGCCGTGCGCTCGAGCCAGGTTGGGTCGAGTTGGACTAGGCCGAAAGCCCCGTTTGGGCTAGAATAAAGTTTTTCTTTTTTTTAGTTTTCTGCACAGTAACTAAGTTTGTTAATTTTGCTATAATTAATCTGTAGCTCTGTTAATTATGAAATTTCAGTTTTCCTAGTTTGTTTATGAGTAGATCTACCATGGAAAAATATGAAAGTATTTTTGGTAGGAGTTTATTTTTCTGTTTTCATTTATTCCAGTTTATATGCTTTTGCTAAGATAAATGGTTATATATGTTTTCTTGTTGAGATAATTTCTGGAAAATTTTGTGTAAGTTTATTATCTTGTTTTACACCTGTGAAAAATATATGATGCACTGTTTATGTGGAAAAAGTTTCTGTTATGCTTAAAAGTCCTTTTTGGTTGATTTCTTAGGATAAATGTTAAGGTGTTTTATATGTCAAAATAAAATATGAGAAAATTTGTACAGTCTCTATTTATAATGTTCAAGCTAAGAAAAATGAAAGCATGATCTATTATGAAAAGAAATTCGAAGTGCTTTACAAATGTGCTTTTCTGTGTTTTCCTTTGGAAATTCATGTAAGAAATAATATAATGTTTCTGTTCATGGAACTTTCTTGATAAGTATAAAATATAGAGTAGAATCTGGGAAAAATATAAAATAGAGTTTGCACCCTTTTCCAGTAGGGTTGTAGTTCAAGTGATTTATATTGCAGTAGATTTGTTTATTTTTGTGTAGGCTTGTAGGTTTAAGCTCTGTCAGTAAAATTTCAGCAGTAGAATGCTTTTGAGTAGAAGAAGCCAGGAAATTATGAAATCTGCTGTTGAACACATTTTGAGTAAGGAGCTAGTTCAAAGCACCTTTTTGGGCTGTTTGCTTGTCATTACCATTCCTTGGTTATTGATTAATATCTACCTTGTTATCCTGTTATTTATTTACAATGTAGAATTGCTTAGCTTGCTTAATAAAAGTAGTAGTTAAGAATGTTTCCGTAATACCCTGATGGGTATTTACCGGATCACGGTTGGCTATATTTGCTATCGTGGAAAAGAACCTGAGTAGTAATGAAATATGGTCAACGGGATGGCAGGGCACAAGTTCAGAAACTTGGGGCAGTCCATCCGTTGGATCGTGTAGGTTTGTATTGATGTTGGCCCTCGTTCATTTTTGAACGCGCCCTTTTACTTAGGGATACATCAGTGCCGTAATCATCGACCCCAAAGCCGGTTAGAAGCTGTTCGGGCCGGTCTCAACCCGTGTCGTGCCCTCTAGTATGGAAATTGCGATCTGCCGCGTGAGGCCATCGCCAGGTTCCAATTGGGCGGTCCGTGCTTGAACCGCGACGATTACCACCACGAACAAGCATCGAGCGGTTGCCCAATGCATGGACCCGACGGGGAAAGTGTGGGCT
Organism: Coix lacryma-jobi var. lacryma-jobi; assembly: GCA_009763385.1. NCBI lineage: Eukaryota > Viridiplantae > Streptophyta > Magnoliopsida > Poales > Poaceae > Coix > Coix lacryma-jobi. The sequence goes on from CM019829.1 coordinate 28,298,954, forward strand.
GGTATTAAAGGTCTTTCATCAGCTGCTTTGGAATTTGATTCGAGTCGCCGTCTCCCCCGGTTAGTGGGAAACTATGGCGAGCTTCACCACGATACAACTCCATGTGATGATTTAAGGTTCAACTAAAATCTGGACAAGTCAACTGGATATGGTTATATTATTGCCTGTTAGACTCAAGTGTGTGCAGTAGCTCAGGTGCAAACCTAGAATAAGGAATAGGTATAAAAATTGACAGCTCATTAATATCATTAATTCCTCACTTATTTTAAATTGAGCTTTTCGCAAACTAAAAGATCCTAGCTCCACCCAAAAGACCATGCATACCCTTGGAGTCTTTTATTTTTAGTTGGACGGGTAAGTATAGCTGAGTACCTTCCCGTACTCAGGGTTTATCCTGTTTGTTGCAGATGGCCAGGTTTACTTCGGCTATTGTAAGCACTGCCTCTACCCGGTGGAAGGTGATGAGGAGTAGGCCCAGGGCAGGGTCATCCAGAAGCTTCCCTTTTTCTCTTGCTGGTCTGAGACTGTTAGTGGCACATTATCTAAAAAAGGAGGAGTGAGTCGTGTTGAGTGGATTTATCAAACAACGTTTTATTTGGACCACGTGTGTTGTGGTCGTGTTTCGAACTTATTTAAGCTTCCACACTTTTAAAAATTCGGTTGTAATAACTCCGTTTTAAATTCGCACTCTGATGTTAAATTCGGTTTCGTTTCCGCCGTGATGTATCTTTACGAAGGTGATCCTTGAACAATGCGATCCTGTATGATGATGGTGATGGTGATAGAAATCTTTCGAGATTTCCGGACTACCGGGGTTATATGGGTTCAAGTACGAGTCGAAGTCAGACGGATTTGGCTAAGACGATACTTGAGCTCTTATAATCAGGACGGTTCCGCCACAGCTTGGTATCAGAGCATGGTTCAAGCGATTACCTCCGTAAAAGAGCTATTTTCGAACTAAAATGGGTATTTCAAAACTATTTTCACTTTTCAAAACTATTTCAATTACGAAGTGTGCCCAGTCTCGTCCTTAGGCCCTATACTAGGTCAGGTGGCTTAACTGCTAACAGGGTTCAGGGTTTTGCTTCATGCTGGATCTTTATTGCTGGTCCATTCTCGGGGAAAAGAGAATGCGTCGATCGCGAAAACATGCATAAAAGGATTTTGTGAGATATGAGAGCATGACCGTCCAACCGTCGGTCTAGGTGAGTTCTTATACCAGTATGTTCGAGCTCCACGCGGACACATACGAGGGTATCAATGTTTTCAAGGGTGTTTTCTATGTTGGTGCATGGTGTTTAGTGTTGGCTTCTAGGTATTTTGCGCATATTGGCGATACTCAATTGTTTTATCATTGGGATTTTCTTGGGCTGAAATGAATCTTCTGCAGGTACACTAACTATGCGAACGAGTAGAACGGTAGATAACGATGAGAGATCGTTCTTGCCACGACTAGAAACGTTAGGACTTACGAGTCATATTAGTGAGTGAGAACGTAGGTACGACCATGCATCATGTTTATATTCATGCATTTACATTTACCTCCCCTTAATTAAAAGTTGTCTCTTTTCTATAAAATTTGCCAACTTAATATCCGTCTCATGAAGAGTTCGAAACCCTTTTTGTTTCTACAGATGACCCGGACTAAGCTGACCGCTCGCAAGGCCACCGGAGGCAGAGGAGTTCCGCGTCACCGCTTGGCCACCAAGCTGACCCGGAAGACGTTCTTGTCCTACTTCGGGTTGCCGACTATCCTTTGGAGGATTCTGCAGGCCATGGGCTATGAGGAAGGACAGGAGCCCATGTACTCATGGCAGAAGGAGATCTACGGACAGGATTCCCTGGTCATGGTGCAGATTAAGGTCAAGGCCTTACCTGTCAAGCCTCACTGGACAAGATGGACAGAGATCACCAGAGGCACTTGTGCCAAGGATGGAGCCAACAGGGCAGCATATTTGTGCTGAAGGATATCATCGCCCGTTTCCCCGCCGACCTAGCTAGCGCTATGGCAGGAGTGTTCCCTCGCGGATCACTTTTTCCATTGCGCTGGAAGCAGACTTCGGAGTCAGTCCTGACAGGGAGCCCAGAGGAGAGGTGATGAGCGCCACTGGAGCTTTGCTAGGTGTATGTGAGAGCGTGTCCTTCACCCTCACCGCCACCTACCAGAGCAAGAGGAAGCTACAAGAGGACTTCGACGCTGAGGTTGCTCGTCTGCAGGAGAGGATTCAGCAGGTTACTCTTGAGCGTGACGACGCCCGCACCACAGCAGCAGCACAGTCCACTGCCAGGACCGTTGCAGAGCAGATGTACCTGACACCGCTCTTCAGAGGATGAGGCCCGCACCGCGCTCGACCATCTTAGAGAGGGAGCCCACCTGTTGATAAAGCAGATCCACGGACAGCAGGCCTACATCGACCAGCTCCACGAGGTCGTCCATCAGATGCACCACGCCGCGCAGAGGCCGCCGCCCCAGCAGTGAGGTTCAGGATCCCAGGACGGAGAGGTCCTTGGTCCCGACGCCCACCAAGGAGGATCATGCTGACGAGCCGATGATCGACGTCGACGCAGAGGACGCTGCATCCGCCGCTGGAGACCCCTGAGCGTAGTTGTTAGAGATCGTTTTCTTTGTATAGCTTGAGCTGCTCGCTAAGTGATGTAACACCCGAGACATGTGATGGTTTATGTTTAAATGTTGATGGCATGTAAGCTTTTGGACAAAGTCCGGACTTCGATCGGCATCTTTTATGGAAATCCGTCGTTTGCATGTCTAATTTTGAGCGATTGTTTTGTGATGTTGTATGGAAATGAGTAATTATACTTGGTCGTGTGCTAAATTTTCGAATTATGTACAGCGCAGTATTTATTCATGATCGATGTAACATCACCTAATGATTGCTTATTAATGGGATATGCAGATGCCGGCACACACTCGCAGCCAGCGTGGACAGGGGGCAGGACAGGAGGAGAATCTGCCACCTCCCCCACCGCCGCCGATGACGCCGGAAGCGTTCTTTGGCCAGTTCTTGGGTAGCCAACGGAACATGGAGGAGATGCAGAGGCACATGGAGGCCACCCTCCGCAATATCGCTAACAACACTGCGCAGCAGCATCATCAACGCCAAGGCCCAGAGCCCAACCAGTACAGCTCCTACCGTGACTTCTTGGACACTCGCCCTCTTGTGTTCAAGGAAGCCACCGAACCGCTTGAAGCTGATGAGTGGCTCAACTCCATCACTCAGAAGTTCCGTCTGCTTCGTCTGACGGAAGAGCTCAAGGCAGAATACGCCGCGCACATGTTGGAAGGACCCGCAGGTTTGTGGTGGGCCCAGTACCGTGCAACCTTGCCAGCAAATGCACGTATCACTTGGGATCAGTTCTCCACCGCCATGCGCAACCACTACATCCCTAGTGGTCTGATGGAAATGAAGATTGCAGAGTTCATGAGGTTGTCCCAGGGAACCAGATCTATGTCAGAATACCTGCACAGCTTCAACAACCTAGCTCGCTACGCCCCAGACTTTGTCAACACTGAGGCCAAGAAGATCGCAAGCTTTAAGCGTGGCATGAGTGCCGCCATGCTCTCCAAGATGGGCAACAGTCACCGCACCACCTTCAGTGACTTCGTCAGTGACTGCCTAAATCAAGAGGCCAATGACAGCCGACTAGCGTCAGAGACCCGCCGTCGTGCGAACGAAGGAGGTTCGTCTCAGCAGAGGACCCCTTTCGGAGCACGCGCCCCATATCGCCCGCCTGTCACAGGAGCAAGATACCGTCCCCCGCAGAGGAAGATCACCACCAACCGTTCCGTCCTAGTTATCAGAAGCCCTACACTGCTCCCATGATGCAGAATAAGAACAAAGCAGGAAGTGCAGGAGGTCCCAAGACCCCGTACGTGATTGGTCCATGCTACAACTGTGGTCAGACTGGACACCTGTCACGTCAGTGCCCTCGCCCAAAGAAGCAGTACGCTCAGCCCCACCTCGCGCAGGTCATGTACACCACACCACCGTGGAAGAAGTGCCAGAAGGAGAGCCTGTCACCGCTGGTACATTTCTTGTTAATCAATGCCCCGCAGTTGTGCTGTTTGATTCTGGAGCATCGCATTCTTTCATAAGTGAGAACTTTGTTATAAGAAGTAATCTTGAGTTGATAGAGTTAGACCGGGGATATCAGATAAGTTCTGCCGGAGCTGTTCTCTCCGCGCGAAAAATGGCTAAAGGAGTGGAAATGACCTTTGGGGATAAGAAGGCCATAGTGGATCCCATCGTCATTCCTGGTCTAGGTTGGATGTAATCTTGGGTATGGGTTGGGATGAAACTCTGGAAAGTCAACCTTGATGTCGCAGAACGAGTAGTTTCTATGGTTAGCCCTCGTAATGGGTCTACCTTTCGGTTCAAGTTACCCCGAAACCCCCATGAGATCGGAGTGTTGTTCAATATCACGGCAAAGCAGATAGCTGAGATTCCAATAGTGTGTGAGTTTCCGGATGTTTTTCCTGATGAGTTGCCTGGACTACCGCCAGATAGGGATGTGGAGTTTGCTATAGAGTTAATCCCTGGAACAGCACCCATATCTCGGAGACCGTATAGAATGCACGCTAAGGAGTTAGCAGAGCTTAAGGTTCAGTTGCAAGAGCTTTTGGATAAGGGTTTGATACGCCCTAGTTCGTCACCTTGGGGATGTCCCGCTATCTTTGTGAAGAAGAAGATAAGACCTTGAGGATGTGCGTGGACTACCGACCGCTTAATGCAGTAACTATAAGAACAAATATCCCTTACCCCGAATCGATGTCTTGTTTGATCAGTTGTCAAAGGCGAAAGTGTTCTCCAAGATCGACCTGAGGTCAGGATACCATCAGATTAAGATCAGGAGAGAAGATGTACCAAAGACAGCTTTCCACCAGATACGGACTCTATGAGTATCTTGTTATGTCCTTTGGATTGACCAATGCACCGGCACATTTCATGTACCTGATGAATTCGGTCTTCATGCCAGAGTTGGATAAGTTTGTTGTAGTGTTCATCGATGACATCTTGGTATATTCTGAAAATGAGAAGGATCATGCTGAGCATCTACGAGTCGTTCTAACCCGGCTTAGGGAGCACAAGTTGTATGCTAAGTTCAGCAAGTGTGAGTTTTGGTTGAAGAAGGTACCTTTCCTTGGTCATGTCCTTTCAGAGGAAGGAATTCTGTGGACCCTTCTAAGGTACAAGAAGTTATGGATTGGAAAGCACCCACTACCGTACATGAAGTACGTAGCTTTTTGGGTTTGGCCGGATACTACCGTCGGTTTATTCCGGATTTTTCAAGAATAGCCAAGCCTATGACTCGTTTAACGCAGAAAAACAAGAAGTTCGAATGGACTCCAGAGTGTGAAGCAGCTTTTCGCACTCTGCGAACGTTGTTGACATCCGCACCTGTTTGGCTCAGCCAAACTTAGAGGAACCTTTTGATGTGTTTTGTGACGCATCCCAAGATGGACTTGGATGTGTGCTCATGCAGAATGGAAGAGTTATCGCCTATGCTTCTCGCCAGTTGAGACCGCACGAGGAAGAAAATTATCCCACTCATGATTTGGAATTAGCAGCCGTCGTGCATGCACTCAAGATATGGAGACATTATCTTATGGGAAATCTATGTCATATATACACGGATCATAAAAGTCTGAAATATATCTTCACCCAGCCAGAGTTGAACATGAGGCAGAGAAGATGGTTGGAGCTAATTAAGGATTATAACCTTGAAGTGCATTACCACCCCGGAAAAGCAAACGTTGTAGCCGATGCCTTGAGTCGCAAGACTCATTGCAACTCCCTACAACCACTGTTGGAAGATGGATTTAACCTTATGCACCTATTATGCTGAACAATATCACTCTTCAGTGCACCTTAGAAAGTGACATCATCGAGAGAGACCAAAAGATCGATAAGACGATCTGTCAGATTAAGAAAAGGTTGAACCAGTAGTTCTTTAAACTTCAGAATGGATGAACAAGGAATTCTATGGTATAATCAGAGGTTGGTTGTCCTAAAGACACCGAGCTGAAAGAAAGAATTCTGAATGAGGCTCACAATTCAAAGCTATCTATCACCCAGGAAGCAGTAAGATGTACCAGGATTTGAGAACCAGGTATTGGTGGTCAAAGATGAAGAAAGAAGTCGCAGCCTATGTCGCCAGATGTGATACTTGCTGCAGGATAAAAGCTATACACTTGAGACCTGCCGGATTGTTGCAACCGTTATCGATCCCAGAGTGGAAATGGGAAGAAGAAGTTAGTATGGATTTCATCACAGGTCTTCCCACCACTCAAAAAGGAATGATTCTATCTGGGTTATCGTAGATCGGTTATCTAAAGTGGCTCACTTCATACCAGTTAAGACTACGCACCGCCCTCATCAGTATGCAGACCTGTATATTCAGAATATCTTGAGGTTGCATGGAGTTCCAAAAAGGATTGTTTCTGATAGAGGATCCCAGTTCATAGCACGTTTTTGGGAACAGTTGCACAAGGAACTAGGAACTAAGTTGGTAAGGAGTTCCGCTTATCACCCCCCAACTGCAGGACAGACGGAGAGAGTGAATCAGATTCTGGAAGATATCCTAAGAGCTTGTGTTCTATCTTCAGGAGAGTCATGGGAGAAATGGTTACCCCTTGCCGAGTTTCATATAACAACAGCTATCAGGAAAGTATAAAGATGGCACCGTTTGAAGTTTATATGGACGAAGATGCAGAACCCCAGTAAATTGGGTTGAATCAGGAGATCGAGGATTTATGGGTCAGATTACGTAAAGGATGCAGAAGAGATTGTGCAAACAGTACAGCAGCACATTAAGGTAGCACAATCCAGACAAAAGAGTTATGCCGACACACGAAGAAGACCCTGGAATTTCAAGTAGGAGACTATGTATACCTTAAGGTCTCACCCATGAGAAAGTCCAACGTTTTGGAGTTAAGAAGAAGCTAGCACCTCGATATGTGGGACCTTACCAGATCATAGCAAAGAAAGGAGAAGTGGCATACGAAGTGCAGTTACCCCCAGAGATGAGCACAGTCTTTCCCGTGTTTCATGTATCACAGTTGAAGAAGTGTCTTCGAGTTCCAGAACAAGAAGAAGTTCGGATCCAGATGTCACGATCAGATCGGATCTGGAGTACTACGAGCAACCCAGGAGATTTGGATACCAAGACCCGAGAGACCGTCACCGAACAGTGAAGACTCACAAGATTCTTGGAGCAATCACGGACCCAATGATGCAACTTGGGAAACAGAGGAGTACTTACGCGTAAACTACCCCGCTTTTTATAAAGATTGGTACGTAACTCAAATCTCGGGACGAGATTTCTTTAAGGGGGAAGGGCTGTGACACCCTAGTGTCAAGCACTGCATTAGGCACTGCAATTAGCTACTAAAGAAACATAAGCAATGCATTGCATCATTTCATGTGCATAAGAGTGCTTTTGCTTTTGTTTATTTAATTGGAGTTTTGATTCTATTTGACTTGATGATTTAATTGGATCTCTGTTTTGGTAAAGAGTTTCCTGAAATAGAGATTATTGAGTAAGTGTTTTTCATGTTGAGTTTTGACTTAGTTCAAAATAGTTTATCTTATAAAAATAAGTCAAACAAAATGTTTTATGTTTTAAAATTGGCTTAATTATGAGGAGGTTGTAAAAATGGTTTTCAGAAAAAGTGTCTTATATGAAAGTTGTAGAGAAAATTATTTTGAGCAACTTTTATATTTGGGTCAAAACCTAGTTTGGAGTTTTGAAACTGTTTTTGAGTGGTCAAACTTTGGAAATCTTTGGAAAAAGAAAAAGGAAAAGAATTCTCCCGCGCCCCACCTTTCGGCCCATCTGGCCTTTCGGCCAACCGCCCACGCCGCTCACCCGCGCAGCGCCGGCCCAGCTCGCCGCGCCCGCTCCCGCGCGCGCTCGCGCGCGTCGCGCAGCACCGGTCGCCGACCGCGCCGCGCGTACGCCGGCCAAATCGCCGCGTGGCGGCTTGCCTCTGCCGCGCATCGGCTCCGCCCTATCGCCGCGAGATCCTTGTTCGCTCGATCACGCCACAATCCGCCTCGCCCACTCTCCGCTCGCCTCGCCTGCCGCGCCCGCTCGCCGTGCACGGCATCGCCCGCGCTGCCTCGTCGACCGCGCCGCCGTGTCCCGCCACGACCACCGGCCGGTCAAGCCGATCAAAAACCCGAGCACCCCCTTCACTCCCTCGCTCACCCGCGCACACAACTCCCACTCGCTCTCGCTCTCACTCCCTCTCCTGCCTGCGAACGCAAGGCCGAGCGCTCACCTCGCCTTGCCACTGCACGCCACCGCGAGAGCGCCTCCCACGTTCCAGCCCTCACTGAGCCACCGCCGGCCGATTAACTCAGGCCACCACTCCGCCATCATCTAGACCGCACGGTGCTCCCGCTTCCACTCCGCCGGAGCCCCACCACTGCCAGAACGAGAAGTGCCATTTCTCGGCCGCTATCGACGACCGGGAGTGCACGCCATTGTTCTACACCACCCGAACCTTCGCCGAGCCTCGTATCTCCCGTCGAGCTTCACCGAGTCAAGGCAAGGTGAGAACACGACCAGTCTCAACGCTACCGCCTTCTACCTCCCTCTTCTCCCCGGCCGAGCGCCATGGGCGCCGCCGCGGACCTCGCTCGGGCCAAGCTCTCTGGAGCCATCCGAGCCAAACCAACCCGTAGCTTTGCTCCTTAGGGTTCACTCGAGCTTTTGCCTCCCCCAATTTCTCCGGCGCCGCCGGAAACGGCGTAGCCGCGCGTTGCCGCCATCACCGTGCGCCGCCGCTCGCCGCCGGCATGCTCCGGCCGTGCGCTAGCCAAACCACCTACACCACTCGGTGCGCCTCGTCGAGGCGAGTTCACAAGCCTAGCTTCCCCGCCGGCGACCTCACCGTCGGCGAGGAATCGACGGTCAAACCTCTCCCCGTTTTCCTCTCTTTGACGGGTGGGTCCCGTGACCCACGGACCCTCGAGCCAGGCCTCGGACGGGCGATTGTTTTCCGTCTCGCCCGAGCCTCGAGCCAGGCCTCGGACGGGCGATTGTTTCCGTCTCGCCCGAGCCTCCGAGCCAGGCCTCGGACAGACGTTTGTTTTTATCATCTCGCTCGAGCTAGGCCTCGAGCGAACCCTCGGCACTGTCTCGTTCGAGCCGGGCCTCGAGCGAACACACACCTACCGCCGTGCGCTCGAGCCAGGTTGGGTCGAGTTGGACTAGGCCGAAAGCCCCGTTTGGGAGAATAAAGTTTTTCTTTTTTTTTAGTTTTCTGCACAGTAACTAAGTTTGTTAATTTGCTATAATTAATCTGTAGCTCTGTTAATTATGAAATTTCAGTTTTGCTAGTTTGTTTATGAGTAGATCTACCATGGAAAAATATGAAAGTATTTTTGGTAGGAGTTTATTTTTCTGTTTTCATTTATTCCAGTTTATATGCTTTTGCTAAGATAAATGGTTATATATGTTTTCTGGTTGAGATAATTTCTGGAAAATTTTGTGTAAGTTTATTATCTTGTTTACACCTGTGAAAAATATATGATGCACTGTTTATGTGGAAAAAGTTTCTGTTATGCTTAAAAGTCCTTTTTGGTTGATTTCTTAGGATAAATGTTAAGGTGTTTTATATGTCAAAATAAAATATGAGAAAATTTGTACAGTCTCTATTTATAATGTTCAAGCTAAGAAAAATGAAAGCATGATCTATTATGAAAAGAAATTTGAAGTTGCTTACAAATGTGCTTTCTGTGTTTTCCTTTGGAAATTCATGTAAGAAATAATATAATGTTTCTGTTCATGGAACTTTCTTGATAAGTAAAAATATGGAGTAGAATCTGGGAAAAATATAAAATAGAGTTTTGCACCCTTTTCCAGTAGGGTTGTAGTTCAAGTGATTTATATTGCAGTATTTGTTTATTTTGTGTAGGCTTGTAGGTTTAAGCTCTGTCAGTAAAATTTCTGCAGTAGAATGCTTTTGAGTAGAAGAAGCCAGGAAAATTATGAAATCTGCTGTTGAACACATTTGAGTAAGGAGCTAGTTCAAAGCACCTTTTTGGGCTGTTTGCTTGTCATTTTTGTATCTGCAGTTCGGTATTTTATTTTTGGCTAAAATTTGTTCAGTGGAGTCTAGCAACTGTTGTTTGGCTTCTGGAATTTTCGTGGATTTTTCTGAGTCCAGAAAAGTGCACTTGCAGTTCAAACCTAAGTTTCTTTTGAATTATTAAATAAGAAAAAGGTGAATAAATGGATTTTGTTTTATGAAATAAATGAGTATTTGCCTCAATGTCAAAGTGGTTCAACAAGTTGGTTTTGTTGGTTTGCAAGAAATGCTCTTCTCATACCATCACGTCTCACACCCCGTATTTAAATATTTATTATTCGTCGCATGCAATAGGATCGACCCTCCCGGAGCCCGAGCAGGAGCCAGAAGCAAACGCGAGCAGCAGATTCCGGAGCTCCAGCAAGCCGAGGAAGTCAACCCGCCAGCGACACTAACTTGCCCGAGTGCCCTTCCCACGAGGCCTCGGTCTTCACCTAAGGCAAGCCCCGGAGCATATTAAGCCTCCTATCTTTTGCAATTAAAATTACTTGAGTCCTTTTATATTGTGAAGCATTAGGATTTAGGAGTTGAATGAATCCAACTTGCTGCATTACCATTCCTTGGTTATTGATTAATATCTACCTTGTTATCCTGTTATTTATTTATTACAATGTAGAATTGCTTAGCTTGCTTAAAAAGTAGTAGTTAAGAATGTTTCCGTAATACCCTGATGGGTATTTACCGGATCACGGTTGGCTATATTTGCTATGTGGAAAAGAACCTTACCTGAGTAGTAATGAAATACGGTCAACGGGATGGCAGGGCACAAGTTCGGAAACTTGGGGCAGTCCATCCTTCCGTGTGGTGTGGTGTAGGTTTGTATCGTCTGTGGCCCTTCGTTCATTTGAACGCGCCCTTCCCTTTTTCTTAGGGATACGTCGGTGCCGTAATCATCGACCCCCAAGCCGGGTTAGAAGCTGTTCGGGCGGTCTCAACCCGTGTCGTGCCCTCTAGTATGGAAATTGTGATCTGCCGCGTGAGGCCATCGCCAGGTTCCAATTGGGCGGTCCGTGCTTGAACAGCGACCGCACGATTACCACCACGAACAGCATCGAGCGGTTTGCCCAATGCATGGACCCGACGGGGAAAGTGTGGGCTGGTATTAAAGGTCTTTCATCATCTGATGTTGGAATGTCGATTCGAGTCGCCGTCTCCCCCCGGTTTGTGGGAAACTATGGCGAGCTTCACCGATCAACTCAACTGATGTGATGAATTCAAATAAAATGGACATGTCAACTGGATATTAGATATTTAATGATCACTATGTGTTGACATATGCTAGTTGCAAGATCTAGCAGGTGCTAACACTAGATGCAGTTAACTACTAGTAAACTAATAGTATAAATATGACTTAGAAAGCTCATTAATATAAATTATATCTTATATTTAAATTGAGCTTTTCGCAAACTAAAAGATCCTAGCTCCACCCAAAAGACCTTGCATACCCTTGGAGTCTTTTATTTTCAGTTGGACGGGTAAGTCTAGCTGAGTACCTTCCTGTATTCAGGGTTTATCCCGTTTGTTGCAAATGGCCAGGTTTACTTCGGCTATTGTAAGCACTGCCTCTACCCGGTGGAAGGTGATGAGGAGTAGGCCCAGGGCAGGGTCGTCCAGAAGCTTCCCTTTTTCTTTTGCTGGTGTGAGACTGTTAGTGGCACATTATCTGAAAAAGGAGGAGTGAGTTGTGTTGAGTGGATTTATCAAACAACGTTTATTTGGACCACGTGTGTGTGGTCGTGTTTCGAACTTATTTAAGCTTCCGCACTTTTAAAAATTCGGTTTGTAATAACTCCGTTTTAAATTTCGCACTCTGATGTTAAATTCGGTTTCGTTTCCGCCGTGATGTATCTTTACGAAGGTGATCCTTGAACAATGCGATCCTGTATGATGTATGGTGATAGAAATCTTTCGAGATTTCCGGACTACCGGGGTTATATGGGTTCAAGTATGAGTCGAAGTCAGACGGATTTGGCTAAGACGATACTTGAGCTCTTATAATCAGGACGGTTCCGCCACATGATCCGACGGCCACGCCCGCACAACTGGTAGCGTTGCCTCGACGCAACCTCACCGATTGCCGCCACATGCCGCCACCGCTCCGCCCGTTCTTTTCACGGACTTCGCCCCCGGTTTTGAGGCCCAAACCGGGAAACCAGCCTTCACGACCAACCCCCGGTTTTGAGGCCCAAACCGGGAAACCAGCTGTCCATCGCCTGAGTTTTGTGGCCCAAACTCAGAAACCTGCAGCACCCAGGTTTTGAGGCCCAAACCTGGAAACCGTCCTCAGCCCGAGTTTTGTGGCTCAAACTCGGAAACCATCAGCGCCAGGTTTTGAGGCCCAAACCTAGAAACCGTCCACTCGGTGGTTTTTCTGTGGCTCAACCACCAAACCGAGACCGTAGAGGGGATGCACCGCTCGTGCACCCTGTCCACCGACACGTGTCCCCAAGTCCACGACCCAGGCAAGACCGTGCCCGCAAGTCTTCGCTCGTCGCTGTCCCAGGCTGCCAGCCACAACAGCTGATCCTCGGGCCACCGGTCCCTCAGTCCAAGCCTCACGTCCGCCCTTCGCCACTCTCGGTCCATCGGCACGGCACGTCTCTACTTGACCTTCACCTTGCCTCTGATCACTGTATCCGTGCTCGACACCTGCACAACACAAGCCAAAGAACATGCGCATTATCCCAGTTGACAATCACTCATCACTCAGAGACTCGGCATACACCCATGTATCCGCACTTTCTGGGAAAGGTTCGTAATCCACCATTTCCTCATGTTGTTCTTCAGGTAATTCTTTGCTAGTTGTGACACACCAGCGGAGGAAACAAGATCACTAGGACATGTATGAGATCCCATCGGAATGTCATGAACCGATTCAGACCCGGAACCTGGTCGGGTCAGCTCAACTCTCAACTCAGTAGTAGCTGACTTGGCCTGCTCGACCCCCAAACTTGTCGGTGCCTGATCTGAGGTGGTCGCATTGGAACCCGACCTGATTGTCTCTGAATCTACTTCAGCAGATTCGATATCCAGACTGGTCGGCTCAGGATCCGACCTGTTCAATTTCACAATGGTCAAAGTTGGCTTTTGATTACAAGCCGACTCTTCACCTCCTCGCTTGCCCTGAGGAAAATGGGATGTGTCGAGTTGAATATATCCTCCCTCATTTTCTCGAGCTGCTCCTGCCTCTGCTTGTTGCAACGAGCCCTCTGCAACTTCCTCCGTTGAGTCTTGCTCAAACCAGGAGGGCACCACATGGGCTGAGTGTATTTGGGATTGCGCTCAACAGGTTTTTCTACCTCAACCCCAGCTGAAACACCTTGAGCCTCTTGAACCTTCGCTGAAGTAGATTCTTCAACTGCCATCGGCTCGACTCCACTACCAATGGGAACCTCCATAGAGCCGATTGTAATTGTGGCTGCAGGACCTGGTCTGGTCAGGGAGATAGTAGGAATAACTTGTACCTTTTTAGGCACATAGATTTGTCATACTTGTGTCTTCCCTGTCTCCTAGGCGGTCAAGGTTCTTGACGTGATCAGCCGATTCTGACTTACATTAGTAGAATTTGGCCGATCACCTAATCGATCAAAAACTGAGACCCTCGTAGGTTGATTAACAGGCGCTCCCCATCCTGGCTGATAATACATAGGTGCTGGCATAGGATAAGGTACCCAGAGTCCTTGAGGACCCCATTGCGGAGGTGGCGAAATAGGAGGAGCCCATTGAGGACTATAAGGGTCGGTCCTCGGTGCTGGAGATGCTGCTTGAACAACCACCAGTTGCTTCGACCTCTCATCCTCATGCTTCGGAGGAGTAGACTCTCTTTTTTTTAATGGTCGATTCTGGGAATTGGCCTTTTGCTGTTTGTATTTAGCCATGAGCTTATCAAAAGTGCTTGGCTCTCTGACAACCTTTCCTCTGCTCTTCTCCACATTAGTCTTCCAAGTGCCAACTTTGGGCTTCTGTGGAACAAATGTGCGCAAGACATGTACTCCGGAAGGTGCAAAACCGCTAGAACCAGCTAAACCGACTGCGCTAGTCGATTTATCGGTTCCCCTGGGAATAGAAGGAGCCAGCTTGATCTGGTCGACCTTCTGATCCGACTGAATTGGTTGTTTTGAGGACGAACCAGACTGGTCGGCCTGAGAGCCTGACCTGGTCGGTCTTTGTTGCGCTGCCCTGGTCTCAAAATATCTCTGTCTGTGCACGTGTCGTGTTGACCATGCAGTAATTGTGAGCTTTCTCTTGCCATCATCACCTTTTCAAGCACCACCTTGCGCCTCGAATTGTTCTCGACGTTCAGTGCGACCCGTGGCTCGCCAATGACGACATTCTTGCCTCTGGTCATATCGGCCTGTTCTGGACGAACCAACACAGCAGGATTCCCTGTTTCCACCATATGAACCGGAAAAGGAGCAGTACTGATCTGCATCTCAGTAAGACTCAATCATCCTTCATTAAGGGCCGATTATACCTGTCAACAAAAAACATTACAGTCATTAGTGGCATGAGAAAAAGAATTATGGTATTTGCAATAAGCCCTCCTTTTCAATTCGTCGGGTGATGGCAAAGTATAATTAATTTTAAGGTAACCGAATTTAAGCAATTCATCAAATATTCGGTCACATTCGGAGAAATCAAAAGTAAACTTCACTTCCTCACCCCGATTCTTTTGAATTGGTTTGAGGGAAGGACAGGTGACTAATTTATTCTGTGCTGGCCATAAAAACTTGGCAGCGTAACAATCTTTAGACTCATCATCCGAACTATCGGAGTTCATCTCAATAATATGTACGCCTGGTCGATGAGACTTATGGGGATCGTAAGGTTCTTTAAGGCGCGATTCAATTGAAACGGCCTTCTACAAAAGTTGATTTACATTAAAGAAATCATAATGTTCAAGCTTATCCTTAATCTCCCGACGTAAACTAGCGAGACATAGGTCTGTTAGGTCTCTATCGGATATCATTTAATGAAAACATCGGTTCTTAATTTTCTTGAAGCGTTTAAAGAAGTCGACCACAGGCTCACTGCGCCCTCATCGAACCAACGTGAGATGCGATAATCTAGTTTCTTGGACCCCGTCATAAAAGTGATTATGAAATTTCTCTTGTAATTCAGCCCAAGAACCTATAATACATTCCAGTAATGACGTAAACCAAGCAAAAGCCGTACCAGTAACAGACAAAGGAAAATATCGTACATTCATATAATCTAAAGTACTAGCTTCGCCCATTTGTGCAAGGAACATGCTAACATGCTCCATGGTTGTTTTACTGCGGTCACCACTAAATTTATAAAAATCTGGTACCCTCCAACCATGAGGTGCTTTCATAAAATCAAAACATGAAGGATACGGTTTAGAATAAGTGGTCCTACTCGGTTTAAATTGGACCCCTAGACTGGTCTCAAGAGACCTAGTTATTTCTTCCTTAAACCGATTTATAGCTCACCCAAAATCGGTTTCAGCAAGGTCAGGAGCACCATTATGCATGGGATTATTACTTGGAGACTTCGGAGGATTGGGCAATACGGTTCCCTGTCCGCCTGAAGTCCTGTGTGTCGCCGCCCCCTGGTCGGTCTGTGCGGTCCGACCAGAGTTATGATGGGTGCTATTAGCATTTGTCGAGGTACCGACTTCACCACGCCTGGTCTCGGCAGTCCCTAATTGCCCAAAATTGATATGTGAAGTCTGTCCTCTAAAGGAATTGAAAGGCATGCCGAACTGTGGTTGCCCGATTGGAAGTTCGGGTTCGACGGTTTTACCTTCTAACTTATCCATGCGGTCACTAAGTAATTTAAATGAATGTTGAATAGTATTGGTAAGAGTTTTTGAAGTATCAACTAACACTGCAGAATAATTAGCATGGATAGGGTAAGGATCTTCATGTACCTCAGTGCTTACCTTGTTAGTAGCGTCTTCAGCAGTCGGGGTAGACACAGTAGGAACTATCTCACTTAAGTCCGGCTCTTTATCTTGGGTGACTCTGCCGCGCCGATCCTTTGAGCAGCTTTCCAGGAAAGCCTTCAAGACGACGTCGAGCTTGCCTGTGCTTGTTGTTTTAACTCGTCGGGGAGTTCATCGATGCCCGCAAGACGGACGATGTTATCTTTATCCATAGCACCGTCTTTGCCGCCCATGTTGGTAGTAGATGGAATTTCAATCTTCCCCAGCGGAGTCGCCAAAAAGTGTGTTGACGTCGGAAGTGATCCGAATCACACACCAGCAGGGTCAGGGCGCCCGAAGAGGTTGCAGATCAACCTGATACAGCAGGGAGCTCAACTAAACCAATGAAAACCGATCTAGCGAACGGTTTAGGCTGATTTAGGGTTATGGATCCCTGTGTTGATAACTCTAGAACTCCTCCCGGGAAGACCCGTCGGGGAGAAGCACATAGAGGTTGCCCTAGAACCAGCAAAGCCGCCTAGAACACCGTCAAGCCTCGTCGGGAGACGCGCCGAACAGCAAGGTAGAGAGAGGAAAAAGGGTAAAAGGGGTAGTAGATTGATTTTGATCGATTAGGGTTGAATGCCTCAATCGTCCATGATCCTCTCATATATATAGAGGGGGTTGGTCTTATCCCAATTTGAAACATCTACAGATACGATCTCCAAGTTTCCTATCCGGACACCATCAAAACATGGAATCCAAGAGTCCAATCTCGACTAAACAAGGTAAACCTGATCTTGCCGATCTTTGAATCGACTAATCCGGCTTAATGGGCTTCTATAGATATCAACCCAAATTGATCACACCGATCAAGACCTTCAAATCCTTGAACAATAAAGATCCTCACATCGGTTCATTCATCATTATTCCAGGATTTCTGACCAGCACACCTGGTCGGAAATAGCATAACTGGTTGAGAAACATCAAACAAACGAGCTCATCTTACCTAAAGCATCCGACCTTCAGATAAAAGTATCAGAAAATAAATTCATCTTCAAAACTATGAGCCGAACATATCTCCTAACCTTATTATTTTCTTATGACACTTTTGAGTGTTAACAGGTGATTCATTGGTCCCCATAGATCGAGTCTCTGCCTACTTGGATAATCAAACTAGTTAACGGAGAGAAGGTGTTGGCTGGCTCCTTGCATCCTGCCGCATGTGCGCTGCTACGCTGTGGGCCTTGCATTAATTAATTATTGCTGCTGCATGGTACGGAGCAAGCTCAGCTATCTCATGTTCGCAATGTATCCAAGCATTTTCCAAACATATTTTGGTGGTCTACAGTATTATTTCGGACGTATATTTAGATTTTCCTTTTTAATTTGGTCGTACTTTCAATTTGGTATGTAGAACAATCATCGAAATCCCTATCAAAACATTTACTGTCATGACATCCATATATGCTTTGTCTGATTGGAGTGGATGTGCATGGTTACCCCCTATGCAGTGCAACTGTATAAGCACAATATCACTCGAGAGAGAATATGCTGAGTACTTGTGTTTTACCTAATTAAATTAATATTACATGCTGGTAGTGATGGTTAAATCTTGGGCATTTGCAGTTAATTTGAAGAAAACTAGCAAGCACTCTGGTAATGTGGTTCAATTTTTTTTTGTGAATGGTAATGTGGTTCATTGTGGAATTGATAGATTACAAACCAGTTTTTAATAACAAGGTCCTACAAAAATCGAAAGCACACACAACTCGATCCATTTCCCTGCATTAAGGATCTGACTAATCAAGATATGCCAACAAGACAACTTCAGAAATTGGTGAAAGAAGAACTTGATGAACAAAATTTCTTTTTTGGCAGACACCATTTATTTCTTCAATATATAGTCTTCATTGGAGCACTCGGCTTTTCTCTAACCTCCTACACCGCCATGCAGCATGTGGAACCATATGCGCCATGGAGTTTCCCCCCAATTTGAGGTGCACGTTCTCCATTTTCAAATATGACACCAGATTGGTGTGCGCATATGGTTCTTCAAGGTATAGGCGATGACTTGTGACCCGATCAAGGTGTTGTTGGCTAGCTGGTCGCGATTCTCGATACTTCACCTTGAATTCATGATCTATTGTTTCAGAAATCAGAACACGTCGATCGGTGGGAGCTATAAGTCACCATGGAACACAACAACTCCACCTCCAGCCCACTCTTAGGGCTTGTTTGCAAGGCCGGTAATCAGCCAAAGACCTCTGTAAATTATAAGCATGTATATTTTTTGAGCCCAAGCTCAAACTTGCTGTCTAGATGACCGGTTAAGCCACTAATATTACGCCTGGTTTTGTCCAAAACAAGCATAAAAAATAATGGCAAGCGTAAAAAAAAATAATGGCCTCCTAAGGTCCGGAAAAGAAAACGGCAAAAGTATCGGGGAGTCCGGTCACTCGGTTCGTCTCTGTTCTGTCGTTGCTGAATCAGGTGAGGATGGAGGGGAGATCCCATCTATGGCGTTCGGTAGCAAATCCATGCTGATGGAGAGACAATCCGTGGTAGTGGAGATCAAATCCATGACGACAACATCCACAATTGTGTGCTGACGAGGGGAGGAGTAAATTAATATTTTTGAGGAACAATGAGTCCTTGTGTTCCCTCTCTTCCCGCTTTGTTACTTTTCCAGCAACCTATAGTGCCACTCTCACCACTTTTTGCAGAAGAAACCAACTGACAAGTGGGCCATGACTCACTCCCAATCCTAGCTATGGAAGTCAACAACTGAAACTAGACAGAGGGATAATGCGTAGCACAAATTAAACTCAATCTGAAAGCATGATTAACTTGTCCACAAAAAGGGATAAAGAGTAATTGATACTTAATGACACTACATGTAAACTCCATATGCATCAGAGAGCACTATACACATTCTAGAAACGTGAAATGATGTGGATGACATTGCTCGGGCGGTACTAAATAATGGAATGCATGATGCAAGCAAAACATATCTTAAGATAGGTACCCAAAGTGAAAATGACAAATCTCCGTCCACATCGACAATAAAGATAGAAAGTGTAGATGTTTGTTGTCGAGAGCGCAAATCACAAAGATTTCTCTAGACTTTGTTGATCGAGAAGGCCATTAATTACGACTAAAACAATCAACCCTCGTTCTTGATGACCATGATGGCCCCAGGTAACAAACACCAAGTGCTGGGGTCCTTGGTACCGATACATGGTAAGACATATGTATGTGTATATGAAAACCATGCTAAATTGGAAGACAGAATATGAACAAATATGAGTTAAGAAATAATAGTAGCGCTTGTAAGCCTAAACTGAATCTGCCACAAATTCAAACTTGCCATAAATCTGAACCTAAGTAGGAAGTAATAATAACTATAATGCATAATATTACAAACTTCTATGCACACTAATTAAAATAAAATGAACACCAATTAGATGGAAAATGAGTGTGATGTAACTAACCCAAAACACTAAATGGAAATGAAAGCAAATGCAAGGTTTAGGTAATAAGGATAGCCAATCATCATGTCAGGATGCTGATCTAAACTTCGTGGGATGATGTGTCGACACATGCTGCTTTGTTGGTGCTTTGTCTAGGGCACGTATGACCAACAAGGTAGGGGAACAGCGTTATGGTGGAACATTAAGCACTTGCCAAAAAGGAATGAAGGGAGATCCTCGGGCGTGGTTGATGAAGCAAGTCTCATGTGCTTTTGTACTAAAACCACCACCAAAGAAGGGTTGAGGGGAGTTAGAGAGAATTAAGGAAGGAGACCAGGCAATACGGGGAACCATGTCTTCTAGGTGATCAGTGAAACAAGTAGCTGATATTGCTTGAGATCGAGCATGGACATCCTCTGATATGAGTGACAGTGAACATACAAAAATGGATTTTGTAGGCAAATTCACCTATCATATGGTTATTGTTAGTGACTAATAACACTATTATTCTAGCCATTGAGCTAGCCTAGTGAATGATGATAGACATAGCATTGATAAACAGATAGTGTCCAAATGATCTGCTTAAGACACACAATACACATAATCTTCAATTCGTAGATTGATGAATGCTAACATCATTACACACTCCTAGATTACCAACAAATTAAACTAATTGAAATACTTGATGTCAGGGCCGTCTCATGGGGGTGGACAGCCGGTGCGATGGCCGGGGCCCATGCCATGAGGGGGCCCATGAGTATATGTACATATATATGTGTCTTATTGGTACGAAAATTTAAAGGTCAAAATACATTTAGCTCAGACAATTAGAAATTAGCTTCTCGTTGTTTCCTATTATGATATTCGGCTATTCCCATTCACTTCCAATATATGCTGCAAGTTAACTCTTATTAGTAGTACATACACTTTAATCATCGTACTAAGGGTTTGTTTAGTAATGCTCCTAGGCTTCTCTAATATTCAATAAAAAATAGTACCTCCTAAAGTGTTTAGTACGGGTAATTTGACTCATCTATAAAAGCCGCTACCAGAGTTGGAGCCATACCAAAAAAGTACTAGAGAATCTGATTGCTAGGTTCTTGCCGCTGACTTGCCCAAGGGCCCTTGAAACTGTTGACGGCCCTGCTTGATGTCTGATGAGCCCTTGTCTGGGGAGAACTAGGTGGACTGTTTTGCATGAGCCACCTCACCGTCACTATTTTTTTGACGGAACTGGAGGGGCCGGAGCCCCTACAGGATATTGTTAAAAATAGCAAGATCAAAAAAACAGGAGTATAATTAAACGAGGAGGATAGGGAACAGGGAACAGAGAGAAACAAATTTAGGAAACAAAGAAAATAAGAAACAACCAACAACTTATTCTAGACATTGAATCCATAAGGAAAATTGATCTAGATGCCCTGCTTTCACTCTGTACTTGAGGATATTTAACTCCTTATGAAGAGTTCTCTGACAGTCATTAACATTAAAGCTTATGCCATTGAAGATGAGTTCATTCCTAGCAGTCCAAATAGTCCAACATAGAAGAATGATTGTCTCCATGAAGAATTGGGTGTTCAACTGCGCTCTTAGAGTGGAAGCTGCCTCTGGGAACATGGCATATGGCGGTATTTCAATATTGAGAATATTCCAACACATTCTTGCAAAAGCACAGTCCAAGAAAAGATGTGTGACCGATTCTTCAACCAGAAGGTTGCAAATAGCACAATTATAAGTGTCAAGGGGCATATTCTTTCTTCTTAGCAGCTCTCTAGTGTTCAAACGATTCTTAATCAACAACCAGTGCAGCTCCTATAGCTTGTCATTATTCTAGTGGGATTTTAGTTCAGAGTATACGAATTTGCCTCACTGCCGCCTCATCCGCCTGAATGAAGGGAGAAAGCCGAATAAATCATGTTGCCTCTTGAACACAAATAATGAGAAGTGGTCAAAGAAGAGATGATCGGCCACATGTGTGACATCAATGCATCCTTCATGTCTCACTACTACAGAATGTTTTTTGGATGCGGGCTAAATGGATTCTCTCCCTCTCTCATGTGGCAAGCATGATGGTGCTGATTCCGAGAAGCTCATGGGCCGTTGGCTGTGGCCGGCGTGCTCTCGCGTCAAGCTTGTAAGGCGATCGCTTTGGATCTCGTGGGCCAGATGACAGGATCGATCACACAAGGAGCATGACGGGATCTCGTGACTGCTGCAGTGGTCATGACGGGATGGAGTAGGCGGTGACAATGGTAGCGGTGGCGAGTAGGATGGGACTTGGAGAGCTCAGTGGGCCAAGCCTAGCTCATTTGGGGTTTCTTATGAATTTTGGAGACTAGTTACTTTGCTGCGCAAAGGACCATGTGTATGTTAATTGCGGATACATGGGTGTATGCCGAAGGCTCTGAGTGATGAGTGATTGTCAACGGTATGATGCGCATGTCCTTTGGCTTGTGTTGTGCAGGTGTCGAGCACGGAGACAGTGATCGAGGGTAGGTGAAGGTCAAGTTGAGACGTGTTGTGCTGACGGACCGGGTGCGGTGAAGGATGGGCGTACCGTGCGGCGGACGTGCCATGCCAATGTACCGAGCGGTGAAGGGCAGACGTGAGGCTTGGACTGAGGGACCGGAGTACCTGAGGATCAGCTGTGGAGGCTGGCAGCCTGTGACGACGACAAGCAAAGAAGTGCGGTCATGTGTTGCTCAGGTCGAGGACCTGGGAACACGTGTCGATACATGAGGTGCACGGGAGGTGCATCCCCTCTACGACGCCGGTTTGTTGGTTGAGCCAGGGAAAAACCAACGGGTGGACGGTTTCCGAGTTTGGACCTCAAAACTCGGGTGCACGGTTTCCAGGTTGAGCCTCAAAACCTGGGCTGGACGGTTTCCAGGTTGAGCCTCAAAACCTGGGCTGGATGGTTTCCGAGTTTGGCCTCAAAACTCGGGCAGTGGCTGGTTTCCCGATTTGGGCCTAAAAACCGGGGGTACAGAGCAAAGGCGGCACGTGGCGGCAATCAGAAGGTTGCGCGGAGGCAACGCGGACGAGTTGTGCGGACGTGGTTGTCGGATACACCTACCACTTGAGTTAGTCCAGTTTAGCCTTAGGGTTTGGCTGGCTTGCTCTGTACTTAGAGTAGAGAGGGGTAGAGTAGGAAATAGACTTAGGCTAGTTGTAGTATATATAGAGGGAGACACCCTCCTCCCATCAGCATCTCAGTTAGTTGCTTTTGTTCTTAGGGTTTCCTGCTCTCCCACTCCCTGCTGTAGCTAGTTGAGATCCACAGAAGTACTTGTTCTGTGTTCTGTCCATTCAAGGAAGTGAGGCCGTTTCCTCACCTTTCCTAACCAGATTCCGTGTTGTGCACTGTGTCCTTCGTTCGAGCCCCGCGGTTGGCTGTGCTGTGCACTGTGTTCGTCGTGTTTTGGCTCTGCTCGATTTTTCCCATCGATCGATCTCTCTCTCCAGTGTGTCTTTGCGAAATCCGTTTGAATCAGTTTGTTCGTATCATTGAGGAGGTCATTTCGACCAAAGGAATTCATCTAACTCCTCATGATCGAATAGATCGGGACGATTTCGTTTTCGTGGCAATTTTTCGTTCATCCACTTTCCCTTTTTGATTTCCCTGTGTTCTTGGTTGTTCTGAGAAGATGATTTCTTGGGGATAGTCTCCTAACTACCCTGTGATCTTCTTCTCCAAGTCTGGAAACTTGGGATTGTGCCTTGATCGAGTTTTGGAGGGATTTGCTTTTCGGAAGAACGCGTCCAGATCCAAGCTTCTGCGGGAACAGTTCGCAGCAGGCTCGGGTGTCGGAACGTGCCGAGGCTATCTTTGTACGGTGACTCTCGAGTAAGCTGAGACCACCCTCGGGCGAGGCGGAACTTTTCCCGAGGCCTCTTGAGCCTCGGACGAATCGGATCTCTTTCTGAGGTCCCCTCAGCCTCGGGCGAGTCGGAGTTTCACTCTGAGGCCTCACTCGAGCCTCGAAGCCTCGGGCGAATCGGGGTTTTGGTCCGAGGCCTCTCTCTTGAGCCTCGAGCCTCGGGCGAGTCGGCTTTTTGGTCCGAGGCCTCTCTCTTAAGCCTCGAAGCCTCGAGCGGGACGGAGTTTTGCTCCGAGGCCTCTCTCGAGCCTCCAGCCTCGGGCGAGTCGGAGATTTGCTCCGAGGCCTCTCTCTCGGGCCTCAGCCTCGGGCGAACCGCTATTTTGGCCTGAGCCCTTTCCAAAGCCTCGGGCGAATCAGAGTTTCGCCCCGAGGCCTCGTGGTTCAGTCTTTCGCTTGGTTCACCTACGGTTTTCAGTTTGGGCATCTCTTTTGAGTTCGTGTCTTGAGGGGTAGCTCTCATTGGGACAGAGGCCTTATTTTCTGCGAAGAAATTTTGAGGCTCCCATTCACCCCCCCCCCCCCCCCCTCTGGTCGCCTTGCGTAGACTTTTCGGTCCTTCAATTGGTATCGGAGCAGGTTAAGGATCTTTCACCTTAACCGGTTCCAGATCCACAGAAGGCGACATGGATCGCGGCGTGGGCAAACCGCCGTTTTTTGATGGGACGAACTATGCGTATTGGAAGATACGCATGTCGGCCTATCTCCAGAGCATGGGCTCGTCTGTTTGGGAGATTTGCAACAACGCTGATTACGTGGTCTTGGCTGCTCGTGTCACTCAACAGCAAATTGATGAGCACGATGCCAATAGCCGAGCCCGTAATGCTCTCTTTGCTTGTCTGAGCATGGGAGAGTTTGACCGCGTCTCTCACCTCTCTACGGCTCGGGAGATCTGGGACACCCTCATGCGTTTCCATGAGGGTACTTCTCAAGTCAAAACCCGACTCTACGAGTCATTTAAGAGAGAGTACGAGAACTTCCGACATTAGCCTGGCGAGAGCATAGAAAGTTTATTCGCTCGCTTTCAGGTGATTGTCAACAGGATGAGGGCCAACAGGGAGCAGTTGCCTTTTGACGATCATGAGCGTGCTTTGAAGCTTCTGCACACTCTTGACCGTTCGGTGTGGGACTCAAAAGTCCAGGCGATCATCAAATCGCCTAACTATGAGACCCTCACCTGCGACGAGCTCTTCAGTAAGCTCAAGTCCAGTGAGATCGACGCCATGTCGAGGGCTGCTTATTCGAACCCTTCTGGCCCGACTATGGCTTTGGTGTCTGGCTCCTCCAACTCCTCTGGTGGCGTTGCTCTTGCTTCTCTTTTCTCGGTCACCGAGGAGCAGCTAGAGTCTTTGGGGGATGACGAGTTGGCTTTGCTTGCCAACCGGTTCACGCGGTTCCACAACAACCGCATGAACCGTCGCCGCGGAGGAGGACGCTCGGGATGCTACGAGTGCGGCGACCCCGACCACTTCATCGCCAACTGCCCCAAGAAGAACAAGCATCTGGGGAAGGGCGATCATGGGCACAAGTACGACTCCGGCAAGCACAAGGAGAAGTACGTCCCTCCAAGGCACAAGAAGAGGGGCGGCTTCAACAAGGAGTACATCAAGAAGAAGTACTTGGAGAAGGCCCAGGCTGAGCAGCGCGCGTTCTTCGCCATGCTCAGCGACGTCGATGGCTCGGATGACGACTCCGCCTCCTCGAGCGATGACGAGTCCGAGAAGAAGAAGAGGATCGAGGATCAGCTGAACGGCCTCTGCTTCTTCGCCGACGACGACGGCCTCTGCACCATGGCGCTCAGCGACGAGGTCAGAGGCGAGCTGGAGCGCAACCCTCGGAACGACGACGACGACGCCTCCCAGGTATCGCTCACCCACGACGAGCTCTCTGCTGAGGTAGAGAAGCTTACTGCTGCCCTCCTTAGCCAAGATAAACTGCTTAGGCGTGCTGCTAGAGAGCGCAAGGAGTTTAGGCAGAAGTGGGAGGACACGGTGAAGGAGCTGGAGTTCGCTCGGTCCACCGTAGTCGTGTCGGAGGAGGCTGAGTGTGAGTCTTGCACAGCACACATGACTGACCTTCTCACCTTGAGGGGTAAGTATGCTGCGTTGGTTGGAGAGGTGGATGAGCTCCGTGCTAGGCCTCAGCTGTTGGGTGCGTGCAAGACTTGTCCTGTCTTGCAAACTGAGTTGGCAGAGAAGAATGCCAAGATTGTGTCTCTTGAGGAGGCCAACTCAGATAGCACTTGTGTCGCAAGGTGTGCTTTGTGTGAGGGTCTAGAGATGGAGATTGCGAATGTCAAGCATGACAAGATGCAAACCGAGGAAGAAAACACATACCTTCGGACCATCTTGTCATGGGTCTCTTGTAGTGAGCCGCAGCTCGGGATGATGATCTCCCAATTTAAGCGAGCTGCTGGTGCTCCTGGTGTAGGCTTTGCTCCGGGTGTCGATCTTTCTGCTTTTGGGAAGATTGGAGAGTCGAGTGGTCTAAATCCCAGTGAGAAGCCGAACTCCACCACTACTCCCAAACTGACCAAGCTTCCACCCAAAGAGCCTCTGAAGCCTATCACCAAGGATGGGGTGTTTGAGGAACCCTCGAGAGATCCTCCCAAGAACCAAGTGTGGGCACCCAAGCCGAGCCACCTCAAAAACAAGCTCGACACAATGCCACCCATCCAGGGGGAGTGCTTGCCGCAGAAGGGCAAAGTGAGCCACACCCACAGCCCTGTGTACCAACAACCTCCTGTGCGTATGGTGAGGTACCAGTGTGATTTTTGTGGGAGAGATGGTCACTTGAGCGAGTTCTGCTTTAGGCGCAGGAGAGAAGCGCGTCGTGCCAAGAAAGGGGCACCGAGGCCCGCTGACAGGTCCAAGGGCTCAGGACCTCAAGCTTCGAGGCTTCAGCCTCAGATATCGAGGCCTCAGCCTCGACCTCGAGCCCCGAGGCCTTAGCCTCGTGCTCACAGGCCTCAGCCTCGAGCACCCAGGCCTCAGCAGCGGAGGGCTCCGAGGAGAGAGCCTCGGCCTAGAGGCCCAGAGCCTCGGCCTAGAGGTCCAGAGCCTCGGCAGCATGTTGAGCCTCAGGCTCCCAGGCGTAGGCCTTGTAGAGAGCATGCCCGACGGGGTCCTGCTTTTGCAGTTGACGGACCCCGTGGCGGAGGTTTTGTTGAGCGTTTTCCTCCACTGCAGTTTGAGCATTGCAGTGAGCGCTCCTTCCCGAGCGGACCATGTTTTCCTCAGCATGGTGATCGCTCCTCTCGTAGACAGTATAGGAATGGTTTTTATCCTAACCGTTCTTTTGAGCAGCCGGCCCAACACTGGTATTCCCCTTATTTCACTAACCCCAGTGTTGGACCGTATGCTCACCCTATGTCTTTTTATTGATGTAGGTAAGACGGTTGGAGGACGTTTGGTTGGTGGATTCCGGTTGTTCGAGGCACATGACCGGAAACGCCAAGTGGTTCTCCAGCCTTAGCCCGGTCGCCGGAAAGGAGTACATAACCTTCGGCGACAATAGTAAAGGTAAAGTATTGTCCCGCGGATCAGTGCGGGTTAATGAGCACTTTGTGTTGCGCGATGTTGCTCTTGTTTCTAATTTGCATTTTAACTTGCTTTCTGTTTCGCAACTTTTTGACGATGACTATGAGATTCGTTTTAAACCGAATCTCAGTCGTATTTTGGACCCTCAGGGCAATCTAGTATGTCTAATTTCGCCCTTTGGGAAAGTCTTTCGTGCGAATTTCTCGGAGTCTTTTAGCACTTCTCGCTGTCTTTTAGCTAGTCCTTCCTCCTCTGATCTTTGGAAGTGGCATAGGAGGCTCGGTCATTTAAGCTTCGACTTGCTTGCAAGACTTAGCTCACTTGGCCTAATCCGAGGATTGCCCAAGCTTTCGATGGAGAAGGATCTAGTCTGTCACTCTTGTAGACACGGGAAGATGGTTGCTGCTCCCCACCATCCAGTGACTAAGGTCATGACCTCGCACCCTGGAGAGCTTTTACACATGGACCTTGTTGGTCCGGCTCGGGTGAGCTCGGTTGGTGGCAACTGGTATGTTTTGGTCGTTGTCGATGACTTTTCGAGATATTCGTGGGTCTTCTTTTTAGCTGAGAAGACCGAGACATTTTCCTTTGCTCGCAATCTGATTTTACGTCTACAGAACGAGTTCCCTTTGAACTTGATGCGAGCTATTAGAAGTGATAATGGCTCCGAATTTAAAAATTCGGATTTTGAGAAGTTCTGTAACTCTCTGGGTTTGGAGCACCAGTTTTCTTCCCCCTACACACCGCCCCAAAATGGTGTTGTAGAGAGGAAAAATCGGACCCTCGTTGAGATGGCCAGGACAATGCTCGACGAGCACAGGACTCCCAGGCGCTACTGGGCCGAAGCTGTAAACACTGCGTGCTATATTTCCAATCGCATTTTTCTGAGAGCGTTCTTGAAAAAGACTTCTTATGAGTTGCGTTTTGGTCGCCAACCTAAAGTGAGTTATTTTAGAGTCTTCGGTTGCCACTGTTTTATTTTAAAGAAAGGCAACCTGGACAAATTTGAGTCTCGTTCCTCTGACGGTGTGTTCTTGGGTTATGGCACTCACACTCGGGCTTATCGTGTACTTAACCTTGACACTAACCGAGTCATGGAGACATCAGATGTCACTTTCGACGAGACTCTCGTTTGTCCTTCCTCTCGTTTTGAGCGTGCAGGAGATCATGAGGCCGGCGAGCCTCTTTTCGAAGACCAGGAGGAGAGTGCCGAGGGTGTGGACGACCCTGCCGAGGGTATAAACGGTCCAGCACCCCCTCCACTTGCCGAGGCACATAAAGAAGCCTCGACGACAATTCACGGCCCCGAGACTTCGTCTTCCTGGGGGCCGTGGGATCCGCCACCCCACGCGGTACCTTTTGTACCCGGGGAAGCACCAGTCGCTGCTGAGGCCGAAGCCGAGGCCACCTCGGCCAGGGAGGCGCCGCAGCACATCCAACGTCGGCACCCGCCTCAGCAGATGATCGGCAGCCTCGACGACCGAGTCACCCGGTCCAGGTCTCAGCAGATCTCGCACTTCGCTCACTCTGCTTTTGTCGCTAATTTTGAGCCCCGAGATGTTGGACACGCTCTGACAGATCCAGATTGGGTCAATGCCATGCATGAGGAGTTAGAAAATTTTGAGCGGAATCGGGTTTGGGTTCTAGTTCCACCTCCTCCAGACTGTAAGCCTATTGGGACAAAATGGGTTTTCAAAAACAAGCAAGGAGAGGACGGCCAAGTTGTTAGAAACAAGGCCAGGCTTGTAGCGAAGGGTTATAGTCAGAAGGAGGGAATAGATTATGAGGAGACTTTTGCTCCTGTAGCTCGTTTGGAGGCTATTAGGATACTCTTGGCTTTTGCTGCATCCAAAGGTTTTAAATTGTTTCAAATGGATGTCAAGAGTGCCTTCTTAAACGGCTACATAGAAGAGGAAGTGTATGTTGAGCAGCCCCCCGGTTTTGAAAATCCCAAGTTTCCGAACCATGTTTTTAAACTTCTCAAAGCTTTATATGGTCTGAAACAAGCCCCTAGAGCCTGGTATGATAGGTTAAAAACCTTTTTGCTTGCTAAGGGTTTTAAAATGGGATGTGTAGATAAAACGCTTTTTCTCCTCAGGCAAGGCAAAGACACTCTCTTGGTCCAGATTTACGTGGATGATATCATTTTCGGTGGTTCTTCTCACGCTTTGGTTGCCAAGTTTGCAGATACCATGAGCAGGGAGTTTGAGATGAGCATGATGGGGGAGCTTACATTCTTTCTCGGGTTGCAAATTAAGCAAACCCGAGAGGGAACGTTTGTGCATCAGGGCAAGTACACCAAGGACTTGCTGAAGCGGTTCGACATGGGTGAGGCCAAGCCTCTACCAACGCCCATGTCGACGACGACTGCCCTAGATGCCGATGCGAATGGAGAGGCAGTGGATCAGAAGGAGTACCGCAGCATGATTGGATCGCTCCTCTATCTGACGGCGACACGCCCGGACATTCAGTTCGCGGTGTGTCTGTGCGCCCGCTTCCAAGCTTCGCCGCGCACCTCTCATCGTCAGGCCGTGAAGAGGGTCT